>OY997264.1:5110000-6592500 GCA_963921465.1 Triticum timopheevii
TTGACATGTTCCCCCTCGGCCAGGCCCATCGCAAGGAAAGCGAAAACCTAGATTTGCTTTATCGGGTATCAAACGGGAACTCCGAGCAAATAAAACACCTTTCAAAAGTATTAATACAGTCACATGTATGGTAAATGCATGAATGTGATGGACTAAAAAATCTACGGTTCCTAATGGAATAGGTAACAAAGCCACTTTGCCACCTACTGCTACTAACTCGCCACCTCCCCACGTTAAGCTAGTACTTGTTGTTGCACCAGGAGCTGTTACGCCAGGCGCAGTAGCATGGATATTTTGTACCCATTGAGCAAAGATAGGTTGTAATTGTATGGCAGTATCCGAAAACATATCTTGTGGACGGCCTAAAGCACTCATGGTATCATTATGAATGTACAAGCCAAAACTGTGAAAACCTAGAAATATACATACCCAGTTAAGGTGGGATATGATTGCATCGCGGTGTCTAAGGACGCGATCTAATAGATCGTTGTATCGAGTAGTTGGATCATAGTCTCTTACCATAAAAATTGCTGCATGTGCAGCAGCACCGACTATTAGAAATCCGCCAATCCACATGTGGTGTGTGAACAAGGAAAGTTGTGTACCATAGTCAGTAGCTAGGTATGGATAGGGAGGCATAGAATACATATGATGAGCTACAACAATGGTTGTAGAGCCTAGCATAGCTAGGTTAAGAGATAATTGAGCATGCCATGACGTTGTTAAGATTTCATAAAGACCCTTATGGCCTTGTCCTGTAAATGGGCCCTTGTGAGCCTCCAAAATATCTTTAAGTCCATGGCCAATACCCCAATTGGTCCTATACATATGACCTGCGATTAGGAAAAGAATAGCAATAGCTAAATGATGGTGCGCAATATCGGTCAGCCAGAGACCACCGGTTACTGGATCTAGTCCTCCGCGAAAAGTCAGAAATTCTGCGTATTTGGACCAATTTAAAGTGAAAAAAGGGGTTTCTCCTTCGGCAAAACTAGGATAAAGTTGAGCCAAAAGGTCCCGATTCAAGATAAATTCTTGAGGAAGTGGTATCTCTTTAGGATCCACCCCAGCGTCAAGAAATTGGTTAATTGGTAAAGATACATGAATTTTGTGCCCCGCCCAAGAAAGAGAAGATAGGTCTGTTTTCATTCGTGTAGAACTGCTACCTCGTTAACGAACTTACTCAAAGAGTGCTATAGAGCCGAGTCTAAGAAAGCCGCCCTGTTATTATTTTCTTAACCTCAGAAAGTCTCACGCGCGGGGCACCTCACATCGCACTAAATCACTACTATTAGGCCCTTCCTATCATTCCAAAATCCGAAGGAAAAAGAGTATCCTATGAAGGAAATCGTATCTGATCTATCACCTTCCTCGTATCGATGCTTGCCACCGCGTCACTAGGTTGTTCATAGCTCTTGCTTAGCTTAATGGATCACCCAACTGTATTCCGGGATGTGTGCATTCCACAATCCCTTAAGGAAGAGGTTCACTACAGCCTTGCTTGTTAATGGGTTTCTTACTTCACAGCAGAGTGCTAGACTAGGGATAAGCTGGATACTGACTTCTTTCCAAGAGCTCCATTAGCCCTGCTTAGCCATACATCAGCTCTACCATTACTATACGCATTCTACCTACGCTTTTATGGAAAGAAGAAAGGTTGGATGGTTGATCCACACAAATAAGAGATATGTAGGCCCAACCTTCAATTGCAGAGAATAGCAAGCCCCCTTTGCTGAACAGATGTATAGAGGAAAAGGGTGACCCACATCGCAAGGGCTTTCCGATTGTGTTAATCAGAGCCCAAGAGAAGATCAATTCATTAGGAGACAGGTATTGATGCTTGCCAGTAGGAGAAAGATCACTAGGTTCAGTCTCTGATCTGATCAATAGGGTTCCCTAGGTACATTCCGTTTTCTGGAAATCCAGCAGGGATAGTAGCTGCCTTTTCCAGGGCAAAAAAAACAAGTTAGGCTATCCGAGATTTGCTCTTTTTTCCACCTTTTTGGAGTGAAAATAAGGAGGGACTTGTGATTGGTTTTCTACAGGGAAGAGAGATACCAAGCCGGGCAACTTCCCCTACTAACTACTGAACACAAAAGCCAAGGTGACCCAGAACAATTATTTCACTTATTTCTAGTTTAAGAAGGACCTTGTGCGCGGTTCACGACTCCCGGTGCATAGAGATGCGGTTCACTACAGCAGTGGTAAGAAAAGCAAGAAAACAGGTATCAAGAGATGGAAGTGAAAGAAGAACTATTGATCGACTGGTGGTTTGGGTCTTGCCTTTTAGGATTCGGATTCCTATTGAATTGACTTTGCCTTTGCCGAGGAGCAGAAACTGAGCCCTTTGATTTGATCCAGTGAGTGACGTTACGAGCAGAAGCCTTGACAAGTTGAATCCGGTACCAAAACAAGGATGACATTATTGAATATATTCTTCTTTCCTGTGCTTTGCCTTTCCCGTTTTCCGTACCTTTCGTAGTAGTTACTCTCCACTAGAAACAGGATTCATGAATTCAAACTAAAAGCAAAGGTATCGCTAATTCCATTTCAGTGGAAATATAGGGATGAAAGTTTCTCTCCTACTGATATCGATTGCACATCTAATGAAAATATATGCACATGAATGTTCAAAAGCAAGGCTATCCCCTTTGCCGTTACCGAGGATCTATCTTTGTCCCTTGATTCGAAACCGAGGAAAGCGTGCGCTCGACCTCCTGGAAGGAATGCAATTATTCGCTTCGTAGTCCTCGTATGAATTCGCTATCGCTCCGAATCGTGGGAGCCGTTGAGTTCGGAGATACCGTTGTAGGAAAACAAACAAGTGAAAGAAGCCCTCGTTCCCACTCTTCTTCCCCCCCCCCCACCTATCCACAATGGCCAAAGGAAGGAAAGGCATAAAGAAGGTAACAAGAAGAAAGCCAATCTCAAACCCATTTCTTGAGCCTACAGTGCAGGAAGCTGGAGAAGTGGAGGTGCCGTCTTCCTCTCAAACCAACACAGCCTCAGAAGTGAACATAGAGTCAACTCCTAACCAAGCTCAAGAGTCACCTGGAGGTGCTCCATTCTCTGCTGATATAACAAAGGCATCTACTTCTTCACCTCCACCATTGACCAGCTCAGGTGCAGCTGAAGCAACAACATCAATATCTCCAGCTGCACACTCATAGATGCCAGCAAATGAGCTAGATACTCATGAGGAGGTCAATGCACATGAGTCAAATGCACAATCTGAAGGAACTACTGAGTCACAAGAAAGGGAAACTGCAGTAGACCCCTCTTCTGGATTGCCACCACCCTCTGCTCCTGCTCCAGAGCTATATACTGAGGAACAACTAAGGAGATCACCTCCAAGAAATTAAGAGGCTTTATTCCCATCTACCTCTAATCAAGAAGCTAATCCAGCTGATGGTGAGCTGCCCGCACGGTCTGCTTCTCTTCACCCCACACAGGCTGAAGAAGAAGCATCTGAAGCCGAAATAGCAAACACTGGAGCAACACCACAAGACACCTCTGAACAAGCTGCTGTAGTTCAGGAGAATGAAAGGTCAACTCAACCAGTCTCTCCTCCTTCTCCTGCTGATGAAATATCATATGAAGGACAAGCAGCAAATGCAGCACACTCTCATCAACATGAACCCACAAGTCAGCCTAATGCATCTTCTAATGATCAAGAGGCTCAGATGATCTCAGTTGCTAAGCATGCTAGCTTGCCAAAGTGTTCCTCAAGCTTAGCAACTGAAGATCTTCACAAGATGGACAAAGCTTAATTTACAAGGATAAGAGGAGAAGACCCATTCTCAAATGAAGATGGATCAGCAAAAGAGAAATCCTGCCCAGACCCACGTTTCCATGATATGTTGCAATTCAATACTTATCATTTAGTCTACTCCAACAAGAAACTGGTTCCGCACAGATGGGCACATTGGTCTCACATCAGCAAGCAAGAAGATCTGAAATCAGTCATTCCCTTATTTGAGTCCTGCAAACTTACTCAATTTTATGGATTTCAGCAGAGATATGATGAGAACATCATCAGAGAATTCTATGCCACTCTCTACATCCCTGAGGACAAAATGCAGTTGTTTTGGATGTTCAGGGGTTTCAAGTTCTCTTATAATGCTAATCGAGCTAGTTGGTTCGTCTTGCGAAGAAAAAGCAAGGAGCTAAATGTGTTGGGTCTTATAGTAAAGAATCCAAAAGAAAGAAGAGAAATGAGGGTAAATTCGGGATAGTTTTTAACGAAGAGGTAATGAAAGACGTCCTCGCCATCGGGCTGAGGGAAAAGTACGAGGATGAGAAAAAGGAATAAGTAATGAAAGATGAGAGATCTTGGCTTTGGGGGATTTCTCGGAAGTGAAAGAACCAGGAAGAAACGATAGAATATAGAGTAGAAGAAATGGTGTGGTAAGGCCCCCCTCTTGGGTCCGTCCCACTTGAGACCCGCCACATCGAGCTTTCCTCAACACTGCTGGGTCTCTCATCAATTGGGGTCGTATGAATCGGAGGCAGAAATGAAGATAATGTCTGCTTGTTCCTCCGATTCATCAATCATAACATAATTGAGTCCAAAACGGCTCCTGGTCGAAGAGATGCTAAAGCGGAACAAAAAGCTACATTACATTCTGGCCATACACATCCAGAATGTGAACAAAGTAGCTACTGCTTGCGCCATTACTCATAAGATCCAAATGAATTCGGTGCAAGCCGAGAATTTGGTCGCGGCAAGACTCGTCGTAGATAAGGGCTTTTCCACTATCTCTTTGAAAGTAAGTCCCCCCGGCAATTCGGCATTACCCTGACTTTCCCCCCAAAGTCTCTCCAGTACATATTCGGTATTAAGTTTTAGTTTTTCCAAATCGAATTCTTGTCTTTCTTTTTCGAAAGTACTCCATCCAGAAACTTGTCCGGCTTTATAAGCGGCAAAAATGGCAACCGAAACAATGAGTCCTGCGCCTAAACTTAATAAAATGAATTGGTTATCCATAAATGAAAATAAAGAATGATTTGGGTTCCGCTTCTTGCTCTAAGCAGAAAGACTTATCAGAAATCGCTGGTAGTTTTTTACCAAGAAAGACATTGGAATAAATAGGCTTTCTACTCATCTGCTTGTAAATTCATTGTGTAAAATAACTCGTAAATTCATTGTGCCAGAATTGACAATTATCAGGTGTGATCAGTCTCATCCATCTAAGGATCCGGTGCGATGAGTCTCAACCGTGTAATATTTTGGAATTCCTCTTCCAACTCGTCCTGGAATGGGCGTTATGGCAAAGAACAAGAAGAAAAAGACAGAAGGAATTTGTCCAATAGTAACAAATGGTGCCTCCACAGGTTGACATCCGATCCAACCTAGTAGTAAGCAATCCGCCAAAAGCAACCAAAATATTCCTTGGTGAATCGGTCGAAAACTTGAACTACGCACATACATTTCTTTAAAAAAAGGTAAAGCCAAGAGAGATATAAAAACTGGTGCTATTGCGGCTACACCTCCCGCTTTGTCAGGTATACTGCGAAGAATGGCATGGATCGGTAGGAAATACCATTCCGGCACAATATGAGGCGGGGTGGGCATCGGATTAGCAGGTATATAATTGTCGGGATGCCCCAAAACCTTAGGAGCAAAAAAAATCCAAATGGAAAAAAGATAGCAGAAGCTACCCGACCTACAAGATCCTTTACATAAAAATAAGGGTAAGAAGCAATTTTATCCATCTCAGAATGTACACCCAATGGATTATTTGATCCATATTGATGCAATGCGGCCAGATGAAGAAGACTGGCGCCTACTAAAATAAGGGGGAGTAAATGATGGAGACTAAAAAAATGATTTAAGGTGGCATTGTCCATGGAGAAACCACCCCAAAGCCAAGTCACTATGGTATCTCCTACTACTGGTATGGCGCTAGCTAAGCTTGTAATTACTGTTGCTCCCCAAAAGCTCATCTGACCCCAAGGTGGTACGTATCCTATAAAAGCTGTCACAATCATTAATAGGAATATGACAACTCCGAGACACCGAACAAATTCCCTAGGACTGCTATAACTCGCATGATATAGACCACGAAAAATATGAAGGTGAACCACAATGAGAAACATACTTGCCCCATTAGCATGCATATAACAGAGCAACCAGCCCCCTTCAACATCTCTCATAATGTGTTCTACGCTGTTGAAAGCTAGATCCACATGAGGTGTGTGATGCATAGCTAAAAAAACGCCAGTCACTATCTGAATGACTAAACAAATACCTGCTAACGAACCGAACCCCCACCAATAACTAAGATTGCTCGGGGTTGGATAATCTATCAAATGTTGGTTAAGTGTGGAGTATATAGGTTGTTTAAGAAGAGAGAATCGTTGGTTCCTTATAGTCATTTCTCTTTTCTATCGTTACAACTCCTCTTCCCCCTTATTTACCCCCTTGCCTTGATGGAAATTGGCTTCGCCGCGCCCTGAATAATCAAAAAGCTGCATGAGAAGATTCATCCCATTTTGGCGAGAGGGAGGCAGCGAATCACCTGGGCTACGGATTTGTTGGTTAGTTGATTCTTGAAATAAGGTCATTCGAAAAAAAAACTGCCGCTTTCTCTGCCGGTTTCTTAAGGCTTCAAACGAACGACTAGTCATTAACAAACCCATGAAATCCAAGTCTATTTTTGACCTTTCATGAAGAAGTTTTGCCTAAGCGCAAACTACCTAGCCCTTTTCAAAAGAACGTCGATTTCCATCTCAACAAAGAAAGAACTCAAAATAAATGAAAGCAATATTGTTGTCCTATTACTCTTTTTTCCTTGTGGAGCTTTGGAAAGGAGAGAATTTGAATAAAGTAACTCTCGGAAACTCTTATTGGACGAGAGAGAGTCAATATGATATTGGCGTGGGTTCTACCAACTAAGCGAAGAAGTTTTTGATTGGATAAACAGCGTATAATGATAGACGCTTCTTCGGCACACATGGAGACATACCTCCCGTAGCTGACCCCTGAATTCAAGGATACTGCCGGCTTTGTTACTAACTGATAGAAACCCCTTAATACAACGTTCGTTTTTCATAAATGTCATAAGGTAGGTAGACCCGGTCTTGCGCTCGTCCGGTTAAGTGGCACATTGTGCTAAGTGCTCAAACCGTTGGCTGATCTCAGCTGTATCGCCTCATACAAATTAGTTAAGCGAGAAAACAAACGGCTACATAGGAGCTCTATGGTGGACCACCAGCAGGAAGATCGAATGGCTTAGCGCATCCTGCGCCTACTGGACCTGACTTCGTAGGATACTCTGATAGACTAGTCGAATGGCAATGGCCTAGTGGTTGTATCTGTTGCCGATTCCTATTAAGAATACGAGAGTGACAAATGAGATGGAGATCTTGGCTATCATCAAACCATCCTCCCTCCGCTTATCTCTTTCCTTTCTATATGATAAGTCTACCCGCGCCTCAAGGGCCGGTCATTTACGCTCTCCACTGCATGAACAGCATTCCCAACTAGATCTGTACGGCTTCCGTTGTCTCCTTTTCGATTCCCGACCCTAGCTCACAGGTATCCATAAGAGCGACCAGCCCTGAATGCTTAAACCTATCAATCCTCTCCCAAATTTCTTTCTTTTTGTCGTTGGGGCAATCCATTCAGCACTTTCCGATGGGGACCAAAAGCCACTAGGCTACCAAGAAGTCGGATTCAGTTCAGTCCCGTTTTCAAGATCCGGTTCAGTGTTTGGGGATGGCTTGGTCCAAGCCCACATCCATAGTAGATGGACTTGAGCAGGCAAGTATGCCACCTACTGATATGATTGATTATGACAATTATTATATGGACTGGACGGTTGTGCAACCGATTGTACTGACTCGCTTACCCCCGAGAACACCTAAGACATGGGGGTTATTTACACGAGTAAGCCTAGCAAGGACCAAGATCTCGATCTAGCCTAGTTGGGGCTTTAGAGTCACATGACACAGTACCAAGAATGGGAGAACCAGTAACAATTGATACGGATTTCCAACCAACGGATCTTCTTACGTTTGGACCGGAACCTTTAGCTGTTTCCTACTCGGTCTACAGCTTGGTTTGAAATGAGGGAGCCATACCGTGTGGTTGAAGTAGAGTACCGTTTTGCAGTGGATAGGGCACTATCTCTATTCGTAGCAGCATTGCGTATTGCTCTCACTAGGAAAGGGGGACAAAACCCCTACTATAGAGCAGGAATGGAAGGGAATGAGCTCGGCTGCTTCTCCCCCACACTTCTTTATTTCTCCGTGCCCCTATTTAGTTAGTACTTTCGAGTTAAGTGCGAGAAAACGAACTATTTCATTTAATAAAAAAAGTGCAACGGCTGTAGGGTGAAAAGGCCATGAGGATGGCTACGGCTTTGAAGCTCCTTTATATACCATAGATAGAATGGAAGAGTTTTTTCTCACTGTTGTTTCTGATGTAGGAGTTGGGGATGGAATGATTGATTCAAGCTCTGGTGGTACTAATCATGTCTCTGGGAGTAAACCAACTGGAGCGGCAAGGGAACATGCAGTACTGGAGAGGGGATCTCATAGCAATACTGATTCAAGTAATTTCAGAGTTACCAGAGATGCAATTGGTTTAGAAATATGTACTAGAAAATGGTAAACTAATACTGACTATTCTCTGTGGATATCTGGTTGGACACCAAGCATTTTGACCCCTATTTGAATGCAGAGTCAGAGTATAGACAGCTAAACAATGTTGTAATATATTTATCTACCAAATTAGAGTGCACAGTCTCTATTGATGTTCCCAGAAATGCAGTTCACTAGGGAACACCTTACAGGTTGGTCATGGGTATGGGTATGCGCCATACCCCTCAGTATGGAGTACATTGGGTCAGGATTGGATAGCAAGAGTTGTCGGTAGCCGGCATTAGGTAAAAGGAAAAGCTCTATAAAAGCAAAGAAATGAAATCGAAGGCCGATGGTAAAGCTGGGGCGGATTTTGAGTCGACCAGTTCGCTGAGGGCAAGATTGGAAAGAGTGGTAGATGATATCAGGTACTCCGTATGAAGCGAGGCGTGTGAAAAGAAATAGCAACGGGAAGAAGATGATTTTAATGGTAAGGTATCTTTATCTCGAGACGAATCGCGCGAGATTCCAGATGATGCGGAGCAAAGCGGAACCAATTGTATGGGCACAAGAGGAAAATAACTAGTTCTCTGAATTTTGCTCATGCGAACGAGAAGAGAATTGCGGAGGAGAATAGAGCTCAGCAGAATAAGGTGAGGGAAAAAATTATGATGGACTCTCAAATTGTGGTGACTACACTCAGGTAGGCCACGTCGCCTCAATACTGCTGCCCGTTGGATGCATCAAATTGGTTTCGCAGATCTCGCCTCGCACTCGCTTAGAGGTCGTGTCCTTTCTCTTCTCTTGCTCTTGCGGCGGACACAGTGATTCTTCATTCTCTGGTTGATGGCTTTCAAAAGTCAATTCCAGAAAGAGCCATTTGATCCCCATCAAAGTCTGCATTGAAACCCTTACACACTAATATACTTGATACTCGATCTATTTCACCGTACTTCTACTTCCTGGCATTAAGAAAGTTTAAAACAAGGTCCTTCAAGAAGAAAGGAAGCACATGCTTGAGACCATTAACTTGCAGCTAATGTTAGCTGTATTCAGTCTCTGAGTGGTCTACCTGTTGCTGCATCATAATCGGCTGACTCCTCTATTGGTTGCTGCTGGTTTACACCTGCATTCCAATCCGGTTTGATTTAGAGAGAAATCTCAATCCAGCCTCAATATTTTGGATTGATCAGACCGCCTATTGTAGAAGAGATTGCTTGCTAAAAATAGTACCGCATTTGTGCTTAAGAAAAGGCTTTCTTGTCCGGGGTCTATATCCACTTTTAATACACCACGCACCCCACTACCAAAAACTTCTCTTTCAATTCTAAACAAAGAGAAAGCTCAGGCGGCTGCTCAACGAGGAGGTTCATGCTCGTTAACTTACACTTACTTTTAGCACTTCTCTACCAGTTCTCTCTCATAGATAAGAATATCCTTCTCTTAGCACCGGTTTTCACTTCGTGTAGCAGCTTCTTCTTCTTTTGTCTACTCAAACACTTCATCCATGAGAACCCAGTTTTGATCAATGATATATTCAAAAAATAAGAGCTACTCTATTAATCTACATACCTTGTCTCCGGCCACCATGTTTTCTCCGAAGGGTGAAGGCGGATTCTCTGAACTTAAAATAAGGGCGAAGGATACATACAATATGCCGGGTCTAAAGTGAAGTAGTACAGACACAGGAAATCAGAGAAAAACTTAGAGAGTCTCCATAATCTAGACTTCTCGGTTTCTTAATCGGTGTCTATCTTACTAAGATACTGGTGCAGCTTAAGGTGCTGGTGCTCCACCCCGCTCTAAGAAGTATGACTGTGATTTGCCAATACCCAAATGGGTAGTGTACCGCTCGCTCCCCTTCTTCTTAATTCAGACTTGTTTGCGCACACAACCTTCCTATAACTTTCTGACCTGGATCCAACCAAAGAAGGAAGATGTATGGCCTCCCTCGAACAAAAGAAGGAAGTATGGGAGTTTATCGGTAGGCAATGACCACAGCCGAAGTAAAGTGCTCAGCTCAAAGAAAGAAGGTGGTGGGGGCTTCGAAGAGTGAATAAGTTCGTTCGCAGTGATGTGTAATCTCTTCAAATCAAGAGAAGAGGTGTCAAAAAGAAATGCTTTTAGGCAGGCTTACTTGCTTAGTATGTATTTTTTATACAATCAAAGACCAAGGTCGTACGGATAGCAATTCTGGACCATAGGCATAGCAGCACATAGGTATTCTCTCTTCTTTCTCAATTCAGGGAGGACACTATCTTAATTCTTGTGAAAAGGCAGAAGCAAGTGAAAGGGCAGCAGTATTATATGAGTTCTAAAAAGAAGGGCGAAAAAAGTCATGTATGATAGTGGTAAAAAGCCTTCAATAGAAGGGAATAGCAACTGACTAGAAATTCATAGCTGACTAGCGTACGAACGAGTTGGTCAGGCTATGAATGAAGGCTACTACTCTTCAGGAAGAAGGTACTAATAGCTCGCTCAGAGGTTCAGTCAAGCTTCTCACTCTTGGTCTGGCGGGGCATATTAGATATAGTAGTGGTGTTTTGAAAGCTTCTTATTTTTTCTAATACTATAGTAGGAGTAGGTCAGGTACAGCTTCTTATACTAGGGATGCTTTTTTGAATCATTGAAAAAGCTTTCAATAGTCTTAGTAAGTTTCAGAAAGGAGAATACCAAGGTTGAATCGAAGATAAAAGTCAAGCAGGTCACACCGCCGATGAGTTGTGTAGGAAGGATTGCTTGTCAAGCTCTTGCGGAATTTGGACTTATTATTTTGACTTATGGCTCTGAGAAAAACCCTTTTCTAGATTAGGCTTTTAGATCTACGAATTACGAGAGAGATCTCCGAAAGTATAAGCGAGATGCTCTTACACCAGAAAGATAGTATAAGCTAGTTCTCACTAGCCGGGCCCTTACTCCTACTACTCACCAGCCGAGCCCTTACTCCCATCTACTACTTCTTATTAAAGCTGCAAGTGCAGAGGGGAATTTCGCAAGCTAGGAGGAATAGAAAATCCTAACTAAGAAACAATCAATCAGTCCACTAAGTCTGTTAAGTAAGAGTTATACGAAATACTCTGATTCAATGTACGAGTGACTCAATCCCAAAGGTCAATCCAGCCAGCCGATTTTCAACAACAAAGGAGTTCACCGTGGAAAGATAAAGTCTAATGACAGACACTGGTAATTCTCTCACTGGGCCAGCCACTAGAATCAGTCAATGAAAAAGCAAGCAAGGAGATGTCCTCACTGGACATTTATCCTATTTGTGAAATCCTTTCTATGTTTCTGAGACCCGGAAACCTGTCAAGTAAGTAGGGATTTCTTTCTCCCCATCCATGGTTTCTTTTACTTTTTGATAGGCGTCCGGCGCATGCATACAACCATTCCTTCTTCTCCTCGGAACGTCAGGTCGGTCGGAAAGAAAGCGCGGTGTAGCTGGCATCAGCATCTCTTGTTAGGTTCGCACGCACAAGGGTGGTGGGTAGGTCTCTTTAGGTGTCCCGCGAGGCAAGGAATTCTTCAACCAATGATATCATGGTATCAGAGTCGCCGATCGAGATTTCTCATGGCTACCCATTATTTTCGCTTGAAAGATCTTCACATGTAGGCGGAGCCGTCCCTTTTGAAAAGTGGATCTTTAGTCCATTCATTCTAAGTACTTTATTATTTATTCTGTAGAATAAGAACGTTTCGCAGGCATGTGCTTCATGGCGACAAGTCGTAAAGCATGGATAGGTGGAAATGCGCTATAAAGATTCGGCATCGCTCGATCAAACAAAGGGAAAAATCATCAAGAATCTGATCTTGCTCTGAATCATCTACCAAGGGTTCGCTGTCAATGCAATTTGAGTTGGCCAACTCCGGTGCCTCTAAGTCAGAAGTATCTCTATTGGCAAGCTCTCATTGACATAATCCGGTGTAGGTATAGGGAGCTGACTCTCATGTGGATCAAGAAATATCTCCGTAGTGCTCAGGACAGGCCGTGAGCATCTTATCTGCTTGGATCAGGTAACAGCTTCATTTCTTTTCAGAAGCTCAAACACAGTGTTTTCCAATATAGAAGCGGAGTAGTTCTTGTGCAATCTAGGCATAGGGCTACTAGAATCCATCACTAAAAGAGGAGTTTTCCGAGCTCTATCGACACAACAGGACCCTAGATATTGGCAACAAAAGGGCACTTACCCCTAAACTAGATTACTCTTCTTCTTCCTATGATAAAGCGGGGGCTGAAAGGGACTATTTAAAGTACTTCAACATTATCACTGGACTTTCATGTCAATCCAACTGGAGGAGGGAAATCGGGAGAATAAAGAAGTCTTGCACGAGGGCGGCCTCTTTCCATGCCTTCAAATCCATTTGCCACACTTTCAGATCTCGGATATACAATGATGAATCCTGACGATCTACGATCACAGAACGCAGTAATATGAATGTCTCTCACGAGCCCCAAAGAGTCAATCAAGTATGCCTGCTTTGTTGGCATAGGGAAAGGTAGAACAACCTTCCGCCATGTCAACCGCTCACTAGGCTTCTTGCTGCGGTGAAGTTGCTTCATCACCCGGCTCAACATCAGCCTCATCCCCCCCATTTTAAGCTTTGGTTATAGTATCTTTTAGTTGCACTTCTTCATCGATCTCTCCCGCAATCTTCTTTCCCCACTCCTCATCCAAGTGAGGAGCTACCCGAGATCATCGAAACCCACCACACAAACCCTAACTGGCAAAACCGATCTACGAACACCAAGGGTGGGTAGAGGCGTCAGATGACAATTGAAGTAGGGGTCTGCCTCTTTCAACCAAAAAAAAGAAAAACTGAAGGAAGTTCTCTTTCCATTCCAACTAAACTAAGTGAAAAAAGGGGGAGAGCAAAACAGAAACACAGGAACAAAGAAACTATGTCCAAACCAACGAGTCCTTTGGTCGACTCTAAAGAATGTATCGGGAGTTGGGAGTTAGCCATCTCATAGGAGTGATAGCTGGGTTTTTCACGGAGTTTCTTCGTACGATTGAAAAAAAGAGTGCTCTAGGTCGGAGAAAACAAGAAGAAGATTGTTCACCAGTCTGTCTCCCAACCTCTTTAAAGCAGCTACCTACCGTGATCTGGTCTTGGGACAGCATTGGCACCCCCGTTTGTTGGATCTTCTAGGCACTCTAAAGCACTTCCACGAGAGACAGATGGACTTTGGGTTATAGACGGAGAAGAGCCTTTAGAGGATCAAGAGTGATTCCTCAATAAAACAAATGGGATTTTGAGGGAGGGCTGAACGCGATGTACTGAAGGGTTCGCTTTCGCTGATCGGCGCCAGTCTTTCCTGCTGTGAATTTCCCAGGTCGGGAGGGGCCCTTTCCTTCTACCTTACTGAACCCATTCACCAATGATTGGATCACTCAAAGCTAAAGACCAATTCCTTCCTTTTAGGTGGTCTAGGTGGCTGGGATACTATGCCCTTCTTTTTAGAGGCTCAAAGACGAGTTCTTTGAAGGAAGCAAAAGAACCCATGTGTCTCGGATGAAGTCTACCCTCTTTTTGTGCCGGGAAGAAGAATGAGATCCAACTCAAAGTCAAGGAAAGCGGCCTAGACCACTGACTATTGATGGAAGGCTTCTGAACATGGATTGGTCTGATAAAGCCAATTTTTCGGCGAATCAAATATTTTCTGAGAGCACTAGACCTTCTCTCTTTTAGGATTGATTCCCACTCACTGCCTGATAGCAGGCTTGGCCCATGAGACCTATTGTCTTATTGTACTGGCTCACTTCACTACTTTGGAGGATGGGTTTTTCCCCTTTTTGGTTCGCAAACGCTCTAACCCATCGAGAAGCTCCATCCAAATTGGAGTTGATGTGAGCACTTCCCTAGAGGCAGAGGCTTTTTCTACAAAAGGGTGGGAGCATAAAATGTAGGTGAGTCAATTGCGTGTGGCCTTCAAGTATTTCGTATTGTAACAATATTAGATCAGCATCCAAACAAAGGTGCATGTACGGTTCCTAAGGGATACAATTTTGTCCTAATCATCGAGAAAGATGAAATAAGTTGATAGCGCGATCTCGTACTAACACATACTCTCTAAATATTTCAGAACTTGCATGCGGCCTTCAAGCCACAACCGCGGTATGAGTTCTGATCTCAGACTTTGGTTTGGGGGCTGCTGGCCCCTTCGCGTCGACAAGGAAACTGTGGACGACAATGGGTTTAGAATTCGAATAAAACGAAGACCCTATCGAACAAATAGAGGAAAGGGTGGAAAGGGGAAAAAGTAAAGTCTAAGCGACATATGGCACGAAAAGGAAATCCAATTTCGGTAAGACTTGATCTGAATCGTAGTTCAGATCCAAGTCGGTTCAGTGAGGGCGACCGCGAAAGTCACCGAATGGGTTCGGTCCGTCTTTTCCTGGTCTTTGTTTGTCCCCCCAAAAAAGGCGTGAGAGGACGTTGCAGATGTCCGGGACGGACACGACTTCTTCTAACGCTAGAAGACCATAGGAAGAAACCCGGGACCAGAACATGTCGTGAAAGACGCACACGGGGCGGGCGTGCTTCGACCGTGTCTCCGGGGCACAGTTGAATGTAGATATCATGAACGCGAGGATAAGGATACCAGGCCGAGAAACCCGGGCAAGTACTCCCCTAATGTGCCGATCGCTAGCGCATCCAGGGCCCCGGCGCCCAGCTCTGCTGGAGAGGCCGTCACTGATCTGAAAAGTGCGTCTGCGGTTCGGATAGACTGATTTTGCAAACGCCTAGCCCCAGGAATCAATAAAAAAACAAGTGCTAAGTTTCATTTTAGATCAGTGAATAAACCAAAAAAGAGACCTTTCTCGCTCGACGCCACACTATGCTCCGCTTCAACAAATGAGAGTTTTCGGTGGAACCGGTGAACCACGCGAGCTGGTTAGATGCGTGGGGCAGAGGGCTCGTAGTACCTGATAGCGCAGCTATGCAGTGGAAGGGAAGGAGCCTAAATTGACCCCCTTCTTTCTTTTTTATTCAAAGACACAAAAGCAAGCACAAAAGAGATTGGACTCTCGGATGAGACTAAGCAGCTACCGTTCCGACGCGCCCCTGACCCTATCTTGATTCAAACCGAAAACCCTCTCTAAGGTGGAGCCTAGTTGAAGCTGTCATTCAAAGAATAAATGGGAATCCAAATCCACTTTGAGGGATATAGATGAAGTCTCGCTCAGTAAAGAGAGTTGTAGATTCGTAGAAGAGGATCGGAGTACGCGCGCTACAAAAGGCAGCTAGCCAATGAAAGTAAGTGGAAAGAATATAGTACTTTTGTACTGACCCCTCCGGGGCCCCCGGTTGTTTTGGCGCGCCCTACCCCAACGTTAGACTATTGCCTTTTAGCCTACGCTTGCTGCTTGCAGCATGGATTCGATAGATCTATCGAATCCATGCTTCCCCCGCCCCGAAGCGAGACTCTATCCAGATCTCAAAGAATAACGAGCTAGGCGGCCGGCGGGCAAAGAAAGGGGGCGGGGCATTTACTTGAAAATGACAACCACCTGTTCCAGCAGCGGGGGCCTTGCACGAAAGCAAACCTACGATTAAGTAGCAGTTGCTTTCGCTGATGGGCCCAGTGAGGGGGGGCATTGTCCCTCAGTTCTTACCAACCTCAGGTGTGTACATCTAACTTATTATCTTCTTTTTTCATGCAAGCCTGACCTCAGCTGTCCATTTCTTATTCATTCAGGGCGCCCCTACTGGACTTGGCGGTGCTCCTTTCTCAAACCAGAACAACTCTGAACGTTAGGGAAAATAAGGGAAGACCACCTGAGCGAACCGACCGAAGGGACTTTACTTATCCGAACCGAACGTTAGCGGCTTAAGCTAAGCCTATCACGAGCTGCGTTGCTGCTTGATCGGCGGGGAGATAGATCTCAAAGTATGGGGCAAAGGATCAAGCGCTTTGACTTTGCTTTGTCCCCCGGGATCCACCACAGGTTGGGTTTGAGAGCCGTGTGATGGGTGACTATCTAGCACGGTTCAGAGAGCACGTGTATGTAGTCTGCGCTGGTGAATGGAAGCCCCCGCCGCAAAAAAGAAGCGGCTCTTCCCACGGCTCTGTCACCATTGACTCTATTTATTATTATGGTAAATCATTGTATCAAGATGTCAATCTTAGATCTTATTTTAGTTCGATACGTCCACCTACGAAACTCGCCCTTGGCTTTCGTCTAGGTAGGTGTATTATTCTACATTTTCCCAAAAGGACATTCATTCATTTCTTTCTTCCCGGGCGATCACCATGACTAAAACGAAAACAAGACAAGAAATCAAGACCCGTACTACAGGAAAAGGGCCGGTGGCCGACATTTGGGAAAGTCGGGCCGATCGGGTGTCTTCATTCAAGCGAGGGTACAGAGGAAGAACGAAACGAAGTGAGAGGCCGGGGGGCAGGGAAAAGAGTCGAGTCGATCGACCGGGAGAAGCAAAACGAAATCCGGATTTGGCCGAAAAAGATGCAACGTTATGGATACCATGACCGATCACCATCGAGAAAGAAGAATTTTGATAAATCACTTCGGGTGAGCGGGGCCTTCAAGCGGCCTCAATACGCCGGGGTTGTAAATGACATACCTTTCCTTATGGGAAATGCCGCCTCCTTACTAAAAAGGAATAGAATCAAGTTATTTTTACCAAAGAAGTCCCGCTCTGACGGCCGGACGAGTCATCTACTAAAAAGGACCCTCCCCGCTGTGCGCCCCTCCTTGAATTATTCGGTCATGCAATACTTTTTTAATACTAAGAATAAAATGCATTTCGACCCCGTCCTAGTTCTCAATCATTTCGTGGCACCGGGGGTGGCTGAACCATCTACGATGGGGGGAGCGAAGGGAGGAAGCTTAGATAAGAGAATACGCTCTCGCATCGCTTTTTTTAGAAAGCTCTACCAGCGAGAAAAAGTGTTTGGCCCGAGCCAAAAAGAGGTTGATCCACTTCATTCGCCAAGCGAATGATCTTCGCTTCGCGGGAACAACAAAAACCACCATATCGCTCTTTCCTTTCTTCGGTGCTACCTTCTTTTTTCCAAGGGATGGGGTTGGGGTGTATAATAACCCTTTTTTTGAGTATGCCCGGAAACAACTCCTAGCTCAATTTAGGATCAAATGTAGGAACCTCATGGGTAAGGATAAGGTAATGGAATTGATAGAGAAATTCATAGACCTAGGTAGGATAGAAAAATTGATAAAGGGAATAGAGATGATGATAGAGATCATACTGAGAAAGAGGATAATTCCGTACGGGTACAACTCTTATTTGAACGAAGTGCAAAAAATGCGATCTTTTTTGTCTAATAGAACAAACACTAATACCTTAATTGAGTCGGTAAAGATCAAATCTGTTTATCAAAGTGCTTCTCTTGTTCCAGGGACCTCTTGTTCCAGGGACAGGGAGCTCGCCTCCTTCTTCTTTATGCAGCCACCTCTTGTTCCAGGGACAGCGAGGGAAGTGGAAAGAAAAAGTGTAATCGCCGAAATTGTACGACGACCCTTCTTGTTCCAGGCATACGACCCTGAGACGTGACGGTGTCACTTTTCCGGCCCGGTAAAGTGACAGTTATATAAATAAGAATAAGAAAGAGAAGCGTGATGTTGTCGTGTTGTCAGCAATCAAATTATCGTAAATAGATAGTACGGTTGCGTTGTTTCAATTTCTGTTCGTACTCTGATTGCTGTGGCTGCAGCTCGATCTTGGCAAATCTCTCAAATGGATGTCAAAAATGCTTTCCTTCATGGTGATCTACATGAGTTTTTTCTATATGCAGCCACCTCTGGGTATTGAAGTTCCTGATGGTCATGTTTGTCGCCTTCGAAAGGCCCTCTATGGGAAAAAAGCAACAACCTCGTGCTTGGTTTGAGCGGTTCAGCTCTGTGGTTCAAGCTGCTGGTTTCTCTTCTAGTGAGCATGACCCTGCACTTTTCACTCATACATCTGACCGCGGTCGTACCTTGCTTCTTCTCTATGTTGATGATATGTTGATCACTGGAGATGATCAGAAGTACATTGCTTTTGTTAATAAAAAGTTGAGTGAGCAATTCAAGATGTCAGATTGATTTTCTCTCCGTTATTTTCTGGGAATTGAGGTTGATCAAACTAGTGATGGTTGCTATCTCTCTCAGCATCTCTATACTCAGGATTTGATCTCACGCTCAGGTCTTACTGATACACACATTGCCGCTACACCCATGGAGCTCCATCTCCAATTGCGCCCTAGTGATGGTACTCCTCTTGAGGGATACCACTCGCTATCGTCATCTTGTAGGCAGCCTTGTGTACCTCACTGTGACCCGGCCTGACATTGCTCATGCAGTCCACATTGTCAGTCAGTTTGTCAGTGGTTACTTGAGGGAGATGCAAATACTTCATTCTTCCATAGTGCTGCCAATGGAAGACACATAAAATGTAATATTGCTTCTTTGGAACATGAAGGAAATGTTATACAAGATGAGAAAGAGTTGCAAGAACACATTTCTAGTTACTATAAGAGACTATTTGGTTCAGAGGACAAGGGGGACATATCTCTTGGTGGAAGCCCCTTGGTCAACAGAGCACATGCTATCAGAACTAGACAATGAAGAGTTGACTAAGCCTTTCACTATGGAGGAAATAGAGTTAGTAGTTAAAGAGATGAAAACCAATACAGCTCCTGGCCCAGATGGCTTACCAGTAATCTTTTAGAAACATTTTTGGGAGATGGTTAAAGAGATGGTCAAAAGAATGCTTGATAGCCCGCATGCTGAGGAGTTGCAACTTAGAAGACTTAATTATGGGGTGGTTACTCCGATTCCTAAAACGAAAGATGCTGCAACTATCAAGCAATATCGGCCAATATGTTTATATTATGTTTGTTATAAAATTGTGACTAAAGTACTGACAAATAGGCTTGAGAGAGTTGTAGATAAGGTGGTGAGTAAGAGTCAGATGGCATTTATGAAAAACGGAAATATTTTAGATGGGGTGGTCACTATCCATGAGGTGTTTCATGAGCTTAGGAGGACTAAACAAGAGGGGGTCATACTAAAGCTAGACTTTGAAAAAGCATATGACAGGGTGAATTGGGATTTTCTACAAGAGGTTTTGCTTAAAAAGGGTTTTCTTTAGTGAGAAGTGGAGAGGTTGGATTAAACAAGTGGTAGAAGGAGGTGCAGTGAGTATCAATATTAATGGAGAGGTTGGCCCATATTTTAAGAGCTACAAAGGATTTTTGCAGGGTGATCTCACCTCTTCTTTTGAATTTGGTGGTGGTCACAGAAAAGGGGGTCACTCAAGTGTACGGCATTCTTTGTCCGTCCAGATCGCGGTACATGTTCGGACTGCTCTGGATTGTAGAAGAACGAATTTCAGGCTACTTTAGATGGGGTGGGCTGCACCCATTCTCGGTACGTACAAGGTGGGCACCCATTCTCGGTTAAGATGGGAAATCCTATAGGGGTAGAAATGCTACATGAAAAAAATCCGCTCTTGCTGTATTAGGAATTGAAAGTAAGTCAACTCCTTCCTCTTAGAGCAACTTGTCGCAGCTGTGACTACTCTTTCTATTTGAATTGAATGTCAGCGAATCATTTGTTTCACTAATGTGACTAGTCTTGACTGCAGGTTTTTTCTTTCTATAGAGAAGTGACTGCGCTAGAGATGCTTATTAAAGGTTTGCTTGGTGGCTTCCTTGCTTGACAGGCTTTCCTTGTTGATTGGCTTGGTCTGCTAGTTCCCGGAAATCACTTCCTCTAAGTCTTAAATAGCAGAACCTACTCTTTCTTCAAAGAATGTAGCATACCTAAGAAATGATTTCTCTAACGAGTCAAATCCGTTGTGAAATAAGGAAATGCGCGGATCGCTTCTTCTACCCTTCTCTTATTCGCATCTCCTGCTTACTATTGAAAGAAAAGTTGTTACTGCTGCATATCCCCTTTTTCCTCTAATTCGAGCGAGTAAAGGCGCAGCTTCCTCATCTTTGCTTTATAGTTTGATATAATATAGAATTGGATTTTGCTTTCCTTTAAGGAGCTCTAGCTATCTTGCTGATCCACCAGTTCATACTATTAATGAAAGCTCTTTCACCCTGCCCGCGGGTAATCCCTTACTGAGCCTACTCAAGCAATCTCCCATTAGCCGCTCTTTACTTTATAGTCAAGCGATTGTAAACTCCTTATTTAGGCTAGCGACTTTGCTGATTAACAAGATTATCGCATTGGAGCTGTGACAGTTATGTAAACTACTTCTCTAGCAAGTAATGAATCTGAGGTCAAAGCCAATGAGTACGCCGGATGTTGCATTTTCGCAGTGAGGGAAGGTTGGCTTGACAGGCTTCGTTCTAGATGTTGTAATCTCTTCTCATGGTCTTTGTTCGCTTTATTATCCCAATGCTATCTTCTGCGAATAACAAAACAAGGATTTCATGTGGGCTCTTTCCTTGCTAAGGAGAGTAGCTCATGAGCGAGTGAGTAGCCGGGTAGGCAATATAAGTATAGTTGCTTTAGAAATTCCTGTGATGGACTAAAAAACTCAAATCAAGAAGAAATCTGCCCCATTTGCCCGCAGATCATCTTAGTGAGCAGTCCCTTCTACTCTTATTGGAGCTAAAGAAAGCAGTTTATGTTTCAGAAATCATAGTGCTCGTTGCCAATCCATAACCAGATCGCTTACTAATCGCTTAACTCTTTGTTCATAACATTATACGTGTATCACTGGGATCGATCCGTTGTCAAAGAATTTCCTATGCCAAAGAGGGATTCGAGATTTCACCGCAGACTGGACCTACCTCCTGGGCCGGGCACTTAAATTTTCCTTATTCAATTCATAGGTCAATCCGGAATCAAGCGTAAAGGAAGTACAGTACACTTATTTGGATTAGTCGTGAAACAAAGCTATTGTCTGGTTTCTGGTCCTGGGTGGATTATTTCTTATCATATTGTGAGGCGGATCATAAGATTGCACATTAGGCGGATCATAAGTAGATGCTATTTTACAAGGGCGGCTTTAGCTGAGAATCAAAAGTACGATTCCGCAGAAACACATTCCCTTTCAAGCTAAGCTGAGACGTATCCGGCACCTTTACTTGGTCCAGTGCTGCCTCCGGCACTTCTTTCTCTTTCTTGTGCGAACAAACTAGAACCTACCAGCCCAGCCCTATCTTCCGAATCAGAATGGACTAGTGATTTTGATCTATTGCCAGAGCCCTATTCTTATGATGGAAAGATCCGTGCTCACATAGCTGTCAGAAAGTTTTACTTGCATCTATTTCAACTAGACGTGAGGTCTCTCCACGGCAACAACGAGGAGGAGGAGATCCACATTTAGAGGGCGAGGGGTTCGAAACTCGGGGAGGTCACATATGGTTGTGGAAGAAGAGCTTGTACGGGCTCCGAGGTCAAAGAAATTCGACAAGTTCTTGGTCGATCGATACCTTTCCATCCCGGGGCAGATCTCCAGATCCGATACGAGTGTAGATATTTTACTCCCTTCTTCCTCAGTGAGTAACGTACAATGTCTAGAACAAAGGAAGTGAGTCTAGATCCACTCCGAGGGACAAGACGGAAATCTTCTACCGATGCCAACTACAAGGCGTGCTTTCCTATGAACCGATTCTTAGACTACAGATCTCATCCCAACGATCTACTTGTACGAAAGAAAGAGAGATGATCTACTTGCAGCTACTGTTTGTTACCGCTGAACATCTGCTACCAATACCAAGAAATACCAATACGGACTTCTTGTTCCAATCGAAACGAGCAAACCTGGGGAAGATAGCAAGATTAGCAGAATGGGAACCCCCCATGGGGAAGGGCTCTGAGACGCACCACAAAGCCCGTAGCAGCTACTTTTAAGGTTTATCGCCCATCGGCCCAGAAATCCATAGAAAGACGATTGAGATTAGTGAATGGCATCGATCTGAAGTTCATAGAATCTCTAGCGTCTCTTTGTTCGTAACAAATGAGTAACTTAACTACTAATGTGACGAATAGTGCCAGGCGTAGTGTATCACTGGAATTCGATCAGTCTGTTGGAAAGGGATCACTCTCTGATTCTGCTTCAAGTCCTGTGCGTGCCTGTTTCGAAGAATGCTATTCGCTCTAGTGTCCTGTGCCTGTTTCGAAGAATGCTATTCGCTCTAGTGGAAAAAGTAGCGATTTATGGCCATGATCCCGACCTGAACCCTCAAATGATGACGAACGGCTGACTTCATGTAGAACCCGTTATGCCAATCTGGATTCCACATCTGCTACAAGAAAATCGTCTTGAAAGATTGCAAATCAAGCATTCGTCCTTAGCTCAAGGATTGGATTACTGCAGTTCCTGAAAGATATCGTGCCAACAGAAAGATCTCGTTCCCGTAGATTCCGTTCGTTCCAGCAATCGTGCCGAAACTCACTGATCCATTCAAAGGATTTCTTTACCCGATGGCCAAAGGACCGATATCTTCTTCTCATGCCTAGCAAAGATCGAGTTCTGTTCTCACTTCACTTAATGAGCCTATTTCTCTGTTTTTATACCCGTTTAGTTTAGATAGATGGGCTCTAAGGGAGAAGTGGCACACTTTCTCGAGCTATCTAAGCATCCAGGGAAGTGATTCCACAAGCTAGAGAGATTCTCCTCTTTTCTTTTTCAGAGTTGAGCTCAGGCTAAGGCCAAGCATGGATCAATGTTTGTCAAATCATTCTCTGTTGAGTTGAGTCCTCGCCGAAGGTGCCGTGCCGTATAGTACTTCTCCGGTTATAGGTGATAGGTGCATGGCTTCTGCTCATAAAGAATGAGTGAGACCGGCGCTCAATCAATCAGCCACCAGTAGAGGATAAAGGAAAAAGGGGTTCATCAATGAGAGGCGCATGAGATTCTGTATTGGCCAACTCTTTCTAACTATCACTAGGCCGGATACTCCGATTCTCTATGGACGATTTCCTTCTCTCTCGTTCAATGCCCTTTGGTCTCGAGGATCACCATTTGGTGGGGTTGGGGTCACACCCGAAGTCGTATTGGAGAATTGAGCGGAACTACTTCCATGTGCACTCTTTTCTCGGGTCAGGAAGCCCTGTTTTTGAAGTAGGAAGACCTCTTCGTCATCATTATTGGGGTATGGGCCCTAAATCATTGGAAAAGACGGTTTTATTTAGGGAATTGACACGATATCGCCTCCTTCTGTACTAACAAGGGAATGGATGAGTTCACTTAAGAAGCAGGCCTGGCCGGTACTAAAACAGAGAAGTCAGCTCAGGTTTCATCTCATCTAAGCAACAGCCAAACGATGATTCTGGAATCGTGCCATGCTTGACAGTTGGACTTCTCGCCATACATAGAAATGAACTGCTGATGAGCTAGCTATCCCCGATATGATCTGGTACTAGACTTCACACATGTTGCCATCGTATAATCAGAGAATCAACGCTGCTGTCTACCTTCGGAAAGCAAAATAGATGATTTTCGATACTAGGATGACTACTCCCGAGGCCTGTTTTAACTAAAGAATTTACAGGTGGCCCGGTCGGTAAACTATTCCCGAGAGAGGAGAAGCAGAAACATCAATCTGTATTTTCGTATCATATTCCAGCAGCTCCAATGCCTTAGAGAGGGATCTTATCTTCCTAGAAAGAAATGAGTGTTGCACACGGATAGCTAGCTACTCCTTATGAATGGGGTGCATGCATATTTCAATTCATGAACTGAAGCTCGTAGAAATCCTTCCTATCCGCCTAGTTACCTATCCGGACTTGTTTCGTAGAAATCCTACCTTGCTTTTAGGCGGAGAAAGACTATTTTTTAGTTTCTTCGGTGCAAAAGTGCCGTAGGCAAGTCCGTTTCATATAGCTGCAAAAGTTAGCAAGTCCTTTTTCCCTAAGGAAACTCGATTTCCAATGAAAAAAGTGCGGATCACTATGGGTCAAAAGTAGTGTTTTTCTAGTTTACCTCAAAAATGCATGTTTTGAGAGCAATATTTTTTGATCAAGTCCTAATCACTTAGCTGTAAAAGTAGGCTTTTTTCATCTCCCGAAACCCAGGCCCTCTCCCCAAAACTCCACACCAAGCCTTTAGATACGCAAATATGAGCTTGCCTTGGCTTTATTGCCCTTATCGGATGGAAGTTACGGATGAGAAATGACGTATCTTACGTATCGAATCTCAAGTAACGGATGAGAATTGACGTATTCAAAGTGGAAAGAACGAATATCGATTCTCGTGGATGAACGGAGGAAATGGGAACTTGGTCTTTGCACTCTTCTTTCGGGGGGGTTATCCCATGACATGAAAAAGACCAATCAAAAACTTCTGCAAGTTAATCCCTACTATCAATGTCATGCAGGAAACTGACACACCAAATGATGCCACAGAAAAGATTGCAGTAGAAGAAGAAGAAGAAATCCCACTGGATCAGGACTCCCCTCCAAATGAGTATCTCATGCATATTTCGGCTCATGCAGTTTCAGGGCAGGTCACTGCTGGCACATTTTCAGTCAAGGTCACTGTTGGTGGACAAACAGGCATTGCCCTTATTGATACTGGCAGTTCAAGTACATTCATTGATTTGTATTTAGCAGTTACAACCACTTGCCATATCCAAAAGAAAAAATCGGCTAAAATAGTTGTGGTTGGGGGAGGCCAACTTACATCTGGGGCAATCATAGCAGACACTGCATTCTGCTTCTTGGTTTTCCAAAGGTCCGGAGGAGCGGAAGAGTTTCTAGTCGAGAAGGGTCGGGCATTAGCAAATCCTTCAATCCCAACTCCTGAAAAGAAGAAACCAATTTTAAGGCATCTCCTCCCCTCGGTGCATATTATCATATAGAAAGAAACGTTGCTATTCCGTTGCGTCTTAGACATTTCACTGATGCGGGGCGGGGAATCGAGTCTATTCAGGAGTGCATTTCCCTAGCGGACGAGGTGATTTATGCAAGATCTTGTGAAATTGATTGATTTAGCTGGCGACGAAAAAGAGCACGAAATGCTACTCGAAAACGCGTATAGTAAGTAGTCTTCGTCGATGGGACAAACGCTCCAGTGTATGCGTTACGAGGCAACTAGCATTTTGTCATGGAAGTTCGTGAAAGAATGTTCTTGTTTTTCGTTGGAAAAACCGACACCGACGTCAAGATCAGTCTCCTTTCCTTTCTCTTTAGTTTGGGAGCAGAGCTTAAAAAGATGGGGGGTCATGATGGATCCTTTCTTTATCCCTGATTCCATGGACGGAATGATTGTGGAATTTAACCCTTCGTCGTCATACCCAAACTCGGTCAATGGGCCGGCTTTTAGCGTTGAAAGTGTGAGTTCGAACTACATGGAGTTGGAGGAATCAATAAATTCCCCTCCTCCCCCTAATCCAAACTCTTATTCTCAGATTCCGGATTTAGTCGCCGCAAATGCAAATATGGATTACTTTCACTTCTCTCAAATGCAGATGTTTTACCAAATGCAAATGTTTTATCAAATGCATATGTTTTATCAAATGCATTTTAATTATTTGAGCAGCCAGCCGCTTTTGCCTATGGTACCTATGTATGTTCATTTTTTGATGTCTTTTTATATGCGGTTTTGGTATTTTCCCTTCTAAGCAAACTCTTTTGCGCCATTTGATCTTTAATTGAACTATTTCAGGCTCCGTATTGAATTGAGAAACTATTTCAGGCTCCGTATTGTATTTATAAACTCTTCCAGGCTCCGTATTGTATTTATAAACTCTTTTAGGCTCCGTATTGAATTGAAAAACTCTTTCTGGCTCCATATTGAAAACTCGAATTGGATTTTGTGTCGGCTGGCCGGCAGGACCGCCAGCCCGCAAATGTAGGGAGGTCTCCTCTTGAACTGAGAAATCAAAGTCGCGATCTGATAGGTATCTATCCGGACCATGCATCTGGAAAGCGCCGGTTCGATTCCGTTTCGTGACACGAAGAAGAAGTCCCAAACAGGGATCATATGAGTTTGCACAGCGTTACTTTGTTGACGGAAAATCTAATTGTTCTTCCGGTTCAATGAAGACTATGCTTACTTTCCTTTCTCTTACCGGTCTGTGTTCTATCATGGACATGTATTCCGTTCCTTGAATCGAGACTTTCTTTTGGTATGATTTTGATACGAGTTTTCTATCAAAACTCTATGCCATCAATCACTATCCCCGGGGATAGAATCCAGCTCCCGGCGTACCTGATAACTACGCTCATATACGTCAATTCATGGAAGATGCTCAGGGGAACGAATCCATATAGGAAACCCCTCTAGGGGAAGGGACAACTGATTAGTTTGTGTTAACATATCAAGGGATACCAATCATTGCCATGTATGGTGGGAAAAAAAGCAACCTATTGTATTTTCCTTACTCCAGTGGGCTTTAACTAGACCTGTTTACTTAGCTTGATCTTTGTGCTCTCGGCATAGGTAGGATGTATCTCTGGATTATCCATGGTATGCTTCCATTGTTGCACCTTAGCCCGGTATAGTAGAAGGCGATCCATGCTATTCATGAGTTGATAAGCTCCATTCCATCGATAGGGATCAACCCAGCTGCATAGCTTTAAGATCCTAAGCTACACCACAGCTAAATCAACCAACATCAGGGATTCTAGCTCAAGATCAGGAAAGAGCTTCGTTCCCTCCCGCCTGCTGGCTAGAGTTATACCATCCACTCTTGCTGCTGACTGTGAAGTAGCGTAAAACCCTCTATCGCGTCTGTTTGTTTGCCGTTGTACGAAAGTCTATCGATTCAAGAATTTGCAAATCCCTTGGGTTCTTTGCCGAGGTTAGCCTAGCATTGGAAGCCCTGGTGGATAGCCTTGCTTTGAAGATGAGGATTATGATGTAATCACTATAAACAATATGGTAGCAACCACTTTCCATTTCACCAGAAAATTACAGTACTGCTTTAACATTCTTTAAAGAGAATTTGGAGAACCAACCCTTTCCCCAGATACGAATAAAGGAGACTGCTTTCTGTATAATTGTGCTTATGCAGCTAGAAACCCATTTTATGTTTCTGTCATTTTCCCAAATGCTCGCAGCATGTAGTAACAACAACCAACTTGGTTGGTATTATATGCAGAGATTACCTCATCAGCTAGATGCCTCAGCTAGTGCTTATCAGCTAATAAGCTACTTCGAAAAGACCAGATACTGGAGAACATGGTGGAGGAAGCAGCAAGTGATTTCTTCAAGACGACGCTCTTCATTGTTGCAGTTGGATCCAATGACATATTTTGGAGTATCTTTCGCCTTCAGTACCGTTCTTTGGACGAGAGAAGCCTTATCCTTCCGACTTTCTGGACGTGTTGGTTTCCAATCTGTCATTTTATCAGAAGGTTCCGACAATTTATCACTACTGTAGTTTAGTGTCGCTTGCTCTTGTTTGCTGCAGACCTCTATTTTCTTTCCATCGATTAATAGGCTAAATGAACAGGGTGCTCGAAAGTTTGTTGTGTCCGACGTCGGGAAACTCGGTTGTATACCGTACGTTCATGCTCTGGAGATACGTACGATATCGTGACGGAGATCATTCTGCACTACCGTCAATACGATATGCTTTTCTTCCTCGCTGCTTCCCGCAAATGATGTGCTTCAGACTTCTGAACACGAAATGGCAATACTTAGAATCCAATTCTTGCTTTGTATTAACACCTCTGGATGTTACCTCAGCTGACTGTGCATATGAAGAACCCTAGTGGTAAACGAAACTTTTGTTCATTGACTACATTGCCTGGTTTTGATAATGCGCAGGACCCGTGCAGCGGCGGCTGCTTCCCTCCGTTCCTCTGCTTTGGCGCAACCAAACTCCTGACTCTTCCTCGTCAATTTCATTGCCTTAATGGTAGTTATCCCTTTCTTCGATAAATGGAGCCGTGTGACAGCGCAGGTAGTCGCGTAGTTTCATTCCCTGGATGGCTAATGCTTAACACTGGTCAGATACCATACGTTATGGTAGTGCTCGCTCGGCAAATTCTATCGGTTCAGCAGCGTCCTTAGTAGGAGCGGAAGGGATGTAGCGAGGAGCCGAAACCTACCGTTACGTACCATTGGCTGGGAAAGTAAGGTGCCGTTTGCCGCAAGTAGATCTAGCTGATTGACTCGTTCATAGTCGAAAACTAATGCATCGAACCCTTTGCCGATCAAAAGATTAGGAACCGTCCTCCTTTTACCGGATACCCTTGCCGAAGAAGGGCTGTAAATATCTCGTACGTATGTTTCCTAGGATCTACTACATGAAAATGAAAAAGTATTGGCTTGAGTTCTTTCGCGATAGGCCCTTGCAAGAAAATGCTTTGAAGATGAGGATTCGGTGGGGATGACATTATCGCCATACGCTATTGGATTTCTCCCGGGCTTTGCCTTTGCCGAAACTGTTCCGTTGACATCCTTTGCCGTAGAACTTATCTTCTTGGAAAACGGAGGATATTACCTTTGATTTTGTTAGAGGAGGTAGGAAGCCGAGCATTGGGGACTAGCCGTTATAGGGTTTCGGAAAAAAGGGTTGATAACTCCCTTTGCTTTGTCAATTAAGAAAAATAGAATGTGCTTACCTTCGTGATATTCCCTTTTCTTTGATCCTTTCGGTTTTGAACTGCGCTTTGCCCGTACTAGGTCTTGAAACTTAGCTTCAACCTCTCTGTATGAATGAAGGTTCTTTTCATGCAATTTCTCGTATGATAATGAATCGAGTTTCGAAACACGGTTGTTGTAGGGAGTTATTTCTTTCTTAAAGGAAGGCTCTCTGCTCCATTGGGTGACGATTCAATGGTTCTATTCATCCTATTCCTAGGTCGATCCGTTAACTTGGGTTTTGTTTACCAGTTGGTTAGGTCAACTTGTGGCATAGCTGTATTGGACGCGATACGGTGAACGAGTCCCTTTTTGCTTTCCGATACTTTCTTGAAGGAATAGCATCTGAGTACAATAGTGTAGAGTTCCCCGCACTAAACATTGCAAAGAGTCTAAAAGAGGTGAAAGAGCTATAAAGAACTAAGGAAGAAGCCATTTGTAGCACTAAGAGGAAGATGTCTCACAACCAGCCTACGGATAATACATGCCGATATAGGAATGAAGCATGCATAAACTCGTAAGTCAATAGTGAATTTGGTTGCATCGAAGGCGGATAAATTCAATAATGAGGGCCGCCCACAGATGATAGCAATTCATCTTCACTAAGAGCTAACGACTAGAAATCTAGCAAATAGGACGCTTTGTCAATTGAATTAGTAAGTTATCCTGGTCTAGAGGGTGTTCTTCCTCCCCACTCTAGAGGCTAAACCAGTTAGAAAAGCGTCCCCCGGGAGTTTCGCAGTAGTAGATGACGTTCCTGGTACTAGTAGTCCATAGAACTAAGATTTGCATGCATGGTGGGTAACAGCATTGTATCTATCTTTTGCAGTCTGTAAATACGTATCCCAAAGTTGTAGATTCTGCTTCTTAAGGGCTGGGTGTCAAAGTCCTCAGTAGGTGGTTTGGTCCTTCAAATGCCTATCTGTTGTAGTAGTCCCCAAAGGCGGAGCTTTATTAGTTGTAGGTGGACGGACCTCAAGTCCTTTCCTTTCTCTAACGCTAATACCGCGGCCTGTCATGATTGCTGTCAAAGATGAAGGCCATACTGTAGTCATAAGATTGCGTGTTGTGTCGTTATTCTGTATCGTGTACAGATTCTCATATGTGTTGTCATTCCAGTACAGCTAATCCGTGAACAGCTAACCATCGTACTGTCAAAATGGGATAGGTTCGATCTATGGTCATGGAAGGCCTCCTAAAAAGATCTACTAAATTCATCGAGTTGTTCCAAAGAATCAAAGCGCCCAGTTATTAAGAAAATCCCTTGTCGGCTTTCCGTGAAATATTCGTTTGGCCGAGGACTTCCATAGCTGTTCCTATTTCAACTAGGTAGGCCTTCGGTATTCATGCTTCCTTCTATCAAGAGCATTGTGGCAGTACGAAATCCTTCCTCAGCCTTGTTTCTAATTTTCACCGGGCATATCCGATTTTTGGACACTTGCTGCATCCCTTTTCTTGCTGCATTAGCTTAACCGTTCGCTTCTTTCCATTGCTTCAACGCTTGTTTCAAGCAATAGTCAAGAGTTACTAAAGTAGTTTGTCCTATTCAAAGCTATAATCAGTGACTAATATGCACACAACAATAAAGAGTGTTGTTTTTTCTAGTGAGAAATCGAGTACTGTTTTTACACAGCTATAGCGTCTGAGAATTTGACAGAAAAGCAAGGTTCAAAGCCCACGGAGCGGTAGGTCGACATTCCTTCTTCTTTCCAAGCTTCTGGTGGTATCTATACCTTTCGAGACCAAGCCCTGCTACAATTCATTGCTGGAAGAGACTGCTAGATTTCTTTTTCATAGTTCGCTTCAGGGTTGTAGATAATGCTCTATCAAAGAGCGCCAGCGTACGTGCTCGAAAGCGTTAGTGAACTAGCTACTTGTCCTTGCTTTTCTCTAGTGTGCCCCTTCATTCAATCTCTAACTCAATGTCTACCCACATACCTTTCCTTTCTGAATCAGGAATAGCCGACTCAGGGTAAATGCTTTTCCCAGCTCAAAGGCGATGACTAGTAGATCCGGGGGTACCTAGAAAGCGAACAAATGTTCCCATGGTCATGATTGTTGACTAAACAGCCCTTTCTCTGATTCCCCTTGCCGACTTTGAACGAACTCATGCTTGAATGAGAACAAGCGATTTGCGACTTTGGTCCATGAATTATAAGATCATGAACAACCGATTATGCGACATCTCTCTTAGCTTATAGAAAGAGCGGAAATACTACAACCGATATTGCGACATCTAATCCAAACAACAATCAGCGACAACCCTATTCTTTCTTTCCTTCCTTGCTTATTTATTCTATTATTCAGCTTGCTGTTGCAAATAAGTAAAGTAGTTTGAAGTTCTCTCATATGCATTTGCATTTCATTTAGTGTTGAATATCCAAAAACACATCCTAAAAAACCTCTGCCTCTGGGGAAGTGCTCACATCAACTCCAATTTGGATGGAGCTTCTCGATGGGTTAGAGCGTTTGCGAACCAAAAAGGGGAAAAACCCAACCTCCAAAGTAGTGAAGTGAGCCAGTACAATAAGACAATAGGTCTCATGGGCCAAGCCTGCTATCAGGCAGTGAGTGGGAATCAATCCTGAAAGAGAGAAGGTCTAGTGCTCTCAGAAAATATTTGATTCGCCGAAAAATTGGCTTTATCAGACCAATCCATGTTCAGAAGCCTTCCATCAAAAGTCAGTGGTCTAGGCCACTTTCCTTGACTTTGAGTTGGATCTCATTCTTCTTCCCGGCACAAAAAGAGGGTAGACTTCATCCGAGACACATGGGTTCTTTTGCTTCCTTCAAAGAACTCATCTTTGAGCCTCTAAAAAGAAGGGCATAGTATCCCAGCCACCTAGACCACCTAAAAGGAAGGAATTGGTCTTTAGCTTTGAGTGATCCAATCATTGGTGAATGGGTTCAGCAAGGTAGAAGGAAAGGGCCCCTCCCGACCTGGGAAATTCACAGCAGGAAAGACTGGCGCCGATCAGCGAAAGCGAACCCTTCAGTACATCGCGTTCAGCCCTCCCTCAAAATCCCATTTGTTTTATTGAGGAATCACTCTTGATCCTCTAAAGGCTCTTCTCCATATATAACTCAAAGTCCATCTGTCTCTCGTGGAAGCGCTTTAGAGTGCCTAGAAGATCCAGCAAACGGGGGTGCCAATGCTGTCCCAAGACCAGATCACGGTAGGTAGCTGCTTTAAAGAGGTTGGGAGACAGACTGGTGAACAATCTTCTTCTTGTTTTCTCCGACCTAGAGCACTCTTTTTTTCAATCGTACGAAGAAACTCCGTGAAAAACCCAGCTATCACTCCTATGAGACGGCTAACTCCCAACTCCCGATACATTCTTTAGAGTCGACCAAAGGACTCGTTGGTTTGGACATAGTTTCTTTGTTCCTGTGTTTCTGTTTTGCTCTCCCCCTTTTTTCACTTAGTTTAGTTGGAATGGAAAGAGAACTTCCTTCAGTTTTTCTTTTTTTTTGGTTGAAAGAGGCAGACCCCTACTTCAATTGTCATCTGACGCCTCTACCCGCCCTTGGTGTTCGTAGATCGGTTTTGCCAGTTAGGGTTTGTGTGGTGGGTTTCGATGATCTCGGGTAGCTCCTCACTTGGATGAGGAGTGGGGAAAGAAGATTGCGGGAGAGATCGGTGAAGAAGTGGAACTAAAGGATACTATAACCAAAGCTTAAAATGGGGGGGATGAGGCTGATGTTGAGCCGGGTGATGAAGCAACTTCACCGCAGCAAGAAGCCTAGTGAGCGGTTGACATGGAGGAAGGTCGTTCTACCTTTCCCTGTGCCAACAGAGTAGGCATACTTGATTGACTCTTTGGGGCTCGTGAGAGACATTCATATTACTGCGTTCTGTGATCGTAGATCGTCAGGATTCATCATTGTATATCCGAGATCTGAAAGTGTGGCAAATGGATTTGAAGGCATGGAAAGAGGCCGCCCTCGTGCAAGACTTCTTTATTCTCCCGATTTCCCTCCTCCAGTTGGATTGACACGAAAGTCCACTGATAATGTTGAAGTACTTTAAAGAGTCCCTTTCAGCCCCCGCTTTATCATAGGAAGAAGAAGAGTAATCTAGTTTAGGGGTAAGTGCCCTTTTGTTGCCAATATCTAGAGTCCTGTTGTGTCGATAGAGCTCGGAAAACTCCTCTTTTAGTGATGGATTCATCCGCGGCGGCCCGGATGAGCAGCGCGGTGGCCGGGACGGACAGGCGGCGGCCCCGATGAGCAACGTAGTGGTCGGGGACAGACGGGGCGGTGGCTCAGATGAGCAGCGCGGCGGCCGGGGACGGACGGGGCGGTGGCCTGGAGCGAACCATGAACGCTCCGATGGCAGTCGGACTCCCGCCAACTGTCTTTCGCATATACAGGGCCCTTCAGGTTGGCTCTGAAATCCTTATTTTCACGGTTTTGGCGGGGATGTTTTCCGCGCCCCTTAAATTTTTTACAGGTCGGGGTCGTTTATGGGTTCTACTCGGGTCGCTTTTCTGTCTAAAACTGCAAACTGACGCTTATTTTACAGTTTCGTGCGTTTTAAGGGGTCTACTAAAGATGCTCTAACGAACGAGTACTCATTGCGGGAGCTCCACAAGAGTCACGTTTGGTGGGCTGAGAGCGTGTCACTTGACGCGCTCTCGACCATCGCCACGTGACATGTGCTGGACGCTTCCTCGAATTTTTTTGTTTTTATTTCACTTTACGCGTTTTCAGGTTTTAGATGATTTTTTCAGTTTTCTTTTTTGCCTTTTGTTTGGGGAAAAAAGTTGTGTGTAAAACACATTTTCTCTTTTCTTTTCCTCCGGGAAAGGCACAAATTTTCTTCTCATGGAGGTAAAGATTTGCTTCCGCGAGGGGCCGGCTGTACCTCTCAGAAATGAAAAAAAAATGCACTTTTTCCTTCTTCCACGAGAGGTATATATTTGCTTCTCTTGGAGGCACATGTTTTCTTCCACGAGAAGCATAAGCATAGCGATGCTTCTCGGAAAGTGTTTTTTTTTTTGATTTTTTACTTCTGCAAGAGGCTCAAGTTTGTTTCTGCGAGAGGCATAGATTTGCTTTTCGTGAAGGCACATGTTTTCTTCCGCAAGAAGCACAACAGTTTTGCTGCCGCCGCCGCCGCCGGAAACCCTAGCACGGCGAGCGCGGGCGTCGCCGCCGCCGGAGCTCCGCCGAGCGTCGGCCTCGCGCGCAGCCTCTTCTTGCCGCCGCGGATGACTACGGCGCCGGCGCCGGGTGGCGTCGCGCCGGCGCCATCCCGTGCCGCCGTCGCACCGTCGAAGAAGGTACCCAATGCGGCGCGGCCGAAGAAGGGCAAAACATCCGCGAAGAAGAACAAGGCGGCGGACGGCTCCGGCATGGCGAGGGGGAAGAAGCTTGCAGGGCGTTCGACGGCCGCGGCGGCTACCGAAGCGCCGGCGAGCTCACTCGTTGAGCCGGCCGCCGACGCGCACCACGTGTTCGACGAAATGCCCCCAAGGTGAAAAAATTTCCAAGTATTTTTTTCTTCTTATTTTTTCAATGCATCATCATTTTACATATAGATAGCTCACTTGTGGGCATGATTTTGATGAACTTGTGGGCATGAACTTTTATTCAGCAACTTGTTTGTGTTAAATTTTTACATGTTCATTTTTGTCCAAAATATCCATATATGCAAAATGCCCGGCGAGTCGCGCGCGCTATATTTTTGCGCTCTGCTGGAGCGGCGCGCGCGCGCTGCATTATGGCGCGGCTGCTGGAGCCAGCGCAGGCGGGCGCGCAAAACATGCCGCAGCGCGCGCGCTAACAGGTTTTTTGCACGCGGCGCTATAGCGCGGCTGTTGGAGATGCTCTAACATCAGCAGCTTTGCACAATGCATGAAAACACTTTGCCAAGACTCCACCAATGAGCTGGTGCTGCACAACGTCGCGGGCCCTCGTCGGAGAGAGATGACCATCGCCTTGACATCCTCGAACACCGTGCACAACGACCACTGCAGCTCGAACCTTCGGTGGATGGGGTATAGATCCCATGTGTTCTCTTTTCTCTCCTCACCTTGCCTGAGAGCAGCATGTCTGAACTTGACAAATTAATAGATTGTGCACCGTCTGGTTAGCTGCCCATTCTTAGGGCCATATCTGTTAAGAGTAAGCCACACAACCATGGTGATCAGCATGTGCGTGTGTTGGTCGAGTCCGGACGCCGGTGCGTGACCGCGTCCGTGGCCGTGGCGAGTGGAGTCTCCAAGCCGGCCGAGTCTCTGTGCGGCAGTTCCTGCATGTGTGGTGCGTGGGAGGTGCGTCTCCGCAGGCTACAAAGCCGGCCACGTCCAGGTTGTAGCGTGCATATAGCTAGGTAGTTAGTGCATGGGTTAGTGGCCGATCTGGGCGGCTAGGCTGTGCGTTCCTCTGCGTATTAAAGTGGCCACGGTGCTGGTGTGTAGAGGAGCGAAAGGGAGATGTAGCTTCTGGGAGTGTATGCACACTCACCGTACGGTGGTGTCGAGTTCGTACTCGGCGGAAAAAGATCGTCGTTGTTGCGGCAGGCGTATGTGCGCCGGCGAACTACCGTGTCCCTGTGTTTCTTCCCTTCTTCTCCTTTTGTCGTTCGAGCGCAGCAAGTGTGAGGGAGACAGCTAGGGTTCAGGGTTTCGGTTCCAACAATTTCTTTTGATAGCTTAAAAATAAGTCGTCTCCTTACTAGCTTTTTTCACAAGCCGTCCATCTTATTTATCAAGGCCTCTAAACTATGTAGTTATGAAATAAGTAATTTAGAAGTCTCAACAAATTTAGCTGACGGCTTATGTTTTAGACAACTTATTATTTAAGCCATCCAAAAGAACCGGCCTTTGCAACTTGGAGGTTGGGACGTTTGGCTCCTGCACTTGTTTGTGATTATCTGGAACATGTCAACTGCTGAAACTAATCATTTGCAAGCTGTGCATTCTTACAATTAACATATGGATGCATAGCTGTGTAATCATACAGACGACTAGCCCTATGCATAACCAATAGAATGAAGGTACACTGGTTATGGCCATCACTTGTTACAGATTAGCATATGGATGCAACAGACGACTAGCCCTACGCACAAGAGCATCTCCAGCCCCGCCCCCAACAGGCCCTCCCCAGGAGTTTTTACCGCGCCGGCGCCGAACAAACAGCCCAGTCGTTCCCCCAGAATCTCGTTTTTCGCCGGCTCGGGCCGAATCTGGTGCCGGCAGACCCAGGCAGAACTCGGCGCCCTGGGGGGCGCCTGGGGCGCCGGCACAAGCGAAAAGGCGCGCGTGGGTCCGCCATGTCGGCGAGTCGAGCACCTCTTCCCGCCGTTTCTTCCCGCTTTTCCCCAGTTCCCTCTCATTTTCTTCTTTCCTCCCGCCATTCTCTCTCCCACTCGCCTCCCAGCCGGCCGCCATGGCACCAAAGAAGTACGTCATCCCCCGCGCCGCGGCACCGCGACCGCCTCCGTCGCCCAGCCGAAGCAGAGGAAGCCGAGGGCGCCACCGTCCAAGCCGCCGGGCATGACAAACGCCGACAGGAGGGTAGAAGTACAGCGGCGGGAGGCCGTCACCGCCGACCGGCAGAACAGGGCCCTCGCCAAGAAGGCCCGTGACAACGCGGCACGCGCGGCTGCGGGTGCCGTTGCCGCTTCCGCGGACCAGGCCGAGGCCGAGGCGACGCGCGCGGGGATGATGAATCCCCCCGGCAACCACGCGCAGTACGCGCCCTGGGGCCAGCAAGGCGTCGGGTCTCCAACGCCGCAGCCATGGGGATCGCCGGGCTACGCCGACGGGGACGTGCGCGGTGGGTTCAACCCAAACGTCACTTTCCCCCATGGACACCCGGCCCAGCGCACGCCCTCGCCCGCCTTCACCGGCGTGCAGTACCCTCCTTACAACTACTCGCCGCCCGCGTACGTGTCCTCCCCGACGCCCCCTCTCCGCCGTTGCGTACTTCCCTTCTCGCACCTCGGCGATGCCGACGAGACCGAGGCCGACATGGACGACATCATCGCGGAAGGTTCGGCCGCGGCCGCCGCGTCTCCCGGGTTCACCGCGGATGAGACGGTGGATCTCAGCGGCGGCATGGACGGCGAGCTCGGCTACGTCTACGGCGACGAGGAGCAGGAGGAGCAGGAGGAGGAACCGGCGAGGAGGCGCAAGAAGAAGAAGCGGACGGCCAGGTCAGCCGAGCCGCGCATCAAGTGGGCGTCCAAGGAGGAGGAATGCCTCGCCGAGGCATGGAAAGTCGTCTGCCTTGACCCGACCACCGGCGCGAACCAGAGCATCGAGACGTACTAGGCGCGCATCAAGGCCGTCGACCCCTACTTCAAAGGCGTCTACATGCAGCGCGGGTCGAAGGCGATGGCGAACCATTGGGGGGCATCCAGGGGGCGTGCAACAAATGACATGGCGTCATCAGGAGGTGGCCGCTCGCCCGGAGAGCGACGCCAGCATTGAAGATCAGGTATGCCACGCCGGTCTCCCGCCTCTCTTCGCCGTGTGCGCCCGCCAATTGTTTGTTCGTCCCCGCGCAGTTGCTGCGCATGTTCGGCCTGTATCGGCAGAGCAATAACGACGCCGAGTTCAAGTACCTCCATGTTTACAAGCGCATTGACAAGTGTGATAAGTGGGCGGAAGTCCGACACACCCTCGAGAAGGCCAAGGAGACCTACAAGCCAAACGCGCTGACTCCGGGCGCGTCAGATGGGCGGACGGACGGCAACAAATGTGCCAAGAAGGGGAAGCACGCCGACGCGGCCACCGCTCGCGTGCAGGAGTCCATCCAACACTGCCTCGCCGACGCACAGGCCCAGGCCGTCCTTCGTGAAGAGAAAACCGAGGCGCGGTGGTCGGCGTTGATGTCGACCAGCGCCGTCAAGCTCGACCTACTCCGGACCAACGTCGCCGCGAAGAAGAGGAACACCGACCTGGCTTTCCTGCTGGGCGGGGCGGAGATGCTCCAGAGCACCGACGAGGTGGTACAGGGCGCATGTTGGCCTCATCCTGGACCAGCTTCCCTCGACGACGCCGCCCACGCCCACGCCCACGACGCCGCCGCCGCCAAGCCCGACCGATGATGCCGTCGAGACTGCCAGCAGCACAGAAGCCATGCCGCCAAGCACAGAGACCCCGTCAAGCCCGCGCACGCCGACTCCGCCGACGCCGGAGGCCGACCTCGCCGCCTGATGCGATCGCCGTGTGCGCCGAACTTTTCATCCGATCGCCGATCTACTGGCCGATTGATCGCCGGATTGTGGCGTCTATTTTGGGTGCGGGAAGACTACGTTTAAATTTGCCATGGCTTGGGGGGGGGGGGGGGGGGGGGGCTGGGGGCGTGGCTGGGAGCTAGGCCACCCTCAGGGCCGAACTAGCGCCGGCTCGCCCCAGGCCACAGTTTTTCCGAACGGCTGGAGATGCTCTAACCAATAGAATGAAGGTATACAGATAAGCGTGTGCGTAGCAGCCGCAGTGCGTAATCATGCAGCCGGCCGGCAAGCATAATTCATTAACTACACTTGTTTAGTACGCTAGGAATATTGACCAAACGTAACACGCCAACTAGTAGTAGTATTAGTTTTTTTCCTCAACATTATCATCTTTTGAGCTTCACAGTCTATTTATACTCTCATTTCTGAACAAACTTTAGCTTCCATCCCAAACCTCCCGACTATACAGCCTCCACCATGTTAGATAATAACGAGAAATAAACGAGACACGAGAGACACGGATTTTTACGTGGAAACCCTTGCGGGAGAAAACCACGGAACGCACGAAGGCGTATCACTATAATTGGGAGGAGTATTACATTACACGAGAGGACAAACCCTCTACGTGCTAATCTGGTGGAGATCTCTCTCTCATCTATTCTATGACTAGCTGGTACTATATAAAGGGGCAAACAACTCTCTTTCTTGGTGGACACGAAACAGAGTTGTAGTCATGCTACGTCTAGCACGGTTGGCATGCCGTAGTTCGCTAGGACTCCATCCGTAGTACAATACTTGTATGGGATTCGAAACACAATAAAAATAACACTCCACCTTGAGACGAAATCCCTTACAATAATCATAGATAGCATCAACTCCTCAATTAAAGTCATCACAAGTAAACCTTGTGCCTGGAAACGTCCATAGGACTAATAAACTTCTCTTGAAGTCATATTGAGCAAATCAATCAGTAGGTCGTCCAGAAAACAGCACAACTATCAACAAAGCAGACTAGCAAAACTTGGTCTCCCAATAAAAGCCCGAGTCTGTGCCACTGACCTCAAAAACTGAAACTGCTCAATCATCAAATGACATAAGTCATCATATCTCCTGTGGTGCCTGAATGAGCACGTAGCTCATAGTGCAACATCTTGGTGCACATCGCATTGTGAAGAACTCATCTCACGGAATCTGAACGTGCTTCAAAACAGAAAGCACAAACCTCGGCAAACAATACTCAAGCAAGAGCGTATGGTACGGATGGCATCGCGTGCATCCAAAAAACTGCCGACTTGTAGTGGTTAATGAAAATCCATGACATGGTCATAAACTGTCCTTGTAGAACAACTGTCGGATGAGGAACCATCTTAACATGCAACGGAGTTTCAACTCTGCAATAGACCCCTCTTGAAAGAGCAAAGACAACTGAATTGCACTTGAAACTTAACAACGCTAAATGTTGTAGTATCTAGCAGAAACAAATCAATCTCCTTCTTGCACCTCAACTGATTCTCATCACGAACATGAATATTAAACAAAACCTTCACATGCATAACAGCAAAATACTATGGAGAGAATAGAGTATATGCTGGCTACCAACAGGCTTAATAATTACCTCCTCCATACCCTTTTTTTTCTTGATAACTGAATTGTGTTCTTCAAATAACTGCAGCAATATTTCATCCATTATCCCGACGGGCCATAATCCCCAAAACTCCACCTTCAAGAAAAACTGAGTGCATCCTGATAATCGGCTTGCGCCAACAATGCTCGCATCTCGACTTGCCATAGGGTAAACTTTGTGTCACGGTCCAGCAGCGAAAGATCGTACTTCATGGATGCCATGAGTAGATAAAAGCTGTGCACAAAGCAGTACAAGCCGGTAGAAAAAATTCTTGACAGAATTTAATATGCAGATCAAACTGAGCAAGGAACAGTAGCACCTGGCAGCTTCGTGTATACGTGGAAGTGGGAGACCAAAAAAAAGTGTAGCTTGATGTGACAAATAATAGTACTAGTAGCTAGCTGATCAAAGTACTAGTTCTTGATCGGTGATGAAACAAATAAAGCGAATCTGAACTTAGCTTCACGTGAAGGAACTCCTCGGGAGTTGCAGCGACCAGGAACACGGGAATTTGACGACCCGTGATGTGACGACGACTCTGCCAAAATTCACGTCAGCCTCGGTAGATTGCTGGAGTTGGCTGCAGCGGAAAAACTTTTCGATCTCGGACACGGCCAGACAACGCGCGACTTGACCCAGTAGTAGATCGACTCGGTTCCTGTCGAACTCGGCGACTTGATCGATCTGGCTTCGGATCGCCAGGTCGTGTCGGCCGCGGCGCAAAGCACGCCGCAACCCTAATCTCCCAATCTCAAATCTCGTATCTGAAACCTCAACTCTGATACCACTTGTTAGATAATAACGAGAAATAAACGAGACACGAGAGACACGGATTTTTACGTGGAAACCCTTGCGGGAGAAAACCACGGAACGCACGAAGGCGTATCACTATAATTGGGAGGAGTATTACATTACACGAGAGGACAAACCCTCTACGTGCTAATCTGGTGGAGATCTCTCTCTCATCTATTCTATGACTAGCTGGTACTATATAAAGGGGCAAACAACTCTCTTTCTTGGTGGACACGAAACAGAATTGTAGTCATGCTACGTCTAGCACGGTTGGCATGCCGTAGTCCGGTAGGACTCCATCCGTAGTACAATACTTGTATGGGATTCGAAACACAATAAAAATAACACACCAATCATTTGTTCAGCATGTCTCTCGTCGCAATCCTTCTCGGGATTCTCTTGTCATCGCATCTCTCCGCGTGTGGTGCTGCGATGGACACCCTTGCGTCCGGCGAAGTACTTGCGGGAAACAACACCATCATCTCCAGCGACGCCAAGTTTGCACTCGGCTTCTTCCAGACAGGCAGTAAGTCCTCCCAACACACCCTCAACTGGTATCTAGGCATATGGTTCAACAAGGTCCCCAAGCTAACTCCCGTATGGGTCGCCAATGGTGATATCCCAATCATAGACCCCGCCTCATCGGTGCTAACAATCACTGGTGAAGGCAGTCTTGTCATCTTGAACCAAACCACCAAATCCACCATCTGGTCTGCCCAAACAAATGCCACTGCCAACAACACCATCGCAGTGCTATTGAATAGTGGCAACTTCATCTTGCGGAGTTCCTCAAACGCATCCAGTGTGTTGTGGCAAAGCTTTGACTACCCCACTGATACTTTCCTCCCTGGCATGAAATTGGGTTGCGATAAGGTCACCGGTCTGAACCGTCGTCTAGTTTCTAGGAAAAATTCCATGGACCTAGCTCCAGGAAACTACATCAGCCAGTTAGATCCAAATGGTAAAGATCAGTTCATACATACACTGCTAGAGTCATCAATAGCATATTGGTCGAGTGGGGTATGGAACGGCCAGTACTTTCCCTCGATACTACCTGAGATGACAGGGAATGAAAAATACTATACAACGTTTACATTTGTCAATAATGACCAAGAGAAGTACTTCACATATGACTTACCGGGTGAGTCATTTGTTTACAATCTTGTGATGGATGTTTCGGGTTGAACAAAGTCTCTCATTTGGGTTGAAGGCTCGGTGGGTTGGAGAATGGTCTATGCTCAACCCACACTTCAATGTGATGTGTTTGCTGTTTGCGGACCTTTCACCACTTGTACTGATCATACACTTCCATTCTGCAACTGTATGAAGGGCTTCTTCATTAGATCGCCCAATGACTGGGAGCTAGAAGATCATACGGGAGGTTGCAAGAGAAATACTCCATTAGATTGTGGGATCAGCAAAAACATAAGTGTGCAGGACATGTTCCACCCTATTGCATGTGTTGGATTGCCCAAAAATGGTAGCAACATAGAACATGCTAAGAGTGTAGGCAGATGTGCACAAGTTTGTCTAGGCAACTGCACTTGCACTGCATATTCCTATGATAACAATGGATGTTTTGTTTAGCATGGTGAATTAATTGATGTGGTACAAAAACAATGCAATGACTCCATTAATAGTAACAGAGCTACTCTTTACCTTCGCCTAGCCGCCAGTGAGGTGCAAATGAGCTTGGAAATCAACAACAGAAGATCATTAATCATTGGAGTAGCAGTTGGCGCAAGTTTTTTGTTCTTTTCTTTGTTGTTCCTCTTCTTTCTGCTAATTATTAGGAGAAGGAGGTTGTCTGCTCAAGCTATAACATTGTATGAAGGTAGTGTTGGCATTACTTCATTCAGGTACCTTGATCTGCAACGTGCAACAGAAAACTTCTCAGAGAAGCTAGGGGCAGGTGGTTTTGGTTCTGTATTCAAGGGGTTTCTAAATGATTCTTGTGCTATAGCAGTTAAAAGACTAGATGGTGCTTGTCAAGGAGAAAAACAATTCAGAGCTGAAGTAAGATCAATTGGAGTCATCCAACACATCAATTTAGTTAAACTAATTGGCTTTTGTACCGAGGGGGATAGTAGGTTGCTTGTCTATGAACACATGCAAAATCGTTCTCTTGATTCTCATTTGTTCCAAAGTAATCATACAGAAATGGAACTGACATGGACAATAAGGTATCAGATAGCTCTTGGAGTTGCTAGAGGATTGGCCTACTTGCATGATAGTTGCCAGGATTGCATTATACATTGTGATATCAAGCCTGAAAATATACTTCTTGATGCTTCATTTGTTCCGAAAATAGCAGATTTTGGGATGGCGAAGTTTCTTGGAAGGGATTTCAGTCGAGTTCTCACAACAATGAGAGGAACTATAGGATATCTTGCACCTGAATGGATTAGCGGGACTGTTATTACAGCAAAAGTTGACGTCTACAGCTATGGCATGATTTTGTTGGAACTCATATCAGGAAGAAGAAACTCAGGTGGAAACAGTGCTTCTGATATTGATGATGTTTATTTCCCTGTGCTAGTTGCAAATAAGCTACAAAAGGGTGATGTGGGGAGTTTGGTGGACCAAAATTTACGTGGTGATGTCAGTTTGAATCAGGTGGAAAGAGCTTTCAAGGTTGCTTGTTGGTGCATTCAAGATCACGAGTTTCATCGGCCTAAGATGGCTGAAGTTGTTCAATATCTGGAAGGTTTTGTTGAAGTTGATATACCCCCAGTGCCAAGATTTCTTCAAGCTATTGCAGGGAATCCACACTCAGAATGTAAGCAAGATTTTATTTGTACGTATTCATTAAAGCATACATTTTTACAGTCCAAGAATAGACGCAAACAACATGCTAAGGTTTTGAGCGAATGCCATCGAATAGTACCAACAAAAAGCATTTCTAGCATGCCTAACAGCCTACCTGTGTTCTATTTATATGTTAGCTTAGCCAACCCGTACATGGACAAAACTTCCGAAGAGGTGGTGATATTACAAGATTTCCAAGGACATGCATCACATCATGAAGCTCATTTTTCGCAGGAAGATCAGTCATAGCTTGCAATCATGGAGCAAATCCTCCCTTTGGTAGTCGCCTGAAGGCCGAAAAATCCCAGTTCAGTATGTGTTTTGCTAAATTAAATGTCACTGAAGTTTATAATATATATATATCTTTATTTGTATTTTTTCTGTTTGGGTTTGTACCTCGTGCTTATTGTGATCCTGCTCATGAAGGGTTGACATACACAGCTTTAAGTGCCATACCAGCATGCGGCATTGTAATATTATATATGGAAATTTCAAATAATGTGATTCTTTCCCAGTGAGCCTTTTATTGCTGTGGACACTGAGCTACTAAAAATAGAAGAAAAGAAAGTGAACTACTTTCTAAAAATTGTCTATATGGCATGGATGCTTATTATTTAAATGGGTGAATGAAATGAACACACAAATATGTTTAGTAGCTATTTAGAACATAAACATGAATTCTGAGTGGCTGATAAGGATTTTTCTCCCGTTAGTTCATATGGTTCCTCCCATCTATCCATCGAAATGTAGTGCATAGAGATAAGAAGGATATGGATGGTACAATTTTGTATTTAGGGAGAGGAAAGTACGATGCAAATCTATTAGGAGACTCGACATGAGGCCACCCACACCCAACTTGTTGGGGCAGCCCTCCGGCAACTCGAACACCGGATGGAAGAGGCGAACTCGATACGAACTCAAGACACGAATGTTTGCGTCGACATATGCCTCTGCTATGAACACCTCGCCACGCACACGGCTTTTCTTTTCTTTCAGCTCAGACTGCTCGACAACACACCGCGATACACGGGAGACTACACATGCCTGGAGACTAACTCCGGCTATTACTCCTCGTCTCGCTCTAGCACACACCGCACGCCCTGCCCAGCCGCCACGATCGGCCACTAACGCCATGCACTAACTAACCTAGCTAATCCCTACATACATGTCCATATATCCATCTGATGTGTGCACGCACTAACCAACTATTTGCATGCGACTAGCTAAGAACCTCAACCAGGGGCGGACCTAGACTGAAGATTACCTGGTGTCCACATAGAAGAACACATCAAAAAATCAATGACCTACACACTAAATCAATGAATTATCTTAAGCAAGTGTAGATTGGACCCGGTGCCAGTGACACCGGGTAGCTGTACATAGCTACGCCCCTGACCTCAACTAACTACGTCCCAAAGATTAAGGCTAACACAACTCGCCCTTAGGGCATGTACATCAGTACAGACGCATACTGTCTATAACATCTGTACACGTCATCTATAGACTCCATTTAAATACATTAGAACTGTGCAGTTTTCCGTCGCTCTCAGGCCATCAGCCTTTTGAGCCATTGGATCTCGCCCCCTAGCCTTTCTTGGCCGTGAGATGCACTTCTAATCCCGCATGACAAATTCCGACGTTTCTGGTTAATTGGGCCAGCTTAGCATTGGGCTGTGCCGACATGGAATTGCTGGGTTCTACATCTCTCGGAATCAGACTAAAAAAAACCTCCCTCGGAATCGCTCGCTCCTCCCGGACTTCTCTCCTCTCTCGCGGCGGCGAACCGTGCGTTGCTGCCTCGATGGGTCGAGGGCAGGGAGGGCCTTGGTAGGCGATGCGACGCGAACCACACGGCGACCTCGCCGGTCTGGCATTCATGAGTGGGGGCAACGAGCCGTGCCTAGCAATTGAGTATACTCGCCGGAGTTTGAGGAAGTAAATCACCATTGCTACCAGCCTTTAATGGCGATCGAAGTGCGCCACTCCCGGATGCCCATAATTGCATGCCGGTTACCGTGCCGCTCTGTGCTCTTCCTTTACTCCACGAGTGTAGATATAGTCGTACTGTTCCTTCTCCACCCCCTCCTTACTTCCGCAGTGGCATCTCGGGTAGCCATTGTTGATTCCCTCCTTCTGAATGGAATTCATGATTTGTTATTACTGATGCTGTTATTTCGTCTCCCTGATTGATGCGCCTGCTCTAGGTCGACGGATTCGACACGGGTCTGCTTGGTTGTCCTCTCCCTTGATGCAGATTCCCCTTTTTCCTACCTGCCCTCTTTTGCCCAATCAGACTAAAAAACGATAATCAGGGGTTACCCCCGGTTCTATTTTCAGTACGAAAAAGAAACCAACAAGTAGTACCATATCTCTCCCAACAAGCACAATTAGTTATTGGCTCTTACTTCTTAGTGCTGATCTCTTTCTCTTCCAATTTGATTCAAGTGGTGCCAATGGTTGGGTTGGCGACTGGTTCCTCAGTTGGCTGAAGGAGTCGTAATGCTGTTGATTTCCATAGCCTAACGGCCAAGTTAGTATCTGTGTAAATTTGTGTATATGTGTCTATCATTCCTACAATATCATTCCATTTTCTATGCATATGGTTTAGACAGCTATAGTTGTCTGCCCTTTTTTTTTTCTTTCAGATGTTCTTCTTTGTTTAGTTGCCCCGACGACCGTGGGCCAGATAATTAGTTCACGTGGACTGCGATACCTCATATCTTTATGTTTTAGTATATATATGCATTAAGGATATACGATTGCTTAGTTTATGTTTCCCTGCCACTCAGTCCATGACACTGTTGTGTTGTATGCGACAGTTTACTTTCGTGAAGGCATGATGCAAGGCAACAGGGACGACCCCCTCCTATTGTGATGAAGTGAGCTGGAGGTAACGGCTCGATGATGCCAAGGAGATTAACATGAAGGAAAATTTCCACCATGGACCGCGTGGAGGGAAAAATGCACCGTAAACTGAGGTACCATTACTTTGCCCAACCTTCAATCTCCCGCACTGAATTTTCTCTGGCTTCATTTCACACGGGATGTTATGCAGTTATTAATATAAGTTAAAAGTGAAATATATATTTCTTTCATGTACCATGTTCCCTAAACTCTCTTGCTGTGCAGGTGGATTCCTTAAGTTAAACTGAGGCTGCCTACTAAGCACATCATTTCAATAAAGAGCAGTGTTCAATAAATTGAGGCGTAGAAGCCGCTCTGTCTTCATAGATGAAATGTTCACAACACAATTTACTGTAGTGATGCACATTATATGTCAGATTTACATAATATTTGAGGTGATTAGTCAAGGGCACGCTCCATTGTTTGCCTAAAAATTGCACTAAGCATAAGAGTGTAACTAGGACTTCATTAAAGGCTATGCTGAGACTATCCTGACCTGTTCACTGATTAACTAATGTTCTTCAATTTTCATTGTTTATTTCCTTTGTGTGCTCTACTCTATGTAACATATGTTTTTCTAAAATTTGTCATGTAGAAAGTTAAGCTATTTGTCTATCTAACTGTCCTGTTCGGTGAATAGGGAGAATTAACTTGATTATTTAACCACGTGGCATGAGATATCATACCCTTTTCAGCGTCTTGCTGAATGAAGATCCTTTTAGGCAGTAATACTTCTATGCATGCCTTTAGCACATCTGCATTCCTGATGTGAAGGATGGCATCAACAATGCACAGTAGTCTACGAGGGAGATACCAGCTATGGTGTTTTGTCTGGTATCAGTGGCGAATCTAGGAAGAAAATGCAGTATGAGCTCAAACTCAATGGTTAGCAAAATGAACACTTATTTTACCAAAATATGGATCTCTTTAGTAAGATAAGACGTTATATCCTAATCATGTAGTCTAAACAAACCCCAAAAAATTCAGATTACTACTGGTAACATATACTTTTTATTGGAATTTGTTAGCTTTTTTCTAATATGAAATTTAGAACTAAGGAAATGGGTCTGTCTGGCAAAATAGTCATTATCTTCCGATCATGGTTTACAAATAAACTCACAATTTCCCAGATTATGAATGAGCACATGTAGTATTTATTGAAAAGTTTTAGCATAAATAAAAATACCACGTTCATACTGACCAACAAGACTCGCTATTTGTTTCTCAGGCCTAAATATAGATATCTTGTACTATGTGGTAGCAGGGAGAGGTCAATTATGGCCAGTTTCTCCTTTATGACAAGCATGTGATGCAGGCAAGTTGGTTGTCTAACTGTTACATAGCTATATACGAGTTGGGCTCTTGCTAGAAGCACCCTTTAAAAAAAATCTTCTGGGTACGTATAGAGTAGTAGAGAAAAAAATAAACTCTAGAATCGTCACTGCCCAGTGTCCTGTAAGTATGAATGATAATTCATTGTCATTTTGATATTTCCTATATTTCGTCTTTTGTACACTAAATTTCTGTATATACATTGTCTTAACTTAGATGAGCTTCATCTAATAATATCAGACTACTTTCAGTGAGTGAGTACGAATCGCCACTGCCTGGTGTCCTGCATGTATGAATGATAAATCATTGCCATTTTGATATTTCCTACATTTAGGTTTTTGTATGCAAAATTTCTATATATCCCTCGTCTTGACTTACTTTTGGATGAATTTCATCTCAAGATGTCAGACTACTTCAGTGACAATGTTGGTTCCACTTGTTTTGCTTGAAGATTCTTTCCACATAACCATGCTTCCCATCTTTTGATTTGTTTTCTTGGACGTGTGTAGTTAAGCTATCTGCTTCCAAACCATCAGGGAGTCCAAAAAATAATACCTTTGAAACAATGTGTGGAGGTAATGAAAGAATCATACGCTCAGTTCTTTGTGCAAAAAAATTATCTACAAGATAACTCTTTAGTGGGCATGATATGTTATTATTATTCTGGAAATGAAGACCCTATATTCTTATCATGATTGGTTCAAATACTATGTATTTGGTAGACCCTTCTACTTTAGATTTACTCCCTCTGGTCCTTTTTAGTCAGCATTTTAGATTTATCAGTCAAACTTTGTAAACTTTAACCAGCTTTATATTAAATAAATTGTCAACATCTACGATACCAAATTAATATAATATGAAAATTATTCTATAGTGCATGTAATGATGTTGATTTGGTATTAAAAACGTGGTTATTTTTCTCTACAAACTTGATCAAACTTTACAATATTTGACTTTAATCAAAGCTAATGTGCATAGTAAAAAGAACCAGAGGGAGTATATGGTTATTTTTTATACTAGCATCTATTTTTTTTATTTCCATGCTTTGATATATTTGCTAAATTTACAGCATTCTATCATCATAATGGACGGGCGCGGCAACGCGCGCCATCAATGATCTAGTCGGAAATAAAAGGCACCGCAGGCTGTCCATTAGACCAGCTGTAGTACTCTAACCGCGGACCCTACCCAGCCCACGACATATGCACGATCCGGCCTATGACTAGTGACAGACTCAGTACAATGGAACAAGCTGTCTGTAGGCAGCATTTTACACTGGAATAGACTGTCGTTATTTATGCAGACATGCTAGACAGTATTCTCCTTTTTCTCTCCCACATGTCATTCATTTTCTTCTGTGGCTCTCATTACAGACAGCTGACTGTATAGCATTGTACACGCCCTTAGGGGGCAGCCGGGCAAAACCCACCTCGTTCTCACTGTAGGAAGCCGGCGGGCAACGTCTCATCTCCTTGCGTTACAGGAGTCCTCGCGGATAGAGCGGTGTGGTGGCCCTCACACATAAGTGGAGATCGGATGCTGGGGGTGTGGGCCTAGGGCATCTCAGCGGCGGCCATGCCATAGTGGTTGTGAGGGCAGCACGGCGGTGAAGGCTTTCTGTTTCCTGATTTCTAGCGACAGTGAATTTTCCTGGCAAAAGAAGAGTGATTTTGCGGTGCACTACTAGGAGAAAACTTATAGATAGAATCTTATCAGCAGTGCATGCTAAGTTAGCAGCACTACTACTACTTAGCCGCACTTATAGATAGAAGCGTGGGGCAAGGACAAGTGCTACGGTTTGTGAAGTAGCAGTAGCGCGGGCTAACTAAGCCGCACTACTGCTAAGTGGTTCCCATCGCCACTGACCGGGGCTACCAGTAGTAGTAGCGGTGGGCAAAATCCAGCACTACCACTAATTCGACAATAGTAGCACCTTTTCCTGTCCCGCGCCACTGGTAAGTCTAACTTACCTTCACCCGCGCGCGGCCCTCACTCTCCCCCTCCCTACTCTCCATCATCCCGCTCGTCGCTGCCGCTGCTAGCCCGTCACCGCCGCCGCATTGCCGCCCGCCGCTGCCGCCATCGCCCCCTGGTATGTCTCCCTCCCTCCCTCCGACATCCTCCCTCCTCCCTCCCCCCTCCCTCCCTAGCTCCCTCCGCCATCCCTCCCTCCCTCCCTCCGACCCTGTCCCTCCTCCCTCCCTCCCTCCCTCCCTCCCTCCTCCATCCCTCCCTCCCTTCGTCCCTCTGACCCTGTCCCTCCTCCCTCCCTCCGTCCCTCCCACCATCTCCCTCGGACCCTCAACCTCCATCCCTCCATCCCTCCTGCATTGCATAACTGGGTGGATGAAATTAGTTTTTTTGTAATGCTTGGACAGATAGATGGATAGACAGATGGATTAAACTATGCTTTTTTAGTAATGCTTTGGATAGTTAGAAGGATGGATGGATAGCTGTTAGGGTTAGAACTAGGGTATATTTGGTAATACAAATTTTTAGTAAAAAACTAGTTTTACAAATTTTTAGTAAATGTAGGTCTTTTGAATCAGCATAATAATGTTTAGTTGATAGCTTATAGGGTTTCACTAAGTCCTAAAATTAGGATAATAATGTTTTTGTTTATATTTTGTTTATGCAGAAATCAAGGAGCCACTGCATCATCCCCGCCGTCATCCCCGTCACTGACCCCCTACGACCTCGAGGTGAGGCCAACCAAATTCCCATGTCGATGATGATGCATATATTTTGACAGATGTAGTACAGTAGTGGATGAGTAGCTGTGACAATGCGATGAAGCTAGTTTTTAATGTTCTTTCAATACAATAGATTATTTGCATGGAATAGAAAATTTTGGATGCAGGTCCTTCAAATATGATGGAGATTTAGACATGTGATATGTAGTGTTTGTACTACTAGTGCTTGCCCAAATGGCCTGTGTTTGCACGGAACACCTCTGAGTGGCCTATGTTTTGCCAGAGTGTTGATTAATTTCCATTCCCACAAATTTCAGGTGCTTGATATGTCCTTTTTAGCAAAGGTCATACAAGATTTTTCCGTGAATTTTGGCATGACTTATGCTCGAATATGTAGGAAATGTTGACTGGCCCGGATTTTCTAGAAATATAATTAAACGACATTTCGGGTCAACTTTAAGTCTGTCGGGGCTCCATACATGATAGTCAAGAAATCAATGAGGGAGAGTCTCCATCATATATGAGAGAAGAAGAATCCCGACTGTGGTCGTGAGGTAAGCTTATTCTTCATTTGAAGGTGCTAGACATTTTGGTGTAATGCACTTTCAAATGAAAGTAGGAGCTTCCATCACCGATGGTCGCAAATGTCAGAGAGGAAGAATCCCGACTGTTGTCATGGGGGTCGCTTCTCCTTCCTTCCCATGTGCTAGACATTTTGGTGTAAAGCACTCGGGGACGAAGGGAGGAGCGACCATCACCGACGGTCGAATATATAGACCACGTGAGCTGAGAGTTTTCAAGAAAAGACTCGACGGATCGAGAGTCAATCCGTGATGAATAATAATGATCTAATTTAGTTTTGGTAGTACATATATTGAATTTTAGAAGTTTAATATTTGAATTATGAACATAGGAAATGTTTGACGACGACGATAGGATCCTGGAGTGCGACTACTGCGGCGACGACCGGGGTCTGTGCGACAAGCCTCACCTGGAAGACGGTCGGCACTTCAGAATTAAGCTCAGCGAGACCTTCGATGTTGCAATGGTACGCAACGACGACAAGTATTTTTTCGTAATTAAGCATGACTTATTATTCTTCAATGTGTAATTTCGGTCTTCTAAAATTCGACTAGTGCATCCCCTGCCATGCAAGATATTATGCCTTGGAGAAGCTGGATTTCAAAGATCATGAGAATATGGAGACAAAGAGAGTTCACGTCAGGACCCATCATGTTTATGCTTTGTTTATGCTTTTTTCGTAAAGCTATACAATGCAGAGAGCTACTCCCATTTTGGCTGCTCAAATTGGGAAGCACTGTTCAAGGCGTATGGTTTTGAGGAGGGTATGCATATCACCTTCGATCTTGGTGGTCATGAAGATGACATCGACGAAGATAATATCGACATTTGGGTCGATGTTGATATGCTTCCACTTCTACCTATACGTGAGTTTCTCAAACATATTTATTAAGTAATTTATATGTTTTTTTAAAATAGTTAATAACTTATTTCCATTCTTCAATACATGTATGAAAAGTGGTAGATAAAACCTACTACAGTTATGGGTATGAGCTAACTTGCGAGGGATAAATCATTTTGTTTCATGTATTAATAATGTTGAGACTTTTAAGATGAATTATCATATCCCTCCCAAGTTATTCTCAATATGTGCCACTAGTCCAGGTGTTGAACTACGGTAACATCCATCGCGATATCATGGTAAGATTTTTCCTATTATGTCACCAGTGCATGTTTTGCATATATTCTTCTTAAGCTAAACTACATTTTGCGAATTAAGTATGTTATTATGATGTTCTTCCACAGAAACTCCTGACGGATTCTAAACCTAGTCTTATGCAAATGAAAGATGACATGAGAATTGTTAGCTTACAGCCAAGTTGGCCTACGATTCACCGCAGTTTATACACGATTCATCAAAGAGATGTCATCCTCACAATCAAAGAGTGGAGAAAAGTTCTGAATAATCACAGAGAACTACTTGGGGGCAACATCAAGCGCATCCCATAAATGGGAGATAGGTTCATCTGTATTGTCCCGTAATGGAGAATCAGGGGTTTACCTATTTTATGCTATTTTACCTTCGAGAGAGTAGCGGGTCTTAGGTACTTCATGTGCTACATTGTGCTAGAATGATGAGCTAGTTCTCATATGACTATGATGATAAGTTGTTATCATGATGATGATGAGTTATGTGCTACATTGTGCTAGAATGATGAGCTAGTTCCTATATGATTATGATGATGAGTTGTTATTATACCGATGATGATGTATGAGTTTTTATATGAATACGATGATGAGTTATTATGACCACGTTGAGTTATTATATCATTGGTGGGAGAAACACGGATTAAATTTATGTGACCAAAAGTTGGATTAGTGGACTAATGATATAACTCAACATGATCATAACGACATAACAATCTCTTAGTTTCTACTATATCAAAATTTGTATAACAATGTACAAATACATAGGAAATATGCAACATTTTTTTTCTAGAAAATAATAGTAGTAGCGAGGGGAGTGATTTTAGCAGCAGTGATGTCAGGACCCCGACTCAATGCCACATCGATCTAGCATGTAACACCTCATATCACTTTGCGGCCTCACGCACGGTATTCCCACGGGTGTCGCCTTACCTTTACCCGGGACCGTTTGCGCCTTTTGGCACACGTATATGATAGTGTCGCTAGCATCCATATGATAAGGAGACCGGGCTGACATGGTTAGTCGTAAACCCAAAGTGGCACAAACTTACAGGGACAGGCATCCATGACCCAACATCGAGCGTGTCGGTCATCAGCGAGTGAATCCAGGCTGTAGCACTGGGCTAGCAGGACTCCGGTGAACCGGGCTGTAGCGGGCTAACAGGATTCTGGTATTCATCGCGTGACATTTCCCCGAAGGGACAGACATAGGAACGAAGAAGGACACATGCCGGCCAGCTTAAGTGTTCCGGAGCAGTAGCAAGCTACCATGGCTCAGTGGAAGCACTAGGAGACATTTCCCGGTATGAGAGGCTACTAAGGATAAACAACTAGATAGTCAGATCACACACATGCCAAGCATTTCAATAACATACACACAATATGCTCGATATGTGCAAATACAACATGGCATCACAACATGACTCTACGACTCAAGTATTTTATTCAATAGGCTCCGAGGAGCGAGATATTACAAACATGGGTCTCACGACCCAACATTCAGAGCATACAAGTCGAAGCACATGCGGAAGCCTAACATGTCTGAGTACAGACAACTACAAATGAAAAAGGCTGAGAGGCTTGACTAACTACCAGATCCTGCCGAGGGCACAAGATCGTAGCTGAGGTAACAAGCTAAACGTCGAAGTCCAAGCGGAACTACTAGCGAGACTGTAGTCTCTCTGCAAAACATAAAATAGGCAAACGTGAGTACAAATGTACCCAACAAGACTTACATCAGAACCATCTACATATGCATTATTATCAACAAAGGGGGTGGTGGAGTTTAACTGCAGCAAGCCAGCTTTGGCTCGGTGGCTATCCTAAACTACGACTGCAAGTAACTCTTTTGAGGTGGCGCACACGAGTCCACATATTCACCATATCAATACCCCACTATGGATCCGCTCCCGTCTCCCTACGAGAAGGCCATCCATAGCACTCACGCTTATCTTGCGCATTTTAGAGTATCCACTTTCACTTGTCTATGAACTGTACAGGCAACCCAGAAGTCCTTTTCCGCGGACACGGCTATTCAAATAGATCATTTTAACCCTGCAGGGGTGTACTTCTTCACACACGCTCTCGCCACTTACCGCCATGTACACCTCGTGTATCTCGGCAACCTTCAAGCGGAAGCCTGGCGAGGGAGTCGGCCACGACCTGACTAACCACACAAGTCTCTTGTCCAGGTTTATCGCCTATTCGGGTTCCATCCGCAAGGAGATCCGGCCGGGGTGTCGCTCACAGCCCCAAACGATGTGTGCAGGGTTCCCAAGTCCACCAACCGGGTGCCACTTGGTACACCGGGCCACTGTGCCTAGTCTGTCCCAAGCTCACCTGTACCGGGTGCCACTTGGTAGACTACTAACACTACCTACAAACACCAGAAACTAGTTGCAACTCCTGGACAGAGATCAGGTTGATTAATAAGTCGAGAGAGCTTGGAGCGCCCGGAGCCCAATGTGTGGTAGTAACTGTTCATGGATCGCAAACACAGAACTCAGTTCCCGAGGACGGCTGCAATGAGACAACCCACCATGTACTCCTAGATGGCCTCTCACCGCTACCTTTACCAAATCGTGTTCACACACTTAGCTCACATATAGTAGGACATGTTCACACACCTCTGATTCATCCCTGATGAATCAGACCTGACACAACTCTAAGCAATAGCAGGCATGACAAACAAGCATGAATGAGTAGGCACATCAGGGCTCAAACAACTCCTACTCATGCTAGTGGGTTTCATCTATTTACTGTGGCAATGACAGGTCATGCAGAGGATAAGGGGTTCAGCTACTGCAGCAAGTAACAAATATGTCGTTGTTGTCCTAATGCAGTAAAAGAGAGCAGGAACGAGAGAGTGGGATTGTATCGGAATGAACAAGGGGGTTTTGCTTGCCTGGCACTTCTGAAGATAATATAGCTCTTCATCGGTGTCATCGATCTCATCGTCGGAACCACGTCTACTGAGAGGGAACAATTGCTGGCAAGAGAGAGGAAACACAATCAATGCAATGCGACATTATGATGCATGATCATGACATGGCAACATGATGGTGTTTTGAGCTAATGCAACTAGCAACAAAGTTAAATGAAGTTGGTTGAACCCTAAGTTCAAATCCAAACTCCATATGTGAAAGTTTAAATGCCATTATATGATTTGTGCTAAACAGCAGCTATAAGTTGTGCTAACATGCATGAAAATGGTACAGATGGATAGATTGGATTTTTCTGATCATTTTTCATATATAATTTATTTCATTTGGAGTTACGGTTGAATTTCTATGATTTTTAGAAGTTTATACTATTTTCTGGAATTTCCTGTATAAAAAAATAAATCCAGAAAACCTATTACTGCGTCAGCAATGCATCATGCTGACCTCAGCAGGTCAACAGGCGCCGTCCAGGTCAAACCTGACCAGTGGGGACCACTGGTCAGTGACATAGTGCTGCCCAGGGTCAATGACAGGTGGGTCCGGTCAATGACCACGTCAGCAAAGTCAACCTGACGTGTGGGCCCAGTGGATTAGTCTAATTACCAAATTAGTGGGCGCTGGGGCCCATCTGTCAGCGTCTAAGGGTGATCTAGCTGGCGGGGATTAGTGCTAATGACGAGGCCATGTCGGCTCTCGCCGGAGTTTCGCCGGCGGCGGCCTAAACTACGGCGGCAACTCGCCGGACTTGAGCTGCGGGCGACGGATGGATGCGCGAAGGCCACCAGAGGGTAGCCCACGCTCGACCGCGTCTAGCAGAGCGATCGGAAGGCCTCGGAGTCGCCGGAGATGACGACGGCGAGCACAAAAGCGGCGGCCGGAGCTCGGGCGAACTCGGGGTCGAGGCCACAGCGGTCTTGGCGATGCGGGGTTAACATCTATGGCGTCTACGCGGTGCGGCGAGAACGTTGGACGCATGCCCGGGACCGAATGGTCACCGGAGCGTCATCGCCGGCGAGCTTTGGCGGCGGCGCTGTCGGGTGAGAAAGGCACGGCGGCTACGGCATGCTAGAGAGAAAACGGAGAGGGGGAGGATGATCAGGAGCTCACGGCGGTTCCAGTAGGCTTCGAAGCGGGCTCGGGGAAGGTCGGAGCTGAGCGGGGCGGCGAGGCCGATCTTCGGCAGCCGAGGAGGGGAAAAGCGTCGGGGCGGCGCTTCGGGGCTCTTCCGGTCACGTGGCTCGGTGAGGGGGTTGGCGACGAGGTGCAGGAGCTCGGGAGCAGCTCGGGGCATCGTCGGAACGGCGGTGGTCGCGGCAACGGTGAACGGCGGCGATGGGCGTGTTCGGTGGCGAGAGGAAGAGGCGAGGGAGAGACGAAGGGGAAAAGTGAGGGGGTCAGGGGTCCAGAGCGGCGCCGAGCAGGGCTTCGAGGCGCCTCGGTGAGGCAGGAGAGCAGGGAGGAGGCGTGGCGCCTCGCGCGCACGTGCGCTGTCCCGCCTCTGCCTACTGGCAGAGGTTAGGGATGACTGGCACGGCCAGATGGGCCGGGCCGGCTGGAGGAGCTGGGCCAGGTGGGGCGCCATGTAAGTTTGGGCCAGGTAGGTTAGGTAGGTGGCCTGGTGGCGTTCTCTCCCTCTCTTTATTATTTGTTTCAGTTTTTCTAATTTCTGCTACTGTTTTGCAAATAAAATACTAACCAAAATACTTTGGTTAATTCTGTAAATTTTTGTGAGGAATATTTGAATTATTTTCAAACCACACAACAAATTTCAGAATATTTGGAGCAACCAATATTTAATGGTAATTTTAAACTCCAACTCAATATCATAATGATTTAATTCAATTACCAAAATGTCCTGGAAAAATATGCATCATCTCTGGTAGAGGCTTTCACCTTTTTCCATAAATCATGAACATTTTAAAAGGATATTTTGAGGTCATTGAAAATATTTTGGTTGAACCTATTTGAATTGCATTTGTGGTAGGGTTTATCAATCCCCATTTCAAATTTATTTAAAATGTAAACATGATGACAAGAGAAACAAGGCAGCAGGGGCTGAGCTAGGGCTGTGACAAGTGAGCACTTACCAGCAGCGCGTCTTACTAACAGACGCTACTGCTACCTACAAATATCAGTAGCACGGGAAAAACGCGCTACTGCTAAAAGTTAGTTGTAACACCGTAGCAATAGCGTGCCCATCCTCGCTATTGCTAGGCTTTTTTCTAGTAGTGATGGGTCCTTTATCATCATGTATTCATTCCGAGGGAAGTAATTTAAGTTGTCTGGAGATACCTTGTCATTAGCTTGGCCCTTTAGCGGGGGAAATGACTGGCCTAATGTTCCTAGCTTGGCCCTGTGATTAGCTTCTTATATCTCATATTAAACACTTAAGCAGCCGGCCTTCATTTGACTTGGTGGTCAATGCATGAACGTACACCTACTCCACATGATATTATACCATCACGTAATCAATGACATCATCATTATTTAACATATGGTTCCACTCTAACTAAAAGTCGCAATCATATAAAATATACTCCCTATGTAAAGAAATATGAAAGCGTTTACATCACTACTTTAGTGATCTGAATGTTCTTATATTTCTTTACAGAGGGAGTAGTACGTACAAAAATAAAAAAATGAAATAACCATGATAAATTAAGACAACCCTATTTTTTGCGCTAGCCTCTACACATTCATTTGTCCATATAAGCAATAGTAAGTTGTACTTGCTCGTTGCTAGCCACGACAATAACATTTTTGTCTTTTAAAATTGCTATTGGTTTTAAGCCAACACTTGATATGTTAGGTTAGAGCAACTGTAGCAGATTTTGCATATCTTGGTCCCTCTGTAGTAATCAACAATATGGAGGCTAGAGGGCAAAACCTCTACACCAACAGAATCATAGTGCGCTCATTTGTCTCCATTATTTTTGGAGGATTCTCCAAAAGATGGGGAGCAGTCTCCGTATTTGAAGAATGTGGGGGCCTGTTTTGCAGCACGCCCCAAACCAATCAACGCGTGAGAGTGAAGTTTTAGCCCTATCTTCCTCCTATATATGTTCTCTTCAGTTTGTCCCCAGTTCTCCGAGTTTCTCCTGTGTTCATATTCTCCCAAGTTTAGTGACATAGCCCCAAATACACCTTTTCCTACGAGCAAGAATCTACCAAATTAATGGCATTTGCGCATGTTGCTTGCGACCCCAACATTTCATCCTCGCTCTTCCAATTTCCTGACACCCGCCGCCTTCTGCCCATTGCTACAAATGTCTGTCAGTGACACATGTAAGAGTAGACCGCCCAAGCCCTAGCCACCTCACCCCAGATTCAGTGCCACAAGCCCTTTCCATCTGTCGCATCCCTTGTCCCCCCCTCTCTGGCATGTGTCAAAATGCCTCATACTGGCTCAACCGCCCCGGGGAGCAGAACATGCTCTAGCAGGTGGCGTAGGGCGGTGGGGCATCCTCGCCATGTGCCTGTGGATCCTGCATCGTCGTTGGCCCCCACCTACGCCCTGTGCTCGTACTACTGTGATGCCAAGGACGAGGATGTGTCCCCGGAATATGAGCCCGTCCTTGACGACCATCCCTGTCCCCATCAATGAGACATACGAGCTAAACCAGTATTCTTTGCCGCTCCCACTGTCTGTGATGAGGATGCCCGCTGCGGTGATGAGCGCTATCGGCTCTAAGCTGTCCCCCCTTGACGCAATAGATGAGCAACGATTGCTAGAGCTTGCCACCTGCAGGTCAGTTGACAACGTCACATGTCAGGAGGAGCGCCAGTGCCTGCACCGTGCAACGGACAAGCTGTTGGACTCCAACTCTGACCTCAACCTCGACTCCGACAATAACAATGAGTCTCAGTAGATGTCAGCGACCCCAAAGTCTGCAGTAATCAGCAATGTCGACTAATGATGTACTCCCTCCGTTCCTAAATATAAGTTTTTGTAGAGATTTTACTATGAACCACATACGGATATATATAGATGCATTTTAAAAGTAGATTCACCCATTTTGCTTCGTATGTGGTCCATAGTGAAATCTCTACAAAGACTTATATTTAGGAACGGAGGGAGTATGTACGTGTGTGTACACACACACACGCGCGCATGAACCTTTGCGTATATATGTACCCAAACTAGTAGTATGCAGTTTATTCTATGAAAATGTCATTACCCCAACTTTATGAGAACTATCTATTTGCAACGTTGCTGTCAATGTTATTCAAGATGCATCTATTAGAATTAGAAATACCGAGTTTCTGAAAAAAAAGGAAAATAGAGAAAAACTATGGAGACAGCGTTTTGGTGAACCACCCCCACGGTCTCCCAAAAAATTAAAGATTTTCTGCATCTAGATAAGAATTAATAAAGTCTCATCTAACTCCAATGCCAATTGACTTTAGGCAAGCGTTCATACAACAAAAAATCTTTCTCTTTTTCTCTTGACTAATCTTATAAGCTTTTTTTTTCATGCTGCACTTTCATGCAACTAATCTTATAAGCTCACTCGATCATGTGAGTTGCACACCCGCACACAATTCCAGTTGCACGCCCATCAATGTTCACATTTTTTGTTCATTCAGTTTCATTTTTTTCTTTTCCAGGCCGCACACAACTATACTTTTCATGCAAGCCCATGCATCTAGGCGCTGCATACAGGCGCACAACTATAGTCAGTTGTGCATATCCACCAGTCGCACACAATTGCATGTCACCAAACGCGCGCAATTGCTTGTCCGTTCGCCTACACAACAGTAGGAGCACGCCCGCTAGTGTGATGCATCAGTGGCCGGAGTGATTCGGTTCTTTTTTTATGGCTGGGTGATGGATTGAAGGTCTTTAGAGAACTGAGGATGTGAGACGCATAGGAAGCCTCAGCGAGCGCATGAGAACGGAGGTGCCGACGCTTAATCCATGCGTGTGTAGTGGGCATATGAGGATGGCAAGCCACCAGCAGGAACATGTCGAGAGAACACGGGAGAAGATGAGGGTGATGCGTGTGCACATGGTTATGCTTATCCACCCATGTGTGCAGACACACGACCATTTTCAGTAATTGTATGAATTAAATCACACACAATTCGCATAGACACGTGTGCAATGGACCTACTCATTGCACACAAGTGCTATGTATGAAAAGTGTGCAAATCATGGCACACAATACGAGCGGACAATCTGTTTGCGATGTGAAACCTCATTGCTAACGATTGACCTTGGCACACAATTCGCCTGGTTAAAAGTGTGCATTATGTGTACCATGTATGGTATCGGACAATGTCATTTTTAACAAGGCGTGGATGATGTGTTCTCTATCGCACATGGTGACCTTGGCACACATGGTTTTTCCCTCCAACTATATCACACAGTAGGAAGGGAATAACAAAATACCAAGCTGGATGTTTTGAGAAAGCACTCACACGCGTTGTTGTCTTGTCTCATATGTACTAAGGAGTTGTTAGAGAGAACCCCTTATATGTTGGTCCCAAGTCTCAATTCTCTTCCAATCTTCTTGTGGGACAAGGTTTTACACATGAAGTGCCACCGCCAATAGATCTTTGAAAATGTCCATTAATTTATTTGTCAATGTATTTTTTTGCGGGTGAATTGGTCTATATATGATCTACGTACGTCTCTCCAAGCAGCAAGCAGCCACCAGATTGGTTATCTTCTTACTGCACTTCCAGGGTCCAGGCTGCTGGCCATGGAGATGGAGGGCTGGTTAAGCTTGTATTTCATTGGCATATCCACGGTGCTAGCCCTCTGGTTTCTCATATTCTTTGGCAGCAAGAGAAACCCCAAGAAGAAGCAACTCCCTCCCGGGCCGTGGACTCTCCCGATCATCGGAAGCCTCCACCACCTCGTCGGTGACCTCCCACACCGCAGGATGATGAAGATGTCTCGCCAGCATGGGCCGCTGATGCATCTCAGGCTAGGTGAGGTCCCAACAGTAATCGTCTCCAGCGCTGAGGCAGCGGCACTGGTTATGAAGACCAACGACCTCGACTTCGCAAGCCGGCCCCGCAGTCCGTTGCAGGATATCATGGGCTGTGGCGGTATGGGCATCATCTTCGGTCCCTACGGGGATCGGTGGCGCCAGATGCGCAAGATCTGCATCATGGAGCTCCTCAGTTCTAAGCAGGTGAGGCGTATGGAGGGCATCAAGGCCAACGAGGTAGGTAACCTCCTCCATTCCATCAACACCGCCGGTGCTACCGTAAATGTGAGCGTGAAGATGGCAACACTCAGCAGCGATGTCGTGACACTGGTAGTTTTCGGCGGCAAGTTCACAAGGCAGGATGAGTACCTCCACGAGCTAAGCAAGGTGAACGAGCTTATGGGCAGCTTCTGCCTCGTTGACCTTTTCCCATCATCGTGGCTGGTGCGGTTGCTCAGCAATGGTGAGCGCCTTATGAGGAGGAGCTATGGCCGTATCCAGCACATCATCACTGAGATCATCGAGGGGCGCAAGGCTGCGCGAGCTGCCGGTGGCCATGCCCGCAGCACCAATGATGAGGACCTACTGGACGTACTACTCAGGCTGCAGGAAGATGACTCATTGACCTTCCCTCTAACTTCAGAGATTATCGGAGTCGTCATTTTTGTGAGTACTTTTTTCTCAAGAATCTACAATAATTTTATTGATTGGGGATTTCGTTGAAAATTTTGATGTTGACTTCAATCATTTTTCAACACATGGGCTCAACTAATATAACGAAATAAAAGATATAGAGTAGATGGACCATGTCATGCCATGAAGCAATTTACAATTTTATATACTATACGTCATATGCATCATCAGATTCTTGGCACGCAGAGTCAAAATAAATCCCGAATAGATTGGAACTACTGGTACTTTTGTAGGTGAAACGATTTATGTTTGCATTTACACATACACAGTGGTTCATCCCATAGGACATATTTTGTTTCAACTTAATATTTTTCTCTTTACAATATAAATCGTAGATACCCATCGTTGTTTACAGGATATATTTGGCGCTGCCACTGAGACCACCGGAACTGCAGTGGAGTGGGCTATGTCAGAGCTATTGAACAACCCTGAAGCAATGGCTAAAGCACAACAAGAAGTCCGGGAAGTGCTAGGCCAAGGTCGACATGTCATCAAAAGTACCGACCTCAGTGAGCTCCGATACATGCAGCTGGTCATCAAGGAGGTGTTAAGGTTGCATCCTCCGGCTCCGTTGCTCGTCCCCAGAGAGACGAGAGAGGACTGTGAAATCATGGGCTATAACATGCCTAAAGGAACTAATATCTTTGTTAATGTCTTTGCAATTTCTCGGGATCCCAAATATTGGGACAACCCCAAAGAGTTCAAGCCGGAAAGGTTTGAGAACAGCAATGTCGAATATTATGGGACGCATTTTGAATTCACTCCTTTTGGGGCTGGGCGAAGGCAATGCCCTGGGATATTATTTGCCATGTCGACCGTGGAGATTGTCTTGGCAAACCTACTCTACCACTTTGACTGGGTGCTTCCTGGAGGGGCAAGTGCAGAGTCAGTGGATATGTCTGAGAAATTTGGGGTCAGTGTAAGGAGAAAATTGGACCTGCAGCTGATAGCCATTCCATATAAACGTTCCAAGGCTATTTCGATATAGACATGGTAATGCATATGCATATAATGACACCTTTACTGAACCAGGATGCCTGTGTTGCCCTGTATCTCTATACATTACTGTAATAAGAATAAGGCTCTCATTGGAAAAGTTGCACTATCAAACTATTTTCAACATTTATTCCAAGTGACATTAGCTATGTAAAGAATTATCTCTGTATAAATATTTACAAGTACCTCTATGCAAAAAGGTCTGAACAAGTTTGCCACTATATAGCAGACCACATACTTTTCTTGCTCACCATGATTCTTGCATTACTAGCTCCACTCCATGAGCGATGGCGCAACACGTGGAGTAGGGGTGAGGCTGTGGGTGGGTCTCTCTACAGCATATCTACGATGGTACGCTCATGCCTCTGCGAGTGGGCCAGGCAGCCTCTCCGCCTACATGAAATGTGTCGCGCGGGTCCTCAGTGTACTACAGGTGGGGCTCTGTAGTGCCACTAATGGCGAGGACACTGATCTTCTCTTGGAAATTTTCTTTTCTTACCTGTGTTTTTTGTTGGGGATTTTATTGGTAATTTTTGGTGTAGTTTTTTCAGGTGAGGCGGTGCATGTCTTTTCCTTTTGCTTAGTGCCCCTGCCATGTAGCCTTGAGAGCGAGAGATCACAATGTTCTTTTTTTTTTCTATCTTGTACTCCCTCCGTCCCATAATATAGGACATTTTTTGACACTAATGTAGTGTTAAAAAACGTCTTACATTATGGGACGGAGGGAGTAATACATAAAGAAGGGCGCACAAAATACGTGGTCTCTAATATTGTTGGGGAAATATACCATCTAGAGACGGAGACGGAGTTTTGAAGTTACTGCATACCGCACATGGTTCAAACTTATTCCACACCTCTAGTAAAAAGTGTAACAAAAACTGGTAAACTTTGATCTACACTTTCTTTCAGCTGGACGGCCTGGGTGATTAACATATCGGAGTTAGCTAGGTTATCCGCTATTTAAAACCAAGCTCTAAACTAGCTTTACGTTTGTAAGTACATGCATAATTAATAATTAGTGAAAGAGTATTTTGCAACACAAACACGACGGACACCCATCCAGTACCCATCAGAAGCTCATTTTCTGTTCTCAACCATAAAGTAGACCATGGAAAATTTTAAATATACATTCCAATCGATGACGCATTGCCGTTTGAGTTAGTAGAAAAACGTATGTTTGCTCCTTGTCCGAGCTAATTAGCCATCACTATATTATATGCTATCAGGCTGCTGCTAATAGCCGCCCCTACGTCATATAATATAAAACATTTGTTGTGAGGGTTACCAACAAGAGTCACTATGTTATATGTTATAAGGCGGCTAATAGCCGCCGCTATGTTATATATTAACAGGGAGCCATTATGTTATATGTTATAAGATGTCTAGTAGCCACCCCGATGTTATATTTTTTAATGGTCAATTTGCACCTGTTGATCATTTCTTGTTTGACTGTTGTTGAGAGAAATTTTACACTAGAACTTCTCCCTGGGTTTGTTGGTGGAGATTTTAGGATGGCTACACTATAGGGGTGATCAGAAAATTGTTTCCCTGCGGTATGGGGTGGCAGCAATTTGGTAGCCTCTTTGAAATATCAGGATTAAATTGATATTTCACAAGTGTTACATCGCCCCAAAGATGTTGTTTCTATGAAACAACAATGGATTGTATTATGGGATCATATTACTCAACAACTCTTTGAATCTTTCATGAGGCAATGTAAGCATGTGTTGAGGCATTTGAAGTACCAACCACTATAGAAAAAAAATCAATTTTCTCCTAGTGTACAACTATTTGCCAATTGTTTTCCAGGGGTACCCAGCAAAGTTGCCTGTTTGCCGAGTTCCCTGGGTTAGGTATGATATTCTCTTGGAGATGTTCTTTGGTTATCTGGTTTTTTTTCTTGGATATGATATTGTGTGAGATATGATTTTGTGGACTTTCTAGTTTTGGGGTGTTTCTGGTAAGAATGATAACCCACAGTATTCCTGTTGTCAGGGTAATAATATATGAGGTTATTGATCCTACAATACTTCAGCATGACAACAATACAACTGACGGACTAATTAAGGCATAGCCTAGTGGTGGAAAGGGCCTGATGCATTCCCTCTCTCATATGGGCATCCCTTACAGTCTTTCTGTAAAAAAAAAAGACTGCAATGCAACCGAATCAAGCATGTCATAGGGGTAAAAGAAAATACCCGGTGGCTGCTGACAATGCGAAGATAACAGGAAGTGCCACCATGGAGGCATGTTGATACTGAGATAGCTTGCTACTTGGTTACACCTTCAAGCGAACACAGGGTTTTAAAGTGGAATTGTACTGCATGAAGTTATTTGCACAAAAATACAACTGGATAAAACACCAACTTACCAGCGGCTTTATCATCATCTATTTATTCTGAGGGAACTAATTTAACTTGTCTAGAGCTACCTAGCTAGGCGGGGGAATGAGTGACCTAATGATCTTAGCTTGGCCCTGTAATTAGCTAACTGTATCCCATATTAAACGCTTAAGCAGCCCCCGCGTGCCCCCCTCCCCGTCGCCCCCGTCTCGGGCGACTCGGGAGGCTCTCCAAACCCTAGTCACCGGGGTCACCACCACCTCCCTCCCTTCCCTCCGCCGCCGCCGGAGCTAAGCCCGGGGGCCAACGGCGGTGGCGGAGGCTCTCCTCCCTTGATCGCGTCGGAGGGGGTAGGGCGGGACCTTCACGCGCGTGATGGCGTGGCGGCAATCTTATCCATGGTGGCGCGACGGCGTGCTCTGGGCGGAGGCCTTGGGCGACGGCGTGAAGAGGGCGCCGTGGAGGTCCGGGCTGGCCAGATCAGGATCCTGGGGCGGCAGCCCTGGACGGCGGCGGCAGGTGAAGCTCGGGCTTCCCACGGCGGCATGGTGTGGTGCAGTCCATATTCGAGGCGGATCTGCATCAGCGATCTCGTGATTTTGCCATGGATTGGTTCCGATCAGAGACGGTGATGAGCGTGTGGGATCCTTCTCGGCGGCTCTTGTGGTTTGGCGAGGTGGGGCGGGAGTCCTCCTCCCAGGCTCCAGTGGTGGTGCATTCAGGCAGTGGCCGGTGTGCCAGGGCTCCTACGGTGGCACTGCTACTGCGGTTCGTCGCCGGATCTAGGCGGCTAGATCCGGGGCTTTGAAGGCGGTCGAGACAGTGCACAGGTTGTCGGGTGAATTTCTTGGGACGGATCCGAGTGAAAACTTGGTATTTTGTCGTTGGCCGGAGCCGGTGATGAAAATGCCCTTATCATGTTTCCTTCATGAAGGCATCATCGAGGTGCAAGTCCCAAACCAACCGAATACCTCCGGGGAAAACCCTAAATCAGTTGATCGGATGACGGCGGCATTCATGTGTCGTTACCCCTTGGGGGCGGCATTCTTGGAGACGCACTAGGCTCGAGGGACCAGCGGATGGCTTCTTCGGTGGAGCGGTGTTTCTTTCTACATATCCATGGCGATGGCTCTTGGCGGCATGGAGCAGCGAAGGCTTGGCGTCAGATGTGTGGTGATGGACACACGCAGGAGGTCGATGTTGTCCGGCGTCGTGGTGGCGTCGGCGGCAGCTAGACCGGGCAAGGTTGATGTAGCAGTCCAACTCTGAAGATGGATTGGTGGCAAGTGGCTGCGGTGGCCTCATACCCGGCAGGCGTCCTGGTTGAGGAGCACGCCGGACTGGTGGGTGCCCATATCCGGCAGGCGTCCTGGTTGGGACCTCAGGTCTTAGATGTTAGGTCTGCGATGTCTGTTTGGTATTAGGCCCAAGCTATCAACGCCCCTTCATCAATTGGATAGGTGTAGCGACAGCTGTTGTTTAGACGATGGATTTAGTCTTACTGTTGTATGACTTTGTAAGGTCTTGTAAGAATAATTAATAAAGTGGCCGCATGCATCGCCCAGATGCAGAAGCCGGGGCCCTCCTCCTTTTCTAAAAAAATTAAAAAAACGCTTAAGCAGCCAGCCTTCATTTGACTGGGTGGTAAATCCATGTACGTACACCTACTCCACGTGATATAATACCATCACGTAATCAATGGCATCATCACTATCTAACATATGGTTTCACTCTCACCAAAACGTGGCATCATATCTAAAATAGTATTTCCTCCGTAGCAAAATAAGTGGCTCAACTCTATATTAACTTTAAGGAGTACATAAAATATAAATAAAATAACAAAGGTAAATTAAGACAACCCTATCTGTTGCATTCACCTCTACACATTGGTTGGTCCATATAGATTTATAGCCAACTGCAGCATGGTCTCCAGCGATCTTTGAGAGAGCGTGGTCTGCAGCAATCTTTGAAAGAGAATACGGCGAGCGAAGTATTAATATTGTAGTATATGATTAGCTATTGAAGAAATAGCAATGAGATAGATTTAGCAGAACCATAATCTAAAGAGGCATGCACAGAATAAATTTATGCATCATGATTTGAACTCTAGCATGTCAAGTCATGCACCCACAATTTCGCCATTGCACCCAGAGCAATCTTCTTCAGCCATAGTATGTCACCATCCATGACTAGTCTTCCATTGTCCTTTTTTCTTCAGGACTAGAAAAAAATTGTGGGCATTGTAATCTGGTCTCTGGGCAAGGTGGTTTTGCAAAGTCGTACTTGTGCATGTTTACTAGCCGAGCATTAAAAAAACAATTCATGTTGTTTGAATATATTTGTGCTGCTCTCAGCCCTTCACTGATCCCTTCCCGTGCTTTCACTATATAAAGCATGCGATCAGTACATTCATAGCCATAGACCCAGTGACAAATCCTAGCCGTGCAAATGGCAACCAAAAACGCTATACCTCCTCTAGTACAGGACGACGTGCACAAGCCCCGGCCCTACCCGGCAAGCCAATGGGGCGATTTCTTCCTCGACTACAAGCCATGTACCCCACAACAGGTAAGAGTACCATCCCACATGTATTTCCTAAAGGCGCTCCGCAACAAGCTATGTCCTTTTGATCTCATCTATCAGCAATGTGTCTCTGCAGTATCGGCCATGGAGGGCACGGCTGAAGCTAAAAAGGAAGAGGTGAGGCAAATCATAAAAGACACTGCCAAATGCTCTGACCTACCTCGGAAGCTGGAGCTTGTCGACACGTTGCAGCGTATTGGGGTTGACTATCACTATGGAAAAGAGATTGATGAACTTTTGTCTGATATATATGATGGAAATATTGAACTTTTGGACCTTCGTACAGCTTCCCTGCAGTTTTACTTGCTCAGGAAACATGGTTACTATGTATCTTCTGGTACGTACACTTCTACGGGTAAATGTTGTGGTACAAAAAATTATATTTACAGATATGAGTTACGGTATTACGGATTGAACTCATGCAATGGGAAATATATTGTTTGCAAAAATCTATTATTTATTTATTCACCTGAATATCTTGATGTAAATATATATGCAGATGTGTTTTCCAAGTTTATAGACGACGATGGAAATATTGGAAGCACTGATGCTACATCTTTGTTGGGCCTCTACAATGCTGCATATCTGAGAACCCATGGAGAAAAGATACTTGACGTTGCCATGAGTTCCACAAAGAAGATCCTAAAATCTATTGTTAACAATTTGGACCCGACCATTGCAGACGAAATTAGCCACAGCCTGGAAACTCCACTTTTCAGGGGGACTAACAGAGTTGAAACAAAGCGCTACATCTCGGCCTATGAAAAAAATTCTACAAGAAATGAGACCATACTTGAGTTTGCAAAGCTGGACTACAACCTCGTGCAAGGTCTGTACTGCTACGAGCTGAAAGATCTTACCATGTAAGGATCTCCAGTACTTTTAACACCTTTAGATATTATGAATTAACTATTATTAGTTGGAGACATATTCACATGTTCTTTTACAGTTGGTGGAACGGATTTGACATCCAAACTCATCTAACTTGGGCGCGCAGTCGAATGGTTGAGATTCACTTTTGGATGATGGGAGTTCTCTTTGAGCCTCATTATTCATACCCAAGGATCGTGCTAACAAAACTATTTACGCTTGTCTCAGTTTTTGACGACTTCTATGACAATTATAGCACCACAGAAGAAAGCAACATGTTCACTACAGCAATAAACAGGTTGAATTTTACCCTGATACTTTTCATTCCATTTTTATTAGATCAGTTTTAGCTAATTTTAATCACACCATACATAAGCATATATGTACTGTAATTGGCTTGAAAACAATAGGTGGGACGAGCACGCAGTTGAGCAAGCCCCAGCATACATGAGGCCTTTCTACAAGGGTACAGTTGCTTCCATAAATCAGATTGAAGAGGATCTGAAACTTCAGAAAAACAAACATGCTGAATTGGTGAAAAAACTGGTAATTACATATCGTATCTCTATTATAGTTGATTAAAATTTGATGTGAGACAAAATTAGTAAATATCTTCCACAATTAAAATCTAGCTATCAATAACAAGAATAGTATGTTTCCAGCAAGTACAAACTGTTAGTCATGTTGGTGGCATTGATGGGGAAATAATATCGATATGGCCATGGATTGCACATGCTAGATCCTCACCTCCACTTAGGGTGCATTTCTCCTGCACAACTCAACTCAAACCACTTCCCAAAAGAAAAGAAAAAAAAAACAATCCCTTTCCACCTCATTCCCACATTCCTCTTCCTCAGTTGTACTCCACCCGTTCAGCAATGACATGCAGCCCCCACAAACCCACTGGCCAGCTGTTGTATGGTTCCTAACCTCTCACCACTTTCACTTTCGATAGTCCCAATGAGTCCCTCAACCATTTGTGCTTGGGGCCAGCCAGATCTGAACAACTGTGGAGGTTGGGCCGGATGTCGCTGAGCTCTTAAAACGCTTGGGGCGTCACCCACAACCCCTTACATGGTTGTAGCAACGCGTAAGAGGAGTCAGGTAGAGGAATTAATGTTTCAATTGCAATTTTTTAATGTTGCAGTTGTCCTCCTCTTTTTGTGATCAGATGTGGATGATTCTCCTGAGATTTTTTTGCTGCCTTTTTGTTAGATACCATAAATGATTTTGATTCTTACAAGTATAGAATGAAATGATGTGAGATCATAAGTCACGCATATACCCATAAGTTACACATTTTTGCATTAATCTATCCATGCAAACCATGTCACCTCATCAAGTCATGCATATTAGTCAAATAGATAGATTTTTTGCGTTAAGTTTTGTGTGGTCATGGTCGGTATATGTGTTGGACGCTTGCAACAAATATATGTAGGTTGTGTTTCAGAAAAATTAGAAAGATGGTGCACACTAAGTTCAATTGATGAGTCAATATAAGAAAGAAAATGTTGGAGTTGTGGTATCGACTGACATGGGAAAGACCCTAGAAGGCTATTAAATATAGATTTCCTAGGTGCAGTGTATGTAAATAAATGAAATACATACTGAGATTAGAATTTTGTGTGGATTTTTGTAGTTTATTGATGCGGCAAACTGCTACCATGCTGAGGTGAAATGGCGGGATCAGAAGTATGTTCCAGCAAATGTCGAAGAGCACCTAAAAATCTCTGCGCCAAGCACTATATGTATGCAAATATCAAGCATTGCCTTCCTATTAATGGGAGACGTGACGTCAAGTGAGACTATACAATGGGCTTGGGCATACCCAACAATCATCAGAGCCGTCTGCATCATCGCGCGTGTGATGAATGACATTGTATCCCACGAGGTAGATAATTTGTCTTGCAAACATGATTAGTAGTTTTGCACTATAAATAAGATCAATTATCTTATAAAAAATATTTTTTACCATTAAAAGAGGGAACAAGCTTCGGAACATATGGTATCCACAGTGCAGACCTGCATGAATGAAAATGGGTGCACGGTAGAGGAGGCAAATGAAAAGCTTAATGAAGTAGTTGAGCAAGCATGGATGGACATCTGTGAGAGCTGCATCCAACCGACGGTTCATCCATTGGCAGTCTTGTCAAGAGTGGCCAATCTCGCACGGGTGACAGATTTCCTATACAAGCACGATGACGGGTACACCCTCGGCTATTCGGTGAAAGGGACATTGGACTCAGTATATGTGCATCCAATGGATGTTTGATTAATTCAAACATATATATGGTGGCATATTAGCATGGTCTTTATATACAAACAATACACGATAATCTATATATTATCCTATGTAGTGTTTGTATCATAGCAATAATGCACTTACCAAATGCATGCATTGGTCGATGATTGAATGCAATGCTTGTAAGAACTAAGCAATTTCTATGGTGTTTTCAAATAAATGTTATGTTGTGATTTAAGATTTGTGTGAAGGGGCATTATTTATTAATACTATAATAAGTTCATGGAAAAAATGGTGAAGCGTGAAACAAGGTTAAATTTGGAATGGATATGTGATCAGGGGTGGAGCCCAATAGGCACATGGAACCGCGGAATTGTGTGGCTTCAGTACGATACAGCTGGTCAAGATCTGGTAACCGCGGTGGCCGTGCTGATCCGAGAAGGCAGGGTGGAGGTGAAGAGGAGCAGGGGCAGGGAATGGAGAGTAGGGGAGCACCGGCTGGGGAGAAGACAATGAGCTTGAGAGAGAAAAAGAGTATGTTGTAAGGTGTTAGACTTCGTATTGTAGCCCTACTATGTAAACCATACCTTATTGGTATTGGACCTGTATGTCATCATTATATATATGTGATAGGCCACGCCTTTGAGGGTTGAGCCAGTTCCCCCAAAACCTATGTTATACATGGTATCGAGTCTAACCTAGGTCCTCCACAACCTAGGTCCTCCACCCCACCCGCCGTCGCCGTCGCCACCGCGCCAAAAACCCTAAACCCTAGGGCCACCGCCGCCGCCGCTGACGCCATGACCGCTTCTTCTTCGGGCGCCGCCAGCTTCGGGTCCATCCCCACGTCACTTGCCGCCCTCCTCAACCTCCCACCTCACCCCCTTGCTCCGTCGGTGCCCTAGTTCTTCGGCACCACCGTTGTGGGCTCCATGTTCTCAGCTCCAATCCCGCCGCTGTCGCCTGCTACCTCCGCCGCCACGACGGCGATCCTACCTATGGCGCCACCCGCAGCCTCTTCCTCATCACTTGCCGTCCTCCCCGGCGGCCTCGGGGGAGGTTCCGCCCGCGTTGCCACCCGCGGCCACGCTCGCGACTCTGCATGCGGCCGTGATCCCACCCCTGCCCGCAGCCCCACCCGCGGCATCGGTCGCGACCGTGGATCCTGTCGTGGCTCCACCGTCAATCGTCCCTACTGCTGGCGCAATCACGCCCACCGGGCCGTTCCACTTCGACAACTTGATTGACATCCGACTCACGCCGGACAACTTCTTATTCTGGCGCTGATACGTCTCCAACATATCTATAATTTTTGATTGTTCCATGCTATTATATTATCTGTTTTGGATGTTTATGGGATTTATTAAACACTTTTATATTACTTTTGGGACTAACCTATTGACCTAGAGCCCAGTGCCAGTTCCTGTTTGTTCCCTTGTTTCAGTGTTTCGGAGAAAAGGAATATCAAACGGAGTCAAAACGGAATGAAATCAACTGGAGAAGTTATTTTTGGAAGGAAAGCAACCACTACTAGGGAAAAGCCTAGCAGCAGCGCGGGTTTTGGGCCTATTAGTAGCGCGGGGGCCGGCGCTACTAATAAGGCGCTACAGCTAACGTATAGCAGTAGCGTGGGTAAAAACCCGCGCTACTACTAATCTCTAATCTCTGAGTTTTTTGAATTTTTTCGAAATTGTTTTATGATTTTTTCCCTAATTTTCAAATTTCTGAATTATTTTAACCTCAAATCTCTAATCACCCCTCATCGCTGCTCAATTTAATCTCTAATCACCCCTCATCATTCCAAACCATCTAACTTCTGGGATGGTCACCCATCCTCTCACTACTCCAGCCTGAGCACGCTTAACTTCCGGGTTCTATTCTCCCTCGTTTTCAAGTCTGCACTTGTTGTTTTCCTGACAATAGTAAGATGTCAATCCTATTAACCTCAGGAATTTAGCTTGAGCATGAAGTCACACATTTCACTGTTTGAGTTTGAAACTTCTGTTCTAAAAAATTAGTAACACTAATATTTCTTGAATAATTAGTTTGACCACAGTTTGACCATAGTTTGACCAGATTTGACCATAGTTTGACCATAGTTTGACCAGATTTGACCAAAATTCAAAAAAACTAAAATAATTATTTAGTAACACTAATATTCTTGAATAATTAGTTTGACCAGATTTAACAAAAATTAAAAAAACTGAAATTTGATGAATTTTTTTGCCTCCAGATCTTAAAAGCCCCGTAACTTTTTTTTCTGTTAGGCTTTTGATGATTTTGAAAATGTTTAACGCGGTTCCCCCGATTAAATTTGGATGTAACTTTTCGAGTAGATATTTTTCATATAAAAAACTTTTTCATCCGAGTTAGTATGCAAAAGTTATGCCCATTTTTACAAATTCTCGAGAGATTTTGCAAATAAAGTCCAAATTCATATTTGCAAATTTTCCCAACAACTAGACCACATATCACATGGGAAACTTATTTTCTTTTATTTTTTTGACATTTTCATCATTTTCTTTTATTTTTTTAAAACTGAAAAGGCGATCCACGGGACGGGGGGGGGGGGGGGGGGGTAGAATTTGAAAATGGGACCTTTAGTTGTAGCACGGGTTTTTACCCCTCGCTACTACTATGGCTAAAAACCAGCGCTACTGCTATCAACTTAGTAGTAGCGAGGGCTAAAAACCAACGCTACTGCTATCAACTTAGTAGTAGCGAGGGTTAAAAACCCGCGCTACTACTATGGCATGTCCCGGGGGGCACGGTAGAGACCGCTTAGTAGTAGCGAGGGTTAAAAACCCGCGCTACTGCTATCAACTTAGTAGTAGCGAGGTTTAAAAACCTGCGCTACTAGTAAGTAGCAGTAGCGAGGGTTTTTAACCATCGCTACTAGTAAGATTCTGTGTATAGGCTTTTCCCTAGTAGTGAACCCGGGAGACTTGGAGTCCACGTCAAGGAAGAAATGAGGGAGGCACGAGGTAGGGGGGGCACGCCCTCCCCCCCCCCCAGGCGCGCCCTCCACCCTCGTGGGCCCCTCGTGGCTCCCCTGACGTACTTCTTCCTCCTATATATACCCATATACCCTAAAACGATCGGGGAACATAATAGATCAGGAGTTCCGCCGCCGCAAGCCTCTGTAGCCACCAAAAGTCAATCGGGACCCTATTCCGGCACCCTACCGGAGGGGGGGAACCCTCACCGGTGGCCATCTTCATCATCCCGGCGCTCTCCATGACGAGGAGGGAGTAGTTCACCCTCGGGGCTGAGGGTGTGTACCAGTAGCTATGTGTTTGATCTCTCTCTCTCTCTCTCTCTCTCTCTCTCTCTCTCTCTCTCGTGTTCTTGAGGTGATACGATCTTGATGTATCGCGAGCTTTGCTATTGTAGTTGGATCTTATGATGTTTCTCCCCCTCTACTCTCTTGTAATGGATTGAGTTTTCCCTTTGAAGTTATCTTATCGGATTGAGTCTTTTAATGATTTGAGAACACTGGATGTATGTCTTGCGTGGGATAACCGTGGTGACAATGGGTTATTCTATTGATTCACTTGATGTATGTTTTGGTGATCAACTTGCGGGTTCCGCCCATGAACCTATGCATAGGGGTTTGCACACGTTTTCGTCTTGATTCTCTGGTAGAAACTTTGGGGCACTCTTTGAGGTTCTATGTGTTGGTTGAATAGATGAATCTGAGATTGTGTGATGCATATCGTATAATCATACCCATGGATACTTGAGGTGACATTAGGGTTTTGGTTGATTTGTGTCTTAAGGTGTTATTCTAGTACGAACTCTAGGGCTGTTTGTGACACTTATAGGAATAACCCAACGGATTGATTGGAAGGAATAACTTTGAGGTGGTTTCGTAACCTACCATAATCTCTTCATTTGTTCTCCGCTATTAGTGACTTTGGAGTGACTCTTTGTTGCATGTTGAGGGATAGTTATATGATCCAACTATGTTATTATTGTTGAGAGAACTTGCACTAGTGAAAGTATGAACCCTAGGCCTTCTTTCCTAGCATTGCAATACCGTTTATGCTCACTTTTACCACTTGTTACCTTGCTGTTTTTATATTTTTCAGATTAAAAAAACCTATATCTACCATCCATATTGCACTTGTATCACCATCTCTTTGCCGAACTAGTGCACCTATACAGTTTACCATTGTATTGGGTGTGTTGGGGACACAAGAAACTCTCTGTTATTTGGTTGCAGGGTTGCTTGAGAGAGATCATCTTCATCCTATGCCTCCCACGGATTGATAAACCTTAGGTCATCCACTTGAGGGAAATTTGCTACTGTCCTACAAACCTCTGCACTTGGAGGCCCAACAATGTCTATAAGAAGAAGGTTGCGTAATAGACATCACGCGCCAAGGTCCTACTGCTGCTACGCAGCCGGTCTCTCCAAGGGTTTGTTGATGGTTCACTACCATGTCCTCCGCATGTGGGTGCAGCAGGACCAGGCGATCCTCTCTGCCATCCAGGGTTCCCTCGGTGACGGGGTCACTGGCCTTTGTCTCTTCGCCGCCACCTCCATGGACGCCTAGACGACCCTGGAGCACGCCTTTGCCCAGGTCTCTACCTCCCGCTCGATGGCCCTTCGCAGCGAGCTCGCCGACATCAAGAATCTGGACTCCTCCGCTACGACCTACTTTAACAAGATGAAGGTGCTGGCGGACACGCTCACCTCTATTGGTCGGCCGCTTAGCGACGAGGAGTTCCCCGGCTTTGTCATCAAAGGCCTCGACGCCGACTACGACAATCTCGCCGAGGCCGTTCACAACGCCAAGCCAGTGATGCCTCCTCACAAGCTCTACCCACGCCTCCTCTTCACCGAGCAACGCGTCGAGGCTCGTCGCTCCTCCGCCACCATCACCGCCCAGCTGGCGGCCTTCTGGGCCTCTCGCGGCCAGCGCCCACCTGCCCCGTCCCCTGGCAAGGCGGCCCCGCCCCCTGCGTCGACCCAGGGTGGGGGCCCTAACAATAGGATGGGGTGCCAGTTATGTGGTCGTGAACGTCATGTCGCCTCCAAGTGCGAGCTTCCTTGGCATTGGCAATGATGGCAAGGGCAATGAGCGCCAGTTTGCCATGGCAGACTTTGGTCCTCCCGCCGCCGCCCCGGCTGCCCACATCGCTGCCGCCCCGTCTGCCCACATCACTGCCGCCCCGTCTGCCCACATCGCCTCCAAGGGCAAGGACCCGCGCGTCGAGCAGGGATACACACCATCCTACCCTGTTGATCCTGCCTGGTAGATGGACACCGGTGCCACGGATCACATGACGAACAAGCTCAACAACTCTCCACCTACCAGCCCTACTACGGGCACGATTAGGTTCACACCGCCAATGGTGTAGGTATGCCCATCTCTCATATTGGCCAAGCAGCTCTTTTAACTAGTCATCCCTCTAGGCAGCTCCGTCTTCGTAATGTTTTACGGGTACCTGCTACCTCTTGAGCACTGCGTTGGATTTCCCCGAAGAGGAGAGGATGATGCAGTAAAGTAGCGTAAGTATTTCCCTCAGTTTTTGAGAACCAAGATATCAATCCAGTAGGAGACCAGGCACAAGTCCCTCGTACCTACGCAAAACGATAGCAACTCGCAACCAACGCTTAGGGGTTGTCAATCCCTTCACGATCACTTACGAGAGTGAGATCTGATACAGATAATATTTTTGGTATTTTTGATAGATAGATGCAAAGTAAAAAGTAAAGGCAAAGTAAAAACAAAGCAAGTAAATAAAGTGATAGAGATTGATATGATGAGAATAGACCCGAGGCCCATAGGTTTCACTAGTGGCTTCTCTCAAGAGCATAAGTATTCTACGATGGGTGAACAAATTACTGTTGAGCAATTGACAGAATTGAACATAGTTATTAGTTTATCTAGGAAATGATCATGTATATAGGCATCACGTCCAAAACAAGTAGATCGAAACGATTCTGCATCTACTACTATTACTCCACTCATCGACCGCTATCCAGTATGCATCTAGAGTATTAAGTTAAAAACAGAGTAACGTCGTAAGCAAGATGACATGATGTAGAGGGATAAATTCATGCAATATGATAAAGAAAACCATCTTGTTATCCTCGATGGCAACAATACAATACATGCCTTGCAACCCTTTCTGTCACTGGGTAAGGACACCGCAAGATTGAACCCAAAGCTAAGCACTTCTCCCATTGCAAGAACTACCAATCTAGTTGGCCAAACCAAAAAGGATAATTCGAAGAGACTTGCAAAGATAACTCAATCATACATAAAAGAATTCAGAGAAGAATCAAATATTTTCCATAGATAATACTGGATCATAAACCCACAATTCATCGGTCTCAACAAACACACCGCAAAAAGAAGATTACATCGAATAGATCTCCACGAGAGAGGGGGAGAACATTGTATTGAGATCCAAAAAGATAGAAGAAGCCATCTAGCTACTAGCTATGGACCCGAAGGTCTGAAGTAAACTACTCACACTTCATCGGAGGGGCTATGGTGATGATGTAGAAGCCCTCCGTGGTGGATGCCCCCTCCGGCGGAGCTCCGGAACAGGCCCCAAGATGGGATCTCGTGGATACAGAAGGTTGCGGCGGTGAAATTAAGTTTTTGGTTCCTGTTCTGATCGTTCGGGGATACGTAGGTATATATAGGAGGAAGGAGTATGTCGGTGGAGCTCCGAGGGGCCCACGAGGTAGGGGCGCCCCCAGGGGGGCGCCCTCCACCCTCGTGACCTCCTCGGAGACTTCTTGGAGTAGGGTCCAAGTCTCCTGGATCACGTTCAGTTGGAAAACCATGATCCCGAAGGTTTCATTCCGTTTGGACTCCGTTTGATATTCTGTTTCTTCGAAATACTGAAAAAGGCAAAAAACAGCAATTCTAGGCTGGGCCTCCGGTTAATAGGTTAGTCCCAAAAATAATATAAAAGTGGAAAATAAAGCCCAATATAGTCCAAAACAGTAGATAAAGTAGCATGGAGCAATCAAAAATTATAGATACGTTGGAGACGTATCAGTACCCTCGGTGACTCGTAATCTTTTATCTGTCCCTAAGCTCACCCTTGATAATCATGTCCTATGTGAATTTCACCCTTTTAATCTTTTTGTTAAGGATCGAGCAACCCGGGACGTTCTGCTTAGTGGCCGGTTGAGCCAAGGCTTGTACCGTTTGGAGGATTCATCGGCACCATGCGTCTTCAGCGGTGTTCGTGTGTCGCCTTCCCAGTGGCACTCTCGCTTTGGTCACCCCGCCACACCCATCGTTCGCCACATAATCCACCGTCATGAGCTGCCATTAATTTCTATCAATAAAGAGATGTCCGTGTGTGATGCCTATCAGCAAGGCAAGAGTCATTAGCTACCTTTTGTTTCATCTACTAGAGAAGTAAAGAACCCTCTTGAAATTGTGTTTTCTGATGTGTGGGTTCTGGCACAAACATCTGTTAGTGGTCACAACTATTATGTCAGTTTTGTTGATGCCTATAGTCGCTTCACTTGGCTTTATCTTCTTCAGCGCAAATCTGATGTGTTTGATATATTCATACAGTTTCAATTGCATGTTGAACGTCTAGTCAAGCATAAAATTATCCATGTTCAGTAAGATTGGGGGGTGCGAATATTGCAACCTCAACACTTTCTTTAATAAGCTTGGGATCTCTCATCGTTTTTCATGCCCGCATACACATCAGCAAAATGGCGCTATTGAGCGCAAACATCGCCATATAGTTGTGACCGGCCTCACACTTCTTGCTCATGCTTCTGTACCCTTTCGTTTTTGAAGTGATGATTTTGCTACCGCCTGTTTTTTCATTAACAGATTACCTACGCGTGTTCTTAATATGAAAAGTCCTATTGAGCTTCTCTTAGGTGAAACTCCTGACTATACCTTTTTAAGGGTGTTCGGGTGTACCTGCTGGCCTCATCTTCGTCCTTATAATGATCGCAAACTTGAGTTTCTCTCCAAAAAATGTGTGTTCTTAGGGTATAGTTCTCTCCATAAAGGCTACAAGTGTCTCCATGCATGTCCCAACCAATCGAGTCTACATATCTCGAGATGTTGTTTTTTATGAAACTGTCTTCCCCTTTTCTGCCATGACTCGGTCATCCCCCACAGCATCATCTATGCATTCATCTCCTCTTATGCCTGGCCAATTTGAAGACGTTGCATATTCGCCTGTGTTGTTACCTAATCATGGTGCAGGAATTGGACGTGGAGCTCGCCTGGAACTCCTCCCTGACGGACCCGCTACGTCGCCTGTGGTGCACGTCGATCGGCCGGTGCATGCACCACCTCCCGCCCTCGACCTCGCACCGGGCGCCCCGTCTCCAACCGCGCCTGGGCCGGAGCCCATGCTGGCTACTGCGATCGGGCCAGAGCCTGCGCCGGACTCCTCTGAGCAGTCTCCGTCGCCGTCTCCTCGCCCGGACTCCCCTCCATTGTCGCCCTCGCCATCCGCGCGGGCGGCCCTGGTGCCTACTTCGCCCGGGTCTGAAGAGGCTGACACGCCGCGGGGGCCTACGTCACCTGGCCTGCTGTCACCTAGTCCGTCGTCGCCTGGCCAGCCGTCATCCGGTCCTTCTTTGCCGGAGTCCCTTGGACCGGCCTCACCTGCTCCGGACGTCCCACCGGCCCCGGTGTTTGCTCCTCCGAGGCGTCCACACACTCGCAGCCACAGTGGCATTGTTCGTCCCAAGGAGCGCACCGATGGCACGGTCACCTATCTTGCTGCTTGCCTGGCTCATGCTGTGGATGATCCAACCGCCGAACCACGCAGTTATCAAGCCGCTATGAGTATTCCACACTGGAGGGCTGCTATGAAACAAGAATATCATGCTCTTATGAAGAATAAGACCTAGACACTTGTTCCCCCTCCGTCTCGCGTCAACATGATTGATTCGAAAGTGGGTGTTAAAGGTGAAGAAACATGCAGATGGTTCGGTTGAGCGCCACAAAGCGCGCCTCGTGGTTAAGGGCTTTAAACAGTGTCAGGGCCTGAACTATGAGGATACATTCAGCCCAGTTGTCAAGCCTACCACTATTTGACTTCTTCTGTCTCTGGCAATTTCTCGCGGATGGTCTCTCCGCCAGCTTGATGTGCAGAATGTTTTTCTTCATGGATTGCTTGAAGAAGAGTTTTACATGCGGCAGCCACCTGGATTTGTTGATCACACTCAGCCTCATCATCTCTTTCATCTGACGAAGGCCATATATGGACTAAAGCAGGCTCCCCGTGCCTGGCATGCTCGCCTGGCTTTAGCTCTACGCACTCATGGGTTCATTCCTTCGACGGTTGATACTTCACTATTTTTTTCAGCGACCTAGTGTGACCCTGTACGTATGTGGATGATATTGTCCTGGTGAGCTCATATCTGACGACTGGTGATGCTCTTGTGACTACACTTGGTCATGATCTTGCAGTTAAAGATTTGGGACAGCTTCATTTCTTCCTGGATATTGACGTCGCTCATCAGTCTTGTGGTAGTTTGGCTATCACCCAGAAGAAGTACTCTCTTGATCTCTTGCGCCGTGTTGGTATGCTCAAGTGCAAGTTATCGCCTATGCCCATGTCCTCCACTAACACCTTTTCTGCTGCTGATGGTGCCACTACTAGAAAAAGGGCTATAGATGGGATTGACACTAATGGCGCACCACCTTCTGATACGCCATTAGTGTTGAAACTACTAATGGCGCACCTGGCCCAAGGTGCGCCATTAGTTTAAAAAAAAATTGAACTAGTGCGCCTATCCAAACATACTAATGGCGCATCCAGACGAAGTGCGCCATTACTAGTTGTAACTAGTAATGGCGCACCTGTTAGAAAGTGCGCCACTAATGTTGTTTTTTTATTATATTTTTTATTCCTTTTTTTGCAAAACTACTAATGGCGCACTGTTTCACCGTGCGCCATTACTAGTTTAAACTAGTAATGGCGAACCGTGGGACAGTGCGCCATTAGTATGTTTTTTTGTTGCAAAACTACTAATGGCGCACCGCCAGAGGGTGCGCCATTAGTAACCTGGATTACTAATGGCTCATTTATGGTTGGTGCGCCATTAGTAAGTGGGCAGCAACAAGATATTTTGGACAGCCTCTCCTCCCACACTCACTTTCTCCCCACTTCATTCTCTCCACCGCCTCCTCCTTGTCTCGGGTGCCTCCTCTTTTTCACCTCATTTCCACCATAGATTCATTCAAATTAAGTGGTTAAATTACCTTGTTTTGATAGGTAAGTAAGGGGGGAAGCTATATTTATGTTGTTCTCCCTACAACAATGTGCACATGCACTTTTTATGGCCTAGCTAGATCTATGTATGTTCGTGGTGTTGCATATGTTTGTGGTGTTGCATATGTGTTTGTGTTTGGAGGTGTACCGGTATTTGAAATGCGATAGTTGCCAATATTTTGCCGGAATGTTGATTCATTTCCGTTTCGGCGAGAATTTTGGCATTAAGCATTCTTTTTGGTCCTATTTTTAGGGAAAGTCATGCCAAATTTTTTCTTGTTTCTAAAATATCGCTTTGCTCTACCCCGCAGGCGACCATGGTCCGCACGATGACCGAAGGCATCGTGAATAGGTTTTTGAGGTCCGCGAAGGCCGAGATGCTTCAAAAGAACGAGACGGAGATAAGATGTCCGTGTCGAAGATGAAAGCTGAAGAGTCTTATTGCGGACCCGGATTCCAGGCAGGTGCGGGACCACCTGCTCTTGCGTGGTTTCATGGATGGCTATCGGTGGCAAGGTGATGAAGATGACTACGAAGTCGTCCATGGGGGCCGGGCAAGAAATGAGGAAGGGCAGCAAGACAACCACCGCGGCTCGGGCGGGTGAGAAGACGAAGAATCCCCAGGAGATGATCACGACGGTGATGCTGTACACAGTCATCATGTAGAAGATGCAGGACATGATGATGATGCCGGCGGAGCAGACGACGCTGGACCATCGATGGGCTGGGTGCAGGACCCTCATATTCAAGAGCTGCTTCTCAAGAAGACGGATAACGCAAGAGCTGCCACCCGAGAGAAAGCCAAGATGGATCAACTTGAGTTAGACGCGGTTACTCCATTGTATGAAGGATGCAGGCCCGAGGATACCCGCCTGAAAGTAACGCTCATGGCTCTGGAGATGAAGGTAAAACACAAAATGACCGACGCATGCTTCGACGAGAACATGTCATTCTGGCACGAACGTCTTCCCATGGGGAACAAGTGCCCAACCAGTTTCGAGGAGGCGAAGAAAATCGTGGGACGCCGCAGAGAAAGAATATTTCCCTATGAGAGCCGCATTGCTCACGACGGTGCACGACTATCTCGGTTACGGATATCTTGCGGGACAGGTAGTCCACGGATTTTCTGGATGTGTAAGGTGCATGGATGACACAACGTATCGCCAGCTAGATAGAGATCCCGGGTCTTCGAAAACCATGTTCATGGGACATCGAAGGTGGCTTCGCAACGATGACCCGTGGAGGAAACGCAAGGATCTGTTTGATGGTGAAACCGAACCCCGAAAACGCCCGTGTACGAGGAGCAGCGAGGAAATAGACAAGCTGTTGAAAAATTGGAAAGATTGCCCACTGTCGGGAAAGAAGCAAAAGGCGCCAGAGCCGGGAAAGAAGCGAAAGGCGCCAGAGCCGCTGCTGAAGGTATGGAAAACGAGGTCTGTTTTCTGGGACTTGCCGTACTGGAAGATCCACCGTGTGCCTCACAGCCTTGATGTCATGCATATCACGAAGAACGTGTGCGAGAGTCTGCTTGGTACCCTGCTCAACATGCCAGAGAGGACCAAAGATGGGCCGAAAGCAAGGGCGGACTTGAAATCAATGGGCATCAGGCAGGAGCTTCACGCTAATGATGATGATGATGATGATGATGATGATGATGAGGCGAAGCAGGACACAGAAAGTCGTCGCAAAGGCAAAAAGGCCAAGAAGACCAGAAATGACTACCCTCCCGCGTGCTTCACTCTAAGTCAGGAGGAGATCGAGCAGTTTTTCACCTGCCTCCTAGGAGTAAAACTTCCTTACGGTTACGCGGGGAAGATAAGCAGATACCTAGACCCAGCGAAGCAGAAGTTCAGTGGGATGAAGTCTCACGACTGTCACATGCTGCTGACGCAGATACTTCCAGTTGCAATCCGTGGGATCATGGACGCGCACGTCCGTGAAACGCTATTTGGCCTATGCAACTTTTTCGACGTCATCTCTCGGAAGTCGATTGGCGTGAGGCAACTCAGAAGGCTACAGGAAGAGATCGTGGTGATACTATGCGAGCTTGAGATGTACTTCCCGCCCGCATTCTTCGACGTTATGGTGCATCTGCTGGTCCATATAGTGGAGGATATCATCCAACTCGGGCCGACGTTCCTGCATAGCATGATGCCGTTCGAAAGGATGAATGGTATCATCAAAGGATACGTTCGCAACATGTCACGTCCAGAGGGAAGTATAGCCAGGGGCTTTCTGACCGAAGAGTGCATCTCCTACTGCACGAATTATCTAGGCACCTTTGGTCTGCCCGTCAATAGGCACCTTGGCAGGCTCGCTGGATGGGGTCACTGTGAGGGTCGCCGCGAAATGCATGTCGACTTAGAGGGTCGACTCGCCGACTTTGAAAGAGCAAACCTAGTCGCGCTACAACACATAGACATGGTCGATCCTTGGGTGGTAGAGCACAAAACCTTTATTAAGAAGACGTACAATGACCGGGGCCAACAGAGGATGGACGGAGATATAATCAAAGAGCACAACTCATGTTTCACGTGTTGGTTCAAGCAGAAGCTTCTGTCGTACCCTTTACATGAGGATTCTTCCGCGGAAGAACAACTCATATTCGCCTTGTCATAGGGCGCCGAGCACAACCTGATGACCTATGAGGCGTACGATATCAACGGCTACACATTCTACACCAAGGCCAAGGACATGAAGAGCGATGGTTATCAGAACTCCGAGGTAACGATGGAATCCTACACCGGTAACGACAAGGACAGATACTACGGAAGGATCGAGGAGATCTGGGAGCTGAGCTACGCTGGAGAGAAAGTCCCGATGTTCCGTGTTAGATGGGCGAAGAGCGTCCTAAAAGAAGACCGGTATTTCACCACCATGGTTATACCCGAAGCCAAATCCAAGACCGCCGGCGCAAACGTCACCGCGAAAAATGAGCCATGGGTACTGGCTTCCCAAGTTGACCAATGCTTCTTCATTACCGACCCATCAAAGCCCAGTCGTGTTGTCGTGAGGAGAGGCAAAAGGAAGATCATCGGAATGGATGGAGTAGCCAATGAGCAAGACTTCGACAAGTACGGCGACCCGAGGATCGAACATGACGACGATGATGAAGTAGCAGCATACACCACAAGAAGAAGCAGGACCACCCTACCGAAAGGACGTCCGTTCCACAGAAGAACTCCATTTGCGAAAAAGAAGGGCAAGAAGATTGTGAACAGATAGCTAGCTAAGATCGATTGTATTTAAATTGTAGACTTCATTTCTCGATTGTATTTCATGGGCACTTTTTGAACTATCATGAATATTTTTAAATTTCATGGACACTCTATCTCGATCCCCCTCCACCTCGATCGCTATCCCACCTCGCCAGATCCGGTCCCCCTCGCCGCCGAGCACCCCCCGGTCCACCGGCCGCCGCCGCCGACCCCCCGCACCCTCGATTCCCCTACTCAAACGCCGCCGCTGACCCCCCGCACCCCTCCCCTAGTCAACCGCCGCCGCCGACCCCCCGCACCCCGCGCACCCTCCCCCGCTCCACCGGCATTACTGTTTGATGATATTTTTAAAAAAATTATTACTATCTTATAAAAAATATTACTGTTATGATTTAAACAAGTTTGAACATATTTAAACACAAATAAGTATCAAACAGCATTTTAAATGCATAAAAAAATTGTGGAGCCTAGGAATCGAACCCAAGACCTCCTGGTGTGAGAACTGGCTGCTGACCAGTCGAGCTAGTAGAGGGAACTTGGTGTGGATCAGGTCAGGTGAGAGATAACTTGTTGGCTCGAGCAGAAATAAAAAAAATACTAATGGCGCACCAGGGTGAGGTGCGCCATTAGTATGGATGTACTTATGGCGCACCGAGGGGGGGTGCGCCATTAGTATTGTGCCCCCATCCATATTTCCTCCCCGGCCCTCGATCCCCTTCTCGCCCTCGCCCTCGATCCCCTTCCCCACTCCTCTCCCGACGCCGCTGCCCCGCCGCCTCGACGCTGCCCCGACGCCGCGACGCCGCCCCGTCGTCCTCGTCTCCGCCCCGACGCCCCGACGCCGCGACACCGCCCTCTCCTCTCCCGACGCCGCCGCCCCGCCGCTTTCCCCGCGGAGAAGGAGGAGGAAGAGGGGGCGCTCGCCGTTGACCTCGCCTGGCCGACTCCGGTGGCCCGGCCGACTCGCCATCGCCCCGCCGCCCTTGTCGCTGGTGGCCCGGACGCCGCCCCGTCCACACCACCGTCGCTGGAGCACCACACCACCACCCGGACCTCGTTGCCCCACCTCGTCGCCCCGTCCACACCACCGCCCCCGTGAGCTCCCCCTCCTCCTCCCCCCCCTCTCCCCCTCTCCCCCTCACTCTACTTACTGTCAGTTGACACTGTATACCTGCCAATTGTCCAGGGCTGAATCCTAACAATGTATTTTGATCATCTTACTCTGCTTACTGTCAGTTAACAGTGTATGCACTGTCAACTGTACTGTATATGCAATTCAGCACAAACATTGCAGCACTGCATTCATGATTTTTGAGTACATATATTGCTCATGGTATGAAGCCCCTGCATCTGCATTCATGATTTTGGAGTAGGCTGTATGTACTTCTACACCACTTTAGTTGGTCTATAGTGGGGTGCCTTCTGCTCTGTTTGGTTGCAGTATATGCCCATCTAAAATGAACCTGGAGTATATGTTGTGTGCCTTGGTCTGTAGTAGAGTGTGTTTGTTTGTCGGACTAGGTCGCGAGAGCATTGACAGCATTCAGCTTATGGACTATCAGTAGATTAATAACTAAGACATGATTCAGAAATACATATGGTGGACAGGGCATGTACCAATGGTGGCCCCTTTGTGTACATATTTGTCACATCTGATGTCCAAGTAACTACAAAGCGATGAGGATACTATCAATATACACATACGCTCACAACTGCCATGATAATAATTTGTATAATTACAATGCTGCTGGAGTTATAACCTAGAATAAGGTGGATGTCTCAAACACCTGCACATAAATAACAGATAAGTGTAAACTGATTGTAGGGAAGCTGAGTAAAATCCATATCATTTTCAAGATAGCTAGTAAAATCCATATCTGTTTTTTTCCTTTGATTTTGTAATGTTGATTCCTGGCTGGCAATTTTGATGTATACTTTATATGATGATGAAGTGCTACTGAGTTGTGTGCAAATTTTGTTAAATCAGTGATGTGTATGTGTGCTGTCAGTTATGTGTATGTGCTTATGTTAATCCAATGAAATATGGCACTGAACTGTAGCTAGCTAAACGGTATTTTCCATGTTGTGATGGAGGCCTTTTTTGCCTTGTCCACCCGAGAGGCCCTTGAGTTTGCTGGAATGTCGATTAACTTCCGTTCCAGCAAATTCGGGTACTCCATATGTCCTATTTTCCGCAAAGGTCATGCTGAAATTTTCCGTGAATTTTAGCATGACTTTGCTAAAAATAGGACATATGGGGTACTTGTGACTAATGATGAAAGCTTAGGCTTTTAGGGTGCCTCGGCGTCGAAAAACCCTCAATGATAAAAGCTTAGCTTTTAGGATGCCTCGGTGTTGACAAACCCTAAACAATAACCAACTTTTTGACCAAACTTTGTTCCTATTTAGAGAGAAACATGGCCAACAACGATGAGGCCGGGGGTTCGGGCGGCAAGGCATTCTGGGAGCTGTCCCAGGAGATGGAGGACCAACCTCAGTTGTATGAGGACGCCGCCTTCCCCACCGATCCTGAGACCACTAATGGTACCGCCGAGGATGACCCCACTGATGCCACCACCGATGGTGCCGCCGAGGATGCCACCACTGATGATGGCGGCGTGCACACAGATGGCAGCCAACCGAAGAGGCAACGGAAGGACCGGCGCCCGATCGTGCTCCCTCAAGGAGGAAGTTACTGAAGTGGACTCCAACAGGAATCCAACGGCGCCCGAACGAATAGTCAAGGGGTACTCGCTTCAGCTCGGGTGCATTCTCCGGAGCACCGTCTCGATCAACACCGAGAACCTGAGGCATCCTGACCGAGGGAATTTGCGCAACCTCCTCTTCACGAAGCTGCACGAACGATACAAGTTCCCCGCTGAATTTGCAAACACAAGCCTCAAAGGGAATAAAGTGAACAATGCTGCCCTCACAAAGATGAGCAAGGCCTTGTCTACTTGCAAAAGCATTGTGAAGAGAATGATCGAGAAAGGTGAGAGTTATCAGAAGATCAAGGAGAAAAATCCTTCGATCACCGAAGATTACTACAACAACTTCAAGATCAATTGCTCGAGCACCGCAAACTCCCAATCAAGTGAGTGGGGGAAAAAATGCGGGAGCTGAACATAGGGGAACAGACACTCGGTCCCGGCGGTTACAGAGTGGCGGAGCCTATATGGGACAAGGTGGAGGCGGACCGTGACGAGCAAGGCCTACCACCCCTCTTTGATAAATACGATGACAAGCAGACCAGGAAGTTTGTCAGGGCCCGGTACAAGAAGGACCCGAAAACAAAGGAGCTTACCACGGATCCGAAGACCAGGAAGCTTGAGCTTGTTCTGGTAAGGAATACACCCCCGCGTAATTAGGTCCATATGGTTGCATTCTAATTAATGAAGCCAAATTTCTAAATGGTTCACATTCCTTCCGCAGGCGACTGAAAGCAGTAGCGCGGGGTCGACTAAGAGCAACCCTTGGGACACCACTCTAAATAGCGCGCTGAATGTAATGAAGAACAAGGATAAGCTCAGTAAGCCGACATCAGCTGGTCATGTGGCCGGCAAAGGCTTGTCGACAAAATGGGGGTCATACTATACCGCTGGTGTGCAGAAGGAGAAAAAGACCAGCTCGGAAAGCCAGGCGCGCGAGGTTCAAGAACTCAAGGCACAGGTGGCGTGGATTCCGGAGATTGTCCAAGAGCAAGTGGAACAACGACTCGGAGCGACGATCACCGCCATTGTGCCTACCTTGATCTCGGGGTTGAGTGCGTGGATTGCGGGCGGCCAACAGGGGTCGCCCCCGATTCCTAGCTTCACGGCCAGCAACTTGCATAATGCGATGGCGGGGCCATTGGTGCCGCCAGCGGAGGCGGCATTGGTGTCTCCGATGCCGGCACGGGAGCTTAATGCACCCGGGTGTACGCCAGCCAACACCTCTGCAGCAAGCGGCCCCTCCGTCAACTGCACGCCCGCCGTTGGCGGTGCCTCGACATTAGCCGAGCTCGACGCCATCATCACGGTAACTAATTAAGCCTCTCTCGACCGAGGACTTCATCTCCTTGCCTTTGACTGGGCATCCCTGACGCCCTACATGTTTTCGCAGGGCGCCGCCGACGTTCCATGCACTCTCCTCCACTTCGTGAACATCGAGTTGGTCGATGTTGCCAAGGGCAAAATCGTTCAACCGGGCAACCCCTTGTTGCACGGTACCCAGATGCCACCCAACTTGTTTAGGGTTCAACTGGTTCGGGTGCTGCCAGGCTGCGATGAGTTGTTACCTCCGATTCGACCCGTCGGGGCCGACGATGATGACGTGATGACCCTCAGCGCCTGCCTAAGCTGGCCCCTGCTTTGGCCGAAGAGCCAGATTCATTTGGGGGCGGGGGACACCACCCCAAAGACAACACCGCCAGTCGTGCCGGCGCCAAGTCGGCCCCATGGCAAGATCGCCGCAACGGTGCCAGACATCCCTATGCCACTGGATCCAAACATGCATATGGCACAGGATCAGAACGACGACGACGACGATACATTTGGCAACGTCGATCAGTACTTTGCCGATCATGGGTACGATGGCGACTTCATGGGGCCTCCTTCTCAAGAACCCAACCCAACAAAAGACGTGTGCGATCTAGCTGGTACCGCGGAGAAGCCAAGTTGCAACAGGCGCCATCTGGCGTTCAGCTCTCAGGAAATGCCTCCAGCTGCCGACTTCCCCGAGCCTCAGATAGGCGAGGTGCGAAATATTATCAGCCCCAACACACTCAAGAAGGCGTTCTGTGAGCAGAACTCGGTCCCATTACAGGAGAAGAAGAAGGCACGCAAAAGAAAGACTAAGAAGGGTGCGAGCCAGCCGGCACCGAGTACGATCCGTGCTCAGGACGGGCCACCTTCACCTAAGGATATCTCGAGGAGGGTGCATGTGGCGGGTAGGGCGATGCTACCGACAAATATGCTCAATGCTGCAACCGGTGCTATGCGGAGTCTGCATGACAGTGTTCTTTCTTTGGAGAAGCGGCGTCTCAGAGAGAAGGATGTGGCATACCCGGTTTTCGCGGCCAAGGTGCCAGAGGGCAAGGTCTTTGTGGATAAATCCATCGGGCGTACGATCGTCCTGCGGTTTGATGACATCCACGCTATGTTGAACCTTCATCTGCTGCACTACACCTTCATTCGGCTAATTTCGCTGAGTATGGAGATGCGGATCATTCGCGACAAGACCCCGGACATCGTGATAGTCGACCCCTTCTACATGCGTGCCAAGATCTTGGGCAGCGCTGGGGACCGGCAAGTCGCGAGTTCTTACCTCGAAGGCGTCATTCTGGCAAACCAAGATAAGGATAACTTCCTCATGCCTTACTTTCCCGAGTAAGTCCTCCCCTCAACCGGCCCGTAACATATGAATTCTTAGATTTCGATCGTTTTACTTCTAACATTCCGTGTTTTCTGCAGTGACACACATTGCACGCTCACCCTCCTAAGCCCCAAATATTCCATGGCCACGTATTTCGACCCGGACCGTCAGTCGAACGTAGACTACACAAATGTCAAGAAGGTTCTTGATGATGTTCTCCCCGGCTACGCCAAATCTGGAGGCACCTTCACCACGCCTATTCGTAAGTACGGCAAGCACGTGTTCTCCCACAATACGACGTTCTGCTGTGTCAAGCAGCCACCTGGCGGTCAGAAGGGTGCCTACTACGCCATCCATCACATGCGGGCGATCGTACGGGACCATCATCAACTTCTGCTACCGAGTAAACTCAAAGATTGGGCAAAGAGCGTGTCGGCAATCCAGGATGCAGACCTCCGACAAGAATTCTTTCGCATCCAGTCGGAGTTTGCGGAAATCATCCATCAAGATGTCCTTCGTACCTCGGGGCAGTTCTACCTCAACAATCAACCGTCCAACAGTGACATCGACACAATGCTACAAATGCAGGCTGACAACGACCGTTATTTCATGACTCCCACGATAGACGGCGGCTTCATCCATGCTCCGGTCCCTTGAGTCGAGTCGAAAGCAGTGATGCTGTGTCTAGTTCTGAAACGTCGATTGGCTCATGTTGTAATTAAACTTTAATGAACTTGTAGTATGTCTCTTTGGTTTCGAGAGTCGTTCAACTTAGATGTAATCGATGCTATTAATGTCTTGCTTTTCTCTTCCGATCATTCTGTTGAATACTTATATATTGCTTATGTATTGTCTGTGAATTGGTACTAATGTTTCGTTTGGCTAGTGCATAGCGATGCCGACGTATGTCGTGTACAAGGGTAAGGTTCCCGGAGTCTACGACGACTGGGAGGAGTGTCGGAGACAGGTTCACCGATTCAGCGGTAACAGTTACAAAGGGTACACCACTAGGGCCGAGGCCGAATCTAGATACGCCTGCTATCTAGCGGGAGAGGGGAGGGAGCGTTGGAGGAACCGGATGAAGACGAGTTTCATCGTGATGATGCTCATCGTGATGACCGCAGCTCTCTTCTATGTGATGGTAGTTTAGATGATCGATATCGACTTGTAATGTGAAGACAAACTCGCTACTCGCGGTCTCGAGACTTGTAATATAATGTTCTATCTTTGTTCGGTCTTTTCAATTCGGAGACTAATATGATGAATTGTATTCGGAGACTAATATGATGAATTGTATTCAAAGACTGATCTTCTATTGTATTCGATGAATCTGTTGTTGATGTGTGCTGTCTATATTTTGTCCAATTATACATTTTGTAACCTGTGCAAAAAACAGAAAATAAAAAATAAAAAAAACCTAATATTCATACTAATGGCGCATCACATCACAGTGCGCCATTAGTATGACAAAGTATACTAATGGCGCATCACCAAACAGTGCGCCATTAGTATGTCGAGGTTACTAATGGCGCATCTTGTTGCTGTCCGCCATTAGTATGCCAGAGCAGCTGGGTATACATGGCCCCTGGGAGGCACTTATGTATACACTAATGGCGCATCAGAGGTGCGCCATTAGTATACCAGATACTAATGGCGCACCAGTGGTGCGCCATTAATGGCCAAATTAGTTGCGCCATTAGTAGGCCTTTTCCTAGTAGTGTGCTCTTCTCTCTCCTGCGGATTCTACTGAGTACAGGAGTATTGTTGGTGGCCTGCAGTATCTGACGATCACGCGTCCTGATCTCTCCTTTGTGGTTAACAGGGTGTGCCAGTATCTTCATGCTCCTAGTGATGTACACTGGTCTGCTGTGAAGCGCATACTGCGTTATGTGCGTCCCACTGTCTCCTTTGGTCTTCACCTGCGCCCCAGTTCCTCAGGAGTTCTTTCTGCATTCTCTGATGCTGATTGGGCCGGGTATCCAGATGACAGGCGATCCACGGGTGGACATGTTGTGTTCTTGGGTCCTAATCTGATCGCTTGAAGTGCACGCAAGCAAGCCACTGTTCCGAGCAGCAGTACAGAAGCTGAGTACAAGTTGGTTGCCAATGCGACTGCAGAACTTATATGGATTGAGTCCCTAATTCGAGAGCTAGGAGTTGCTCAGCCACATCCTTCGGTCCTTTGGTGTGACAACATCAGTGCTACATTTCTGTCTTCAGACCCGGTGTTCCATGCACGGACTAAATACATTAAGATTGACTATCATTTTATGAGGGAACGTGTTGCACAGATGCTACCACTAGTAGAAAAGAGGGCTTTGGTTCAGGTAGGGTCAGCCCATTAGTCCCGGTTCAGTCCAGAACCGGGACCCATGGGGGCATTGGTCCCGGTTTGTGAGCCCAGGGGGCCGGCCGGGCCACGTGGGCCATTGCTCCCGGTTCATCTGGACCTTTTGGTCCCGGTTGGTGGGACGAATCGGGACCAATGGGCCTGGCTCCTGGCCCACCACCATTGGTCCCGGTTGGTGGCATGAACCGGGACAACAGGCTGCCCTTTAGTCCCGGTTCATGCCACGAACCGGGACCATTGAGGTGCCTATATATACCCCTCGCCCGCGAGCAGAGCACTCTAGTGCTCTGTTTTTCTCTGGCCGGGGAGGGGAGGGCTTTGTGTTGCTCTAGCTCACCTCCTATGCACATGAGGTGTTCGATATACTGCCCGAGCCACACTAGTTAAGCTTTCTCCTCTCGAAGCACGACCTCCGAACTCTATTTTTCCCGAGATTTGTCTAGGTTTACATTAGCGGCCCGTCACACCCCGTCCCCGTCTTCACTGTCGTCGATCGCCTGCGCCGATCTCGTTGCCGACACCACCGTGGTGAGCCTCTTGTTCTTCTCTTCTTTCTGAAAGAAAAAATTCTTGCTTTAGATAGATACTTGTCTAATTTTCTTACTATTTTATTGCTTGTTATTATATAGTGCGATGGTTTTGGTATCCGCCCCCGTCGGCCCTCGTCCTGTCTATGATTCGGATGTGGTATATATTATCTTTATAACTATTGGTTCATTTATTGTTTATGAAAATTATGCCGACCAACGTGACATAGATTTTATTTATCTAGGAGGTATGTGAACCGGAAATCCCAACCGACCCTATTGTCGAGAGGTTAAATTTAGTTGAAAAAAAAACAATTTCTTGAAGGAAAAAATAAAAAAAATTGAGGAGGATAAGATGATATTGGAGTTGCATGTTGCGGATGTCGTCGATGATCACAAGATCAAGATGGATGCAATGTGCTTGAAGATTAGAAAGATTAGAAAATATGCCATTCATACTGAGGCTTGGTATCATTATGTCGTTGGATCAATTGTTACCTTGGTTGCGATTATGATCGCACTTGTTTTCGCATTGAAATGTTTTACATAGTTTCAATGTATGGTTTAATTAATTTAGATGCTCTGGAGAGCTATATGTTGTTAGATGAGAACTATGTATGTACTTTGGTTTTAATGTGATGATGAACTTCTATTAATTTGGTCACTTAATTATCTATTCATGATGTTCTGTAACGGTTTTTGACACACTTAATTATATATAATGCACGCAGATGAACCGGAAATGGATGTATGGTGACAGACACACCTCCGAGTACATTAAGGGCGTGCATGATTTTCTCGAAGTGGCTGAGGCAAACAAGCAGAATGGTTTTATGTGTTGTCCATGCCCTAAATGTGGGAATACGAAGTCTTACTCTGACTGGAAAATCCTTCACACCCACCTGCTTTACAATGGTTTCATGCCACACTATAATGTTTGGACGAGGCACGGAGAAATAGAGGTTATGATGGAAGACAGCGAATAAGAAGAGGACGATGACAACTATGTGCCCCCTGAATACGGTGATGCTGCAACGGGGGAAGCTGTTGAAGATCAAGAGGAACCAGATGATGTGCCCAATGATGCTGCAACGGGGGAAGCTGCTGAAGATCAAGAGGAACCAGACGATGTGCCCGATGATGATGATCTCCACCGGGTCATTGTCGATGCAAGGACGCAATGCAAAAGTCAAAAGGAGAAGCTGAAGTTCGATAACATGTTAGAGGATCACAAAAAAGGGTTGTACCCCAATTGCGAAGATGGCAACACAAAGCTCGGTACCGTACTGGAATTGCTGCAGTGGAAGGCAGAGAATGTTGTACCTGACAAATGATTTGAAAGCTACTGAAAATATTGAAGAAGAAGCTTCCAAAGGATAACGAATTGCCCGACAGTACATAAGCAGCAAAGAAGGTTGTATGCCCTCTAGGATTGGAGGTGCAGAAGATACATGCATGCCCTAATGACTGCATCCTCTACCGCGGTGCGTACAAGGATCTGAACGCATGCCCGGTATGTGGTGCATTACGGTATAAGATCAGACGAGATGACCCTGGTGATGTTGACGGCGAGCCCCCAGGAAGAGGGTTCCTGCGAAGGTGATGTGGTATGCTCCTATAATACCACGGTTGAAATGTCTGTTCAGAAACGGAGAGCATGCCAAGTTGATGCGATGGCACAGTGAGGACTGTAATTAAGAAAGACGGGAAGTTGAGAGCACCCGTTGACGGGTCGCAGTGGAAAAAAATCGAGAGAAAGTACTGGGATGAGTTTGCAAGTGACCCAAGGTACGTATTGCTTGCTTTAAGCGCGGATGGCATTAATCCTTTCGGGGAGCAGAGCAGCAATCACAACACCTGGCCCTTGACTCTGTATGTATAACCTTCCTCCTTGGATGTGCATGAAGTGGAAGTTCATTATGATGCCAGTTCTCATCCAAGGCCCTAAGCAACCCCAACGACATTGATGTGTACCTAAGGCCATTAGTTGAAGAACTTTTACAGCTGTGGAATGGAAATGGTGTACGTACGTGGGATGAGCACAAACAGGAGGAATTTGACCTAAAGGCGTTGCTGTTCGTGACCATAAACGATTGGCCCGTTCTCAGTAACCTTTCAGGACAGACAAACAAGGGATACCACGCATGCACACACTGTTTAGATAACACTAAAAGTATATACATGGACAAATGCAGGAAGAATGTGTACCTGGGCCATCGTCGATTTCTTCCGACCAACCATCAATGTCAAAAGAAAGGCAAGCATTTCAAAGGTGAGGCAGATCATCGTAAGAAGCCCGCCATGCGTACCGGTGATCACGTACTTGCTATGGTCAATGATTTACACGTAATCTTGGGAAAGGGTCCCGGCGGACTAGCTGTTCCGAATGACGCTGAGGGGCACGCACCCATGTGGAAGAAGAAATCTATAATTTGGGACCTACCCTACTGGAAAGACCTAGAGGTCCGCTCTTCAATCGACGTGATGCACGTGACGAAGAACCTTTGCGTGAACCTTCTAGGCTTCTTGGGCGTGTATGGGAAGACAAAAGATACACCTGAGGCACGGGAGGACCTGCAACATTTGCACGAAAAAGACGGCATGCCTCCGAAGCAGTATGAAGGTCCTGCCAGCTACGCTCTTACGAAAGAAGAGAAAGAAATCTTATTTCAATGTCTGCTCAGTATGAAGGTCCCAACTGGCTTCTCGTCGAATATAAAGGGAATAATAAATATGCCAGAGAAAAAGTTCCAGAACCTAAAGTCTCATGACTGCCACATGATTATGATGACGCAACTGCTTCCGGTTGCATTGAGGGGGCTTCTACCGGAAAACGTCCGATTAGCCATTGTGAAGCTATGTGCATTCCTCAATGCAATATCTCAGAAGGTGATCGATCCAGAAATTGTACCAAGGCTAAGGAGTGATGTGGCGCAATGTCTTGTCAGTTTCGAGCTGGTGTTCCCACCATTCTTCTTCAATATCATGACGCACGTCCTAGTTCATCTAGTCGACGAGATTGTCATTCTGGGTCCCGTATTTCTACACAATATGTTCCCCTTTGAGAGGTTCATGGGAGTCCTAAAGAAATATGTCCGTAACCACGCTAGGCCAGAAGGAAGGATCTCCATGGGCCATCAAACAGAGGATGTCATTGGGTTTTGTGTTGACTTCATTCCTGGCCTTAAGAAGATAGGTCTCCCTAAATAGCGGTATGAGGGGAGACTGACTGGAAAAGGCACGCTTGGAGGGGACTCAGTAATATGCAGGGACGGATATTCTTGGTCTCAAGCACACTACACAGTTCTACAGAACTCTACCTTGGTGACCCCGTATGTCGATGAACACAAGAACAGTCTGTGCTCCAAACACCCGGAGCAGTGCGACGATTGGATTACATGTGAACACATCAGGACTTTCAGCAGTTGGTTGGAAACACGTCTCAGAGGTGACAACACTATTTGTGATGAGCTGTATTTGTTGTCCAGGGGACCATCTTTGACTGTATTGATTTACAAAGGATACGAGATAAATGGGAATACATTTTACACGATTGAACAAGATCAAAAGAGCACCAACCAAAACAGGGTGTCCGCTTTGATGCAGCAACCGAGAGGGGAAAGGACACATATTATGGTTACATAGTGGACATATGGGAACTTGACTAAGAACATGATTTTAAGGTCCCTTTGTTTAAGTGCAAATGGGTTAATCTATCAGGAGGCGGGGTACAGGTAGACCCACAGTACGGAATGACAATAGTGGATCTGAAAAATCTTGGGTACACTGACGAACCGTTCGTCCTAGCCAATGATGTGGCACAGGTTATCTATGTGAAGGACATGTCTACCAAACCGAGAAAAAGAAAAGATAAGGAAGCGAATACATCATACGATGAGCCAAAGCGCCACATAGTTCTTTCAGGAAAAAGGGACATCGTGGGAGTGGAGGGCAAGACAGACATATCTGAAGATTATGAAAAGTTTCATGAAATTCCTCCCTTCAAAGTCAAGGCTGACCCAAGCATCCTGATAAACGATGAAGATTATCCATGGTTACGGCGCAATAAGCAAATGACACAAGCAAAGAAAAAGTGAAGACTTTCTCCCGCAACTATTATGATGATACCATGCAAAGTTTATAATAGACGAGTATGATACCATTGTCCGTTTTGTACATGCACATGCTATGTGGGTGAAATTATGATACCATGCCAACTTTCAACTTTTTCAAAGTTCATTTTTAATGCTTTAATGTCTTATGGTTCGGCCCTCGTAATACCATTAATCCCGGTTCGCTCCTTGTCAACTATGTTCTCACCAAGAACACTCAAGAGGGCAGCCACGTGGGCCATTGGTCCCGGTTCGTCTGGACCTTTTGGTCCCGGTTCCACGCACGAACTGGGACCAATGTGCCTTGCCCCTGGCCCATGACCATTAGTCCCGGTTTGTGCCACAAACCGGGACTAAAGGGTTGGTCCTCGTTGCGGTCAGAGTTTAGTCCCACCTCGCCAACCGAAGGGCGCTCACACCGGTTTATGAGCCCCTCCCTCTCTGCCTTGTTGAGCTCCTCTCAAAGTGAAAATACATGCCCTTATACAGGGAATTTGACCTAAGTTCATACTGAATTTCTCTGAAATTCATAGAAATTTATTATGAATTTATGTTGAATTCTCTCAATAGGCGCATCTATGCTCATTTTTTTAGTAAAGTTAATCACAAACTTGTGATTCACACAAATTTCAAATAATTCAAATTTTAACTATTCAAATTTGAAAACTAATGGCACTAACAGAAACTTTATAATTTTTCTAAAACTAATGGCACTAACAGAAAGTTTATAATTTTTCTGACCTAAAAGCAAAAAGAATTAAAAAATAAAGTAAAAAACAAAACAAAAAAACTGGGAAAAAATATTTTTATAGTAAAGTTAATCACAAACTTGTGATTCACACAAATTTCAAAGAATTCAAATTTGAAAACTAATGGCAATAATAGAAAGTTTATAATTTTTCTAAAACTAATGGCACTAACAGAAAGTTTATAATTTTTCTGACCTAAAAGCAAAAAGATTTAAAAATAAAGCAAAAAACAAAAGAAAATAAATAATGCAAAAAAACAAAACAAAAAAATGAAAAAAAAACTATTTTTATAGTAAAGTTAATCACAAACTTGTGATTCACACAAATTTCAAAGAATTCAAATATTAACTATTCAAATTTGAAAACTAATGGCACTAACAGAAAGTTTATAATTTTTCTGACCTAAAAGCAAAAAGAATTAAAAAATAAAGCAAAAACAAAAGAAAATAAATAATGCAAAAAACAAAACAAAAAAACTAGAAAAAAAATAAAAAAAAGGCCACCTATTGGGCCACCACAGCCTGAATATGACTAGAAACCCAACTTAGGCCAGGATTCAGGCCCGCAGAAGACCCAATAGGCCCACAGACAGCATAGTGTGACATTAGGCCCGTAAGCCTGCATTTGAGAGGAGCTCGAGAGGGCAGCCGCAGTGGGGCTTATAAACCACTCCGAGCCCCTCTCAACTAGCGAGGTGGGACTAAACTTTTGGCCGCGGGCAGCGCAAGGCCTTTGGTCCCGGTTGGTGGCACCAACCGGAACTAAAGGGGGCATTGGTCCCGGTTCATGGCACCAACCGGTGGCCTTTGGTCCCGGTTGGTGGCACCAACCGGGACTAAAGGAGGGCATTGGTCCCGGTTGGTGCCACGAACCGGGACCAATGGCTTTGCTATATAAGAAAACACTTAGCATTTTTCAGTCATCACTGCAGTTGCCCGCGCCGCCGCCGCCGCCAGGCTGACCGATTCACACCCCGCCGACGCCGTCGCCGCCCCCGTCGCCGCCCGCGCCCCGCAACGTCACCACCCTGCGCCGCCCCGGCGCCGTCTGATACGTCTCCAACATATCTATAATTTTTGATTGCTCCATGCTACTTTATCTACTGTTTTGGACTATATTGGGCTTTATTTTCCACTTATATATTATTTTTGGGACTAACCTATTAACTGGAGGCCCAGCCCAGAATTGCTGCTTTTTGCCTATTTCAGTCTTTCGAAGAAACGGAATATCAAACGGAATCCAAACGGAATGAAACCTTCGGGAATGTGATTTTCTCACCGAACGTTATCTAAGAAGCATCCGAGTAGGTCACGAGGGTGGAGGGCCCCCCCTGGGCACGCCCTCCTACCTCGTGGGCCCCTCGGAGCTCCACCGACGTACTCCTTCCTCCTATATATACCTACGTCTCCCCGTATGATCAAAGGAGGATCCAGAAACCTAATTCCACCGCCGCAACCTTCTGTATCCACGAGATCCCATCTTGGGGCCTGTTCCGGAGCTCCGCCGGAGGGGGCATCCACCATGGAGGGCTTCTACATCATCACCATAGCCCCTCCGATTAAGTGTGAGTAGTTTACTTCAGGCCTTCGGGTCCATAGCTAGTAGCTAGATGGTTTCTTCTCTCTTTTTGGATCTCCATACAATGTTCTCCCCCTCTCCCGTGGAGATCTATTCGATGTAATCTTCTTTTTGCGGTGTGTTTGTTGAGACTGATGAATTGTGGGTTTATGATTTTGATTCTTCTCTGAATTCTTTTATGTATGATTGAGTTATCTTTGCAAGTCTCTTCGAATTATCCGTTTGGTATGGCCAACTAGATTGGTAGTTCTTGCAATGGGAGAAGTGCTTGGCTTTGTGTTCAATCTTGCGGTGTCCTTACTCAGTGACTAAAAGAGTTGCTAGGCACGTATTGTATTGTTGCCATCGAGGATAACAAGATGGGGTATTTATCATATTGCATGAATTTATTCCTCTACATCATGTCATCTTGCTTAAGGCGTTACTCTGTTTTTAACTTAATACTCTAGATGCATGCTGGATAGCGGTCGATGAGTGGAGTAATAGTAGTAGATGCAGAATCGTTTCGATCTACTTGTCACGGACGTGATGCCTATATAGAAGATCATACCTAGATAACCTCATAACTATGCTCAATTCTATCAATTGCTCAACAGTAATTTGTTCACCCACCGTAGAATACTTATGCTCTTGAGAGAAGCCACGAGTGAAACCTATGGCCCCCGGGTCTATTCTCATCATATCAAACTATATCACTTTATTTACTTGCTTTGTTTTTACTTTGCCTTTACTTTTACTTTGCATCTATCTATCAAAAATACCAAAAATATTATCTCTATCAGATCTCACTCTCGTAAGTGACCGTTAAGGGATTGACAACCCCTAAGCGTTGGTTGTGAGTTGCTATCGTGTTGTGCAGGTACGAGGGACTTGCGCGTGACCTCCTACTGGATTGATACCTTGATTCTCAAAAACTGAGGGAAATACTTACGCTACTATGCTGCATCATCCTCTCCTCTTCGGGGAAAACCAACGCAAGCTCGAGATGTAGCAAGAAGAATTTCTGGCGCCGTTGCCGGGGAGGCTTACGCAAAAGTCAACATACCAAGTACCCATCGCAATCCCTATCTCTCGCATTGCATTATTTGCCATTTGCCTCTCATTTTCCTCTCCCCGACTTCACCCTTGCCGTTTTATTCGCCCTCTCTTTCCCAATCTCCTCTTCTTTTTCCCTTTGCCTTTTGTTTGCTTTTGTGTTAGTTTGCTTGTGTATCGTCATGACTAGTTCCTTATCCGCTCCTATGTCTCCCGAGTTTGATGTTCTTCACTTCAAGCAAAGGCAAGGAGAAAACTTAAAAGATGCTTGGTATAGGATGATGGAATCTTATTGTAAGTGCACCCTAGAGGTGAAGTTTAGAATTCTTCTTCGCAATTTTTATGTTGGGTTAAACATGACGCATAGACAACTCTTGGATTGCATGGCCAAGGGAAATTTCATTAATATTGATCCCAGTATTGTGCATGAGATTATAGAGGGAATAGTGGGAACACCACCCCAAAAGGGAGGATATCATCCTACCCAGGAAGAAACCCAAGTGTTCGAGAAAATTTGCGAAGTAACAAAGATTTTACAAAAGTCTCTTGAGCCTCTTAAAAATATTAGCGGAAATCTTAACCGTATGAATATGTTGATTACTCTTTGCAATAAATGGTTGGATTCTTTAGATCTAAAAATTTCTGAGTATGACAGGAAGAGGGAAGAACCCCCCGGATTCGAGCATGACTCCGCTAAAAAATTGAAAACTAAAGATGGCAATACCTAGATCTATCCTTGCTTTTATGCCTAGCTAGGAGCGTTAAACGATAGCGCTTGTTGGGAGGCAACCCAATTTTATTTTGTGCTTTTTGTTTTTGGTTATATTTAGGAATAAATAATCCATCTACCTTCTGTTTGGATGTGGTTTTATGTTTTAATTAGCATTTGTGCCAAGTAAGACCTATAGAATAACCTACGATGATAGTTGATTTGATTCTGCTGAAAAACAGAAACTTTGCACGCACGAATTTAGTTATGATAAATCACAGGAACGTGATTTTGCGTTGATTCTTTTTGCCTCTGATCAATAAACAAATTTTCCAGGACTTCCTATTTTGGTATAATTTTTAGAGTTCCAGAAGTTTGCGTTAGTTACAGATTACTACAGACTGTTCTGTTTTTGACAGATTCTGTTTTTCGTGTGTTGTTTGCTTATTTTGATGAATCTATGGCTAGTAAATTAGTTTATAAACCATAGAGAAGTTGGAATACAGTAGGTTTAACACCAATATAAATAAATAATGATTTAATTACAGTACCTTGAAGTAGTCTTTTGTTTTCTTTCTCTAACGGAGCTCACGAGATTTCTGTTGAGTTTTGTGTTGTGAAGTTTTCAAGTTTTGGGTGAATTCTTTTGATGGATTATGGAACAAGGAGTGGCAAGAGCCTAAGCTTGGGGATGCCCATGGCACCCCCAAGATAATCCAAGGACACGAAAAAGTCAAAGCTTGGGGATGCCCCGGAAGGCATCCCCTCTTTCGTCCACTTCCATCGGTAATTTACTTGGAGCTATATTTTTATTCACCAACATGATATGTGTTTAGCTTGGAGCGTCTTGTATTATTTGTGTCTTTGCTTGTTAGTTAACCACAATCATCCTTGCTGTACACACCTTTTGAGAGAGCCATACATGATTTGGAATTTGTTAGAATACTCTATGTGCTTCACTTATATTTTTTGAGCTTGATAGTTTTGCTCTATGTGCTTCACTTATATCTTTTGAGCATGATAATTTTTGGTCTAGTGCTTCAGTTAGATCTTTTAGAGCACGGTGGTGGATTCGTTTTAAAGAAACTTGATCTCTCATGCTTCACTTAGATTATTTTGAGAGTCGCTAATAGCATGGTAATTTGCTTAATGTTAATCTACTTGGTATTCAAGATATGTGAAACTTTCTTTTTGAGTGAATTAAATTAAGTTTGATGCTTGATAATTGTTTTGAGATATGGAGGTGATAATATCAAAGTCGTGCTATTTGAATAGTTGTGAATTTGAGAAATACTTGTGTTGAATTTAGCAAATCTCGTAGCATGCACGTATGGTTAAAGTTGTGTAACAAATTTGAAACATGAAGTGTACCTGGCTTGTGCATCCTTATGAGTGGCGGTCGGGGATCCTGAGCACCCTGGACGGACACAAGGCACGCCAGGCTCCGTTCCGTGGAAGGATGGGTTTCCAGACGCAGGCGGTTACAAATGCCAGGAGAGGAGGAAGAAAGTGTAGCAGACCCAACTGTAGGCGCTGCACACAAGGGTACAAGCGATAGAGGAACGAGAAGCAAATCGCAGCAAACAAACTGCCGAAGCTTCCCCCGAAGCTACCCCGCCATCTCAGCGGAGAAGCAGCGTGGCTTCCATCGAGCTGCTTCAGCCGGAGCATGTCTTGACGGCTCCTTCTAGCTACCCCATGGATGCTATCACGGAGTCTCAAAATTGCCACCTTATGACGCAATGGCAGAACTTAAAAGTCAAGGCGGTTGTCGGCTCTGTTCGACCTCCTGAACCCAGCGCAACTTTACACCGTCGTCCGATTCCATAAGGATATGCTAGGGTGACGGTGGACGAAATAACGAAGGGATTTGAGGACCTCCAGCTTGACCACCCTACCGGTGAAGGGGAGACTCGGCTGGGTTCTGCTCTGAAAACTCCATGCCTATGGCGGAAGGAGCTCATCAACCTTCCGAACTGGACGCCTCCGCCTCCTCCTCCTCCTCCGACGATTCATGGCACTCCGCCTCCTCCACCACCTCCTCCTCCAGCGAGTGACGATCAGGGCACTCGACCTCCTTCTCCAGCGTGTGGTGGCACTCCGCCTCCTTCTCCGCCTGCACCGGCACGCCCGAGCAGCCAGCCTCCTCCTTCTCCGCCTCGTCAGCAAGGGCGGAAGAGACCCGCCGCCGCTCCGGCTGCTCCGACGCGTCGTAGTCGTTCTCCTCCGCCTCATAAGCAAGGAAAGAAGACAGTCGCAGCCGCTCCGTTTGCTCTGTCGGCGTCTAGCAGTACAGCCAGAGGCGGGAGGCAATACAGATTTGGTCCTTCTCTGAAGACTCCAAAGAAGTTACCATACGAGAGGACCCCGGAGGAGAACGCGAAGATTGCGCGAGACGAAGTGACGAACTTCTTTCAAGGGGTGAAAACAAAGAAACATCCACCTCCGGAGGAGAAGGTAGATCCGGTGAAAGCGAAGCGCACTCTGGCTGCCCTGAGAAAACCACCAAAGTCTCCGCCGAAAGGCAACTATGAGCGCATTATTGGAAAGGCATTTGTCGAAGCAGAGCAGTCGGTGTCGGTGTCAAAACCGGCGGATCTCGGGTAGGGGGTCCCGAACTGTGTGTCTAGGCGGATGGTAACAGGAGACGAGGGACACGATGTTTTACCCAGGTTCGGGCCCTCTCGATGGAGGTAAAACCCTACGTCCTGCTTGATTAATATTGATGATATGGGTAGTACAAGAGTGGATCTACCACGAGATCAAGGAGGCTAAACCCTAAAGCTAGCCTATGGTATGATTGTTGTAATGTATGTTGTCCTACGGACTAAAGCCCTCCGGTTTATATTGACACCGGAGGAGGCTAGGGTTACACAGAGTCGGTTACAGTGGTAGGAGATCTACATATCCGTATCGCCAAGCTTGCCTTCCACGCCAAGGAAAGTCCCATCCGGACACGGGACGGAGTCTTCAATCTTGTATCTTCGTAGTCTTGGAGTCCGGCGGACGATGATAGTCCGGCTGTCCGGACACCCCCTAGTCTAGGACTCACTCAGTAGCCCCTGAACCAGGCTTCAATGACGATAAGTCCGGCGCGCATAATGTTCGGCATTGCAAGGCGGGTTCCTCCCTTGAATAATCCAGAGAAGATCATGAACACCAGGATAGTGTCCGGCTCTGCAAAATAAATTCCACATTCCACTGTAGAGAGAATAAAATGTACACCAGTCCAATCTGCTGACGTATTACGCGGCTTGACATCACACCGCTACCAAGCCTTTACTTGAATCGTTCTTTATTATACCACCTCAGCACGTTTAGCGAAGCGGTTTCCTTGGCACGTCTTGTCGAAGCAGAGATCGTGTTCCCCTTATTCCGGGATTCTCATCAATACGTGCGTGGGTAACCCAACCGTGCCCGTCGCCACGCCTCCTCTATCGAAGGTGAATCCCGAACGGCCACGGAGACGGCTCTTGGTATTTTTCCCCTTTATAAGAGGACCAAGGCTCGTTCTTTTTCTTCAATCTCGCATCAAATCTCTTCCTCGCTCCCAGTTCCAACACCTAGGGCCTTAGATTCGAGCGCTTCGGATTCTCATCCATGTCCGGCTCCGACCTTCAGGGCCGGTGGATGCCCTCCTCCGTCACGGAGGAGGGCATATTGAAGCCACATGAGACCAAGTACCTGGCCTACGAGATTTCGCACAGGTTGCCTGCCCAAGGGCAGGCCGTGCCCGCCCCCGAGGCTTCCCGACGGACCCCTTTGTGAGAGGGCTCATGTTCTACTACGGGCTGGATTTTCACGATTTGGCTCCGGAGTCCATCCTCCATATCTCCGCATTCATTATCGTCTGCGAAGCCTTCCTCCGCGTCACTCCCCACTTCGGCCTGTGGCTGAAGACCTTCAATGTGGAGCCGAAGATGATCGGGTGGCGTCAAGCGGAGTGCGGCGGGGCGGCCATAAGCATAAGGGCCGATGCCCCGTGGCCCGAGGGTTCCTTCCAAGAGGAGCTCAGACTGTGGCAACAGGGGTGGTTCTATATCACCGCTCCGAAGGGCAGCAAGCAAAAGCCGCCGCCTTCATTCCGCCCGGGACCTCCACGACAGCTGATGTCGTGGGTCAACCAAGGGCTCAATTGGGGGCCGTCCGAAGACGTGCCCTCACTGCAGGGCCGGATTCGAGACCTCCAAGCGAGGGAGATCAATCTGGTCGTGGTGATGCAGGTAATGCTAACCAGGCATCTCCTGCCCTGCAAACGCCGTCCTCTCCGTCTATGGGAGTTCAACCCGGAGGGACCTTGAATTCTCCAACCCTTCATGGGTGCGACACCCGTGGAGATGTACAAGTTGTTCTTCGGACCGCAGGTGGCGTGTCCGGAATTGGCCGAGGACGCAGGCCTAAGCCGCAATCGCCTGGATACTCAGGTAAATAGCTCAGAGTCCGGACGTTCTGTTTATCTGCTTTTCTAGAGTTCGCCTCCTGACCCATTACTCTTCACAGGAGTGGGTGGCGCGGTCGAGGCTGATAAGGTGTCCGGCCCCCCTCCCAGAGACCGCACTGGAGCCCGTGCTGGTCAGAATGTTGGAAGTCGCACCCATAGAAGGGAGCGATGGGGAAAATAGAGGAGCTATTACTTCGCCCAAAGGGGCGTCTGAAGAGGGGGGAATCAAAAACCCCTCCTTCCAGGGGGAGAAGAGGACCGCCTCCGAGGATCCGGAGGCCAAAGCCCCTAAACGGGGGAAGAGATCTTCCCCGGGGGGTCCGGCGTCCGGGGAGAATCCGGACGCACAATCATCGCCAAAGAATCAGCCCTCCAGCGAGCCGTGAGTATGAAAAGGGGATTTCATTAGTAAGAAAATACCTCCATTTGTGCTTCTGTGGGTAACCAAAATTTTTATCCTATAGTTCGGATTTGCAGCCTTCTCAGATGAGTTCGTCTTCGCGGGACCTTCTTCCGGAGATGATGGAGAGCGAAACGCCTCCGTCTGCTGCGCCGTCAGATAAGGCAGACGAGCCTGAAGTATCGTCACGGAGGGTATCCCCGAGTCCGGAGGGGCCGGAGAGTTCGGCGCCCGCTGGTATCCGGCCGGGAGAACTGAAGAATCTGCTTGAGAGGGTGTCCATCTCAGAAGATCACCGTGCGTTGATGCGCATGGTGATTGGAAGGATTTCGTCCGCCGAGAGCGGATTGCGTAATGCCGCTATGAGTTTGCTGGCGGGATTTGAGGTACGCGAAAATGGCGCACCTTCTATTTTTTGACAGTTTTGCACATAAAAGTGTGCCATGTATAGATAGTAGCCCCTGACACTCGGTAGGTTGTCGAAAACGACAGCATGCCGAGGATCGAAATCGCAAGTGATGAATGTCGCCGTTCCTATGCAGGTGGCGGATAGTCCGAGGGCTAGCCGGACTAGTGGGGTTGCCGAGTTAATGCGGCAACTTGACGCGGCGGATGCGGACATCGCACTTGTCAACCGGCGACTTGACGAGTCGCAAGGTAAATGAGTTCTCCACAGTCTCTTTATTAATGGGGTCAAAGCCCTCCTCTGATAAATTATATGCTGTTATACAGACGGTGCTGCTGCTGTGGAGAGCCTTCGAGCCGAACTTGCTCAAGCTAAGGAGCAAGCCCGAAGGAGTGACGCGGCTGCCTCGAGGGCGGCCGAGGAGTTAAAAGCCGAAAGGGCTGCTCACTGCCTAAGCAGGGAAGAGGTGGCCGAATTGGCCGTGAAAGTAAAAGATGTTGCCGACCCGCAATGAGGCTCTTGAAAAGGAGCATTTATCGGAGCGGGAAGACCTGAGGAAGGCCACCACCGAGGCCAAGGATGCCCGCTCTGCAATGCGGGCCATGAGGGAGGAGCTGCGCCAAGCCGGAGATATCGTGGCTGGCAAGCCTTATCTGCTGCATCGCCGGTTTATGGATCAGAAGTATGCTCAATTTGATCGGCTGTGGAGTCCGGAGGATCCGTATATGGACTTAGCGGCAAGTGCAGCTGATGCCGTTGAGCACTTCCGGAGCCAGAAGGATCACAAGACGGAAGAGCTATTTTGGTCTCAATTCCGTAGTCCGGATCGCTCACTTCCGTTGACCGACCGGTTGGCCGAATGGGCCGAGCTAAATAGATTGTCCGGACTTGCCATGACTGACATTGTGGCTCATGTTTGGCCAGAGAGGCCCAAGGCGACGAGCTACTTCGGCTTACTGCAGCAATTCCTTGGAGCGGTGCCGCATATCAAGGAGATGAAGCGGTCGGCCTGCATCGAGGGCGCGCGCGCGGATGGCTCTTGCCTGTGTGAAGGCACATTGGACAGAGATGGATGCCACCGTTGTGGCCGCCCAGGGTTCGGATGAAAGCCGGCTCCCCGCCGAGCACTATTTCGGGGAAGTTATGCGTGGCGCTCGTGTAATAGAGTCGCAGTGCTCAAAAAATGTCACGTTCAAATGAACGTTTTAGTTTGTAAAACGATGATTATGCTATAGCTGCTTTTTATACTTGTGCGTCCCAAGTAGTGAAACTTCTCCTATGCGGCCGTTTGCATATACTTTTGTATAACCAGAAAGATTGTAGTCTTCGGCTTCAGCCCCCACGCACAAGGTGCGGGGGTGTTCGCAAAAATAGCGCGTTTTCACACTTAATCCGACGTCTCGGTCCTGTTAAGGAGGTGGTAGCGTAGCGAACGAGGCAATCCGGACTATAATGCTTTATCACTTTCACTTAGCCAGTGGAGTTCGAGGGTGGGGCTACGATATAGCCCCTGAGGGCACCGCACTTCTCCGATTTCGGGGCGCGTGTGTGCCTGACCGGGAAACGGTCCTTTGTCAAAGTGGGGAATTCTAAACATTCCGGTAGTCGATCGAGTGGTTGACCAGTCTCTCGCTATATCATGACAGTCAGTTTTCGGCTTTCTCTATTGAGATGCTCACCCAGCCGAACTGGGGCACAATCGCAGTAGTTCTCCTGGTGCCGCGTTAGCCGATGATACGGAACGTAAGGCAGCAAAACACAGGAGCCGGACAAACCCAACATTTGACCAAAGACATGATTCGGAGCTGATGCATATAATGCCTAACTCGAGACGCCGAACACTCCCTAAGGTGTTCGGTCTTTATGATAATGGGCAGAATAACGCCCTAAGCCCCTAGTGTCCGGGTACGGGCATGGTCTTCTGACGCGGCCGATGCCAAAACGTCAGGCTCCGCATTGGTTATAGGAGGAAACCATGGGAGAATAACAACAAGAGACAGTAAAAAAGGTTTACGCAGGGTCTTAATCTGAAAAGAATCCTCGCAACGGGTCCCTACTGCACGTCTGCGCCTGTGTCTCCGTTGTGCCGTTATCCTGGACGGGTACGCACGTTGTTCATCTGTAAAAAGAGAGGAAAGTTTAGTTTGAAAACAATTCGTGCGAAAAAAAGGTATGTGTGAAAGAAAAAATATAAACAACCAAAGCGGGGTTTGAATGAACCCGCGGTTGAGTGTGCGCGCAGCCCCTTGTGAAGGGGTGTGCGGCTAGGGAGCCCCTAACCTACTGATGCCGGACTCGTCTATCCGTGTCCGGGGTCTTTGGGTGACCCTCGCACTGAGATGATGCCACGCGGACCGGGCATCTTGAGTGTAAGAGATGCGTAATGTGGTATGGCGTTGAAACGGACAAAAGCCTTTCATCCCAAGAGTGCTTGATATCCACTTTTAAATGGGACGATATGAAAAATTAGTTTTTCGCGCCAAAAGTTGTTCGGTGATCCGAACACGACTTCTAGTAATAGGGAGCCTGTGCACTTGGCATAAGGGCCTGGCGTCACTCCTTTGAAGGAAGTGCGGCTGTGCCGAATTTTGGTAGGGTCTATCCCCATTTTGCGGATTGTGTTTGAATACAGCAGGTTTAAGTCGCTGCCTCCGTCCATTAGGACTTTAGTAAATTGTAATCCGTCGATTATGGGATTCAATATCAGGGCAGTCCGTCCCGCGTTTCGAACGCTTCTGGAATAGTCCAGGTGGTCGAAAGTGATTGGTTTTGATATCCAATTTCTATGGTCTGCTGGGTTGGACCGTGCGAGGCTCTTTTTAGGAAGTGCCGCACTGTTTTTCCGTATTATCACATGAAGTGAGTTTACTGATTTGACCTCTTGTGGGAAAGTCTTTTGTTTTCCGGTGCTCTGCTAGTGGGGTTTATCATCTTCGCTTGACGCGTCGAGCCCCTTGTGTTCGGCGTTTAGTCGGCCGGACTGTTTGAAAACCCAACAATCCCTGTCGGTGTGGTTTGCAGGCCTTCCGGGGGTACTGTGGATTTGACATATCCGACCCAAAATCTTGTTTAAGTTGGACAAATCATCGCTGTCATCCTTAAGAGGCTGTGTTTTGTTGTTTGGCCGCGAGCTTTTGAATCCGGCGTTGACTGCCGTGCTCTTTGGGCTTTTCTCTTTATTCCGGCGCTGCTCTTTTCTGCGCCGTGATTTTCCGTTTCCATCTCTTATCTCGGATGTACTTGGGTCGCTGGTGCTGCATTTTGCTAGCTAGCTATCCTCTCCCGCACAGAAGCGGGTCATGAGGCTTGTTAGTGCGGACATTGTCCTTGGTTTCTCTTGGCCGAGGTGCCTGGCAAGCCATTCGTCTCGGACATTGTGTTTAAAAGCTGCTAAGGCTTCGGCGTCCGGACAGTCGACTATTTGGTTCTTTTTGGTGAGAAACCTGTTCCAGAATTTCCGCGCTGACTCTCCGGGCTGTTGAGTTATATGACTTAGATCATCTGCGTCCGGAGGGCGGACATAAGTCCCTTGAAAATTTGCTCTAAACGCGTCCTCGAGCTCTTCCCAACTTCCAACAGTGTTTTCTGGGAGGCTTTTAAGCCAATGACGGGCTGGCCCTTTGAGCTTGAGGGGTAGGTATTTTATGGCGTGGAGATCATCTCCTCTGGCCATGTGTATATGTAGTATATAATCTTCTATCCAGACTCCAGGGTCTGTTGTTCCATCGTAGGCCTCTATGTTTATTGGTTTAAATCCTGCTGGGAATTCATGGTCCAGCACCTCATTGGTGAAACATAGCGGGTGTGCGGCGCCCCTGTATTTGGGTGTGCCGCTATCTTCGGACACTTGACGTGTTGCCTTGCTTCCTGGGGCCTTCTTCTTTCGCCCGTAGATGGACCTGGCTGGGCCATCTGTCCTTCCAAGTTCATTGGTTGGTTTATGTGTTGCGCCGCTTTCAGAATTTGGCCTGTCATCCGGCCGTCTATCCAGCCAGGCAGCCTCTTTATTTTTTGACTGTGGGGGCTCTATGGCCTCGTTGTCGAATTCTGGTAGCAGCTTGCGCTTCGGGTAGCTCTTTGATTGGTGGCCATTGCCGTATTTATCCGCGGTTTTGAGTACTTTGCTCCACCTCATTCTGAGTGTGTCTTCCGCTGTTTTGAGCTTCCGCTTTTCCTTCTTCAAGCTTCTTGCAGTGTTGACAAGTCTTTTCCGAAGGTTTTTTCCTTCCGGCGGTGTGTCCGGCGTGAGATCGTCCGAACCGTCGTTTTCGCCGGGCCTGGACTGATTATCTGACTCGTCTTGTTCGGACGGTTGCTTATCTGCATGTTCGTCGTCCACTTTTGTGCCCTGCTGTATTGCGGGGTCTTTAGGAGCGTTGTTGTTGTCGAGGCGGGGCTTAGGGCGGCGTTTGCGCCGCTGTTTTGATTGTTTATCGGCGGGGTTATCTTCTGCCGAGGCCCGTTGGTCCTCGTTATCGCTCTCTTTTGGGGTATCCACCATGTATATGTCATATGTCGAGGTGGTCCTCCCGTTCCCTATAGGCTCTGGTTCCTGTTCGTCTCCGGCGTCGTCGTCTATACCGTCGATGTCTTCGGAGCCGTAGTATAGCATGTCGGTTAGATCGTCGACAGTGGCTACGAAGTGGGTGGTGGGTGGGCTCTGAATTTCTTCGTCGTCCGTATCCCAACCATCCTGGCCATAGTCCGGCCAGGGCTCTCCTAATAACGAGAGATGCTTTAGTGAATTCAGGATGTCGCCAAAAGGCGAGTATTGGAAGATGCCCGTGGCGGTGAATTCCATAACCGGCGCCCAATCCGATTTGAATGGTAGGGGCGTGGGAGGTTCGGAGTCCGGCAAGGAGTCCGGCACCTCGGAATCACGAGTTTTGCGAAGGACAAGATTAGTGTTCGGCTCCATCGCCATGGAAGTTGAAGCCCCCGAGGCGGTGTCCATCCACCGATCCTCTATCTGGGCAATCGGCTCCGGACTAATGACCGGAGCGAACTTGTGTGCGGCCACCAAGGCACTGTTCGGCGGCAGAGTTAGATCATACCCATCGCAATAGTGCGGCGCGCTTGGCTGTGGCTCGGGTCCGTCGAAGATCAAGTCTCCGCGGACATCGTCCGTGAAGTTTAGACTTCCGAATCTGACCTGACGGCCAGGGGCGTAGCTTTCGATCTGCTCCAGATGGCCAAGCGAGTTAGCCCGCAGTGCGAAGCCGCCGAATACGAAGATCTGTCCGGGGAGAAAAGTCTCACCCTGGACAGCGTCGTTGGTTGCAGATGCCATCAAGCCTATCGGTGACGACACAGAGGAACTCTCAACGGGAGCACCATTGTCGGTGTCAAAACCGGCGGATCTCGGGTAGGGGGTCCTGAACTGTGCGTTTAGGTGGATGGTAACAGGAGACGAGGGACACGATGTTTTACCCAGGTTCGGGCCCTCTCGATGGAGGTAAAACCCTACGTCCTGCTTGATTAATATTGATGGTATGGGTAGTACAAGAGTGGATCTACCACGAGATCAAGGAGGCTAAACCCTAAAGCTAGCCTATGGTATGATTGTTGTAATGTATGTTGTCCTACGGACTAAAGCCCTCCGGTTTATATAGACACCGGAGGAGGCTAGGGTTACACAGAGTCGGTTACAATGGTAGGAGATCTACATATCCGTATCGCCAAGCTTGCCTTCCACGCCAAGGAAAGTCCCATCCGGACATGGAACGGAGTCTTCAATCTTGTATCTTCGTAGTCTTGGAGTCCGACGGACGATGATAGTCCGGCTGTCCGGACACCCCCTAGTCCAGGACTCCCTCAGTCGGGAAGTACTGTCAGTGATCAAAGGATAAAAGAACGATGAGCTGGGAAAAATATTGCCCAGCTCAGCAAACAAGCAAACCAATCGTTCCCCCCGCTCAAGGTGTCTAGCGACATCGTCGCTAATGATCCGAGGATGGTGCCCGGTTATAGCAATCTTGGAGATTACCTGCCCGACGATGTACATTATGATTTCTTGGAGGGGGTACACAGATACGAGTATGGGAAGCCTCTCATCAAAGATGAAAGATCTCTAACAACGATGATGTGAAGATTGCATGATTGGTACATGAAAACCTGCAGAGAGTCTGGGGGGAGGAATACTTTGACGCTGAGAGTTAGAGAGGAGCATGACCTCGTTGGAATTGAACTGTTGCATGTTCCATTTGAGGAGTTCTTCCGATTTTTCAATCAAAGGGCCCTCGATAAAGCAACGGTCACTTGCTACTGTCTGTAAGTAGTACTACTTCTGTCATTAAGTCTCTCTATATAGGTCAGCTCTTTCATTGCATGTATTTATAATTATCCTCTATATTATGAAGATTGAAGATCACCGAATTGGAGAAAAGACAAGTCGGTGATATTGGGTTCATTAACACAAATCTCATAGATGCAACCGAGGTTAAATATCATGCCGAAGATACCGAGGCCAACTTTCTACGATCGTTCATAATAAATGAAAACAAAGATATAATACTCTTTCCTTACAACTTCAAGTGAGTGTTACTGTCTTGTGCATATTCAGTTTCCCTTATATATTAGTCCAGGTTGTAGTAATGTAATTGATGAGTTATGCATGCATGCGCAGTTTCCACTATATTCTCCTAGAGATTAAGCTTGAGCAGGGACTAGTAACCGTCTTAGACTCGAGACGAAAAGATCCCCAGGAGTATGCGGACATGACTCAAATGCTCGAGAAGTAAGTTAAATCGATCATTATCCACCATATCAGCAACTTTGTTCATTTCCTGATATCAAGTAATTGTTTTCTTTGTCTAGCAGGGTTTGGAGAAAATTCACCAAAAAAGCTCCAGGACTGCCGAAGAAGCTGCAATTTAGACAACCGAAAGTAAGTACTATAGTAGCATGTTCCGCTCGTCTCCTAGTGATTCAAGCGCTAGTTTCATCAATACCATTTGGCATGCTTGCTTATCAGTTTGATTGACCTCTATTTCTTGTAAAGTGGTTGTGGCGGGATCAAGGGAATGATTTCTGTGGATACTACGTTTGCGAGTCCATCCGCCACACGGCCTGTGAACGGGGGTACTCTGACGAACAATATAAAGTGCGCAAGCAATAATATTCACAATTTTATTTTACTACCATGATTTGTGTTATATATATATATATATATATATATATATATATATATATATATATATATATATGTGTGTGTGTGTGTGTGTGTGTGTGTGTGTGTGTGTGTGTGTGTGTATTGACCCCCTTCTTCAAATTAGATCTTTCGGATGCGGGGTTCAACCTTGCTATTGATTCTTAAGCCAGCACCTTGGCGTGTCAAGTTAGCTAGCTGTTGTTTTTGGTCAAATTGAATAAATGTTATATACAAGGCACATCAATTGTGAATCTAGATAGCTGGAGGGTGAGGGGTTCAACCTTCTTCGGCTTGCCTCCGGCGACTCTTTAAGGAAGTTATCCAATCAGTCTCGGGCCCGGCACCAACCAAGAGGAGGCGGGGTTCTCTCCAACCATTCGAAGAGCTGAGATCTCGTAAAGGAAAAAATTAGCTACTCCCTCCATATATTATGGCCTAATGCGTTTTTCGAGACTGCCCTTGGCTATTCTAAATGTAAATAATTTTCTTTATAAATTGATTAAAGTTCATTAAATTTGACTTTCTAAAAATATTATAGGCACTGCATTAGGTAACGGATGGGGTATAATTTTTGTGAGAGCTACTTGTCGTGTAATTTGCATGTCATATATTATTGCTCTAAAACGTGATCAATGTTAGTCTCGAAAAATGTATTAGGCCCAATATATATGGATTGAGGGAGTATATGCGTACTTGGAGGATGGCGGCAAAGCCGGCAAAAGCAAGCAGGAGAGGATTTGCTGCTGCTGCTGCTATACAAACAATGACACACTAAAACAATAAGAGAAGCAGCTAAATATTTTGGAAACCAATAAATAAATGTTTTAAACAAAGGTGTAGTCATACATCAGGGCAAGCATGTAATACGAGTTCAAGTAAGAGAAAGGGTCACTTTGACCACCATGGCTGCTAGCTTGAGTTGGCATATTATACTTTCCGTGGACTGCGGGAGCTCACTCGTGGATAAAAATCAACCAAAAGGAATGCCGTAGACGTTATTGCAGGCTGATAACGACGAGGAAGACGTTATTTACGGGCCTCTAGTTCTAGGCATCCGATTGTTTCAAACTGCTGAACGTTATTTGACTAGTGGTGTGGCTAGATCTTAATAGACTGAGACTTAACCAAGTCTTAGTCAACATATAAAAAAGGAGAATGAAAAAATTAAAAAGAAAATTTTGCACGGATCTCTGTGAAAGATCACATGAATATAGCACCGATTAAGACTTGGTTAAGTCAGAGGTTTAGCAATCCCGTCAAAAAATAAACAAGAGCTCTCTGCGATCCATCGATCGAGCCATTTAAATTCAGGACGTGTGGTCATTCGATGTAAAGAGATACACACAGAATCAATGGAGCCCGCAGCACTTCCGTTGCTCTGGTCCGTCCTCCCTTTAATCATCTTACTCTTCTTGCTTGTTAAAATCTACACCTCGTCTCCGACGAGAAAGCAGCTGCCGCCCGGGCCATGGCAGCTGCCGCTCCTCGGCAGCCTCCACCACTTCCTGCTGTCGCGCCACGGCGACCTGCCGCACTGTGCCCTGCGGGACCTCTCTCGCCGGCACGGCCCGCTCATGCTGCTCCGTTTCGGCGCCGTGCCCACGCTGGTCGTCTCCTCTGCCGAGGCCGCCAGGGAGGTTCTCAAGACGCACGATGCCGCCTTCGCCAGCCGCCACCTCACGCCAACGCTGGACATCTTCAGCCGCGGTGGCCAAGACATCCTCTTCTCCCCCTATGGTGACCTGTGGCGTCAGCTCCGTCGCATCTGCCTGCTCGAGCTCATGAGCGCATGCCGTGTCCTATCCTTCCGCCACATCCGGGAAGACGAGGTCGCCGCCTTGTTCGGCTACATCACAGACGAGTGCGCTCGTGGCGGCGGCTGCACCGTAGTTGAAATCGGCCAGCTGATCACCCGCACGGTCAACGACATCGTGGTGCGGTCGGCCGTCGGCGGACGGTGCCCGCGGCGGGACGAGTTCCTGCACGTGCTCGACCGGTCTGTGAAGCTCGCCGGTGGCTTCAACCTATCTGACCTCTACCCATCGTCAGCCCTTGCGCGCTGGCTCAGCATAGCCCTCCGGGAGACCGAGCTGTGCAACCGCAAAGCGCGTGCCATTATGGACGATTTCATCCGCGAGCGCGTCGACGGTGCCGGCGAGAGAATGGAGGACCTTCTCGGGGTGCTGTTGAGGGTGCAGAAGGACGGCGGGGCGCAGTGCCCCCTGCACCTCACCACCGACATCATCACCGCCGTGGTCCAGGAAATGTTCGTAGCAGGGAGCGAGACCTCGTCGACGACGTTGGAATGGGCCATGTCGGAGCTGGTGAGGAACCCGCGCGTCCTCCACAAGGCCCAGGCGGAGGTGCGAGAGGCACTCCATGGACGGAGCAAGCTAGCGGAGGGTGACCTCGCTGGTGGGCGGCTGAGCTACCTCAACTTGGTGATCCGGGAGACGTTGCGGCTGCACGCGCCATTGCCGTTCCTGTTGCCGCGGCAGTGCCGGGAGCCATGCGAGGTGATGGGATACCACATCCCCGAGGGTACAAAGGTTCTCGTGAACGCCTGGGCTCTGGGCAGGGACGGCGCCTACTGGGAGGACGCCGAGGCGTTCAAGCCGGAGAGGTTCGAGGAGAGTAGTGCCGCCGCCATGGACTTCAAGGGAGGCCACTTCGAGTACCTTCCCTTCGGGTCAGGCAGGAGGATGTGCCCAGGCGTGGCGCTCGGCCTCGCCAACATGGAGCTGCTGCTCGCCAGCCTTCTCTACCACTTCGACTGGGAGCTCCCCGGCGGCGGGAGACCGGAGGAGCTCGATATGTCTGAGGCGTTTGGCATCGCCGTCAGCAGGAAGTCCAAGCTCGTCTTGCGTGCTACACAGTGTGTCCCATTCACAAATTAATCGATTTAACAAACTACTCCCTCCGTCTCATAATGTAAGACGTTTTTTAACACTAGTGTAGTGTCAAAAAACATTTTACATTATGGGACGGAGGGAGTAGAAAAGTGCTGACTGAAAACAGGACCCAAAAAAGGCTACCATGGCACGCTACGGGAAAACACACCTTACTTAATTAGTGTGTTTTTATAAGCCAAATGTTTTTTTTCTCGGGTAGACGACTTATACAAGTGTAAGCCGAGTACCCTCTGAAAAACAAACAACAACGGCAGGCCCCTCGGGTTAGTTCCCTGTAAGCCGAGTACGTCATGAAGACACACAAATCTCGTTGAAAGAACTCGGCAAATTTTGCAAAAAAAAAAAAAAAAAAAAAAAAAAAAAAGCACTCAGCTTAGACGCGTAGCTCGGCAAAGCACCTGCCATGTGTCCTACTTTTGGATACGTTTTGCTACCATGATATGTGCACAAGTGAATTGCAAGAAACCACCGCATTTGGGGCTTATCTTGCAGAAAACAACCTGGTCGCTAATCATTTGCAAAATCCACCGCGGATTCAGTAACAGTGTTACAGATTGCACTGAACAAGTGATTTTGCGCGGTTGAGGGCGTTTCCGACAGGTGGGGCCCAATATGCGTGACGTGGCGTAACGGACGCGGTGACGGCGCCGTTTGTGCTTAAAACAGACGCGGTCCGGTCGGCAGAGACAGACCGCCCGCACCCGACCAGATCTCGCTCGCTCTCCTCTCTGCTCCCACGCTCGCTCTCTCTGCTCCCACGCTCGCTCGCTCCCCTCTCCGGTCGCCGCCGGCCGCCGTCCGCCATGGTGTCCTGGAGCGACAGTGAGAGCACTGAGGGCTCCGCCACGCAGTACATCTCCTCCGACGACTCCCCTCTCAAGGTCAGAACCTTGTTGCTCATTTGTGTTCTAGGGTTTCTAGGGTTCAACATTGCTCGATTTGAACAAGTTTTTGTTGGATTTCTCAGATCCCATGTACAATTGATGACCCGTCGTTCGAGGGTCTTGCTGACGACTTGAATGTGATTTGTGAGCATGGGCGTCCAGGGAGGAAATATGTTGCATTTAAGGGGATAAGCACTGGTAGGAGGTTCATTGCTTGTGCCACTGAAATAAGTCTTAAGTTTTGTTTGCAGCATTCCAATTCTTGTTCATGTTCTAGGGTTCATAGGTTCTCGTTCATGTTCTAGGGTTCATAGGTATTGTTCATGTTCTAGGGTTCATAGATACTGTTCATGTTCTAGGGTTCATAGATACTGTTCATGTACTGAATTTTTGTATTGTAGGGTGTTGGAAATTGTGGATTAGTGCAGTGGGCAGATGAGCATTGGCCAGAGCATCTGCAGAATGCTATTCATAAGATGTGGCTTATGTATGAGCATAGCCAGCATGATAGCAAGATGGCATGCCTGGAGCATTCAAGCACTGTAGACAATCTCACACAGCAGAAAAAAGAGTTGCATGAGACATATGAGAAGCTTGTTGAAGATGTGAACAACCTATTGGATTATAAGGATAGCCAGCCTAAGGTAAACCAGAAGAATGATACTGAGAACATTTCAGTGTGTGTGGAAATCAGCATGACAAAGGATGCTGGGATCAAGAAATTGAAGGCCGTTGTTGTCCAATTAAAGCAAATTCATGTAGCTCAAGCCAATGTCATTAGGAATTTGAAGTTCAACCATCTTAAAGAGAAGGAAAAGTTGAGCTCTGATAAGAGGATGTTGGAGATTTGCTATGCTGACCTGAAGAAAGAGAAGGATGACCTGAAGAAAGAGAAGGATAAGCTGGATTGTTGCATTGCTGAGCTGATGAAAGTGAAGGAGAAGTTGACCATGGAGAAGAGCACTCTTGCTTCCTGCATTGTTGAGCTGAAGACAGCAGGTGATAGCAACAAGAGGAAGCATCACCAGATCAAGGCTATTTGTGATGAGCACTAAGTTGTGTTGTTGTCTGACCATGTGTGTCAATGATGTCTTTTGTACTAGCTATGGAGGAAACTTGGAATCTATTAAGCTTTATTGTGGTGAACCTTGGATTGTATCTTGTTTGTGATAGTACTATGTTTGTCATTAATTATCAGATTGGATTAAGTTCAGTTTGTACGTGGCATACTAACATAATACTGCTGGCATACATATATAGTACCTGCATAGATAGCCTGACATAGATAGCAAGTTCATACTAACATAGATAGAACTGACATAGATAGTACCTGCATATATAGCCTAACATAGATAGCAAGTTCATACTAACCTAGATAGAACTGACATAGATAGAACTGGCATGCTAACATACTGACGAAACTGAACTTTTTCTTCTTCTGATGAAACTGGCGAAATTGAACTGGCATGTCACTCCTCCTTCTTCAGCATCTTCAGGCGTTGGGAGCACCGCACTTCATTGTTGTTCACCGCCGCCCTCTTCTTCTTGGCCGGCGCTGGCTCCACCACCTCTTCACCGCCGCCCTCCTCTTCTTGCTTGACAACGACGAGCTCTTGGTTGTCGGCGACCTCCGGCAGCTTATCCACATCAATTGGGCTGTTCTTCTACCCCTCGACGGCGTGGAGGACGGGCGCCAGGAGCTGCACATCAGGCTCGTCGTCGGATGAGTCGGAGGAGAGTACGACGACCTCATCCACCTCGTCGTCAAAGGAGTAGGAGGAGTAGTCGTTAGATTCGTCAGAGTCGTAGTCGTCAGAGGACTCGGACTCGGCGTCAGAGTCGTCGTCTGGCCGGAGCACCCATGGATTGCGCCTCTCCCAGTAGGCGTTGTTGATGGGGGCTGGGAGAGTGAGCACGGTGTCGGTGATGTCATCCACAACGGCCGGCGGCGTGGTGGATGAGCGGTACATCCACCAACGGGCGCGCTGCCTGGGGTCGGGGGAGCGTTGCACCTCACACATCGCCCATAGGAGAATGGTCGCCGGCGGGACTGTGCGGCCGGCAGGGAATGCACGCTGCCTTTCGGAAGGTGTCATCACCTTCACCAGGATGCGGGCATGGTTCCTCAGCATCGCCAGGCTGGGGAACCAGCGCGCGATCTCCCTGCACTGCGCGCGCATCTCGTGGTTGTTGCCGGCGAGCTCTTCGATGGTCAGCTGCCACTCCATGGCGACGGCGGTGGGGATGGCCGGCCTCAACGTACCTAACTAAATATAAGTAAAATTGCGAATGCTACTAAAACAACATCACTAGCACTATCCTATTGGTATTGAACCCCTGGTTACTACCCACTGGTCCTGGGTTCGATCCCCAGGCCAAACTATTTTTGTGCAATTTTTTTGGATTTAAAAAATTAATATGTCAGTAACTATGCACCAATAGGGTTTTTATTTGTGTGCAATTTTTTTGGATTTAAAAAATTAAGATGATCATCATATCAACAATGAAACTATGCTCATCATCACAACAACAGAATGAAAACTTCTTGCAAAACATCATAACTAATAAGTTCATCATCATATCATCATAACCAGAGTATCATAGTGAATGACAACCATTAGGTACATTACATAGTCCACCACTTGGACTTGATTTAACTGGTTTCAACATCAAATTCTTAATATTCTTCATCACAAACTAGCCAAAAAAGGCTGAATTAAACATATTTCAACATTACATCACTTCTTGCTGCCTTGAGAACAATTGAACCATTCAGACATCTTGTATGATGGCTTTCTCACTCTTCCAGTACCTGACAATCTTGGTGGTATGAATGTTTTCTTTGCCCTTGACCTAGCAGCAGTAGCAGAAGATGAACTAGGCCTATCAGCAGCAGCAGAAGATGAACTTGGCCTCGTTGGAGCAGGAGCAGAAGGAGCTGCCCTAGGTACAGCCCTAGTTGCAGTCCTAGCTGCAGCTGGAGCTCTTGCCCTTGCTGCTGGTGGAGCTGTCCTTGCTATTGCACTAGTTGCAGAAGGAGCTCTTGCCCTTGCTGCTGCTGGAGCAGATGGAGCTGCCATTGATGCATCAACTCTCCTGTTTTCCTGCAGTGACAACATATAGATAGATTAGAACATAGTATTAATTATACAAAGATTTAACCTGCAGTGACAACATATATAAACAAGATTTAACCTGGTGTTGGTTCCTTCTCATTACTAGGGATGGCTTCAGATTTTTGTGGCAGCTAGTGTACATATGCCCTGTCAAGTTGCAATTGTTGCAGGTTATTGCTGCCATCCTTGAAGTATCTTTGGGAGCTGGCTTCTCAAACTGATTCTTTCTCCTCTTAGTCTGCTTCTTTCCTGGCTTGTCTCTGAAAACTGGTGGCTCTATGTCAGGGGTCCCAGTATTTGGCCATAGATCAGGCCCAGGCACAGGATACACAATTGGATTGTAGGCTGCTTGGTACATTGGTTTCTTGAAGAAATCACTAACAAAATCTTCTGGATGAAGTTTTGCCTTGTTAATTGCAGAAACACCATGCTTGCAAGGAACCCCAGTCATGTCCCATTTGCTACACCCACATGTGTGCACTTGCAGATTAACTGCATATGTGCTTTCTCCGCTGCTAACCTGGTATAGATCAGGCCCTGCTTTGATTTACTGACAATATCTAGCATGGTGTTTTGCTTCTTCTAGCTTCTCAGCATATCTTGGGCATATCTGCCACTTGGCTGTCTCAGTCCTGGTCCTATTGGCATTGAACTTAACTAGCAATTTTGTTCTGATGCCATCAACCATGGTTTTAATTGGTTTCCCTCTCACATCAAGTATCATTTTGTTGAACACTTCACTAATATTGTTAACAACCAAATCAGTTTTACAATTCTTGTCCATGGCATGTCTAGCCCATGTATGCTTGGGTATCTTTCTAAGCCATTTCCAAGCTGCCTCACACTCTCTTTTCATGCCTTCCATTGCTTGTTCAAAACCATGCTCAGTATATGAATAACTAGCCTGATCCATATACTTCTTTAACTCTTCACCTCTAAAGCCAGCTGTTTGAAAGTTCTGATAAATATGTCTAAGGAAGTATCTTTGAGGGCAATTTGGGAAGACATTGTTTATGGCTTTAAGAAGGGCCTGTTTAAATAACTAGTGTTCAAAATATAGTACAACAACACACTATTTGACAGTACTAAGCATGGTAAAACTTCAGTAAAAATAAGAATTATGATGTATGAGGTACCTTTTGTCTATCAGATATGATAGTGTACTTGCCATACTTCCCTGACTCACCACCAAGAGCATACTTGAGCTGGGTTAGAAACCAGGACCAGCTGGCAGTGTCCTCCTTGTCAACAATAGCAAATGCAATGGGAAAGATGTTGTTATTACAATCTCTTCCAGTTGCAGCCAATATTTGTTGCCCTGTTGTCAACTTAACAAAGCAACCATCAACACCTACAACCAAACATAACACATTAGCACCAAACATAAACAAAAGCAATGGCAAATATGTTGGGAAAATAATTACGCAAGTACCTATGAAGGGTCTGCAACCATTGAGGAAGCCCTCTTTGCAAGCATTGAGGCACATGAACAAGCCATGAAATCTAGGGTTTTTGCTAGGATGAAGCTTTAAATGCTTTGTTGTCACAATGCATCTACTTCCAGGATTGGTATCCAGCACAGCTTGGAGGTAATCCCTTATCCTAGTGTATTGTGCCCTCTGATCTCCTTGGACAACTTCCTTAGCTGCTTTCCTTGCCCTGTAGGCCATGTGAATGGACACTTCAATTCCATGTTTTTTCTTCAAATTGTCAATTATTGCCTGGACTGGTGTGTTTATGTCAGACCTTAACTGTTGCTCACACTCATGTGCCAACCATTTTGCAGTGACTTTGGTGCTCTCTCCAACAGCAGGACAGCTGTGATACAAGTTCATTTTCTTCATGCAAAATGTCTTCTCATGTGCAATTTGGGAAGCAGCAATGAAAAAAGGACAGTCATCTGTACTGCAAACTACAATAACTCTATCTGAGCAATTCCTATGAAATGAGTAGTTCCTGTTTTGTGAGATGTGAAATGTAAGGAGTGCCCTCCTGAACTGCTGGACATCTAGGAAACAAAGTTGCTTGACAAATTGTTCTTGTGGGTTTTCCCTCTCCTCATCATACCAAACCCTAACTTTATTCTTTTTGGCCCTGCTCTTCCTACCATTTGGTAGCTTAAATGGTGGAAGCTGAGCACAATCATTCTCTTCCTGACTTAAGTCACCTGGGTTGCTCTCCTCATCAGATGAAGGTGCCTAGTTTTGCTCTATGATTTGATCCAAACTTGCATGGGATCTTGTTGTTGGCCCCTTCCCCCTCCTCTTACTTCCTCCTGTGCTGCTGCTACCCCCTACACTGCTTCCTCCTACACTGCTTCCTCCTCTCAAGCCCTCATCTAGTTGCTCCTCTTGTCCTTCCTCTTCATCTCTTCCTTCATTCTCCTCCTCCTCCTCATCTGGTCCATATAGCTCTTCTACATCAGTGTCTCCTTCAAAGTGATGTAGTGGATCATCCCTATGCCTCTTCATTGCCTCCAACCTTGCCAATATGTCCTCATCTTCAAGATCTTCATCCTCACTTTCACTATCAGTGAACTCCTCAGCAAGCAGTTGTGGGAGTTTTCTTTTCGCTGCCTTGTACTTCTCTCTTTGTATTATGTTACTCCTGTACCTCTGAATTTCTTCATTTCTTTTCTGCTCCATCATCTGCTCAATGTGCTCTTGCTCTTGGTCTTTCTCCATGAAATACTCATGCCTCTCATTACCATTGTCCAAAGCAAACTCAGGTTCACTTGGGCCCTTTTGCTTCAACAAACAAGAGCTGTCCTGTGTGTTCACTACTTGGACTGGCAGTGGTTGCGGTTTCACTGGACTGGGGAAAAGAACTCCTGAATTGTCTACCTCATAGACAACTGGTACACCTATTTCTGACAAAGGAACATGCTCTTCATAAGCATGACCAATGTTCAAATCAACTGGTCTAGGTGCATCACTTCTCATAACTGTAATGTTAACAACATTCTTTCCTTTCCTAGCTATGTCATCCAACATTTCTTCCACCTTGTCATCATCAGTTAATTCTTCCATTCCTGACACACCAACTCCTGGATCTCTAACATAATACATAAAATCCCTTGAACTATAGCCTTCTACCTCTATTAGGGCAATGAGATTCCAGAAGGTTATGTCTGATAAACGGATTGTTCTTTCCAAGTTATCTCTGTCTAGGAAATGGAACCTCACTTCCCATTCTTCATCATCCAAGCTAAAAATTCAGATAAAATGCACTTAACAGTGTTCAATAAATTCAGTACACAGTTAACAGTTTACTGAAAATTCAGTTAACAGCTAACACTAACCCTAATGCTAGAACCCTAACACTACAACCTTAACCGTACTACAACTACCCAAGAACACCAACCATACAACCCTAACACTACAACCCTAACCCTAGAATACAAATCGCGGAAATGACAAGAGGAGGAGGATGACTTACTCCACTTCGCCGAAGGAGGAGGCAAAATGGTGGCTGTCCGTCGGATTGGCCTTCACCGCCTGGGCGAACGCAGTAGCCGTCGCGTATTCCAACGACTTTGGCGGCGACGGCGGTTGGGGAAGAGGCAGCGCGCTCGAGGGATTGGAGCTCCCGCAGTACTCCGGTGGATCTCCAGCACCGCCGCCCGGAGCATCCCCACCGGCAGCAACTCCCCCGCCGCCGTCCACGCCGCCAGGTTTCGTCGTCGCCATGGATTCGAGCTGGAGGGAGAGGACGGAGCAGATCTGATCTGGTCGGGCGCCGTCGGTCGGTCGGTCCGGCTCGACCAGATGTACGCGCAAACGGCCCCGTCACCGCGTCCGTTACGCCACGTCACGCATATTGGGCCCCACCTGTCGGAGACGCCCTCAACCGCGTGAAATCACTTGTTCAGTGCAATCTGCAACACTGTTACTGAATGCGTGGTGGATTTTCCAAATGATTAGCGACCAGGTTGTTTTCTGCAAGATAAGCCCCAAATGTGGTGGTTTCTTGCAATTCACTCTATGTGCACAGTAAAAAATATGTCAGCAGTAAACACAACCTGTTAACGCACGTACGAAGTAAACACAAGAAGGACGAAGCTATCTTGTAGGATGACACAGAAAGGTCATACTCAAAAGCATGAAAGCTCCAGATCAGGGCATGTACAATGGTGGCATATGGATACATATGCCCCATGATAAAAAGTAATTTGAAGCATCTACATTAATTTTTTCTCTCCAATGCAAGCTATCACTAGTGGGCCTTATTAAGAAATAAAAAATAAAGACTCTAATACGCATGCATCTCTACTTTTCACTCTAACCTTTTCAGCTTTTATCACCGGACCCCGCTTTTTCTCTTCAAGCACCCGCTTCCTGAAGAGGATCCCGCTTCCCTATCCGAACCTACTTTACGTCATATCCGATCCTACATGGCATGCGAGGCATCACCTTAAGGCTATGCATTGTACATGCCCTTATAGAGCCAAGTACCAACAGCTCCATACAACCTGTTAACGCACGTACGGTTGGTGCTGTGGAGAAGAAGTCAGAACACGCGTTGTATTGTGCTCAAAAGTACCAGTGCTAGCTCAAGATTGACGAGCCAATCGCTCGAGATTGTAGCTAACTACCACCAGAAAACTGTTTAGACATCGAAAGCAACGCCCAACTATTAACCAACAACTTAGGGTTTAATGGATCCCCTACAAAATAGTGATGTATCCGGCTGAGTACATCAGTATAAGTTTTGGTCGGTTCTAACTGACCTCCTAAACTTAACGAAGTAAAACATAAATTCGCATAAATTCAATCTAGTTTCAACCAAAATTTGCATAAATTTCAACATAAGTTCAACATAGATAACCGAATATTAAATATAAATTTAAACTTATTACAAACTTAAACTAGACTACTCATCGCCTTCGTCGAGAGGCCACCACCGGTGAGACATGGGTCCGGGCCGGTGCCGTCGTCGCGGCAGTCAGGGAAGATGCTCCTCCACTCCTCGACGTCGAACTCCTCCTTGCCGCGCTCCTCGCCGGCTTGCACCTCGTCGTCAGAGATGACATTAACCTCCCCACCATTGTCGGCGAATATCGCCCGCTCCGCCTCCTCTTTGTATCATGACACACACGAACACAGAGACTACATGGAGACTCACGCCTCCTCACGGTGAGCGCACACACTCACCTGAAGACTATATCTCTTTTTCCCTTACTAGTAAACGTGTACGTGCAACGCACGTTTATTATTATCACCTGATGCATAGAAAAATAGCCTAATATCCTCTCATTATTCATTTTGCAAAGTGTGTTAAGATACCTCAAAAGTCAAATGTTCTTTTGTTGACCAAATTACTCCATATCACATATTTCCTCAGCTGCAACGCCAATCCTACTGAATGAAAACAATGCTAAGTGGCAATTGTACTAACTTCAACTACCAACTTCTCATATCCTCATTTTTTGGTACCGACTACTCATATCCTATTTTTTTACTGGGAGCCCGTTGTCGATCATTCTACACGATGACAATACTTCAGGAAAAAATTACTACAAGCACATTTTAATTTTCTTCAGAAACTATACTTCACAAAACAATATCTTCGGAAACTATGGAAAACTTATAGGAAATTGCAGGCAAATGCACGGTGCATAATTATTAGCTAACACATAAAAATGATACGAAGTTAATAAATAACTTTATCATGGCAGTCATACCAAACAAAAGTTGATGGATCAACTAATGAAAAGATAATGTTACATTGTTATTCACCTTGCTAGTGTTATTATGCTGATCAAATATAGTTTTTTCACCTAGTGACGTTATCCTCGGTTTTCTTTTACACGGCTGATAGCCCCTTCAATTATTTGCTTCTCCCTTGTTGCTCTAATATTAAAGCTCCTATACTCGCTTCTCATATGCTTTCTTCAAGTCATTTCAAACCTGCATGAGTTGTCATATACTCTCAAGCTAAAACTAATACTCAACCATGTTACATGAAGACTTCATTCATTCTCCATTATCTCAGCACTTGATGCTTTTATAGTTGTAGTACATGAGTCAAAAATTCCCATGGAAATAAAGTTCAGTTTTTCATGCAACCATACCAATCCAATAGCAGTACGAGAATAACAGCTGAAAAAATATGTCAGCTTAAATTGCATATGGATGCAACCATGCAAATCACATAGAAGAATTTGTTTCTCAATTACTTTACACAAACAAAATGAATAATGACTTGGGTTAAAAATATTGATATCATCTATAGCACAATGCGAACAAAGATAGTGTGTTGTATATGAATATTTCAATCAAAGGCTAGCTGAGGTCGTCTACTCCATGGAGAATGATGGTCAGCCTTCCATTCTCGATGATCCCCTTCACCATTGCCACGAACTCCCCATAGTCAATTTGAACATCCTAATCAAATGTAAACATGGTCAATTTGCATTTCAGATTTTTAGTAATTAGCAAAATAGTACAGATTAGTCAATGGAGTTAATTGAAACTAAGTAATTAATTTGATATGGTGACTGCAGTGAATAAACATACACATGTTCTCATTGCCGACCTCCCTAATGATGTCGTGATGCCGACGTCAGCCTGTGTTGTACTCCCAGCACACCTCTTCTAGCGGGTCAACGGTTATGTACCCGCTGTCGTCCTCGTCAAAGTCGGCGAAGGCAGACAGCAGGCAATGCTTGTTAATGTGCACTTCGACCTGATGAAATCATCGTAGGCAATGATTCTGCTACTCCATCTTTCCTTGCCCTCTGATAATCAGCCATGCTTGACATGAAAATGCAAGTTGGCCCTATAGAACTTTGTTCAGAATGTTTCATGTAGGATTGTTGTACGTTTCATATATTTTTCTCCCTGTACTGGCCAAAAAGAAACTTATGGACACTACACACATCCTGATGGAGCTTGCATTGGTCAATAGATGCTACACTTGAACATCCAAAATAAACAGAGTAAGCATTAGTACCAGGGATTGTGCTTGTCATATAGGAGTATTTAAAATCTGAAAATATCATCAAAGTATATAACATACTCCATGTATAATCATACTGAGTTTGGCAATGTAGGAGTGGATTGACACCAGAGAATCAGATAAGACCAAATAAAGCTAGCAGACAGTCAAGAACATCCATTGAGCTGGACTAACATACTATAGACACAGAGAAACAATTAGTTTTAGGCATACTGTTAAGAGGACCTACTATTTAACAAAGTTTAATGAATACAGATTCACCTTTTGCATAACCAGATAGGAAGATTATAAGTAGTATGCTAGTGCTTCGTAGCCTACAAAAAATGTTGTGCTTAGTGGCAAAGAGAAACTAAAAGATAAGATATAAGATACGGCCGCAATATTTAGAGATTATGTAATGTCAGACAAACAAATTCAATTTATTTCCTCCTTACTGAAACAAAATAACTGTTATATCTATCAGGGCATCATGAAGTTCAAATGAAAAGGTCTAGGATATACGAATATTAAGTTTTTTTTTCCTCTGAAGAAAAAACCCAAAAAGTGAAATCTGAGCCTCAAGTCCTCAACAATACCTGCCTGCAATTCAATAATTGTTTACTCATGGCATCTATCTATTTGAAAAGGGTACAAGATATCAGAACAAAAATGACTTGAAAATAAGGATAATCTTACATTGCAAGAGGACGCGACCTGATAGTTCCAACAAAGAAAAGAGGACAGAACCTGAAATCTTTTTGCACTTGCATATAAAGAAGTGTCATCTGCAGATCTCCAACATACTGATCAGTAAAAACTCCAAAAGAAATCTGTTGTGAGGAACTGAAAATAACTTAAAAAAATCAATAGTCCCAACATATATAAACAGCGAAGGGAAACCGTGGTGCAAAATCATAATATTAGGTAAGTCGTACATTAAGCACAGTCAAAAGAAAATTAGAAGATAAAAAAGAATTATCAAAGGCTTCATCAAAATTTAAAGGTTGCAAAACTATTTTTTTCTGAATGCGCAAGAGAACTGTGCGGCGTTCCATTAATATAGGAAAGGATAATCCGCGGTAGATCAAGAATTACATGAGAGCATGCCGGGCTATCTGCAACACAACCAAATCCGTAAATGGTTTCCCTTTGCTCCGTGTTAGATCAGGGACCACTATGCCTGAGTCCAACATTATTCCAAATGATGTCTGTGACCAGTTATCACTTTCTCCCATCCACTTCATAAGAAACGATGAAGATATACAACAAATAGTTCAACTTGTACTCATGCATGAGTTTAAAAAAACTTTTACAACACCTCAATTCAACAGTACCTTGTTTGGGTCAGCCAACAGCACAAGATCGCCAATAAATTATAGTGCTTACCATTCTGCAAATTTCAAGTAAGACACTCCTTGTGTCAATCATAACAGAAGGAGGGCATGGTTACCGTGAAACCACAATGAAAGCACCGGTAGACTGTATTATAAAACGGGGGGGTATTATTTACTCAATACTCGATTTATTCTGATGTAGCAATGATCTGTGCCTACATAAATACATTCAGTTTGTGCTGCCATTGGAATGATTGTAAAGAATTCACCAGCATCAAAAGTTTGTCCTCCCATTGGAATGTATATTATGTACTCATTATGCGAACTGTAAAACCATGATATACTAATTAGCTAAATTTCAGTGTAAATTGCAGAAACCACAAATAAAATTCTATAATGGTCGCCAATGATATCATAATAGACGCCTAGTATTACCAGGAAGCGCCCTCCAAAATGCCATAGCGATCAGTGCGGCGATGGCCGGTAGGATTGATTTCTTGGAGCAGTATTCATATAGAGTCCACCAACGGTCAAGAAGAACACATAAAGCACTGTCAATCGATAACATGGCAGCAAACCTTCCAAAGGCAGACATAGGAAATATTATGTATGCACTGCAGGCAAAAATGCATAACGATCATAAGGCTCCGAAAATGGCTAGAAACAATCACACAACTGGCATTCATGGGATACCAGCAACATGATCTTTGCAGTACCAATCTGGACATGAAGCAGCTAACCTTTCACGGTCACATGTAAGCAGCGTGGATGGAGGAATAGGACGCCGGGTAGGAGTACGGGCGGCACTGTCACGGTCACAGGTTCATAGCAGGCCGAGGTGAGCAATGGAAATCACTTGCCGACCTTCCAGTATTTCGTTCTCGTAGGCGTTTTCCTCTTCTCTTTGTTTCCCCTTGTGTGACAAATCCCAGGAGGCTTACTTTCATAATTTCTGCACTTATATCTCTAATTTATCGATACTACTACTAAAGCACTCCTACTATTCAGTGGATGAACATCCAGCGAGTTTGTTTGCATTCTTTTCGCTTGATCATTCGGATTATATTAAGTTTTTCTTGTGCTTTTGTAATTTCTTTCAGCAGCTTTATATTTCTGGTGGTGCTCTCTGCTTCACCTTTAACTGTTCTAGCTGGGAGGCCACTCACCATGCCAAAAGGACCTGGACGTGTTTGCTCACTTCAGTCACCTGGTCGCTGCCGTTCTTGCAATCAGCAGAAAATGTGTACTGACTTGACACATTGTTGACAATTACTGGCAGGTAAAGCATGACGAAGGTGTAAACATTCTGGGAGGTCAACAACAACGGTTGGTATTCTGTATTTGCCAGAGATGCAAAACTGCTGCTGCAAGCAGGCAGCCCACACTGAAAATTAAAAACAGTGTCATGCTCAATGTAAACAGTACAGTTTTATAGAGCTCTAATTTTAGTTTTTTTCTTCTTTGTTGATTATAGACTTATCTACAGACTTTTTTTTTTGCGAGTCTTATCTACAGACTGAAGCAGCCCACATAATAATCTCTCGCTGAAAAGATTTTGAGCAAATGCAAAAACAATCAAGAAGACTGAAATACATCCAGTGGTATCATCCAACATCAAGTTTACCGAACATTTGACATAGAAAGGCATAATGAATGTAGCCGAACATCCAGCTAGTATATTTAGATAATATATTTGAGTAGTTCTCACAAAACAAAACATCGCTGGATACTTTGGCCTCCTTTTCCTGTAGTTAGGCAACTTCAGGAGCATAGCAACGCAACGGGATGGGAAGGTAAGCAACAAAACTTCAAATGTATGAGTTGCTTGGACTACAAATTTCTGAAATCCTCACTAATTCAATATGTCATCATAAATTTCAGGAATCCTGATGGCAGCTATTTGTCTCTGAGTATATGCTGGCAGAATATGAAATTTATTTGCTTGGTCTCTGAGTATAGAAACTTACTTGCGACTCCGGCGGAGTTGCGGCGTGGCGGAGGCGGAGTGGCGGCGGCCAAGCTGCAGCGGGGGAGGCGGCGAAGGAGCGGCGGGGCGGCTCCGGAGGCTCCCAGCGACCCGCGGCGGGGCGGGCTACCGTGGCTGGGAGGCTCCCGGCGACCCGCCGCCACTTCCCGTGGCTCCGGCGGCGCAAGGCGGCGGTGAAGGGCGCGGCTGCGGGAGGAGGAGGAGGTCGTGCAGGGGGGCGGTTTTCTTTCTTTTTTTACTGCGGGACGATTTTTACTGCGGGACTATTAGCGATCGATTGTGGTTTGCTGCGTGGTTGATAGCGTTAAACATAGAATGATTAAGGGCCATTAGTTTTTGATGATGGATGGATGTGTTTGTTTGGATCTGCCCCTCTCTTCCTTTTATAATGGTAGTAGATAAGTAGAGGCGCGCACACACCCCTGCCACACGTTTGACCAGTAACACCACGTACACAAGCCACTAACCGAACTAAACTCATGATCTTATCCTTGTCCAGGAATCTCTCCAGGATCCTAACGACTAGGCTAATGGCACCCATACAGCTAACTACTCCTTAGCTAATTCCATGGCCAAGTTAAGTCTTTACGCAGCCACATCAACTGCCACGCACGAAGCCAAACTAGCGTGCACACCACACTGAGTAATGCTAGACGTACGGGCGTTCTACAGAGGATTTACAGGCTCGCTGGCAGTGATTGGTTGGACTTTGATTAGGGGGGACGGCCCCACCCTGAAAATCGGGGGGGGGGGGGGGGGGGGGGGCAATTAGATTAGGCCACGTTTCCATCCTGTAAAAGTCCGTTAGACTTGCCCGTATCTTTACCATTATTGCACCACACTCGGGCCAGCAGTGCTACATTCACGGGCTCAATACGGGGCTTTTACGGAGTGAGTCTGAGTTGGCAGGGGGAGATTTTGGTGGGGGGGGGGGGGGGGGGGGGGTAGATGGAAGCAGCCCGTAAAAGCATGTAAACAGCCCGTGCGTTTAGCATTTTTGCACTCGGGTCACGCTCACCCCGCGCCCACACGCACGCTGGGCTCACTCGCCACGGCTACGGACGTGGCGCCACTCCCTGACGGCACGCCTGCACGTCCACCACACGAAACTTGCATGTCAGGATTCTGGCTAACAATGCTCTCCCCGTTCTTAGGATTTCGCAGGGGCGGACCTACGTTGAGGTGAGTGGGGGCCCAGGACCCCACTCAAAATTTGAAATCCCAGTAAGATTTGCTTCTGATTTTTGAAAAATATGCTTATATTCTGTGAGCTTTTACATAATACGCCCCACTCAAATAGATTGCCCCCAGTCAAGATACTCTCTAGGTCCGCCCCTGGGATTTCTCACTACAAATTAAGTTTGCAAGATGGCATGTTGAAGTCGAAATCAACTTTCTTCCTCCCGAAACCCTATCGAGCTCTCGTCCAAAGAGTTTATTCAAGTACGTAGAATTGCTGCAATCCACCTACGTGTACGTGTGACGCCGACTTTTCTCTGGTGTGATAGTCATGCTATGTGTGGCTGGCTGGGAATAGCATTTCACAAGCATGGGTGCTTGTACGATATCGATTTTATGAAATTCGAACGCGATTTGTTGATGACTTAAGCATGTGATATAAGTACTACACGAATACAACAATAACAGCACGTACTGCATCCAAAATTCTCCACGATGGATTGGTTCGTAGGAGTCCTCTCCCTCCTTTGCTGCTTCGTCTTATACAACCATCATCTCCAGTCCAAGAAAACATGCAACGAGGAGACGACCGAATAACCACTAGTGGGCCATCTTTTCGGCATGATCGCTGACCTGAGGCGACCGAATTATTACCATGACTCGGCCACCATCGTCCTCGCCGGCACGCGCTACAACTTCCCAGGTCAAGCGGGGCTCGCCAGCATCTGGTTCTTCGTCACCTGCTCGCGAAATGCAGATCCATCACAAGCTCTGTGATGAGGGCGTCAGCGAACCCTCTAACATTATGCCGCCCTTCATCTGCAATGATGACGCAAGCGACGAGTTCTTGCGTAACATCGCAGTGAACCTCCTGCTCGCCAGCCGTAACATAGCAGTGAACCTCCTGCTCGCCAGCGACGAGTTCTTCTACCTCCTATGCAAGAACACGAGCGTGCAACAGAGCATCCTGGATGAGTCGCGGCCACAAAAGATGCTGGCCACCGCCAACGACATGGTGGTGTTCCATGTGAGCGAGCTAAGCAACATGGTGTACCTGCACGCGGCACTGTGCGAGTGCCTGAGGCTTTACCCACTCGTTCCCTTCCAGCACAAGGTAGGAGCGGCCAGTGACGCTCTCCCGAGCGGCCACGAGATGAAGGCCGGCGACAAGATACTCGTCTACTACTACTCCATGGGAAAGATGGAGGGCGTGTGGGGCAAGGACTACATGGAGTTCAGGCCGGAGAGGTGGCTCACCAACGACGGGAAGCTGAGGTACGAGCCGCCCTACAAGTTTAGCACCTTCAACACCGGTCCCAAACCTGCCTCGCCAAGGAGGTGTCCTTCACGCAGATGAAGGTCGTCGCCGCCGCTGTGTTGTGGAACTTCACCGTTGATGCAGAACGGGCTCGCCGTCTCGATGAAGAGGAGGAACTTCCCGCGCGTGCAGGGTTAGCTGGCATATATCAGACACGTACACATACGTATTGTGTATGCACAAGTGCCATCTGAGTGAGCTTACTTAAGTGGCATGTGTGCTTACAAACGGTGTAATGGTGTAATAATAGAACAAAGCAGCTATTCGTAAGACTTGATCTTCAGGGTGAAAACCCACGATCTGACTTTCGGGTGTTGGATCTGGTGACGACGTCACTTATTTGTCATTTCCTTCTAGGAGGCGTCGCTTTTGAAAAATATTTTTTCGTGGTCCTTATGTTCTCATGAGATAGTTGGGGCTGATGGTTATCGTTGTACATCGTCAATCGCTGTTTATATCGCTTCATGACTTTTCTTTCTTTTACTTTCCACTTGGGAATAGCTTCAGTCTTATAGGACTTAGCTCTTTGCTGGCATGATCCTATGGTGTGTGTGTTGGTTGTGTGCATCCTGATTATACAGAGGCCGGGTGTGGCTCATTGTAATTGTATCCCTTGATGCTATATTATGAGTCAATAAAATGCCCTTTATCAGGAAAAAAATAGAAGTTCTCTGAATTTGTATTTTGGTATTAGACTTAGATGATTTCATATGAGAAGGAAGGAGGTGAGACGCAGCAGCGTGGTCGAGATGGGGGCACAGGAGAAATTGGCAGCAAGGCTCGTGGATGTGGGTGAGGCGAGCCAGAAGTGACCCATAACCCACGCCGTCACAGGCGGAAGCAAGTCCAAGGTTTGACATGTGGGGGTAGCTTGGAGACTTGGGCTAACAACTTCAGATGATAGCACCATCACTTGCCATCCTTTTGTTGTGTTGTTGTGCTTCTTGGTTTTCTGTGTAGTTACTTTCTTACCTTTCTCAGCTTAGCTTGGTACAGTTTTGCCTATATAGTTGTTGTTTTTTTCACTTTTCGACACTTTCTCTGTACTATCTTTTGAAAATCAATAAAAATATGCAGCAGAGCCCTGTTGTTTCCCTAAAAAAACATGTGGGGGTGGGGGGCCTTTTCATATTCGATTCCGTGTTGTATTATATGGACATCTTGACGGAGGTGGGGATGGAGCAGCAAGCAACATTGAGACGTGTTGTCGCAGCCGAAGGAGAGGAAAGGAGGCGGGCATCAGAGAAGGAAGAAACTTTTCTAATTTGTGTGGGGATTAGGGCTGGAGGAAAAAGATGAAGGAGAGCCCTTGAGACTTGATGTTTTTCGAGGCAACTACGGCTATGTGGCCCAATCTATCTATCAAGAAGCAAGCGTAGTTCACAGGATTCATTAAATACTCCTATCTCTTGTAACAATCATGTGAAATATATAGCCCTCCAAAAGTCGATTGGGGATCGGTCGGGAAATTTCCTGGTTTTGATTGTGTCTCGGAAAACTTCTTTTCTACTTCAATGTAAAAGCAGAGCTCCTACTTCTCACGTAAAAAATGAAGTCAATTTGATACCTTTTTTCATATTCAATTAAGCTAAGCACCGGATTTTCTCAATGTGAAGAACTTCTTACGAGCTAATGGATTTTATCACGAAACACGAGAAATTCAATGCCCCAAAAACCTATGGTTTGCTCCGCAATGTTTGTCTACACCTACACGGGTGAGTCAGGTGCGTGCTTTGAAGCAAGTTAAGTTGTGTCGTGCATGTGAAGTGTCTATGCTCCCATATTAGAAACCGGAAACGAAACACTCAAGTGAAGTGTGCTCCTTGCCGTATAATTAGTAAAACATTAACGCCGACAAAGATAGTGTATGTGTTTGGACACTTCACTTGCATGCATGCACACGAGGATAAAGAAACGGAAAAAAAAGAGAATACAGACTAAACCACTTGCTTGATTCATAATTCATTTTCATCGTTGACTTCGGATCATCGATGGCTTCGCAACATTTCGTGCTTGCATATGTTTTCGGAAACTTCTTTTTACGCCCCCCCCCCCCCCCCCCCCCCACACCCAAAAAAAAGAAACTTCTTTTTGAACCCCAAATTTGTGTTTGCTGGAATTGATCTCAGCTAACCACCGAGAGAAAAGGTTGGGCGTGGCCCACCACACTTTCCGTCATTCGTTTTACTAATTGACGACTTCAGAAAAATGTTTCCTTAACTGCCAATCGTAAAAACATGGTGTTGAGAGGGAGGCGAAGAATATCTCCACCGCGGCCACCAAGAGGGCAGTGCCGGCGGCGTCCTACTGGCATCTATCTGGGCCTTGCTGCTGCACTTCATCCCTGGCGATCTCCTCGCAACTAGAGACCTCGAGTGCAGTCATTGGCTGCACCTTAACGGCCTCTGCTAATTCTGGTTAGTCCCCAATTCTGCCCACAAGAGGTGTTCTAATTTTGAGATCAAGATCTGTTTTAGGTTAATCCGAAAGGAATTATTCTAACATTAATATCATGAGCTGATTGATCTATGTTTAGAACCCTCATTAGGCCTAATCTATCTATCTATCAGGTCCTCATTAGGCCCTTCTGCTCGAGGGATCCAACGAACAGGAGAAGCAGACTTATTACTGCATGTGCGTGCTAGAAGTGGGAAGCAAAACTGAGCGGGAGCTTTTCCTTTCACATGGTCATCATCAGGGTTAATCGCAATAGCTTGTAGGGAAGATAGATAGCTTGCTAAAAATCTCACAGAGACATCCACGGGAGGAGCGGGCTTCGAGTGCACGAGCTCATTTCTAACGTACCAAATTCTCCACATCAGTGTCGAACTCGAGCTGGCTCGTCTGTTTCGCACATCAGGGTCCTGTTGGTTTGATTGAATCTATATTAGGGAGTGTCCATTCAACAGCCATAGCACGCCATAGGTATCTTGCATTTGTGCACGTACAGAATGTGTGGTAGGAATCTTCCTCAGCAGAGCCACAGATAGGGCAAATCAAGTTAGTCTCCAGCCTTCGTTTCTTTTTGTTGCACCATGTAGCTAGGGAATTATTTGCAAGGCGCCAACCGAAGCTCAAAATCCGACCCCTCCTGTCTTTGTTCTCTCTTCCTCTGTGGAAACTGAAACCATCATCTCTCTCCAAACTGAAGCAAGCGAGTTTGGGGGAAGGATCCAGTTGGTCAACATCTTACTACCTCAAATTTTGTGTTCTTGATCTAGATCGGGTTCACCTAAAAAAAATTGTCTGAAAAACATCTGGATCAGGTTCGTTTCTCTCACTGTTTTGTTGTTTTACCGCTTTATATTTGAATCCATCCCAACTTTACCAATGTATTCAGATTAGCGAAGCATCTACTACTGATATTTTTTCTAGCAAGTTGTCGTACCGTTTTTGAATCACGCTGTGAGACTACGCCGTTCGTATTGCTTACAGTAACAGGACAACCACAATTTGATCAAATTTTCATACTCCTTCCTTTCTGATTTGCCCCTTGATTAATCTTCAAAATTAGTGTTCTTTTGATCTATTATATAAAAGTTCTGATTTCTTTATTTTTTGCAATTTAGGGTCTAAACCAATGGCGTATGATATGCTTAATGCAATTAGCCTATGGGACACCGTTAACCTCAATGGTAACGAACTTATGATGAAGAGGTCAGCTTATTTCAGAAGTGATATAAGAAATATTTCATTAATACTCTATTTTTATTATTTTATTGAATAATAATTTGAATTGTTTTTATTGTTAATAGAAGGTGATTTCAAGATAGAATGCGTACATGTAGATATATTGTACCTACCATGCATGTAGTAAAACCAAGGCTTGCAGTCCACAACAATTAAGATGCTTCAACCAAAATATTTTGCAGCTGATTCAAAAGGAGGAGAAAATAGGGGAACAATTAAGATGCTCGTTTTGGCAGGGGAATGCTTTGCTCATTGCGGAAGTAATTGTGGGGGTCGATCTCAGCCTTGGCCTTGGTGAGCCTCTGGTAGTTACCCTTGAAGTATTTTGGCCCCCAATTGGGGCCGAGATCCAGGTCCCTGCAGTTGAAGTACGCTCCCCTTGGCCTGGATTTGGAGCTCACGTACGGCGCCATGAAGGCGTACATGTCCCTCACCCACTTGGTCTCCATGGCTCCGTTATATGCCGAATCCACCGGCCAGTAGTTGTACAACTGCATGCTGTACAGCACGCCGGCGCGGTGCGGGTACGGCGTCGCGTACTCTGCCACGTTGCTCATCTTCCCGCCGTATGGGACCAAGATGACCTGCGCGTTGGGCTGCCTGAGCTGCTTGTAGAAGATCTTGGCCCACACCTCCCGGCGAATGGCGCGTCGGACGTAGTCCGTCGTCGCCTTGAAGCCATGGCTGGAGTCGAACTCAGAGGTGGTCCGCTTCGTGAGGTCCTCCACGGCCGCGTTGTTGATGTAGGCCATGGACTCGACCCAGGTCATCTCCTTGCAGTCGGAGCGGCTCAAATTCAGCTCCGGGATGCCATCGCTCCTGCTCATCACCGGCAGGAGCGCGTCACACGTGCCGAGGAACACTGCTCGGAAGACGGCCATGTCGTTCTGGACAAGCGCCCTGATGTACAGCTCGTCCGGCAGGGCCGGCGCGACCTTCTGCCACTTGGTGACCGCGTGCACGGCGGCGCCCTGGCTGTTGGACACCGAGACCTTGAACACCGACACCGTCGCCGGGACGGTCACGAGCCTCACCTGCCACCTCAGCACGACGCCGAAGCTCCCGCCCCCACCGCCTCTTATGGCCCAGAAGACATCGTCCCCCATGGCGGTCTTGTTCAGGAGCGTGCCATTGGCGTCCACCAACTCGGCATCGATGACGTTATCGACGGCTAGCCCGTGCTTGCGCATCAGCGTGCCAAAGCCACCGCCGCTAAAATGGCCTCCGACGCCGACGGTCAGGCACACGCCGGCCGGGAACCCAAGAAGGTTGCTCACCTTCGATATGGCATAGTAGAGCTCGCCGAGCGTCGCGCCGGGCTCCACCCACGCGTAGCTCCGACATGTCGAGCATCGCGAAGCCCTCGGTGTCCACGGACCGGTACGACAGGCCCTCATAGTCGTGCCCGCCGCTGCGCACGCGGAGGGGCACCCCGTTTAGGCTACCGCAGCGCACGGCGATCTGGACGTGGTGAGCATTCGCCGGCATCACGACATAGAGCGGCCTCCCGGTGGTATTTGCGAGGAACTTTGGGTTCCTAATGTATTTGTCAAGCTGCGTGTTGAACAAATCTTCGCCCTGCTCGAACACTGAGATGTTAGCCTTCGTGAGGCATTGGAGGAAGCCAGCGGGCGACGCTGCTTGGGAAGAAGAAGAGATCATGGAGCAGCTGCAGAACAAGAAGGTTAAGGTGAGCAGCAGTGGCGCCGCTAAGTTGAAGCGCTTGGCCATGGCTATCGTTGCTACTACTCCTCCCTCTCCGTCCCCAAATAGCTACTAGTAGATGGCCTATGTAGAAGGCATCAATATATTTAATGACATTAAATAGATACTAGAAATATCAATGCTTAGTAAGTTTACCCGGATATCTACTTAATATTAAGAAAACGTATGGGATGGCATCAATTAAATAGATATTTAGATATAGCAATCCCTATGCATATCTAAACAATCCTTAGTTAATGTCCTTATGAGAGAAAGTTTATGAGATATCTTAGATTTGGTGCCAAGATCCACATTTAGATTAACATATTGTTGATTTTAAGCAAGATATTAATTGCACATCAATATTGGGTAAGACATCAATTGTATAGTAGGTAGGACATTAATTGCATGTTGATAATTGGTACTACCTCCGTCTCGGTGAATAAGTCATTCGCGTAGTTCTATGTTGACAATTTAACTATCTAAATATGTATTATATGTGACAAAAAATATATATTTAGAAACTACATCCTTGTAGAAATCTAGTGATATATTTTTACGACATATAACACATAATTAATTCCTCAAATCGATGACCTGGAACTACGTGAATGACTTATTCACCTAGACGGAGGTAATAGGATACAATTGTTCGGCGGATTTTATGGCATGAAATGAGTCTAAACGTGTTTATAACAAGTGGCAGTAGAGGGTAATTTTAGCACTATAAAGTGTTTGGTGTTCAACATTGGAGCTATTTAAAATACTAGACCCCGTGATTTGATGGCCAAGATGGTTTGGTTCTACCTCTATGGGTCTTTTTATGTTGGTATATACTAGATAAGATGTCACACCAAATTTTTACCTAGTTGGCATGACTAAGATATAGTACACGATGTGGTATTTGAACTGCGCTAACAACCCTACTTGGCAGGGGCGACCCACATCATTTCATGGGTATTTAATTTAATGCGCATTATTTTTGGCAAAACAATTGTGCAATGTATACAACATACTGTGTGGGGGAAACAAATATTTACGCGTGATATGAGGGTATCCAAGCATTTAGCCCAAACACAAGGCATAGCCCACCTTGTCTCCCTTCCCACCCAACATGGACCAATAGCCCAATATCCTTATCCCAATCTAGTCCGATACAGAAATTACTGCAACCATGATCACACGAGACTCAGTTAGTTCGACCATCACACGAACTAGCACGTCCTATCCCTCAAATTCTGATCGCGCGCACCCATCACAGGATAGATATATCCATTCCAGTGACAACTAATTTTGAACAAAGGTAGTATTAGCGATGTGAATTCGCAATGTGCGAATGTTAGTGAATTTGTGACAAAGGAGCATTAGTTATGAAAAAATAGTACTCAAGTATTGCCATTTTGATATGTTAGACAAATGGCACTTCTATATATTAAACAAGTAGTGATTTTTATGTGGAACAATTTATGATCAATTATATCAAAATATGATATTCTGCTCAATTATGTATTAGATATTATATAGTTAGGCCCCGTTCAGTATGCAGGTTAGTAAAACAAAGGAATATAACACCGCACAGGAATAGCTTTGGTTGCACACTTCAGTCCTGCGGTTCCCCGGAACAGAGGAATAAGAAAAGAATCGATGTTCCATAGGGAAATTAGCAGGAGAAATCAACACATGTTGGCCCCGGCTAACGATTTTTATATGTGAAAAAAAGTACAGCCCGGTGCTTCCAGCTTGCACAAATCACAAATTCTGACCATGATGTGGGTCCCAGGTAGAGGTCGAAGCAGCCTTTTTCTTCCCGGCGCCTCGGGCCTGTTAAAAAACCAGAGCTCCAGGAAGATGTTATTTTTCCTTTGATCATTGCCATTAATATCGTCATAACTATGTGTTTTTCTATCAGTTGTCCTACAGTAATTTCTCTACCCACCGTATGCTATCTATAAGAGAGAAGTCCCCAATGAAAACTATGGCCGCGAGTCTATTTTAATCATATTACTAAAACCAAAAATATCTTGCTGTAATTTTTTTATTTTACTTTGCAATTTATGTATCTATCACTACCAAATTTAATCCTTACAAATAACGAGTTCAAGGGGATTGACAATCATCTTGCGCGCGTTGAGTGCAAGTATTTGCTCTTGTGTGTGCAGGTATTATTTACTAGGTGTTTGCATGGTTCTCCTATTGGTTCGATAACCTTGGTTTTCACTATGGGAAATACTATCCGCTACTATATTGATTCACTCATCATCTTCCGGGAAAATCCCAATGCAGCTCACAAGTAGCAAGCTTTAAAAATCATTTCCCCCTTAATTTTTAACAAGTAACATTATAAATCTCTTCATCATTATCCACATCCCATCATTATCAGCATCATCATCACAAGATATATTGGGATCCAAAGTGGGAGATAACTTTGAAGATTTAGCCATGAGGTAAAAGTGAGGAGAAAGAGATGATGATGTACGATCCTTTGAAGCACCATTGAAGACCACATCTTGTTCCATGGAGTGTTGGGTTTTCTCTACATTTTTAGCACAACAACTCGAGGAAATAGATGTGTTTTTATCATGCCAACAAGACATAGCAAGCATATCATAATGATAATTAGTCAAGCAATTTCTACATGATATGCAAGGACTATCAACACAAGCATGTGAAACATCTAGAGTGCTCGAAGTATTCAAGTCCAAAGATGATGTATCGCAATAAGATAGTGATGAAGGATCAGCAATAGTATGTCCACTATCATCATTGCAATGACCAACACTACTCTCCATATCATTACCTTGTGGCAATCCACATGCAGGTGAAATAGAAGAAGTTGAGAACACAACATAGCCAGAGGTGGAGGGAGAACAATAGATCCCCACAAATCTTGGACACACCATTTTTTTAATCTTTATCCGCAACTCATGAGCATCGTAGAATGGCATGAGTATAACTATATTTCTCAAAGCATTGAGAAGCACATTAGAGGCATGAGCATTGAGATAAGAGTTTTTCTCATCCTCTAAAGATAGGTTTTGAGGATCTTTTGGAGGAGAAAAACCCATAACTACAGTTCGTTAAAAATTTGGGTTCGTGACCCTAAAGAGATTAAGCATACCGATTACCAAAACATTAAAATTTGTGCCATCGAAACTAAGAGTGTCAAAGAATCCTAATCCCCTAGTCGACATCATTACTTTCTAGACGGTTAAGCCTAATAATGAGAGACAAGGCTCTAATATCATTTAGACGATGATGGATGTCGCCTAGAGTGGGGTGAATAGGCGATTTAAAATAATTATGGCTTAGGCTTGAACAAATGCGGAATAAAAATAGCGTTTAACTTGTCAAGCACAAAACCTAAAACAACTAGGCTCACCTATGTGCACCATCAACTTTGCTAAGAAAGATAAACAACTAAGTGATAGCAAGATATATAACACGAAATATTGTGGGTATCACAAAGTAAAGTGTATAATTAAAGGGTTCGGGTAAGAGATAACTGAGGCACGCGGAGACGACGATGTATCCTGAGGTTCACACCCTTGCAGATGCTAATCTCCGTTTGGAGCGGTGTGGAGGCACAATGCTCCCCAAAATGCCACTAGGGCCACTATATTCTCTGTATGCTCTCGCACAATGCAAGATGTCCTGATTCTACTAAGGGACCTTGAGGGCGATCACCGAACCTGTAAAATTGGCAACCCCTGGAGGTGGTCACCAAGCCCGTACAAATTGCTTGGAGAACTCTCCACAACTTAATTGGAGTCTCCCGGGCATGCAGGCGAAGAGTGAACTCAATGCCCTTAAGTCGCCCCCTGCTCCTGCGACGCGCCCCGCACGCTCGTCCGGGAGCCCTAGATCCGCCGCCAGCACGAGCTCCCCTTCTCGGCTCCTCCTTCCCCTGGCCGCCGCGAAGCATGCCGTCGGGGCATCTCCCTCCCCCGTTCAGGATTCCGGCAGTGCGGGTGACGCTGCTCGTTGTAGCGCGAGGTCCGGGGGGTCCACGGTGCCCGTGGCGCACGGATTCGATGTCTGGGTGGCTGGGAGGTGGCGGGGGTCCTGACGGCGCTCGTGGCGGAGGGCTAGGTCGCGGCCCGACCTAGATATCCTCGGGCGGCTGTGGGCGCAGACGGCTTGTGGTGTGCGCTGGTGGGATGGCGGCGGTGGGTGCTCCGGGCAGCGGCTACTGCTGCAGGTCCTGCCTGGCCAGCGGTGCGGGTCCAGAATGACCTGCGCTGCGGGCGGCCGCCCTTACCTCGGCTTGTGGCTGGTAGGGGTGGCGGCGCAGCAGCGGCGGCCTTGGCAGACGTGTTGGCAGGATTCCAGCCGGCTTTGTTGGCTGGACATCGGCGAGCGGCGTGGTTGGACTTCCCGGTGAGCGGTCTTGGTGGTAGGTGGTGGTCTTTGGGGTCCGCTTGCCGGTGGACGGGCCTATGTTGGTGGCCTTGTGTGGATCTGCTTCGACCGCCGCGGTGGGGCGGAATAGTGGGTGTCCGGTGGGGAGGTTGGTGGGAGGGATGGGCGGCGCCGACCCTCAGGCTGCCCATCATTGGCATGAGGTATGCGGGGATGTGTCCGATCCTCCTCTTCCTCCCCATTCCCCATCCGTTTGTGCGCGACAGTAGCTCCAGCATAGTTGCGTCGGTTGTGGTCATCTCCTTAGACCAAAGCTGGCAACTTTGGCTGCTCTTGGGGAGGTTTGTATGTCGGGCGGTGGCTCGGGTGGCGGGAGGCGCGACGTTCTTGGCGGAGCATGCATCTCAAGTGCTGGCAAGCAACCATGGCCACGTGGGTAGCTTGGTTGTGGGTGGTTGGCAAAGCTAGGGTGCTTCGGAGGGAGGTGAGCGTCGGGGTATATCACCTGTGCAGCCGTGTTCTAGCCGACGGTGGTGGCGTCGGTGACGTCGTATCCTTCCTGAAACCTCTGTCGCGATGTTCCCTCTCCCTCCGTCTTTCCCCAGGTGAAAACCTGATCTCTGGATCGAGCGGTGGCGGTTCTATGGTCGTTACCTTCTGGGAGGCACCGCTCTGGAGTCCTAGCTTTGTCGTTGTCCATTTCACCTCTCCATGGTGGTTTCTCATGATGGAGGTCTCCGTTGGCTCCAAGCGGTCTTCTTTGTATATCCGTAGTTGGCTAGGTGGTCGGTGGAGTGATGTTTCTCTGCCCGACGCCTGTGTATCTTCCCTTGGGTGTGTGTGTTGTGTGTGTAGGTGGTGTGAGAGCATTACTAGTAGAACCCTCAAACCCTCAAACCCTTATAAATAACTGCTTTTTTGCAGTTTGCAAGCAAAAAATCGCGTAGACTAGAACCCCTTAACCCTCAAACCCTTAAAAAATTTTAAGGGTCCAACCCTCAAACCCTCTCCCAACCTTCAGAAGTAAGGGTTGGGGAGCAAAACCTACCCAACCCTCACTTGGCGGTTATCCTCGCGCCAACTACCGCGCCCGCGCCCACGCCCGCGTCCGCGGCTGCTAGTCGCCCCCGCCGCCGCCGGCCGCCCCGTCGACCTCCCGCGCGTCCGCGCCCGCCCAGCCCCCAGCCGCCGGCCTCTCCTCCACCTCCTCCCGGCCACGGCCGCGCTCGCCCCGCCCCTGGCTGTCGCCATCCGTCCCGCCGCCCACGCCGCCCGCCGCCCCGCCGGCTTCTACTCCCGCGCGCCCGCCCGCCGCCCCGCCGGCTTCTACTCCCGTGCGCCCGCCCGTCGCCTCCGGCTCCCGCCCCCCGGCCTCTCCTCCTCCCGCGCCTCTCTGACTCCGCGCCCTCCGCCTCGACCCGCCGCCACCGCCCTTCGGCCCGTGCCCGCTCCCACGCCGTCCGCCTCCCGCCCCCGCGCCCTCCGCCTCCGCCTCCCACCCCCTGGCCACTGCCCTCCGCCCGCGCCCGCCCCGCCATCCGCCCTCCGCCCCCGCGCTGCCCTCCGGCTATCGTGCACGAGGTGCTCGACGGTATGCCCGCAACGACAATATCGTTCATGGGGAATATTCCGTTATAAGGGTTGGGTTTGAGGGTTCTAATCTTTGCCCCTGTTTTTCAACCCGTAAAAGTGCACAAAAAGACCATTTTTGGACCCTTAAAACGCTAGTGAGGGTTTGAGAGTTTGAGGGCTCTACTAGTAATGCTCTGAGTTTTTATCGTTTCTCGGATGTATTGTGGTGGTGCTTTATTATATAAAGGCGGGGGAAACCCTTTTTCATTAATTGGAGTCTCCCGAAGCTAAGCTTTACACCACAATGATGGAGCTTTGACAACACCAACCATCCAGGGCACGAAAGCACCCAAGATGAACAAGCTCTAGGGTGCCCAAACACCCAAGAGTAATAAGCTTCTCAACTTTTACTTTCACGTATCACCGTGAAGAACTCAAACCAATGCACCAAATGCAATGCAAGGACACATGGAGGGCCCAAGTCCTTTTCTCGCAAATCCCACCACAACAACAAATGCCATGAAGGAATATGAGAGGAAGAACAAAAAAGAAGAACAACAAAGAACTCGAAAATCTAGATCCATAAGGTTCCCCTCATTTAGAGGAGAAAATGATTGGTGTAAATATAGATCTAGATCTCCTCTCTCTTTTCCCTCCAAAAGAATCAAGAACCATAAGAGGAATTGAGAGTTAGCAAGCTCCAAGAGGTCAACAATGATGGAGGGAAAAACCTGCAACCAGATTCTCTTTGGAGGAAGAAAGGGGGGGGGGGGGGGGGGGGGAGGGTATTTATAATTTGGGGCTAAATAATTTTGTATTGACGCCATCCAAAAGTTTCCCATAGAATCGGCACTAACTTAATGTTACCATGATTCCTCTTATTTTTTGGCGTGCTCCGCTACAAGCCGGATTTGCACCATTCTGGTAGTTGCTTACTATTTTGTTGTATTGAAGTGCTGATAATGTACTACATTAATGAATAAACTACTCCTCTGTGTGCGTTAAATTTTGGACTTCCATTTGGTTGTACAAGCAGTATGACAAGGAGCTGATGAGTACTCAGGGACTAGCACTAATGATCCTCTCTTTTTTGATATATCAGATTTGCTCTTCTTATGTCCATGTATGTTTGATATAATAAATATGAATTTAATTATTTCAGTTATTCCATAAAAAATTGTAGTTTTTCAACACAAGTATAATCGCAGACGCTCACATGTACTCATCCCTATAAACGCACGCACGCACACCCTACCCCTAAGAGCACCTCCGACCAAAGCGATGAGGCTTTATATGTTAGTTTTGATGTCTTACATCAGATATTTTAAAGACCACAATTACATTATTAGTCTATTTAAAAATTGTGGCTCTTGCAAAATTAATAATGGTGTAACAAAGGTTTAAACTGCCACCTTAATATACCACTCTATGTTTTCTGTCTGAAATCGTACAAATTTATCCAGTTTAGTGAACTTTTATATTGGATTATTTTAGGAAATTGTTGGTACATATACTGGCTTTATGGTTTCCTTTGGCACGGTTAAAACTACTGCCTATGTAAAGAAATATTTCTTTAGAGGGACTGCTTTCATGCTCATGTGATTCTCTCCTAAGCCGGCATCATGCTTATTATTCATTTGGGGGGCATTGCAAATCAGAGTCTTCTAGTTTCTACAGCTGTGCCTCGCCTCACCAGCTCATAATTATAAGATAATTTGAAAATGTAATGTGACTTCTAGGATATTGTGATATTACTATATATAAAAATCCACTTCGGAGCCCGGGGTCAGATGAGCCCGGTAAACAGTAAAATCACCAAAAATAGAAAAAAAATCAAAAAGTCCTGAATTTTTTAAAGTAAGATGCGCATGTGCATGATGTTCGTTCAAATTTGGGCGACATTTGGACTTTTGAGGCGCACGCGGCAAAAAAGACAAATCCAGGCATGAACAATACTGCTTTTCAAATGTTTCTCTCATACCTGGATTTTGCTTTTTTTTTGCCACGAGCTCCTCGAATGTCCAAATGTTACCAAAATTTGCACGAACATCATGCGTCGAAGCATTTTTCACCATAATTGTTTTTTGAATCTGTTTGATAACTTAAACGCATTTACTGGTAACTCCCGGGCTCATATGATCCCGGAGCCAAAACGCTGTTCTCTATATAAAAGTATATACAGTAAATTAAGAAGAAAGAAATTGTAGCCCGCGCATGTGCGCGGGCCACTTTGCTAATTTTCTATGAAAAAACAGTAACACGGAACAAATTCCACATTTTATCCCCTAAGTGTCCAGTAACGATGGAAACTACACTGTTCTTTTAACTGACCACCATGCATTTAGAAGTGGCTTTTCGTATTGAATTTGACATTTGACATATGACCATGTTGGAATAACCCCGGGAGAAATACTTGTACTCCGTTGCCACCAGTCACCACTGTTAGGATTTAGGAATAAACTAATTAGGATAGTTGTAAGGATAATTGCTTTTCCTTTTAACATCTAACACTTGTTTGTTGCTTGGTAATCACCATAGAATCGTTTACAAGAAGTGCAATAATCTCATCACGTGGTTCTTCCATCCACCCACTACAGATGCTAAGGGTAGCCAGGTTTGCTAATTACTGCTTATTAGCAACCTCCTTATGTTTGGCAACCGTCATTTTTGCAGTCCTTTGTAAGGGTCATGTCGGGATTGCACCCCCGTCAAATTATCTATATTACTAGCCTTCATCACCATCAATAAACAGAGAACTATTCATTCTCATTACTTTCACATTTTTTTCAACAAACAACACAATAGCCTGACAAACTAATATTGGATAGTAATAATATGGAGGCTTAGTCCAGGTACACTGTACCCTACACCAACTTAACAAGGTAAAAAAAAACGACCACGATGAGGTAAGACTACTAGCATCAGACATTAGAACAAATTTACTGTTGATGCTTCTTCGATCGTTTGTTCTTCCTGCCAATTAGTCTACTGAATCTACACAGCTAGCAAGCACACGTCTCTGAAAATAACAGAGATTTTTTTTATGTAAACCAGGGATATTATTCATTGTCCATCAAAGAAGGAATACAAACAATATCAGGCATAATCACTTGCCACAAGTGGCGTTCTACAGGGAGAGATGAAGCTGCCTTACCGACTGCATGAGCTTGAAAACGTTCCTCCCTTTTCTCAAACCGGAAATAAACTTTAACAAAATCTTTCATCCTATGCCTAATCTCCTCTAGAAGAGGATCATAAGACGTCAAAAACGTCCTAGTAATATTTGTAACTATCTCCAAGCAATCTGATGCTATGATCACATGTTAGAAATTCAGGTCTTTGGCCAAAGCTAACACTTCATTGCATGCATGGGCTTCCAGACTTGGTGCATCTACAAGACCGTAAAAAGAAACTATCGAGGCTCCAAGATAGTAACCATCCTTGTCCACACCGCTGCGGCTGCACCCCATACTGCCATGATATGCTAGTACAACACCAATGTTTATTTTTGCAGCTTCTTCACACAAAGCGATCCGCTTTTGAATTCATGGGCGTTGAGTATGTGCAGTATTTGGTGAGTTCGTCTTTATGGTAGTAGCGATTTCTAGGTCTTCCAAATATCAATTAATAAAGCACATGGTGGAGAGCGGACTCTGAAACTCATTGTCGTGAATAGCTCGTCTTCTCGTCCACCATATAGACCACACGGTAATCAACACCCTTGTGAGATCTAGCTGATTTATAGGTTCAAAGAGCCAGAAAAGACATAGTCGTGCATCATCGCTTCAATTTGAAATAACGTGCTTGAGCACCAATTCATCTCATAGTGCCCACATGTACCGTGCCATGTGACACTCGAAAAGAGAGTGGCCTCAATTATCAATCGCCGAGTTACAGATCGAACACACCAGTGTAGTTTCCATGCTCCGTTGTTCATGAGCGTCGTCTCCGTCGGTAGTGACATAGGCAACATGACCCAATGGGCGGGGCCATTCTCGAAATGAAATCATGAATGGTCTACTACTTTGCCTTACGAGCTGCTTCCCAATTAGTATGATTCCTCCCATAAACTGACTATCGTTTGACTAAACTTTGTTTTATCAACGACGCAATCCGACTGACATCATAAAAGGCCATACTGCCCCCCCCCCCCCCCCCCCCAGACATGAAGAAGCATCAATACCATCAAAACATTATCCATACCATCCAAACATTACATTCATGGAATTCGCTGCGTTTTAGCCAAAAAAGGAAATTCCCAATTTGCCATATCAATTAACAAAGAGGGACCAGCCCTTGTCACATCACACCCCTCCGTCCCAAAATAAGTGCCTTAACCTTAGTACAACTTTGTACGTACTAAAGTTAGTATAAAACTGAGACACTTATTTTGGAACGGAGGGTGTATCTTTTTTGGATTATATGAACGTGATCCACACACATTATTGCCACATCACACCAATGCGTACTCGCCATCTTCCTTGGATTATACCCAACGTGATATACGATAGCTAGCTATGAGCCAGACCCTCTCTCTCTCTCTCTCTCTCTCTCTCTCTCTCTCTCGCGCGCGCGCGCGTTTGCACCCATTGCATTGAGCATGCGAGCCTCTCTCTACGTTATACGATTATATGGCTTAGAACATGATATATGAACCAAACCAACGTGATATACGATAGCTAGCTATGAGCCGGAACTCATCGAATCACACATGACCTAGAGACTTTGTCAGTCAACTGATCATGGGTACCAACATAATCGATCTTGACCAGCCCAGCTTCCATACTCTCACGAACTTTAATATGCTTGCTTCGATCCTGGTATAGACATGATCTGCTGATTTGTTATAGAGCTTGACCTTGACCGGTTCATCAACTTCATCTCTCCGAGAAGTCGATTCTGCTAGATGCATTGGCATGTCGCTTGTGGCTGCTACATACTCCGCTTCACAAGAGCTGATCGCTACGGCCTTTTGTTTCTGTGAAGCCCTGGAGACAATATTTTCTCCAAGGAATAACTGGTGTGCATTCCTTGTGAGGCACTAAACATGAAAGAAGCATCGATACCGTACCATTAAAACATTACATATATGGAATTCGCTATGTTTTAGCCAAAAAAGGGAATTCCCAATTTGCCATATTAATTAACAAAGCAGAGGGACCAGCCCTACTCACATCACACCCATGCACACTTACCACCTTCTTTGGATTGTACCAAACGTGATCCACGCACCATTTTGTCACATCACACCCATGGTACCCACCATCTTCTTTGAATTATCCATACGTCCAGCAAGAGAGCCTGATGGACGGACTGGACAACCATCAATTGATATTAGAGGTTGCTGCTATCTCTCTATCTCTTGTGGAGGTCCACCCCCTTTAACATCGCTCTGCTTTTCACGTCCCATAATTTATAGTACATTGTATGAAAGAGGCGGGAAATTTATTTCAACAGAATGTACTCACTACTGCCAGCCGCCAGCTAGGGTGGTGACAATGTACCGTGCCGGACCAAGGTATAAGTAAATCTGGATTGTGTGAGTATGATGGACTAGCTACTCTTTTTCGATAAAGGGTCAATTTTGTTGACTCAAAATGAACCATCAAGTGAATATAAACATGATGAGCGCACATCCAAACTCTGCAGAGCTACTCCTATAAACATGATGAGCGCCGACGACGGTGACGCTTGCGGGCGCCGTTATCTTCCTGAAGACGTTGTCGTGGTTCTTCTCTCCGTGCCCGGGCTTCGGTGAAAACTCCGTTCGTTCGAGACGCGACAGTGGCCACGCTTAGCACCATTCTCCCTCCTGAAGGCGTTGTCGTGGAGCTTAAGTGTGTTAGGGCGTAGTGTGGTGTTGTGTTCAGTTCTCACTTTTCCTTTTGGCTTTGCCGTCTATCTTTGGATCGCCTTTGTAAGATGGTCTCCTCAGCACCTTGTATCGTTCGGCCGTATACCTTTTCCGGTGTGGCTTTATTTATAAAGCGAGCCAAAGTATGTTTCAAGAGAGAGGGAGTACGTGTTAAGTCATCCTGGTTGATTCAGTCTGCTTTACACGTCAATGACTGCTTTCATGCTCATGTGATTTTCTCCTAAACCGACGTCATGCCTAATATTCATTTGGAGGGGCATTGCAAATCAGAGTCTTCCAGTTTCAGCAGTTGTTTACAAGAAGTGCAATAATCTCATCACGTGGTTCTTCCATCCACCCACTACAGATGCTACGGGTAGCCAGGTTTGCTTATTCCTGCATATTAGCAACCTCCTTAAGTTTAGCAACTGTCATTTTTGCGGTCCTTTGTAAGGGTCGTGTACGGATGCACCCCCTCAGATTATATATATTACTAGCCTTGATCACCATCAAGAAACAGAGAACTATTCATTCTCATAATTTTCACATTTCAACAAACAACACAATAGCATCAGACATTAGAACAAGTTTACTGATGATGCTTCCTCGAACATTTTTTTGGAACGAAGGCTCCAGAGGAGCCCGACTTTGAATTAACAAAGCCATCAACCGGCCAGGAGTACAAAAGCGGACCACGAACAAAGCAACGGCTAAAGGATACATGGTAGAAAGAAGGACAACTAACTAAGCTACACCTACAACCAGCGAACAGAAAATTACATTGAAGAACAGCCAATTGAGGATAAGCCCTCTATGCAAAGGCCCTGAAACGACTATGAAGAAGCCACGAGGATCTGCAGCCGCCAAAATAGGTCGGGCACATGGCTGAAACCCGAAACTCGAGGTGACACAACACATGCCTACTCTAACACCGAAGGGGATCTCTTCCCCTCGCCTAGGCTCGAAGGCGCCGCACCGTCGAAGTGTAGAGACACTCACCCGAGAGCAAGAGCATAGGTTGGTCTCAAGGCCGGGCCAGCAATGGGGCCAACCACATCATGCCGGAGCACACACAAGCAAGCTGCTGCGCAGGCGCCGAAGGATACCGATGGAAGAATGAAAGCTGCCGGGAGAGTCGCTGAAAGGAAGAAGCTGTCGAGCCACATGGTGAAGATTAGGAACGAGGAACTCACGAACCAGCCGAATCGGCACCTGCGGCGTTGCTGCTGCCGTGAAGGGGAACCCGATCCCCTTCCATCCAAAATCGAGGGCGCCGACCCGCCGGGACATTGCAAACGCCACCGCAGAGCACTTGTAGCTGGATCTAAAACCTGCAGAGAAGGAACGCCACGGACTCCACAGACGCCAGGCACCCACCTTCAGCTACACGCCCCCAAAGCACCAAACTTCCCCAGACGGCGCCTCCAAGGAGGACACGACGCACCAGGCGCCGCCGCCGCCCATCCCAGGCCGGGATTTGAGCTTTCGCCCGGGAGGCATGGCCGGGGTGTGGAGGAGAGCCCACGGCTGCGGCTCCAATGAGCAAAACGACACAACAGGGCGCCGTCGCCGCCGCGTTGGAAATACCAACAAGGGTTTCCCCCGGGCTCGTCCAGCGCCACCTGCTCGGGGATCACCCTGCCGGCACCAGATCCGGCGACCAGAGGCCCGGAATCAGGCGAATCCAGCGAGGAGAGCAGAGAGGGGGAAAACCTGACCTTCAGATCTGGAGCAGAGGAGGAGGAACCTCGCCGCGCCGCGACCACAACCCGCCGGGCCCTCGCTGCCCGCGCAGCCAAGGGGGCCGGCCATCTCCTCCCGTGCGCGCCGCCAGCCGAAGGACGGCGCCGCCTCGCCGACCGGGCCGCCGCCCAGGCTTCCGAGGTCCAACGCCACAGCGGGCGAAGCGACGAAGCCCCACCGCCACCGTCATCGGCAGTCGCCCAGGCGATGCCCGACGACTCCCTCGGGTGATGGCAGGGGGGAGGGGAGGGGGGTGGATGGCGCCTAGGGAAACCCCAGGGTCCCTCGGGTCGCCCTCGGGAGGACGACGCGAGGGGAGGGGAGGGGCATAAGACGTCAAAAATGTCCTAGTGATATTTGCAACTATCTCCAAGCAATCTGATGCTATGGTCACATGTGAGAGACTGAGGTCATTGGCCAAAGCTAACACTTCATTGCATGCGTGGGCTTCCAGACATGGCGCATCTACCAGACCATAAAAAGCAACCGTCGTGGCTCGGAGATAGTAACCATCCTTGTCCCTACACACCGCTGCAGCAGCACCCATGCTGCCATGACTTGCTAGTCCAGCACCAATTTTTATTTTTGCAGCTTCTTCACCCGGAGTGATCCACTTCTGAATTCATGTGCGTTGAGTACATGCAGTATTTGACGAGTTAATCTTGATGGCAGTAGCGATTTCTAGGTCTTCCAAATATCGATTAATAAACCACATGGTGGAGAGCGGCTCTGAAACTCATTATCGTGCATAGCTCGTCTTCTCGTCCACCATATAGACCACATGCTAATCAACACCCTTGTGAGATCCTGCTGATTTGTACTCCCTCCGTTCGGAATTACTTGTCACAGAAATGGATGTAACTACAACTAAAATACATCTAGATACTTTCATTTCCTTGGCGAGTAATTCCGAACGGAGGGAGTAGGTTCAAAGAGCCAGAAAAGCCATAGCCGTGCATCATCGCTTCAATTTGAGCTAACATGCCTGAACACCAATTCATCTCCCAGTTCCCAGACACACCGTGCCATGTGACACTCGAAAAGACAGTGGCGCCAATTATCAATCGCCGAGTTACAAACAGGAACACACCGGCGTAGTTGCCACGCTTCGTTGTTCATGAGCGACGTCCCCGTCGGCAGTGACATAGGCAACATGGCCGAATGGGCGGGGCCATTCTCAAAACAAAATGATGCATGGTCTACTCGTAACGAGATGCTTCCCCATTAGTATGGTTCCTCCTATAAATTGACTATCGTTTGACTAAACTTTGTTTTATCAACCATGCAATTCGACGGACATCATCCTTCTCGCCAGATGCTTCCACATGGTATATTCTTGGATCACAAGTTAAAATTATATTGCTTGTCATAAGACAATATCAATGGTTCGGCGCTTGCTTTAGTTGTTAGCTACCAAAAGGCCATACTGCCCCTCAAACATGAAGAAGCATCACTACCATCAAAACATACGTTTATGGATTTTGCTGTGTTTTAGCCAAAAAAGGAAATTCTCAATTTGCAATATTAATTAACACAGAATAGGGACCAGCCCTTGTCACATCACACCCATGCCTACTTACTATCTTGTTTGAATTATAGGAACATGATCCACCCACATTGTTGTCACATCACACCCATGCATACTCGCCATCTTTGGATTATACCCAACGTGATATACGATGGCTAGCTATATATGAGCCAGATCGATGGACTGGACAACCTCCTTGTCGTCATCCATCCGTTTCAAGATCTCTTCGGTTTGGACCCATCAGACAGAGCATGAGTCTCTCTTCTCGTTACTGAATTTGGGACACAGGAAGTTTTGTGCTGCCTACATCGTAGCGTTTTCTTTTGTCTTTCCTGTACCTTATACTCACTCTTTAGTGATCTAAACACTCTTATATTTCTCTACAGTGGGAGTGCGATTGTACAAAGCAAACAGAGTCTCCCCATCCCAACTCGGTCTTGCATCAAGATGGCAACAGGGACTAAACCCATCGGGTTTTGCCTACCCAAACCCATCCCCATGAGAAAATCACAAACCCATCCCCGTCCCCATCATCATGCGCGGAGCTAGTTTTTTGCCCATCCCCTAAACCCGTCGTGTTTTCTAAACCCACGGGAAAATCCGCATATTTAAGCAAATATAGTAGCAGCACAGAATAGCATTTCAGTAGAAAAAAGAGCATATTTCAGCAGCATAACTTTAGAAAATTTTAGCACAATACAATAGTACATGGTTTAGCAGCTAGAAGGAGCATATTTCAGCAGCATAACTTGAGCAAAAAGAGCGATAACAGCAACTACAAGGAACAAATTTCAGCACAATACAATAATACATGATTAGAGCATATTTCAGCAGCTACAAGGAGTATTTTGACGGGGATGGCGGGTTTCGGGTTCAGGTATTGCTCAAACGGGTTTGAACCCGCGAAACGTGTCGGGTTTTATACTTTACCCATCAGCAGCCCCACGGGGTTAAAAAGACGCCCATCCCCGTCCCCTAATAATAGGGTAAAAACCCGCGGGGACGCGGGTTTCGGGGACCCGTTGCCATCTTGAGTCTTGCAACATGCAGTACTGACCGGGAGAAAAGAAGAAAGAAATAAAGAGGAGAGCATGCGTGCTGCACATTGTTAAACTGTGAATATTCTCATTGTAATCATTTGTTGTAACAGCTTTAGTCAATCCTACTTTGTAGGATCTCAGAGCTCGTGGCCTGCGTGCCACGCTTGTAGGAGCGCATCGCTCTCCTCTGAGGAGGATATATACTTGTACTCTGTAACTGATTTGGTTAAGGAAGCAAATATACAATCCAACTTGGTATCAGCCTTCAGGTTCCACCATGACCGCGCCGGACTCCTCCGCCGCCACGAGCTCCGCCACCTCGCCGGGCTCCTTCTCCTCCCCCACGGCGCCCGCTGCGGTCACGACCTCCTCCTCCTCCGCTACCACCTCCCCGCCGTTCGTTTTCGGCACCACCCCCTCCCTTCTCAGTGGCTCCTCCGCCGCCTCTGGATCCCAGTTCGCTCCTCTCTTCACCTCTGGCGCCCCTCCTCCTGCTCCCCCTGCGCCGCGTCTGCCGATCTACGCCGACCACATCTCCAATCACATAAAGTTCCTGCTCAATCCCGCAGATCACAACTACCATAAGTGGAAGACGTTCTTTCTCATGGTGCTCATTCGCTACGGCGTTTCCTACCTCATCGAGCACCTGCCTCCTCCCAACGCCACCTCCGACTACCTTGAGCTCGACGCCCATGTCGTCCTCTGGATCTACGCCACCCTCTCCGACACCATGTGCGATCACGTCATCGGCGCCACCACCACCTTCGCTCTTTAGCACAAGATCAAGGACTTCTTCCTTGCCAATCGCGCCGCCCGTTACATGATCCTTAATCGCCAGTATCGCAACCTCAAGCAAGGCGATCTCTCAGTGTCTGAATATGCGCGGCGCATGAAGCTCCTCACCGATGGCTTGGCTGACATTGATCACGCCGTCACTGAGGTGGATCTCACCACCCAGTTCCTCCACGGCCTTGACAAGCGGCTTGACACCATCCGCGTCGTCCTCGGCGATCAAGGCCTTCCCTTCGACACCGTCCTCTCCAGAGTCATCCTCGCCGAAGAATCCCAGGAGCAGCGCGCGGCCGAGGAGAGTGCCTCGGCCTTTGCTCTGACCGGTGGCGGCTCCGCTGGCGGCAGCTCCAGCACAGGCGGTCGGGCCACCAACGACCGGGGTGATCGCTCCTCCGACCGCTCCTCCGATCGGGGCGACCGGGACGGTGGTGACCGTGGTGCCCACGGCGCTCCTCATCCACCCACCCCACCCGTTGGTCGTGGTCTTGGTGACCGCGGTGGCCGTGGCCGCGGACGGGGTCGCGGCCATGGCGACAACTACGGGCGCACTCCACCGCCTCCTGCAGCGCCCTTCACCGGCTACTTCGCTCCCTACGGCATGGCGCTGCCCTCACCGCGCTCCGGCTGGGTCCCTCCCAATGCCGCTGGCATGCTCGGTCCGCGCCCCGGGTCTCATGCGCAGGCCTACCCGGTGTTCCAGGCTCCTCCGAATCAGTTCTACCCGCATCAGCCACCCTCTTGGGAGCACGCTGCCATGCTCAATGCCGCCTACAGCTCCGGTGGCTTCCCTCCCCAACCTGCACCCGAATGGTACCTGGACAGCGGTGCATCCTCTCACGTGACGGGCAACGCAGGTAACATCACCAAGTCTAGTTATTCATTAAAGCATGCTCCTCCTAGCATACTTTTCGGCAATGGGACTCACCTTCCCGTCACTGCCTCCGGCTCGGCCACCCTTCACCCTTACGATTTTCGCCTTACCGATGTGCTTGTTTCCCCAACCGTAGTCACTAGTCTTATTTCTGTTCGTCGTTTCACACGTGACAATGCTTGCTCCATTGAGTTTTACCCTTGTGGTTTTCTTGTGAAGGATCTTCGCACTCGGAAGGTACTCATGATCTCCGTTAGCCATGGTGATCTCTACCCCTTCTTCGGCAATAAAAGCGCTCCGCCCTCCGTCTTCACCATCTCCACGGCGGACTTGTGGCATCGCCGGCTTGGCCATCCCGGAGCCCACTCCATGTCTACTTTAGCCAAGGATTTTCTTTCTCCATGTAATAAAGCAGGCTCACTCACCTTGTAGTGCTTGCCAATTAGGCCGTCAGCCGCGCCTTCCCTTTCCATCTTCTTTTAGCAAAACACTTGCACCATTTGATTTGATACATTGTGACTTGTGGACGTCCCCCGTTGTAAGCTTCTCGGGCTATCAATACTATCTTATTGTTCTCGATGATTTCACTCATTACTCATGGTCTTTTCCTATGCGCAACAAATCCGACACCTCCACTCTCTTACAATGCTTTTCACCTTTGTCCACACCCAATACAATGTTGTAATCAAAGCAATGCAATGTGACAACGGCGGCGAATTCATCAACTCGTCTCTTCGTTCCTTCTTCTCCAACGGCATCGCCTTCCGCTTCTCCTGCCCACACACCTCTCCCCAAAATGGCAAAGCCGAACGGCTCATTCGCACCACCAATGACATAGTACGCACCCTTCTCCTCCAAGCCCATCTCACTCCCCCGTTTTGGGTCGAGGCTCTTCACACGGCAACATACTTGCTCAACCATCGCCCTTCTCGTGCCATAGCCAATGCCACACCATATTTTATTCTCCACGGAGTCCATCCCTCCTACGACCACTTGCGCGTTTTTGGATGCCTCTGCTTCCCCAACACTTCCGCCACTATGGAACACAAACTCTCCCCTCGTTCCTCCAAGTGCGTTTTCCTAGGCTATCCTCTCGAGCACAAGGGTTACAGATGTTTCGACTTGCAAACCCGGCGCGTGATCGTCTCCCGACACGTCACATTTGACGAATACAGCTTCCCTTACACACCTGCCACACAATCGCCACAGCAACCTCCGTCCGCACCGGATCCACCCCGATCCCCACAAAATCTCTTGGATCACCCGCCTGCGTCGCTTCCGCCCCGGCCCCACCATCCACCAGCGCCTGCACCACCTACCCCCGCATGAAACCAATCACCACTCGCCCCCTCCCCACCTGCAAGACCTGGCCCGCGCACTACCCCGCCCGGATCCCACGGCGCATCCGCATCGACCACCGAGCCCACCTCCCTGGCCCCCTCCTCGCCCACTCCTCGCCCACGATCCGCCTTGGCCTCCGCGCCTGTCGGCTCTATCCCACCCGCGCCTGACTCGCCTGCCTCCCCATCCGCGGGCCCCGCCGCATGCACAGCCAACATGCCCTCGCCACGTCTCCCCCGCCATGCACGCCCAGCCGATCGACCACGTAACTCCCATACCATGCACACTCGCGCCAAACGTGGTTTTTGCATGCCCCGTCGCCTCTTTCTCGCCGATTCCACCACCACAACTCTCTCACCCATTCCTGCCACTTACAAATCGGCTCTCAAAGATCCCAATTGGCGCACCGTTATGCAAGAGGAATATAATGCTTTAATTGATAACTCTACTTGGTTGTTGGTCCCTAAGCCTGCAGGTGTCAACATCGTTACGGGAAAATGGATCTACCGTCACAAGTTCCATGCGGATGGCTCTTTGGCTCGCTACAAAGCTCGATGGGTGGTGCGTGGTTTCACCCAACAGGAGGGTGTTGACTATGACGAAACCTTCAGTCCGGTCGTCAAACCGTCTACTATTCGTGTGGTGCTCTCCCTTGCCACGTCCTGCTCGTGGCCCATTCACCAACTAGACGTCAAAAATGCCTTCCTCCATGGCAACCTTCAAGAGACGGTGTACTGCTCCCAACCATCCGGATTTGTTGATTCCTCCCGCCCGGACCATCTGTGCCTTTTGCGCAAGTCTCTATATGGCTTGAAGCAAGCCCCTCGCACCTGGTTTCTCCGGTTCAAGTCATTCCTCTTGTCCCTTGGCTTTTCTGCCTCCAAGAGTGATTCTTCGTTGTTCATACTTCACCACGGTTCCTCCCTCGCCTACTTACTCGTGTACGTTGATGACATTATCCTCACGGCCAACTCCCCTTCCACTCTTCACGCCATCATTGCTTCTCTGAAACGGGAGTTCTCCATGACGGATCTTGGTGACTTACATCACTTCCTTGGCGTCAATGTAACACCCAACAAGTCTGGGCTCTTCCTTAGTCAACAGCAGTACACCCTCGAGATACTTCACCGTGCCACTATGCTTAACTGCAAACCCGTGTCCACACCCATCGACACCACTTCCAAGCTCTCCTCCACCGAGGGCCGCCTCCTCTCCAACCCAACCTACTACCGGAGCCTCGCTGGCGCCCTCCAATACCTCAACCTAACCCGCCCCGACATCGCCTACGCGGTCCAACAAGTCTGTCTCTTCATGCATGCACCGCGCGACTCCCATATGCAGCTTATCAAGCGCATACTTCGCTATCTACAAGGCACTTCTCACTATGGGATTCAGCTCTACAAATCCTCCACCATGGATCTCACAGCTTACACAGACGCAGACTGGGCGGGTTGCCCGGATACCCGCAAGTCCACCTCGGGATTCTGTGTTTTTCTTGGCGCCAACATCGTCTCCTGGTCCTCCAAACGCCAGCCGACGGTGTCCCGTTCTAGCGCTGAAGCAGAGTACCGGGGTGTCGCCAATTGTGTGGCTGAATCGTGCTGGCTTCGCCAACTACTACATGAGCTTCGCTGCCCGCCCACAAGAGCTACGGTGGTGTATTGTGACAATGTCAGCGCCTCTTACCTCGCCTCCAACCCCGTCCAGCACCAGCGCACGAAGCACGTCGAGATCGATCTTCATTTTGTGCGAGACAGGGTGGCTCTAGACGAAGCACGCGTGCTGCATGTTCCTTCAAGTTCACAGTTTGCAGATTTATTCACAAAGGGATTGCCATCCCAAGTGTTTCATGAGTTTCGTGACAGCCTGAACGTCCTTCCCCGTGGCGTTCCGGCTGGGGGGGGGGGGGGGGGGGGTGTTAAACTGTGAATATTCTCATTGTAATCATTTGTTGTAACAGCTTTAGTCAATCCTACTTTGTAGGATCTCAGCGCTTGTGGCCTGCGTGCCACGCTTGTAGGAGCGCATCGCTCTCCTATGAGGAGGATATATACTTGTACTCTGTAACTGATTTGGTTAAGGAAGCAAATATACAATCCAACTCACATATCCGCTAGCTGTCATACTCGACAGCCATGAAACATTTGTTTTAACGGAAAACAAGCTTAACCTATGCGAGGATGAGTTTAGCTTAGGAAAACATTTCTTCCCCGTATTCATAACGTCCGATGTTGATCTCTCTGATACTCAGTCTTTGCCGGAACTTGACGGATTACACATGACCTAGAGACTTTGTCAACAAACTGATCATGGGTTCCAACATAATCGATCTCCAGCAGCCTAGCTTCCATACTCTCACGGGCGTTAATTAATATGCATTGCTTCAATGATTCTTCTCCCTTCATCTCGCCAGGAAGACGACTCTGGCAGATGCCTTGGCACGTCGCTGCTGTCTGTGTCTGCTACATATTCTGATTCACAAGAGCTGATCGCCACGACCTTTTGTTTCTGTGAATCCCAGGAAACAGGGTTTTCTCGAAGGAATAACCGGTGTGCATTCCCTTCGTGAAGCACTAAGTATGAAAGAAGCATCAAAACCATTAAATCATTACATATATGGCCCTTGTCATATCACGATCACACCCATATTCACACTGACTACCTTCTTTGGATTGTACCAAACGTGATCCACGCACATTTTATCACATTACATCCATGGATGCATGCCCACCATCTTCTTTGGATTGTACTACCAAACATGATTTACGAGGGATCCTGATCGACATACGGGACAACCATCAATTAATTCTCTCTCTCTCTCTCTCTCTCTCTCTCTCTCTCTCTCTCTCTCTCTCATGTCTACCAAATGTACTCACCACTGCCATCCGCCAGCTAGGATCGTGACAATGCACCAACGAGCAACGTGCTGGACCAAGGTATAGGTAAATCCGGACTGTGTGAGTATGATGGAGTAGCTACTCTTTTTCGACAAAGTCTGAATCTTTTCGACTCAAAATGGACCATCAAGCGGATGTAAAAATGATGAGCACACGCCCGAACTCTACATAGCTACTCTTAACATATGTATGCACGTCCTAGCTCATGGCACATTGTTTAACGGTGGACGATGGAATCCTCGTTGGTCTATCACGTTCACACTCACACACGGTAACACATCAACGTGGTATAGCTAGCAAATCATTTACTTCGATGAAGGACAAGACTCCGTCCAACACACAGCCCGTAGGCTATATATACAGCATGTAGATGAGGCTCCATCCCATGCACCACCGCAACGTGTACGTTTGCAACAAGCTTAGCTGGTATTAGCAAAGATGGCCATGGGCAAGAGCGTCAGTTTAGCGCCGCTGCTGCTCACCTTAACCTGCTTGTTCTGCTGCTACTCCGCCATCTCTTCTTCTTCTTCTTCCCAAGCTTCCTCCGATGGCTTCTTTGGATGTGTATCGGAGGCTAAAATCCCGGTGTCCAAGCAGGACCAGGATTGGTTCAATATGCAGCTCGACGCCTACACCAGGAACGCAAGGTTCTTGGGGAATACCACCGGGAGGCCGCTCTACATCGTGATGCCGTCGAACGCCGCCCACATCCAAGATGCTGTGGTCTGCGGCGCCCGAAACAAGATGCCCACCCGTGTGCGCAGCGGTGGGCACGATTATGAGGGCTTGTCGTACCGGTCAGTAGATGCCAAGGGCTTTGCCTTGCTCGACATGTCTCAGCTACGCACCGTGCTCGTCGACAAAAATACGTCGACGGCATGGGTGGAGTCTGGCGCAACACTCGGCGAGCTCTACTACGCCATTGGGAAGGCAAGCGACGTGCTTGCATTCCCGGCCGGTGTGTGCCCCACCGTTGGTGTTGGAGGCCAATTTACTGGTGGCGGTTTCGGCATGCTGATGCGGAAGTACGGGCTGTCCATCGACCACATCATCGACGCCGAGATGGTGGACGCCAGGGGCCGTCTACTGAACAAGACCACCATGGGGAGCGACGTCTTCTGGGCCATCCGAGGGGGTGGCGGCGGGAGCTTCGGTGTCGTGGTAAAGTGGCAGGTGAGCCTCGTTCCCGTCCCGGCGAAGGTTGCGGTGTTCAACGTCTCGCTGTCCGGCAACCGCGCGGTTAATGTCGTCAACAAGTGGCAGCTGTTGGCGCTGGAATTGCCGGACGAACTGTACATCAGGGTGCTCCTGGAGAAGCAGAGGGCCAACTTCCGGTCCCTGTTCCTCGGTACGTGCGACAAGCTCCTGGCAGTAATGGAGAGCCGCTTCAGCGATCTTAGGCTCAACCGCTCGGCAAGGACTCGACCGTGGAGGACCTCCTCAACCGGACCACCTCCACATATGACTCCAGACACGGCTTCAAGGCGACAACCGACTATGTCCGGAAGGGCATTCCCTTCTTGATCTGGTACAGAATTTTCCGCAAGCTTGACCAAGCAAGCAAGGGTCAGGTCATCCTGGTCCCCTATGGCGGGCAGATGAACAACGTGGACGAGGACGCGACGCCGTTCCCGCACCGCGCTCGTGTGCGGTACCACATGCAGATCTACAACTACTGGCCACTGGCTCGTGGAGTCGAGGCCGCCGCCGTGCAGACCAAGTGGGTGAGGGACATGTACGCGTTCATGGAGCCGTACGTGGGCTCATACTCCCAGCCAAGGAGGGCCTACTTCAACTGCAGGGACCTGGATCTCGGCCCCGACTGGGGGCGGAAATACTTCAACGGTAACTACGAGAGGCTCACCAAGGCCAAGGCTCAGATCGACCCAGACAACTATTTCGGTGACGAGCAAAGCATCCCGCTGTCACCGTCAAAATATCTGCACCACCTTCAGGGGCCAAGGCCTCTTTCCTCCTCCTTTTGAATCGACCATGACCATCAATATTTCTGTAATTTTTTGCGTGCATGCGTAGACAGTAGCTAATACTGTGTATCTACATGCACGCATTGTATCTTATAAGAAAATAAAAATCCAATAATAAATCATACTCCAGTGATACCCAAAGTTTGACATGGCGGGAACGTACTGATGGGGAGGTTTATGTTTGATCTAGCTGCTACGCCTCTCCTCTGTGTGGACCCTGCCCCCCATATTCTCGGACATGCTGCCCATGGACTTTGTGGACGCCATTTGGACATAGTCATGGTGTGAAGAATGCTTGGAGCGTCTTACCTCGTTCGAGGTGGCGCGTACGGTTTATATAGACAGGGGCTTATCCTGAAACAAGCATACAAATTGTTGGGATTACATCTTGAGAACTAAGTCAACGGTAAGATAGAGATAAGGCATATGGTTACACGCGGTTAACATGAGGTCCTAGGCTATAACAAACTACTCCTGACCGGCGTTAAGCCGCCTTAAGCTCAGTACGAGACTCACAATGCCCATCGCCTCCATTTGGGCCCCCAGCTCAGCGCCGTTTACTTCGCCACCGCCCGCCGTGGAGGGAGCTCCGCACGACCGAGGCAAAGGCTAGCAGCAGGCACAGGTAACCAATAGGCCGCACGTGCCGGTCAGCAGGCGAGGGCCACGACGCCCTCCCCGAGCGGAAGGGGGTGAATGCCGTGGAGGGGTTTATATCGACGGAAAGGTTGGGCATGCTTGTTGTACTGCATTTATTACTTTTGCTTCAGTGATACTTTTGATTACCATGACGTCATTGTAATGTGGTGTATGCATGTGGATGAATGTTTGAGTGCTGAAACAACAATTTATATATGTAATGTAGTGTGATGATGAGGTGCAAAATACTTCAACGCTAGCATTTCTGCCTGGATTGCTACCAGTGGCGGAGCCGTAAATAAGGGCTACCCACAACTGCCACATATCACTGCAGCGGGCAAAGAAAGATGTCCACCATTGGTACCTCGAAAATGGGTGCTGGGCATGCATTTACGCCGGCATTGGAAATGTGCACCATTCGTGAGCACTAGCCCTCCACTACTAACCTATTAGCAGTGGCGGAGGGTCAGTGACGGGCGCCCTCCACAGGGCCACCCACTATTGGTGGCCATTTTGTGTCCACCATTGCTAGACTGTTTTGCAATCGGCAAAGGTAAATAATAATAATAATAATAATAATAATAATAATAATAATAATAATAATAATAATAATAATAATAATAATAAACAAATAAACCCCCGAAAAATTATCTCAATGTGGATTTTTTTCAGAAATTCTTTGAATATTAGAAATGTGATTTTTAGATGTTAAAAAAAAGGCTTCATGTAGCCTGAGCACCAAAAAGCCACTCAATTTAACTTCACTAATATTTTCTTTATGTACCGTTTTGAATGTTTGTCACCACATACGTGTCATAATCTCAAGTGGTGATCATACCTGCAAGGGCTAAAAAAACATAGCCTAAGCTACTAACATTGCACTCTCCATAAAGCTAAGGTAGCGCCAACAACGTGGCTCTCGGCATTGCTGGCTCGCATAGCAGTAACGATGCTGATCACCATTCATGTGGTGCACATCCTGCACAACCACAGCCGAAAGAGAGTTTCTCCTCCTTGGCCCCCGGGCCCTGCCGGCCACCCCGTCCTCAGCAACTTGCTCTATGTCATCGGGCCGCTCCGCAACAACCCGCACACCGCGCTGTTGGAAATATGAGCAATTTACCGAATAATTTTATTAACAGAAATAGTAGATAAAACATGGCTAGTATAGCAGTGATAAAATAAGTCATGCGATTTGACAAAAAGAAGGTAAACAACATGTTCATATATGAACCTTAACTAAACATATCTAGAGCAGACAGTATAGCAGGTTGCACATATGAAATAGAGTCTAACATACGTAGGGCAGAAACTAGAGCCAAGAACTGTAGCAGGACTTCTAACAGAAAGGAGAAGAACACGTACGGCACAGCAGCAGCAGAAGCGCTGGACTTGGGGTCGGTGTCCTCGCCTGCCATGTCGTCGAGGAGGTCGTGGACGTCGGGGAAGAAGTCGTCGTCGGGGAAGTAGTCGTCGGGACCGGATCGTCCGTGATGAAGCAGCTAGTAGTCGCGCTGAGCGCTCCCCAAAAACCTTATCACCCTTCTCCCATATAGGACTCAAAAAGGTGCGGTTCCGGAGGCCTACTATCCCGACCAGCGGTGCACGCCGCAAGCCGGGATGAGGAAGAATGTAACAGCAGCACAGTGCTCAGGAACTTGTGGCGAGAGGAGGAAGAGATTCTGGTGCGTCTCTCTGAGAGGAGCGACCTCCCTTTTATAGGCGCAAGAGAAGGAGGCGAGAGGCTGCGCCGGGAGCTGAAGGGAACGCGGGAGACGAAACGAACAGGCAGCAGCCGAAGAGGCGCGCCGTTCGGATTCAGTGTCCACTACAGAAAAAATGTTTTAGCTTCCGAGTGACCTTTCGTATACCCGTAGTGCGTGGCAAAAATTTAGACATCGGCTCATTCTCGCAACCCGCGGCGCGGCGGGCGGCGGAGGAGGAGCGCGCGTGGATGTCCCTCTTGTTCTCATGCTCATACAAGTGGGGAAGGAGCCTCCCTTATAAAGAGGTCCAACCCTCTCTAAACTAGCAATGTGGGACTAAACTTTAGTGGTATCCCTTGCCTTGCACAAATGGGCTAAGTGGGCCTCTAGGATTTATTAGGAATTTCTGAAATAGTTATTGGGTTGTCCAAAATAGACTAAATTTCAGCAATCCCCCACCAGATCCCAGAGGCACACAAAATTTGCCTTTGGTTCCAAAACACTGTTTTATATACCGGTACTGCAGTGGAGACTGTTAAGTTGAACTTCCACCTAGAACTCTATGCTACACTAGTAAGCAACTTGAACAGTGGACTGGTAGTGAGAAGAACAAGGACGTGCTGACGTTCTCCTCGAGCGCCACGCCATGTCCAAGCTCACTCGGCAAGACATCATCTCATTCCTAACAGTACGTACATTCATTGAGTACTTGTTTCCTTTGCACATATTGTATGTACGTGGAATGTTCATTTGTTTTATTTCTATAGAGGATATGTTCATCGCCGCAAGTGACACGAGCACGGTGACCGTGCAGTGGGCTATGGCGCAGCTGCTGCGCCACCCGGAGAAGATGGAGAAGGTGCGCAACGAGCTTGCAGCATGCCTTGTAGTGAGCTCCAGTGACTTTGTGAAGGAGAGCGACCTCGACAACCTTCCCTACCTCCATGCCGTGGTGAAGGAGACGCTGCGGCTGCACCCAGCAGTACCATTGATACCGCGGGAGGTGGCCGCCGACGGAGTGTCACTGGGTGGATTCCCAATCCCAATCAGAACCGGCGTCGTTGTCAACTTGTGGGCAATCGGAAGGGATCCTACGGTATGGCCTCAACCTGACAAGTTCGTGCCTGAAAGGTTCTTGACTACTGGTGCAGGCGAGGTCGTGCACTGTCAGGGCAAGGACGGCTCTACCTATAGGCCATTCGGAGCCGGGCGGAGGGTGTGCCCCGGAATGGACTATGCTCTGCGATCAGTGCCTCTGCTACTAGCCTCACTTGTGCACAAAACAGAATGGAGACTACCTGATGGCATGGCACCCGAGGATATTGATCTCAACGACCGCTATGGCACTGTGCTGAATCTTGCTACGCCACTCCGTGCCGTGCCAGTGTCCACCGTGTGACGTGCATGATTACTCTAAGACCATTATCTGCCAACATATATATTTCCTATATATCAATAATCTTGTGGGCTCGTTTAATTATTGAGATGCTATTATCTGCCGACATATTTCTTTTGAAAAAACATGTAATTTCTCATATAGCCTTCCTAACTTATCTCTAGTGGAGGCTTCCTACCCTTTAAGTCTTGTAATCTACATATTGTTATATACTAGCCCGCGAGGCTCAGCAATACAACAGGCGATTCCACCAATTGTCTCCTCGCTAACCCTCTTGCATAAAATATTAATGCAGAAGAGAAACTGAATGTCCCAGGTAGGGAAATCAACTATTCCATAAAAGCAAGTAATTTTTAATAATATCTTGTGGGCTTGTTTAATTATTGAGATGCTATTATCTGCCACATAATTTTGTTGGAAAAAACTTATAAGGCTTGTAAAGTTCAACTAGTCCAACAAGAATATTAGCTAGAAGGCAAATTGAATATTTCCCAGGCAGGGAAATCAACTATTCCATCACCCGCAAAAAAACTATTCCATCAATTTGAGTATTTTTTAATCATTTCACCATCTTTTTCGATCCGGTGGTGACAACGACAGATGGAGGATTCCGTACAGTTTGATTTTAACATAATGATTAGAAAACTAAGAGATTCTTGGTGACAATAGTTCGGCAGATGAATAGATAGTGCATTACTTATTTCGGTGCAAGTTTGTTTACGTCCTGTGCAACGCCACGATATAGGCCATGTAGACGTTTAGCTTGGAGTTTGCTTTATTTCACCGGGAACATGTATGTGCAATTTTGGATCATCTGGAACATGTGTGCTTCCCCTATATATACCTGTCTTGGCTGCCAAAACAAGATCCGAACTAGATCAGATAAATTAGACAATTAGTATGCACATAACTTGAATATTAATCACCCCGCAGAAACAACTTGAATATTAATATGTTAAAGAACAAGATTATGATCACATCATTAACAGTAGCTAGCTCATTCAATGTTACCTATGTAAGCTTCGTCAATTAGTAGTAGTTCAGTTGTTCCTGTTTTGTAGCATGTAGGTGGCTTGTTAGCAGAGAGAAATTCTGTTGATATATTGGAAAATTTATTGTTAATGGCAATACTGAAAACCGGATCAGTAATACCGACAGGGTGATGCACAAGACGAGAAGTACAAGAGGGGATCACATACACGACGTTTACCCAGGTTCAGACCCTCGTGGTAAAGGTAACACCCTACTCCTGCTTTGGTTTGAATGTTGCCAGAGGGGTAACACCCTACTCCTACTTTGGTTTGAATCTTGCCGCCACACGATCCACGCGCGCATTCATCTCCATGAAACATCATCTAGAAATACACATGAAATAGCAGCATTGATCATTCCTAATTCTGCGCCTTCCATTACCAAGCAAAAGCCCAAGAAGGTGCTAGATGTATGCTCAATCTCCCCATCGCAGATCGCATCACAAATGTGCTAGGCGGACCTGCCGGTGCTCCGTGATTATCCAGTTGTACACTTCAACGGTGGCTTCATGGCCATGCATGACGCGGCACCATCCGTCGAGCGCGGCATCAAGGGCCAGGAGGTCTGCCGGTACCCGCACAGACACGACCAGGCGGATCCTGCTCATGTCGAGCTTGCTGATGCGAGCCATGCGAATGCAGCCGAGGAGACCGTGGTAGCGTGCCACGCAGAAGATCAGCTTATCCAGGATGTGGAACTTTTCATGCCCGCGCCATGAGCGTATAGATCGTCATCTCAAACAAATGTGCGCCGACGTCCACCCGGATGCGGCCAGCTGGACGGCTGGCTTTGGCGTGCATATGGCCGGTTGTGTAGAAAACTTCCATCGAGGGGAACTGACACTGGGTTAGAAAAATATGAACAGGGAAAACTTTTCTATAGATCCTCCGTATGCATCAGCAGCTTCTACATATTTCCTTTCTTTATTTTCAGTTTTAACACCTGATGATTTGTATCCATGTCACTGATTCCTCAAGAGCCAAAGTCATCATCAAAGCTGGAGGCCACACACACACCACTTCTTTCTCCCTCCACGACCTCGATTTTTCCAATCCCAGAACAGTTGTTCTCCAACTAATGACCTGTTCATCTATATTTTTCTTTGTATTTTGTTCCCAGAACATGCTATGTATGAATGGCACCTGAGCAAGGGCATCAAACAGTCTTATTCGGCATCTGAGAATACCTGCACTCACATAAGTATGACTATACATGCATATTTTGATTTCATCTATTTAGCAAGTGATTGTTATTCTTCATAACTACATGTTTATGACCATTGTTGATTCAAGATACGTAGGTTGCTCCAAAGATGCTTGATGAAATGTTTCTACTATCTACCAAATTAAAGATTTTTGAGAAGGTAAGAATATTTGGTGCCTTCTGTGTTAAGATTAACTTGCTCTATATGTATCGAGTAAATTTCTAATGATGAGACAAAGAAATGATTCAATCAGATTCACTCTATGTCTATCCGATAATTTTATGTTAACTAGACAATGAAAGGTTCAATCAGATTTACGGAATGGTTTAGTTTACTCAAGTATAATCTATGGGTTTTAGCAGTATTAATGTTGTTTCATCAATTTTGCGAAACAGATATGTGCAACAACCATAACCCGAACTAAAGGAGACAATAGCAGCAGCCCAAAGAAATATGAGAGGAAGCTTTTTACAAATACTATGCTGGTAATGTTTTAATTTTTGCTTGATATAGCAAACTTTGACAACCTCCCTCTCATATTCACCGCAGTGGAATCTGGTTACGTTAGTTGAGTGCTTTAGATAATGTATCTGTGGCACTCAAATATCCATCCTACCAGTTGTACCTCTCATTTTAGGAGCGCCTACAGGTTGAGGTTAGCATGACTAGGTCTAGCTATTTTCTTATTTTCATGTTTTTTCTATGAAATTTATACTGACCGGAGAAAAGGGGGGAAATGTGGCCAAAAAAAAGATTCTTAACTCAGGAACAATATTCCACTGCCAACGCATGCAAAATCTCAATGGATGAGACATATAGATTTCTTTGTTATGCGTCCATTGTAGAAGAAACACTATGTGCTTAACCTAATGATCATGGTCTCATATATTTTTCAATCATGGTTGCATTATATGTTTTTTTCTATATGCTCTAGACATTTTTTTTTCTTAATTTCCTGCTGAAATGCGTGGGGTATCTATTAGTATAAATAAAAACAAGGGCACCAATACTTGGTCTATTCCTATCTATTTTCTGCAGTCAACTCTACGTATTGGTTGATTCATATAAATAAGAGAGAGTTGTTACTTGCTTTTTGCTCGCGGCAACAATGACATTTTTTGACTTTTCAAATTGCTATTGATTTTTAAGCCAGCACCTTGGCGTGTCAAGTTAGCTAGCTGTTGTTTTTGGTCAAATTGAATAAATGTTATATACAAGGCACATCAACTTGTGAATCTAGATAGCTGGAGGGTGAGGGGTTCAACCTTCTTTGGCTTGCCTCCGCCGACTCTTTAAGGAAGTTATCCAATCACTCTCGGGCCCGGCACCAACCAAGAGGAGGCGGGGCTCTCTCCAACCATTCGAAGAGCTGAGATCTCGTAAAGGAAAAATTAGCTACTCCCTCCATATATTATGGCCTAATGCGTTTTTCGAGACTGCCCTTGGCTATTCTAAATGTAAATAATTTTCTTTATAAATTGATTAAAGTTCATTAAATTTGACTTTCTGAAAATATTATAGGCATTGCATTAGGCAACGGATGGGGTATAATTTTTGTGAGAGCTATTTGTCGTATAATTTGCAAGTCATATATTATTGCTCTAACACATGATCAATGTTAGTCTCGAAAAATGTATTTTTTCGATAAAGGGTAGATTTTATTAGCTCAAAGAGGAGCATCAAGAGGATACAAACCCAAAAAGCACACACCCGGCCTCTGCATAGCTAGGATGCACACAGCCAACACCAACACACGCACACTAAAAAACACGCCAGATAGCAAAGTCATATAAGGCCAAAGCTATGTGTAGGCGAGTAAAAGAAAAACCCGAAGTGACCAGATCCACGATCGGCAAACTATATCAATGACCATATCCGCACCAACCATCTCATGACATCACACAGACGACGATGTTCTTCAACAGTAACGCCTTCAAGAAGGGAGCAACACTCAAGTGTTGCCGTCACTGGATCCAACCACCAAGGCCTGAATCTAGGTTTTCACCCTGAAGAATCAGTGCAAGCATATTCGAGCAATGCCTTCAACAAGGTAACGACGTAAAAAAAACTTCGCCATTGCCAGGTATAACCAGCTCAGGTCAACCTAGGCTTTCACCACGGATCTCGCGACCGGGTGCCCACAGCACCACCTTCGAAGGCACTCAAGTGTTGTCGCCACCACTTTTCCGTAATCCTAGCAGCTACATACGATGACCGCCGCCACTGCACAACCATTCCTCTGCGTCAAGCCGACGTCTATAGTTTGCATCTCATCACCGAAGTCAACCATTGGACATAGAGAGATTAACCCTCCCTAAGATCCCTCGGTGACCACCGTCGCCGTGGAGCCGCAAGAGGTCACTGCAAGACAGTCTGCAGTCACCCCACTCGACCGATCGAATCTGGATCACCACCACCAAGCCGTCCAGGTCTGAATTGAGCAACCACGCCGGGTCGGTCATGAACAGACCATGATCCAGAGTCGCCGGAGCCCGCGACCTCGTTGCCTCCACGCCCTGCAGCAAGCCGGAGCCAAGCCACAAGAAGAGACAAGCCGGCGTCGCACGAAGGCGCCATCCAGCAGAGGGCAGTCTTGCCATCGCGGGAGATCTGTGCCGCCCGACCATCAAGTCGTCGCAGCAGGACGCCCATGCAGGAGGTGGAGCTGCATCGTTGCCTCGTGCAGCCATGAACCGAGGAGCTTTCCCCATGCAGCCGCCGCCACACGCAGATCCAGAGCGCCGAGGAGCCGCCCGCCGCCAGAGAGAAATCCCATCGCCGCCGGCACCGCGCGGGCCTTGCCCAGTGGCACGCGCCGGCGGCGGCTGGGAGGAGGGAGGTGGTGGGGAGCCGAGACCTGCTATGGTTGGGGCGCCGCGAAAAATGCATTAGGCCCCATATATATGGATTGAGGGAGTATATGTACTTGGAGGATGGCGGCAAAGCCGGCAAAAGCAAGCAGGAGAGGATTTAATGCTGATGCTGCTGCTATACAAACAATGACACACTAAAACAATAAGAGAAGCAGCTAAATATTTTGGAAACCAATAAATAAATGTTTTAAACAAAGGTGTAGTCATACATCAGGGCAAGCATGTAATACCGAGTTCAAGTAAGAGAAAGGGTCACTTTGACCACCATGGCTGCTAGCTTGAGTTGGCATATTATACTTTCCGTGGACTGCGGGAGCTCACTCGTGGATAAAAATCAACCAAAAGGAATGCCGTAGACATTATTGCAGGCTGATAACGATGAGGAAGATCATGGACTTGGCTCCGGTGGATATTATCAGGCTTCTAGACACCCGATTGTTTCAAACTTCTGAACGTGATCTGATTAGGGGTGTGGCTAGAACTTAGTTGACTGAGACTTAACCAAGTCTTAGTCAAGTGAGAGAACATATAAAGGAGAACAGAAAAATTAAGAAGAAAATTTTACACAGATCTTCGTGTAAGATCCTAGGAATATAGCGTCGACCAAACTTGATTAAGTCTAAGATTTAGCAATCCCGCTGACTAATAAACAACAGCTCTCTGCGATCCACCAATCGAGCCATTTAAATTCATGACGTTGTCATTCGATGTAAAGAGGCACACACAAGAACAATGGAGCCTGCAGCACTACCGTTGCTCTGGTCCGTCGTCCCCTTGATCATCGTACTCTTCTTACTTGTTAAAATCTACACCTCGTCTCCGACGAGAAAGCGGCTGCCGCCCGGGCCATGGCAGCTGCCGCTCCTCGGCAGCCTCCACCACTTCCTTCTGTCGCGCCACGGAGACCTACCGCACCGTGCCCTGCAGGAGCTCTCTCGCAAGCACGGCCCGCTCATGCTGCTACGCTTCGGTGTTGTGCCCACGCTGGTCGTCTCCTCTGCTGAGGCCGCCAGGGAGATCCTCAAGACGCACGACGCGGCCTTCGCCAGCCGCCACTGTTAAACATTGTAAGCCACGGTATTGTATAAACCGTGCGCGTGCGTGTGTGTTGTAATCTTGGGAAATAGGTTAGGTATTGAGATAAGATCCTGGTAGTTAGTTTAAGCGATCTATCTCTACCTAACCTAAACGCTAACTTGTTTTGTACTCCGGTTGCCGCCGTCTCGGCTATATTAACACGCAGCGCGCCCCTGCAGATGCATGCGCTTCAGCACCACGTTTTACATGGTATCAGAGCCTAATTCTTCCATACATCTAGATCATGTCGTCCTCCTCTTCCTCCCACGCCATGGCCATGCCTTCCCTCGCCTCCCTTGGCCACACCATCACCGAAAAGCTTACCCGCGAAAATTTTCTGGTGTGGAAGACTCAAGTGCTCCCGCACGTTAGGGCCGCGGCGATGACGGGCTATCTTGATGGTTCGATCAAGGAGCCCGCCGCTGTCATCGTCACCGAGAAGGACAATGCGGGGAAGAAGGAGATCACGGAGACGCCCAACCCAGAGCATGCAATCTGGGTCACCCAAGATCAGCAGGTGCTTACCTTTTTGCTAGCCTCTCTTTCCCGTGAGGTTCTGATGCAGGTTTCCAATCACACCACCGCCGCGGGGGTCTGGCAAGCCCTGGTGGAGAGCTTCTCTGCCCAGTCTCGGGCGCGCCAGATACAGCTTCGTTCCGCGATCGGGAACGCACGCAAAGGCGACCTCTCCGCTGCCGCCTACTTCACCAAGATGAAGGGGCTCGCCGACGAGCTAGCTACTGCAGGAAAACCGCTTGACGAAGACGACGTCGTCTCGCACATCCTGGAGGGGCTCATGCATGAGCCCGACTACAACGGCTTCGTCACCGCCATCTCCACGCGCGCCATCACTGATCATCCGGTCGGCCTCAGCGAGCTCTTCTCGCTACTGCTCGCCGCTGAGTCCCGGATCGCTGCCCAGCAAGCCGCCTACACCGCCCATCACTCTGTCAACCTCGCCGCAAAGGGTGGTCGGGGTGGCTATGGCGGCGGACGCGGCGGTCAGGGTGGCGGACGCGGAGGCTACAACGGGGGCAACTACAACGACAACTCGGGTGGTGGTGCGCCGCGCCAGCAAAATGGTGACCGCGGTGAGCGCGGTGACCGCGAGCGCTGCCAAATCCGCAAGGAGGAAGGCCACGGTGCATGGCGCTGCAGGAAACGCTACGATAAAGGCTACAACAACAACGTTCGCAACCCCGCAGGTGGAGGTGGTGGCGGCGGACGCGGCGGCGGTGGCCGCGGAGGCGGCGGCGGCGGTGGTGGCAACCCTCGCTCCGCCAACTCTGCCCACTCGTATGGTGTAGATACTAATTGGTATCTTGACACCGGCGCTACTGATCATGTCACTGGGGAGTTGGAAAAGCTAGTTGTTCACGATCGCTACACCGGCACCGATCAAATCCACACCGCAAGTGGGCAAGGTATGGACATAGAACACATTGGTCATTCGGTATTATCTACTCCCTCCGGCTCTCTTCATCTCAACAACATACTCCATGCACCTAGTGCTGATCAAAGTCTTCTTTCAGCTTATAATCTTATGCAAGATAATGATGTTTTCATTGAACTTCACCCTGATTTCTTTCTTGTCAAGGATCAGGCTACCCGGAGAACAATCCTCCAAAACAAGAGTAGGTGGGGACTGTTCCCCGTGACCGGACGGCAAAGTGCTCCCCAACGCCAAGCCCTTGCTGCCATCAAACCATCCACGTCTCGATGGCACAAACGCCTAGGGCACCCAGCCTTTCAGGTAGTTCAAAAGATTCTTCGTGACTTCAATCTTCCTGTTTCCAATAAACAAGATCACCTCCTAGTGTGTGATGCATGTCAGATGGCCAAGAGCCATCAGCTGCCTTATTCTCGTTCAACTAGTGTGTCCACAGCTCCTTTAGAGCTTATTTTTTCAGATGTTTGGGGTCCTGGACCCGTCTCTGTAGGAAGACAGAAATACTATGTCAGTTTTATTGATGATTTCAGCAAGTTTAGTTGGATATATTTGCTCAAGAATAAATCTGATGTCTTTGAAAATTTTTGTCTCTTCCAAGCTCATGTTGAACGTCTGTTTGATCGTAAGATCATTTCCATGCAAACCGATTGGGGTGGGGAGTACCAACGGTTGAACACATTTTTTGAACGCATTGGCATCACACACCACGTCTCTTGCCCACACGCTCATCAACAGAACGGCTCTGCCGAGCGGAAACATAGACACATAGTAGAAGTTGGCCTGTCTTTGCTTGCCCATGCATTCATGCTCCTCAAGTTCTGGGATGAAGCATTTCTCACTGCAGTCTATCTTATAAATCGCATCCCAAGTAGAGTTATCAAGAACCAAACCCCTCTAGAACGGCTCTTTGGCACCAAGCCCAACTACTCCTTTCTTCGTATCTTCGGGTGTGCCGTTTGGCCAAACTTGCGCCCGTTCAATAAGCACAAACTTGAGTTTAGATCCAAACAATGTGCCTTCCTAGGGTACAGCACTCTCCATAAGGCCTACAAGTGTCTTGATATCTCCTCTGGTCGTGTCTATGTTTCCCGTGACATTGTCTTTGATGAGCAAATTTTTCCCTTTGCAAGCCTTCACTCCAACGCCGGTGCCCAACTCCGCAAAGAACTACTTCTCCTCCCATCTCACCTCCTACCACCTCCCACTTTTGCTCACGGGGGAGCTGATTTTGCTGCTGACAATATGTCTGTGTCTAATACTAATGCCCATGCTGAAAGTGTGCAGGAAACGGAGCAGCCAAACACTGAGAATTTTGGTGAAAATTCCTATGATTTTATGCAGGAAAATAGCAACTTGCATGCAGCAGCCGCAGAAGATCCTCAGGTGGCCTCGGGATCGGCCACGCCAGGCGAATCGGCCACGGGATCGGTGCCCGCCGCAGCCGCAGGCGAATCTACACCGACCTCCGCGTCCACTGGCGGGCGCCCTGATTGGCTGCCTCCGCGTGGGCCTGCGTCGGGTGGTGTGCGGTCCCCGAGCGGACCGACCGGGTGTGGCCCCAGCGCTGGCCCCGAAGTGGGGCGTGCGGTTCCTGGCGTCGCCCGCGAGGCGGAGCGTGTGGCTCCGGGCATGGCCAGCCCAGAACTGCCAAGTGGCGGTGTCTCCTTGGCTGCCGCACCAGATCCTCCAGATTCGCTGCAGACAGAGAATTTGGGATCCTCTGCGTCTGATTCTGCTGTTTCCTCCACAGATAATCGCCTTCAAATATAGCAAGCTCGACCAGCTCCTCCTCCTCCTGCCCGGTCACATACTCGATCCTAGAGTGGTATTGCAAAACCCAAGGTGTATAATGATGGTTGTGTTCGTTGGGGCTCTTTTTGTGCCACAGGTGAACCGAAGAACCTCCGTGATGCTCTTGGTGATCCCAAGTGGAGGCGTGCTATGGATGAAGAATTCTCAGCGCTTGTAGCAAACAAGACATGGCACTTGGTGGCGCCGGTCCGAGGGAGAAACGTGATTGACTGCAAATGGGTGTATAAGGTAAAACGCAAATCTGATGGAACGATAGACCGATATAAGGCACGACTTGTGGCCAAAGGTTTTAAGCAAAGGTATGGAATTGATTATGAGGATACCTTTAGCCCTGTGGTAAAAGCTGCTACTATTCGCTTGATTCTCTCTGTTGCAATATCTAGCAATTGGTGCATATGACAACTAGATGTAAAGAATGCGTTTTTGCATGGTGTTCTGGAAGAAGAAGTATATATGAAGCAGCCTCCTGGGTATGAAAGTTCAGCTTTGCCACGGCACATTTGCAAACTTGACAAAGCAATCTATGGTTTGAAACAAGCACCTAGGGCGTGGTATTTTCGTTTGTACTCCAAGTTACAGTCCCTTGGTTTTACTGCATCTAAAGGAGACACCTCACTGTTCTTTTATCATCGACATGGCATCACTATTTTCATGCTCATTTACGTTGATGATATCATTGTCACCAGCTCTTCCTCTCGAGCAGTTGAGGCTCTTCTTCAGGATCTCCGCATGGACTTTGCGCTCAAGGATTTGGGTGATCTTCATTTTTTCCTTGGCATTGAGATAAAACGAGTGGGCACTGGCATTCTTTTATCTCAGGAAAAATATGTGCACGACATCCTTGAGCGAGTGGGCATGAAAGGCTGTAAACCGTCTTCAACTCCCTTGTCTACGTCAGAGAAGCTGTCTCTTCATGATGGAGACATGCTTGGGGCTGCAGACTCAACCAGATACAGGAGTGTTGTGGGAGCGTTGCAGTATTTGACTTTGGCCAGACCAGATATCTGTTTTGCAGTAAGCAAAGTTTGCCAGTTTTTGCATGCACCTACCAGTACTCATTGGACAGCAGTTAAACGAATACTTCGTTATCTTCAAGCAACTAAGAGTCATGGTCTCAAACTTGCTAAGTCAGATTCCACACTTGTCAGTGCTTTTTCAGATGCAGACTGGGCAGGCTGCCCTGATGATCAGCGATCCACTGGAGGTTTTGCGGTTTTCTTTGGAAGTAACCTAATTTCTTGGAGTGCACGCAAGCAAGCTACTTTATCTCGATCAAGTACAGAAGCTGAGTATAAAGCCCTAGCCAATGCCACTGCTGAAATTATTTGGGTACAGAATTTGCTGACAGAGTTCGGTATTCGTCATTCACCTGCAGCTTCTCTTTGGTGTGACAACCTTGGAGCTACGTAACTCTCTGTCAATCCTGTTTTTCATGCAAGAACGAAGCATATTGAGATTGATTATCACTTCGTTCGTGAAAGAGTTGCAAACAAGCTTTTAAACATTCGGTTTGTGCCTACTGGTGATCAAGTGGCAGATGGCTTTACCAAGCCATTATCATTGCGGCAGCTGGAGGCCTTTCGACACAATCTCAACACGCCAACGCTGGACATCTTCAGCCGTGGCGGCCAAGACATCCTCTTCTCCCCTTACGGTGACCTCTGGCGCCAGCTCCGCCGCGTCTGCCTGCTCGAGCTCATGAGCGCACGCCGCGTCCTGTCCTTCCGCCACATCCGGGAAGACGAGGTCGCCGCCTTGATCGGCTACATCACAGACGAGTGCGCCCGTGGTGGCGGCTGTGTCGTGGTAGAAATCGGCCAGCTGATCACTCGCACGGTCAATGACATCGTGGTGCGGTCGGCCGTCGGCGGCCGGTGCCTGCGGCGGGATGAGTTCCTGCACGTGCTCGACAGGTCTGTGAAGCTCGCCGGTGGCTTCAACCTTTCTGACCTCTACCCATCGTGAGCGCTGGCACGCTGGCTCAGCGGCGCCGTCCGGGAGACCGAGCAGTGCAATCGCAAAGCGCGTGCCATTATGGCCGCGAGCGTGTTGACGGTGCGGGCGAGAGCATGGAGGACCTTCTCGGGGTGCTGTTGAGGGTGCAGAAGGACGGCGGGGCGCAGTGCCCCCTGGACCTCACCACCGACATCATCACCACCGTGGTCCAGGAAATGTTCGTAGCAGGGAGCGAGACCTCGTCGACGACGCTGGAATGGGCCATGTCGGAGCTGGTGAGGAACCCGCGCGTCCTCCACAAGGCCCAGGCGGAGGTGCGAGAGGCACTCCATGGACGGAGCAAGCTAGTGGAGGGTGACCTCGCTGGTGGGCGGCTGAGCTACCTCAACTTGGTGATCCGGGAGACGTTGCGGCTGCACGCGCCATTGCCGTTCCTGTTGCCGCGGCAGTGCCGGGAGCCATGCGAGGTGATGGGCTACCACATCCCCAAGGGCACAAAGGTTCTGGTGAACGCGTGGGCCCTGGGCAGGGACGGCGCCTACTGGGAGGACGCCGAGGCGTTCAAGCCGGAGAGGTTCGAGGAGAGTAGTGCCGCCGCCATGGACTTCAAGGGAGGCCACTTCGAGTACCTTCCCTTCGGGTCAGGCAGGAGGATGTGCCCAGGCGTGGCGCTCGGCCTCGCCAACATGGAGCTGCTGCTCGCCAGCCTTCTCTACCACTTCGACTGGGAGCTCCCCGGCGGCGGGAGACCGGAGGAGCTCGATATGTCTGAGGCGTTTGGCATCGCCGTAAGCAGGAAGTCCAGGCTCGTCCTGCGTGCTACACAGTGTATCCCATTCACAAATTAATCAATTTAGCTCATGTGGCACGGATCGTGTGTATGTAATGCATATATCAGCAGCGTAAACTAGGCCTTTCTTATTTCTACAAGCGTGTGTATGTAATTTCTAACGAACTACTCCCTCCGTCTCATAATGTAAGACGCTTTTTAACGGAAAAAAATTATATGAGACCAGGTCTCATATAAATCAGGTGAGACCCGCCCTGATGAATGACATGTGGCATTCACAAATCACAAAGCATCTAATCTCTCCCCCCTTGATTTCAGGTGGGGGGTGGGGTGGATGCTTTGTGATTTGTGAATGCCACGTGTCATCCATCAGGATGGGTCTCACCTGCTAATCCGTGAGACCTGGTCTCATAGAATTTTTAACACTTATACGTCCAGATATTTAACACTACCTTGTTCATAATGTAATATCTGGACGTATAAGTGTTAAATATTGCAAAGCACGAACGACACTTCTGTAATTTGTTGCTTCTTCTGGACCAAGAGCTTCTCCACTATCAACAGTAAGTTTTTCTGAGGTGGAAATTGGTGTGCTGACAGGTTTACAATTCTCCAATCCCACCCTCTTTAGAACATCAGCTGTGTATTTTTCTTGTGAGAGAAGTATGCCATCTCTAACTTGTTTTACCTCTATGCCAAGAAAATAGTGAAGATCACCTAGATCCTTGAGAGCAAATTCAAGTTTTAAATCCTTAAGCAAACAAGTAGTGGCCTCTTGACTTGAACTAGCAACAATTATATCATCAACATAAACAAGCACAAAAACAGTGATATTGCCTTTGCTATAAAAGAACAAGGATGTATCTGCTTTGGATGATGTGAACCCAAGACGTTGTAACTGCATGGTCAGCCTAGAATACCATGCTCTTGGAGCCTGCTTAAGTCCATATAATGCTTTATCCTACTTACATACATAATGTGGTGTGCTATGACTTTCATAACCTGGTGGTTGCCGCATGAACACTTCTTCCTCAAGAACACCATGAAGGAACGCGCACTACTAGGGAAAACCTTATACACAGAACTTTAGCAGTAGCGTGTGTCAAAAAAGCACGCTGGTGCTAAATAGCAGCAACGAGACTGCCGAAACCGCGCTGCAGATAGTTTCATAGCAGTAGCGCGTCTCACAGAAAACACGTTACTACTAAAATTCTCACGGCTTAGCCGATATGGTACACATAGTACTAGCGATCTACATGGAACCGCGCTACTGCTACTTTCTTTGTAGCAGCGCGTTTTGCTCTAAACTCGCTACTACTAAATGATATAAAATTAAATGAAAAGCAAATAGAAAGGTAATTGAGAATGAAAGAAATCGAAGAAGGTGAAAGGAAAAAAATAAAATGTGAAGAAAAATAAGTGGAAGAGGGAAAAAGGAGAAAGTTGTAGCAGTAGCGCGTATCGCAGAACGCGCTGTAGCTAATGTAGCAGCAGCGTGTTTCTGGGAACGCCTACTGCTACTTCTGACTTAACCACCGCGTTCGTCCTTCTCCCCACGGCCACTTTCCCCCAAATCTCACTACTCCGCTCTCGCCGCCGCCGTCGCCCGTCGGTCGCCGCGCGCTCTCCGCACACCCTCTACGCCGCCCCCGCCCCCGGATTCAACGCCGCCCCCGCCCCGACCTCAACGCCGCCCCGGACGCCGCCCCCGACCTCAACGCCGCCCCGGACGCCGCCCCAAGCCCGACCTCGACGCCGCCTGCCCCTCTCTCGCCACAGGCACCCGATCGAGGAGATCACGCCTGCTCCTCCCCCTCCCCTACCTCTGCCTAGATAGAGTTCTTCAAATTTTAGTTGCATCAAATAGTTAGGGTTCATCTATGGGTGGAAATGAATTGGATACAGATGCGGCTGGGATTTTTTCTTAGGTGACGTTTTCTTAGATGATGAATAAACACTAGTGTAATGCATAATAAAACGAGTAAAATTTGACCTTCTTCTATTTAGTTAGTAAGAACTAGGTACTAATTAGGTGATTTTTTAGTTAAAGCAATTTTTCCCGCCCCGACGTGGACGATGCCTATCCCGCATCCTCGTCGTCGAGTCAGCGGAGGACGACACCTGCTTGACCAGATCGGCCATGTCCGGGAGTGGGCTCCGCCGAGGTGGTACTGGGAGGTGCTACCTACCGGGGGGCGCAGGTTGGTGAGAAGCCAGCCTGTCGTTGACCCGAACCTTCTTTGGTGGCGGTCGCGTGGGCCAGTGACGATCCAGAGGCTCGAGGACTCCGCGAAGGTGGTGCGTCACCGTGTCAGTGAGGAGGACGCGCACATCCGTCGCTACTTGTTTGCGTTGGAGCACAGGCCGTTCTCCAATACCTGGCAGGTTTTCCGGGGATCTCACTGGAGCTATGATCCCGTGATGATGCCTTCTCTGTGGGTGTCCACCGCCCGCGCCGATACCCGTCGTGTGCTAGAGTATTAGTTGTATTAGTGATGTTATATGTATGACACTATTCGTGATGTATTAGTGATAATATTCGACGATGTACTGACGCATGAGATGATCTACTTTGGCTTATTGAATGCATGCTAATTTGAGTCCTATAAGATATTTTGAAATTTATATATTGTGTTGCTCAATATCCAAGTGGCCGGTCATGTTTGCAGGTTATACCTTTAAGTGGCCTATGTTTTGCCGGAGTGTTGATTCATTTCCGTTCCGGCAAATTTCAGGCGCTCGATATGTCCTATTTTAGCAAAGGTCATGCCGGATTTTTCCGTGAATTTTGGCATGACTTGTGCTAGAATATGTAGGAAATATCGAGTGCCTCGGATTTGTGTGTTGAGTATCTTGGTAGTTGTTTTCGATCGATTTTCAGTTAATGTTTTAACTATGAACATAGGAAATGTCTGACGACGAGAAGGATTTTGGTATTTGCAAATACTGTGAAGACGAGCGCGGCCTGTGCGACGAAATCTTCCTAGATGATGATAGGCGCTTCAGCATCAAGCTAGACGAGAACTTCGAAGTGGATACAGTAAGTCACAATGACAAGTCTTTTTTCGTAATTAAGCATGACATCTGCTTCATTTGCTTCAACTTATATTTTTTTACTATTCTACTAGTGTATCCCCTGCCATGCAAGAGTTTTTGTATTGGATAAGATAGGATTCAGTCATAGTATGGAGGAAAAGAAAGTTTACTTGAAGACCGAGCATGGTTATATTTTCCATGCGAAGTTATACAATTCAGACGACTACACCTATTTTGGATGCAAAACATGGCGAGCACTATGCAAGACTTATGCATTTGAGCCTGATATGGTTATCACCTTTGATATTCATCCGGAAGATGATATTGAAGGTAATACCGACATCTGGGTCAATGTGCAAATGCCTCCAGTTATACCATTATGTAAGTTTCTTAACCATATTTATGTCTTTGATATTGTTTATTCAAAAATAGTTGACAACTAATTTGTATTGCCAGCTTATTTTCGTGCAAGCAAACATGTCCAGCGCTTGGTAGACAGGACCGTATACTGTCCTGGGGCTGAACTCAACTGCGAGGAGCTCAGTCATTACGTTTCATGGCTTGAGGATCTTGATACTGTCAAGACAAATTTTCTTCCTGCATTTAGAAATCTTAGTACTGAAAATGTGCGACCAATAGTGTTCGTAATGAACTATGGTCACATCCATTTAGGAAGGATGGTAAGATTTTTACTTTTTGTCCTCATTGCATCTTTTCCATACATTATTTTTGAAGCTAAACTTCATTGCTAAGTATGTTACCATACGATGTTCTTCAACAGGGACTCCCGATGAATGTTGTGCCTTATGGGATCGAGACTAAAGGTATCATGAGTATTATCAACTTACGGCGAAGATATCCTACAGCTTACTTTAGTGCATTCAAGATTAGCGACGGATGCTTAATAGTGCAAGACTGGACCAAATATGTGTTGGGAGAGCGCAGAGAAGTACTAGGGAGCAGCAACCAGAGGCGCCTTCCACGATTATGAGACAGGTTCATTTGCATGGTCCAACTTGATCAAGAAGGAGAGCTACACATGTTTTATGTTCTTTTACCTAAGAGAGAGCAGCAGGAGTGAGTGGCTGGCTAGAAATGAGTTTCAGGATGATGATGTGCTATACTATTACTATGATGATAAAATAGCTAGTGTTGGTGGTAATGACTATGATGATTATTATTAGCTAGTGTTAGTGGTGATTAAATAAATACTGTTGGTGGTAATGACCATGATGATGATTAAATATCTTGTGCTGGCGGATTAGATTCAAGTGGAGGCAACATGTGGTGCACATCGAAAGTACTACTAATCCAAACTAGATCAAGTTTGGATTAGTAGTATACTTTTGACATGCACCACATATTGCCTCCACTTGAACCTAATCCACCTTCATTTAATACACTGTTATGGACATAATGATGTAAACCTCATAACAGCTGGTATTGTACCAATATTTGTATGATGGCGCATAAATACACTAAAAATAAAAAAATAAAAAAAATACTAGTAGCGATGGAAAGAAAACACGCTGCAAGTAGATACCTTAGCAGTAGCGCGATACTAAACAAGCGCTGCAGCTATTTGTCCTAGTAGTAGCGCGTGATGGCACGCGTTACTGCTAAGCAATAGCTGTAGCGCCTTATTAGTAGCGTGGCCACCCGCGCTACTAGTGGGCACAAAACACGCGCTACTGCTAGGGTTTTCCCTAGTAGTGGCGTTCTGAACATCTAGCTGTTGTAAGCTCCATCCTCTGGAAATGGCAATGGACAAAACAAGGCGAATGGTAGTTGCTTTAATCACAGGACTAAAGGTATCATCATAATCAATTCCAAACCTTTGCTTAAAACCTTTTGCAACCAACCTTGCCTTGTACCTGTCTATACTACCATCAGATTTCCTTTCTATCTTGTATACCCACTTACAATCAATTATGTTAGCACCACGTTGCGGTGGTACTAAGTGCCAGGTCTGATTTTTTATGAGTGCATTGTACTCATTATCCATAGCTTCCTTCCAATCCTTGCTAGCAAGTGCATCATGCAAATTAATAGGTTCACCAGTAGTGGCAAGGAAGGCACGCTTAGTTGGATTATACTTTATTGTACCATCACTGTATTGTTTTTCCTTGACAATACCTGACCGAGACCTGGTGTGTCGACGAGGAGGTGAGGGAGCCACAAAACCGGTTGCTGCGGACTGCGGCACAGGAGATCCAGCAGCGTCGGCGTCATCCACGGAACATCCAGCATGATGGGCCGGCTCCTGATCCGAGGAGGATGCGGGCTGCTCCTCGTTCTGGCGGCGGATCGGATCGGCCGACATGGCAAACGGGGAGTCGCTTCCCCCCCCCCCCCCCCCCCACGCCGCATGCGACAGCCGTATCAGACTGCGCGAGCGAGGATTGGCGAGGCACGCCGGGATTGGTTCCAGGACCCACGCACGCACCTAGTCCGCTGGGGCCCGTCCGGTCGGTTTGGCACGACTCACCTGGACCCGCGCCTGGACACGCGTGACCCACCTGGTCGGCTTGCCGTGGCGCGCCCGGAGCCGCCCCTAGATCTGTGCCTGGGCCGCTGTCGGAGTCGCCTGCCAGGAGCAGATCTGCACCGGACCGCGAGCCACTCTGTTCTGCATGCTGCCGCGGATCAGCCTGGGATCGCGTGCCTCCCTGCTCTACATGCTGTTGCGGATCATCCTCGAATACTGCGCCTTTGTCCTGTGTGCACATAAAATGACAAGTAGGATCTGTACAAGATCCATTAGAGACGCATTTTTCTATGGATTTTTGCACATGATCATGATCATTTAATTCACCCCCGTGATCAGGATGTATAAATAGTCTGGTAGGAGTGCAATTTCTGCATGAAGCAAGGCACCAGCATTGGGATGAAGAATGGAAAAAGGGAAAAATGTTTCATCAAAGATAACATCACGGGAGATATAGATGCGTCCAGTAGATGGTTCAAGACATTTATACCCTTTATGAAGGTTACTATACCCAAGAAACACACATTGTGTGGAGCAAACTCTAGTTTGTGACGATTGTATGGACGTAGGTTGGGGTAACATGCACACCCAAAAATTTTTAGAGAGTTGTAGTCTGGCTTTTGGTGATACAATCATTCTAAAGGAGTTGAATTGCCAATGACCTTACTGGGAAGACGGTTGATAAGATATGTAGCTATGATGATAGCCTCATCCCAATACTTGAGGGGCATAGATGCATGAGCTAAAAGAGAAAGACCAACTTCGACGATATGACGGTGTTTGCGTTCAGCAGAACCGTTTTGCTGATGAGCATGAGGGCAAGACACATAATGAGTGATCCCAATGCTACGGAAGAAGGAGTTGAGCTTTTCATACTCCCCTCCCCAGTCACTTTGGACTGAAATAATTTTCCTATCGAAGTGGCGCTCAACTAGCTTCTGAAACTCTTGGAAGATGGAAAAAACTTCAGATTTATACTTAAGCAAATAAATCCATGTGAACTTGCTGTAATCATCAATGAAGCTAACATAATATTTTTTTTCGACCAAAAGAATCTCGAGCATGACCCCATATATCACTGAAGATTAATTGTAATGGGGCATGAGACACACTAGTTGACTTAGGATAGGGAAGCTGATGGCTCTTGGCACATTGACATGCTTCACAAACAGACTCATTGTTTGAACTATGTGACAAAGGAAGTTTGTCTTTATTGACTACTTGCCTAACTATGACTGATGAGGGATGTCCTAATCTTTGATGCCACCGCTCGAAAGAGGGCTTGACGACGGAATAGACGCGACGATGCTTGTTGCTAAAAGCTCCAAAGAAGATGGGGTAGAGGCCGCCGACGCATCTACCGTGATAGAGAGGTGCCTTCGTTACCCGATCCTTAATGAAAAAATAGCGAGGGTGAGTTTCAAAGAAAACATCATTATCAGTGGCTAAACGAGACATTGAGGCAAGATTTTTGTCAGCTTGAGGAATATGAAGAACATCCTTAAGAACAAGATCACGTTGAAGACTAGGGGAATTAAGTGAAACTTGACCAATGTGACAAATTTCCATACCTTTACTGCTAGCTGTGTGGATCTGATCGTTGCCGTGGTACGTCTCCTGTAGGGCAAGTTGCTCTAACTCATTTGTGATGTGATCGGTGGCACCGGAGTCAACGTACTAGACATCGTCCCCGCCTTGCTCGCGCATAGCTGCTGCAACTAGTTTGGAATCAGGAACGAAGTTTTCATCGTACCGATGCCAGCAATCGATGACCTCATGGCCAGCCTTCTTGCAGAGTTGACACCGAGGGCAAGACCGCGAGGGGGGGTTGCGGCGGCCAGTGTTGGAGTTGAAGCCGCCATCCCCGTGGTTGTTGCCGTAGCCGTCGTCGTAGTTGTTGCCGTAGCCGCCACCAGAGCGGGCACCATCGCCCGAGGAGGCACTACGGCCGCGTCCGCCACCATGGTTGGTGCCCTGGTGACCACGGCCACGACCACGTCCCCTGGAGGCGGAGTATGCAGAGGATTGCCGAAGATCGCCGCCGTGGAGGAGGGTGAGGCGGGCGTCGAAGCTGAGCAGCTGGCTGTGCAGCTCTGGAACCGTGATGGGTTCCACTCGAGCCGCCAGTGCAGAGACGACTGGATTATACTCCATGTCGAGGCCGGCAAGGATCTTGGAGACGATCTCTGGGTCGGAGAGGGCCGAGGCGGTGCAGGCAACTTCATCGGTGAGGGTTTTGATCTTGCCGAGGTACTCTGCCATGGTCAAGTTACCTTTTTTAAGGTTGGTGAGCTCGATGCGGGTGTTGATCGCCTGCGCCTGGCTCTGGGCGATGAACATGGTGTTGATGGCACACCACACCTCGGCCGGCGTCTGGAACGTGGCCACCTGGGACAGAATCTCGCGGGAAAAGGAACCCATCAAGAACCCTTGGAGTTGTTGTTGTTGCGCATACCAGAGGGTGCGGGCGAAGTTGGCGACTTGCTCTTCTTTGCCCTCCTTGGTGATGGTGAGGGTAGCCGGCGGTGGCGGGCTCGTGGGGTCAAGGTGGTGCTCCATCTGAGCACCCTTGATCTGAGGAAGCACGATGGCTTTCCAGAGGAGGAAGTTCCCCCTCGTTAGCTTCTCCTGTGGTGGCGATCCGAGGAAGGTGTTGGTAGCTGTGGATGATGAAGCAAAGGTGGAGGCGGAGGAGGTGGTGGTGATCGCGCCCATGGTGCTAGGTGACATGGAGGCGGAGGTTGTGGACATGGCTCGATCGCGAACGGTAGCTAGATGCGATCTCTCTTGATCTGATGAGGAAGAGGCTCTGTTACCATATTGAATTCATGCACCAGCCAACTCATCCAAAAGTCCGAACTGATGGAGGGAGGCAGGCAATATATTTCAACACCCTCTGAAAAACAAACAACAACGGCAGGTCCCTCGGGTTAGTTCCCTATAAGCCGACTACATCATGAAAACACACAAATCTCGTCAAAAGAACTCGGCAAATTTTGCAAAATAAAAAAGAAGAAAAAAACACTCAGCTTAGACACGTGGCTCGGCAAAGCACCTACCATGTGTCCTACTTTTGGATACGTTTGCTACCATGACATGTGCACAGTAAAAAAGATGTCCGCAGTAAACACAAGAAGGACGAAGCTATCTTGCAGGATGACACAGAAAGGTCATACGCAAAAGCATGAAAGCTCCAGATCATAGAGCCAAGTACCAACAGCTCCATACAACTTGTTAACGCACGTACGGTTTGTGCTGTGGAGAAGAAGTCAGAACACGCGTTGTATTGTGCTCAAAAGTACCAGTGCTAGCTCACGCGTTGTATTGTGCTCAAAAGTACCAGTGCTAGCTCAAGATTGACGAGCCAATCGCTCGAGATTGTAGCTAACTACCACCAGAAAACTGTTTAGACATCGAAAGCAACGCCCAACTATTGACCAACAACTTAGGGCATTTTTAATCGATCCCCTACAAAATAGTGATCTATCCGGCTGAGTACATCAGTATAAGTTTCGGAAATGTTAACGCCCACACGTGTGGGCGTTCACCATCTCGACCACACGCAAGCATCACCGTTGGGTATTTTGTGCACCAATCTTGGCACAATCCGGTCGTTTTTCTGCGCCACGTAGGACGAGGCGTGTGTGCGGTGTGCGAGACAGTTCGCCCGCACGTTGGTTGCCCTCCCGCGGTCAGCGGTTGCCACTCGGGGGCGTGCGGTGGAACTGCTATGCGCCTGCACGCCACGCGCTGACCGCGGTTGACGTCAAACACGTCGCACACCTCTGCCCCCTCTCCCTCACGGTTCCATTTACTCACTCCCACACCGCAGTTACTGGCACAACCCACTCGCACTTCAAACCATTGGAGGAGAAGGCGAGGGGAGAAGGCGACGGCGGAGGCGGAAGAATCGACGGTGTTCGTGGCCGTCGGTGGTCCTCGCCGGACCGGAGCGGCTTCGCCGGAGCGCCTGCGGGTTGAAGGTAATGCTCGCTACAACTCTGGCATTCCCTTCCTGCATTCCCCCCCCCCCCTTCCCTCCCTGTTCGATTCCTCGGTCGAGATTCATAGAGATTCAGGCGATTCGGCGATGCGTCGGCGTTCCCGCCGGCAGCAAAGTCGTCTGCTAGCCGTTTTTGGTGGCACTGGGTAGTTTCGTCGCCGCTGCCGCGGCGGCCTCGTCGGTGTGGTTATGCCTGTCCAGAGGCACGCACTAGTCTTGCCTTTGGATTGGTCAGGTGTCTCCTAGTTTGTTTGATGCGCATTGGTTTGAATTGGTGTTTGCAATCAGTTCGGGGGAGAACTTTGTGGTTGAATTTGAAGTCACTGTAGTTGCCATTGAACCCTAGATCTGGTTAGTTGGTTTTTGGAAATGTAGTATGAGGCAAACTTGGTAGTTTGATTAACTATCATGATTATATGGCAACTAACTTCCTGAACAAATGTGATAGTTGCCACAAATGTGTTTTCCCATGCGGCAACAAACTTACTGAAATGACTGTGATAGTTGCCACAAATAAGCTTTCCCATGCGGCAACTATTTTATTGAATGACTGTGATAGTTGTCACACACACGCTCTTGCATGTGGCAACTAATTTGGTGAATTACTGTGATAGTAGCCACAAACATGCTTTTTCATTGTGGCAACTAATTTTTCTGAATGATTTGTGATAGTTACCACACGGTGTGAATGGTAAAGTGTAGTAAATCGGTAGTCAATGCAGTTTTAGCAGCCAACTGCACTGGAACGGCAACTAATGTGCACAACAAGTGTGCCTGTTGCCACTTGGATAGTATATTCATGTGGCAAATGGAATGTGAACACACTGTCTGTTGCCATACTGCAGATAGGACAGTGTGGCAAATTGGCTGCATAATATGGCAACCAAATTTGCATATCAACTGTGTCAGATGCCATACATACACTATGCATGTGGCAAGTTTTTGGCTTACCACATCATATCTGTTGCCATGTTACTGTCAGTACAATGTGGCAAATTCATTGTACTGCAGACGCAATTTTTTTTGTTTTGCCACAATGACTTTGTGATATCTGAACACACTGTGGCAATTTTCAGGTTCTTGATTAGATGTGGTTTCATTGCTTTTTTTGTAGTATGTGTTGCATTTCAGCATGGCAATTTCACCCTAGCACATTTCTGCCGCTGAACAGGTGGCATTTGATTGGTGTATTTTTAGGACAGTGTGTGAGCTGCCACATCTTAGTTTTTGTGATGTGGAGGATTTTGTGACTTTCTGTCGTACTATCTTGGGCTAACATGGCATCTTCAACATTTTTGTTTTCAAGTGCATTTACCATATGTACACTTTTTTTTACTTGATAATGCAACCAATGCGCTTACTTGCCACATTTATGTTTTCGAGAATCATAGGAGGGGTGCGTGTGTGTTCATGTTATATTTTTGTATTCACTAGTTGCCATTTTCTATTAGGTGGCAACTGCTTACCTCTTGCATTTACATTTCCACCACGATAATTTGGTCTGTTCCTATCTCAGTAGAATGGCTCGTGACGATCATCAAAATGATGATGATGATATCATGGATCCACCACAGCGTAATCGGGCAACTGGACGGAGAAAAGAGGGTGATGAGGTAACTATCCACACATCCCCGCCCCTCCTCCTGCTTTATGTTACTGGTTGGCACATCGAGCTTGCAGTCGTTTGTCATGAACTAAAATTTCATGACATTGCAAAACATGGCAACAACTGATCACTTCTTGTCTGTTTTTTTGCAGAAGAAGAAACATATTCGCAACAGAGCCTCCCAAGAATGACTGACTGCGTTGACTGACAAATTCACCGACGATCAGAAGGGAGCTGCTCTGAGATGGGTATGCAGGCTCTGATGGATGTCCAGTGCATGAACCTTGTCAACCCTGTATGCGACTGGCTTGGTGAGATCTACCACCCCGCCTCCAGGGAATTCGTGATTCCGGGACGTGGAAGACTATCGTTGAACAAGGAATCCGTGTTCTGCACTTTGGGTGTGCCTCGTGAACATATCAAAGTCCCGTACGAGGTCAATAATGAGATCGAGGAAGCGATGTTCCCCCGTTTGTTTCCTGGATTGGAATCCATGCCGAACACGTCTGCACTGGCAGATTCGCTGCAGGCCATGACGACGTATGGAGATGTTTTCAAGATGAAGCTACTCATGTACCTCATCTCAGTTGTTTTCGCGTCGACCACTTCTCTTCGCCCAAACAACAAATGCTTCCCCATCCTGGTGAATGATCCATCTTTACTACTTTATTTTCCTTCAATCTTTTGGCTCCGATGTCATGTGTAAAGCTAGTGACTGCCAGTGTTTTTGATGTTTTTTCCATTTGATTTCTGATGCGGCAACCTTTTGCCCTGAAATTTTGTGTGGTGCAGGCGGATCTGAAAAATGTGAAGAACATGAATTGGTGTAAGTTTATTGCCGACTTCCTGCACGATGCATTCTCAAGCAAGATGTACCAAAAGGGTTGTCGACTGCATTTAATGGTATTTTTTACCAGTTCTTTCTGTGAACACTGTTTTTTAACACACTTTTATTCATGCATGGCTACCTGATCATAACAAGATGGCAACTGCCATAATAACAATATGGCAACTGTCATAATGACAATATGGCAACTGCCATCATATTAGTATGGCAACTGTTATCACACTATGATGGCAACTGCCATCTTAGCAATATGGCAGTTGCCATCACACTATGATGGCAACTAGCACATACAGAAGGCAACTTCTTCTTTTTATTCCATTCTTTTCATGCACATCAACTTGATTATCATGGGAACATAGATTATCCTGTTTTTTTACTACAAAGTACCCATGATGGCAACTGATATTTCTTTCTTTGTAAAATTGTTTAAAATCAGCTCATGTATGTCGACTGTCTTGATCTGTCCATCGTGGATTTCACTGGGATAGGAGGCCTGCCGCGTACGCACAAGTTTGCTGTTTCTGCGTGGACTATCAACGCTATGCTTGCCGCAGACAGGGTAACTGATATCAAATATGGAAAACTGCAGGTTAGTTTTGGTTTCTCTCTCCACACGGCATGCTTACAAATTTGACATGAGGCAACCGTCCGTGGTTCATAAGGGATGACTACCTTTTGTTATCCATGGTTGTCTGCGTATTGTATCCATGTTTCACTCCACATGGGAACTCTTTCATTCATGCTGAAACTTACCTTCTATCTCTTACATCCTTGCTATTTTTTTCTAGCTGATGGCCAAGCATGCTATAGACTACAGCGTGTTTGGGGGGCCTCAAAACTTTGAAAAGTGGATGGACGTGCACTCAGCTCCGTCTTGCCCTACTGAGGTAATCAAAATATCTACATATATGGTTTGCCGTGGATTATTTGTTGATGTCGTGCAAGTGACTGCAATATGGGTGGTTGTTGATGCTTCTTGTTTCGTGCACAAGCGAGGGCACCTGTTGAGCATCTAATTGGGCAGTTTGCATCCGGAATGACCGGCTTGCTCGGGAAGTTGGCTGAGGGGTTGACGTCCCTCAGTGGCTCTGACAGCGACGCGGTTGCGAGGCAGTTCACTTTATTTGTCCCAGAACGTACACATCAGCCAACCGGTTGCCGTGGCCGGTATGACTACAACAGTTCCCAAGGGCCCGGTGACACACAAGATGATCTAGATGGAGACGCTGGCCTCAGTAAGGATGACGACGATGACATGCAACAGGACACCGATGATGATGAACATGCTGAAGTTCGCGCAGGTGGTAACAAGGGCAAGGATGCAACAGATGTCCCCCCACCGGAGAAAGTCAGAGAACATACGGCTGCGAGAGGCGAGGGGGTGTTGCCATCAAGGAGGGGGAGGGCTCCAGAGGATGTTGGGCAGGGTTCTCCTGGCAAGAGGTCTAGGAACAATCCCGTAGCTGCCAGGAGGAGGTTCGACTTTAATTTTAGTTTTTTGCTGTGTCTATTTTCTTGGAACAGACTCATCCCTTTCTTGCACTTGTTTTTTGTCAAGCGCGGCAATGAGTTTGTTGTCTGACAATTGCCACCTTTTTTCTCTCCATCTCATACGTGCAGCAAGCCGACTGCTGGTGGACGAGCAGTTACGAAGAAACAGGCGCCAACGCCAACCCGTGTTTCTGCTCGGTTGAACAAAGGTGCCCCCTTTGCCGGTGACACCCCTTCCACCAGGTCTTCTCCTCGTACGACGACGACCAACACCGGGGATCATGTCTGTGTTGCCAGACCTGAGGAAGCCAGTCAAGAAGTAGGTTTCTCCATGTGCTTTCATTGACATAGTGCTATTTTTTCTTGATTTTCCAATGCAACTGTTCAGCTTGTCACATGGTCTTCTGTCATTGTCCCCCACGTGGCAATTGCTGTTTTTCCAAATGATTTCTTCCTTCAATTTTAAGTGTATGGAGACTCCTATTGGTTTTTACATGGCAACTGGCATCTAGGCCAAATGGCAACTCTTACTGTACCTAATGGCAACTGCCATATTTATCATTGGCTTGTGTGCTCATCCAATACCTAGGTTTAAAATTGCATTCATGGCAGATCGGACATTTTTATCATTCTTCAAGTTGGCTAATATGGCAACTACTGCTGGATTTTGTATGGCAACTTCCAACTATGTCACACGGCAACTCATGTTCTCCTTACATGGCAACTACCAGCTTTTCCACTTGTTTTTCATTTTTGTTAAGATTTCTACCATCGCAAATATATTTTGTTCATTTTTAATACCTTTTTTCATGTGCTTTCTTTTTTTGCCGTGTGAAGAAGACTACTACGCGTGGGGCCAAGCATATCATTAAGGACCCTCTCGAAGGCCTGCATTCAAAGTTGTCAACAGGGGGAAACTTAGATGTTCATGAGGCGCCAGGCGACAATACTGCTGCTGCACCGTCAACTGCTCCCACTAACTTTGATGCAAGTGGCCGACCATCTTCGCCGGCTGCAAATGTGCAGGCTAGAACAACAGGCATCCGTACATCGGGGAGTGACGAGTCGGTATCTACCAGGACAGCTGAAATATTGCCAACTCTTCTGGCAATGAAGGATGCTGTTGTGAGCCATGCCACACCATCAGCAAGCATTGAAGTGGACGCTCCTGAGACCAACCTAAGCAAGGAAGATTCCCGCTCATCTGACACTGATTCCAAGTGCGTGCGTGGTGGCACTCTTGTGTCCACGACAAAAGCGGCTGAGGCGGCAGTTCACAATGATATGCCATCTACAGGTGAGAGTCTTGGCACGACAGCTCTAGCTCCTGTCGGTGCAGATACTGCTAAGGCGACCGTTTCGCGTGCTGGTCTTCCACCTAGGCGTCGTAGCCCCCGCAAGCAATCAACAGCCATACTCAACGCACCGGCTGTAGCTAGGAGCAGCAGAGACGAGTCTGGTTATGTCTCTGCATCCACACTGTTCCCCCCACCTGCCAAAAGCAATGCGATGGAGAAACCGGAAGACCGGAGCACAACTGATGCAGGTGTCAAGCCGGGCACGAGTGACGTAGGTGAACGTCCGGAGTAGAGTGCGCCTTTACCCGTAGTGGAAGTCCCTAGCGTAAATCTGCGCACTTCCAAGCTCCCAGTCAATGTGGGTGTCCCATACAGCCCAAACAAGAAGATTGTCAAGAAAGCTGCGGCCGATACCGCTGACAACACGCCCCGCCCTACAAACAAGCCCGATGATTCTGCAGCGGCCGATGCAGATATGTTTGTTAATCTTTCACCCTTGGATTCTGCCCCGCAAGTTGTTCATGGTCCGGCTAGTAGGCATGAGAGGCACCCAATGGCCTTCACCCCACCAAGCTTCAGTCTTGGCATCAGTCAAGATGAACCAGTGGTGCCAGTTGCATTTGCTTTCCCGGGAGGCATGCCCATAATGATGGCGCAGCCAATGGTCGAGGGCAGGAAGGTTGTCAAGTTCGCAGAGCCGATAGTTCAAGGTACATTTATCATGTGCTTATATCATTTTCTTGTATACATCTTTGTAGTTTGACTTTTGTCGCAATCGTATTTTTTTGGGGGGTCCTCACTCATGATGGGCAACTGATATGTGATGACATGGCAATTGGATTTGATGCACCATGTCACCTACATTATTTTGGCTGCCATGCTGCATTTCACATTTTTTGAGCAACCACATGGCAACTGAAGTTGATTCAACATGGCAACTGTAGTTGTTGTCACATGGCAAATACAGTGCATTACACATGGCAACTGGAGTTGCTGCACTATGTCATCTGTACTTTTTTGTTTCCATGCTACATTTTCTCCATTCGGCAAGCTCATGTCTAGTTTAGTTAGCACAACATGGCAACTGTAGTTGCTGTGACATGGCAACTACAGTCAAACCAGATGGCAACTACAGTGCAACTACATGGCAACTGCAGTTGCCACAACATGGCCACTGCAGTTGCACCACACATGGCAACTCCCCACTTTTTTGTTCATACATCTCACATCATGCACCCTATCTTCTCACAATGCATCTGTTTTTGATTTCTACGTATCCTAATCCACTTTTTTGATCCTTGCAGCCACCCCTGAGGAGATTTTACCGTCACTTGATGAAGCTTACTGCAGGATCGAGGAGGCAGCATTGCAGAGGAGGACCTCACGAGGGCAAGGCCAATCAAGTTCCAATGTGCCTGCAGATACGGTATCTGAGGATACCATCAAGAGTGCCACCCCTAGTTCTGTGAGGCAACAGAGGGTAGTTCACCCACCTCCCACGGAAGACTACGAGCCCGAATTCAGGGCCACTAAGGAACAGACCCAGCTGTACGATATTGTCAAGCGTTTTGGAAATGCGAGGTCCAGCAGCAAGCAATGAAGGAGCTGAAAGCGTAAATGACCACACCCCCATAATCTCTCATTTTGCTTTGTTCCTTTTTTTACCATTCATCTTCTCTTTTTGTACTTTCTACACATGATCCGCTTACGTTTTACTTCTTTCATTTTTTACTTAGTAGGCATGATTCTTTCATGTTATATCGTTTTCATACAGCTCATGTTTGGACAGAACCAAGGTCATTCAATGCGAAGCGACGTACGTCGACCTGGGTGATCTCGCCGAGTCCGTGAGGCCAAACGGTTAAATGTCGACGAACGTAGTTGCATGCGGGATTGACTACATCAACAATCATATGGATGTGTGTGCCGACAAAACAATCATGCATTACAGTGTGACCTGCAAAATATGGGATGGTGACTTCCACCATAGAATCCTGAGGAAGAATTTTGCGCAACACGGTGAATTCAAGCTGACAATGAAGAAATATGTGAGTATTCCTTCCCTGTTTGCACTTTTTTTCACATGGTATGGTTTTTTGCCATCTTCTGCACTCTGTTTATGTGGCAGATGTTTCATGTGGCAATAGCTGCCGTGCAACCTGGCTTTTTGATATTTTGCATCTCGTGCAAACTATGTGGCAGCTTCATAGAAAAATACATGGCAAAATTTGTTCATACATGGATGGCAACTTTCTTTCAACTACCCCCACCCATAACCAAACATTCTACATGATTCTACTTTTTTTGTCCCTCTGCGGTTCTTCATGTGAACTCTGCTTCTCATTTCCCTCACTTTTAAATGCAGGTCATGTTCCCCATGTTCCAGGAGCTTGCACCACATGACCAACATGACAAGTGTGGTCACCACTATACGGTCTGTCTTGACCTGAAGAACCAACGTTTTGAGGTGCTTGACTTAATTCGTTCGGCAGCTGATGCAGACCTTACTACGCATGCTAAATTCTTCATCAACAACCTCAAAGAGACATGGAACAGTCACTACGAACACTCAAAGGTCCAGATCAGACATTTCCCGGTTGAGTACGTGGCGACTACGAAGCAAGGGAACACGTAATTTCCTACCCCCATCCTCCATGTGCCATTTACATCAATCCAACCCCTCTTTTTGTTGTTACATCTGAATTGAAGTCTATCACTGCTATGTCTATCCTTTTTTGCGAGTTCACCTGACTCTTTTTATTGTGCAGGACGGACTGTGGCTTTCACATGTTGGAATACTTTGCAAAGTGGGAAGGTAGACTTGTCCCCGCTGTCACAGCTGCAACGGTCGTTGAGCTCTGGAAAATCTACACGTGGAACTGGTTGACGAATGAAGACTTCAACAAGCGGTCTGGAGCACGCGAGTTTGTGGAGGAAGCTATCAAGAAAGTCATCAAGAGGTACAAGTGATCACGCGGCGATACACACCGGACGCATACCTTACATTCTGTTGCCAAGGAATGTAAGGTACTATCTCTTTTGTTCTCGTCAAAAACTACGTTCGTGTGCTATGTTATGACTGCAACCCCGCGTAGGCTTCTATGTAGTGGTGGTGTGTGAGCGACATTTGAATAGTTTCTGTAATATATGTGTGGATGTGAACCTACTTAGGCGTGACAGCAGATATGTTTTTATGTTTATCATTATTACTATGGTTTCATCGTTTGTATCACCCGTTTGCTCTTTCGAATGCGTCACGATGTTTGAAAACATGGAAAATGTAGTTCATCAGACATGGTTAGCGAAAGTCATCGTCGTTGTTCATTTGAACGTTTTGTTTCTTCTTTTTCATCACTAACTTCACCGGCTAGCATGGTAGGTTGATCATGTAGCCACAACCTTTGCTGCGGTTTATGCACGTTACGCTTTTTCCAACTTGTTTCCCATATATTGCACACACCACAATATGTGTCACTAAACCGCGTCGATTTTGTCATGTAAATATATGCGATGCAGAGCCATTACAAATACCATGGCATATTTTCAGTACAGCTAACATGGCAGATCCAGTACAAACAACACGGCAGATCCAGCATAATTAACATGGCAGATCCAGCATAACTAACATGGCAAATCCAGTAAAACTAACATGGCAGATCCAGTGCAACTAGCATTGCATATTTTTCAGTATAAAATAGTATGGCATATTTTTAGTATAAAATAGCATGGCATATTTTTAGTATAAAATAGGATGGCAGATTAACTACACATAACATGGCGATTAAGTACCCATAACATGGCAGATTAAGTACCCATAACATGGCAGATTAAGTACCCATAACAGGTTAGCAAGCGTCTCGTTGTCTTGGACTTGATATGTTTCAATCATGGCCATCCAGCTCCTTTCAAACTCCTCCACCGTCAAGCTGTGGTCCACGCATAGCTCGAACGCCTTGTGGAGCTCTGGACGGTCAGCAAAGAACGGTCCTAGCGTCTCTTCAGCCTTCTTTATAATGTGCCACCTGCAGTGCCTGTGCACTGCCAACGGAAATACCTCCTCTATGCCTGCACGCATGCTAAAATCCTGGTCTGTTATTATGTTCATTGGAGCAAGTCCATCCATGCACTCCAAGAAGGTCTTGAACAGCCAAACGTACCCATCCGTGTCTTCGTTCCGAACGAGCCCGTAGCCGAACTGCAACGACTGATTGTGGTTATTTATTCCTATGAACGGAGCGCATGGCATCTTGTACATATTAGTCAGATACGTCGTGTCAAATGAAATGCAATCTCGGAAATGTTTGTAGGCTCTCCTTGCAGCACCATTCACCCAATACATGTTCCTGACACGGTCCTCATCGTCCAACCTTATCCTGTAGAAGAAATCTGGATCTTCCTTCGCTTTCTCATCGAAGTAGGCCATTGTGGCCTCTATGTCAGCCAGCTTGCTCTCTCTACGGTACTTGGCCTGTAGTTTTGTGACGTCAGCTGGTATGTATGGCATGCTACTCAGTTTCCCCTTTTTGCTGTGGATGAGTGATAGTATCTAGACCATTCTTGATGGAACGACGTTACAATCATGTAGCAGCTTTACGAATTGCCTTTCGACTAGGGTGAACCCTCTGTGGGCGGTCAGAAATTTGACCAGATCGAACTTCTTTATGAGTTTGTGGTTGTGCTCGTCAAAATACTCAGTGACCACATACTATGTTCCATCTACGTTTATCTTACACCAGACAGGGCAGCCCTTCTTGAGAATGATCCCTCTCTTTCGTTCCGGAACGACAGGCGCAACACCTTTCCCTTTCTTGTTCCTTCGTGCCTTGTGGCACCTCATCTCACCTCTGCTGTACTCGTTAGATTTCTTAATTTTCCTATGGTATTCAGTGTTGACGGCAAATCCATGGAACTTTGCATATGTCTGGTAGAATTCCTTTGCTTCTGCAAAAGATTCAAATCTCTGCCCAACGTACGGTGGCTGAGGTACCATGATATCTGGTTGCCCATCATCTTCATCCCCTTGTGCCTCATCATCAGTTTCATCATTCACTTCAGTATCGGCAGCAGTTTCATCGATTTGAGTGTTGCCAGTGCTTGCGTTCAAAGGGGTGGCTGTGGGAATTGCTGGAATGATTGCCATTTCTGACACTGACTCGGCATTATTTGCGGATGATTGTCTGCTGGCTGGGGGAACGCATCTTCTGTGCGCTCAGTGCTCCCCGCAGTAGATGTGCCCGCGCCGCTGTTCACTGTAGTTGTAGGCCCTGTAATGGAAAAAACAGGTACGAGAGTAAGATTTTTTTGTTTGAATAACATGTTTATCGCAACGGATGACATCAACGTCGAGTGATTTGGCATTACATCATTCGAACAGCAAGATGTCAGTTTGCACGTGGACATGGGTGGCAAATGTAGCTGTCCAGTCATGGCAGCTACAGTTCAACAAACATGGCAACCATTGTTTGCCAATGCACGACAACAAGCTCCTTTTTTTAGTACGAAAACTTGGGTTCTATATGCATGGCAGCTGCAGTGCTGCATTCATGGCAAACACTGCTACCAACAAATGGCAACCATTGTGTTCTAGCAACAAAACTACTGCATTATAAGATTGATCTCACTAGGCGAAATGCGTTCAACCATTAGTGATGCACACATACTTTTAGCAGTTGGCAATTTTTCAAAGACAATACATGACTCATTTACACGCAACCACTTGTCAGTGTTTTATGCTTGGTTCTTGTCCACCATCACTGCTTCAATTCTTTTTTTTCGACACGTGCTTTTTTTGCCACAAAAATAAATGTAGTGATGTTTTGTGGTTCAGTTTTTTTCCTTACCTTGTTGTGCTGCATGTGACCATCTTGTGTGGTCTGTGACACCAAAATGACGTGCTCCACCTGCAATTTGTGAAGCTTGCCACGAGACGTTTGCTCGGTTACCACCACCGTAATAACCTGTAAGCATAGTAGTGGTTGGTCAATTCATGGCAAATGCAGTTTGTGCTAGCACGGTAACTATAGTTACCCCTGATGTGGCAACTGCAGTTTTCCTGGCATGGCAACTGTAGTTGCACTGGTATGGCAACTGCAGTTGTTCCTCCATGGCAACTGCAGTTGTCATGGCATGGCAACTATAGTTACACTGGCATGGCAACTGCAGTTCTTCCTCCATGGCAACTGCAGTTGTCCATGGATGGCAACAGCAGTTGTCCAGGGATGATAACTGCAGTTATTTAACCATGGCAATTGTAGATGTTCATACATGGCAACTGCAGTTGTCAACTATGCTCCTTCTGCTAATTGAGCATCCACAACTTCACTTTTTTATGGACTCACCTGTGTATGATGTCGATGGCAGGTACATGGGTGCTGCCTGATGCCACGTGCTGCATGAAGGCTCTGCATTTTTCACCCGTGATAACTCGTGAGTCCTTTTGCCATTTTTTTGCATGTTCATTTTTCATGTCCACACCAGTATGTGCTCTTTTTTCGTATGCATTACCTTGATTAGCCATATTAGCTAGTTGAAGTTGGCTGCCCGTATATTTGTCAGTGTTAGCGCCTTGTGAATGAACCTGCCACGTGGGCCCCCTAAGAGTGTTTTGGTCATAAGAACCTGCGAAAAAATGACAGTGTACGACATAAGTAGAATGTCATCTTCATCGTTGCGAAGATGGCAACTGTTCTCTTCTTTTGTTATCACGCATCATAACAATGCCTGCATACTGTTCTAGTAGTGGCAGCAACGGCCCTGCAGAGATGAGTTGACTGTACTCTGATGCATCCCAAGGGAGCATTTCTGGCCTTCGAGAACCCCAAGTATCAACGCCATCTTCGTGATTCATTCTTTCCGTGTCTCACTTCTTTCCAATGTGTTCTCAATCACTACATGAACAAGAACGCATCAACAATCCACAAGAATTGTATTCTTCTGCTGCTTGCACATAGAAGATAGGGATGGCAAGCAACAGGTCAACTAGGTGGCAGCTACTGACAACGAAAGGTGGCAACTGTCGTTATACACAAGTGGCAATTAATTTTTCCCACCCCCTTTATTCCAAAATTGTCCTTCCTCTCCTTTTTTTAGGGATTCCTACTCATCCATTTGCCTACCCAACTACTTGCGTCAATCAAACTAGGAACTTAAGTTAATCTCAAACGTAGTACAGGGCAGATCTGGTGTATTCTGCCTGGCAATTGCGAAAAATACACTGAACCATGCAGTGTTTTACCCCTATAGCATGGATCCAGTACAAGATCGGGAGATTTTCAGCCTTAAGGATGAGAAGGATGAGATCGCGAGATTTCACCTGATTTTAGCTGATCGTCTCTGGAGGGCTGGGTTGGAGTGAGGGGCTGGGGGTGGGGAGGGTTGGGGTGTGGTTTGCGGTGGGAGTGCCCTACGGATCTGCTCTGGCTGCCATGGCAACCAGAGAAGGCCGGCAACGGAGGTAGGGGTTCGAGAGGTGGGGGACGATCGCGGCAGTCGAGAGAGGGGATCGATCGGAGGCCGGGAACGGCTGGGTCGCGCGGGCAGCGGGTCGTCTGGCCCGGACGGGGCAGTACGAGCGGGGTTGCCACACACCGGACGTGCGGGCTGTGCAATTGCGTGCCCGGACGCGGTCGTGCGGGCGGGTTCCTGTTCACGCCACACGAGGCGTGTGGGCGGGTTCGTATCCATGCCACACGTGTGGCAGTTATCGCGACCCATAAGTTTTGGTCGGTTCTAACTGACCTCCTAAACTTAACGAAGTAAAACATAAATTCATTCTAGTTTCAACCAAAATTCGCATAAATTTCAACATAAGTTCAACATAGATAGCCGAATATTGAATATAAATTTAAACTTATTACAAACTTAAGCTAGACTACTCATCGCCTTCGTCGAGAGGCCACCACCGGTGAGACATGGGTCCGGGCCGGTGCCGTCGTCGCCGCAGTCAGGGAAGATGCTCCTCCACTCCTCGGCGTCGAACTCCTCCTTGCCGCGCTCCTCGCCGGCTTGCACCTCGTCGTCGGAGATGACATTAACCTCCCCACCATTGTCGGCGAATATTGCCCGCTCCGCCTCCTCTTTGTATCATGACACACACGAACACAGAGACTCACGCCTCCTCACGGTGAGCGCACACATTCACCTGAAGACTATATCTCTTTTTCCCTCTATAAGTAGAGGCACACACACACACACACCTGCCACACGTTTGACCAGTAACATCACGTACACACGCCACTAACAGAACTAAACTCATGATCTTATCCTTGTCCAGGAATCTCTCCAGGATCCTAGCGACTAGGCTAATGGCACCGATACAGCTAACTACTCCTAGCTAATTTCATGGCCAAGTTAAGTCTTTACGCAGCCACATCAACTGCCACGCACAAAGCCAAACTAGCGTGCACACCACACAGAGTAATGCTAGACGTACGGGCGTTCTTCGGAGGATTTACAGGCTCGCTGGCTGTGATTGGTTGGACTTTCATTAAGGGGACGGCCCCACCCTGAAAATCGGGGGGGGGGGGGGGGGGGCGCAGCAATTAGATTAGGCCACGTTTCCATCCTGTAAAAGTCCGTTAGACTTGCCCGTATCTTTAGCATTATTGCACCACACTCGGGCCAGCAGTGCTACATTCACGGGCTCAATACGGGGCTTTTACGGAGTGAGTCTGAGTTGGCAGGGGGAGATTGGGCCCCACACACCTGAAATAGGGGGGGGGGGGGGTTAGATGGAAGCAGCCCGTGCGTTTAGCATTTTTGCACTCGGGTCACACTCACCCCGCGCCCACACGCACGCTGGGCTCACTCGCCACGGCCACGGACGTGGCGCCACTCCCAGACGGCACGCCTGCACGTCCACCACACGAAACTTGCATGTTAGGATTCTGGCTAACAATGCTCTCCCGTTCTTAGGATTTCTCACTACAAATTAAGTTTGCAAGATGGCATGTTGAAGTCGAAATCAACTTTCTTCCTCCCGAAACCCTATCGAGCTCTCATCCAAAGAGTTTATTCAAGTATGTAGAATTGCTGCAATCCACCTACGTGTACGTGTGACGCCGACTTTTCTCTCGTGTGATAGTCATGCTATGTGTGGCTGGCTGGGAATAGCATTTCACAAGCATGGGTGCTTGTACGATATCGATTTTATGAAATTCGAACGCGATTTGTTGATGACTTAAGCATGTGATATAAGTACTACACGAATACAACAATAACAACACGTACTGCATCCAAAATTCTCCACTACACGATGGATTGGTTCGTAGGAGTCCTCTCCCTCCTTTGCTGCTTCGTCTTATACAACCATCATCTCCAGTCCAAGAAAACATGCAACGAGGAGACGACCGAATAACCACTGGTGGGCCATCTTTTCGGCATGATCGCTGACCTGAGGCGACCGAATTATTACCATGACTCGGCCACCATCGTCCTCGCCGGCACGCGCTACAACTTCCCAGGTCAAGCGGGGCTCACCGGCATCTGGTTCTTCATCACCTGCTCGCGAAATGTAGATCCATCACAAGCTCTGTGATGAGGGCGTCAGCGAACCCTCTAACATTATGCCGCCCTTCATCTGCAATGATGACGCAAGCGACGAGTTCTTGCGTAACATCGCAGTGAACCACCTGCTCGCCAGCCGTAACATCGCAGTGAACCTCCTGCTCGCCAGCGACGAGTTCTTCTACCTCCTATGCAAGAACACGAGCGTGCAACAGAGCATCCTGGATGAGTCGCGGCCATAAAAGATGCTGGCCACCGCCAACGACATGGTGGTGTTCCATGTGAGCGAGCTAAGCAACATGGTGTACCTGCACGCGGCACTGTGCGAGTGCCTGAGGCTTTACCCACTCATGCCCTTCCAGCACAACGTGGCAACGGCCAGTGACGCTCTCCCGAGCGGCCACGAGATGAAGGCCGGCGACAAGATACTCGTCTACTACTACTCCATGGGGAAGATGGAGGGCGTGTGGGGCAAGGACTGCATGGAGTTCAGGCCGGAGAGGTGGCTCACCAACGACGGGAAGCTGAGGTACGAGCCGCCCTACAAGTTTAGTGCCTTCAACACCGGCCCCAAAACCTGCCTTGCCAAGGAGGTGTCCTTCACGCAGATGAAGGTCGTCGCCGCCGCTGTGTTGTGGAACTTCACCGTTGATGCAGAACAGGCTCGCCGTCTCGATGAAGAGGAGGAACTTCCCGCGCGTGCAGGGTTAGCTGGCATATATCAGAAACGTACACATATGTATTGTGTATGCACAAGTGCCATCTGAGTGAGCTTACTTAAGTGGCATGTGTGCTTACAAACGGTGTAATGGTGTAATAATAGAACACAGCAGCTATTTGTAAGACTTGATCTTCAGGGTGAAAACCCACGATTTGTAAGACGTCACTTATTTGTCATTTCCTTCTAGGAGGCGTCGCTTTTGAAAACTATTTTTTCGTGGTCCTTATGTTCTCATGAGATAGTTGGGGCTGATGGTTATCGTTGTACATCGTCAATCGCTGTTTATATCGCTTCATGACTTTTCTTTCTTTTACTTTCCACTTGGGAATAGCTTCAGTCTTATATGACTTAGCTCTTTGCCGGCATGATTCTATGGTGTGTGTGTGTTGGTTGTGTGCATCCTGATTATACAGAGGCCGGGTGTGGCTCATTGTAATAGTATCCCTCGATGCTATATTATGAGTCAATAAAATGCCCTTTATCAGAAAAACAAATAGAAGTTCTCTGAATTTGTATTTTGGTATTAGACTTAGATGATTTCATATGAGAAGGAAGGAGGTGAGACACAGCAGCGTGGTCGAGATGGGGGCACAGGAGAAATTGGCAGCGAGGCTCATGGATGTGGGTGAGGCGAGCCAGAAGTGACCCATAACACACGCCGTCACAGGCGGAAGCAAGTCCAAGGTTTGACATGTGGGGGTAGCTTGGAGACTTGGGCTAACAACTTCAGATGATAGCACCATCACTTGCCATCCTTCTGTTGTGTTTTTGTGCTTCTTGGTTTTCTGTGTAGTTACTTTCTTACTTTTCTCAGCTTAGCTTGGTACAGTTTTGCCTATATAGTTGTTGTTTTTTCACTTTTCGACACTTTCTCTGTACTATCTTTTGAAAATCAATAAAAATATGCAGCAGAGCCCTGTTGTTTCCCTCAAAAAAAAACATGTGGGGGTGGGGGGCCTTTTCATATTCGATTCCCTGTTGTATTATATGGATATCTTGACGGAGGTGGGGATGGCGCAGCAAGCAACATTGAGACGTGTTGTCGCAGCTGAAGGAGAGGAAAGGAGGCGAGCATCAGAGAAGGAAGAAACTTTTCTAATTTGTGTGGGGATTAGGGCTGGAGGAAAAAGATGAAGGAGAGCCCTTGAGACTTGATGTTTTTCGAGGCAACTATGGCTATGTGGCCCAATCTATCTATCAAGAAGCAAGCTTTTTTTCTCACAGGATTCATTAAATACTCCTATCTCTTCTAACAATCATGTGAAATATATAGCCCTCCAAAAGTCGATTGGGGATCGGTCGGGAAATTTCCTGGTTTTGATTGTGTCTCGGAAAACTTCTTTTCTACTTCAATGTAAAAGCAGAGCTCCTACTTCTCACGTAAAAAAATGAAGTCAATTTGATACCTTCTTTCATATTCAATTAAGCTAAGCACTGGATTTTCTCAATGTGAAGAACTTCTTACGAGCTAATGGATTTTATCACGAAACACGAGAAATTCAAGGCCCCAAACACCTATGGTTTGCTCCACAATGTTTGTCTACACCTACACGGGTGAGTCAGGTGCGTGCTTTGAACCAAGTTAAGTTGTGTTGTGCATGTGAGGTGTCTATGCTCCCAAATTAGAAACCGGAAACGAAACACTCAAGTGAAATGTGCTCCTTGCCGTATAATTAGTAAAACTTTAATGCCGACAAAGATAGTGTATGTGTATGGACACTTCACTTGCATGGCATGCTTGCATATGTTTTCGGAAACTTCTTTTTACGCCCCCCCCCCCCCCCCCCCCCCCCCAAAAAAAAAGAAACTTCTTTTTGAACCCCAAATTTGTGATTGCTGGAACTGATCTCAGCTAACCACCGAGAGAAAAGGTTGGGCGTGGCCCACCACACTTTCCGTCATTCGTTTTACTAATCGACGACTTCAGAAAAATGTTTCCTGCCAATCCTAAAAACATACTGTTGAGGGAGGCGAAGAATATCTCCACCGCCGGGCACCAAGAGGGTAGCGCCGGCGGCGTCCTACTGGCATCTATCTTGGCCTTGCTGCTGCACTTCCTCCCTGGCGATCTCCTCGCAACTAGAGACCTCAAGTGCAGTCATTGGCTGCACCTTAACGGTCTCTGCTAATTCTGGTTAGTCCCAAATTCTGCCCACAAGAGGTGTTCTAATTTTGAGATCAAGATCTGTTTTAGGTTAATCCGAAAGGAATTATTCTAACATTAATATCATGAGCTGATTGATCTATGTTTAGAACCCTCATTAGGCCTAATCTATCTATCTATCTATCTATCTATCTATCAGGTCCTCATTAGGCCTTTCTGCTCGAGGGATCCAACGAACAGGAGAAGCAGACTTATTACTGCATGTGCCTGCTAGAAGTGGGAAGCAAAACTGAGCGGGAGCTTTTCCTTTCACATGGTCATCATCAGGGTTAATCGCAATAGCTTGTAGGGAAGATAGATAGCTTGCTAAAAATCTCACAGAGACATCCACGGGAGGAGCGGGCTTCGAGTGCACGAGCTCATTTCTAACGTACCAAATTCTCCACATCAGTGTCGAACTCGAGCTGGCTCGTCTGTTTCGCAGATCAGCTGGATGAACCAATCTGGTCCTGTTGAGTGTTGACTTGATTGAATCTACATTAGGGAGTGTCCATTCAACAGCCACAGCACGCCATAGGTATCTTGCATTTGTGCACGTGTAGAATGTGTGGTAGGAATCTTCCTCAGCAGAGCCACAGATAGGGCAAATCAAGTTAGTCTCCAGCCTTCGTTTCTTTTTGTTGCACCATGTAGCTAGGGAATTATTTGCAAGGCGCCAACCGAAGCTCAAAACCTGACCCCTCCTGTCTTTGTTCTCTCTTCCTCTGTGGAAACTGAAACCATCATCTCTCTCCAAACTGAAGCAAGCGAGTTTGGGGGAAGGATCCAGTTGGTCAACATCTTACTACCTCAAATTTTGTGTTCTTGATCTAGATCGGGTTCACCTAAACAAAATTGTCTGAAAAACATCTGGATCAGGTTCGTTTCTCACACTGTTTTGTTGTTTTACCGCTTTATATTTGAATCCATCCCAACTTTACCAATGGATTCAGATTAGCGAAGCATCTACTACTGATTTTTTTTCTAGCAATTTATTGTACCGTTTTTGAATCACGCTGTGAGACTACGCCGTTCGTATTGCTTACAGTAACAGGACAACCACAATTTGATCAAATTTTCATACTCCTTCCTTTCTGATTTGCCCCTTGATTAATCTTCAAAATTAGTGTTCTTTTGATCTATATTATATAAAAGTTCTGCTTTCTTTATTTTTTGCAATTTAGGGTCTAAACCAATGGTGTATGATATGCTTAATGCAATTAGCCTATGGGACACCGTTAACCTCAATGGTAACGAACTTATGATGAAGAGGTCAGCTTATTTCAGAAGTGATATAAGAAATATTTCATTAATACTATATTTTTATTACTTTATTGAATAATAATTTGAATTATTTTTATTGTTAATAGAAGGTGATTTCAAGATAGAATGCGTACATGTAGATATATTGTACCTACCATGCATGTAGCAAAACGAAGGCTTGCAGTCCACAACAATTAAGATGCTTCAACCAAAATATTTTGCAGCTGATTCAAAAGGAGGAGAAAATAGGGGAACAATTAAGATGCTCGTTTTGGCAGGGGAATGCTTTGCTCATTGCGGAAGTAATTGTGGGGGTCGATCTCAGCCTTGGCCTTGGTGAGCCTCTGGTGGTTACCCTTGAAGTATTTTGGCCCCCAATTGGGGCCGAGATCCAGGTCCCTGCAGTTGAAGTAGGCTCCCCTTGGCCTGGATTTGGAGCTCACGTACGGCGCCATGAAGGCGTACATGTCCCTCACCCACTTGGTCTCCATGGCTCCGTTATATGTCGAATCCACCGGCCAGTAGTTGTACAACTGCATGCTGTAGAGCACGCCGGCGCGGTGCGGGTACGGCATCGCGTCCTCTGGCACGTTGCTCATCTTCCCGCCGTATGGGACCAAGATGACCTGCGCGTTGGGCTGCCTGAGCTGCTTGTAGAAGATCTTGGCCCACACCTCCCGGCGAATGGCGCGCCGGACGTAGTCCGTCGTCGCCTTGAAGCCATGGCTGGAATCGAACTCAGAGGTGGTCCGCTTCGTGAGGTCCTCCACGGTCGCGTTGTTGATGTAGGCCATGGACTCGACCCATGTCATCTCCTTGCAGTCGGAGCGGCTCAAATTCAGCTCCGGGATGCCATCGCTCCTGCTCATCACCGGCAGGAGCGCGTTACACGTGCCGAGGAACACTGCTCGGAAGACGGCCATGTCGTTCTGGACAAGCGCCCTGATGTACAGCTCGTCCGGCAGGGCCGGCGCGACCTTCTGCCACTTGGTGACCGCGTGCACGGCGGCGCCCTGGCTGTTGGACACCGAGACCTTGAACACCGACACCGTCGCCGGGACGGTCACGAGCCTCACCTGCCACCTCAGCACGACGCCGAAGCTCCCGCCCCCGCCGCCTCTTATGGCCCAGAAGACATCGTCCCCCATGGTGGTCTTGTTCAGGAGCGTGCCATTGGCGTCCACCAACTCGGCATCAATGACGTTATCGACGGCTAGCCCGTGCTTGCGCATCAGCGTGCCAAAGCCACCGCCGCTAAAATGGCCTCCGACGCCGACGGTCAGGCACACGCCGGCCGGGAACCCAAGATGGTTGCTCACCTTCGATATGGCATAGTAGAGCTCGCCGAGCGTCGCGCCGGACTCCACCCACGCCGTCGACGTCTGGTTGTCGACGACCACGGTGCGTAGCTCCGACATGTCGAGCATCGCGAAGCCCTCGGTGTCCACGGACCGGTACGACAGGCCCTCATAGTCGTGCCCGCCGCTGCGCACGCGGAGGGGCACCCCGTTCAGGCTACCGCAGCGCACGGCGATCTGGACGTGGTGAGCATTCGCCGGCATCACAACATAGAGCGGCCTCCCGGTGGTATTTGCGAGGAACTTTGGGTTCCTAATGTATTTGTCAAGCTGCGTGTTGAACAAATCTTCGCCCTGCTCGAACACTGAGATGTTAGCCTTCGTGAGGCATTGGAGGAAGCCAGCGGGCGACGCTGCTTGGGAAGAAGAAGAGATCATGGAGCAGCTGCAGAACAAGAAGGTTAAGGTGAGCAGCAGTGGCGCCGCTAAGTTGAAGCGCTTGGCCATGGCTATCGTTGCTACTACTCCTCCCTCTCCGTCCCCAAATAGATGGCCTATGTAGAAGGCATCAATATATTTAATGACATTAAATAGATACTAGAAATATCAATGCTTACTAAGTTTACCCGGATATCTATTTAATATTTATAAAATGTATGGGATGGCATCAATTAAGGCCCTGTTTGGTTCATAAGTCCTAGGACTTTTTCTAGTCCCAACTAAAAAGTCCCTAGTCCCTAAAAAGTCCATCCCTGTTTGTTTCCAGAGACTAAAAAGTCCCTAGTCCTTTCCTAGAGGTTATTAAATGACCATGTTGTCCCTAGTATATAGAAAAATAACAATCAAACAACACCATGGGGTGGCGGGCCAATGAATGCATGGAGGGGCATTGTTGGAAAAGTCCCAAAAAGTCCCAAAAAAGACTCTCCTTGAGAGTCTTCTTCATTTAGTCCCAAATGCCTAGTTTAGTCCCTAAAAAGTCCCTCCCGTTTGGTAAAAAAGTCTCTAAGAAGGACTTTTTCTAGTCCCTACGTAAAAAAGCCCCTGGAAACAAACACCCCCTAAATAGATATTTAGATATAGCAATCCCTATGCATATCTAAACAATCCTCAGTTAATGTCCATATGAGAGAAAGTTTATGAGATATCTTAGATTTGGTGCCAAGATCCACATTTAGATTAACATATTGTTGATTTTAAGCAAGATACTAATTGCACATCTATATTGGGTAAGACATTAATTGTATAGTTGGTAGGACATTAATTGCATGTTGATAATTGGTAGGATACAATTGTCCGGCGGATTTTATGGCATGACAATGAGTCTGAACGTGTTTATAACAAGTGGTAGTAGAGGGTAATTTTCGCACTATAAAGTGTTTGGTGTTCAACATTGGAGCTATTTATAATACTAGACCACGTGATTTGATGGCCAAGATGGTTTGGTTCTACCTCTATGGATCTTTTTATGTTGGTATATACTCCCTCCGTTCCTTTGTATAAGGTGTATTTGTTTTTTAATAAAATTCCAGGATGTAAGGTGCATTTCTTCTAATTTCTCATAATTCCCTAGTTAGCCCTCTAGAAAAAAGGAAAGTATCCCTCTCTTGATTGTGTGCATCTCTCCTTGTAGCAAAAGAAGGCAAGTATCTGTCTATCGATTGCAATGTATGTATTACTTTCCTGTGCTAATTGATCTACTTGCCACTTCAACAAATTTGCCAAGGGTAAATTCGTCGTAACTTGTTCATAATTATGTGCCTTGGTCACCGTGCACAAAATAATACACCTAACAAAAAGGAACGGCGGGAGTACTAGATAAGATGTCACACCAAATTTTTACCTAGTTGGCATGACTAAGATATAGTACACGATGTGGTATTTGAACTGCGCTAACAACCCTACTTGGCAGGGGCGACCCACATCATTTCATGGGTATTTAGTTTAATGCGCATTATTTTTGTCAAAACAATTGTGTATATACAATGTATACTACATACTGTGTGGGGGAAAACAAATATTTACGCGTGATATGAGGGTATCCAAGCATTTAGCCCAAACACAAGGCATAGCCCACCTTGTCTCCCTTCCCACCCAACATGGACCAGTAGCACAATATCCTTATCCCAATCTAGTCCGGTACAGAAATTACTGCAACCATGATCACACGAGACTCAGTTAGTTCGACCATCACACGAACTAGCACGTCCTATCCCCCAAATTCTGATCGCGTCCACCCATCACAGGATAGATATATCCATTTCAGTGACAGCTAATTTTGAACAAAGGTAGTATTAGCGATGTGAATTTGCAATGTGTGAATGTTTGTGAATTTGTGACAAACGAGCATTAGTTATGAAAAAATAGTACTCAAGTATTGCCATTTTGATATGTTAGACAAATGGCACTTCTATATATTAAACAAGTAGTGATTTTTATGTGGAACAATTTATGATCAATTATATCAAAATATGATATTATGCTCAATTATGTATTAGATATTATATAGTTAGGCCCCGTTCAGTATGCAGGTTTGTAAAACAAAGGAATATAACACGAATAGCTTTGGTTGCACACTTCAGTCCTGCGGTTCCTCGGAACAGAGGAATAAGAAAAGAATCGATGTTCCGTAGGGTAATTAGCAGGAGAAATCAACACATGTTGGCCCCGGCTAACGATTTTTATATGTGAAAAAAGGTACAGCCTAGTGCTTCCAGCTTGCACAAATCACAAATTCTGACCATGATGTGGGTCCCAGATAGAGGTTGAAGCAGCCTTTTTCTTCCCGGCGCCTCGGGCCTGTGAAAAAACAAGAGCTCCAGGAAGATGTTATTTTTCCTTTGAAAATAGAGGGTGGAGGACACTTTCCAGAGTATGGCCTAGCAACGATTCCTTCAATATGAACGCTGCGAAGGAAAAGTTTACTGTGGGAACGGCGTTCCTCTGGACTTTCTGCTCATTTCCTACGAACTGAATAGGGCCTTAGTACAATATGATGGTTTAATCAAATTATGCATAAGAAAACAAGGCTAGAAGTTGCAAAGAAAAATAGGCTTTAATTTTTTGAATACACATTCTTCAAATCCTAGACCCGCCCCTACTAATTGGTTTGACAGCCCAACTAAGACCATAATTGTTCTAAGCTGGTGTCATGCTTGTGAATCATGCATCATTCTTCTGAATGATCTCGATACATTTAACCGCGGCAATTTTTAAACTAAGACGAACAAAGTAGTACAACTAAGACCATAATTAATACTTGCACAAAACCATATTTATGCCCCTCTAGTTCTCATATACTCCTATATAATAATTAGTGCACATCTGAATTACGTCATCTTCGCGTTGTGGTCCTATTTCTCTGTGGGAGCTATTTCTCGCCCTTGCGAGACGGAGCCTTTCTCGCCTCTGCAAAGCGCTACTGGGGCCAGCCATTATTGTAGCTGCAACTAGCGACTTTTTTCTCTATGTTTTTTCACTTTTTTGCAACGTGGTTTTACGGTTTTCTCTTGTTTTAGTCCTTTTTATTTTATTTTTCTTTTTTCTTTTGTTTTCTTTGTTTCTTTCTTGGTTTTCTTCTTTTATGCACCATTTTTTGTTCATTCTTTTCAGACATCATAAGAAACATTATACAAGTTTAACATTTTCAAAACAAATGATGAACATATTTTCAACTACATGTTTGGATGTATATTTTATTCATACACATTTTACATTATTGGTATACATATAAAAAACTATACGTGATTAGTTTTTTGGTTGAACTATCAAATTTTTGCATGATAAAACTATTTTTATTTTAATAACTTTTTTTGTTCCATCCCCTAACTCTCGATATTTTTGGTCCGCGACCTTTCCACCCTGTCCTCTGTGATTTTTTTTGCTAACTTGAATTTCTTGTTTTATAAACATCGAATAGCTATATTGATTTCATTTGAACTTCTTGTTTTTATTTTTTCAAAAGGAAAACATTGTTTTTGATAAACATCAAACTGCTCTAATTTTTTAATGTTAAATTATTGATTCTATTTTTTGAATTCAAAAAAATTATTCTTCATAAACATCAGCCTCTCTATTTTCAAAATTTGAACTTGTTGGATTTTTTTGGAAACTTGAAATCCTAATTCTCTTTTAAATAAGCAATGAACTGCTTTGTTTTCATTTCAAACTTCTTAGCTTGATTTTACGTAATAAAAAAACTGACTCTTTTTTTGAATAAATATCATGCTATTCTTTTATTTTTAATTTGAACTTCTTCGTTTTATTTTTAGGAAAACTCATTTATTGCTAGAGGTTATTTCCCACTCTACTTTTGTTGATGATGATTGTGATTAAGCTTTATTACTAGACGTTATTTCCAAGTCAGTGGAAACGCCACACATACCGTTTTCACAAAAAGTAAGCCTATGAAATACGTACTAAACTTCATTTGGATGCGGTCAAGGAACTGTTTAGAATAGATTTTAATGGTTGAAACCATGACTTGCTTAGAATTTTAGTTCGCTTTGAGGTTATTGGAGGTTGGATCACGAAAGTACAAAGTCTAGCGGTTCCCCTATGTACCGGTGAAGAATCAAGCGTGCATTCTGGCATCCGGATGCATGAGGTTCTTATGTGTACAAGCCATACTTTATAAAACCAAACCAACAACTGAATGGTGCTTCTATTTTCTATGTTTTTTCTATTCTATTCTTCTTTTTTATTTGGTTTTTCTTCTAGTTTTTATTTGTTATACTGTTAACATTTCTGTGTACTGTGAACATTTTTTGGTTGTACTGTGATGATATGTTATATGTAGTGCACTACTAGGAAAACGGCTATAGCTAATATGGACATTAATGGCGCAACATGTATGTGGTGCGCCACTGCTATATAGCAGTGGCGCACCCGTTATAGGTGCGCCATTAATGGCCATATTACTAATGGCGCACCTGATGAAAAGTGCGTCATTACTAAGTTTGACCAAGTCATACACATAGCAATAACACACTTTATATAGGTGCGCCATTACTAAGTTGAGTGCGGCGTTTCGGTGCCCGGGTGCATCTGCACGCGTTCAAAAACAAATTCGTAAAAAATTCAAAAAAATTCAAAAAATTCCGAAAAAATTTGAGATGGTGGACAATTTGATGTGTGAGGTGCGCCCCAATTTTCAAAACATTTGGACTTATGTCCAGCTCTCAGCAAAAAAGACAAATCAGACCAAAACAGTATATAAACAGTACACGTTTTTACAGACCTCCGATTTGTCTTTTTTGCTGAGAGCTGCACATAAGTCCAAATGTTTTGAAATTTGGGGCGCACCTCACGCATCAAATTGTCCACCACCCCAATTTTTTTGGAATATTTTGAATTTTTTTATTATTTATATTGATTTTTTTGGTGAGCGCAGGTGCAGATGAGCTCGGGCTCAGATTTGGATTTTCGCGCACCTTCACAAAAGTGCGCCATTACTATGTGTATGACTGGGTCAAACGTTGGTCAAACTTAGTAATGACGCACTTTGCATAGGTGCGCCATTACTATGTCAAACTTAGTAATGGCGTACCTATACAAAGTGCGCCATTACTAAGTCTGACCAACGTTTGACCAAGTTATACACATAGTAATGACGCACTTTGTGAAGGTGCGCCATTACTAACTTTGACCTGTTCAAATGCACCCCCACTCCCCTAGACCGCCTTTTCAGTTTAAAAAAAAAGAAAATGATGAAAATGTCAAAAAAAATAAAAGAAAATAAGTTTCCCATGTGATATGTGGTCTAGTTGTTGGGAAAATTTAAAAATATGAATTTCGACTTTATTTGCAAAATCTCTCTGGATTTTAGTAAAATGGGCATAACTTTTGATTACGAACTCGGATTAAAAAGTTTTTTATATGAAAAATCATCTACTCGAAAAGTTACATCCGAATTCTAGGGGGGGGCTTTTAAGATCATCTACTCGGAACACCGTTGAAGATTTTTAGAATCCCAAAAACCTAGCAAAATAAAAGATACGAGGCTTTTAAGATCTAGAGGGGGGGAAATGGAAAAAAAATCAAGCTTAGTAGTGGCGCACCATTTGCTAGGTGCGCCACTAGTAACAGGAAAAAAAATTAGTTACGATTTTTTTTAAAAAATATGATACATAATATGAACGGAAGTTTGAAACATTTTTTCAAAATTTCATCACACTCATGAACATGAACAAAGTCCTAAAAATCAACAAAGTTTAATATCGGGTGAACCATGGTAGGACCATGGCCATATATAAGTTTGATATCGGGTGAACCATGGCCATATATATAGTGAACAGTTTTTTTTTGTGAACTCTTTTCAATCTATGTTGAACTTTTTTATAACGGTGAAAAATCCAATAACCGGTTTTTGAAAAAAAATCCAAAACCGAAGAGAGAAAAAGAAAAACCAACTTGTGGAAGAAAAAGGCAGACCACTAACTGGGCCAGAGTCCTATTGGATCTGACTTGTGGCACGTTCACTGTATATATAGGAAAATGTTTACCCCCGATGCGCCGGTCGAACTTTGGGCCGGTCCCACGAACAATGTGAGATCAAATCTGATCCAACCGATCACATGCTCCTCATGTAGGCCCACTCTTCCTTATCTTTTCTGATTCATCGCCAACCACCCATCCTCCCCCCCCCCCCCCCCCCCCCGCTGCCATGGCTACTTCCTCCGATGCCAGGCCATGGTCGCTACCTCCATACCAGACCATGGTCGGACCCACCCGTGGCGATGCCGCTACTCGGACAAGCGCACCCCGTGCCTGATGTCGTTGCCCTGGCCTCCTCATCGTCCAGCCCTCCCCCATGGGCATGGCCAGGAAGCCTTTTATTTCCACTAGTTCACAAATGATGCAACTGGCGCACTCATTGCTGGAACTCGCCAGACTGTCTGTTGCATCCATGGCCATGGTTGCATGCTCCTTGAACTAGAGTGCATCCTCAACAGAAAGGGGATTTCAACCTTAGTGGGAGGGAGCTGCAACAGGCATTCGGGGAGGCTGCAACCACGAAAGGTGAGTGTGGTGACCGCTGCACGGCGAGGACGGGGCGGCACTGCTCCTAGAAAAAGATTAATGTCGCAGTTTTTGCTACATGCTTCAACCGACATCGCATTTTGCTACAACCGGCATCACATGTTGGTACAACCGGCGCCACATTTTGCTACAACACATAGTTGGCGTCGCGGTTTTGCTACAACTAGCATCGCTTTTTGCTACAAGTGACATCATGTTTGCCACATCCATCACGGCTGAGCTATGACCCGCGATGCTGGTGACGAATTTTGTTGCAACCGTCGTAGGTTTTTGCTACATCCGGCAACGACTTTTGCTACATCCATTCATTTTAGACGCAAAGGCTGCTACCAGCAACAGCGAGCTAGAACCGGTGACGACGGTGACCAATTTTGTGCTGCAACTATTGTCTCTGTTTGCTATGTCAGACAATGTAAAAAAAATACAATGGGCATTTCTGTTTGCTGGAACCAGTCAATCATTGGCGAGACGGAGCTGCATCCATGGAAAAAAGCTACAATCGACATGTGTTTTATGCTAGAACCAGCTTCAGCATCGGACAACCACACAACACCATGAAGGCATCTACCATGGGGCAGCTCGAGATCGGCAGTGAGTGCGGGTGGCCAGAGTGGCAAGCGCGCGCGGCCAGGGCAACGAGGGCGGGCAGCGCCATGGCCGGCAAGCGTGGGGGCGGCCAAGGATGAGCGGGGCGGCAGCGGGCTGCTGGAGCACCCAAGGTGATTTTCTGGCTGCTTCCGCCATGCCCATAGGAAGGAAGCTTTGTTTGGGGGAACGTTTTCACATGGGGGAAGAAGATAAGGCCTGGACAGTTCGGATGGTGCCAATCCGACGGCTGTTAGGCGACCGGCCGAAACATTGGGCCGGCGCCTAGTACTGACCCTGTATACAACGTATAAGCCATAAGTGTTTTTTTAGATTTGCCAACACTAGCCATAGTGAGTTGGTAGCTCCCCTCGCCCGCAACACCCATCCGTATGGGCCGGCCCAATAGAGTGTTCTCTGTGGTGAGTTTCCTCATTCGGTCTAGTTGTTGTGTACGTTGTACGGTTGGTGCTGCTGCGCTTGCTTCACGCTTCTTTAGATTTATTTCCCTTTTTTATATTTGGTTTTATTTGTTCTTTGTCGGATTTATTTGGGTTTTCCGTTTTCCTTTGTTTCTTCTTTTTTGATTTTAATTTGTTTTTTTCATGGTTTTCACTATATTTCACTATTTTGCATCAGTTTTTATGCTTCTTCTGTTTTCCTTTTCTTTTGGTCTTTTTCTTTTTCATTTATTTCTTTTCCGTTTTCATTGTTTTTTTATCTTTCCATTTAGAGTTTTTTATAAACAATTATAAATTTTTACCCTTTTTTAAATACATGCTTAGCATTTTTATGAAATATACGTTTTGAGGACTACTTTTTCGTAATATGGATTGTACATTGTTCGTATTCTGTAGGAACATTTTTGTTATACTCGCTCAAGTCAAGTACATTATTAACATTTTTTCAGATATATGTTTTGATATCTACATTTTTCATAGAGATTGTACATTTTTTGTATACAAAATAAACAATTTTCTTATACACATTTTACTTTTTTCAAATATTATAGGGTATATATATATATATACTGTGTGTGTGTGTGTGTGTGTGTGTGTGTGTGTGTGTGTGTGTGTGTGTCTGTGTGTCTGTGTGTCTGTGTGTCTGTGTGTGTGTGTGTGTGTGTGTGTGTGTGTGTGTGTGTGTGTTGATATCTACATTTTATCATATAGATTGAAACTTTTCGTATACATCTGAAACCTTATTTTTGTACATGTTTAATATTTTTTTTCAAATATATGATCAACTTTATTCTTATGCAATTTTAAATTATTTTCAAATAAATGATTAAGATCTTTTGAAACATGTTTTGATGCATACATTTTTCATACACATAATACATGCCAGAAACATTTTTTGTACATGTTTACCATCTTCTAACTAAATAAGTAACATTTTTTTAAAAATACATGATAGTTATTTCATACACGTCGTACATTTTCCTTGTACTTCAAGAACAATTTTCTATACACGTGTAACATTTTTCAAACACATGATTAAAAATTTACATTTTAGTGAACACTTAAAAGTAAAATCAAAAGCAATAGAGAAGTAAACATAAACAAAAAAGGAAACTGAAAAGAATAAATCACAATATTATTGGGCTGACCCACTTACTATAGCGTTGTAGGCAAGTGCTGGCCCCAGCATGACCAAAACAGCTATATCTCGCTTAAACTGGGATAGAACCTCCATCGCCATAAGGATTTTCTCATCGTGTAGGTATATGGGATGGCCCATTTCTTCTCCTCCCTGTAACTCGTTCGCTGTACTGGTTCCCGCTAAGTCTGAAGTTTTTCTACCCTCTAGGTTAGGGTTTGTCGTCTCTGGCGGCGACCGCGCCGCCGTCTAGAGCTTTTTCTCCGGCCGATCGCCGGTACGCCCTTCCTCGCACCTGGGCGCGCGAGTGAGAAGCATGGCGACAGGAGCAGGATCGTCCTCGGAGGGCTGGTCCGGGAAGAACTTGGAGGAGATGCTGCAACACTTGGATCTCAAGGACGATGAACTGGACGACGTGATCGTGGGGGTGGAGGAATCTAAGAAGTATGCAGCAGATGCGAGATGGCTGGCGATCGCGAAGGTAAACACGACCCGGATCTTCAGCGCATCCGCTATGTTTGAGACCATGAAATCGATCTGGAGCCTAGCACATGTGCCGCAGTACAGGGAGGCAGGGGAAAACCTATTTATTTTTCAGATGTTTTGCCTGGGAGATTGGAAGAAAGTTGTCCATGGAGGTCCGTGGTTGTTCAGGGGGATGGGGATGCTGATTGAAGATTATGATGGTAAGCAAGATCCGGAATCCGTCAATTTCGATGGCCTGTTTGTCTGGGCACAAATACACAATATACCGAAGCTCTACCGGAAACTTGAAGTTGTTGATCAGCTAGCTAGGCGGATTGGTCGGGTGAAGGAAACACAACTGTCTCCAAGGCTCTTCTATGAAGGTAACTACGTCTGAATCCGAGCTAGGGTTCTGGTGGACAAACCACTTACGAGGGTTATTCCATTGAACGTGGTGGGTGAGGGCAGGAGACTCCTCCCTGTCAAGTATGAGAAGATACCGTACTTCTGTCAAATTTGTGGACTCATGGGTCATAATCATGAGGAGTGTCGAGATGGAGTTTGGGAGGCCAAGGACAAGCAATGGGGAACCTGGATGCTGGCACAGAGACGGGAGACAGTACAGGAGCAGCAAGGAGGAGGCCGAGCCTCGCGGGGTGGTCGCTTTGGAGGCCGGGGAAGAGGAAGATCAGGAAGGAGTGCACCACCGCCTCGGCAAACTTCACATGTGCGTAAGCGCTCGTCTCAGGAGGCTGGGCTGGATCCGAGAGCAGAAGATGGAGAGGAAGATGAGGTGACTAGTCCACTGAAACCGGCTGCCACAACAGAGATGGAGCATGAAGGAGGACAGGGGGCTCGCAGAAACCTGAATTTTGCTTTGGCTGGTAACAACCCAGATGGACACCTGCAGCAACAGGGCGCGACTAAGGGCTCTGAAACCGGACGTGGGGTAGTCCCGGACCTAGGCCTGGCACTCACGGTGGTACCCCCACCACCACCAGCATATGTGTCCCCCCGCGATGCCAAGAAAGCGAAGAAATCAGCATCACCAGTGAAGCAAAGCCCAAGCAAGATGGCGTTATTGGCGGGCTCTGACTCGGGGCGCCGCCAGGCCCAATGAAAATTTTATGCTGGAACTGTCGTGGGATAGGCGATCCCGCGACAGTTCGTGAATTACGTGATCTCGCGGAGATCAGTTCGCCATCTATCTTGTGTTTAGTTGAAACCCAGTTACAGAAGGGTCGTGTTGAAGGTTTACGTACGTCGTTAGGGTATGATTTCAGCTTTGGTGTCGGTAGTAGTGGTCATAGTGGAGGTCTTTGTATTTTTTGGAAAAACTCTTTGGATGTTTCAATAAAGAATTTTTCGGAGTATCATGTGGATGCCTGGGTCACTGAACCGGGTAAGGAGCAATGGAGATTGACGTGTTTCTATGGTGAAGCTACCAGGAGCCTTCGGTATAAAACTTGGGACACCATGAAGCATTTGAGGGGAGAGAGTACACTCCCATGGATGTGCATTGGGCACTTTAATGAGATATTGCGGCCCGAAGAGCAGCATGGACCAAATGAGCGGGATAGCTCGCAGATTGATGCGTTCAGAGAAGCCATTGATATTTGCGGCCTAGCCGACCTGGGGTATCGGGGTCTGGATTGGACGTGGGAGAAGAAGGTTGCTGGAGGGAGCTACTGCCGCGTTCGCTTGGATAGAGCTCTGGCTTCACCGTGTTGGTCTGCTTTGTTTCCCTTCGCCTATGTCGAGCACCTCACAGCTGCAAATTCAGATCATTGTCCAATTCTTCTGGAGACCAAGGTGATTGATACAAGTATTCGCGCAAAACAAAAATAGTTCCGTTATGAATGCATGTGGGAAAGAGACCCAAGTTTTGGAGATGTGCTACTTGATGCCTGGAATAATGTGGGGCGGGCCCAGAGTGTTTCTGCGCTCTCTCATAAGCTGACTGTGGTGGCTGGGAAGTTACAGAGTTGGGGCCGGGCGTCTTTTGGCGCGGTGCGATCTGAACTGCGTCATCTCCGCACACATTTGGAGGAGCTGTGTTCACTACCAGGCCGCGTGGGGCCGTCAGCTGAGGAAGACAGGGTCGAAGCCCATATGGTCGAGCTCTGTTTACGGGAGGAGATTATGTGGCGTCAGAGGGCGCGTATTCAGTGGTTAGCAGAAGGAGACAGTAACACGAAATTTTTTCATCGCAAAGCTAGCGCCCGGAAGGCAAAGAACCGGATTGTGGAGCTACAGCGACCCGATGGAACCATGTGTAAGGAGGAGCATGAGATGGCTGGCATGGCTACCTCTTTTTATAGTAATCTCTACGCCTCTGAATCCACGGTTGGCATTGAGGAGGTCCTCTCCCATATACCGACCAGGGTAGATGCACCTATGAACATATCTCTGGATGCATAGTATAGTAAGACAGAGGTGAAAGAGGCCTTGTTCCAGATGTTTCCGACAAAGGCCCCAGGGCCAGACGGTTTCCCGGCACATTTCTTTCAGAGGCACTGGGAGCTCTGTGGTGATGAGGTTACTGAGATGGTGCTTCGAGTTCTTAATGGAGAAGATTCTCCGGAGGAGATAAACAAGACGTTCATCGTTCTAATACCCAAGATTGCTAGCGCGAAAAATTTGGCACAGTTTCGACCGATAAGCCTCTGCAATGTGATCTTTAAGATTGCATCAAAGGTGTTGGCTAATCGGCTCAAGCTTATTCTCCCCGAAATCATCTCCGAGGAACAGTCAGCATTTGTTCCAGGGCGTCTCATTACTGACAATTTTATATCTGCTTATGAGTGTCTCCACTATATGAAATCCAGGAAGCTCAAGAGTAACAGGTTCTGTGCTTTGAAGTTTGATATGATGGAAGCCTACGATCGGCTCGAGTGGAACTATCTGGAGAAGGTTATGCTCAAGTTGGGAATCAGCCCACAGTTCACGCAAACAGTAATGAGGTGTGTATCCTCGGTATCCTTTTCTGTTATCTTCAATGGTGGTAAGCAAGAGGAGTTTAGACCCTCTCGTGGACTCAGGCAGGGTGATCCCATATCGCCATATATTTTTCTATTGGCCGCCGAAGGTCTCTCTTGCCTACTGAAATCCACAATGCCAGGTGAGAGCATCAATGGTATAAAAGTGGCACCGGGAGCCCCGCAGGTAAACCACCTTCTATTTGCAGACGATAGCCTGCTATTCTTTGATGCCACAGCTGATATGGCCAACAGAGTTGAGAATCTTTTGCAAAAGTATTGTCTAGCTTCCGGGCAGCGCATCAATAAGGAGAAGTCCTCAATATTCTTTAGTAAAGGCTGTTCGGAAGGAGTCAGGCAGGTAATCAAACACATCCTCTCAGTCCAGAATGAGAAATTGTCTGAAAAGTACCTTGGCCTCCCGGCGGATGTTGGCAGAGCAAAGGAAGGATCCTTCAAGTATCTTAAAGATAGGATATGGAAGCAGGTGCAAGGCTGGATGGAGAAGGCACTTTCTGTGGGAGGGAAGGAGGTGCTTATCAAGTCAGTTGCACAAGCGATTCCGACGTACTCAATGGCGTGCTTCAAGTTACCGCGAGGCTTGTGTCAGCATATAAATGGCCTCTTGAGGAAATTCTGGTGGGGATCCAAAAAGGGCGAGAGGAAGACAGCGTGGGTTTCTTGGGATGTGATGACACAACCGAAGTTTATGGGAGGTATGGGGTTTCGTGATATCGAGCTTTTTAATCTTGCCTTGCTGGCCAGACAAGCCTGGCGGCTACTCCAGGAACCAAACTCTCTCAGTGCACGCATCCTCAAGGCTGTGTACTACCCTTCGGCTTCGATCCTTGAAGCTGAGCTGGGGAAGAACCCGTCACAGGTCTGGCGCTCTTTGGTTGAAGGCAGAGACACGCTCAACCTCGGGCTGATAAAACGGATTGGATCCGGCGTGGAAACAAATATTTGGACGGATAACTGGATACCACGTGATTTTAAGTTGCGGCCGGTGTGCCCGAAAACTTTGAACCCACCGCAACTTGTCTCGGATCTCATTAACCATGTGACTTTTGCATGGGATATAGAGACTTTGGATGAACATCTGTACCCAATGGACAAGGAGGCAATCCTCAATATCCCGCTTAGTTCTCGAGTTCGCCAAGATTTCTGGTCATGGCATTATGAACGAAAAGGTGTTTTCACAGTGCGTTCGGCTTACAAACTTCTGTCCGCCACCAAGCAGCAACGCACGGACTGGCTCGAGCACAATGATGGACACTCGCGGATTGAAGCAGACCGTGGATCCTGGGCGAAACTTTGGGGAGCTGCAGTCCCTGCTAAAGTTCGCGTTTTTGCTTGGAGATTGGCCAAATGCTCAATTCCTACAGGTGAGGTTCGACAGCACAGAAGCATGGCCGATTCGGCGGAGTGCTCACTTTGTCATGCGGCGGTGGATACGTGGCGCCACTCTCTTTTTGACTGCCGCATGGCGCGTTGTGTTTGGGCTCTTGCTGATGAGGACCTCACGGATACAATCATCTCCAACAGAACGGAAGATCCGAAGCTTTGGATGCTATGGCTGGTAGATACCTTAAACACCGATGATTTGGCCCGTGTCCTTGTTACTATGTGGGCCATCTGGTGGGCGCGGCGCCGAGCCATACATGATGACCAGTTTCAGAGCCCGTTATCCACTCATATCTTCGTAAACAACTACCTGGCAGAGCTGGAGATGTTGCCAAAGAAGTGTACACAGCAAAAGGCGCGAACTGCAAACCCGAGGGACCTGCATGTGAATGCCAGGGACTTGCATGTAAATACAAGACTGGGAGCGGAGCCGGCGGCAGGGATCGGGTGGCTCCCGCCCGAGAGCCACGATTTCAAAATCAATGTCGATGGGGGCTTTTCCAAGATAGGAGATCAGGCTGCCTCAGCTGCTGTATGTAGGGACAAGGGGGGAAATTACATTGGAGCATCGGCGATCATCTATGAGGGCCGTCTCGATCCGACAATCCTTGAAGCCGAAGCATGCAACGAAGCTCTCTCACTTGCTGCCAATCTTCAGCTCCGGTCCGTTTGCGTTGCAACTGACTACCTTGAGGTTGTAACGAATTTACGGGAGGAAGTTCCATGTAGATACTACCCTATCTTACAGGACATAAAGTATCAAAGTAGGCTTTTTAGCGACCTCAGTTTTATTCGTGAAAATAGAAAGTACAATGGAGAGGCCCATGCCTTGGCAAGGGCAGCTGCTTCCCTTAGTCCCGGGCGCCATGTGTGGCTTAGCATTATGCCCGATATCATCTGTATCCCATTATGTTTGAACGTTCAATAAAAGGGTGCGGATTGCTCAAAAAAAAATACTGGTTCGATCGTTCACTTCTCGCTCGCTTTCTTCTGGATTTTCTTTCTATTTTGCTTTCTCTTTTTTCTTTTCAGTTTTCTTCGTTTCCTTATGGTTTCCGCCGGCTTTCATCGTTTTTACCCATTTTTATTTAGTTTTCTTATTTTTGTTTCTTCTTTTTGCACTGGTTTTTTCTGGTTTTCCTTTTTAATTAATTTTCTTTCTTTTTGGTTTTCTGTTGTTCCTTCCTCAGTTTTCTTTTGCACTGTTTTTTGTTTCATTTTTCTCTTTGGTCTTTTTGTTTCTTTTTCTGGCTTTCTTTGGTTTTCTTCATTTTCCTTTTCTTTCTTTTTATGTTTTCAATCTTTTGCAACGTGATTTCTTTCTTTTTATGGATTTCTTTTGTTTGTCTTCTTTACTTTTTACCACGTTCCTTCGTTTTTCTTTGCTTTTTTGTCGATTTCCATCAGGTTCCTTTTTGTTCAACACATGTCAACTCTTTTCAGTACATATTCTATATTTTCCTTGTACGTAAGAAGCATATTTTATATACATGTTTATCTTTTTGCACCACATAATGGAACTAATTTTCTAAGTCCATTTTTTTCCGTAACCATTGTACAATTTTTTATAAATGTAATATATCTTTTATACACAGTTAATATTTTTCAAATAGAAGATTAACATTTCTTGAATACATGGTCAACATATTTCAACACACGGCGAATATTTTGTTAAATTGCAATAAACCTTTTTTTCACACACAATGTCCTTTTTTGTATACACCAGGAATATTTTTATACATGTTTAACAGTTTTTTAAATACATTATCACATTTTGTTATACACAAAGTTTTTGTTTTCTATATATTTTTCTTATATATGAGAGGCCTTTTTTTATCCACGTTTAACATTTGTCAAATGCTGGATTATCATATTTCAAATACTGGATTAACATTTTTCAACTGCTTGATTAACATTTTTATAAATACATGATAAACTTAATTATACAACTTGTATATTTTTTGTATACCTTGTTCTTATACATGAGAAACATTTTTTCCATACGCATTTAACATTTTTCAAATGCTGGGTTAAAATTTCGTCAAACATTTTATGTAAAGTGTTTTTGTAATATATATTATTTAAAACATCTGGAACTTTAAATAGAAATTAAAAAATAAGGAAAAAATGGAAAGAACAAACACAAGAAGAAGAAGAAACGAGACACTTGCCTGTGGCCACCTACGCGCTGGGCTTTCTCATTTAAGGAGGCGCTTGACCCGAGCGCAACCAAGGTCTCGGGAGACATAGGCACGCCCCAGTATGACACCAATAGGTCTCATGCGGAATACTATTCCCCGTTTAAGTCCACATATGACAGTCTAGTTGTTAGTCAAATTCAAAAAATGTTCACTAATATTAAAAAATCATATAAAAAAATATTCATTAATTTCAGAAAATGTTAAAAAATGTTCATTGAATTCAAAAACAGTTCACCCACTTTCAAAAACTATCATCCAAGTAAAAAAATCTTCTTTAGTTAAAAAAACTTTTATGAAATTAAAAATAATGTTCATCAAATTTACTGTTTTTTCATCAAACACGAAAGTTTCATCAATATTCAAAATATATTCATAAAAAGTTCAAAACCAAATTGGACAATATACAAACAATGTTCATTTTTTGAAATCATGAATATTGTTTGAATTCGCAAATATTTTTTGAATTCCTGCACATTGTTATTTCATGATTTAAAAAAATCAGAAATTTTCTGAATTACAAAGCTTTTTAAAAGAAGCCAAGAATAGGGGAAAGCAAAATAACAAAAAGAACGTAAAAATAGTAATGGGGAAGCCCTGCCCTGCAACAGGGCTTGCCCAAGTTCACGCATTGGGGATGACGGGGGTGCGTGTTAGCTCGGTTTCCACTGCATACATCGGGGAATAGGAGCTTCTGGTCTCGTAGCAATGCAGGAATTTCCGTCATACAACTGATGATTTGAGTGGGCCATGTTTCGCTGCATTACCTAGGTTCATACAATAGAAGCAATACATGAAATTTAAGTCTGTCTAGACCATAACTTATTCCAAGTTTTGCTATAAATTAATCCATGGGTTCCCCATTTTCGCTTAATAAATCCATATTTTATTATAATTTTTCTCTATGTGAACTACTCCCTCCATTCCAAAATATGTATTGCGATTTTTAGTTCAAATTTGAACTAAAACCACAACACTTATTTTGGAACTCTTTGAATGAAAACCATGACACTTATTTTGGAATGAAGGGAGTAATATTTTTGGTTAAGTTCATTTTTATTTTGTTTCTGGTTTGACAATCCCCTACTTTTCTACCATGTCCATTTCCAAATGTAGTATGATATATGCCATATTTGTTTCCGTGGATGGACAACATCCACGTAATGCTTTGAACCTGGTAAAAATATATTGACTACGAGATGGTTTGAACACTGTCCGACCGAACCCTATCCGGTTCAACACTCATATAACAAGCAAATTAGACCACTACCCACCATCATATTTGCCATCAAAGCCAGCTCTAAAAAATTATGGACTCAAATAATTGGTGAACATTCACCGCGAGGGAGGGGTCAATCGAACGAATTTGATCGCTAGGGTGAGCTGCTCCCGGCGAACGAATCCCCGCGCCCCCTCAATCGTTCGCCAAGGAGTACCCCGATTGGCCCAAAGGTTGAGTTTACTAATTTTGTATATTAAATGCCATGGACCAAAAACATATATTTTTCTTATAAAAATAGAGAAATCATAAAATGTATAATTGCTATGCATATGAAAAAAATGCTACTTTATAAAAATGTCATGTTGATTTAGATAAAGGCATGCTACTTTACAAAAATGCCCCGATGTAATTTTTTGCTTTATTTTATCCATTGTGCAAAATTTTATAAAAAAAATGCCATGTCTTTGTTTTTTTGCCATGAGAATAAAAAATGTCATCCTCTTACTAATAAAAAAGCCATCCTATTGATAATAAAAAAATGTCATGCAAACACTAATAAAAATGCCATGATCTCAATAATAAAAATATCAGCCTCCTAATAATAAAAATGCCATGTTACTAAAAATGAAAATGCCATGCTCTTAGTCATAAAACTGACATCCATCTTGACAAATAAAAATGATGTGCAACTAAAAATAAAATTTCCATGTTACTAATTATAAAATTGATATCCTCTTAATAATATAAATGTCGTGTTGTTAATTAGTAAAATGTCATGCTCTTTACTAAAAAATTGCCATGTGGGGGCATTAAAAAAGGCCTAGAAAAATGCCATGCTACATATTATTTGTTTCTATGGTGTATGGTGTGTCATGATTTACATGTTAATTTCCTTATAATCCTTATTTGTTTTCTTAATATTTGTTACTTGTTTCCTTAAAATCCGTTATTTATTTGCTTAAGAAAATTGCATTGATGGGAGGGATCGGTCGATTGGTAAGTTAGGAAAGTTAGATCTGTGATCTTTCGTCGTTAGGAAAGTGCTAGTTTGGAAGGAAATAGTGCAGAGGAAAATAAACCGCCGGATAAGAAACCAACATAGAAAGGGTACGGTGGTGGGAGGTGAGGCGAAAAAAACACGGTACTGGCCTACCAACTCCCCCTTTAGGAGTGGAGATGCCATATTCGTTTCCATAGATGGACATCATGTGCACAATGCTTTGAAGCTGCTAAAAATACATTAGCTAGGAGATGGTTTAAACACTACCGACCAAATCCCACCCGGCCGGTTCCACGCTCATGTAGCACGCGACATTAGACCCCTAGCCACCATCAGTTTGGACCATTCTAAAATTTCTCCATCATAATTGCCTTCAAAGCCCCCTCCAGAAAATTAAAAAAATCCTCCAATATGACTTTGTAAATAGCCTCATGCCTCCTTTCCAATCTCCCGTGCATCCGCTCTATTATCGAACATTGCTGACCAAAACCCTAGTTTTTTTTAATTAGAACAAAGACGCCAGATGTGTCCGGCTTTAACTTAATAAAGCCCACAACAGGCAGTGTACCGAAACATAAGTTAGATTACAGCACCAAAAGCCATCCCGACCATCGTAAGCATGAAAACGTCATAAGTTACGGAGGCCGAAGAGGCCGCGAGCAGTCTTACAAGGCGAAAGCCCCTACAGAGCGCGCAGTCTCGCCATGAGACAAAAGAAACCACGCCCTAAGCCGTGGTCGTCGGCTCCCTAGCCATCACCGAAACCCTACTCGTGACCCGTGTCAACATGATCCCAACACCAGTGGTCCAGTACCGTCCTGTGACGTAGCCTTGTGAACCCTGACCATAACCACCATGAATCTCGCCAGCGAGGTCACAACCATCATCGTCTGATCAAGCACAGACTTGAAGACACATCTTGTGGTTATATCTATCTTTTATGGAAGCATATCAGCTGGAAAACTCATCCCAAAATTGTTGGTGCCTGTGCACCATCAACTGATTGATACTATACATGGTCTGCATCATGCATGACTCCAACGGATAAAACGAACGCTAGCTCATGGCTCATGCGCAGAGAAAGCATATTCCACATAACCACCCACAGATACATGCAATATTGTAACTCCACTTGACAAGTTGGGGTACTTAAACTTGCACAAAACTTTGGTTATATACATCCAACACGTACGCCAACGTCTACCACACTACACATGCATGCAACCACCACCCAACAGACATCCACATGTACGAACAGTCAAACATACACCAACTCATTCGTGGATCTTGCAGAATAACCAAGATTCCAGCTAGTGGCACGTCACATGCATGCGGATCACGCGTGCAACGGCGACGGCGGCGGGCCCGACTGCACCGGGGCAGCTCCGGGAGCGGCCGACACGGCGGCACCGCCGTTGCCGGCCGCGGAGCGCTTCAGGAACTCGATGCAGTCGTCCACGGCGTCGCTCGGGTACGACTCGGAGTAGGAGGGGCTCATGCGCACGGACGCCGCCCTCGTCGGCGCCGCGGCCGTCTTGTGCTGCTGGAGGCGAGCGCCGGCCTTGGGCGATGACGAGGATGCCGCCGACAGCATCGCCAGCCGCAGCAGCACCTCCCGGACGCGTTCAATCACGGAGGATGCCGCCGGGGGAGGAGCGCCGTGCTGCCGCGGCCTCCGCCGGACACCACCACCGCGCAGCCTCGGGATGCACGTAGCAGTGTTCGCCCTGAGGGGCTCGGCATGGTGGACGTACATCTCGGCCTCCATTCCACGGCGAGCTCGAGCTTGCTTAGCCGCTTCGCCGTTAGGTAGCTAAGATTAGCTCAACTGGTGTGTGCTTGCTCGTCTCACTGAATGTTCGTTTAGAAGAGGGCCGGGGTTTATATATACACACAAAGATGGGCACCATTTGCATCTTACGTCTCGTTTAAAATGGAGATGGTCTTATCTCACCCTGCAACTTGTTGATCCACATGTTGCATGAATGCAGCCATGCAGATCCCTTATTCTCGGGAGAGAGAATGCAATTTTGGTTCTTATCTTGGCGCTCCAGAAAATTGTGACAACACATGATTGGATCTACTTATGCAAAATCTGAAGAGTTAAAGAAAGCTGGTCAAAGTAACTGAAAATTATATTGTTTTTTTCCAAAGGAACCGATGTTTTCTATAAATCGAACACCAGCATTACAAGAACATCCACCCAAAAAAAATACAGTCCATTCATCGGGAAGTCATCCGTCCTCCCTCTCCATCATGCACATATCGATGGCCAGCCGATATTGCTACCGCTGCGTAATCACCGGAACAAGAAAGTAGCATCCATATAGGCAGCTAGGATTCACCGATCTTTACCTAGAAGTATCGGCAACGATGAGCTTGAAGGATCCATGGCCTGGAGAAGAAGATGACATTGGGTCGATCACACCTATACTTTCGCCCAAGTCGACGGAATAACAAAATCGGCGACATTATTGCTGGAGCACCACTGGCCTCACGAAGACATAACCAACTCCCCTCGCTTTCTTCAGATGAAAGGCAAACCGTCCACCCGGTCTCATCGCTAGATCCAATGACACAACCACCGTCGAAGCCACAAGAGACCTTATTGAGCACCACCGTTTCCACCACCGTTTCTACAAGTCCAACCAATCTCGCCGATGTCCGGCGAACACACACTGCCGAGGCTAGAGAAAAGCCAGAGGAACCATTAATGAACAGCGCTATACCACCACCGAAAGGGCATAGCAATGGACAAATATTTATTAAAGGCCCCACCGGTAGATCATGACCTCCCCGCTCACCCCACTGGCATAGCCGGGAAGGAGGAAGAGGCCGGCATGGCGATGAGTGGCGGCAAAGTGTCGAGAGAAGGTTTCCTTACGAAGCTCTTGCATGTTCGTTAACATTGCATCTACTTAACTTCACTAATATAGTCCCTTCGTTCACTATTATAAGTTCTTCTAACTTTTTTCTGTTTTAGATGTATGTAGACGCATTTTAGTGTATTTGCTCATCATTTCAGTTGGTATGTAGCCATATTGAAATATATTTAAGACATCTTACATTTGTGAACGGAGGGAGTAGTAGAGAGAGAAAATCAAGAAGCTTTTTTTATGTGTTACAAGATTACAAATAATCTTTCCTGCAAAATGAAAAGATCACAAACAATCTGTAAGGATGTTCCAGCAACCAAAAAACACGAGCCCAATTAATGAAGCAAGGAGATTGGATATGTTACGGTTGGTTGGTCCCTTTCTAGAAGATTTGATTCAGAAAATCAGAGATGAGATATCTAGATTCTACGAGATATGTGTGCGCGGTTTGTCTTGTGCACAGCGCATGAATAAACCATGCGTCCATGCATGTGAGTGCGACGCAAGGCCAAACCAGATAGCAACTGCTCTCTATTTGGAGGATTTGATTCTCTTTTTTTCTTTTTGACGCGGAGGATTTGATTCTTGATCTCCTTGTTAATTTGACCCCTGTCTAATTGACACGCCGACCACCAATTAACAAAAGTTATGCTAGGGACCTCCAGGACTCACCCTTGGACCGAACCCAGCTGTGCACTAGCGGGCTGCCGGTAACAAGTAGTACCTGGGAAGCAAGCGACGAGGAAGCCATTCAGTAGGATCATGGCAACCGCTCAATAAAAAAAAGTAGGATCATGGCAATGGCACGGCTTTTCCCTGGCATGCTCTCTATGTCTCTTCCTCATCTCCCATCTTCTTCCTCCTTTGAACTTCTCCGATGCAGCCGTTAGGTCACCTATTTTGAGTTATGGAGGAAATTTTGTTGCTGCAGCGGGTAAGCCAATCCCATATATTTTTACACTTCTCAATACGAAGACCACTCTTACTAAAATCTCACAAAAAAATAGAACGACCAAGCAAACAAGTAGTATGGCCCATGAAAAACTACAATCCAGAAGCAAACAAATGCTCAATTGAGCAATTATATGAGAAAAACAGCACGGCAAGGCGCCAGACTACTTCTAGTATTTGTTAGAAATATACTTTAGACATGACATGAATAGGATCTTGAGCCTAGTATTAGACCACCTAAAACAGATTAACAGAGAGGAGTTCTTGCGATTTCTTACTGAGTACCGAGAGAAACTTGCTGCCTGCTTGTGCACCCCTTGTGTAGCCCATGGCTCCACGTCTCCACCTAAATTAGCGTCTCCAACAACGAGGAGATTGCCGGAGAAGAAAGGCAGCAGATGGGTAACGCAGCAGCTGGTCGGTGTAGACGTACAGGGTGCCGCCGGCACTGCTCTGGAGGTGGCCGGCGGTGGTAGACGGCCTTCGAGTCCCTTTGCCCTTCTTTAGGATCGGTGGTTAGAGAGTTTCTTACTTACCGTGTCAAAAATCCACACTTCCCACAATAAGGGGCTCTCTCTTTATATACCAAGGGCTAGGGAACCGGGACCGAAACCAGAAGTTGTTATTTCGTGCCACATGATACTGAAGATGGAAAAGAACCTAATGAATTGTGACAAATGATTATAAATGACGATAGTCAAAAATATAACCACGAGCCACATGATACTGACAAACTTGCCATTTGAGTGAAGTGCGACATATGATTATAAATGACGTTGGTCATATATATAATCAACATGTTACATCATGATGGTCACTAGACTAGCAAGTTTCACTTTAGCATTCATGTGTGCTTCATAATGCTCATAAGGGATTAAGTACACATTAACGTAATAAAAGGAGTAATTTTTTTATCCATTCTTCTAAATAAGACTTGTTGCGTCTTAATTAGATAATTGACATTAGTATATGATTTTCATACATTCTCCAACCAAGACTTCTCGTTGGTTTTATCTTTAATTGGAGAATTAACATACATATTTTGATCTAAGTAGGAGAAGTGAACATGATATCTCATATTAAACGAGACATCCATTCTCCCCCTCGAAATGTGGTCTAAAACCACAATTTCGATGAGGTCTCATTATTTACACTTCTCTTACATCTTTAATTGTAGCATAACACATAATCTTTACAAATGATCCATTCAGACGAAAAACATAACTTGTCTCGCCCTAGGGCGAAACTAACGTTACATAATTGGAGTTGACTTATAACACGGAAAATCATGTCATCTGTTCGAGAAACTAGAAATAAGTTTCTCCAGTAACTGGGAGAAAGAACAAACATCATCAATTAGATGAAGAATTAAGTATCTCCAAATCCTAGTGGAATAAATCCAATAGTTTTCACTTTAAACCCCATTGCGTTAGTAATGTGCATGATAGTACATGCATTTTGAGACCACTCCTAATGCCCGCCTTAACATCATGATTTACATCCTTTAGCATTAGCGGCATAGACGTTGAGAGATTCCTTAGATGAGAAAATGATCTCCACTCTCCATGTGGGATAGTCATCAACATAAGGTTGTCCGTCGAAAAATCAAAGTTTTGCATCATTATTAATGTTCATTGCTGGAAAAAAGGAGGTAACTATATGAACATCATAATAAAACATCATGCAAATTAATTAACCATGCAATGATATGAATTAAAAAACGTACTTAATTGTCATTCTAATCCGTATCACCGTTGGGCAGAAAACGGAAAAATAACCTTATTTCTTCATACATGGCACATGACAATATTTTGACCAACGTTGATTATTTTTCTCAGTGAGTTGTTTTGACGCTTGTGTTATTATTATAACATACTCTTGTGTTAGCGAAGTTAAGAATGTATGTATGACTTAACCATAAGGTTTCGTCAAATAGGTGAAGCTAACAGAAGGTATGTTGCCCCAAGAAATTCAATTATGAAATAAGAAGAGCGTCGGGACACTCATACCATAAAACCAGGGGGAGTAAGTATACTACCTTGAGAAGATGGAACATTTTTGGCGGGCCAAGAATTTTCTACCTTCTATTTATGACATAAAGAATCTTGGTCATGCCCTATACTTTGTTTGTATCGAGTTTCGCCAAGATGTAGGTCCAAAAGGGGTATAAGTTTTATTATGACGACATACATCGATAGAGTACAAAAGAAAAATATTATGTGGGAGTATTCTTATCGCACCTGCTACTAAAGTCAAGGGCAATAAAGATGGACATTTTAGTGTCCAAGGAACCATTATGAACTGATCAGATAATGTCGGTTCCTTATGCTTCAGTTGTTAGAAGCAATATGTGTATTCAAGTATGAACATGCCCTTGTTTTGTGATCGGGATAATTGGCAAATATACAAGTAAGTCCAGAAATGGACCACTGGAAAAGCCGAGAAATGTCTTGCAGATATGCAAGAGAATAAAGTTTACATGCTCACTAATAAGAAGTCTAATAACTTCAATATCCTGGCATATTCAAACATTGTTTCTGCGAGATGTGTGGATCTTAAAGTTTCCACGCTATGTTACATCCTCACTCTCGCACATGGAGCTATATCGTGGAAAAGCTCTATAATGACACTGATGGCATTAGAAATAATGCACTTACTTATGTGGCATGCCAAGAGGCTATTGGGCAGGTTGTATGTCAAGAAGTTTTATTCCCGAGTTAAGAGTGGTAGACAGCATCTCTAAGCCACTTACTGCGATTATGAGCACGCAGTTCTCTATGCGAGTAACAACAAGTCAATTGTTATTGCCAAAACCATTGACATAATGTCTCCGTTGTGAAAGATAGAGTCCAGGATCAAACCTATGGTGTTTGATTATAAAGTTTTGCGGTACCGCTTACTAAAGGCTTACCACCCATTTTATGATGATATCTTGCCGGCATGGGTTCATAAAGCCTTTTGATCCTGGAAATTAGGACCATCATATAAACCAACTCCCATAAAGTATTATGTTTCCATCTCGAGATAGAGTGATGTACTATGGGTACTGAGGTTCAGTGATATCTCATTGGTCATTGTAACACATTACTTTGGTATGTTATTTCTATTAAGAGTGGGCTTATGATGTTTGTTGACCTTGCGATCAAGGGGGAGAATGTTGGAATTTTGATCTCAGGTCAAAACTGACTGAGAGAAAAAGGGGAGTTAGTTCCCTTCGTCTGTGCTATGATCGGAGGCACGAAATAACAACTTCTGGTTTCGGTCCCGGTTCCCTAGCCCTTGTTATATAAAGAGAGAGCCCCTTATTGTGGGAAGTGTGGATTTTTCACACGGTAAGTAAGAAACTCTCTAACCACCGATCCTAAAGAAGGGCAAAGGGACTCGAAGGCCGTCTACCACCTCCGGCCACCTCCAGAGCAGTGCCGGCGGCACCCTGTACGTCTACACCGACCAGCTGCTGCGTTACCCATCTGCTGCCTTTCTTCTCCGGCAATCTCCTCGTTGTTGGAGACGCTAATTTAGGTGGAGACGTGGAGCCATGGGCTACACAAGGGGTGCACAAGCAGGCAACAAGTTTCTCTCGGTACTCAGTAAGAAATCGCAAGAACTCCTCTCTGTTAATCTGTTTTAGGTGGTCTAATACTAGGCTCAAGATCCTATTCATGTCATGTCTAAAGTATATTTCTAACAGTATTTTCATATAACATACTCCATTATGCATTCCATGCATTTGAATCATCATTTGTGTTATGTTGTTGATTTCTACTCCCCAATGTCTTTTTTGATCTTTTGCTTTCTTATCGGTAGAGTTCGACAACGAGGGACTTCCGAGGTTAATTGTCATTGGTATCAAGAGATTGTACAGCCAGGCAAGCATCCGCTTGTTGGCCCTCCATCTCATGTTTTACTAATGTTGAAAGGTTATGCTATCTTGCCTTTTGTCTTTGTTGATGATCAGGTTATACTTTCCTTTGCAGCATCCATGCTTAACCTTGTGTGACCTGTCTAGGAGTTCCTTGCTTTTCATGATCAGTGGGTCATGACACTAATTTGGACAATCAACAATGGAATTAATAAAGTGAGTTGTGAGCGACGGTAGTGTATTACCAGTTGGTGGCGGTGGCAATTTTTGGCGGTGCAGTGGGTAACCACATGCATATTTTGAAGGCTTCCATCATGAACCAATCATAGTACACTCGATGAGCCAGGTAAAAGGATCACATAAGGCGTATCAATGGTGTCTAGGTTGACCATCTTCCAACAGGCTCGCTACCTGTGAGTTGGAGGAGGCACTTAGATCCCATTGAAACATGAACTAAATGGATCACTTCTACATTGTTTGTCTAACCATTTTTTTAAATAGAGGTGTATCCATTGTTTTCATTTACAGTGGAGGTGTACAATTGCAGCTTGCCACTATAACAACAGGATAATTTAATTACCATGAGTATGAAACCACACCATATGTTGAATGGGCGCCTCTTGTGCCATGTTTATCCCGGAATTATGCTATGCCTAATATTCATGCCTTGCCGTTAGGTCACTTTCATATCAGTGATCAAGTCCGAGTATGAAAGTACTCATTGGGAATTCCAAACAATATTTTCGCAGGTGACTACTTCATTTCCGGTCACATGGGCGATGCCTAGTTGCTAGGTAACTCGGTTGGCTAGCTCATTCTGGGTTGTCTCTTTTGGTCGATATGGCGGGGACGCCATCCTATATTTTTATGCTTTGATCCGCCGCCATGTTATGACCGGCCTTCAAGCCATTTGTTTGTAATTGTCTATCTGCTCATGTATAAGAGATGTGTTATGTATCCTTAATTCCCTCTTTGAGTTTGTGTTGTGATATTCAATTTGTTTAAGCATGCCATGCAAAATGCGTGTACGATATGAATTGCATGTATGTGTTCGTAGCGTTGGGCTTCGCATATTTGAAGGGAATGGTTGTTGAGCAATGTGGCGCATCGGTGAAATCCCGAGTATGCATATGGATGCTAGTTACCACCATTATCGGAAGTATTTATACACCTGCTCATGGTGGGGCCACAGTGCAGCGGGGCTTGCTCAAGGACATTATCGTACACCTACTTTGGAATGTCAAACTTTGGAAGAAAAGAGTCTCGAGGTTTAAGTCAATGCTTTGGTGGGGCAACGCGACAATCGGTTTTGACCAAAGTGTGAATTCATACGCCGTTGGAGATTGTATGTAGATGGGAGAGTGAGGGTTAGGTTCGCTGAGAGTCATGCCTTAGCGATTCTAACCTAGGCTAGTGCACTGTGATGTGGTCATACAAGTTCCTCATGTGTCCTTTGCACGGCAGGGGTCATCGACTTGGTTCATTGCATCCTTAGTATTTGATTTAAATATCGGCCTCTGACAGATCCGATCACAGCGGCGCTTGAGTGTAGCTCTCTTCTTGAAGACATTGCTATTGAAGAATCTCGACGTCCGCATGGTGGCATGAGATGGTTGGTGCCGTTTTGGTCATTGTCGTAGTTTGCGGATTACGGATCTGTTCGCTTCAGGTTTTCTTTTGTCCTCCCATGCATAGATTTGGTTTTATATGACTTCGGTATTTGCCGACCGTTAATTTTAGAAGAAAAAGAAAGACAATTAATATGGATCGGGGGGAGTAATAAAATCCACCTTTTGTCAAAAACATCTCCCACTAATTCACGTGGCAGATGCTCATCGGTCAATTTGATGCAAAAAAAAAAACTCATCAAAGAAAAGACACGAAAAAGGAACGCGTTCAAGAATAGGAAAGGTAGCATAAAGCCACATGCGGGCCAGCAAGAATGTCCCTGGTTCCTTAGCCATGAATTAACCGTCGTTCTCCGCGTGCTTTGCGCTTTTTCAGGGTTAAGCAACCTGTGCGCGCGGGCTTCTCTTCCCGCTCCCGGCCGGACTAGTAACAATTTTCAGTTTCTCACACACATCCAGCCACCACGGAAATTAAGCTTGAGCTCTATGCACAAGATTGCAGAAATCAGTATCGATGGTGAGTGAGTTTTTTCTACATTGTTTTGCTTAACTGAGTTGCCTCTTACCACAAGAATGGAGTGAGTTTTTCTACGTTGTTTTGCTTAACTTAGTGGGAGGGAGAGCACATTCCAGAAGACATGAAAAAGGAGGCCAATAACCGAGCGAGAGCTTTATCTCGCACAGCTCGAAATATGCTTTTCTAAAGCAGGCCCCAATCGATTGCCGGCACCCACACCACACCGCCTTTACTCCGAATTTTCAACGGTGGAAATGGGAATGGGAATGGAGGAGTCGAGGCAATGGCAGCCCGGGCCAGCATCCACTCACTGCTTTGCAAAAGCTGCTTCTTTATCCCTTCCCTCTTTATTTTGCTTTTGCATTAGATTAGAAGTAGCCTCCTTTTACCTCCATTACTTCGTTTGCTTCCCCTTTTGCTTTCCGTTTGGACACTATCATACTCTCTTGGCTTCTTCTCTTCTCCTCTCCTTCTGTTGTTGTTGTTGCTGCTGCTGCTGCTCGGGAGCAATGGGTACTCCTAGTCCTACCCCGTACCACCTCCAGTCTCCACGGACCATCGTCACCAAGATCATCAGCATGAAGCAGCAGCAGGAGGAGCCGGCGACGCCGGATCCGCCGCCGTCCAAGATCATACTGCAGCCGCGACACCGGACCACCCCGGCGATGTGGTGCGGCGCCATCGCCGGCTTCGCCTTCAGCGTCCTCCTCATCCTCGCCGGCCTCGTCATCCTCATCGTCTACCTCTCGGTGAAGCCGAGGACGCCCTCCTTCGACATCGCCAACGCCGTCCTCAACACCGTCTACGTCGGCTCGCCGTCGGCCTACTTCAACGGCGACATGACGCTGGTGGCCAACATCTCCAACCCCAACCACAAGATGGGCGTCGTCATCCAGTCCGGCGCCGTCGAGCTCTTCTTCCGGGGCAGGCTCGTGTCGGTGCAGGCGCTGCCGCCGTTCGCGCAGCCGCGGGGCCACTTCACGGTGCTCAACGTCCACATGTTGTCCAGCCAGGTGGCGCTGCCGCCGGAGGTGGCCGCGGACCTGCTCAACCAGATGAGGAGCAACAAGATCCTCTACACCATCAGAGGGACCTTCAAGGTCCGGGAAAGGTTCTGGTCTTGGCACTACACCTACCGGTTGACCGCCATTTGTGACCTCGAGCTCACCTCGCCGCCCTCTGGAGTTCTTCTTGATAGGAGATGCACAACATCAAAGTGATTAATTGGTTTCTGGATGCTGCTCTTTTGATCTTCTTTGTTTCTTGTATCAAATTTTAGAGGAATCCGTTTAAGGCATAGCAAAGCAAACATACTAGTACTATGAGTTACTAGTGTGGTTTGAGGTTGTGGCTTTCACATTTCTTGTTTACTCGATCGAGCGGTAGCTGCCTTACTGCTGGAGCCTCAAAGCCTTCCTGCAACATGTACAGCGGCAGGCAATGGTGGTCGTATATATGCAGCTGTCTAGATATTGTTTGTACATCGTGGATCTCATATATGGTTAACAGGATGAATTTTATAAATTTCTGCAGACATAGATGATACTGGTGCTGTTTCTGGTGGTTTTGGTGAGGATTCTCCATAGCTCTCTCTGTTGCAAATGGCGTCTCGGGCCCTTTATAAAGTGTGCTTGTGTTCATCGTACCAGATGCCATCTTCTCCCATGTTTCCTCTGTTACGCCTCCAATTGATTTGGTTTGATATCCACACTTCATATTTTCATATATAGTTTTATTTCCTTCCATGAAGTGATCCATTTCCCGCGAAACCAAATTATACATAGGGATTTGCAATCTTTTATATTTATTAGTCATTACAGATAAGATTAGAGTGATATTTTAAGAATATCTGGGATGATTCGGTTTAAACAACGGTGAAATGAGTGTAAAAATATACTCGTCAACCTCACAAAGCTTAAACCTTGGTTGTCCCCAAGCAAGAAGAAAAATCGTAAGGAACTCAGTTTTGTAAACCAAAATAATATGAAGGTTTTGATTCACTTACGATTGGTATGACTAGATAGCCCTCCACTTTCTTCACCTGAAAAGTTAGCACGGCTATAGCGACGACAATGGTTATTATGCAACCTAGGCCAACATATTTAACATAAACCTTTCATTAATTTAGATAAAGTAATCAACTAGCAATTATTCTCCTTCGTCTAGGTAACACTTGCTTGCCAGGAACACTTCGGAAGAACTTTGCAACGAAAACATTATTTAAGGAAGTAGAAGGTATGTAAAAAGATAGCAAAGTGCTAGAGTAACTCACTAAATACCACAGGTATTGCCTTTGCCTTTTCAAGGTCCATGTGCACGCATCGACGCGAGTCTTAGCGTAGCCTCATTTTACCTTCACTAGTGGTTGGGGCGCCATCCTGTGGCGCCGCTTAAAAGGAAATTATGCGCACATTTTCATTTAAAAAGTACATGAGGTTCTCGCCTCCCTCTAAAAAAAATATCTCAAAACAAAAATCCTCACCTCCATCTAAAGAAAAAGAAAAAAAGAAAAAAAAATTACCACCACAGCCTACCAACGAGTGCCACTTTGCATAGGCCTTCATTAAAAAAATACGGAGTCCTCGCCTCCATCTAAAAAGGGAAAAAGTATTTAGAAAAATTCCTCACCTTCATCTATTCTTTAAAAGGTTTCTCACTACGGCCAACCAATTTCCACCACATGGCATAGCTGGTTGGCCGCCATTCCGGTGATGCTTAATGGGTTTAATTACTTCGTTCCATGACCCCCTTTTGCTTTCCCGTTTGGACACCACACTCGCTTCCCGTCTGGACCGATGCTCTTTCTTTTTTTCTTTTTGTATAAAATTTTAGAGGAATTAATTGGGTCAAGGCATGTATATATAGCAAAGCAAACGGATCGGCTAGTATGACTTATATTACTACTGTAGTGTTGTTTGAGCTTGTGGCCTTCACATTCTTGTTTACTCGATCGGTACCTGCTTCATCCTGAAAGCTTCCTGCAACATGTACAGCGGCAGGCAATGGTCGTATGTAGTACTTGTCTCAATATAGCTTTTGTACATCCTGAATCTCATATATGGTGAATAGTGTGAACTTTATTAACTTGTTGCGGACATATAGATGGTGGTGGTGCTGATTCTAATAGCCTTGGCGACTCTCCATGGCTCTCTCCGTTGCAAATGCGGCCTCGGGCCGTTATGAAGGGTGGTACGAGCGCTCACACCCTCAGTTTTCTCTATTATTATGCCTCCACTTGATTTGGTTCGATATCCACACTTCATATTTCCATATATAGCTTTATTTCCTTCCCTCAAGTGGTCCATTTGCTGCAAAAACAAATTAAACATAGGGACTTGCAGTTACTTGCATTTGTTAGTCACTAGTGATAAGATCAAAGTAATTTTCTCAGAATTTGTCTCTTTCGAGCGCGGCGATCAGTATTAAAATTTTCATGTACGCTCCTCTTGAGAAGGCCGAATAATATTTGTCGTAGCATTGCTGCTACAGATGGTAACCAACTCGATAGCCGAAATCCGAGTCAAAACTCTGATAGATCATTCATAGGCCAGCGGAGTCGTCAGCATAAACCCAAAGGGTTGACAAAGTCACAGTGATAGACATAAAGCAATATCTAGTGATAAGGCCATGAGACACGCGTAAAGCAATCATGTATGCACAGCAAATCCTGGCATGTAATAATCTCAATCACGTCCAAGTTAGTTCCTGTGGACAACTCTACGCAAGCGCTATTGAGTGTACCAAATTAAATACTATGAAGTTCACCCGCAAAAAAAAATTTACTACAAAGTTGAGTATGCTATACTAGCTTTTTTTAACAAATTTTCTCAGCACCCAAGTTTTTCAAGACACTTTCTCCTATACATTGTTATCTTGTTATCATTACTTCCTTTCAAAACTAGTCAAAGATTTAAATACGAAATGGGACAATGAATTTTGATAATAGTAGTGCTAGTGGAGCCTTCAGCTGTTATCTGAGGGCAAAGAAGAAGGAAAGAAAGTTTGTTGACTTTGTTCGTATTAATAAAATCTATGTATATTATAACCATGGGAAAAAAGCTCTATGTATCGGCCTACACCTATGCTTAATGACTACAACAGGGGACCTCCTATCAGGCGCCTTTAGCGCCGTTGAAGCCGGACTGCGCTCACTGCAGTGCTCAGTTGGGCCAGCCCACGAATGCGTAATGCAGAGACTAATAAGCGTGAAAAGGTGCAAAAAACAAGTGAATCTCTCCATGATTCAAACTCGCGGGGTTACCTTCATGGACTAGTTTGGCCAACTATTAAAAAGCTATTGGACGTTAGTTACTGATAATAGCGCCAAGAAGATAAGAACAATGTGGCCGCACTATTTATTGCACAATCCTTCTACATATCACTTCGTTTTTGAATTATTTGAAAAAAATCTCAAATCCGAAAAAAGTTCATCAAAAATGAAAACAAATCATCAAATTTTAAAATTTTCATTGATTTTGAAAAAATTCCAACGAATTGAAAAATATTCATCAAATTTGCAAAAAGTTCATCAAATATGAAAAAGGTACACTGGTTTTGAAAACAAAATGTCAAAATTAAAAAGTTCATTGAATTTGAAAACAAAATCATCAAACAAAAGTTTGTGCATTTTAAAAAAAGAAAATAATAATAAAGAAAAAGAGTAAAGAAAATGGAAAAAAGATTAAAGAAGAAACTTAGGAAAGAAAGAAAAACCAAAAAAACATTAGTCCAGAAAAAAAAAGCACAATGAAAAAATAATATTTTTTCGGAAATAGCTAGGAAAAAAAGGGTGAAATGGGTCGGCCCATGCAGCAGGGACATTGGTTCGATCCAGCTGTGCACACATTTTTTGCGGTTTTACTAGGAAAAAAAGCGTGAAAGGGATCGGCCCAGTGATATGGTGGTGTGCGCCAGTGACGGAGCTAGGATTTGAATATGAGAGGTCGAAGACGATGACAATCGTTAAAGAGAAAAATAAGTCTATTATGGGCTCGCCTATAGCGCGACTCATGCGGTGTTGTTCATTTAACATCTGTAACGACGTCACTAATTCATGTTACGCTAGTAAATTAAACAACGTGGAGCCGGTCACACCACAAGAGACAACTTTGCGTGTTTCATCCATATTTTGTCCGTGATATGTCGTCTTAATGCGACATTGATATCAAAAGACAACAATGTATTCTGGCAATTATAATATACTATATTTCTCCAGATTAATGTAGGACAACATCAACCAATAACATCTACCGAACTAAAAAAATGAGATGTCTAATTAGTAACAATTACTCGATGCAAGCGAAGTAATATAATCATTCGAGTAGATTATAATCTGTACATAAATATCGTACTAATAGGTCCATAAAACCACATCAAACAGAATTGAAAAAAGTAATGTCAAGAAATTAATCCATTGCACTTTTACGGAAATATACTAATTAAGAAATATGCTGTTATACGGTGAAATATACTAATGTAAGCAATAAAGGCACAAATTATTTGTGTACCTTGAGGAACTTGGAACCAAGACATGTCGAACGCCATGGCTAGCACAACGACAGCAGCAAGCAAGGAATTGATCAGTAGGTTTCTTGCGACGGCGGCGGCAAGCAACCAATTGATCAGTTGGTAGATGGATTCTACTCACGGCGGCGGATAGGTTTTTCGGCAATGGTCCTTGGAATCTGTATGCCCAGACCCTATCGTCCCTTTTAAATTTTCACGAGATCACGATGGCCTTAATTTTTATTTATTTTTGAGTTGAAGATCACGATGGCCTAAACGGCCTGGACATGGGATAGCTTAGTGGGCTCGAATGTAAACATCAGATTTTGGTCTGGGCTTAATTAAGTAACTAATTAACGACGGCCCTGTGTGCGCCGGTTTGCAAATAACACTATAGCGGGCGCCACAGACGCCAAATAGGGGAGCAACTAGCTAAGGGAGTACTCATTGTCGGGCTCCCGCAAGGGTCACTTCTAGTGGGTTGAGAGTGCCACTTGGCGTGTGCTGGGTGCTTCTTCAGGATTTTAACTTCTTATTTTTCTATAGGGTTTTAGATGGTTTTTTGGTTTTCTTTTTTGCTTTTTGGTTTTTGCCCGGTATTTTCTAGGTTTTTGGACAAAAATTTGATTTGTTTGCATAAAAAACGTATTCTCTTTTTATTTTTCCTTTCTCGATAGATACGGGTTTACTTCTTGTGGAGGCACAAATTTGCTTCTGCAAGAGGCACAGTTGTGTCTCCCAGAAAAGGAAAAAGTGTGTTTGTTTTTTTCTTTCATGAGAGACATAGATTTACTTCTCGTGGAGCCACAGATTTGTGCCTTAAAAAAATATTTTGTGTTCTTCCGCGAGAGACACAGATTTGCTTCTTGTGGAGGCACATATTTACTTTCGAGAGTTGTGCCTCTTCTGAAAATGAGAAAAAAATGGTTTTGGTTCTTTTTGTTGTCTGATTTAAGTTCTTAGAAACCTATCAACATGAGATCTAAATTTAAAAATCTCGACGCAAGGTATCCAACAACAGTGAAAAGGATTCCAGATTTGGATGCACGGAACCTTTGCAGAGAGTACTCCTTAATTAGTGACTTCGGCAAAATAGGATACAGCAGGCCTTTTGATTTATGTTTTGATTATGGTGGAGATAAAGGTTGGGCTAAGCCGGACAACTGGCCTGAATGGGCCCATGAACAGAGCATTTCAGCTAGAAATTAAAGTTTCTCTTTTGTTGAAGACAACATGGGTTTATTTCACCTTAAACTTACTATTAACCTTACAACAAATTAAACTTACTATTTATCTGAACACATGAGATTTCATTATATGATTTTAGTGTTTTATGAATAAAATCCTATGGCTTTTGCATATAATGTTTTATTCATCTAATTGCTAGTCAAGTCACAAGTGCACCTTTTTGTAAAGATATATAAGCTTGAACTCGTATTCATATTTATTTATTCCTATGTGTGGAGAGAGAGAGAGAGAGAGAGAGAGAGAGAGAGAGAGTCTCCAATGATCGCTGTACAGATGTTTCGGTGTCCTCAATTTGGTGAGCAGCCCCTATTTTTAATCTTAGCTAAAGGTATTTATTTTACACAGACGTATGATGGTCGCCATGAGTATGCTTTCTCAAGAAGGGCGCTAATTAAGCTCCGGTATCTTCGCTAGCTGTTAAGCCATCAAGAGCTAAGCGCCTAAGCTAAATATAACTAACCCTCAGATATGTGCTCAACGATTGCAATGGAGAGCCTGTAATACCAACATAATTATATGTGGCTACTAATTAATCCCATGGATTGCCTGCATTTCTTTTCACTAAAGACACGGCCGAAAGCGACACATCCATCAATCCAAGCATATAACAGTTTGTCACCTCCTGAGTTTGCTCTAAAGATGATTAATATTAATTTTTCAGTGATATTTTTTCTGCATAAGCTAACAAAATAGTACTACTTAGGGTTACTCAACATTATCCAGAGCTAAAGCCAACTGACTAGCTACATCCAACCGCAAGTTGCGCAACTTTAACTACATTCTCTTTTGAACAAGTACCTTTAACTAGATTAGCTTCACCTGCACTAACTATGATTTTTATCTACATGTCAATTTTGTTTAGTTCATGTGCATGTCAGATGTTTCTAAAGTTCCCAGCAAGGGCAATGTTCATATATCATTGATGTTCATGGTTAATACGTACTTAGCACTGTCCGCACGACTTATTTAGCGAAGGGGATAACAAGCTATTATTGTCATTATTTGGCTAGATGATTAAGAAACATCCGTGTACTCTACTTATTTACTTATTTTGAGATACATTTTAGTGGACATGGTTATGAACTTACAATCCTAAGTGCAAAACTATTCTATCCTATGATATGAACGCATATGAGTAACACATATGTGTGCATATGGTGATATGGAGTGGGTTGACAAGGAGGTTTCTCACTATGAATAGCAATGTAATTTATCGATCAATCTTCCATCACTTTAGGAGGCTATTGTTTCTTCTTGCTGCAAGATAGGTCACATTTTATTTTTCCATACCTTCTCTTGGTTGTTTGCATCATATCGTTATCCAGAGATCGGATACGAACTATTTTTTTTATGCTTATATCTCCTCAATGCCTATTTTACGTAAGACAAACTAAATGTTTGGCGAGTCCAAGGCATGGATGAAAGAATATTATGCAAAAATCGAAGTTGTCAATACATAGAAAACATGCCAGTAGCACTAATATGAGTTCACCACACTAGTGAGAAGACTCATAAACTATTAATAGTTTACACAACATTCACCAATGATCCATTGAAGGAGTCTTTTCTCGATCACCCGCCCCTTCCCCTCTACTTTTGATAATTGTCAGTCTATCTTATTAACTAGTATAATTTTTTCCTACTATCGAAGAGTCAGTGCTCCTGCGGGGTGCGTGAAAGAAAAACTATGTCCAACCTAACATTTTGTTCGATAATGTCATTACCATTGTTTGAGCCCATCGCTACAACTACTCCAAGCCAAGATTGGGGTTACGAGTAGTATTGTTCGCCCCGTGTCGACAAATTTCACCATTTGAATTTGACAGGAGGAAGCTGGCACAGTTCAATTACAAGCATCAAAACAAACATCTCATTTCCTAATGGGAAAGGCAAAGTATATGTTAACTACAAAGGCATCAAGATTGAGGGCCCTCCTTCCTTAGTGATGATCACTGCACATGGATCCTTGTACCTTCAAGCCTTAAAATTCCCAAAAGGCGCATCCATCTTGTCATCAGCACTAATTCTTTGGCCCATCGCATCGACGCTCAGTTGGTCCCTCTGTTAATTAACTAACTAATCACCATTAGGCAGGCACTTATAGATAGGACTCCGTTCATCAGCTAACACATGTATGCATGCAGTTCCCACCTACCTAGCGAGTACTAGCAACCTAACTTAGCTTTGCACACACACACACGCACGCAAACTATAATGTCGAGGCCGCAAGCAAGGAGCTCGAGCTACCGGAAGAAAGCGGTGGCGGGGGCGTCGTCTCACCACCACAACCACGGCGGCAAGGCGCACTACGTCCATGGCGGGAGACCTGCACCAAGGTGGCCTGCCAGGGTCATGGACGGGTTCAGGAAGATGCTGGTGGGCCTGTTCGCCTTCCCGCCGCGGCCGCCCAAGGTCACCTTCTCCGCCAACGGCAGGGGCGGTGGCGAGGACGCCGTGGCGCCCAAGAGGCCGTCGTGCAGCAGCAGCTCCAACCTGCAGCCGGTGAACAACGCGCACTACGACGAGGCCATCTCCGACTGCGTCGAGTTCTTCCACCGCTCCGCCAGGGTGGACGTCAGGTCAAGGCCGTCGACGTCGGCCCACTTCTGAAAAATTCCCATCGTCGTCGCCGTCAACTTCGTCCTAGCAGCTGGCATATCCCAGTTTGTGTGTGTGGGCATGTGTATATATGTGCACGTGTCCATGTAATCTAGATTAGGTTACTTAAATTTGCTCATGTGTGCGTGTCTGTCTGTCAAGTTACTATGTTTTTTTTTTTTGGCATCTGTCATGTTTTCGTATGTTACCGTGTTATTAGTACTATGGGCAGCGAGCGGGCCAACGGCCGGCTGCAGGTCAATGGCAATCAAGTACCAAAGTTGGTCGTTTTGGACGTGAGGATGTTGCAATGTTCTAGTGGGCTAGTGATAACTGTGCTATAACTTTATAGTAGCCTTCCTACGCAAAAAGATAAAATAAATAAAAAAAACTTTGCAGTAGCCTTTTAGACATGGATTGATAGAGAATGAAAACTAGGAACACAAGAGAATGAAATGAAATGGGAGACATCACCAGGCCGAAGAGTTGGGCGATGAACCATTGATTGATAGAGCATCGATCCATGTGAGCAACCTAAAACGGGTACTAGAGCAACGAGTCTATAGTTATAGCACAGGATATTCTCACCATGGACACTAATAGATAACATAGACATGAATTAAACTCCATTCGAAACACTGATCTATAGTTCCCTTCCACTCTAGGTAAGCTATAATGGGCTATTTAAAACTTTGTACATAATTATATAAGAAAGATAGCAAAGCTACAACGGGATTACTTCCCTTCCACTCCAGGTAAGCTATAACGGGTTATTTAAAACTGTGTACATAATTATATAAGTAGAATAGCCAAGCAACAATGGGTTAAGACATATTGATCTATATATATGACACCAGATTAGTGCTCGGGTTTTGACGTTCAAACTTGTGTGTATATGTCAAGTGAATGTGATACATATATGATGTCTGACTGTATTTTTATTTTTATTTTTTCATCATTTAAGAAAAAAAACACTAAATGAGGCTTAGCTTCGCTATAGCTTTTCATAGCTTCTGGCTCAGCCACCGCTAAATGGCATAGCTAACTATTTAAAACATTGGATGTGTATAATGATTATGTTATATATTAAAAGGATATATGCTAATTTATTGCCCTATATGCTCTACATGATTTTTCTTCCTTTTATTTGCAAGCAAACATGGAAAGTCAATAGAACAGATACCAAATTTTGCCATTAGTACTATGGTAGATGGTCATGTTCTATGTTAAACTAGAAGAACGCCCGTGCGTTGCAACGGGGCCACATTAATTAACTTTAAGAGTTCAATATTACTACATTGGCGATCTTTTTTACCATCAAATCCTCACACACACTCTCTCTCCCCCTCCCTCTTCCTCACTCTCTCTCCCTCTCTCTCTCTAACACATACACACACATAGCCTATTCTCCCCGCCAATAAGACTTACTCAATTGGCAATAATGTGTGGACTTGTGGTGAGCTTGACTGAACTAATGAATAGTGTGATATATTACCCAATCATTTAACAATGAAATTTTAGAAATGGGAAGATTATGTAACACCTCAAGTCGTTAGCTACGGTGACCTCCCCCTAATGATGCCATGCCATCAGGCTTGCTAAGCCAAGCTGCCACCTGATAAAAATCAAAGTCCAATTCAAATTTAAAATAAAGTCAAATAAATTATTTGGTCAAACAGTAAAACTAAAATGTTCGCTATATTCTGTAAATTCCACTGATCTTTGACATGTTGAGCCCAACATTATTTGACCCAAAAATTAAATCTTGTCAAATTAATAAGAGGTCCAACAGTAGTTAAAATAACCAATTAAATATAAACCTAATTTTATGTATTTCCTTTTGGCCCCAAACTTTTTGTGCCACCTAAAAATATTGTGCTCGAATTGTGTGCATAGTTTCACAATTAACAAAATTCATTTAGTTGATATAAGAATAAATAGAAAACGGTGTTAAAAAGGAGAAACAGATTAGAATACATTAAAAACCAAAAGGACGATGAAAAAGGGGATCCCCCTACCCCCGGGCCTTGCCACCGAACCGGCCCAGTGGTCCAGTCCCCGCACGGTCGTCTTCTCCTGTTCCCTGAGCCCGTTGCTACAGAGCCGGGCTCCCGCCCGACCACCTCGCGCGGCATCGAAGGGGAATGGATAAGGGTGACGCCCTGCCTCCCCTGCCCCCATGGCCTCACTCCTCCTCGACGCCCCCTCCCAGATCCACTTATCCTCCTCGCTCGCTCGATCCCGGTGATTTGGACGAAGTCAGATGCCACGACCACCATGACCGACCCCGTCCACACAGCCACTGCCCTCCCTGCTGGCTAGGAGCTTGTCGAGGAGCTCTGAATGCCTCCGCTACTTCGTCTGGGCCAACGAGATCAAGTCCAGCACCCCCAGATCGACGTCGTTGCCATCTTCCTCAACCTTCGGCTACCGCGACATTGCCGTTCGATCCGTGCCACCCCGATCTCCCCTGTCTTCCCCTAGGGTGCCATTGACACCGCTGTGATCTCTTCTTGCCTTTCCTCAGTTTCCCCTCTCGTTTGCTCTCGTTAGGTATTTCGCCGTGGCCGAGAACCGCCGTCCGCCATGACCATTGCAGAGGTAGCCACTGAGCTCCTCGGATTGACCCCGTGGCGCATGCTCGCTCCTATGCGCGCCCATGCCCGAGCCTTCAGCTCTTCTTCCGCGCCCGCGAGGCCACTCCCTCTATGGCTCTCCATGCCCACGCACGTGCCACACCGCGTCCGGCGTGCCCGCCGTTGCCATCACGCTCGCCACAGCCACCGCACCACTGTGCCCCGCGCGACGCACACCCTGGCCGCGCGTCACACTCTCGCTGGCTGCGCTCTCCCCGTCTGCTGCCGCCTATCCTGCTCGCCCCGCTGTCGCGCCCCTGCCTCGCGTCGCCTCCTGTCATGGCCATCTTCTGCCGGCCGCCCCCTCAGCCACGCCGGCCGCATCTCTGCCTTCCACCGTCGGCCGCTCGCCTCGCCTGCTGTGTGCTTCTTCTTGCTGCTATGCGCTGCATTACCACTGGTATGCTGTTGCGCCATGCCCTCGACACCGCCGTGGACAAACATGGCGGAGGGATTGTCAATGGAGTACGAGGAGGAGGTGGCAGAGAAGGTGTGGAGAGGCAAGAGGTCTAGGGTGGCGTCAGCTGACTGTGGTGGAGGTGATTATGCGAGAAGGAGCCAGAGCGGAAGGAGAGGTCACAATTGGAAAGAATCGTAAAAAATCATAACCCGGAGATCTCATTCCAAAAAAATGCTAATATCGATGGAGGGGTGATTTCCTTCAATAGGTGGAAAACAAAGGAAATATTGGATGTTATCAAGGAAAGGTAAAATTTTAGGAAAGTTAGGATTTTGAACTGATTTCTATGCAAATGGGGTTTTATTGTTTGGTAACATGATATCAGTACCTTCCCGTTTGTGACGTGTCTGATTAGGAAAGTTTACAAATGTTAAGAAACTATTTATTGGGAGGAAAGTTTGTGATGTGTCTGTTATTTGTTTCCTAAAACAAATTTCAATAATGAGAGAAATCAATTGATTTAGATAAGTTATTAGGAAAGTTAGATTCAAATCTATTATTTGTTTCTTAAAAATTTGTTATTTGTTTCCTAAGAAAAATGGAACCAACAAAAGGAATCGATTGATATGAATAATTTAAGGAAGTTAGATCCGTGATTTGTTAAACGTTAGGAAAGTCCTGGTTGTAATAAAGAGTGGAGAGAAAAATAAACCGATGGACCAGGATGAGAGGGGGTGGTGGGAGGAGAGACGAAAAAAAACAGCGAAAATAAACCATGAAGACTATTCACCAACTGCTCCATTAGGAGTACAGATATCGTGTTGCTCTGGTATATTTATTTGAAAAAGTCACCTTTGATTATCGAATTTTGTTTGTCCTACTTGTATGAAAGCTATCTTGATCGAGATTGACTCGAGACAAGTATAAAATCATTTTTACAACTCGATAAATATGAAGGAAATATGCCCTAGAGGCAATAATAAAGTTATTATTTATTTCCTTATATCATGATAAATGTTTATTATTCATGCTAGAATTGTATTAACCGGAAACATGAACATGATACATGTGTGAATACATAGACAAACATATAGTCACTCGTATGCCTCTACTTGACTAGCTCATTAATCAAAGATGGTTATGTTTCCTAACCATAGACATGTGTTGTCATTTGATTAATGGGATCACATCATTAGGAGAATGATGTGATTGACATGACCCATTCCGTTAGCCTAGCACTTGATCATTTAGTATATTGCTATTGCTTTCTTCATGACTTATACATGTTCCTGTAACTATGAGAATTATGCAACTCCCGTTTACCGGAGGAACACTTTGGGTACTACCAAATGTCACAACGTAACTAGGTGATTATAAAGGAGTACTACAGGTGTCTCCAAAGGTACATGTTGAGTTGGCGTATTTCGAGATTAGGTTTTGTCACTCCGATTGTCGGAGAGGTATCTCTGGGCCCTCTCGGTAATGCACATCATTATAAGCCTTGCAAGCAATGTGACCAAATGAGTTGGTTATGGGATGATGCATTACGAAACGAGTAAAGAGACTTTCCGGTAACGAGATTGAACTAGGTATTGGATACCGACGATCAAATCTCGGGCAAGTAACATACCGATGACAAAGGGAACAATGTATGTTGTTATGCGGTTTGACCGATAAAGATCTTCGTAGAATATGTAGGAACCAATATGGGCATCCAGGTTCCGCTATTGGTTATTGACCGAGAATAGTTCTAGGTCATGTCTACATAGTTCTCGAACCCGTAGGGTTCGCACGCTTAACGTTACGATGACAGTTTTATTATGAGTTTATAAGTTTTGATGTACCAAAGTTTGTTCGGAGTCCCGGATGTGATCACGGAGGTGACGATGAGTCTCAAAATGGTCGAGACATAAAGATCGATATATTGGAAGCCTATATTTGGACATCGGAATCGTTCCGGGTGAAATCGGCATTTTACCGGAGTACCGGGAGGTTACTGGAACCCCTCGGGGGGTTATTAGGCCTACATGGGCCTTGAGGGAGAAGAGGGAAGGAGGCAGGAGGGGGCCGTGCGCCCCTCCCCTTCCTAGTCCGAATAGGACAAGGGAAGGGGGGCGGCGCCCCCCCTTTCCTTCACCTCTTCCTCCTCTTTCGCCCTTCTCCTATTCCAACTAGGAAAGAAGGGAGTCCTACTCCCGGTGGGAGTAGGACTCCCCCCTTGGCGCGCCCTCCTTGGTCGGCCGCCTCCTCCCCCCTGGCTCCTTTATATACGTGGGCGGGGGGTACCCCATAGACACACAAGTTGATCTACGGATCGTTCCTTAGCCGTGTGCGGTGCCCCCCTCCACCATATTCCACCTCGGTCATATCGTCGCAGAGTTTAGGCGAAGCCCTGCGCCGGTAGAACATCATCATCGTCACCACGCCGTCGTGCTGACGGAACTCATCTCCGGAGCTTTGCTGGATCGGAGCCCGGAGATCGTCATCGAACTGAACGTGTGCTAAACTCGGAGGTACCGTATGTTCGGTGCTTGGATCGGTCGAATCGTGAAGACGTACGACTACATCAACCGCGTTGTGCTAACGCTTCCGCTTACGGTCTACGAGGGTACGTGGACAACACTCTTCCCTCTCGTTGCTATGCCATCACCATGATCTTGCGTGTGCGTAGGATAATTTTTGAAATTACTACGTTCCCCAACAGTGGCATCCGAGCCAGGTTTTATGCGTTGATGTTATATGCACGAGTAGAACACAAGTGAGTTGTGGGCGATACAAGTCATACTGCTTACCAGCATGTCATACTTTGGTTCGGCGGTATTGTGAGATGAAGCGGCCCGGACCGACATTACGCGTACGCTTACGCGAGACTGGTTTCACCGTTACGAGCACTTGTGCTTAAAGGTGGCTGGCGGGTGTCTGTCTCTCTCACTTTAGCTGAGTCGAGTGTGGCTATGTCCGGTCCTTGCGAAGGTTAAAACAGCACTAACTTGACAAACTATCGTTGTGGTTTTTGATGCGTAGGTAAGAACGGTTCTTGCTAAGCCCGTAGCAGCCACGTAAAATTTGCAACAACAAAGTAGAGGACGTCTAACTTGTTTTTGCAGGGCATGTTGTGATGTGATATGGTCAAGACGTGATGCTATATTTTATTGTATGAGATGATCATGTTTTGTAACCGAAGTTATCGGCAACTGGCAGGAGCCATATGGTTGTCGCTTTATTGTATGAAATGCAAACGCCCTGTAATTGCTTTACTTTATCACTAAGCGGTAGCGATAGTCGTAGAAGCAATAGATGGCGTAACGACAATGATGCTACGATGGAGATCAAGGTGTCGCGCCGATGACGATGGTGATCACGACGGTGCTTCGAAGATGGAGATCACAAGCACAAGATGATGATGGCCATATCATATCACTTATATTGATTGCATGTGATGTTTATCCTTTACGCATCTTATCTTGCTTTGATTGACGGTAGCATTTTAAGATGATCTCTCACTAATAATCAAGAAGTGTTCTCCCTGAGTATGCACCGTTGCAAAAGTTCTTCGTGCTGAGACACCACGTGATGATCGGGTGTGATAGGCTCTACGTTCAAATACAACGTGTGCAAAACAGTTGCACACATGGAATACTCAGGTCATACTTGACGATCCTAGCATATACAGATATGGCCTCGGAACACGAAGACCGAAAGGTCGAACGTGAATCATATAGTAGATATGATCAACATAGTGATGTTCACCATTGAAACTACTCCATGTCACGTGATGATCGGACATGGTTTAGTTGATTTGGATCACGTGATCACTTAGATGACTAGAGTGATGTCTATCTAAGTGGGAGTTCTTAAGTAATATGATTAATTGAACTTAAATTTATCATGAACTTAGTACCTGATAGTATTTTGCTTGTCTATGTTTGTTTGTAGATAGATGGCTCGTGATGTTGTTCCGTTGAATTTTAATGCGTTCCTTGAGAAAGCAAAGTTGAAAGATGATGGTAGCAATTACACGGACTGGGTCCGTAACCTGAGGATTATCCTCATTGCTGCACAGAAAAGTTACGTCCTGGAAGCACCGCTGGGTGCCAGGACTGGTGCTGATGCAACTGATGACGTTAAGAACGTCTGGCAGAGCAAAGCTGATGACTACTCGATAGTTCAGTGTGCCATGCTTTACGGCTTAGAACCGGGTCTTCAACGACGTTTTGAACGTCATGGAGCATATGAGATGTTCCAGGAGTTGAAGTTAATATTTCAAGCAAATGCCCGATTGAGAGATATGAAGTCTCCAATAAGTTCTACAGCTGCAAGATGGAGGAGAATAGTTCTGTCAGTGAACATATACTCAAAATGTCTGGGTATAATAATCACTTGATTCAACTGGGAGTTAATCTTCCTGATAATAGTGTCATTGACAGAATTCTCCATTCACTGCCACCAAGCTACAAGAGCTTCGTGATGAACTATAATATGCAAGGGATGAAAAAGACTATTCCCGAGCTCTTCGCAATGCTAAAAGCCGCGGAGGTAGAAATCAAAAAGGAGCATCAAGTGTTGATGGTTAACAAAACCACCAGTTTCGAGAAGAAGGGCAAAGGGAAGAAGAAGGGGAACTTCAAAAAGAACGGCAAGCAAGTTGCTGCTCAAGAGAAGAAACCCAAGTCTGGACCTAAGCCTGAAACTGAGTGCTTCTACTGCAAGCAGACTGAACACTGGAAGCGGAACTGCCCCAAGTATTTAGCGGATAAGAAGGATGGCAAAGTGAACAAAGGTATATGTGATATACATGTTATTGATGTGTACCTTACTAATGCTCGCAGTAGCACCTGGGTATTTGATACTGGTTCTGTTGCTAATATTTGCAACTCGAAACAGGGACTACGGATTAAGCGAAGATTGGCTAAGGACGAGGTGACGATGCGCGTGGGAAATGGTTCCAAAGTTGATGTGATCGCGGTCGGCACGCTACCTCTACATCTACCATCGAGATTAGTATTAGACCTAAATAATTGTTATCTGGTGCTAGCGTTGAGCATGAACATTATATCTGGATCTTGTTTGATGCGAGACGGTTATTCACTTAAATCAGAGAATAATGGTTGTTCTATTTATATGAGTAATATCTTTTATGGTCATGCACCCTTGAAGAGTGGTCTATTTTTATTGAATCTCGATAGTAGTGATACACATATTCATAGTGTTGAAACCAAAAGATGCAGAGTTGATAACGATAGTGCAACTTATTTGTGGCACTTCCGTTTAGGTCATATCGGTGTAAAGCGCATCAAGAAACTCCATATTGATGGACTTTTGGAATCACTTGATTATGAATCACTTGGTACTTGCGAACCGTGCCTCATGGGCAAGATGACTAAAACGCCGTTCTCTGGAACTATGGAGCGAGCAACTGATTTGTTGGAAATCATACATACTGATGTTTGTGGTCCAATGAATGTTGAGGATCGTGGCGGATATCGTTATTTTCTCACCTTCACAGATGATTTGAGCAGATATGGGTACATCTACTTGATGAAACACAAGTCTGAAACATTTGAAAAGTTCAAAGAATTTCAGAGTGAAGTGGAAAATCATCGTAACAAGAAAATAAAATTTCTACGATCTGCTCGTGGAGGAGAATATTTGAGTTATGAGTTTGGTCTACACTTGAAACAATGCGGAATAGTTTCGCAACTCACGCCACCCGGAACACTACAACGAAATGGTGTGTCCGAACGTCGTAATCGCACTTTACTAGATATGGTGCAATCTATGATATCTCTTACTGATTTACCGCTATCATTTTGGGGTTATGCTTTAGAGACGGCCGCATTCACGTTAAATAGGGCACCATCAAAATCCGTTGAGACGACGCCTTATGAACTATGGTTTGGCAAGAAACCAAAGTTGTCGTCTCTTAAAGTTTGGGGCTGCGATGCTTATGTGAAGAAACTTCAACCAGATAAGCTCAAACCCAAATCGGAGAAATGTGTCTTCATAGGATACCCAAAAGAGACTATTGGGTACACCTTCTATCACAGATCCGAGGGCAAGATTTCCGTTGCTAAATTCGGATCCTTTCTAGAGAAGGAGTTTCTCTCGAAAGAAGTGAGTGGGAGGAAAGTAGAACTTGATGAGATAACTGTATCTACTCCCTTATTGGAAAGTAGTTCATCACAAGAACCAGTTCCCGTGACAACTACAACAATCAGTGAGGAAGCTAATGATATTGATCATGAAACTTCAGATCAAGTTTCTACTGAACCTCGTAGGTCTACCAGAGTAAGATCCACACCAGAGTGGTACGGTAATCCTATTCTGGAAGTCATGTTACTTGACCATGATGAACCTACGAACTATGAGGAAGCGATGATGAGCCCAGATTCCGCAAAATGGCTAGAGGCCATGAAATCTGAGATGGGATCCATGTATGAAAACAAAGTATGGACTTTGGTTGACTTGCCCGATGATCAGCAAGCAATTGAGAATAAATGGATCTTTAAGAAGAAGACTGACGCTGATGGTAATGTAACTGTCTATAAAGCTCGACTTGTTGCGAAAGGTTTTCAACAAGTTCAAGGAGTTGACTACGATGAGACTTTCTCACCCGTAGCGATGCTTAAGTCTGTCCGAATCATGTTAGCTATTGCTGCATTTCATGATTATGAAATTTGGCAAATGGATGTCAAAACTGCATTCTTGAATGGATTTCTGGAAGAAGAGTTGTATATGATGCAGCCAGAAGGTTTTGTTGATCCAAAAGGTGCTAACAAAGTGTGCAAGCTCCAGCGTTCCATTTATGGACTGGTGCAAGCATCTCGGAGTTGGAATAAACGCTTTGATAGTGTGATCAAAGCATATGGTTTTATACAGACTTTTGGAGAAGCATGTATTTACAAGAAAGTGAGTGGGAGCTCTATAGCATCTCTAATATTATATGTAGATGACATATTATTAATTGGAAATGATATAGAATTTCTGGATAGCATAAAGGGATACTTGAATAAAAGTTTTTTAAATGAAAGACCTCGGTGAAGCTGCTTACATATTGGGCATCAAGATCTATAGAGATAGATCAAGACGCTTAATAGGACTTTCACAAAGCACATACCTTGACAAAATTTTGAAAAAGTTCAAAATGGATCAGGCAAAGAAAGGGTTCTTGCCCGTGCTACAAGGTGTGAAGTTGAGTCAAACTCATGCCCGACCACAGCAGAAGATAGAGAGAAAATGAAAGATGTTCCCTATGCTTCAGCCATAGGCTCTATCATGTATGCAATGCTGTGTACCGGACCTGACGTATGCTTAGCAATAAGCTTGGCAGGAAGGTACCAAAGTAATCCAGGAGTGGATCACTGGACAGCGGTCAAGAACATCCTGAAATACCTGAAAAGGACTAAGGATATGTTTCTCGTATATGGAGGTGACAAAGAGCTAGTCGTAAATGGTTACATCGATGCAAGCTTTGACACTGATCCGGACGATTCTAAATCGCAAACCAGATACGTGTTTTTATTAAACGGTGGAGCTGTAAGTTGGTGTAGTTCTAAACAAAGCATCGTGGCGGGATCTACATGTGAAGCGGAGTACATAGCTGCTTCTGAAGCAGTAAATGAAGGAGTCTGGATGAAGGAGTTCATTTCCGATCTAGGTGTCATACCTAGTGCATCGAGACGAATGAAGATCTTCTGTGACAATACTGGTGCAATTGCCTTGGCAAAGGAATCCAGATTTCACAAGAGGACCAAGCACATCAAGAGATGCTTCAATTCCATTCGGGACCAAGTCCAAGTGGGAGACATAGAGATTTGCAAGATACATACGGATCTGAATGTTGCAGACCCGTTGACTAAGCCTCTCTCACGAGCAAAACATGATCAGCACCAAGACTCCATGGGTGTTAGAATCATTACTATGTAATCTAGATTATTGACTCTAGTGCAAGTGGGAGACTGAAGGAAATATGCCCTAGAGGCAATAATAAAGTTATTATTTATTTCCTTATACCATGATAAATGTTTATTATTCATGCTAGAATTGTATTAACCGGAAACATGATACATGTGTGAATACATAGACAAACATATAGTCACTAGTATGCCTCTACTTGACTAGCTCATTAATCAAAGATGGTTATGTTTCCTAACCATAGACATGTGTTGTCATTTGATTAATGGGATCACATCATTAGGAGAATGATGTGATTGACATGACCCATTCCGTTAGCCTAGCACTTGATCGTTTAGTATATTGCTATTGCTTTCTTCATGACTTATACATATTCCTGTAACTATGAGAATTATGAAACTCCCGTTTACCGGAGGAACACTTTGGGTACTACCAAACGTCACAACGTAACTGGGTGATTATAAAGGAGTACTACAGGTGTCTCCAAAGGTACATGTTGAGTTGGCGTATTTCGAGATTAGGTTTTGTCACTCCGATTGTCGGAGAGGTATCTCTAGGCCCTCTCGGTAATGCACATCATTATAAGCCTTGCAAGCAATGTGACCAAATGAGTTGGTTACAGGATGATGCATTACGGAACGAGTAAAGAGACTTGCCGGTAACGAGATTGAACTAGGTATTGGATACCGACGGTCAAATCTCGGGCAAGTAACATACCGATGACAAAGGGAACAACATATGTTGTTATGCGGTTTGACCGATAAAGATCTTCGTAGAATATGTAGGAACCAATATGGGCATCCAGGTTCCGCTATTGGTTATTGACCGAGAATAGTTCTAGGTCATGTCTACATAGTTCTCGAACCCGTAGGGTCTGCACGCTTAACGTTACGATGACAGTTTTATTATGAGTTTATAAGTTTTGATGTACCGAAGTTTGTTCGGAGCCCCGGATGTGATCACGGACGTGACGAGGAGTCTCGAAATGGTCGATACATAAGATCGATATATTGGAAGCCTACATTTGGACATCGGAATCGTTCCGGGTGAAATCGGCATTTTACCGGAGTACCGGGAGGTTACCGGACCCCCCCCCCCCGGGGGGTTATTGGGCCTACATGTGCCTCGAGGGAGAAGAGGGAAGGAGGCAGGAGGGGGCCATGCGCCCCTCCCCTTCCTAGTCCGAATAGGACAAGGGAAGGGGGGCGGCGCCCCCCCCCCCCCTTTCCTTCCCCTCTTCCTCCTCTTTCCCCCCTTCTGCTATTCCAACTAGGAAAGAAGGGAGTCCTACTCCCGGTGGGAGTAGGACTCCCCCCTTGGCGCGCCCTCCTTGGCCAGCCGCCTCCTCCCCCCTGGCTCCTTTATATACGGGGGCGGGGGGCACCCCATAGACACACAAGTTGATCTACGGATCGTTCCTTAGCCGTGTGTGGTGCCACCCTCCACCATATTCGACCTCGGTCATATCGTCGCGGAGTTTAGGCGAAGCCCTGCGCCGGTAGAACATCATCATCGTCACCACGCCGTCGTGCTGACGGAATTCATCTCCGGAGCTTTGCTGGATCGGAGCCCGGAGATCGTCATCGAGCTGAACGTGTGCTGAACTCGGAGGTACCGTACGTTCGGTGCTTGGATCGGTCGGATCGTGAAGACGTGCGACTACATCAACCGCGTTGTGCTAACGCTTCCGCTTACGGTCTACGAGGGTACGTGGACAACACTCTTCCCTCTCGTTGCTATGCCATCACCATGATCTTGCGTGTGCGTAGGATAATTTTTGAAATTACTACGTTCCCCAACAAAATAGGCCGAAGAAAATTATGATGCCAACTTACTGTATGAAACCGGCCTATATTAGCAGTGTACTAAAAAGTATGAGAAGTTTTCATGTATTTTTACATTATGAGAAAAAAATTACAATCTAAGTGTAAGCCATTTCCATAGATCGACAAATATTTATAATCGGCCAATGAAAAAGGTCATGATTTTAAGTTTAACACAATTTAATATATTTATTCGTTTATATTAAATAAAATGGTGATGCTAACTTTAAGAAAAATCTCCATCCTATCTCACAACTATTTTGTTCCATGCGAAAAAATATTTGTTGTGAAATGTTCATGACTATAAAAGGTGGCATTCTTATATTTTAAGAGAGATAATATTCTATTCTTTGTCTTTTCATATATTTGAAAATAAAATATGCGTGAATTCTAAAAAAATGCTCATGCATCTTACCAAAAATATTTATGTATTTGCCACAATTAAACCGAAAAATAATTAATTTAATAAATATCTTTTTGAAAAACTTATTTAGAATAAAAATGAAAAGACAGAATACAACATCTTTTTTGAAATACGTATTTAACATAAACACAGAAATAAACGTTTCAAATCCATAATGACGAAGAATAAGAAAAGAACATAATAAGGAGAGTAAAAGGAATATGAGACTGTCCCTTCGGGGACATCCAATAAAAAGGAATATGAGACCTTGGCTAATAGGCCGGCTCAACTACATATGGTGTCTGAAATGAGCGACGCGAAGATCCTATTCTTCACTCACTGCCAAGACTAGTGCGCAACCAGTACAAATTGTGGAGACTACCAGCGAATTTCAGCATATTTTACCCGTTGGTCCTGCGGTTAAGCTTTTATTAGCTGGTTCTGCGTGTCTTTCATGGGTTTTATCCTATTTTTCATCGACCTTTCTATCATTATTTAGATATTTTAATTATTTATTTATTTTACACATTTTTAAAAATTAAATAGTGTTTTAAAAACAATCTTCAATATTTTCTTGATATTGTGAACATTGTTTTAATTAATGAATATCTTCCTTAAATACAACAACTATTAAAGGTTTCCGAACATTTTTTAATTAATTAAATTTATTAATCCCTGAAAATTCTATATTTGTTGACATGTCTTAAACAAATTGATAGTTGTGAAGTTCTTTATTATTTTCGAAAATTGAGCTTTTTCAAAAGTTATTTTTTAGTGTATATATCACAAAAATCAGCATTTTTTTAACTAACTCGTTTTTCATCAGTTTTTTTAGAGTAAACATCACATATATATATTCAATAGAACTACTTTGAGGAACAGCATTGCTTTTCCTCCGAGCAAGTTACCCATCCATGTGTTTTAACATGTATCCTTCGGTTTGAGCAAAAGGTGGAAGCGCCTATCGACAACATGTAAGTGGTCATGGGCGATTATCAACTTGCGTCATTCTCCACGCGCTCATTTGAGGAAATTGATTGCCTGGTCGAACCGCACTTAACCTCACCACTCGTCTCTAAGTCTCATTGTATATTTACTCCGCAAAAAAATTCTAGTCGTTTATTTGATTTTGCACCGATGAACCTCGGTAGAATAAAGATTTGGTGATTTGTTTCCGAAAAATAAATCCGCTGAAATCTAATTTTGCTAAATAAAATGATGATGTATTTTCTGAGTAGGTACACCGACGAAACTTGATAACCGATGGGTGCAAGGAATTATGAAAGTATACCATGTTTTTTCTTTCCGAATGGAAATGCTGATGATGTATTTTGTGAGTAGGTATACCGACGTAATTTGGTGAACATAAAAGTAGTACGGAGTACACTAATAATTACAAGAAGTGCAATTTACACATATTGTCCATAGCAAATTCTGTTGTTTTTTCTTGTATTTGGAAACAAAAATATACATGCATGTGTTGCATGCTACTTGAACGTTTATTGATTCATCACTATCACCGAACGTATAGTAGTGTCACGACTCAAGAGACCCAGATCCAAGCGCCACAACCAACTCCCGCACGCACTCATCACGACGGACATCATCGATTAGAACGATGGGCGTGGCTTGACCGCCGACGAGCCGTCGACGGCGTGCTGGCTGCCGGCGGCGGCAGTGGAACTCTTCTTCTTCCTCATGAAGAGCGCGCCCACCAGCGGGATCAGCGGCTTCTTCTTCTTCTTCTTCCTCCCCTCCTCCTCCTCGGCCGCGGCCGCCATCGCCTTCTTCACCGCCTCGTGCCCTGGCCCGGCCGACACCTGCCTCTGGAACCGCGCCTCACGGTACTGCGGCCACCCAGCCGCCGGCGCGTAATGCGGCTGCTGGTGATGGCGATGCAGCTCCAGCACCACGTCCCGCGGCGGCGAGGGCGCGCGGTCGTACGCGGCCGCCGGCGGGTCGGCGAAGGTGACGTACCTCTTCTTCTGGAACTCAGCGGCGGCCGCGGCGCGGTTCGCTGCCATGGCATCGTGGCCGGTCGCCGGCGGGCTCTGGTGCTGGTGCTGGTGGTGGTGGTGCTGCTGCGGCTCGTCGGTCTCAATGAACTTGAGATCCTCCACCTCGATGACCTTGGCGCGGGCGTCCTCGTCGCGGGCCTTGAGCTTCTGCAGCTCCCTCATGGCGCTGCTCAGCTCCTCCTGGAGGGACTGGATGCAGCCCGCCATCTTCTGCTTCTCCTCACGCTCCTTCTCCAGCTCGTGCTTGGCGTCGTCCAGCTCCCTCGTCGCTGGCGCAGCCGGCATGCGACGCGGCGGCGGTGGCGCCGCTACCATGGCGACGGCCGGGGCAATGGTGACGGCTTGGTGGTGAACAATGGGTCTTGGCGCTCGATGCTGCGTGATTGATGGGGGAAACAAACAAGGATAGAAATAGAATCAAGGCAAGACCAAAAAGAAGGATTTAATTGCACTGCTTGATGGCAGAATAGTGAACAAGAGTGCAAATTATAGCAAAGCTATTAGAAAATTAAGAAAACAATTAAATTGTTTTTTGTCAACAAAAACAATTGAACTGTTGATATATGAACGATTGAACAATTGAAGTATGTAACCTTTTTAATCAAGTGTTAAGCTTATTTTTTGGGAAATGTTAAACCTCAAGGACATGTCTAACCAAAGTGCTTCTACATAGGTCTTTTATTTAAAAAAATTGATGATAGAAGAGAGAAAATATACCATGCTGTACACTTTGCTTATACACGCTGAACATTTTATAGATACACATTGAACATTTTCTAAATACATGTTGAACATTTGTCTGATGCACATCGAACATTTCTAAAGTACACGACATACATTTTTCTAACACACACTGAACAGTTACATAAATGTCATGAACACTTTTTAAAATGTGTGAAGCATTTTCGAAGTATTGAACATTCTCTTCACATTTATTGGGCATTTCACAAATGCCATGAACATTTTCTAGGAAGGTGCAAAATAATTTTGACTTATTAGGAACATTTTTTTAATGTTGAGAACTTTTTGTATGGTATAAAACGCTTTTCCAAAATTAAAGGTACACATATTTACATTGTATGAATATATTTTAAATGTTGTGAACGTATTCTTTTAAAATATGTGAACATTTTATTGCACGTTTTGAACACTTTTATACAAATTACATGAACAGTTTTTACATTACATGAAATTTTTAATGCATGGTGAACTTTTTTGAAAATTAAGAAAAGTAATTGTTAACAAAACAATATTTAGAATGTGAAAAGAAAAAATGAACAAAATCAAAGGAACGAAAGATACGAACAAAGCAAAGCGACATGCGAGACGTAGATTCTCCTTTCTGCCCCTTAGACAAAGTTCCAATGTTAGTTTGACTACACGTCTACACCCATTTTCGAGACTTCAACATTTTATTCAGGTGAAAAGTGGTACGATTGTGAAATATAATGGTTTCTTATTTTTTTTATAATTAGACATGCCACTCATTGTCACATATATGAACAAACATTTATATAATAGGAGAGTGCCAGGATGCATCACCCGCAAAAGAAAAAAAACAGTGCCAGGATGCATGCTTTCTCTGCCACCTTGATCATCACAGTACCAATCAACGCCATCATCAAACGAAGGTTCGGAGTACACCTTTTGTAGCTGCCTTAATTCAGGTGGAAGGAACATATCTCAAAGTCTTGATGCACACACTTTCCAATCTGATCCCATCAATCTAGCTAGCTTTGCCCTACTTTAGTTAACTACTAGTGTAATGAAACAGAGATTAAAAATGTTGTGAAAGTACATGGTTCTAGTATCTTTTATATTGTCTGTGTTAGTAGGTAGGTAGGAGAGAGAGAGACAGCATGTATATGCATGTTTTCCAAGAAGAAACATTGCATACATGCATGCACCTCGCTGGCAAAGCAGGAGGCTGCTTTTTTGACACATATTTTTCGTGGGTTGAAAGAAAGGAATACCTAGCTAGCTAGAACACTTCATCTAACACTTTATCTTACAGTAATGTTAACCACCTTTTCCAACCGTGCTCAAAACATTGAAGGGAAGAAGTATAGTAAGACAAGACGAGAGTGGATTTTATGACCTGGGGAGCACTTGCTCCTGTTATATGTCATAAAAGTCCAAAACTGAGCTGGTAAGTTTTTTTCCTTTTTGAAAAAGTTCAAGAAACGGGTGTGCAGATCTTAAAGTGAGCGTTGCCCGAGCAAGTTTTAGTGGAAAAAGGAAATGCTCGGGTTGTTTGTTATTTTGCCCGCGGATGAATTACGATTTTCATCAAACTTGACATCTGGAAAGAACTTGGGGTCCTTTGCATGCGAGAGATTTTTTTTTAATCTTTTGGATAAGTGGATTATTTTCTTGAAATGGGAGCGAATGCATCCGAGCACACCTTACAGCTTTTCCGACTAATATGTACTACCGCCGTTTCAAATTATAAGATGTTTTAGATATTTTAGACGGACTAAAATGGGTGAACAAACACGCCGTAACACACGTCTACATACATCTGATTCAGAAAAAAAGAAGTTAGAACACCTTATAACATGGAACGGACGGAGTAGCTATCTTTTAATTATATATAGATTATAGAACTACAGATGACATAAATGACTTATGCTACAAAAGCATTTTAAAATTTTGCGTTTCACTCTCCAATAGCATGCCCCAGAACTAAATTCAATCTTGCTGATGCAACGAATAACGCATAAACTGGTCAAGTCCCTGATGATGATCCAGACACGAATGAACATGGGCTAATTAAGTAGTACTAGCAAACTAATTAAGATGGTTCTCGTTGGTTGCATGTATGATCAACAAGGTAGGCATATACGTAGGTAACATACCAGCTGATCGGCGGCGGTGTTGGCGTCGCGAGGGGCGTGGAATAGGAGCTCCCCGGCGAGCACCCTCTCGCCGAAGAGCGCGACGGCCTCCTTCACCGACTTGAACGGCGCCCTGGTGTCAATCTCCGCCCGCCCCACCATCACCACGCCGCCGCCGCCGTGATCCATCGGCGATCGATCAATCGATCACTGCCGCTGCTCGATCAGCTCGACCGATCGGGCTCCGGGCAAGCACAACGCGTGGTTGATCAGCTCAGGGATTCACGCATGCACACCGGAGAATATGTATGTATATATGTACTTGATGGATGGATGCAACCAAATAAGATGAGACAAAACGGCAGCAAGATGGATGGAAGTGGAGATGTGGTTAGCGGCTGAGCTAGCTAGGGAAGAGGTTAGGACGTTGTTGTATGCTAGCTTTGTGCTTGCCAGTACGGTACCATACGAGATGGCAATGTAGGGTTTGCATGTGGTGGTGGAGTGGAGTGGGGAGTGGAGGTGGGTTCGTTGCTTCGCGTCCACTTCACTGTAATATTCCCGCCATCCCTCCCTAATCGTTGCGCTTAATTTGGTGAACGGTCCTGATCAAGCCTGCCGACCCTCTCCGCAATACATGGACATGCGTCCATGGCTACATAATACTCCTAACTCTTAATTATACGTCCGTAACAGCAAACGAAAGAAACATGCATATTGCATGTTTCTTATGCATGTTTCTTTCATATGATAAGCAAGTCTTTTTCCTCTAGGGTTTCCCTAGAGTCCACCTCTTCCTCTGGCGGCGACGCCGGAGTCCACCGGTAAACCCTACCACCGATCGCTGGGTTCCTCCCAGGATTGTCGGGTCTAGGGAGCAAGATCGATTGCCAACACCATGGAGGGTCAGACGCTTGAGAAGGAGAATGGGGGAACGAAGGGAGGCGGGGCGGGAGTAGGGCATCTAGACGGGAGGACAGATGGGGGTGGACTACGGGAGGGAGGCCTATCGACCGGGGATCCGATCGTGGACAAGCCGGCTGATGAAGTGAGGGAGGAGGTTGGGGCAGATCTCAGCCAGGAGGACGATGAAGATTGGGATAACATGGTTCATGATCCGGACCTTGAGGATGCGTTCGAAGGTTTAAAACTTCATGGAGAGGAGGAGGAAGACCTGGATCTGTCTGGGGAAGTGGAAGAACTGATCAAGGAGGTTCGATGGTTATGCTTATTTAGGGTTCATACGATGAGGCCGTTTAGCCATGCGGCGCTGCTAAACTCATTGAGGAACGCTTGGACGTGCGCGCAAGGAGTAACTTTTAACATCAAAGGTCCGAATCTCTTCCTAGCTCAGTGCCATTGCTTGGGGGATTGGAAGCGGGTGATGGAAGGAGGGCCATGGCAATTTCGGAGAGATCCGGTCGTCATTGTGGAATATGATGGCTTTACAAATGTGGCGGAGTATGCCTTGGATATGTATCCCTTATGGGCAAGAATAAAAGGCTTGTCGGATGGCCTTACGAGGAAGAAAGAGCTAGCAGAGAAGGTAGCTAAGAAGGTGGGTAAACCGCCCTACACTGTTGCGGTCAATGAGGGGAGGATTAATCCATCCAGCTTTTTAAGGGTTAGGGTTTTTGTTGATGTTCATGAACCTCTGGTAAGATTTGTACCAATCACTCTGAAAAATTGCCAGACTTCTGCTACTTCTGTGGATGCATGGGGCATGTGGTTGAGGAGTGTGGAGATGGAGTACACGCACCATCGGAGTGTGAATGGGGTGACTGGTTGCATTGGAGTAATGAGCAGCCGGTGGGTGGAGCTGGAAGTGGTAGAGGTGGAAGGGGCGCAGTAGGTGGGAGGGGTAGAGGTGGAGCTGGCTTTGCTAATAGGGGAGGAGCTGGAGGTAGAGGAGAAACAGGGGGTCGAGGTAGAACGGCAGTGCATATGGAGGGACAAGGAGTCGATGAGGCACCCTCGAACACGGTTGTCGGAGGGAGGGTGATGCAGCAGCATAGCCTGGGTGATGATGAGTCCCGCTTGGTGCGTAAACGCTTAATCAATTGCGATGGTACAGTTTGTGTTCGCGGACAGCCGGTGCCGAATCTAGCTGGTAAGGTTTCGAACACCGTTCTTATGCTGGAAGGTGGTAGCTCATCAGAGGGAGCGGAAACTGGTCCATCTAATACACCAGGAAAAGTTCAGATCGTGAAAAGGAGAAAGCAGGGAGAGAACGGCGATAATGTGGATATGGATATGGCGTCCGAGGCGGCCTCCGACATGGAGGGCCGCCGGAGCCAATGAATGTGTTAAGCTGGAACTGCCAGGGAGGGGGGAATACCCGGACAGTTCGTGAATTAGCGACCCTTGTACAGTCGCATTCCCCGAGTTTGGTGTTCTTGTGTGAAACTAGACAAAAGGAAGAGAGGATGAAGAGACTAAGAGGCCGTCTTGGCCTGAAAGGTTTTGAGTGCGTGGACTGTAATGGACTTAGTGGGGGTCTTGCATTATTTTGGCATGAAAATTGCCTGGTTGATATCCTTGATAAGGATGAGAGATACATTGATGTAGCAGTGCGCTTGCATGCTGATGCTGAACAATGGAGAGTGACCTTTGTGTATGGGGAACCTCGGGTGGAGAATAGGCACTTTATGTGGGAAAAGATGCAGAATTTGTACTTGTCATCGAATCTCCCCTGGCTAGTTATAGGAGATTTTAATGAATGCCTTTGGAACTTTGAGCACATATCTATGACACCGAGACAAGAACCACAGATGCTGGCTTTTCGGGATGTGTTGGAAACTTGTCAACTAATTGATTTGGGGTTCTCGGGGATTCCCTTTACTTATGATAACAAGAGAAGTGGTGCTGCAAATGTTAAAGTTCGCTTGGACCGGGCTGTTGCTTCAAGTGCATGGCGGAATATGTTTGCTTTCGCTTCGGTAACCCATGTAGTTTCGCCGTGCTCTGACCATGTAGCGTTGGTGCTTAAGGGATCACCGGATCCAGGGCCGATGAGTGGAAGGGTGCGTCAGTATGAGATATTTTGGGAACGAAGTGATGAACTGCCAGAGCGGATCAAGGAGGCATGGGAGTCCGTTGGAGCTGTACAGAGTTTGGAACAATTACAGGAGGCTCTCAAAAAAACACTGTCCACACTCGGGCTATGGAGTAAGAAGAAATTTGGTAATATTACCCGCGAGCTAGCAAAATCTAGATCCCAGTTGGAGGAATTAATGAACATGAATGCAGACAGGCAGGACATTCGAAGGGTGACGGATAAAATGAACGAATTATTATATCAGGAAGAAATGTTATGGTTACAAAGATCACGAATAAGTTGGCTGAAGGAAGGGGATCGTAACACAAAATATTTTCAGAGCAAGGCTGTTTGGAGAGCACGTAAAAACAGAATTCGTGAACTCATGGACGAATATGGAGAAGGGCATTCTGACATGGATACAATGAGTGCTATGGCTAATAGCTATTTCCAGTCGATATACACAGCAGACCCGAATCTGAATTATGCTCCTGTACTGAATCTTCTTGAGACTCGGGTCACAGATGATGATAATGCCAAACTTTGTGAACCTTTTAATGAAAAGGAGATCGCCGATGCCTTATTCCAGATAGGCCCCTTGAAGGCACCGGGCCCGGACGGGTTTCCGGCAAGATTTTTTCAGCAGAATTGGAGCACGCTCAGAGAAGGTGTTATTAAGTCAGTTATGGTGTTCTTTGAGACGGGTGAAATGCTAGAAGGGGTGAATGCAACTGCTATCGTTCTTATTCCCAAAATCCCAAATCTTGTTCGATTGACTGACTTTAGGCCTATAAGCTTATGCAACGTTATCTATAAAGTTATTTCGAAATGTTTGGTTAATCGGTTGCGTCCTATGCTTGATGGTATTGTCTCACCAGAGCAGAGCGCTTTTATCCCGGGGAAAATGATAACGGATAATGCCCTTGTGGCCTTCGAATGCATTCACTACATCAAACATGAAAAAGATCCCACAAAGAGCTTTTGTGCATATAAGTTGGATCTATCGAAGGCTTATGATAGGGTTGATTGGGGTTTCTTGAGGCAAGTGATGCAAAAGTTGGGGTTCTCTCGTCGATGGGTGGACTGGATTATGACATGTGTCACATCGGTGAGGTTTTCTGTCAAATTAAACGGTACCCTCTTGGATTCATTTGCATCGTCGCGAGGGCTACGGCAAGGTGATCCCCTATCACCGTTTCTTTTCCTTTTAGTAGCTGATGGTCTCTCTGCTATTTTGAAGCATGAGGTGGAAATTGGAAATATTACTCCTGTCAAAATTTGTCAAAGGGCGCCAGGGATTTCGCATCTGTTATTTGCTGACGATACCCTATTGTTCTTTGAAGCAAATCATGAACAAGCTGTGAGAGTGAAGGGGGTTTTGGACCTCTATGGTGCTGCTACGGGTCAAAGTTTGAATTCTAACAAGTGCTCAATCATGTTCGGTAATGCATGCCCCATTGTAAACCAAGAGGAGGTTAGAGCTGTTCTAAATGTGACTATGCAAGTTTTTGAAGAGAAATATTTGGGCCTCCCCACACCAGATGGTCGTATGTCTAAAGGGCGGTTCCAGAATGTGCAGGTTAGCCTAACAAAAAGGTTAATGCAGTGGGGGGATGGGTGTCTTGCGCAGCCGGGCAGAGAGGTATTGATCAAGTCCGTTGCCCAAGCACTTCCTACTTACATCATGAGTGTATTCAAACTCCCATACTCAGTCTGCGATGACTTGACGAGGATGGTCAGAAACTTTTATTGGGGTTTGAAGAGAGGGCGGAGGAAAGTGCACTGGAAGGCATGGGAGTCTCTACTCCAACCCAAATGCAAAGGGGGTTTGGGTTTCCGCGACTTCAGACTCTTCAACCAAGCGCTTTTGGCCCGCCAAGCGTGGCGTCTCATTGATAGGCCGAACAGCTTGTGTGCTCGATTACTGAAAGCAAAGTATTATCCGGAGGGCAAGCTTGAGGATACAGTCTTCCCTAGCAATGCTTCGCCCACCTGGCAAGCAATAATACATGGACTAGATCTTCTGAAGAAAGGGATCGTGTGGAGAGTTGGTAATGGGGCAAGTATTAGAGTGTGGAGAGATAACTGGATACCGAGACCGTATTCTTTCAAACCAATGACTTCACAAGGACGCTGCCGCATTCGATATCTCTCTGAACTGCTGAATGGTAATGGATCATGGAATGTGGACTTGTTGAGGAATTATTTTTTGCCGTGTGATGTTGAGGAAATTCTGAAAATCAGAGCATCTCCGAGGCTAGACGAGGACACATTAGCTTGGGGCCCTGGGCGTCTTGGAATCTTTACGGTAAAAAGTGCTTATGATTTTGCTTTCGAGGAAGCTTACAGGGCCAATGCTACTGCCTCAAGTTCGAGGCCAGATGGCCGAAGATCTGTATGGAAACTCATTTGGTCTGTTGAAGTTCCACCTACTGTCCGTAACTTTGCGTGGCGGGTAGTTACAGATTCACTTCCAACCTGGAGGAACAAGAATAAGAGAACACTTGAGACAACAAGTCAGTGCCCAATCTGCGGTATGGAACCAGAGGACAACTTCCATCCACTATGTCGGTGCCCCAGAGCGCGTGAGCTATGGAAGTATATGGCGGAAGTATGGAGCCTACCAGATGTTGATCTGGTCAGAAATACTGGGAAAGAATGGCTATTCCAAGTCTTGGAGCCGTTAATGGACATTGAAAGGAGTATGCTACTTATGACACTATGGCGCTGCTGATTCATCCGCAATGAGATAGTACATCAAAAGAGCCCACCTCCTCTCGAGGTGTCAAGGAAATTTCTCGTCAGCTACCTTGAGTCTTTGATTGCCATCAAGATGAACTTGAACATGGATCCGTTGAAAGGAAAAACGTTTGTTTCTTACGATAGGAGTCTTCTAAAGCACTCCGATCAGCGAGAGAAGCACACGCCCCCATGGGCGCCACCTCCAGTTGGTTGGGTGAAATTAAACTCGGACGGATCGTTTGATCCGGGGGGTGCAGGAGCAGGCATGGTACTAAGAGATTCTCAAGGAGCGATCATTTTTTCAGCGTGCAGGAATTTTTTCTCATGCCGTGAAGCCTTGGAGGCGGAGCTGGGCGCTTGCATGGAGGGATTATCACTGGCAATACAGAGAAGTGACCATGGTGATGGTGGAGATGGATTCGTTACAAGCAGTAAGGATGATCCAAGGCAAAGTTCGAGATAGATCCATTTATGCGTCTTTAGTTAATGAGATTAGATATCTCAGTTCCCTTCGTGAGGTTTGTATTACTCATGTGAGCCGGATGCAAAATAAAGTTAGCGATAGTTTAGCAAATTTTGCTCGCTCAGAGGGTAGGACCATGACTTGGTTAGGTTCGGGACCCTCTTTTGCGGTTGAGTTGGCTATTGCTGATTGTAACTTTGATGGTTGAGTAATACAAATTTTTCACTCGCAAAAAAAAAAAGAAGAAACATGCATATACGCATGGCACGTTAGTAACATGTGTATATCTCACAAGAGAACTACCAGCGATTTGGTTGGAGGGTTAGGAGGGTATTATCCTCCTATCCAATCGAATTATCCTTTTAGGAAGAGTCCACGTTCTTCACGATAGAGAGGAGGATACTAATCATTATCTTAAACTAGTACAAATGCCCGTGCGTTGCAACGGGCAGAAAAAAATCGTAAAACCTGCTCTGTGTGCCATTACACGATATTTCATATATGTAGTTCTGATTAATATCAGTAATAAGATTACACTATTATCGCTTTTTGAAGCATGAAGTGTGGACGTGAAAAAACCACCATAATGTCTTTCATCTGATGGAAGAGTAATGGTGCATGAAATAGTCTGTCAATCGGTTTTATTTTTTGCTTTTCGAGAAACACAAATATCAATTTATTTTTTGAAAATTTGAACAATTTGAACACAAATATCAAACATTTTTAACACATGATTTTTTAATCAATTATTAATATTTGTTAATTTTTATGAACAATTTAAATGTTTTGAAAAGGGAATTTTTTTGGGGAATTTTGAGAATTTTTAAAAAAGCGTGAATATATTATAAAAATGTGGGTTTTTTAAAGGGAAAACAATCTGAAACACTCTTTATCTTAAAAAACACACACACAATGTCCACGGTTAAGAAAAATGATAATTGATGATATCTGCACCATGAAGCATCAAGTTGACAAAGTCGTAGGGATGTCCTTTGTTGGCGCCTCCTTCAACTTAAAACTATCATTGGGTGGAAAAGGAGTGGTGTATCTGTTTTTAGTGGATATACAGAGGGTCGAACTCATTTGCATTGATAGCGAGACGTTTGTGGTGACTTTATCAATCTGAAGACCCGTCGGCTGAGTCTCTCCAGGGTGAGTGTGTATGTATGTTTGTGAGTGCCTACATTTGTACGTGTTTTTCAAAAGAAGATTTCCTTTAGCCTTTGTATGCTACAATTTAATGCGCTGTGCGTTGCATTGAAAGAAAAAAAGCATCACATTTTTAGTGACTCATTCATGATGATACTTTTCATGTTCGACACCGTGGTTGGTGTCCACAATTCAAAAAATTGATGAAGCCGCATCCATGTCTTTGACGGCGTCTCCTTCGGCATTGTACCATCACCGAACGGAAGAACTATAGTGCATTGGAGTAGGATTGTTTATATAAATTTTGTTTGTTATCAAAAGCAAACAGGTTCGCGAAAAGGAAGTTCCTCGCTCCGCTGACGACCGAGTCGACGGTCTCCTCCCTCTCCGGTCGCGGATGGAGAGTGGGGGGGGGGGGGGGGGGGCTTGGATCTATGCCTGACGCGTGTAGATAGTAGGGTAGTGGTCTCGGGCGGTGCTAGCGAGGTGGTGGTGCTGGCTTCGTGGTGGAATAAGGTTGTTGGAGTTCGATCCCCATCCCGGCGAGGTCCTATGTGGCGGAGTCGGCGAGCTTCCGGCATGGTTTCCTCCTCGATCAGTCGGTCTGGTGAGGTTTTGTTCTCCTGGTGTGCTCTTCATGGCGGAGGTGATGGCTGGATGTGGGAAATTTGATCCCTTGGTTCTCTCTTCGTCGTGGTAAGGTGGTTCATCTCACCTTGCCATGTTTCTGCCGGCGTGGTCAAGCAATGGCCGTTCTTCCTTCTTCTGGCGTGTTGGTTTTCGACCGAGGCTGGTGACTTCCTGTCCATGTTTTAGTCCGTCTGCATGTTTCAAGATCGCGCTGGCTCTGTGTGGGAGCGGCGGCAACGGCAGCAGCAGCGCGCCCTCAGCCTGTGCGGTCGGCTCCTCAGGGATCTGTTTGTAATTTTCATTCTTGTGGAGGTGCTTTGTACCATTGGCTTGTTTTAATATAGTTCGGAGGTATTTAAAAAAAAGCAAACAGGTTTGTATTTTCTTTTAGGAAATGTTGATTGTTTTTTGTTTGCAAGATTATATTCCGTTCCTTTTCTAAGTCACTGATCTAAAACGCCTCTTCCTGTCGTCACGTGTCCTGCGGCACGACACCTTATCCCCCCTCCCTCTCGTTCCCCACCGCTGAAATCTTATCCTCTCGACCTCTCGCCCCGTTTCTTCCTCTTCTTCCCCCTCCCTCTCACTTTCCTCATCTCCATTCGCCAGGCAACTGTGTCGACGGGAGACGCTGGAGACGATGCACGGCAGGGTGTCTTGCTGCGAGAAGCTTCTGTCGTCCGGGCGCGCTTCGATGCTGCCGGAGGAGGCGCTGTCGTACTCGCCTGCGCGCGCAAGCTGCGGGTTTTTTGCAAGGCAGGGGCTCGCTGCTGCTAGCCCGCACGAGCTGGCTCCAAGGGCCGGGCGCTACAACTTGAGGAGCTCCAAGCCGACTACCTGTTGTGGCTCTCCGGAGTTACTCATGCGACGCGGTGAGTGCTGTTTTGGTGGCCGGAGACGCTGTGCGTGTGGGGATGGAAGTGATCTTGTGGTTCTGTCATCAGCAAATCTAGTAGCCCAAATCATACTGTGTATTGACAAATTTTCTATTTCGCAAGGGGCCGCCCGTCCTCCTGCTGATTGGATTGTGCTTCTTCGTTCTGTTCCCTTCTTCCTCTGGTTGTTGATGCCTCAAGCAGCCGCTGCCGATTGTGTGCGTGTAGTTGTTTCTTCAGTTCCCTTCCTCTGCTTGTAGATGTCTCAAGCAGCTGGTGTATATAAATTGATCCTATTGATTGCAAAGGAGCGAGGTGATACTATTTATATTCTGATAATAAACCTATTTTTACAGCAAAACCACGCAACCGCAATCGTTTCTATTCTTCCCCATTCGCAAATCCCCCCCTTCTTCCCACTCCAGCAGCCCGGCCTTCCTGCCTTCGACCGCTCTTGGGGAGGAGCTCTAGCTATGCCACGAGCAGGCCATCCCCGCAGCTGCCGCCGCCCCTTTGTCCTTCTCTCTAGGCTTTTTCCTTCTCCTCCTTCTCTTTGTCACTAATGTTTGTTTTCTACAGGGAAGGAAATCGCCATGGAACAACCCCGCCGCCTTGGAGCTCGCCCCGCCTCCGGCCCACTGCCTCTCCGTCGGCCTCGTGCTCCTCCGCCTCGATCCATCCGCCCCGCCGCTGGATCCACGCCGGAGTAGGCGTATCCGCCGCCCAGACCACCAACCAAGAGTCGCCTCTTGCTTGTCCTGCGGTCGGGAGGAGGACGACCGAGAGGAGCACCCATTCATCCGCCGCCTTGGAGCTCGCCCTGCCTTCGGGCTGCCACCTCCCCGTCGGCCTCGATCCGTCCGCCCCGCCGCCCAGACCACCAACCAAGCGCCGCCTCTTCCCTGTCCTGTGGTCGCAGGTCGAATAATAAAAACTGCAGGGTCCTTTATGTAAAAACGAATCGTTTTTACATAATAGCCACTTAAAAATAGGACTGCGGGTCGAATTATCAGAAACAGATGGACTTTTTTGCAAATCGCCAGCGACAACGTACGACCAGAAACCCACGGTGCTTTATTATTAGGTAGAGATAATAGGCTATGGCAACGTTAAGTTGTACATATTTCGCAAAAAAAAAGTTAAGTTGTACACGATCTGTTGAGCGTGAGGCCCCTCCAGATGCTATAGGGGCGCTATAGCGCAAAGATAATGCACGAGCAATGCTATTTAGCGGTGGCTTGGCGAAAAGATATGAAAAGCGGTAGCGAATCTAAACCCCATTTAATGTATCCCTTGAATCATGAAAAATTTGAGAAAATAAGCATACAAGCGAGCATCATATATACTGACATACGCATTTTAAGACACCAAAAGACCGAGCACATTTATCCTACGTGAATCATCAAGCTTTGCATCAGCGCATCATATGTATGGAAAACAAAAAGGAAGAATGGGGCAGATGGATAGCTCTGTAGAACTCATTCGCGCCTCACCTCTGGCTATATATAATGGCTTAGCGGTGCTAAATGGCCATAAATTAAATGGTATAGTGGGAATTAGCGGGGTCTTATCGTTAAAAATGCATAGCTTTGGCGGTAGGGCTCTCCAAAAGCTATAGAGTGTTATTTCAAACATATATATGCCATCTTATGGAGTGAACTGCAAAAAAACATCGACATTGAAGGCTAGGGTTGCAGAAACCACAACTCTACGGATTTGTGCCAAAAAACACTAATTTGCAAAAAACACTAGTCGCCGGCTTAGGCCGTTTTGAGCACGATTTCGACACCGTATCATGAGAAGTTCGATGCCGCCTCTGGACCACCGTGTCACCATTGGAGTCAGGGAAACATTGTTGATGCAGGGGCTGAGAAGTCGTTGATCAGGACCAGAAGACGTCGTCTACAGTTTTCTCAGAAACTGATAACTGCCCAATAAAAGAAGGTGCAGGAGAGGTCTCGATGAACACCCAAATCTGCTTGTTACTATGCTTAGGAAAAGACCCACCTTAAAATGAATCATGCATGTTATTTATATGAAACAAATTTTCTACAACTATATAATAATCAAGTATATTAAATTTTATGTGCTCAAGTTTCAATTCTCTGCTAATTAGAATACAAGGGTTCATACCACCAAATCTCATAGAAATTACCGCATCTTATGTGCTCAAGTTTCAATTATCTGCTAATTAGAATACAAGGGTTTCATACCACCAAATCTCATAGAAATTACCGCATCTGATGTGCTCAAGTTTCAATTCTCTGCTAATTATAATACAAGGGTCTCATACCACCAAATCTCATAGAAATTATCGCGTCCAATTCCCGCTGCAACACGCGGGTATCATTAGTTTCATGGATATCAATGACCCAGAACATGTATACAGCTTCTAAATTAGCCTTCTTTGTGCGTGTTATACAATACATGTAGACGGCGTATGTTGGACGTGACAACGGGAGCGAGAGCGACGGCGCACCCACATAACCCTTGGTCGGTCGTTGTATATAGCTTAGGCATGTAGATCAGGCTCGAAGTGGCCACGCCTAGATGCATGGGTCCATTTGCTTGCGAGATGCACCCTCCAGGTATGCACTGGAGTAGAGTAGAGTAGCTCTCAAGATCCACTACGACCGCAACTAACTTAGGATTTGGGAAACATGCATGTAGACAGTTGCTCAAATACAATATAATAGTACTACTATGGGTTCATGCATGTCACTATCACGAGACTGCCCGGTCTTGATCTTTCCCAGCTTCCAAGCAAGCAAGATTCTTCTGAAAAAGAAAAAGAAAAGGTCCTGAACAACACTAGCATGGGCTAGAATTTTCTAGCATTGTGTCTAGGAGGCACTGCTTGCTTCCAAGCTTCCAAGCAAGCAAGATTAGCCTCTTGTAGCCCAACTAATATACATGTCTTTAGTGTTTTGTTTGCAAATGCTATGTTTTGATGTAGCATCCGTCTCGCCTGAAGCTTTCCTGCAGCATGCATGCATATAGGCCAGCCAAATAGCGTCTTACTCGTTGTTCGTTCCATGGTCTATTCGCTGATGTGTTCACTCTTTTTTTCTTTTTTCGTTTGTTTGTTCCTGTTTGGCTTTCTTATTTCTTCTCCAGTTTTCTCTTGGTTTCGTTACTTCGTTGTTATGCTTTGGTTTCTTGCTTTCTCGTTGTTTCTTTCACGGTTCTCATTGGGTTATTGTTTTCTATCTCATTTTTTCATTCTTTTTTCAGTGTTTTTCTTACTTTCTTGGTTTTGAGTGGTTTTCTTTTGTTTTTCTTTGTCTCTTTATCGGTATTAATTGTTTTCCATTCCTTTGCACTTATTTCTTTGATTTCCTTTGTTTATCTTTTGTTTTTCATTTTTTTTGTTTTTTGTGTTTTCATTGTTCTTTTTGTCTACGTCAAATACATTTTTTTAATACATGTTTAACATTTTTTGAAATACAAGTTAAACATGTTGAAATATAAGATTAACATTTTTTTAATACATGGTGAACATTTTTCTGCACACATTTTCATATTTTCAAATGCTTGATAAACATTTTTTAAATACAAGATTAACAACTTTTCATACATGGTCAAAACAATTTATATGCACAATTAACATTTAAAATGGTTGACCAACATTTTCTTCAAATGCAAGATTAATATTTTCCAGTAGATGGTCAACATTTTCTCCATACACATTTCGCATTTTTTAAATGCTTGATTAACAATTTTTTTCAAATGCTTGATATTTTTAAATACATATTCAAATTTTCTCATACACATAATTGTTTTTGTATATATTTTTTATGCATGAGAAACGCTTTCTCCAAACACATTAAAAAATTTCAAATGCTTGGTCAACATGTATTCTAAATATTTTTATGTAAAGTTTCTTTACATGTTTATTAATATATTTGGAAGTATAAAAAATAAAGCAAAAAATAAAAAAAGTGAAAAAAAGAACAAATACTTGTGGCCTCGTGCAAGCTGGGCTGGCCCATCTGTTGCTCGCCTTAACGCGAGCGTTCCCTACATCTCGCTGTAAGGCCAACATAGGGGCACTTTTTTTCCAGGGTAGCTAGCTAGGCCACAACCGGGTATCAGGCCGATCTTCTCCTGGACTGGGATGTTAACTCGCTCAGAACCTTCTCTCGCGGTCCGTTATATTTTTCATTTTTTTCATCCAGTTTTCTTCCGGTCTAAAACAGCTTCGTCTGGTCTTTCTTTTTCCATTTGGTTTTCTAATGATTTCAAGCGATTCACGTTTTCCTTTCTGACTATATTCTTTATGTACTCCCTCCTGTTTTAGTTCCACGACAAGTATTTTGGAACTGAGGGAGTGATTAAAAAAATCTTTATTAGGTTTCTTTTTCATTTCCATTTTAAAAAAAAATCATAAATATTTTCAAATTGTGAATACTTTTCAAAATTCATGAACATCTCCTATATATTCATGACCATTTTAAATTCATAGAACTGTTTTTATTTTCCAAGAACAAGAGTGTACGATATTTACTTAGAAATATTTTCTTTTACAAATATTTTCTAACAATGTCATGAAATCACTAGTTAGAGGTAATGTGTGTTCAAATCATGAATCGCTTTCAGGGTTGATTTGGCTGGAAAAAAATCATGGCGAGATCTTTGAAACTAGATCACATGTTATAGGTTTGCCTGGAAAAATTTACCGAGAAAAACTGAAAATAAGAAAAAAAACAGGAAAAAAGGGGAAAACCAAGAAACGTGAAACCTGGAAACACAGTTCCGATATTACTTTTTAAAAAATGTAACTACTGATACGAGGCTGAGGAAACTCGTTGAGCTGTCATCGATCTCGTGCACAATCACATGGCCACATGGGATGGGATCCACACCTTTTACAGTTGCTCGTTGCTTTCCAACAGACCAAATGAGACCTCTCAGCTACATATGAAAGAAAAACATATTAGTAATATTTAAAAAGTAGCATGTCAAAAACTGATTTTATAAGATAAAGAATAACCACCACCACTACTTACTTTGACCTCCAAATTTGGTTTCTTTCTTGCGATTTTGGCAAGACGAATGTGCATCTATGGACACTAAAATGATTTAAAAAACAAAGAAAATCAAGAAAACTAAAATGATTTTTTGGGTAATAATTCATCCGTCTCCGCAATATCCGGCCCACTTTGGATATCAACTACTCCCTCCGTCCCATAATGTAAGACGTTTTTTAAGACTACACTAGTCTCAAGAAACGTCTTACATTATGGGACGGAGGGAGTAATTTAGGCTTTCCTGGCAAGATGATGATAATAAAAATAAAAATATTACTCCCTCTGTTCACTTTTATAAGACCTTGACGACATTTCAGACAATGTCCAAAACAGCCCATTTTGAGCTGTCTGAAATGACTTACAAAAGTGAACGGAAGGAGTATTATTATTATTATTATTATTATTATTATTATTATTAGTAACGACTTCAAACACAGATAAACATAATGAAATTTAAGTACTTTAGACCGGTCAAAGCAGTATATATTTGGTATATATCCTAGAGAAAGCGGCTTCACACATGTGGCATACCAGTAAACACACAAAATTCTATAATATAAAATATGAATAAAATGTACAAATGGAAAAGCATGGAAATGTATTTAAGAAAAAAGATTAATTTTAAGAAATTCAATGAAAAACTCAATCTTCTATACGAAGCTAAAAGTCCATTGTTCTTTACAAATGCTAAAACACAGTTACACTCGATGTTTCTAAAATTTGATATGTTTGTCTATCTCTCAGCTTATAATTATGTTACCTTCGTCCCAAAAATTTTGTCTTACATTTATCTAGATATAGATATATCTAACGCTACAACGTATTTAGATAGGTCCGTATTTAGAAAAACATCAAGGACAAATTTTTTAGGACAGAGTGAGTATAAAACACCTCCGTCAAGATACATCCGTTTGAGCGTCGACTAATTCGAGACTGAGAAAGTATTATGAACTGCAAGATGCCAGATGCTGACGCGGCAAAGCTGTAAAAATAGATGACGTGTCTATAAAAATGATTTTACTTGTTCGATGACAAATAGGAGCGGAGCGCGCAAAGAAGCGATTTTTATCTCTGCTTAAAAAAAGCAACAAGAGAGCTTTTTTCCTGCCACCTTCCTCGATTCCATCCCATCATTCGCCGCACAGATCACTCCCAGCATCCCCCCGCCAGCCTCGACATGTCCGCCGCCGTCGGGTCGCCGTTCCGGCCCGCCCCGGCCGCGCAGCACCGCCGGAGGGGGCGCGCCGGCGCCGTCACGCTCCGGTGCTCCAAGGTGGCCGCGGCCGCGCCCATCCTGGACGACCTGAGGCTGCAGTGCGCGACGCCGCTCCCCCTACTGCGCCACGTGGCGGGCGGCATGGCCGCCGGCATGCGCGCCGGGCTCGCGGCCGACGGCGCCGGCGAGCTCAAGATGATCCCCAGCTACGTCTACTCGCTCCCCACCGGGTAACTGACAAACCAACCACCTCATTTGACTTCCTCCCTAACTATTCAGACATTCAGCGACTGTGGTTGGTACAGTAAACAGATGAGTTCTTCAGTCTAATTCAGTCCACCAATTAGTTTTTGTAAATTGGACTTAGTGAGTGTTGTGAGCCACTAGATTTGATCTGGTTATGAGTGTCGGTTAATTCAGTTCGCTCCATGAATTAATTTCTGCATCACCAATGTTGTGCTGAAGGAGTGAAACAGGGCTGTTCTATGCTCTGGATCTGGGAGGCACCAACTTCAGAGTGCTGAGGGTGCAGCTGGGTGGTAAAGACAAGCGCGTCGTCGACACCGAATCCGAGCAAGTGTCGATCCCAAAAGAAATCATGCATGGTACAACCGAGGTAACCGGTTCACTGAATTTTCTCTCATAGGCTGGTTCTGTTTTCAGAAACGAAAATTGGGTTCTACACTGATTAGAAGATAGGCATACACTTAGCTGCATATGGACACAGCACGTTTGACATTTGATGCTGCGATTATTGATATTGAACAGGAGCTGTTCGATTTTATCGCGGCCCGCCTATCGAATTTTGTAGCAAAGGAGGGTGGTAATTTTCATCTTCAGGAAGGCCGAAAAAGGGAGATAGGCTTTACGTTCTCCTTTCCGGTGAAGCAGACTTCCATTGATTCTGGCATTCTGATCAAGTGGACCAAGGGTTTTGCTGTCTCTGGGACTGTAAGATTTTCTTTCTCTGAATACAATTTCTCATTTTTGTGTGTTAGTTATTTCTGATACCAATTGTTGCAAGACCAAAAATTCCCTACTCAAACCAAGAATACATTTTCCCACTGGATATAGCTTATGGATTAGCATGTTAGTTTGTTTTTTCAGTTGAATCCATGCTAAAAATAAAGCAATATGTTGGTCTTCACAGGCCGGGAAGGATGTGGTTGCCTGTCTGAATGCCGCCATGGAGAGACAGGGGCTTGACATGAGTGTATCTGCTTTGGTAAGCAACCATCAAAACTCATGTTTTTACTGTTAGATAAGGGGACGAGCTTCATTGCCTTCTTGATTCTGTATCGGGAAATGCACATAGCCACAACAAACTTCATGGTTTGCGAAGCAAATGGGGTACCCAATTACCATAGTGGATACTGAACTCTGCTTTGTTATGGGCTGAAATGCATCTGAAATGACATCATTTCACGTCAAAATATGTATGATATGGTTTGAAGTAAGTGAATCACACTTAACAGGTAAATGATACTGTTGGAGCCTTAGCTGGAGCGCACTACTGGGATGAGGATGTGATGGTTGCGGTGATTTTGGGCACCGGCACAAATGCTTGCTACATTGAGCGAACTGAGTCCATCCCAAAGCTCCAACACCTTGGGCTTGGAACAGGAAACACGGTATGCTGCAACTGTATCACATCCTTCATTTTCTCCTTACTGAACTGAAATAGGATGCATGTCATTTCAATGTTGCTTTGCAAACGCGCGGGGGGGAGGGGGGGGGGGGGGGGGGGGACAGCCCGACTTTGGGTAGCTGAATAAATGCCAGCACACTGAGTTGGTTAAGTTTGTAAAATGCAGATTATCAACACTGAATGGGGAGCTTTTTCAGATGGTCTTCCACTAACTGAATTTGACAGGGACATGGATGCTGAGAGCATAAATCCTGGCGAACAGGTAAAACACCTCTGGTTTGCTCGCCTATCCATTCATGTGTTTATTTTGAAGGCATGGTCTGCTTGCAATGCCTTCAGATATTCGAGAAGACGATTTCCGGGATGTACCTTGGAGAAATTGTGAGGAGGGTGTTGGCCAGGATGTCACAAGAGTCTGATCTGTTCGGTCACTCATTCACTGACAAACTAGCTGAGCCATTTGTTCTAAGGCAAGTTATTCCACGTTGTAGCTTCTAGAGTCCACATTATCCTTTTCGTTTCACAATTTTGTGCCGTTCTAAGCTGAACCACAAACACGATTGTAGAACGCCGCATTTGTGTGCTATGCAACAAGATAACTCTGATGATCTTGGAGAAGTTGAATCAATTTTGTGCGACATCATTGGGGTAAGTTCCTGAACTTTTTCAGTCATATATGGCCATCTAAGACGGCCAGTACTTGAGCGTGCAATTTTTGTCCATAACCATGGTTGCAGGTCAACCAATCTTCTCTAGCGGCACGAAGGTTCATCGTAGAAGTTTCCGATTGTGTCGTCAAGAGAGGCGGGCGGTTGGCTGGTGCCGGCATTGCTGGCATTCTTCAGAAGATGGAGAATGATTCCAAGGGACTGATACTGGGGAGAAGAACAGTGGTAGCGATGGACGGTGGACTTTACGAGAATTACCCTCAGTACAGGTCGTATATGGTTGAGGCTATGGCGGAGCTGCTCGGTCCCCGGGACATGGAGCACATTGTCGTCGAGCACACCAAAGATGGCTCGGGGATCGGTGCAGCACTTTTAGCAGCCGCAAACTCAAAATATGCAGCAGCTCAGCTCTCGGCGTGACGTTCATTAGGAACTTGCGAATTGAAGAGTTTGCTCTAGCCTGCTAGGAACCTCTGGTGGGAAAATAGCAGGTTCATATTCTCGTGCTCAGGAACATATTGCATCGACAAGACTGAGAGGTAGATACACATGATCTTCTTCAGTGACTCCCAACATCACTCCTCAGTCCCAGATGGCTGAGATTACTTGTTAGTACTGGACTGTAGAATCTGGTATGTTTCAGGAATGTAAAATAATTTCAATTATATTTTGCTAGTATCATATTTAAATGAAGTGTCGTTGAACTAGCTCAAATATCTGAATGAAATACACAGTAACTTTTTTCCAACAAATTACACTGGGTGGTCCCTTTTCAGCATATCCACTTATACAACCATTTTCTACATGATCATCTAACGCATGATCTTTTGTCATTGACAGTAATACAGACGGTAGTGCAATACCACAATGTTTTTGTTGCTACAAGAACATAATGTTTGTAGTGAGCTTCTCTTATTCTATTGCATAAAGGTACAACCATACACTGCAATAATGACATAATTGACATGTGTTGAAAGTGTAGGTAACTTGAATCGCCACGCATAATGTTGTGCTTCCTGTATCACTCGGACGGCGTAGCGTTGGGCCACACGTGTGGAATAGCTCTGAGTTTCAGGTCATACCTTCTGCATACCGTAATCCCAAATTTCTCGGACATGTCAAATGAAGCAAGGCTAGACGCATCAGGAAGCTTCCAGTTGAAGTGATACAAAAAGTTTGCCAATGCCATCTCCGCAAGTGACAAGGTGAACTGTATCCCGGTGCATTGCCGTCGCCCGGCCCCGAAGGGAATGAATTCGAAGTATGTTCCATTGAAGTTCACTTGGGTGTGCTCAAACCTCTCTGGCTTAAACTCTCCAGGGTTGTTCCAGTTTTTGGGATCTCGAGATATTGCAAAGACGTTAATGTAAACATTGGTGCCTTTAGGTATGTCATAACCCATAACTGTACAATCCTCTCTAGCCGCACGCGGGATCAGAGGAGAGGCCGGATGCAACCTAAGGACCTCCTTGATGACCGACTTTGGGTAGCGGAGTTTAGCGAGATCACTATTAGTAATGACAGCCCGACCTTCACCTAACACCTCCCTTACTTCTTGCTGTGCCTTGGCCATAATTTCTGGGCTGCGCACGAGCTCCGACATAGCCCACGCTAAGGTGGTTGCTATTGTTTCGGTGCCACCTGCAAACATGTCCTGCAAACGAAGGTCATGGAATTAAAGGGCCATCAAACATCTCTGTACATAGAATAACACGTAAATGATTGAGCAAAAGAACAATATATGTGAACTGTGATATGTCCTATAAAAATAGCGCGTTGTAACCGTGCTATAGCGTCGTTATAGTGTATTTGGAAAGGAAATACTATATTTTAGCAAATCCAGCCGCTATGTCGCTATTCACGTAATTACCGCGCTACGGGCCGCTATAACGTTGTAGCGTGTAGCGTTATAGCGTTCAAATGATGAAAAAGTTCAGAAGAATAGGGTCAACACGGCTAGGCTCGGTGCTCTTTATATGTTATCTCGGGTTATCAATGTTCAGAGTAGATGTAGGCCAACACAGGTTTACTTTGTGGTTTGTGCATGGTAGATGTAGGCACGGTGCTCAATGTTCAGAGTTTATATGTTAAATAGATTGATTAAAGTATGAGATTCAGTTTAAAATTTATGCTTTCTATCTATGGCTAGATTGTTGCTCTCTATGATGGTGTCTTAAGGTACTGAAAATACTTTATTTCTGGATATATTTGTCATTTTTCTGCAAATGCTATTTTGAAATATAGCACGCTATTAGCGGCGTTATAACTTGTGTAGCATTTGAAGAAGAAGGGTCGCGCTATATTTCGTAGCACACTATTTTTTTCTATTCCATTCATGTCATGCATGGTTGCACTGTCACTTATCGTTTGAGTACCGACAAACAATATAAATCGGAGGGAGTAGTTGAAATTAGCAAAAGAGATACTCACAGACAAGACGGCGCCTATAGCGTCTGTGGTTAGAGGAATTTCCAAAGAGTCCTCCTGCTGAAGCCTGAGCAGCGCGTCCAGGAAGTTCTCATCCACGTTAGTGCTGCTGCAGGCACCACCGCTTGTAGCAGCTCGCAAGGCCTGCCGCTCCTCAATGATGCCTGAAATGATGCGCTTGATGCAGGCGGAGCTCTTCTTTATGCTGCGGCCGCCATGGCTCAGCCACCGCGCCAACCGCGACGACGGGAAGAGGTCGACGAGACAGGAGCCGCCCATCAGCTCTAGCGCCCTGCCCAGCTCACGGATGTACTCGCGCTGCCGCGCAAACTTGCCCCCGAAAACCGCCCGCGTCACCACGTCGTTGCTCAGCGCCGCCACCTCCTGACTGAAGTTAATAATGGCGGCGCCGCCGGTCGAGGCGGCCGCGGCGGCGGTGATCGAGCGGAGGAGGCTGCCCACCTCCTCAGCCCTGATGCCCTCCATGCGCTTCACCTGCCTGGAGCTGAGGAACTCCACGACGCACACCTTGCGCATCTGGCGCCAGTGCTCGCCGTAGGGCGCGAAGACGATGTCCTTGCCGCCGCACCCGAAGATGTCCTGCGTCGGGGTCCCCGGCCGGGTTGCGAAGGCGAGGTCGTTGGTCTTCATCACCAGCTCCGCGGCCTCCGCGCTGGAGACGATCACGGTGGGGACCTCGCCGAGCACCAGGTGCATCAGCGGGCCGTGCCGGCGAGACATGTCCATCATCCTGCGGTGTGGGAGGAGGCTGACGACGTGGTGGAGGCTGCCGATGACCGGCAGAGTCCATGGCCCAGGAGGTAGCTGCTGCTTCTTGAGCTTTTTCGTTCCGCCATTGAGCTTGAGAAACCAAAGGGCAAGCACCGTGGATAGGGCTATGCAACACATGCTTAACCACTCCTCCATGGCTGGCAGGTTGGCGAGGGTGCACTTGTAACCAATCTGTGTTGGCTTGCTGATCATATATGTGCTTGAACTCTACCACCTTCGTCCCATAATGTCCCATAATATAGGATGTTTTTGCAAGCTAGTAAAAAACGCTCTTATATTAATTATGGGACGGAGGGACTAGTTCAGTTTGCAAAAATGTTTTATATTATGAGACAGAGTGAGCACCTAGTAGCCATTCGCTTAGAAGAAAAATACTTTTGTGGAACATGGTTGCTACTTTTTTGGTGATTTTAATTTTCTAAAAGATTATAATGGCTCTATCATGCTTTTGGCTTCTCCTAGTCCCACACAGCTCGAGTACGAGTATGCTGGTGTCCACAATGGAGCCGGGGGTGTTCTGTTGCATCGGCGGTGGTCGGTTAAATCGACAGTAGTGACATTCTATCTGCCATCAGCATTTTTTATCTCAGGGCTCGATTCGACCCAGAGGGCTCATTTTATCTGCCATCAGCATGTTTTACCCATCTTTTTAGCTCAAAGAAATCTGCCATGGAATGAACCAAACATGTGCCATGGCAGAATAAATGAGTCAAAAGTGCTACCATGGCAACACAAATGAGGCAAAGTGTTGCGATGGCAACAAAGAGCTACCGTGCTCATTTTGCTGCCACACAGCGGTTTTTAGCCAGTTTATTGCCATGGCAACATTTATCAGCAAACCTAAAGCTGGTGTTTCCGAGGTATAGAACAACAACGAGTAATGCTCTTCTATTCGGTTATCGTTAAAAAAAATGTCGCCCATACAGACTTCAGGTTTGTTCTGTTCATATTCTCAGAAAGTCCAACATCATATACATTACTATTAAAAGCTTGTAGGTTGACGGTACCTGAGATGTTTCGTTCATAAACTCTCACAAACAACTCTTGTATCACATGCTTGCTACGGGTGATACCAGAGCGGTTTGTGAACACAAAAATCTTGGGAACACTCAAACTATGAACCTCCTACTGGTAACATATATGATGTTGGACTTACGAACAAAACCATCCTGAATTTTGGGTGGGCAGCATTTGTTGATGCCAATCAAATGGAGATAATTATTCATTCATGTTTATCTACGTAGGAAATCTTCTAAGTTTTATCAAGTATAAAATATTGGATCAACAACTATACATAAGTAAGAAAATGAGCCAACATGTTACCAACAAAAATGAGCCCAAAATGCTGCCATGGCAGCATTTTTGAGCCAAATGCTCATTTTTGCATTAGTGAAATTTTGATATGAAGGCTACCATATAAACTATAGTATCTTGTCTAAACAGTGCATACTAGCTTCAATGAATCAACATGTTCAACACTACTATCATGTTTAAACTATACTAGTTTTAACGAGTGTTCAACACAACGAGATTTAACCATGATATAAAGCATGTTTAAGTTTAATACTCCACACATGTCGATAAAGTACCAAAGGGTGTGACCAACTACTCTTATTTTGCATCATCATCATGTAGACATATGGTACTCATGAAGAGAAACGACCCTGCATGTCCATGGTGGAGCATGACTATCAACTTCTCTCAAACCTCGACGTTGTAATCCTCAAGTAGTTGCCTCCACCCATTGATGATGAGGCGTGCATCTTCAGGACTAATATGCCACATCTTTATGAGATTGACCCATATACATGTGTTGCAAAAGAATCCTCTCTAATGGGTGTACACATAACAACGAGTCTCATATATATGCCAAATTGTAAACATACAGAGATTTATATTATAATCTCGATTTTGATTCCTAGGTGTGTGTGAGGTTCCTTGAACATCAGGCAATTTGTAGCCACATAAGAGCGCAAGTAGGATAGTCGGATTGGGGATGCCGGGGGAGGGGGGTGGCTTGGAAGCTATCGGTGTGCGATTTGTAGGAGGATCCAATGGAGCTGTTGCTGCAACGTGATCGCTGGACACGGACTACATAAGCCCTGACGTGGATCTGATGGCCGAGCCAGCGGTAACGGTGGGATCTCGACCACGACGGGGATGAAGAAGGTCCATTCCGGTTTCCTTGGAGGCGTGGGCTCACGAACATATCTCCATGGTCTGGTGACTTTGTTCCGGGCCACATAGGGCAATCGGTGGCGATAGGTAAAAGGTTTTCCACTACCACAAGGCCACATAACCCTCACCAGACAAAACATATCATCACTGACGCGCCACTGGCCTGTCGGGTGCTTCCTGGTGAGTGATGACTTCATCATCATAGACAACCATCCTAGTAATGATATGAACTATGAACTTTATGTTTTACGAAATTGTCCTTGCAGTTCTCCCATGTCCAGTACAATGTTTACGAGCTCTTCTACAAATGCTATCAATTATAATTTTATCATAATGCAATTTTTCTCTGACCTGTTTCCCCATATATCAGGACACATGACATTTAATATCTAAGTATTCACATTTGTTCAATCTTCAATCAAATGGTACTCATCTTGATGCATTTCCAAGCACCAAACAATTTGTTCGGGATTTAAAATTTCAAATTAGTTGTACTGGTTGTTTCCTCATGTGGCCACCACTCTGTTCCCCCTAAATTTTTCTATCAAAGAGCCACACAATTGCTGAACGAGGAACCCAAAAAGTGACCAGAGCGTCAAGGACACCACTGTCATACAGTTCATGTGGTCAGCACGACATTCACATGCCACCTAGAATACATGCTGCCTTATATAATAGTGACAAGATGTGCATAATCTCGATATACTGTTCTCATCCCACTAGCTAGGTGCACGCCCATAATGGCCCGGTTCATGGGTATGAGTCTAGGACCTCAGTTTTCTAGGCTAATAACGTTTTTCTGTCGCTGCAAAGTGGGCCCCCATTGGGGAGACGTTTGATGTCGTGCAAGTGCACAGGGCTGCAATTCGTGATAATTTGAGCTTGTCGACCCACGGAGAGTGACATGCTGGCAAATACCAACCCCGCAACCACATTGTCACGTACACAATTACTTTCGTATCTAGACTGTAGCCTGGAAATAGTTTATTCTATTGGCTGGTGAGGTAACGACAAAAAAGAGGTAGTTAACTCACTACGAAAAATGTAGCAACGGCAAATAAAATCAGAAAAGTAAAGGGTGGCATTTGATTAATGGACGCGTTCTTAGGGAGGGTTAGAGTCGTCACTACTAGTACGATCTGTGTAACATATGCACAAGCATAGTTTTCAGTTGTGGATAACTAAGAAATTTCGATATGTTTGATGTGACCAGAGCCTGGTACCTATCACACACGTCACCACCGTTTCTTCCCACATAACGGTGATCAATGGTCAACCCGTTGATGCTGCAAACTGCCTAGCTTGATAGCACCAAACATGCCGACTTGGCCTCTGCTGCGAAGACAAAATGTCATTGTTGTAGCAAGCAAAAAGCAAGTAACAACTTTCCTTTGTTTATACGTACCAACCAATGTGTAGAGGTGACTGCAAAAAATAGGACTGCATGTATCAGACCTAGTCTTGGAACCCATGTCTTATACGTACCAACCAATGACGATAGTCTTAGTTTATCTTTTGTTATTAACTTATTATTTTCCTTATGTTAATTATGTACTCAGAGTCTCAGCTACGAAGGTCGATAAATGATGTATATCATCACCTAATATGGTTTCACGCTAACGAAGTTGGCATTAGGAAACCAACGAAGGCCGGCAGTTCAACATAGAATATAATTGGCCGGCCATTCCCAGTTCCCACTCCCACCAACCATTGATTGATTGTTTTCTTCTTCCCCCGGAGATAACTTCTGCCACCCTCGCCAACAACAGTAAAGAAAGAAGGAGAGTAAAGTATGCAGGCGATGGAGCATTGAGACTGCAGTGTCCTATAAAATTTGCTTAGGGCATCTCCAACAGTTTGTATGTTAGTTTATTGGAAAAGTATGCCATGTCATCAACACCTTAACATACAACAACTCCAATAGGTTGTATCTAGTTTGCCTAATAGGATGTGAAATAATAAATAAGATGCTCTCTCATTCTACATTGGAGCTTGTGCAAAGGGTGTTGGTTCATGTACATACAACCTTTCTCTCTTTTCTCATTTATTGTATGACACATCGTAAAAATCCTATGTGGCAAAGTCTACCAATAACTATCTTACAACTATTGGAAATGCCCTTACCACGTTCATTCATTCAGATGGCATGTCTTTGTGCCAGCACTGTGAAGGCCCCACTGGTGTGAAGTCAAAGCCTAATAAGTTTTTATAGTTTTGTTCCATGGGATGCTTAGCTGGCATCGATTGAGTGAATTGCACATAACCGCCTTATTTGTGGCATCACTCGCAGAAAAGATGATTTGCTCCTCTCTTTTATTTTTAGTTTGCATCGTACGCGAAGTTAATCTTTTTGTAAACCACACTGATCGGCCATTTAACACGTTTTGACGCCAAACTGACAAATTAGCCCACTTTCAATCTCCTGCATTAGCCCCTCCTGCCCCTGGATCCACTCCAAAGCCTACCTCTCCAACTGTGTCGTGGATGCCCCCTTCAAGCCTAGCGCCCCAACTGCAATGCCACAACAAAGAACATTCGCCCATCGTACGCCACGGCCAACAAGACACATCGGGCTCCTCCGTGCTCTCCCATGGCAAGCCAAACAAATACGTCGAGTTCTCTCAACGTCCATGGTGGAGCCGCATGGGGTGGAGAAGACCGTAGGCTGGAGGAGGCACGAGCTAGGACCACTAGTGCAGAAATGCTTACACATAACATTAACTAGTGGCGCACCACTTACAATCCACCCACTGCTATTGTTTCAAAATAACGGTGGTGTGACCATATTTCTCACGCCACCACTATGGCCTTACTAGTGGCGTGACTAAAGAAAACTACGCCACCGGTATGTGGGGCCCATCAGTTTGGCCTGGTGTGACTTAATGGTGGCGTAGGAATTTTTACCACGCCACGAATATTGGGCCTAGTGGTGGCGTGTTATTTTTTTCCACATCACAACTATTATTATGTGGGGTCCATTTTTTGTGTCCAACATGGTAGGTGTGGCTATAAGTTACACGCCACTAGTAAGACACACTGCTAAGAACATCGCTAGAACAATTCTGATAAGGTTATATAAATAGGCTTCTCCCTCACCTATAGCTACCAATCCGTCCTCTATATCATCTATCTAGTTCACTTTCTGATCGCTCCATGCTCTATATATGTCATTTTTTCTATGATCGATCTAGGTCATGGACAAATTTTGGTTTCATCAATTTTTTGGCACTCAATAAGTCAATTTTTTTAGCAAAGGCAATGCTAAAACTTTCTGTATATGTCCCTTCGCCTTTAATACAATGCTACATTTTAGAGTTAATTAGTTATAGTCGCAACATTGTGAATTATGTTTGTGATGGATATGATGGAATATGGTTGAAGTTTTGTAGTTTTATTTGTTGTTGTGATGGATGTGGTTTAAATTTAGGATGCACACACATTTCTTGTGTTGCTCAGGATTGCTTCGAGCCATATATGTTTCATTTTACAAAGAATGTCTAGAGTTGCTGATGTTTTGGTGAAACATTTATTAATTTCCGCTTCATCAAATTCCTGACATTCAATATGTCTTATTTTTAGCAAATGTCATACTAAAATTTTCTATGAATTATATCTATACTTGATAGTGATTCTATAGGTTTGTTTGGTACTTTTGAGCATTTTGCAATTTATGTTTTCTTTAAGATGTTCGGGCTTTTTTTGGAAAATGCACATAGCCACAACAAACTTCATGGGATACCCAAATTACCATAGTGGATACCGAACACTACTTTTGCTTGTGCTCTGTTTGTTATGGGATGAATGTTGGGGAACGTTGCATGGAAAACAAATATTTTCTACGCACACGCAAGATCTATCCACGGAGATGCATAGCTACGAGAGGGGGAGAGCATCTTCATACCTTTGAAGATCGCTAAGAGGAAGCGTTTAACAACGCGGTTGATGTAGTCGTACACCTTCACGATTCGTCCCGATCAAGTACCGAACGTATGGCACCTCTGCGTTCAGCACACGTCAGCTCGATGACGTCCTCGCCTTCTAGATCCAGCAAGAGGGGTGAAGTAGTAGATGAGTTCCGGCAACACGACGGCGTGGTGACGGTGGTGGTGAAAGAACAATCTCCGCAGTGCTTTGCCAAGCACAACGGATACTATGACGGAGGATAAACTAGAGGGTCGGGGTTGCCGACACATGGCTTGGTGTATCTTGGTGTGTTCCAGGTGCTAGCCCTGCCCCTCTATTTATATGTTGAGCCCTAGGGTCGAAACTTGGAGAAAAAGCCTTCTCAAAGTCGGTTTTGCCCGCAAGGCACAAGAGTCCTACTCGGACTCCAGGACCAGACGCCAGGGTCTGGACACCGCAAAAATTCCTTTTGCACCTTCAAAAAGCCTCGTGGGCTTTGTCCCTTGGTCCAAATAAAGTGTTCTCGTGCCCGAACATTTCGGAAAACATCCGAAACTCTTTTTGGTGAATTCTGAAACCCTTTCGAAGACTAAACACTATTATCCCACATATTAATCTTAACCTCCGGACTATTCCGGAGCTCATGTCATGTCTGTGATCTCATCCGGGACTCCGAACAACATTCGGTCACCAACATACATAACTCATATAAAACTAAATCGACAACGAACGTTAAGTGTGCGGACCTTATGGGTTCGAGAATGATGTAGACATGACCGAGATGCTTCTCCGGTCAATAACTAATAGCGGGACGTGGATGCCCATATTGGTTCCTACATATTTTATGAAGATCTTTATCGGTCGAACCTTTATGACAACATACGTAGTTCCCTTTGTCCGCCGTTGTGTTACTTGCGCGAGATTTGATCGTCCGTATCTTCATACCTAGTTCAATCTCGTTACCGGCAAGTCTCTTTACTCGTTCCGTAATACATCATCCCATAACTAACTCCTTAGTCACTTTGCCTGCAAGCTTCTTATGATGCTGTATTACCGAGAGGGCCCAGAGATACCTCTCCGTCGTACGGAGTGACAAATCCCAGTCTCAATCCATGCCAACTCAACAGACACCTTCGGAGATACCTGTAGAGCACCTTTATGATCACCTAGTTACGTTATGATGTTTGATGGCACACAAGGCATTCCTTCGGAGTCCGGAAGTTGCATGATCTCATGGTCAAAGAAACATGTATTTGACATTAAGAAAGCAATAGCAATAAACTGAACGATCATATGCTATGCTAACAGTTGGGGTCTATCACATCATTCTCCTAATGATGTGATCCCGTTATCAAATGACAATTCATGTCTACAGTTAGGAAACCTTAATCATCTTTTGATCAAAGAGCTAGTCTAGTAGAGGATCACTAGGGACACGATATTTGTTTATGTATCCAGACATGTATTTAAGTTTTTGGTCAATATAAATTCTAGCATGAATAATAAATCTTTATCATGAATAAGGAAATATAATAATAACAACTTTATTATTGCCTCTAGGGCATATTTTCATCACTTAAATGCATCTGACATGACATTATTTCACCTCAAAAGGTATATCATATGGTTTGAAGTAAATTTTTTCGATAAAGGGCTTTTCATTGAATTGAAATATCGAGTTGATACAATCGCATCAAAAAATCACCCGGCCTCTGCATAACTAGATGCACACAGCCAAAGTTCGCAGAAGTAAATGTCTAGATAATCTGGCGAAGAACCATAATAAAAGATAAAAATAAAAAAGTCCAGCCTATAAAGGTACTGAATCAATCCGAAGATCACACCGCCATCCATGGGGGTAGAAAATTTCCCGGGCAGAATGCTCCAGCCTGGTAGACGCCATCAAAAAAAGGTCTCTGTCCTCCGGCTTCTGCAGGATAGACCATGTACGGAGCCATCGCGAGCATATATGGATAACCTGCAAAGGAGAAGGAACAGATGCATGGTTAAAAACAATATCATTCCTGGTGAGCCAGAATGCCCAACATAAGGCAGCCGCCCCCACAAGAATGTGAGCAGAAAACTGTTTATCTATACCCCTCAACCAATTGCCGAATATATTCCGTGCACTACGTGGGGGATATAAATTGGAAGCTATTTGTACAATGGCCCAAACAGATCGTGCGAACTTGCATTCAAAAAATAAGTGTTTAATCGACTCATCATGGTGACAGAAAACACATTTTTTGCAACCTTGCCAATTTCGTCGTGCCAAATTGTCCTTAGTTAAGATAACCCCCTTATTAAGGAACCATAGGAAAATTTTCACTCTCAGAGGAATCTTAAGCTTCCACAGTTTTCGATTATCAATTGGAACCTCGTTATGTACCAATGCATCATACATGGATTTTACCGAAAACTTTCCACTTTGATGCAATTTCCAACGAAAGATGTCTGGTTCCTCAGACAGCTGAATTGCTCCCAAACAGGTTAGCAAATCCTGCCATGCTGCCAAACGAGGTCCAATGGGCGTTCTACGAAAAGAAATATCTGGGTTTTCTTGACCCAACACTTGCTTAATCGTGACAAACTTGTGTCTAACTATCCGATATAAGCTTGGGTATTGCACGTTTAAAGGATTGTTCCCCAACCATGTGTCTTCCCAGAATCGAATTTGGGAGCCGTCCCTGACCGAGAACGTTCCAAATTGGAAAAAGAAATCTTTAGCTTTCATCACCCCGCTCCAAAAGTGTGAGTCACCCGGTTTCCAGTAAACTTGGGAGATTGCTTTGGAACCCACGTATTTATTACGAATGATTTCCTGCCAAACACCATCCTCAGTGAGTAGTTTATAAACCCATTTGCTGAGTAATGCAATATTTTTGATCTCTAGATCCTGGATACCAAGTCCCCCTTGGCTTTTTGGTCGACATAAGACATTCCACCTAGCCAAACGGTATTTCTTGGTTTCACTATCACTTTGCCAAAAAAATCTTGATCTAAAGTAATCAAGACGCTGTAGCACACCTTTTGGGAGATGAAAAAATGATAACATGTAGAGAACCATATTGGTAAGGACGAAATTAATCAAGATTAGTCGCCCCCCATAGGACAGAAGTTTGGCCTTCCAACTAGCCAGACGTTTCTCCAATCTCTCTTCAACATGTTTCCATTCAGCTATAGTCAATCGCCGATAATGGATAGGGATACCCAGATATCGAATCGGAAATTGTCCGAGTTGACAACCAAAGATTTCAGCATAATCTTGTGATGCTTCTGCGGCCTCGCCGAAGCAGAACAGTTCACTCTTATGAAAATTAATCTTTAGGCCAGATAAATCCTCGAAAGCACATAAAAGCAGTTTGAGGTTTCTGGCCTTTTCTAAGTCATGATCCAAAAACAGAATAGTGTCATCCGCATACTGCAATATTGATAGGCCTCCTTGTACTAAATGAGGGATGACCCCAGTGACTTGACCTGCTGACTTGGCTCTCTCAATGAGAGTGGCTAGCATATCGGCCATAATATTGAACAAGATGGGTGATGCAGGATCTCCCTGACGGAGCCCCTTCTTTGTCTGAAAATAGTTGCCTACGTCATCATTTACCTTAATGGCAACACTACCTCCGGACACAAAGCTCTCAACCCATCGACACCAAGTATCGAAAAACCCTTTCATTCGTAATGTTTGAAGCAGAAAGGGCCACTTTACTTTATCGTAAGCTTTCTCGAAGTCTATTTTAAGAATGACTCCGTTCAACTTTTTGTGATGCAGCTCATGAACCGTTTCATGAAGGACAGCAACTCCATCCAAAATGTTTCGTCCTTGCATGAAAGCTGTTTGGGATGGTTTGACTACGTGGTCTGCCACCCCGTTCAGACGGTTAGTGGCGACCTTGGTGAAGATTTTAAAACTTACATTTAGTAAGCAAATCGGTCTATATTGTTGAATCCGACTCGCATCTTTCGACTTAGGTAGAAGAATTATTTCCCCAAAATTTAGACGGGAAATGTCAAGTCTGTGAGCATGCAGTTCGTTAAACAACTGAACCAAGTCAGATTTTAACATATCCCAGAAATTTTGAAAGAACTCCGCCGGAAAGCCATCCGGACCCGGAGACTTATTATGTTCCATCTGAAAGACTGCAGTCCGAATTTCCTCCTCAGAGAATGGAGAGGTTAGGAATTCGTTTTCCGCATTGGAAACTTGCTGAATATCATGACAAATAGACTCATCCATCTCCATTGTCGTGTTCATAGATGGACCAAACAAATCTTTATAATACTTAGTAATGAATTTCTTTAGCTGAGCATCCCCCTCAATTCGACCCTCCTCCTGATCTAGAGCGAAGATACGTTTCTTTCTATGTCTGCCATTGGCTAACATTTGAAAGTATTTTGTATTGTCGTCTCCAAGTACCAGCGAATCAGTCTTACACCTTTGGTACCATTTAATTTCCTCCTCGCGTAACAGACGAGCTAGCTGCTCATTGAGCTGACTCTTATGCTCAATCTCCATAGCTGAAAGCAGCCGCACCTCCGCGATTTTATCTAAGGAGTCAATTAAGGTAGAGAGTCGCAACTTTTCTTGCTTATAAATCCCTGCGGTGTGTTTGGCCCAACCACGAAGGAATTGGCGCAACGCACGAATGCGATAGTTCCAACGTTGAATTGGTGTGTCGCCACGAGGTGGACGCTGCCACACCTTTTTAACCAACTCATGAAAACCCTCTCTACTAAGCCATCCCAGCTCAAATTTGAACTGTTGGCGATTCGTACTAGCAGCTGCTTGACCAAAATCAGTAAGCAATGGGGCATGATCCGATAAGGCCTCAATTCTCTCCAGTGCTCGTACCGAGGCTAGGGGGTATTTAAATTCCCAATCCGTGGTAACTAGCACCCGGTCTAGTTTTTCAAAAGTTGGTATAGTTCTGTTATTAGCCCAAGTGTATTGGCGCCCCGACATAGAAAGTTCCCGCAAGTCGAGGCTATCAATAACAGCGTTGAAAAGAAATGGCCATCTAGTGTCAAATCTGTCATTGTTTTTCTCCTGGTGATATCGAAGAATATTGAAATCCCCCCCAAGTAGCATTGGGTGTGGATTTTCTCGACAGGTGTTGACAATTTCTTTGAGAAAAGCCGATTTGAACTCCTCTTGAGCGGCACCATAAACGGCTACCAAACTCCAGATGAAGTTATCGGCTTTGTTTCGAAGGTTGAATTTAATGTGATACTCCCCCTTCGACGATGAAAGAAGTTCCAAGTAGGTGGAGTGTATACCTAACAGGATACCCCCGGACCTCCCTGAAGGCGGTAAAATGTGCCATTCATAATCTTTGCCACATGAAAAATGGTCTAGATCACGTGTAGGAAAGTCACGCCTACCACACTCAGAGATTGCCACAAAGTCAAGAGCATAATCCCTGACACAATCAGAAATATGTCTATGTTTAGCCAAGTCGCCAAGACCTCTGCTATTCCAAAACATCTCTTTCATGATGAACCTTTTTTGCAATTGGAGACTTTTGCTTTTTTATTTGAGCGTCCCTTCTTTTTCCCTGAACTAGACTTGTTCTTACGTACCGATGCGACAAGCTCACATAGCATAGTGTCGCGCATGGTATCTTCTAAGTCTACCTCAGTTGCATCTTTGACCAGATGGGAGAGAAGTCTGCCTTCATGATTGGCATCCGACTCCTCGTCTTCCTCATCTGATACTAAGGGGTCCACAAGAATACGCGATTTAGGAGCAACCGTAAGCCGGTCGAACTCCACTTGCTTAAGAGCCTTAACAGACAAGTCAACGGCTGATACATTTTTACCTAGTGAAATACCAAGGCTAGTGATATTTGAAGATACTTTGGCATTGTCAAAAGAAAGGAAGGATTTGGAAGTGGACGTACCATCAAAGTCGAGGTTCCGCGAGGCCGTTCTACGCATGGCCTTCCGCATTGAGTCCTCGTCCGTAGCGGAAGCCCCATAAGAGTCGACATGGTGACGCCCGCTACGTCTGAGATTAGCCGTTGACGACTCGGAAGCCCTGAATGGTGGAGTAGAGGGCTCCGGCGAAGGTGAGGCAGCCCTGGCAGACGGCGACCTCCCCCCCTCCACCTCGCTCGCCAACGGGGACTCCCCCCCGCCCGGCAAGGAAGGTGCAGAGGACAGCGCCCGAAGCTCCGCCAGCGCAAGGTCGTGGTCCGCTCTTACCGCCGGGGAGAAAATGACCCCCCGACGACAAGTAGGTCGCAGCGAAGCCGAGGTCGGTGTCGTCACCTGGTCATCCACATCCACCCTAGGTGATCCGATCTCCTGTGGCGCTGAAAGGCTGTCATCCCGAAGCTGCTCCTCCGGTGCAGCCGGTGTATCAGTTAACAAAGGGGGCGACACAGACATACGAGACGGCGAGCTAGGTGCCCTGGAAGGATTCGGAGGCGTGACTGCAATCATATTCCCCCCCGCAGCCGGTCCAGGAAGAGCATCAGGGTGAGCGGGGGTAACGGATGTAGTCTGCATCGGAACGGCACCACCCGAAGTTGAGGTAGCCGCCGAGTGCATGGAAGTCGAGGACGCTTTCGGCCTCTTGCTCATGTCATCAGCCCTGGTCCTATCCTCTCTGTCATGACCCTTGTCCCCCTCAAAATCATCTTCATGCTCCCAAACACGTGGTACAAAGTCATCGTCTACACGGAAGTCCTCTTCTTCCAATGTATAACGGAACTCATATCCCTTCTTCTGAACCACCACATCCGACGAAAGCGAGTTGATAGTGCTCCTCTTAAAGGCATCAAGGTTAAGCACTCCCACCTGTATCCGAACTATACCCCGGCGGCGTAAGCAAAGAAGGTCGACATCCATGGTTGAACCAATAACAGAACCAACCGCCCAAAGACCCAAGAAATGTCGCAGTGCATGTGGAACTCCATGAACATGCACCCAAACTGGAATGAGCTCAAAGCGGAACGGAATGTCCTCAGACTGCCATGCCTTGAACTCCAATGTAACATTATGCGATTTTATGAAGACCGTAAACCCAGTTACTCTCAGAAGCACCTCTTCACTGGGAAAAGACATGAGGAAAGCATTCTGTCCATGCGGAATTGCCTCCCACGTCCACTGGTTCTGGTACTGCGCGATCTTAGCCACCTCTGCCTCCACAATGCCAGCAGATATAGAACCTCCCGAGATCGTGACAAGGGCTGTTGGTGAAGTTTGTGGCGCCAGATCAGCTCTGCAAATATTATCCGGCATTTGAAAGAAGGCTGAATCACACTTAATAAGTACTCCCTTTGTATCAAAATACAAGACCTTTTTTGACAGTATGATGGTGTAAAAGAAGGTCTTATATTTTAGTCTAAAAAATGTCTTATATTTTGATATGAGTAAATGATACCGTTGGAGCGCACTATTGGAACGAGGATGTAATGGTTGCGGTGATTTTGGGCACTGGCACAAATGCTTGCTACATTGAGCGAACTGAGTCTGTCACATAGCTCCAACACCTCGGGCATGGAGCAGTAAACACGGTATGCTGCCACAAGAAAATTTCCTTTTATTTATGCCTTCTGTAGTGAAATTGGATGCATCAATCAGTCATTTCAGCACTGCTTTGTAAAAAGAAAAGATGTACAGAAGCGAAATGAAGTTTTTTTAATAAAAAAGGAGGCGTCAATCGATGCACATGGAAATAAATTCTAGTGAAAATGAGTCATTAGAAAAAAAATTCATTGCTCCAAATAAGAGCATAGATGCCAACGCACTGAGTTGATTAAAGTTTTTCAAATGCAGATCATCGACACTGAGTGGGGAGCTGTTTCAGATGGTCTATCACTAACTGAATTTGACAGAGACATGGATGTTGAGAGCATAAATCCCGGTGAATAGGTAAAATAACTTTGTTTTGTTTGCTCCCCCGCAAAAAAACTTTGTTTAGTTTGCTTATACTTTCTTTTTCTTATTTTGATGTCATGTTCTGCTTGCTATTCCTTTAGATATTCAAAAACACAATTTCTGGGATGTACCTTGAAGGAATTGTTCAGAGAGTGCTTGCCAAGATGGCTCAAGAGTCTGATCTGTTCAGTCACTCGTTCGCTGACAAACTAGCTGAGCCATTTGTTCTAAGGCAAGTTATTTCATGTTGTAGCTTCCAGGTTCTAATTATCCTTTTCCTTCCACAATTTTGTGTTGTTCTAAGCTGAACCGCGAATACGATTTTTGAACTCCACATGATTGTGATATGCGACAAGATAACTCTGATGATCTTGGAGAAGTTGAATCAATTTTGGGCGACTTCATCGGGGTAAGTTCCTAAACTTTTTCAGTCATATATGGTCATCCAAGAGCAAAAGGACCTATTCAATACTTTGGTCTCTGACTCTCTTTCTGTCGCTCGTCCCGTGACTCCCAAGGCTCCCTCTTATCACTCCTCCAGGGCGACCAGGGGGCCAGCCCAGCGCTCCGGCCGCCGCCTCCTCCCCCCGCTCCTCCACCTCGTCATCCCCAGAGACGTGCGCCAGCTAGGCCCGGGAGCCGCCAGTGATGGGGACAGCGGGGATCTAGGATGCAGCCCCGCGGTTTGGAGGGACCGGCGGCGCGAGACCGCCTTTCGGTCTTCATCTTTCCCGGCGGTTCGACATTGCTCCGGCGGCTTCGTGGGGAGGGAGGATCAGGAGAGGATGTGGCCATGGATGACTGGTCGGCGGTGCCTCCGGTCAGATCTGATCTTGCCGGTGCCGCTAGCGGTGGTTGCCATTTCCTCCGTCGGAGGTGGTCGGCCTGAGGCTGGATGGTCAGATCTTGAGATCCGCCATCTAGTTTTGGCTGCGAGCCGGGAAGACATAGTTGCCGGTGAAAACTGAGCCGATGGCAGGCGATGGCGGCATTCTGCGTCGTTACCTTGATGAAGGCATTGTCGTGTAACTATTGTTGACTCACTCGTGTTGCTCCAGGGGAAATCCTAGGATCTGGTCTTCCAGATCAGACAATGGCGGTACTGCGGTGTCATTTTCTCTCTTGGAAGCATTGTTTGTGGAGCAGAGCTGGAAGACAGAGGCAGGAGGTGGAGCGGCTTCGTTTTGCACAGAGCTTTCGGTGGAGATGTCAAGTCATGCCTGGCTGACAGGTGCTACGCTGTGTCATGTCTGGTCGGCAGGTGCTACGCACAACAGATCTCCCAGAATCATCGTGTCTGGACGGACGAGCGCGGGGCGGTGGTGCCGTTGGGTGCCGTTGGGTGCCGTGGTGGCGTCGACGGATGGACGGACTAGTAAGGATGATGCAGATCTCTCTCCTCAAGACGGGTCAGCTGTTCGGTGATGATGGCGGCATCTAAACGTGTGCATGTGGTGTACGCTTTAGGTCTGCTCCACCGGCTGTGGGTTCCAATACGTTATGTGGATGGATCACCGACGGCACCGGTTTTCGATATGGGGAGTGAGAGCACTCCACATTATCGAGTTTTATAGGTGTGAGTGGTGGCTTCGGGTGGCTTGTTGTATGTTCTTGCTAGACCTATGTTGAATAATAAATAAATATGGTCATATGCATCGATTGATGCAGAGGCCGGGGGTCTTAACCTCCTTTTCAAAAAAATAAAATCTAAGACAGCCAAAACCAAACGTGCGATTTTTTCCATTACAATGGTTGCAGGTCAACCAATCTTCCCTAGCGGCACGAAGGTTCATTTTAGAAGTTTATGATTGTCTCGTCAAGAGAGGCGGGCAGTTCAGCGGTTGGCTGGTGCCGGCACTGCTGGGATTCTTCAGAAGATGGAGAATGATTCGAAGGGAGGAGAAGAACAGTGGTAGCGATGGACGGTGGACTCTGGTAGTTCTAATCTTGTTACATGCAGTAGTTGTTTTGGTCGTGTCACGCATGCATGTTTTAAAAGGTTGCACACTGCTGTTTGTTTGCATGGTAGAGTCATTGCATGTAAGTAGTTATTGCCAGAGACGTGCTTGCGGCGTGTCTGTTGGTTTAGGCCACGATCAAAGTCGTGGGATGGCACGACCAAAAATGCTACACCTACGAACAGCTTCTACGTAACCTATGTAATCCCTTTTCCACTAATCAAAACTGCCCCCCCCCCCCCCCCCCCATTTCAAGGGTGGGCCTGCGTCCCCAACTAATGGCCAATAAAAATCTGCCAACTCAAGATACGTAACAAATATTACGTAGGTGTAGTATTGTGGTGGCACGACATAGGCGGATCGTGGCGCTGGAGTCGGTCGAGTAGTCCGGCCGTTAGCCTTGTAATATCTGGAGTTTGTTACGAGAGAGAGAATAAGAAGAAAGAAAAGCAAGAAAAGAGGTAAGCAGTTGCGCCTCAGAAAAATACTGGTGCTTCTGTGTTCATCTTTCTCCCTCGCTCGCTCCTCTCCACCGTGTGTAGCCTCGCGTTTGTTCCAACAATTGGTATACTGAGCTAGGTTGCAAGGCATTTGGCAGCAGCGATGGGAGACCAGTCACCGACGAAGAGCAATGCTGGTGGCGGCGGAAAGTACACGCTGCCGAGCAAGAGACTCGGTGCCAGCGGTTCCGGCGATGGGATGATCGTCGTGGACGCGCCGGCGAGGAGCGTCGTAGTGCCGATCCAATACCCGCAGCTGACAGAAGGTAATTACCAGTTGTGGGCGGCAAAATGAAGATTGTCCTCAAGCCAATGGGCGTGTGGTCAGCGATCACAGGAGAAGACGTTGATGAGGCCAAGGATCAGGGAGCCATGGATGCTATCTCGCAGTCCGTTACCGACGACGTGATGATGTCCATCGTGGAGTATGAGTCGGCGAAGGAGGCTTGGGATGCCATCCGTACCATGCGTATCGGCGATGAGCGCGTTGTGCTGGCACGCATCAGCCACCTCACAAGGCGTTTTGAGCGCCTGACCATGGAAGGAGGTGAAGATGTCGGTGCATTTGGGCGCCGGCTCACCGCGCTCGTCGGAGAAATTCGAGCACTTGGCGAGAAATTGCAGGAGCACGCTGTTGTCAAGCGGCTGTTCGCGGTGGTCCCGGATTCCTTCTTGCCGATAACCGGGACGGTTGAGCAATGGGGCGACGTTAAGAAGATGCCGGTTGCCGAGGCCATTGGGCAGCTGCGGGCGTTCGAGGAGAACGAGTCCGAGCGGAGCCATGACCGTGGCGATGATGGTGAGAAGCTGTTGTTGGTCTCGCGTGAAGGAAATATGCCCTAGAGGCAATAATAAAGTTATTATTTATTTCCTTATTTCATGATAAATGTTTATTATTCATGCTAGAATTGTACTAAACCGGAAACATGATACATGTGTGAATACATAGACAAACATAACGTCACTAGTATGCCTCTACTTGACTAGCCCATTAATCAAAGATGGTTATGTTTCCTAACCATAGACATGTGTTGTCATTTGATTAACGGGATCACATCATTAGGAGAATGATGTGATTGACATGACCCATTCCGTTAGCCTAGCACTTGATAGTTTAGTATGTTGCTATTGCTTTCTTCATGACTTATACATGTTCCTGTAACTATGAGATTATGCAACTCCCGTTTACCGGAGGAACACTTTGTATGCTATCAAACGTCACAACGTAACTGGGTGATTATAAAGGAGCTCTATAGGTGTCTCCGAAGGTACATGTTGGGTTGGCGTATTTCAAGATTAGGTTTTGTCACTCCGGAGAGGTATTTCTGGGCCCTCTCGGTAATGCACATCACTATAAGCCTTGCAAGCAATGTAGCTAATGAGTTAGTTACGGAATGATGCATTATGTAACAAGTAAAGAGACTTGCCGGTAACGAGATTTAACTAGGTATTGAGATACCGACGATCGAATCTCGGGCAAGTAACATACCGATGACAAAGGGAACAACGTATGTTGTTATGCGGTTTGATCGATAAAGATCTTCGTAGAATATGTGGGAGCCAATATGGGCATCCAGGTCCCGCTATTGGTTATTGACCGGAAACATGTCGGTCATGTCTACATAGTTCTCGAACACGTAGGGTCCGCATGCTTAACGTTTCGTTGACGATATAGTATTATATGAGTTATGTATGTTGGTAACCGAATGTTGTTCGGAGTCCCGGATGAGATCATGGACATGACGAGGAACTCCGGAATGGTCCGGAGATAAAGTTTGATATATGGGATAATAGTGTTTGATTTCCGGAAGGGTTCCGGAATTCACCGGAAGGGGTTCCGGATGTTTCCCGAAATGTTTGGGTACGAGAACACGTTATTTGGGCCAAAGGGGAAAGCCCACAAGGTTTTTGGAAAGCGCAAAAGGAAGTTTTGCGGAGTCCAGGGGCCAGACGCCAGGGTCCCTGGCGTCTGGGTCCAGACGCCGGGAACCCTGGCGTCTGGCCCTGGAGTCCGAGAAGGACTCTTGCCTTTCGGGTAAAACTGACTTTGTGGGGGCTTTTACTCCAAGTTTCGACCCCAAGGCTCAACATATAAATAGAGGGGCAGGGCTAGCACCAAAGACACATCAAGAAACACCAAGCCATGTGCCGGCAACCCCGTCCCCTCTAGTTTATCCTCCGTCATAGTTTCCGTAGTGCTTAGGCGAAGCCCTGCGGAGATTGTTCTTCACCAACACCATCATCATGCCGTCGTGCTGCCGGAACTCATCTACTATTTCGCCCGTCTTGCTGGATCGAGAAGGCGAGGACGTCATCGAGCTGAACGTGTGCAGAACTCGGAGGTGCCGTGCATTCGGTACTTGGATCGGTCGGATTGTGAAGACGTACGACTACATCAACCGCGTTGATAAACGCTTCCGCTTAGCGATCTTCAAGGGTATGAAGATACACTCCCCCTCTCGTTGGTATGCATCACCATGATCTTGCGTGTGCGTAGGAAAATTTTAAAATTACTATGTTCCTCAATAGTGGCATCCGAGCCCAGGTTTTTATGTGTAGATGTCATATGCACGAGTAGTACACAAGTGAGTTGTGGGCGATACAAGTCATACTTCTTACCATCATGTCATACTTTGGTTCAGCGGTATTGTTGGATGAAGCGGCCCGGACCGACATTACGCGTACGCTTACGCGAGACTGGTTTTACCGCCGTGCTTTGCACACAGGTGACTAGTGGGTGTCAGTTTCTCCAACTTTAGTTGAACCGAGTGTGGCTACGCCCGGTCCTTGCGAAGGTTAAAACAGCACCAACTTGACGAACTATCGTTGTGGTTTTGATGCGTAGGTAAGAACGGTTCTTGCTCAGCCCGTAGCAGCCACGTAAAACTTGCAACAACAAAGTAGAGGACGTCTAACTTGTTTTTGCAGGGCATGTTATGCTGTGATATGGTCAAGACGTGATGATATATAAGTTGTTGTATGAGATGATCATGTTTTGTAGAAGTTATCGGCAACTGGCAGAAGCCCTATGGTTGTCTCTTTGTTGCATAAGATGCAAGTGCCAAATAATTGCTTTACTTTATCGCTATACGATAGCAATAGTTGCAAGAGCAATAGTTGGCGAGACGACCATGTGACGACACATTGATATAGATCAAGATGATGAAGATCATGGTGTCATGCCAGTGACGATAGAGATCATGATAGTACTTTGGAGATGGAGATCAAAGGCGCAAGATGATCATGGCCATATCATGTCACATATTTTGATTGCATATGATTTTTATTTTTTATACATCTTATTTTGCTTAGTTTGACGGTAGCATTTTAAGATGATCTCTCACTAATTATCAAGAAGTGTTCTCCCTGAGTATGCACCGTTGCGAAAGTTCTTCGTGCTGAGACACCACGTGATAATCGGGTGTGATAGGCTCTACGTTCAAATACAACGGGTGCAAAACAGTTGCACACGCGGAATACTCAGGTTAAACTTGACGAGACTAGCATATAACAGATATGGCATCGGAACATGGAGACCGAAAGGTCAAGCGTGAATCATATAGTAGATATGATCAACTTATTGATGTTCACCGTTGAAACTACTCCATCTCACGTGATGATCGGACATGGTGTAGTTGATATGGATCACGTAATCACTTAGAGGATTAGAGGGATGTCTATCTAAGTGGGAGTTCTTAAGTAATATGATTAATTGAACTTAAATTTATCATGAACTTAGTCCTGGTAGTATTTTGCAAATTATGTTGTAGATCAATAGCTCGCGTTGTTTCTTTCATATGTTTATTTTGATATGTTCCTAGAGAAAATTGTGTTGAAAGATGTTAGTAGCAATGATGCGGATTGGATCCGTGATCCGAGGTTTATCCTCATTGCTGCACAGAAGAATTATGTCCTTAATGCATGTAGGAGATATGCCCTAGAAGCAATAATGAATGATATTATTTATCTCCGAGTTCATAATTATGTTTATGTCCCATGCTATAACTGCAATGATTCTCGAGTCTGCAATATCCACGAGGCTCGGAGGAAGACTCATATGCACGTGTGGAATAATAAACGGTAAGAAGTATTCCTAGTTTGGCCTCGAAGACTAGCTCAAGTGTTGCATGATGGTTCCGTTTTCCTGATCATGGGCATGTCTATGCCAGCAACTTTGAGGGCACAATGTTAAGAAAACATTTGTGTTGAATCGACCCGGTTTGATGTTACGCTATGAGATTCATTCGTCACAAGTTAATGGTAAATAACACAGAGATGGTTAACGTTTGCATGATTCCTTAGACCATGAGAGTATCGAGTTTCTTCATGCTTGCTTCATGAACTTTGGGGTTTGTTAAACGTCATCCGTAAATGGGTGGCTATTACGGCGGCTTACGGGTTCATGGAAAAGCGTGTCAAGTAACTTGATAGCTCAAGATTGGGATTTGCTCCTCCGACGATGGAGAGATATTCTCGGGCCCTCTCGGTGTTACGGTATCCATCATCGTCTGGCTAGACACAGTGTGATTTGATCACAGGGATGCCGGAACACGGAAACGAGAAAAGAGAACAAAACCAGTAACGAGGTAACTAGCATAGTGGACAAGTTGTTGATCCACGGGGATGCAAGTAAATCTCACCTCGAGTCTTTGTAACATATCGCGAAGCAACATGAATAGCACACGGCAACTAGAGGTTCACTCGAATATTCATTCGTGTGGGTATATGGGTCAATATGGGTGTCCACGGCTCCGATGTTGATCATTGATCGGAAGGGGTTCCGGGTCATGTCTATACTTCACCGAACCTATAGGGTCACACGCTTAAGGGTCATCTATCTGCTGAATACTAGACAGGGAGTCCGAGAGAAAATCACCGAAAAAAGTTTCGGACACCGGAATGGTTTCGAACAGCGGAATCATACCGCAGAGAGAGGTCATCGGATAAGTTTAGATGATACCAAAAAGTTGTTTTGGGATATACCATTAAGTCAAATAGGTTTCGGCACATTCTTGATAATTCTTGGAGGGTGCCAGAATCATTCTGGAAGCTTTTTGGAATTTTCTGAGATAAAAACCGGAAATGTTCCGGAGCTGCCGGAACCACTTCAGATGCGTTTCGCAGATGAAAATCACTAAAATGGAATTGTTCCAGAATGCGTTGAAAATTATTATGGTGGGTATTGGAAATGTTCTAAGCCCACATAAATATTTTCAGTTCGAACGGACGCTGAAAAATGTCGTCGTGAATAGTGAAAGTGCTTTTTGGGATATTTTATGGAAAGCCACCTTTTGGGGCTTTACCCAAAAGATCTAGGGATGACATGGATGGATTGGGAGGCCCTCATGGGGGCCCCTGGAGGGGTGTGGCCGGCCACACTTGGGGCTCCACCTGGGAGCCCCTCTTGTTCCTTGGTTTCACTCTTATGCCCTTGAGGAAGGACTTCATTCATGTGCATTTTGGGTTTTTGTGTTAAACTACCCTACCCCTTGGGATTTCCTATAAATAGAGGTGGAGGGGCAGTCCTCCACACTCATCCCTTTGCTCTCATACAAGTGCCATGCAATGATCTGGCTTCTTCTCTCCCTCCCAGCAAAATAGTTTCGTAGAGCCGAAAGGCTGTCTGGGTTCCGGTAGGAACTAGTTCTGGACGGCGAAGCCCTGCCGGATAGATGACACCGTATGTGTGCAACTCTGTAGAGAGATCGTAGTTTCGGTCTTAGTTCGTGAGTGCCTCCCGAAGGGCTGTCCGTGTGACCGTCCGAGTTTTGAAGGTCCTCCCGAAGGGCTGTCTGAGTGACCGTTCGAGTTTCGAAGGTCATCCCGGAGGGCTGTCCGCGACACCGTCCGGAGGGCTGTTCGACCGCCTCCCGGAGGGCTGTCTGAGGAGCAGATGAGGGTATACATCCTCGCGGTTGGGAGGTTGTAAATCCTAGCTGCGGGGATCTGCACCGCCGTTCATCATCGACTCTACTTCCCGCTGCGCTACGAGTCGGTAACGAAAAGATCAAACCATGTATGCAGTCTCCATAGTGGTCCTGGGCTGGTGCGTAGGTCGGAAATTTTTTGTTTTCTGCTACGTTACCCTACAGTGGCATCATGAGCCGTGCTATGCGTAGATGCAAGTTGCGATCTAGAATACATGGAGATGTATGGGTATTGCATAATATAACTTTGGAGTAGATGAGATCTATTGCTGAAAATTATTTATGCGGGTGACAGATGAAATCTGTTACCCAACGTTCTTGTTGGTTCCCTAGAATTTGCGTTTGCTCAATCTTGAGACAGCATGGTGGAATTTGACAAAGTTCTGGCAATCCGTGATCCTGATTGATCATGGAAGTGCTATCAGTTCTTTGGGTTCTGTCGTAGTCAAAAGAAAGATGAAATTCGCAGATGAAAGGGCATTGAAGATATGATCTGCATGGGGGTCATGCGTATGACGAAGTTTAGAATGGGATTTGAGATTTTATTATCTCGTGCTTCATGCATCCCAAGATGTTAATCTAGCGACTTGAATAATCATACTTGATGATTAAACAGTTGGTAGCTACGGTTTAAGTCAAAACCTTAGAAGCCACGAAAAACAAGTTTGCATGAACCGATTAGAAACGTCTAACTTGGTTTTGCAGGAGGGTTTGCATGTGCATGTGATGTGGTATAGCAATGCTCATATTCAATTTGATTATGTATGAGATGACTATATGATGTAAATTGATTAACATGACCTGCGTGTCATGATTCGGCATGATGGCTGGAGCCATATGATTGTCACTTTAATGACCTGTGTGTCAACCTTAAGTAATGCATTAATTTTATACGCTATGGAGATAGCAATATCATCTGGTGCATCGACAAGGTGGTGGCAATCTTCGCGAAGGTGAACACCGACGCAAATGCCGAAGATGAAGAAATGAAAGACTTCTTCGTCAGAAAGGGCTATACCATATCATGCTATTATGAATTGCCTGAGATGTTTATCCCTTATGATGCACCCTTCTTGATTGCGCGGTAGTCGCTTTTTATTAGGGTGATCTCTCACTAAAATATCATGTAGTTAGTGTTCTCCCAAGTGTAGCACTGTCACGGCACCTATCTTTTCGGGGTGCGCCATGGATGCATGGGTACGAACGATTAGAGAAGTGTGAGGCGGGTGAGGTCAAACCTCACAGCAAGATCACTTGGTTGTCTTGACGTTCATGGCAGGATCGTCCTGAGCTCGGAACACACGCATCGAAAGATGAGCAAGAGTCACATAGAGATGTGATCGGCAAGTTGGCCTACCGATTAAAATTCCCGTTATGAGATGATGATTCTATGGCGATGAGTTGAAGTCTGGATCTTGTATCACTCAAAATTAATTATGAGAGATATTGATTTGAGTGGGAGCGCACTGTTGAATTAACATGTTTAATTCTCAGTGGAATTAATTATGAACACTGTCTAAGTGTTTCTTGCAAAATAGTTGTAGAATAATGGCTCGCGTTTCCACCTTCCCAGTTAAAATTGAATAGCTGTTAAATATCTGGTTAAAACTTTACGATTGGTGACGTAATGTGAGGATTGTCCTCAAAAGTGCCGAGAAGGACTTTGTCCTATCGCATACTTTCGGTATTCTCTCTCTTATGCTATGGATCATGTGACTCTCGTCCTTTGATCCAAAAGCTAGAATTCTGTGTCAGCAAAGTGCAATATGTTTGCTTCCATGAGACCCGAACTTCGAAAGTTTGGATAGTTATGTGATATTCATGGAATCTGAAAATCATTTTTAGACACAAACAAAGGCTAACAGATATGTGATATCCAAAGCAATGTTTGTTTTGCAAATTGTTAGTAAAAGTGTTTACTAGGCATTTGACTGATAAGAGAGGGATCCAGAAGAAAGCCTTTCATATGATGAAGTTGGATGCTTTTTCTGGAAGTAGGAGAAATACTAAAAGTTAAACTGTTAGAAGTAAAATGGCAAAAAGAAAAGAAGTCTGGAATATCCAGCTCATGTATGAATGTCATACAAGTTTTTGATGTATAGTAGGCTGGTCAAAGATATAGTTCTTGGGAATTATGGTTAAACATGTTAAATCACTAATTCTTGGGTATTGTGAGTTAATCACAAAGATACCCACTCGATTGCATTCTGTTACGAATCAATGTAAGAGCTACTATGGCCTAAAAGGCTAGCCAGAAATGAGGTTAAGGTATACATAGGGAACATAGTAAATGTTACTATACCGGTGTATTGTCGTCTGTATTTATTTTCATAATTCATTTAGAGTTTTTCAAACTCTAGCCCATTGCATAAGGTATCTTGCAAGAAGGTTGTTCATAAGAGAACTTTTTATGTTCGATGTTATGAATAACACAAGGGCCATACTTTCATTATGAATGAGATGTATGTTATGAATATTGATAATAATACAATACCTCTGGGTTTACTTTCATAATTCATTTTAGTGTTTCATACACTCTAGCCCACTGCACAATGTTTGTTGCAAAAGAATTGTTCATAAAAACAACAATTGTTGTTAAGTATTATGAATAACATGAAGGGCCATGCTTCCATCCAAGATGGGATGTATGTTATGAATATTGATGGTAATATGATACATCCATAACACTGACGCTAAATGTCGCAAGACTAAAAGAATACCACAGAAGTGTGGCACTACATTTGGTCACATTGGAGAAACCCGCATGGAAAATTCCGTTATGACGGACTTTGAAGTCGTTTGATTTTGAATCATCTGACACTTGCAACTTTCCTCCGAAAAGTGAAGTGACTAAAATACCGTTCACAGGCCATAAGGAACGAACAACAAACTTATTGGTGATCATACATTTGATGTGTGTAGTCCGATAAGTGTTGTTAGTAGTGGATTTATCTATCTTCAGAAATGACTCAAGTAGATATATGGATATTTACTTGATGAGACTTAAGTCTGGATCTTTTGAATTCATTTGAAAGGTTTTCAAAAATGAAGTAGAAGTTATTGTAACAAGAAAATTACGTTTCTACAATTTGATTGCAGAAAGGAATATTTGAGTTACAAGTTTAGCGAATGTCTGATGAGTTGTGAAAGGGGTTTCATAAACTTGCACCTCCCGGAACACCACTGCAAGTGAAAAGTCCGTGGAGATGTAATCGAACCATTTATGACATGGTAAGATCAAAGATGATATAAATAAAATTGCCATTATCCCTTTTAAAGAGTGATGCTTTAGAGACTGCGGCTTTTACACTGAAAAGAGCTCCGTCGGGTCTGTTGAAATGACACGATGGTATGGTACGCCCAACCATGTTATATCTTTTCTTAAACATTTGGAATATGGGGTTTGTGTAAAGGTTACAGACCTATTCCAAATCAGACAAGTGCTACTTTGTAGGTTATCCCAAGTCATTGGGTATTCCCCCACCACTATACCAAGGCAAATAGTTTTGCCACGAAACATTATGCTTTTAAAGAGAATGGTTCTTTCAAAAAGGGTGAGTGGGAGGACAGTGCAAACTCGATGAGATAACAGTATCTTCGTCATCAGGTCAAAGGAAAGGAACCTTGGAAGTAATTCCAGAATTTCCTACTGCGACTGATACGGAAGTCTCTACAATAAAATGTATGGACTTCGGTCAAACTTGCAGCTGAACCACGTAGGCAAGGCTCGTGCAAACCTCTCAGGTGCGCAGACGAGATATTGTTGTTGAACAACAGTATACCTATGATACACAAGGAAGCATTGATGGGCCCTGACTCCAGAATTGGCAAATGCCAATACAAACCGAGTTAGTTTCCATATAAGTGATTCAAGATTAAAACCTTGATACACCTTTCGGAAGACTTAGAGTCTAACGAATATTTATGGAACTTAAAACTGATACGGATAAAAATGTTTATCCATAAAGCTCAACTTGTTGCAATAACAATTTCAAGGAGTTGACTACGATGAGGTTGTTTCATCGTAGCAATGCTTAAAGTCGGTTCGGGTTGAACTAGCAATTAATACATCTTTCAATCTTGAGATATGAAACATGGATGACAAAAGGATTTCCATCTGATGGAAATGAAACCTAGGACTTGTATGTGATACAGTTCAAAGTAATTTGTCGATCCAGAGGGTGCTAGTAAGGATGCAAACTTCAGAGTTCCAGTGATGGACAGAAGAGAGCAAAATGGAGTTGGAATCTTCGTGTTTTGATGAAATGCTCAAAAGGGGTTTTGACTTCATCAATGGGTAACGAAGATGCTTGTAATTCAAGAAAGTAAGTGGGAGCGCAATAATATTTGTAAAAACCTTGTGTGCTTGACACATTGGTAATTGGAAATAAATTTCTTGACACGAATTAGGACTTCATTTGAAAATAGTTTTTTGATGAAGTGCTTAGGCTAAATAGCCTTGATATTAGGCATGATGATCTATGGAGATAGATTTACCTAATGGGGCTAAGCTATGAATACATATTGACAAGATGCTAAAACCTTTTAGCATATAAAACGCCAAGGAGTGATTCTTGCCGAAGTCACATGGAATGAGTTTTTGCAAGACTCGGTGTCCAAAACACTGATGAGTAAAATACATGATGGAGATTCCACACACCTTCGTGTTTGGATTAATCATGTATTCCATGGTATGTAAAAACAACCAGATATGTCCAATACTCCAAAGGTGTTGCGAGTATGGATACCAAAGTGATCAAAGTACTGATCATAGGACAACAGTGAAAGATGTCATTTAGTACCAGAGTAGTACTGATGACATGTTTTCTCGCAAGCAGATATTATGAAGAGCTCGTTGTAAGTAATTACATCGATACAGTCTTCATCAATGCTCCATGCGATTTTTGATTTAAATTAAGGGTTTTGTGTTGCACACAATGTGGTGGCACAGTTTGTTGGAAAATGTTCCAAACAAGTTACTGTGGCGAATTCTATAACAAAGGCTAAGTATGTTGACGCTTTAGAAGCGACAAAGAAGATGTTGAATCATATAGTTCATTCATGAACTTAGTATGGTTCCAATATGACTTTTTTCAATGGGACACTACTGTGGGTAGTTGCTCCATAACTCAGTCTGAGGAATCCAGGTTCGACCTGCGATTCACATACATACAAAACCAAGTCCACACAAAATATGAATTTTGTGAAAGCGTGAAGACGCGAGGATATGCAAAGATACACACGGAGCTGAAGTCGTCAGATCCGTTGGACATCAGGCTATACCATAAGCGAAGCATATTTACACCAATGTGCCATAGGTGTAAAGTGCATTAGCATTAACTAGATTATTGACTCTAGTGCAAGTGGGAGTCTGTAGGAGATATGCCCTAGAGGCAATAATAAATGATATTATTTATCTCCGAGTTCATAATTATGTTTATGTTCCATGCTATAACTGCAATGATTCTCGAGTCTGCAATATCCACGAGGCTCGGAGGAAGACTCATATGCACGTGTGGAATAATAAATGGTAAGAAGTATTCCTAGTTTGGCCTCGAAGACTAGCTCAAGTGTTGCATGATGGTTCCATTTTCCTGATCATGGGCATGTCTATGCCAGCAACTTTGAGGGCACAATGTTAAGAAAACATTTGTGTTGAATCGACCCGGTTTGATGTTACGCTATGAGATTCATTCGTCACAAGTTAATGGTAAATAACACAGAGATGGTTAACATTTGCATGATTCCTTAGACCACGAGAGTATCGAGTTTCTTCATGCTTGCTTCATGAACTTTGGGGTTTGTTAAACGTCATCCGTAAATGGGTGACTATTACGGCGGCTTACGGGTTCATGGAAAAGTGTGTCAAGTAACTTGATAGCTCAAGATTGGGATTTGCTCCTCCGACGATGGAGAGATATTCTCAGGCCCTCTCGGTGTTACGGTATCCATCATCGTCTGGCTAGACACAGTGTGATTTGATCACAGGGATGCCGGAACACGGAAACGAGGAAAGAGAACAAAACCAGTAACGAGGTAACTAGCATAGTGGACAAGTTGTTGATCCACGGGGATGCAAGTAAATCTCACCTCGGGTCTTTGTAACATATCGCGAAGCAACAAGAATAGCACACGGCAACTGGAGGTTCACTCGAATATTCATTCGTGTGGGTATAGGGGTCAATATGGGTGTCCACGGCTCCGATGTTGATCATTGATCAGAAGGGGTTCCGGGTCATGTCTATACTTCACCGAACCTATAGGGTCACACTCTTAAGGGTCATCTATCTGCTGAATACTAGACAGGGAGTCTAAGAGAAAATCACCGAAAAAAGTTTCGGACACCGGAATGGTTTCGGACAGCGGAATCGTACCGCGGAGAGAGGTCATCGGATAAGTTTCGATGATACCGAAAAGTTGTTTCGGGATATACCATTAAGTCAAATTGGTTTCGGCACATGCCTGATAATTCTTGGAGGGTGCCAGAATCATTCTGGAAGCTTTTTGGAATTTTCTGAGATAAAAACCGGAAATGTTCCGGAGCTGCCGGAACCACTTCAGATGTGTTTCGCAGATGAAAATCACTAAAATGGAATTGTTCCAGAACGCGTTGAAAATTATTATGGTGGGTATTGAAAATGTTCTAAGCCCACATAAATATTTTCAGTTCGAACGGACGCTGAAAAATGTCGTCGTGAATAGTGAAAGTGCTTTCTGGGATATTTTATGGAAAGCCACCTTTTGGGGCTTTACCCAAAAGATCTAGGGATGACATGGATGGATTGGGAGGCCCTCATGGGGCCCCCCAAGGGGTGTGGCCGGCCACACTTGGGGCTCCATCTTGGAGCCCCTCTTGTTCCTTGGTTTCACTCTTATGCCCTTGAGGAAGGACTTCATTCATGTGCATTTTGGATTTTTGTGTTAAACTACCCTGCCCCTTGGGATTTCCTATAAATAGAGGTGGAGGGGCAGCCCTCCACACTCATCCCTTTGCTCTCATACAAGTGCCATGCAATGATCTGGCTTCTTCTCTTCCTCCCAGCGAAATAGTTTCGTAGAGCCGAAAGGCTGTCTGGGTTCCGGCAGGAACTAGTTCTGGACGGCGAAGCCCTGCCGGATAGATGACACCGTATGTGTGCAACTCTGTAGAGAGATCGTAGTTTCGGTCTTAGTTCGTGAGTGCCTCCCGAAGGGCTGTCCGTGTGACCGTCCGAGTTTTGAAGGTCCTCCCAATGGGCTGTCCGAGTGACCGTTCGAGTTTCGAAGGTCCTCCCGGAGGGCTGTCCGCGACACCGTCCGGAGGGCTGTTCGACCGCCTCCCGGAGGGCAGTCCGAGGAGCAGATGAGGGTATACATCCTCGCGGTTGGGAGGTTGTAAATCCTAGCTGCGGGGATCTGCACCGCCGTTCGTCATCGACTCTACTTCCCGCTGCGCTACGAGTCGGTAACGAAAAGATCAAACCATGTATGCAGTCTCCATAGTGGTCCTGGGCTAGTGCGTAGGTCAGAATTTTTTTGTTTTCTGCTACGTTACCCTACAATGCACCGCTAGGTGACAGACTTATTGCAGGAGCAGATGCAGACGTTATGAACGTCTGGCTAGCTCAATATGATGACTACTTGATAGTTTAGTGCACCATGCTTAACGGCTTAGAATCGGAACTTCAAGGACGTTTTGAACGTCATGGACCATATGAGATGTTCCAGAAATTGAAGTTGATATTTCAAGTATATACCCGAGTTGAGAGATATGAAGTCTCCAACAAGTTCTATAGCTAAAAGATGGAGGAGAATCGCTCAACTAGTGAGCATGTGCTCAGATTGTCTGTGTACTTCAATCGCTTGAATCAAGTGGGAGTTAATCTTCCAGATAAAATAGTAATTGACAGAATTCTCTAGTCACCATCACTAAGTTACTAGAACTTCGTGATGAACTATAGTATGCAAGGGATGACGTAAACAATTCCCGAGCTCTTCGTGATGTTGAAATCGACGAAGGTAGAAATCAAGAAAGAGCATCAAGTGTTGATGATTGATAAAGATCACTAGTTTCAAGAAAAGGGCAAAGGGAAAGAAAGGGAAACTTAAAGTAGAATGGCAAACAAGTTGTCACTCCCGCGAAGAAGCCCAAAGCTAGACCAAAGCCTGAAACTGAGTGCTTACACTGCAAAGAAAATGGTCACTGGAAGCGGAAATGCCCTGAAAATTTGGTGGATAAGAAGGATGGCAAAGTGAACAAGGGTATATTTGATATACAGGTTATTGATGTATGCCTTACTAGTGTTTATAGTAGCCCCTAAGTATTTGATACTTGTTCGGTTGCTAATATTAGTAACTCGAAATAGGAGTTACAGAATAAACAGAGACTAGTTGAGGGTGAAGTGACGATGAGTGTTGGAAGTAGTTCCAAGATTGATATGATCATCATCGCACACTCCCTATACTTTCGGGATTAGTGTTAAACCTAAATAAATGTTATTTGGCATTTGCGTTGAGCATGAATATGATTTGATCATGTTTATTGCAATACGGTTATTCATTTAAAGTCAGAGAATAATTGTTGTTCTGTTTACATGAATAAAACCTTCAATGGTCATACACCCAATGAAAAATAGTTTGTTGGATCTCAATCTTAGTGATACACATATTCATAATATTGATGCCAAAAGATGCAAAGTTAATAATGATAGTGCAACTTATTTGTGGCACTGCCGTTTAAGTCATATCGGCGTAAAGCGCATGAAGAAACTCCATAAGATGGATTTTCGGAATCACTTGATATGAATCATTTGATGCTTGCGAACCGTGCCTTTTGGACAAGATGACTAAAACTCTGTTCTCCGGAACAATGGAACGAGCTACTGACTTATTGGAAATAATACATACCGATGTATGCGATCCAATGAGTGTTGATACTCGTGGCAAGTATAGTTATTTTCTGACCTTCACAGATGATTTGAGAAGATATGGGTATATCTACTTGATGAAACATAAGTCTGAAACATTTGAAAAGTTCAAAGAATTTCAGAGTGAAGTGGAAAATCATTGTAACAAGAAAAATAAAGTTTCTACGATCTGATCGTGGAGACGAATATTTGAGTTACGAGTTTGGTCTTCATTTGAAACAATGTGAAATAGTTTCGCAACTCACGCCACCTGGAACACCACAATGTAATGGTGTGTCCGAACGTCGTAACCGCACTTTATTGGATATGGTGCGATCTATGATGTCCCTTACTGATTTAACACTATTGTTTTGGGGTTATGCATTAGAGACAGCTGCATTCACGTTAAAAGGGCACCATCTAAATCTGTTGAGACGACACCATATGAACTGTGGTTTAGCAAGAAACCCAAGTTGTCGTTTCTTAAAGTTTGTGGCTGCGGTGCTTATGTGAAAAAGTTTCATCCTGATAAGCTCAAACCCAAATCGGAGAAGTGCGTCTTCATAGAATACCCAAAGGAAATTGTTGGGTACACCTTCTATCACAGATCCGAAGGCAAGATATTCGTTGCTAAAAATGGATCCTTTCTAGAGAAGGAGTTTCTCTCGAAAGAAGTGAGTGAGAGGAAAGTAGAACTTGATGAGGTAACTGTACCTTCTCCCGAATTGGAAAATACTTCATCACTGAAATCAGTTCCAGTGATTCCTACACCAACTAGTGAGGAAGCTAATGATGATGATCATGAAACTTCAGATCAAGTTACTACAGAACCTCGTAGGTCTTCCAGAGTACGGTCCGCACCAGAGTGGTACGGTAATCCTGTTCTGAAAGTCATGTTACTAGACCATGATAAACCTAAGAACTATGAGGAAGCGATGATGAGCCCAGATTCCGCAAAATGGCTGGAGGCCATGAAATCTGAGATGGGATCCATGTATGAGAACAAAGTGTGGACTTTGGTGGAGTTGCCCGATGATCGGCAAGCCATATTGTATAAATGGATCTTCAAGAGGAAGACAGATGCTGATAGTAGTGTTACTATCTACAAAGCTCGACTTGTCGCAAAAAGGTTTTCGACAAAGTTGAAGGTGTTGACTACAATGAGATTTTCTCAACTGTAGCGATGCTTAAGTCTGTCTGAATCATGTTAGCAATTGCCACATTTTATGAAATCTGGCAAATGGATGTCAAACTGCATTCCTTAATGGTTTTCTTAAAGAAGAGTTGTATATGATGCAACCAGAAGGTTTTGTCAATCCTAAAGGTGCTAACAAAATGTGCATGCTCCAGCGATCCATCTATGGACTGGTGCAAGCATCTCGGAGTTGGAATATATGCTTTGATGAGTTGATCAAAGCATATAGTTTTGTACAGACTTACGGTGAAGCCTGTATTTACAAGAAAGTGAGTGGGAGCACTACAACATTTCTGATAAGTATATGTGAATGACATATTGTTGATCGGAAATAATGTAGAATTATTCTGCAAAGCATAAAGGAGTATTTGAAAGGAGTTCTTTAAAAGAAAGACCTCAGTAAAGCTACGTACATATTGAGCATCAAAATCTATTGAGATAGATCAAGACGCTTGATAAGTTTTTCAATGAGTACATACCTTGTCAAGATTTTGAAGTAAAGTTCAAAATGAAACAGTCAAAGAAAGAGTTCTTGCCTGTGTTGCAAAGGTGTGAAATTGAGTAAGACTCAAATCCCGACCACGGCAGAAAATAGAAAAGAGAATGAAAGTCATTCCCTATGCCTCGGTCATAGGTTCTATAAAGTATGCTATGATATGTACCAGACCTATTGTATACCTTGCTCTGAATTTGGCAAGGGAATACAATAGTGATCTAGGAGTAGATCACTGGACATTGGTCAAGAACATCCTTAGTGAGGGCTAAGGAAATATTTCTCGATTATGGAGGTGATAAAAGAGCCCGTCGTAAAGAGTTACATCGGTGCAAGCTTTCACACCGATCCAGATGACTCTAAGTCTCAATCTGGATACATATTAAAAATGAGAGCAATTAGCTAGAGTAGCTCCATGCAGAGCATTGTAAACATAGAATATTTGCAAAATACATACGGCTCTGAATGTAACAGACCCGTTGACTAAGCTTCTCTCACGAGCAAAAGATGATCACACCTTAGTACTCTTTGGGTGTTAATCACATAACGATGTGAACTAGATTATTGACTCTAGTAAACCCTAGTGCAAGTGGGAGACTGAAGGAAATATGTTGGTTACATGACGATGTGGATTATGGGTGTTAATCATATACAGATATGAATATTGGTGTTAAATCACATGGCGATGTGAACTAGATTATTGACTCTAGTACAAGTGGGAGACTGAAGGAAATATGCCCTAGAGGCAATAATAAAGTTATTATTTATTTCCTTATTTCATGATAAATGTTTATTATTCATGCTAGAATTGTATTAACCGGAAACATGATACATGTGTGAATACATAGACAAACATAACGTCACTAGTATGCCTCTACTTGACTAGCTCATTAATCAAAGATGGTTATGTTTCCTAACCATAGACATGTGTTGTCATTTGATTAACGGGATCACATCATTAGGAGAATGATGTGATTGGCATGACCCATTCCGTTAGCCTAGCACTTGATCGTTTAGTATGTTGCTATTGCTTTCTTCATGACTTATACGTGTTCCTGTAACTATGAGATTATGCAACTCCCGTTTACCGTAGGAACACTTTGTGTGCTACCAAACGTCACAACGTAACTGGGTGATTATAAAGGAGCTCTACAGGTGTCTCCGAAGGTACATGTTGGGTTGGCGTATTTCAAGATTAGGTTCTGTCAATTCGATTGTCGGAGAGGTATCTCTGGGCCCTCTCGGTAATGCACATCACTATAAGCCTTGCAAGCAATGTAGCTAATGAGTTAGGTACGGAATGATGCATTACATAACGAGTAAAGAGACTTGCCGGTAACGAGATTTAACTAGGTATTGAGATACCGATGATCGAATCTCAGGCAAGTAACATAGCGATGACAAAGGGAACAACGTATGTTGTTATGCGGTTTGATCGATAAAGATCTTTGTAGAATATGTGAGAGCCAATATGGGCATCCAGGTCCCGCTATTGGTTATTGACCGGAAACATGTCTCGGTCATGTCTACATAGTTCTCGAACCCGTAGGGTCCGCACACTTAACGTTTCATTGACGATATAGTATTATATGAGTTATGTATGTTGGTAATTGAATGTTGTTCGGAGTCCCGGATGAGATCATGGACATGACGAGGAACTCCGGAATGGTCCGGAGATAAAGTTTGATATATGGGATAATAGTGTTTGATCTACGGAAGGGTTCCGGAATTCACCGGAAGGGGTTCCGGATGTTTCCCGAAATGTTTGGGTACGAGAACACGTTATTTGGGCCAAAGGGGAAAGCCCACAAGGTTTTTGGAAAGCGCAAAAGGAAGTTTTGCGGAGTCCAGGGGCCACCTGGCGTCTGGGTCCAGACGCCGGGAACCCTGCCGTCTGGCCCTGGAGTCCGAGAAGGACTCTTGCCTTTCGGGTGAAACCGACTTTGTGGAGGCTTTTACTCCAAGTTTCGATCCCAAGGCTCAACATATAAATAGAGGGGCAGGGCTAGCACCAAAGACACATCAAGAAACACCAAGCCGTGTGCCGGCAACCCCGTCCCCTCTAGTTTATCCTCCGTCATAGTTTCCGTAGTGATTAGGCGAAGCTCTGCGGAGATTGTTCTTCACCAACACCGTCACCACGCCGTCGTGCTGCCGGAACTCATCTACTACTTCGCCCGTCTTGCTGGATCGAGAAGGCGAGGACGTCATCGAGCTGAACGTGTGCAGAACTCGGAGGTGCCGTGCGTTCGGTACTTGGATCGGTCGGATCGTGAAGACGTACGACTACATCAACCGCGTTGATAAACGCTTCCGATTAGCGATCTTCAAGGATATGAAGATACACTCCCCTCTCGTTGGTATGCATCACCATGGTCTTGCGTGTGCGTAAGAAAATTTTGAAATTACTACGTTCCCCAGCATGGCGTGCACAGTTGGAGGCACTGATCCTGAAAGAAAGAAGAAGGGAGAGGGCTCCAACAGCTGCAAGCAGGACGGCGACGGGCAAGGCGCTGGCCGTGGCCAAAACGATGGCAAGGAGTGCCGCAAGTTCGACAAGTCAAAGATTACCTGCTTCGAGTGTGCGGAGAAAGGCAACCTCAAGTTAGAGTGCGAGGCGCTGAAGAAAGAGAAGGCACTCATAGCTGCTGCCGACTTCGGCGACGAGCCGGGGCTACTGATGGCTGTGGCATGTGATCTCCCGCCAATGGTGGAGCGCACCGCAGAAGATATGGAGGTGAAGGAGGTGCTTCACCCCGTGGCTGTCGAGGCTGACTTGGAAGCCGCAAAGGCGGAGGTTGAGCGGCTGCGCAGTAAGCTAGCCGCGGCCAATGGAAAGCTGCGCGTCGTGTCCGACGAGTACAGGACAGAGGAGACACGAGTACAGGACAGAGGCGGAGGAGAGGGCAGCTGCAAGTGGCGACGTGCTCCTGCTTGAGCATATGCGTGCGTTAGAGGAGGCTGCTTGAGCATATGCAAAGCTGCTGGAGGTGCAGTGTGTTCTCCGTGATGAGAATGGCGGGCTGCGCGACCTCGTGAATAAAATGGTGGAAGGGGCCATGAAGCCAAGTGCACTGTCGCGTGCGATGAAGCCGGCTGCAGCACCACCGCTAGCAGCCACGCGGACAACAGAACAGACGTCGGCAGTGGCGCCGGCGAGCGCGGGGCGGGGCGTCGTGAAGCAGTTTGGAGTGCAGCTGAAGGTGAAGAAGCCAGTCTGCTCAGAGGGGAACCAGCAATCTGTTGAGGAGGTCCGTGATGTTGTCCTGCTGCATGAAGAGAAGATCAAGCCCAAGCTAAGTGCCAAGAAGTGGTACAGTGGGGAACTATGGTATTTTGATACAGGTGCAACCAATCATATGTCAGGCAATGCAGAGATGTTCAGTGAGATTGACAGTAGCATCAAGCGTACAGTGCGGTTTGGAGATGGGTCCGTTGTTGAAATTTGTGGCCGTGGAACTGTCTCATTCACTGGTTGTAATGGTAAGCATCATGTGCTCAAGGAAGTGTATTTCATACCCAAGCTGAGAAGCAACATAGTGAGTCTGGGGCAACTTGACGAAGAAGGGTGCAAGTCATAGCTGTATGAAGGGTTCCTGAACGTGTTTGATCACAGCGGAGAGCTGCTAGCCAAGGTGCCGAGGTCAACGAATCGATTGTATCCACTTAATCTGAAGGAGCCTCGTGTGCCTACTGTCAAGCACGAAGATGTTGAGGTAACAAGATTAGGGAGGTGAATGTTAGTTCTGATCTTGTTACATGCAGTAGTTGTTTTAGTCGTGTCATGCATGCAAGTTTTAAAAGGTTGCACGCTGTTGTTTGTTTGCATGGTAGAGTCATTGCATGTAAGTAGTTATTGTCAGAGACGTGCTTGTTCACGTTGTGGCGTGTCTGTTGGTTTAGGCCACGATCAAAGTCGTGGGATGGCACGACATAGGCGGATCGTGGCGCTGGAGTCGGTCGAGTAGTCCGGCCGTTAGCCTTGTAATCTCTGGAGTTTGTTACGAGAGAGAGAATAAGAAGAAAGAAAAGCAAGAAAAGAGGTAAGCAGTTGCCCGCAGAAAAATACTGGTGCTTCTGTGTTCGTCTTTCTCCCTCGCTCGCTCCTCTCCACCGTGTGTAGCCTCGCGTTTGTTCCAACAGACTCTATGAGAATCACCCTCAGTACAGGTGATCTTGGTGAGCACATTGTCGTTGAGCACACCAAAGACGGCTCAGGCATCGGTGCGGCATTTTTGGCAGCCGCAAACTCAAAATATGCAGCAGCTCAGCTCCAGTGTGACGTTCATTGGAAACTTGGGAAGCGAAGAGTTTGCTCTAGCCATCTAGGAACCCTTGGGTGGGTTCCGAAAATGTATTATCGTGCTCAGGAACATACTGCATCGACAGAACTGAGAGGTGGATAAACATGATCTTTTTATTGACTTTCAACATTACTCCTCAGTCTCAGATGGCTGGGATTACTTGTTAGTATAGGACTGCAGAATCTGGTATGTTTTAGGAATGTAAAACGGAGGGAGTATATTGCTAATCCACAAATCATATTCTCTTAGGAAATCCATTCCATAAACACATCGTGCGGTAATTAAATAATAGTAGATGTGTTATTCAGAAGTTCATAAGAACACACAGAACTAATACAGCCATGTTCTACATGATTATGTAACGTAAGATCTTCTGTCATGCACAGTAATAAAGACAGCGGTACAATACCACAATGTTTTTGTTGATACAAGAGCATGATATTTGCAATGAGCTTCTCTTACGCTGTGTTTGCATGTTTGTATTCAAGGCCTCCGTCTTGAATTTGTTTCAATTCCAATTCAGCTAGAAAACTGTAATGTACATGAATACGAATTCGCTCGTGTGGATGTTAATTGAATTGGCTCACCTAATCCTACTCAAGTTTAAATACCGAATCATGTTTGGATGTCCAACTATGGAATTGTATAGCTACATTTGTATATGCATCAAAACAGAAGTTATATAATGTCTGACTGTAATAAGATGATCATACATCAATTTTTCATCAAATATCCTTGAAATCCAGGATGACATCATATAATATTGACGCAAAAGCAAACAAAAAATAGTTTACAATGAAGAATAAGACGTGGGGCCTGGCCGTGGCAGCATCCCATGTCCTACTCTTCCTCACCAAAGTCCACCGTGTCGACGGTGCCGGACGTGGACAGGCTCGTGGTCATTGCAGCGGGGCGTGAACCGTGGTGGCGGCGCGGCCAACATGGAGCTAGCGACGTCCGCGGTCACCTACGCCTCCTTTTCGTCCGCCATCGCATCGAGCTCCACAAACATGCGTCTCTCTTCCCCTGCAGGACACGTAGCCGCCATCGCTTGCGACGAATGTTGCAGGCGCTGTGCATGGATTGGCACAATGCCAGATGCTCATCTAGGAAGTCTAGATCCTTCGCGACCATGGCCGCGGCAGCATCGTCGTTCGCCTGCTCGCCGGCGAGTTGCCCCTCCACGAGTAGGTGCTCGTCGAGGAGCCGGAGGTTGTAGCGCTGCTCCTCCTGCTCCTGCTGGAATGCCAACACAGGCTGTATCGGCTGCTTTTTTGACATGACGGCGTTGAACTGCGCCTGTGCGGGCGGGGGTGTCGGTTCGTCGTCGGACACCTCCTCCATCATTTGGTCCCTCCGCTTTCTGGCGAGATCGTCGCAAGCCATCCGTAGTCTGTCTTGCACGGCAGGCCTGCCAGATGGTGCCAATGGTTTCCGTAGGGGGCGAAGCCGATGTTCTTGTTGCTATAATCGAAGATGTGTAGTGTCGCGCTTCGTAGCCAACCCACAAAGGCGAAGATTTTGTCTTCATCATCGTGTGGCTCGGGCGGTGCATCTTGGCGCGTTGGTGCACAATGAGGATACCTCCTCTACAACGCATCTCGTAGCTTGGGGGGACCCGCGCCACTGTAGAAGTTTGTTGGGCCATAATCCATTAGTGTTGCTCTGGCAGTTTCACACGCATGGTATAGCTCGCATGCCATCGTTTTCTCTTTTTGCGCTAGCTTCTAGCTAATAAACCAGCTCTTAGTTTTTTGGTAGATATGAAAAAAGTTCATGAATTCAAAAAACTGTTCATGAATTTGAAAAGTACACAAATTCAAAATATGTGCACGAATTCAAGAAAGGTTCCTGAATTCTAAAAAAGTGCATGAATTCCAAAAACAAGACTTTAAAAAATATGAGTTTGAGAAAGTTCCAATTTCAAAAAAAATATGATTTCCAAAATATCCAAAAAGTTCAAAAAATATTCATAAATAAAAAAGAGTTCAATAATTTAAAAGTATTTCATGTTTTCAAAAAACTCACTAATTTGGAAAAGTTTGCTCATTTAAATTCTTTTTGTGAGTTCATAAATGATTAAAATTTAAAAATAATGACCATGAAATTTAAAATGAGAAAAGTAAAAATAAAGAAAAAACTGAAAACAACTTAAAAAGGGGCAAAAAAATATAGTCAAAAGCTTCTTGAAGCTTCACAAATCATGTGAGAAGCTTTCATTTCTGAGGGAAAACAGGTGGGAAGCTTCTAGAGGTTTCACAAAAACCGAGCGAGCCACCAATTAGGACCTCATTTCAAGGATACTAGATGGGCCGACCCAATAGAAAACCAAGGTACCAGCGGGGTGGGCGCATCTAATCAGCCCCCAGCTCGCCAAATAAGGGCATATTCTAGCTAGCACTGCAACATGCATCGGTCCCTCCCACTAATATAAGCTTGTCCTAGCAATCTGAGATGGCGCTAGCGAGCTAGCACAGTGGAAGTGTAAATGATTAACTTTCGCCAAGGTTTTTATATGTTGGTCGATCGAATTTAAAATTTATGATATCCACAAGTACAAAAAAGTCCAAGTTTTTAAAAAGTTCAAGAATCTTAAAATAATCCTATATTTGAAAAAAAATTCATAGTTACAAAATATTTTTGAATTTGAAAACATTCCTTTGTTTTAAAATATGCATGAATTTCAATAAATATTGATGAATCCAGTTATCATGGATTTGAAAAAATGTGTGCAAATTTGGAAAGATTATTTACGAATTAATAATTTTTTCATGAACTTTAAAATGTTCACATGTTTGCAAATACAGTCTTGAAATGCAAAAAACGTTCCTGAAATTCAAAATGCTCACGAATTCCTGAATTTTCATGAATTCGAAATATAGTTTATCAATTTGAAAATATTTATTGAATTGTTAAAATATTCTGAGATTTGAGAAACTTTACAGATTTCAAAAAATGATCACAATTTCGGGAAATGTTCATGCATTTGAAAAAACATCACGAATTAAATAATGATATAAAAGGACACGGAAAGAAAACATAAATATTAAAACTGTGAAAACAGAATAAATAAAGCCGTTGAAATAAAAACCTTTTTTGGGTGGTCTTGCTGCTAACTGCCCGGCCCAGTCGTAAAAATCTGCGGGCGTTCCCTACGCTAATGGTTGCAGCGGGCAATATATAGCATTTCCTCTATTGCCTACTTTCTTCTAGAAAAAAAAATGTTTTGGCTACTTTTTTTTTCTGAGAAGAACTATATAAGGCCTACTTGGAGTCTAAACATGCGTTCACCTACACAAGTTTGTGAGTGGGCCTTAGCCCACAATCAGGTGATTTGTCTTTTCCAATCGAACTCTTTCCTCGGCTGCAGTTGGTTGTGTTTTTCATCTTTCAAATGAAAAATAAGTTGGTTGGACTTCCTCTTACTAGACTAACCACCAGGCCTTTTTTGGTTTCCTGTACTTGTTTGTTCTGTTTTTTTTTTCATTTTTACCCCTTTTCCTTTTTCTGATCATTTTTCTATTTTTTCTTATCATCTTTTTTCCTGTTTTCTTCTGGTTATTTTTTTGGCTATAGATTCTTTCTAAAATTATTATAGTGCATTTAACAAAGTTGAAATGTATTATTAAATGGTCACTATATATTAAAAAGTTCGTTGTGTACTTTAAAAATCTTTGTCCTGTAGTTTAGCATATATAATTAGTGTGTATGTAAGAACATTTCAGCAAATGAACGTTCATGTAATTTTAGAAAGTCCTAATATATGGTAATTAAAAGTGTTTATATTTTTTCAAAAAAGATTTGTGTAATTTTGAAAAATGTTCACACATTTTTAAAAGCTGTTCTTGTAGATTTAAAATAAGGATCACACATTTATAAAAAATGTTCACGTGATTTACAATGTTTTCACGCATCGTATGCATTTTCCATTTGATATAAAATCCTAAAATATGGTCTATAAATATGAAATATTGCATTGGATCATAATATTATATCGTTTGGTCGTGTTTAAATTTCCATACAGTTTCACACAAATGACAATACATTGCTTTATAACTAAAACATCCCCAAGGAAGCATCATAGTATTTCTAGGGGAAGGATGAAGATTGAAGTCTACATCACAATTTCTTCATCACATAGACTTGAGATTTGTACTAAAACTTGATATTATTCTACTGTACACTAACATAACCTCACATTCCATTTTTTTATGTAATAATTTGTATTTTTCTTTTTGAACTAGCAACTTAAACTACCTTCTCTAGTACCTTCCAAAGTATTTTTCAAAAATGTTCCAATTTTTTTGTACATGCAAGATACTACATTACATTGTTAGTGTCAAACTATGACATTTTCATGAATTCATCAACTATTATTTATCCATTAAATGAAATTATAACCATTTACTACAGATAATTGAGATTTGAAGTAAAATTATCTTACAAAAGTTTATAATTAGAAAAACATCATATATAAGTACCCTCGTATCTTTTAGCTCCTATTCCAAAATACATAAAAACTACAAATGTTTACTTGAAAAACGCTAACCATAGTTACTTGCATTTTATTCATTTTTATAAAATCAAATTTGGTCAAAAATATGAGAATTATCGTGGTGTCATGATATTACCTCACAATGTTGTGTTTAAAATATTGTACAGTTTCACAAAAGTTGGAATGTTAGTCCAAAATACTTTCTTTGTAACCAAAGCATCTCCGCTAAATACTAGTCATCACTGATCGGTTCCTAAGAGTGATCTATCACTTATGTGACGTCAGTGATGATTATTTTATTCGGCGGTCGAAGCCCGACACGACAGGATTCTCGCCGGATCCAGTGCTAGACGAGGCGGCACGGTGAGGAAGATGGTGTGGCTAATGGTGGTTGACTTGTCTACTGGTGGTTCGATGGTGGCGCTCAAGCGGGGTTGGAGGTGGTTGGGCGATGCGCGCGGGTGCTGGTGGTCAGCGGCGGCGCTTGATACGCCCAGGGTGGGAGGCGGGGGTGAGGGGAGGAGGTTTGTCGAGGCGGGGAGTAGAGGCAGTCCAAGGCGGCGTAGATCCACGGCGCGGGGAGGGAGACGGTGCTAGGAGAAAGGTGGTGCGGCGACGTGGAGAAGATGGTGCGACAGCGCCTCGTGGGAGGCAGCGCGGCAACACGGGGAGGGCGCTGGTGCGATGGCGGGGTGAGATGGGGAGTTAGAGGATGGAGGAGAGGGATGAGTGGTGATGAGAGGATAAGATGTTTTTTTTTCTTTGACGGTGTTTAGTACTCCGATTGGTTGGTGGGAGTGGTGGGCAGTTCAGTCGGGCGGGTCGTAGGTGTTATTAGAATAAGCTGGTGTTATTAGAATAAGACTCTTAAGGGGTGTTATCATAATAGACCCACTACATATAGACACAAACACACACATGAGTTGAACCGACCTAAAGCAAACCTAGACCTACACACTTATTCTTCAACCGATTCTCACAGAGATGAGTACTTGGACACGACGACGCCGACTCATAGACACGACGATGAACGAGACATGCTAACTTGCATGACTCCTTGAACCCCCCGGATGACGATCTTGATGACACTTCCCGGCACTGCACCTCGGCACCACCACTCCCATCAATGATCATCTTCCACAACCTTGCCTATGAAAGTCTGCCGTCTCCCTCCTTGTCAGTCCACCGACCGACGATAGCCCGATCCTCCTCATCGCTGAACCATCCAGCGACTTAATCGCCCACCCCGATGCACTAGTAGGTCACCACCCCGAGGCAAGCGTGGCTTCAAATTGACCTTGCTCTGATATCAGACAAAAATAGAAAAAGAGGGCACGACAAGGGCCCTTTGGCTAACGTTTGATGCTATAGCGGAGCTGCTCGGTGCCCAGGACAGGGAGCAAATTGTTGTCGAGCACACCAAAGACGGCTCTAACATAGGTGCGGCACTTTTGGCAGCCGCAAACTCAAAATATGCCGCAGCTCAGGTCTTGGTGTGACGTTCATTAGGAATTTGCGAAGCAAAATGTTAGCTCTAGCCTGCTAGAAACCTTGTGTAGGTTCCACAAAGTTATCATACTCAGAAACATTCTCCATCTCAAATTGTTGAGATTAATGGTTAGACACTAAACAGTGACGTACTAGAGTGTATAATCTTGTAAGTTTCAGGAATGTGAAATACTTTCAGTTATATTTTTTGCTATCTGTTTAAGTGAAGAGTATATTTTAACTAGCTGACAAACTTGATGAAATAAATAAATAACCTCTTTTAAGAAATCATGGCAATGACAAACACAACCTTACCCTTACTACTGGAAACGACGATTCTATTAGATCCTTTGCAGATACACCTGCAATCTGATCCTTGGTTAGAGATAAAGCAAGCTTCCTATGTAATTTTCATTGCTCACTCATGGAAGAAATGAAAATGAAGACCATGCTTCAAAAATAAGGGTGTCGCTTGCCCTAAGATTATTTTTCTAGAACACGCGAGAGCTCTGAGAGTCATTTCATTAAGAGAGAAAGAGAATTTGAATTACAACAGGTGCACTAATTGAATGCACCGGGCGCACATCCAAAGCCAAAAGAAAACAAAAACCTACCTCTCACGAATAACTGCACCCTGGTCCGCACTGTATTTAGCCTTCCAAGCTAATTTCGATATCTTCCATTCTGCACGGATGGCACCCAAAACAAAATCGACGGGGAGGAAATGTGATCGAATGCGCACCGTTATAGTGTTATAGATCGGTGCCCTGGACTAGGGAACCACTTGGTGGCTCTCTTGAGCTGCAGGAGGTTACTTTTGAGACAACATATATGAGCTTATGCACTGGTAGGAAAATCACATAAGACCCATATGTTTTTTATCCACAAATCATATGCTACTAAAAAATACATTACAAGAACAAATCGCATAGTAGTTGATTAATAGAAGATCTATTATGCAAATGTTCATAACATTGTATAGAACTAATACAACCACATTCTTCATGATCAAGTTGTACTATATATCTTAAATCTTCTACCATTAATAGTAATACATAATGTTTTGCAATGAACTTCTCTCATTCTATTTCATAAAGGTACACCCATACACTGCAATAATAACATCATTGACATGTTCTGAATGTGTAGGTATGTTAACCCGCATTGCCATGTGAACATGCAAGCTTTTTGTATCACTTCGGCGACATAGCTTTGAACCACACGTGTGGAGTAGCTTTGAGTTTTAGGTCATGCCTTCTGCTTACGGCAATCGCAAATTTCTCGGACATGTCAAGCGAAGCGGGGCTAACCCCATCAGGAAGCATCCAGTTGAAGTGATACAAAAGGTTTGTTAATGCCATCTCAGTGACCGACGAGCTGAATTGAATCCCTGGGCATTGTCGTCGCCCAGCCCCAAAGGGAATGAACTCCAAGTATGTCCCATTGTAGTTCACGTTGTTGTTATCAAACCTCTCTGGCCTAAACTCTTCAGGATTAATCCAATATCTAGGATCTTGAGAAATTGCGAGAACATTAATGTGTACAATGGTGCCTTTAGGGATGTTATAACCCATAACTGTACAATCCTCTGTGGCCATGCGAGGGATTAGAGGACCCGGCGGATGCAACCGAAGGACCTCCTTGATGATTTTCCTCATATAGTGGAGTTCAGAAAGGTCGCTATTAGTAATGAGATCTCGGCCTTCACCCAACACCTCACGTACTTCTTGTTGTGCTTTAGCCATAGTGTTAGGTCTGCGCATAAGCTCCGACATGGCCCACACCAAAACGTTTGCTGTGGTCTCTGTACCACCTGCAAATAGGTCCTGTAAATGGAAGTTGTGGAAAGTACAATTAATAACCTGTGTCTGTATGTAGAGTAATACGACCCTGATAATTGTTGAGATTCAAAAGGTACATAACATATGAATGACCTTTTTCTTCTGTGAAGAATAAAATAATATCTTGTTTCCATATGATCTAAGACACTACACGATGACTATATATTGCATCCATGTGTTAGGAACAGTGGACAACTGTGAATTACTAATTGCGTCGGACATGTCTCATGTGAACTGGGCACCATATTAGTGAATCAAGTACATCTATTGTCTTTAGCAACACGATGCTAGGAGTCTATAGGAGATCTAAGTGATGCATACAATCAATTTAAAAAAACCCAAAGAAAACAAGAAACTAACACGGCAAGAAATTTCACGTGCAATGATTATCAGTACGCAAAAACGGTCTTCCACTTCATTTCCCACCTTTGAAAACACCGAGACTATGAGATGGGTCTTAAAAAACCCTCCAAGAAACGAAGCATGTGCGTGCTCATTCTTGTATGTATCTACTCAACACCAAGAAATATGGCACAAACAACTCTATGTAATAATAATAATAATAATAATAATAATAATAATAATAATAATAATAATAATAATAATAATAAATAGTATGTAAGTGCCACCAGTGGTAGGGCAACTAGTGAAGGACATGTATGAGCTTTCCATTGTAGAGTTTTAAGACCAGGCGTTTGGACTCCACCACCCAACCGAAGTCCCCGGTGTTGCCACCACACTTGCCGAGACGCCCCCTTATAATTGAGACCACACTTCCAATACTGACTAGCCTCAACAGACTATATGCCAAAACGCCCGACATGCCTAAAAATAGACACACAAGTCCAACTCGACAACGGGAATGCAAGCCTGAAACGTGCGGTTTAATATCTTTTGCTTGATCATTAGCTGTGGCTCAGTGGTTTTTTTTTTTGCTAAATAAATATTGAAAGTTGGTAGTTTTATGTGATTTTGGTCATAATTATGGATGTTTTTACGCAATTAAGTAAGATTGACACAAAGTTATTGGCCGGTTCAGCTGAATCAAATGCTTTCATGCTGGCTAACGTACGCCCCCACACCACACCATCCTTTTATTTTTGTGAGGAGAAGAAACTTTCTTTTGTGTGTGAAGGAGATCTTGCTAGACAAATCTCCTAGTGGATTTGAGACTTTTTTTTATTTTTCTTCATCTATCTATGCATAGGTTCAGTCTTTTATGGCTTCACTTTTTGTGCGTGTGATTTTTGTGTGTGTGATTTTTGTGTGGGTGTTTGTTTATGCTGGATGAGTGCATCCTAGTTCTATAAAGAAGCCGGATGTGTATTCTTTGATGCTACATTATGGATTAATAAAATGTCCCCTTTATCAAAAAATTCATATAGGAAAATGAGAAAAAACTTACAAACAAGACGGCGCCTATACTCTCTGTGGTTAGAGGATATTCCAAAGTGTTCTCCTGCTGCAGCCTGAGCAGCACGTCCAGCAGGTTCTCGTCGTGAGTGATGCAGGCGCCATCGCCTGCAGTTCGTGCCGCCTTACGCTCGTCGATGATGCTACTAATGACGCGCTGGATGCGGCCATGGCACCTCCTCATGCGTCGCTCTCCATTGCTGAGCCACCGGACCAGCAGCGACGATGGGAAGAGGTCGACGAGGCAGAAGCCGCCAACCAGCACTAACGCCTCGTCCAGCTCGCGGAGGTACTCGTCCTGCTTCGTGAACCTGCCGCCGAAAACCGCCCTCGTCACAACGTTGTTGCTGAGCGTCGCCACCATCTTGCTAACGTTGACGATGGCACCATTCGAAGCGGTGATGGAGCGGAGGAGGTTGCCCACCTCCTCGGCCCTGATGCCCTCCGTCTGCTTCACCTGCTTGGTGCTGAGAAGCTCCAGGTTGCAGAGCTTGCGCATCTGGCGACAGTGGTCGCTGTAGGGGGCGAAGATGATGCCCTTGCCGCCACACCCGAAGATGTCGAGCGTCGCGCTGCGTGGTCGGCCCGCGAACATGAGGCCGTTTGTTTTCATCACCAGGGCCGCAGCCTCGGCGCTGGAGACGATCACGGTGGAGACCTCGCCTAGCGTGAGGTGCATCAGCGGCCCGTGCCGGCGAGACATATGCATCATCCTGCGGTGCGGGAGGATGCTGACGACGTGGTGGAGGCTGCCGATGACGGGGAGAGTCCATGGCCCAGGAGGCAGCTGCCTTTTGACGGCCGGCTTTTCCTTGCCACCGGAAAGCCAGACAAACAAAAGTGCTAGTAGTGTGGATGCTGCGGTGAAACACAAGCTCAAAGACCACTCCACCATTGCCGGCAGCTTATTGGCATGTGATGACCCGTCTGCTTATTTCAGTCTTACTGATAAAGGATGCAGTACGCTAGGAAATATATATCCAACGGATGCATTGGTTGCTTGCGTCGCGGTCCATCGTACAATACTTTGATGGCCCACCAGATAGAAAAGAGCGGTTGGAGGTGATAACCACTAAACCACACATTTTTACTTTTTTAAAATACCCATGTGTATCCGCGCCTCGTTGGAGGTGATAAAGGAACTCGTGGAGCCGCGTTGTCGCGCCTGGGAGTATCATGCTATTATTAGGAGTAGTTCATTAATTTATAGTCGTTTGATGGGTACCCTGTGTGGCACCGCAATGTCCCTTTGCGCTGGGAGGGTCTGAATGTGCCGATGGCACCTTCGGCTGCCACTTCTGTGATCCACGTATATGTTAGAGTTGTGTTGAATATAGTGTACAAGGTAGGTTACAGTTGGACTCGTAGTTGTATTGTGTTTAGATAGGATATGGAGTCGTGTCCAAAAAAGACACTTGTATCCTAGGCCTCTCATATATAGCGGGGGTAGACACACGATGTAACCTATGCCAACATAATAGCACAGGCGCGGAAGGGGAAGCCGGCGGCTTGTGCCGGCGCCCGGGTGGCCGGTGTGCGGTATTGTGACGGTGTCACAGGGAGGAGCGGCCATAGTCAAGCCTCGGGGATGTAGCCATATCGGTGAACCTCGTTAACAAATTTCGGTGTCGTGCTCGGGTGATTGCTTGGTCCTCGGATGATCGACGGTATGCCTCGAATTTATTCTAACAAGTGGTATCATGAGCTAGGTTGTCCGGAGGCTGTATATTGTTGATCTAGAGAAAATATCGAGTCTGGGTTTGCAGCCCGGTGCGACGTGGTTCCGGACAAGATTGAAAAAAAAAAGCAATTGGAAGGAGCTGGATCGGAGCGCCGTATCGTGGGAGCGTCGCAATCTTGGCGAGTTTGGACTGCATATGGCGGCGGATCGCAGTAGCAGTCGTGGGCGTGGCAGTGGCTCGCATGGCTGGCTAGCTCGCTAGCGGCCTGTCGGGCAGTGCAGGCGGAGGCTCACAGGATCGGGCAGCGGCCCGTGGCGTATGCATGTCCGCGTAAGGGTGCTGGACTCAGCTGGAATTAGGACGCAGCGAAATGAGATTTGTTTTGTCAAAAAAGAGGACAGGGTCTTCGTGTGTACGGCACGGAAAGAGGCAGCAGCTAGCTGATCGAATCGGCAAAGGAAATCCATTGATACATGATTCACATCCATTGGAAATAGCAAGGCGTTGACAAGTCAATTGCTAGCATCGATGGAGTTGAGCCAAGGGAGCAAATCACGTGAAGGCCAAGTTTCTTGGTGGACTGCTACTAGTGCATGCAGGCAAGACCACGCTGGGTTTGCTCATGTACTCCGGCGTCGCGGGATAGCTCGCGTATTTTTCACATGGTCAGTCGTACAAAGAACGATGACACCAATGGGTACCTGGTTTGAGGTGGAGAAGTTCGCGGAACTGAAAACCTTGCGTTATGAAAGACAGGGTGAAAAATTTGTTGGCACAACAGGATGCTTGAAGGCGTTGCGGGAAGTCAATTAAGCTAAGATGGAATTATTATGTGATGGATGAAAATTTCGTGGAAGACGATTTGGCCGCCTTGAGCGTGTCATACAGTCGAACGAGATTGGCTGGGTCGGACTGGGCAGTCCGACGGGATTGACGCAAGTCGGTTGGAACAGAAGACGACGGTAGGATCGGCGAAGACGACATAGGAGCGTGATGCTGATGGTGACCGTCTTCTGGGGCGTGGAAACACGTGGTGCACATGCCCGAGGCTTGTGCGGCTTCGACAAGACTATGGCGCGGGATTGATTCAAGGTGGTGTATACACGGAGCTTGAAGTCGATGAGGCGCGGGGGTGGACTAATCATCTACCATGGAGTCATGTTGAAGGTGGAGCTGGATTTAGGGGCTACGGTGTACGGATCCAGAGATCCGAAGCCTATTCAGCGGGAAAAGAGAGGGACATGTAATTCGGACTGGAGCCCAGTGGTCTGATGGAAGCGTGAACTCGTCGGTCGGTGATGATCGGTGGTACTCTGCAGTGGGGGTTGAGTGGTGTGATTTTGCGACCCTTGAGACTCGACCGGGACAGCGAGGCTCGACGCGGTAATAGCGGCAAGGCGTGCGGCACGCACGGGGCATGGAGACGGGCCATGGCTCTGGTGGTCATACATGTGGTGAGACAACTGTGAATTTGACTCGGGATGACAACAAGCAACGGTGAAATTTCTTCAAGTTTCAGACAGGCGGTCAAAAAAGGAGCGGTGATGTTTAGTTCAGGTAACTCTTATGTGTGACACCCAATATGTGAGTTGTTCACTTTCACGCAGGTCAGTGATCAGTGTGTGATGGCGTTAGGCGGACATGAAAGTTGGGAGCACAAACTAGAGTAACAAGGAACTTAATTTTGCTCGAGTGTTGACCGTTGTCAAGAAAAGAAGAGACTACAAGTTGCAGGTAGAGTCATATGGAGTCTTTGGAGTAGCAGCTGTACTCATGGGATAAACACAAGTCCAATGTACATGGAAGTGTGACGCATGGACGAACTCAAGGTGGTGGAGAATATTCGCCAAGGTGGAGTTTGTTAGAGTTGTGTCGAATATAGTGTACAAGGTAGGTTACAGTTGGACTCGTAGTTGTATTGTGTTTAGATAGGATACGGAGTCGTGTCCAAATAGGACACTTGTATCCTAGGCCTCTCATATATAGCGGGGGTAGACACACAATGTAACCTATGCCAACATAATAGCACAGGCGCGCAAGGGGGAGCCGGCGGCTTGTGCCGGCACCCGGGTGGCCGGTGTGCGGTATTGTGACGGTGTCATGGGAAGGAGCGCCCACAGTCAAGCTCCTGGGATGTAGCCATATCGGTGAACCTCGTTAACAAATCTCGGTGTCGTGCTCGGGTGATTGCTTGGTTCTCGGATGATCGACGGTATGTCTCAGATTTATTCTAACAGTATATACAGGGTGGATGAAAATGATCTGAAGTGATCTGGAGCCTTGGCCCCTTACCTGACGTGTCAATTGTCGAATATGAACTCGTCAATACTATAGATCAAGGGGATCCCCTTTTTCATTCATCCATGGACTAAAACACTAAAAAAAACTTCTGCCTAAGACACATGTCTTTTACAAAGGTTCTGTCCATCGGGATGTGTAATACCCTGAAAGCCATCAATCAAAGTGATGCCCCTGAGCTCTCCCTTCATCTTCTACCTAAAAAGTTATGTAGTATATATAACCGTCTGTAGAATATCTAGACAAAGAAAATTTTTAGTATATGTAGGCAAACAAAAAAACAATGGACATCACTTTTAGTACATTTTGTACGGGGCAAAGAAACAAAATGTAAAGTGCAAGATGCTCTTGAATCCTTTTCGAAAAAACAAGGTGCTCTTGAATCATATGTATATAGAAGGGGTGAGTGCACATGTACATACATACAAAAATATTAGTGTTGGACCACTTGCAACTTCCTACACCAACCAGGTTTGTGCAAAGAAAATGTTGATAACAGACAGCAAGGAAACAAATATCCAAGGTGTGGCTTGAAAAAATGGATGTTTCTCCACATATGCACAATCTACAGTCAACAGAAGCAATGATCATAGAGAAAAATAAGGCATAACTAACACAGACTATATCAGAAAGTAAGGAATGCAGAATTAACAGGACGAACACTGCAGCCACAACATTTTGCAATGATAATTTGCTACATGCACATGTCAATCATGAAAATGATACAATAGGCATACGACACAACTACAGTCTGACACATAGAGGCAAAATACTAATTATTCTCTATATACGGCATACAAATCATAACGAGTGAAACCCGCCCCCCTCGTGTCGCCCCCGCGGGCGACCCAGGAACCCTAGCCGCCGTTCTCTCGGGCCTCCTCTGCCTCCACCTCTCCTCGCCGCTGTCTGCAGCGCCGCCGGGCAAAGCTTGGCCGGCTGGGCAGTGGCGTGGCGTCTCTCCCTCTTGTCTATCGCGGCTGGGACAGGGCAGCCAGATTGGGAGGGGCGCCGGGCTAGCATGGGGTCGGGCGGCGCAGCGGGCGGGTTTCTTGGGGACGTTGTGCGCGGTGTGGCGGCGGCGCCGGCCTAGTCGTGACGTGGTGATGGCTACGTGGTGGGCAAGATCAGTGGTCGCGGGCGCTGCCGGGTTCAGATCAGATCCGATTCTAGGTCTTGGGCTTGAACGCCGACAGCCGCCGCGGGGTGGTGGTGTTCGTTGCTGACCACGCCAGATAGCTTGATTCGGTGCCTGGAGATCTACGATGGATTCTTCTCGATCCTCCTTCATCGTGGGTTGAGCCCCACGGCTCTCTCATCTCTGCAGGTTTTGGTTCATGGTCCATTGTCGGATCCGGAGCCGATGGAGGTTTGGTGGTATATGATGGGGACCGGAGGAAACTTTGATCGGCTTGTTCAGTCCGACGTCGGCGACGTCTCTCGACGTTGTTACCCTCCGTGGAGGCGATGTTGAGGTCTCTCCTATCCACCTCTGAACCCCTCCCAGATGAAAGTCCAAAATTCAGTCTGGATTGGGTGGCGGCGGCGTTCTTCACGTCGTACCCTCCATGGAGGCGCCGTCTTGGGAGGTTCTGTTGTTCGGCGGAGAGATGATGTGGGTGATGGACTCCGCGTAACTCCAGCAGCGGCGACGGTGTGGAGGTTGCCAGGAGGTGCGGCGTTGTTTCTACCGCGTCGATGAAGACGAGTATTGGCAGCATGGTGCAGCTGGATATCGACGACAGATGTGGCTGGATGGACGAGCGCAGGGCGGTGGCGCTGTCTGGCACCATGGTGGCGTCGATAGCTGACCTGGCAAGGTCTTTGCGTCTGTACCTGTTCTGGAGATGGTTAGGTGGATGACGGTTGCGGTAGCCTCGGTGAGTGCGCTGGACCGGTGTGTGACCCATTACCGGTATGTGGCTGGGATGGGGCAACCGGCATTAGATGTTAGGTTTTGGTGCGATGTCTGTTTGGTATTAGGCTCGGACATTCGGCACCCCTGCATCAAGGGGACAAGAGTAGCGACAGGTGTCGTCAAGATGATGGCTTCAGGCTTACTGATGTAATGCTTTGTAAGGTCTCTGAGAATAATTAATAAACTGGCTGCATGCATCACTGCAGATGCAGAGGCCGGGGGTAATCCTTCTTTCCTAATAAAAAATAATGGCATAGGCCAACAACTATGAACAGCGATAGAGCTATTGTACTTGCGTGCTGAAATGCCACTACAAAGTTTTAGGTCTTGGGAAACGCTTGATGGAAGAGCTTTGCCAAATGCCATCCAGGGCTACTCACAACTCCGAAGCGGCGCGTAGGTGAAGAACATGTAGTAGATGGCCCGTCGCGTACTGATGAGGCTCCGCACGTAGAGGTCACTATCCATTGGGATGGTGTCATGCACAATAGCTTGGAGAATGGAAGATGCCGCGCAACCGCCCGGCTGATTGATTAATTTTCTATTTTATTTACAGGTACAAGACCATGACGACGGGGCGGCCGGAGCAGGCGCGCTGGAACGAGGGCGGTTGGAGGCTGTGCGCCCGATGGGCCGTTCAAGACTGGCTTAGGACGGCAAGCACGGCTGCCTAATGCATCACTGACGCTGGCGCCGTATGGATCTGAACGCGCTCCTCGTCGCTGGCTGCCGACGCCTTCGCTGCTCCCGGCCAATGCCTCCCAGGTCCCAGCTGCTCCTGACTGCCGCCTACCATGCCTCCACTGCTCCCGGTTGCTGCTCCCAGCTGCTCCCGACCGCTACCTGTCGTGCCTCGATTGATGCCCATCTCCCGGAGGCCCCGCGCTGCTCCTGCTCGGCAGGTGGTTTGCGCCGACGAGATTGAATCGGAGAGCTAGACAAGATATTTCACGCGCACACTTGTATTCATTCCTCTGCGGGCATTTATACAGTTACATGAGGAGAGAGAGATACAAGGGAGTGAAGAGTTTGTTAGCTACAACAATCGGCCGGTCATGGAGATCGGCCGATTGCTGTTGAGTGTGCCTAAGGATCCGGTCAGGGCTGTTCCAGTCACTTGGGGACGTACGTGATGATGTGTTCCAACATGGAGGGCCCATCCGAATTACCTCTCGGCCATCATGACATGCGCGCCGCGGTCATCCTCCCCGACCCCGATGACTGCTGCCCCACACCAGGATCTTACACGACACCTTTCTGCACCGATTCCGGCCTGCACCTCCTCCTGTGGACCATGCTGGCCGAAGTCTGCCGTTTCCTTCGACTCCGTCTGTCGATCGCCGTGTGATGTCCTCCTTCTCCGACAACATGCACAGCCAGATCTAGCAGGAGTGATGATGAAGGGGAAATCGCAATGCCAAATACGTACAATTTATTCACCAAGCTCAACTCCAGCGCTCGCAGGGAAAGAGAGGGGAGGGGCTGGCGGCGAGGAAATTTGGAAGGGTTCTAGAATAATCTGTTTTGCCAGGAAGGAAGGAGAAACCTCAAGACTATCCGTGTTTTGGCAGTTGGCTCAACCTTAGATTTTAGATCGGACGGTAGATATAGCCCGAAGGCAGGCACACCATCATCACCAACTTGCATTTTTATAGGAGTAGAGATAAGTGTGCTTACAATGATGAGTTTCTCCCCTCTATATAGTGGTATGCTACAAAATACTACTCCATCCAATAATATAAGCGATGAGGCATGCGCATCCCCCAAGGTCTTGTTAGAAGATAAAGCAGTAGTTGCAGCTGATGTTGACGAAATGTGTTTCTCTACCGTCCAAAGCCCATACGCAAAGGACCCGGACCACCCCCACATGCCTTGTGCTTGCCGTCTTGCCAACGTCTTGGTGGCCCCTTGGAGCCTGAGCATTGGTTTCTTCTTTTCTTGAGTTTTGAGATACTGTGTTGTTGGAACTCGCCCACGGATCGATCACATCAAATCGACAAACATATGCGCACAAAAGAACTGATAGCCAAAGGGACGTGTCGTGCCTCAGCAGGGCCAGGTAGTCCAAGACATATTTGAGGTGGTCCGTAAATTCGCCAAGTTGAAATTGAGGAGAGATTGTTAGAAATAATCTTGAGGTATAAAGAGTATGGATTACATAGAAGTATTAGTAGTTCGTGTCCCAGTAGCACACATAGGATACATGCATGTGTTCCGTGTGTGTTATATTAGGAGACAAGGCGATCAACATGGCCTTGTAGTTAGATTAAGAAAATTACTAAATTGGTATCCGAGCTAGGTCGAGGATATGAAGCTGTGTTTGCCCCGGGGTGGTGACCTGACTAGGTCGGGGCGGGCGATATTTTCGCTGGATGGTGCAGCGACGAGGAGGAGAATCACGTGATCATCGCTCGGTGGAGCAACAAAAGAGGCGACAAGGTGGTGGAAGAAGATCATTTATGGGAGCGGTGGTGCCGAGATGCGGTACCGGAAAGTCGTCAAGATCGTCATCCACGGAAGATAGATGGGTCGAGGAGTCATACAAGTTAGCACAACTGGTCGTCGTTGTGTCGGTGAGTTGTTGTCAACATGTCCAACTGCTCGTCTCGGTGAGGACTGGTTGAAGATGAGGCATGTCATGTTCGAAGAGCCGTCCGTTTTGTGCAGCACCGAGGATGAAAACTTGAAGTGGAGATCAAGCTCAAGCGTGTAGTGGGATGAAAACCAGTGAAGATGAGCCTCTTCAATGAGGACATGCCTTTACAGGTGGCTACGGGTGGATGGTGTACTCCACAAGTTAGCCGCGTGTATTGCGTTAGGTATGGGTGATGTAGTCCACATGACAGCGTGACTGAGAGTCTGGACCATACGTTAAGATGGATCATCAGGTCGTGAATCTACAACGAGTGAAGTCAGAGAAGCATAGAAGACAATGAGTCAAGATTAAAGGGAGATTGTTACAGTAAGATTGAGTTTGTAGTGCATTAGTGGTAGTGTGTGTGTTAGTGAAGTACTAGCACATGCATTTACAAGTTGTGCTAGGACGTGTGGTCCATGGTCTTGGGCCAAGTACGTGTCTGGTCAGAGTTCAAGTAGTACACGTGCTAGGTTGCTGTATGTGTTTACTTGAGTTTGAGTCATGATAGTATTAGGAGGTCTAGTACGAGGAGGTTTAGGCTGAGTTGGGTCTAGCACAACTTGTACGTGCACGTGCTAGTATACTTAACTAACACATGAACTATCACTAATGCACTACAAACTCGAGATTCCTCTAACATGTGCTAAGCCCCTATTTAGTGGGTCTGGGAACCTTATTTCCCATATGGCTTAACACAATCCATTAGATTGGTGGGAGCTTGTGGCATCAGTGTTCTTTTTCTTCTTGGTGGGGTTCTTGAGAGTTCTAAAGAGAGTATGCCAATTGGGTTTCCCATTAAACCCCAACCAACAATGGGGCAAGGAGAATGGCCTTTTCCTCAGTTTGGTGGTACAATGGGGTGGTCAACCTCATTTAGCAAGCAAAAATCAGACGTGAAAAATGAAGAAATGAAACAAGCAAAAAATATGATGAACACTGTGAAGAAAACAAAACTTACATGACGACCAACTCTGATGCCACTTCATTTCATATTCACAACTTGACCGCGGGCACGGAAAACTTGTTCATGTAAACATGGATGGCGGCCCTTCTATGTTGGATAGAGTTCTCATTGCGGTGAGTATGGATTGGATGCCGTTCCATGTAGTTCTTCTTTTCATGGAACCATGCGGTGGAATTTGTTTCCCAATCTTTGGAGTCCTTTTGCTTGGTTCTACATGTAGGATTCATGCTTGTGTTCAACCAATCTTAGCACAACAAATATATTTATTGGTTGAGTACACGTTTCCTATTGTATTCACCTTCTTTTTTGAGTACCCGATGATTGCCCAATACCAAAGAAAGGCGAATTTGTATCGCCCATCTAAAAATTTCAAGGCTCTTGATCATTTTTTGTCATATCCATCATGAATGAGTCCTAAACATGCATCACAATGAAACTACCATCCTCAAATTGGTCCTAAACATGCATATGGGGCATAAAATAACCAATGATTTGGTTGAGAAATATCCTCAAACTATGGGTGGTCATGTCCGCCTTTTGAGCTTGTTGGAGCTGCGACAAATCGTTCGCCATCTCCGGGGAGGCATCTAGGGTGTAGAGGCATCCAGGGAGCCATCTCCATTGTGTAGTAGGAATGCCTCCGTACATTGCGAATGAGGCCATGGCCACGAGCGTGGAGGTGGACGTCCTTCCGTACACCGCTGATGCTGCCGGCGCGGATGTGGAGAGTTCGATGACCTCCTTCGCCGGAACAGCCTCCCTGGTCTTCTCGCGGGTGGTGTAACACCCTGGGTGTAACTTTCCATAATTGTAACTCCAACTCTTGCCATTTCCGGCTATGTGATATGATATTTCCTTCGTGGTTGGATTTTGTCCTTCGTTTTGCATTTTGTTCATGTCATGCATTTCATCTCATGTCATCTTTCGCATTACATCGGCATTGTTTTCTTAAAACTTGCATCCGCTCGTAGTTACCGCTCCTTGATTCTCTCCGTTGCGTTCATTGACCGTTCTGAGACCAACCGTGTTTTTGATTCCCTCTTGTCAAACCACCTAACCTCTCTGCACAACCACCGACCCCCTCTTGCGCGCGTACGAAAACTGCTCCGAACCCGATCCGGGCTGTTGTGACCGATGAGTCCGGATCATCCCCAAACATCTATAAAACATCTCCGTTTTCTTATTTGGACTCCCTAGCCAATTCATTCTCGACCGCCCGATTACGATCGGACGGACCAAATACCCCCTAACCTAATCCACATTTTTTTGAGGGAAACAACTTACTTTAAATAAGAAAAGTCAGGGATCTCGTCCGCAACAACAGAAAAGATACAATCAAGGGGCGCAACTCGCCAAACCTGGGAAATACCATCACCTACCGCTACCTTAGCCAGGGTATGAGCAGCACGATTAGCTGTTCGTCTACGCCATGAAATCTTGCACCCCATCCAGTCGCGCATGAGTACCTTAATATCTTCAACAATAGGACCAGCAACCGATAGGTTTCGAGGATCAGAGTTGACCATGGATACTGCTTCACGACAGTCCATCTCCACGTGAACTCTTGTAATCCCTAGCTCTCTGCTGAAGTTCAGAGCCAAACAACAGGCCAGCAGTTCAGCGATCTCCGGCTTCTGGCAGTTTGGGAATAGCTGGGCCAGTGCCCCTCTAAACGCGCCTTCATGATCTCTGGCCACCACTCCGCCGCCTCCATTACCAGTGACAGCAGAAAGTGCGCCATCTACGTTTGCCTTGTGCCACCCGGCCTCCGGCGCCTGCCACTGTTCCGGAGGGGGTCTGGCTTTAACACAAGCAGTCTTCGTCACCACCTCCGTCCATTCATCCATCAGCCGTGACACCGAACACGCTACATCAACCGGGCTTTTGATGCGTACCACGTCACGAGCATCATTCCTTGCGAGCCAAAGCTCGTACATCCCCTGCATGATCATCTCTTTTTCCTCCTCGCGCGCATTGCCCATCCAGTTCCAGAGCCACCTGCCAACTTCATGGTTAGTAGCCACACCAGCAGGAGGAACCGGAGCAGAAACGCTTCACCGGGTAGCCAACTCGGCCCAGAATTGCAACGAATGATGGCAGCTCCAAAACCGGTGGAGTAACGTTTCCTCCCGACCTCATGCAGTATAGAATATACCAGACTTAATCCGACGCCGCAGCAGTTCTGACCCAGTGGCCAGTCCGTTGCGCATCAGCCGCCAACAGTGGATCTTAACCTTATTTGGGACGTGAGTGCCCCACAAGGATAGCCAGCTCCTGTGAGCAGAAACCGAAGAAGACGACCCAGGGCTCCCCGTCCGAGCCCTTTTCAGGCTCATCGCCAGGTGATAGGCAGACCGGATGGAGTAAACTCCATCCTTAGTGTAATTCCACGCCATATAATCATCCACCCCTGACCACCAACTGGGATCTGCTTGATATCAACAGCATCGTTGGGAGAGAACATCTCATCAACCTTGGTCTCATTCCATCCATTCCCATCATCAGACAGTAAGTCAGCAACATGGGTAGTCCCCTGGATATAAGATTGGCCCATTGGCTGAAGGCTTCTACACCGAGGGATCCAGTTGTCGTGGTGTACAAGAACTTTTGCTCTGTCCCCGATTCTCCAAATCGCTCCCTCCCGCAGAAGGTCACGACCATGAAGAATGCTGCGAAAAGTGAAGGACCCATTCGAAGGGCATGTGGAGCTCATAATCGTCGAGTTTTTGAAATATCAAGCTCGCAAAACCCTAGCACAGAGGGAGTCCGGGACTTGCAATATCCGCCAGGCTTTCTTACCAAGCAGAGCTTGATTGAATGCTTCATAGTTTCTGAATCCCATTCCTCCCTCTCTCTTCGAGAGGCACATCTTATCCCAGGCTACCCAGTGCACCTTGTTCTCGCCATGAGCTGATCCCCACCAGAAGTTAGAAGAGATCGAGGTCAGGTTCCGGCACATTTTCTTGGAGAGTTGAAAACAGCTCATAGTGAACGTCGGTGTCGCTTGCAGCCCAGATTTTGCTAAAACTTCCCTTGCTGCCTTTGAGAGGCCTTGTCCTTTCCACCCCAACACTTTACCCTTCGAGGACTCTCTGACGTACTTGAAGGTGCCATCTTTGGAACGCCCCACCGCTGTTGGTAGGCCAAGATATCTCTCACTGAGTGCTCATACCTTTGAAGGATATCCCTTAGTTCCTCCAAGTTACCACGAGATCCCTCGAGGAAGACAATACTATCATCGACAAATAACAAATGAGTTACATGGGGGCCAGTGCCTCCAAATGAAACCCCGCTGATTCGTTGTTCCCTCTGGGCTCTCTTAAGCAAGGCACTAAAACCCTCAACACAGAGCAAAAACAAGTATGGGGAGAGAGGATCCCCCTGCCTGAGCCCCCGTGATGGCAAGAACATCTCTGACAGGCCCCCGTTGAGGTTAACAGCGAATCTGGCGGACCGCACACAGCGCATAACCATATCGACCCAAGCTTGAGGAAAGCCAAGCCGGTGCATGACTTGCTCCAAGAAGGCCCATCCAACCCGGTCGTACGCCTTCATCATATCGAGTTTAACAGCACACAGGGGCTTCTTCCTCTTGCGTGTACGGATAGCATGCACACATTCGTATGCCACCAAAACATTATTAGTGATCAGCCTCCCCGGTACGAAGGCACTTTGTTCCTCAGAGATCATCACCGGGAGGAAACACTTGAGTCTATTTGCCAGAACCTTGGCCGCCACCTTGTAGAGGACGTTACAGAGGCTGATAGGACGGAACTGTGTTAACAGCTCCGGAGCGGCCACCTTCGGTATCATGACCAGGACAGTATCATTGAAGGAAGCCGGGGTCTCTCCTCCGCCAAAAAAATCCCGAACAGCCTCACACACGTCCTGCTTCAAAAGAGACCAGTGTCTCTGGTAGAAAAGCGCGGGCAGGCCATCAGGCCCCGGGGCCTTCGTCGCGCCCATTTGAAACAAGGCCTTTTCAACCTCCTCATCGGAGATTGCCGCAGTCAGATTTCCACTCATGTCATTAGTAACCATCTCATCCATAAGCTCAAGCACCCGCTCAGCTCCAGCCGAGCCCTCCGAAGCGAAGAGATCAGCATAAAATGATGCCGCCATGGATCGCATCTCCTCTTTAGTGGTACACTTGCTACCGTCAGCTCGCCGAAGGGTTCGGACCGTATTCTTTCGCCTCCGACGACTTGCCCTGTTCTGAAAATATCTTGTGTTTTGGTCCCCCTCCGATAACCTAATCCACATTATTAGACTAGGTATATGTTGATATACGTGTTGTAACATAACTTGTATTTGTACGGATTCCCTCTTATAAATATATGACAGCCGTACCCACCAAGGGTATCGAGCATTGTTCCAAACCCTATTACGTCTAACATGGTATCAGACGACACGTTCGATCCGCGTCACGCTTCCGCCTCTGCATCCGCCGCGCCGGCTCCCGCCGCCGCGCCGCCTCTCTCCGCCCTGGCCATGGAGTCGCCGTTCCTCGCGTCTCCCCCGCTTGCCTGGGCACGATCTGCTCCCGCGGGATCACATCCTCCCGCGCCTCGCTCCTCGTCTGTGATGCCGCCGCCGCCGCCTCCTGCCGTACCGATCGAGGGCGACCGATCTCGTCATGGGCGATCCGATCCGATCACGGCGCGCCTCCGCCACCAGCCTCCTACGACGCCTCTGGGCAGGCGGCCTATGGTGGCCCCCCGGCTCCGGCTCATCACCGCGACGCACCCGCGGCGCCGGGGCCCTATGGCGCCTACCAGGTGCCGTACGAGGGTCCGTACCCCCCGTCCTATGTCGCGCCCTCTGCTGCGGCATACGCGCCGTATGCGGGCGCTGCTTTGACTCCTCACACGGCCGCCCCAACATACGGCGCCTCCCCTGCGCTTCCGTATGGTGTGCACCCGTCGGCGGCTTACGGTCATCGTCATCAACCATCGGCCGATGCACTCGTCCCGTACAGTGCTGTCTCGCCGACTGATCTGCCACCCTCTGCGCCGATGACCGAACCAGGGCCGTTTCACTTCGCTCATCTAGTGACGGTGAAGCTCTCTGCTGATAACTACCTCCTGTGGCGCACCCAAGTATTGCCGCTGATGCGCAGCCACTACCTTGAGGGGTACGTTGATGGCTCCCTGCCGTGTCCTCCGGCTATGGTTCCGGTATGTTCGCCCCATGGTAGCTCTGTCATGGTCCCCAATCCTGCTCATCGTCGATGGACTGCTCAAGATCAGGCCATCCTAGGTGCTATTCAGTGTTCGCTCACTCCGTCCGTGGCTGTCATGGTAGTTTTTGCCGCTACATCGAGGGATGCATGGACCACGCTTGACTCGAGCTTCTCCTCACAGTCCTTGGCACGATCGTCTGCTATTCGCAACCAGCTGGGTGAGGTCAAGAAGAATGATCTCTCTGTCACGGCCTTCTTCAACAAGGTCAAAGGCTTGGCCGATACACTGTCCTCCATTGGGAAGCCACTCCGTGATGAGGAGTTTACTTCATTCATTCTCAATGGACTCGACGAGGACTATGACTCTCTGGTGGAAAACATCAATGGACGTGACAAGCCGATGCCACCTCGTGATCTCTATGCCCGCCTCCTTAACACGGAGCAGCGGCTCGCTGCTCGCCGTTCTGTCGGAGTATACACGGAGGGCCCCTCTGCGAACGCTGCTCTTCGCGGAGGTGCCCGTGGTGCCAAGCAGAAGCCGCCGCCTCCCACGGCCACCCAGCCCCGTCCATCCGCACCGGCTCCTCCATCGGCTGGTCGGAAGCGCCTTCACTGCGAGGCGTGTGGAGGAGGAATCGAGTGCCAGCTTTGCGGCATTGCGGGACACTTGGCGTCCAGGTGTCATCATCACTTTAAACGCGATTTCCTCGGCATCGGGAACAACGGGAAGTGTAACGAGAAGCAAGCTGCTCTCGCTACACAGGAGCCCGGGTTCACTCCATCGTACTCTGTGGATCCTGCCTGGTACATGGACACAGGCGCCACGGACCATTTGACGAGCCAGCTTGACAAGCTGGCCACTCGCCAGACCTACACCGGTCATGATCAGGTCCGCACTGCAAATGGATCAGGTATGCCCATCTCACATGTTGGTCAGGCATCTCTTCTTTCTCGTACCATTAAAACCTTGCCTCTCCTTGATGTTCTTCGTGTTCCTTCTGTCACACGTAGCTTACTCTCGGTTCCTAAATTAACTCGTGACAACAATGTGTTTGTTGAGTTTCACCCTTTTCATTTTTTTATTAAGGACCGGGACACGAGGGACGTTCTTCTTAGTGGTCGAGCTCGCGACGGATTATATGCACTTGACGTACCACGAACGCTTGGCGTGCCACGCATGTCTCAAGCTTTCAGTGGCGTACGGGTGTCGTCGTCGCAGTGGCATTCTCGCCTTCGCCACCCTGCCACTCCCATTGTGCGCCATGTGCTTCATCGTCATCGTCTTCCCGTTGAGTCCAGTAATAAGGAGTTTTTAGTGTGTGATGCCTGTCAACAAGGCAAGAGTCATCAGTTGCCTTTTTCCGTATCAAATCGTGTTGTCAAAGCTCCTCTTGAACTTGTGTTTTCCGATGTGTGGGGCTATACCCAAACTTCTGTTAGTGGGCACAACTATTATGTCAGTTTCATAGATGCTTTCAGTCGCTTTACTTGGATCTATCTTATTAAGCGCAAATCTGATGTGTTTCATGTTTTCATGCAATTTCAAGCACATGTTGAGCGATTACTCAAGCACAAAATTATACATGTTCAGTCTGATTGGGGGGGGGGGGGAATACCGCAATCTTAACACCTTCTTTCAGAAGCTTGGTATTTCACACCATGTGTCTTGTCCTCATACACATCAGCAGAATGGTGCAGCTAAGCGTAAGCACCGTCATACCGTTGAAACTGGTCTAACACTTCTTGCACATGCCTCTGTTCCGTTTCGGTTTTGGAGTGATGCTTTTGTTACTGCCTGTTTTTTGATAAACAGGATTCCCACACGACTTCTTCATATGAAGTCTCCTCTAGAGGTGTTGCTTCATGAAACTCCAGATTACTCCTTTCTCAAAGTGTTCGGTTGTGCATGCTGGACACATCTTTGCCCGTACAATAAACATAAACTTGAGTATCAGTCGAAAAAATGTGTGTTCCTTGGGTACAGTCCACTCCACAAAGGTTACAAGTGTCTTCACATTCCATCAAACCATGTTTACATTTCCCGTGATGTTGTGTTTGATGAAATTGTCTTCCCCTTTTCCACGCTCACATCGCCCACTGACACTCCCGTCGCCGAGTTACACTCGTTTCCAGTCTTGCCTGATCAATTTGTGGATGCTGCATATTCTCCTTTGTTGTTGCCTAACCACGGTGCAGGGACTGGACGAGGCGCTCGACTGGAGCTTCTTGATGATGATGATGCGACATCGCCGCCAGCTGTTGCGACGCCGGCTACTCCTCCAGCGGCTGCTACCGACGTTGATCCTGTGTGCATGCCACATGCACGTGGATCTCCTGGCTTGCCCGCGCCTGGGCTGGCCAAACCCGTTGACTCGTCGCCTGGGTCATCGCCTGGGTCGGCCGCCTCCGCGGCCTCGTCACCTGGGCCGGCCACCCCGGTGGCCTCTTCGCCTGGGCCGGCCACTCCCGTGGCCCTCTCGCCTAGGCCTGTGGCCTCGCAGTCGCCTGGGTCGGCTGACCCCGCAGCTCGCTCGCCTGGGCTGGCGGCCCTGTCGAGTGACGACGACGCGTGCATGTCCCATGCACGTGGGATTGCTGGAACACCTGTGTCGCCAGGTGTCCCTGTTTCGCCTGATCGGTCGTCGTAAACCACGCAGGACCAGTCTTCGTTGAGCACGCCGGACCAATCTTCATCGCCTCCGCCTGTAGTCCGGCGCCCCCATACTCGCAGCAAGAGCGGCATTTTTCAGCCGAAGAAGTACACAGACGGGACTGTCGCATGGCTTGCGGCTTGCGTGGCACATGCTGAAGCTGATCCTACGACTGAACCACGGCATTTTCAGGCAGCGCTTCGCATTCCACACTGGCGTACTGCGATGGAACAGGAGATTCAGGCTCTTCAGAAAAACAACACTTGGCGTCTGGTTCCACCGCCACTCGGTGTCAATGTCATTGACTCCAAGTGGGTTTTCAAGGTAAAGAAAAATGCTGATGGCTCCATTGAGAGGTACAAGGAACGCCTGGTTGCAAAGGGATTCAAACAACGGTATGGCATTGATTATGAAGACACGTTCAGTCCTGTTATTAAACCAACCACCATTCGTGTTCTTCTTTCCTTGGCTGTTACTCGAGGATGGTCGCTTCGACAACTTGATATTCAGAATGCTTTTCTCCATGGAGTTCTGGAAGAGGAGGTTTACATGCGTCAGCCGCCTGGGTTTGTTGATCCTAATAAGCCGCATCACTTGTGCCGCCTTGACAAGGCTCTTTATGGTCTCAAGCAGGCCCCTCGTGCGTGGCATGCGCGTCTTGGAGCTGCTCTTCGTGCGCATGGTTTTATGCCTTCTACAGCGGATACATCTCTGTTTATTCTTCAGCGGCCGGAGGTGACTATGTACATTCTGGTTTACGTTGATGATATCATTCTTGTCAGTTCATCCTCTGCTGCTACGAGTCGGCTTGTGTCCTCTCTCAGTGCCGAGTTTGCCATTAAAGATCTTGGGAGGCTCCATTACTTTCTGGGACTGGAGGTACTTCACTCTGATGGTGGTCTGACCCTTACTCAGAGGAAGTACTCTCAGGATCTTCTACGTCATGCTGGTATGTTGCAATGTAAGACCACCACGACTCCTATGTCTGCCACCGATAAGTTGACGGCTTTTGATGGTGACTTGCTTTCTCCTGAGGATGCCACGGAGTATCGCAGTATTGTGGGAGGTCTGCAGTACTTGCTCGTAACTCGACCAGACATATCCTTTGCTGTTAACCGTGTGTGTCAGTACCTTCATGCACCACGCGATCCTCATTGGTCTGCTGTTAAGCGCATCTTGCACTATGTTCGACACACTGGTTCGTATGGTCTTCATCTTCAGCCTGCACGTTCTGGACTGATTTCAGCATTTTCTGATGCCGATTGGGCTGGTAGTCCTGATGATCGGCGATCCACGGGGGGGCATGCTGTGTTCTTTGGTCCTAACTTGATCGCCTGGCAAGCTCGCAAGCAAGCTACGGTGTCTCGCAGTAGTACCGAAGCTGAGTACAAAGCTGTTGCTAATGCCACAGCTGAAATTATATGGGTGCAGTCATTGCTTCGAGAGTTGAAGGTCTCCCCGAGTCAGCCACCCGTCCTTTGGTGTGATAACATTGGTGCCACATATCTTTCATCCAATCCAGTATTTCATGCCAAGACAAAGCACATTGAAGTTGACTACCATTTTGTGAGGGAACGTGTCGCTCAGAAGCTCCTTCAGATTAAGTTTGTCTCTTCGAAGGATCAGCTTGCTGATATTTTCACTAAACCCTTGCCCTTGCCTTCTTTCGAAGGATGTCATAGCAATCTTAACCTCCTGAGTGTTTCAGGACATAGTTAAGATTGAGGGAGGGTGTTAGACTAGGTATATGTTGATATACGTGTTGTAACGTAACTTGTATTTGTACGGATTCCCTCTTATAAATATATGACAGCCGTACCCACCAAGGGTATCGAGCATTGTTCCAAACCCTATTACGTCTAACACACATGATGTATGTATATCGTCCAAAGTTCTAGGATCAGTCCCATCCGTCCCATCCACCGCCACCTCCTAGTTTTCCTCTCCTGCCCCCGATCCAACCAGCAGACTCCAATCATCTCCCTTGATTTCTGCCGCCACCCAACCAGTGCATCCCTCCTGATCCACCAACTACGGCACCTACACCCTCCTCCCTCCTCGAGCCCGAGGCCATGCCTCCTCTGCTCGATCTCCACCATAGGCCGCAGCCGCGCCTCCCGCTCCCTCCTCGATCTAGATCGAGAGGGGTTTGATCCCCAGCCTCCCTATCCTCCTGTTTACCTCGTCACTGGTGAGGGTCGTCGTTGGACCAAGCCGGCCAGGCCAGTACCCCCGTCGTCCCTCTGCCTTCCTTCTCCTTTCCACGAGCTCCTCTGCCCGTCGCCCCACTCCTGCAGCCGCCCGAACACCGGCCAGCTCGCTGGAGCAGACCACCAGCACCACCGGCCTCCTCTGCCCGAAGCCATGGACGACCTCGAGTTCTTCCGCATTGCCGGCCTCCTCAACCACCTTGTGCCACCACCGGTGGCTTGTCGCCGGAGACCCTCTAGCAAGTCACCAGCGTCGCTCCCCGCCATCTTCAGCCTCGTGCCGTCCAAGCCGCCGCCGCTTGCCTCCTGCCGCCGCCTCCACCTCTGTGTTAGATCCGCGCCGGCCCCATCGAACCTCGCCTCTACCTCACCCAGAGGACCACGAGCAGTACCAGGCTGCACCACCCTGCCGTCTCCTTCCGCCGTTTCTTCCCTTCCCTCCGGTTCCCTCTCTCCCTCATGATCTCTCTTTCTTTCTCTAAACACGAGTTCAGCTCAGCACCGACTGGAGCTGCTGGAGCTGAGCCGCCATCTTCCTGCTCGACCCCACCGTCCAGATCCGCTCCATGCCGCCCCGTTCTGCCGTTCCCCGTCGTCCCATCGACGGATCTCTTCCCGACCGTACTTCTCCACCCTCTGCTGCGCGGCGCCACGCCCCTGCTTCGAGCGGGCGAGCAGGGCGGAGCCGCTCACCCCGTTGACCGCGCCCGCTGTGCGTTGCCGCCACGTGGGCCTCAGGAGCGCCAAGTCCCCAGCGCCCAGCTGGCCTGCTTCCAGCTGGGCTTGGCCCATGCTGAGGCCACCCCGCCGACGCCCCTCTGTTTTTTCCTCCTCTTGGGCCAGCAGATTCGGCCCAGTGTAGTATTTTTTCAGATCTGCGAATTTGTCTATTATCCATAGAACGTCTGTTTTTTAGAATAGTCCCTCATGTTGATTCATTTAATAACTCCACAACCGTGTATCGGATTAAAATAATTTATATAAGAAAAATGCTTAGTTTTTCATCTAGTTTCATAATCTGCTACTTTCATCCATGTTTAAAATGTTTAAACTTGCTGTTTGTTTAATTTTGCATAAATTCCATGTTAAAATGATTTATTTCATAACTAATTAACCGTAGCTCCGAATTTAATAAAATTTATATGTAAATGGGGTGGAAAAATTCTTAGATTAACTTGCTGCACTTTATTTTCCTGTTTAACAATAATAAAATATGGTTTTAGGCAGAACGGTACCAAATCTAAAATATGGACATGGGGATTTGCGGAATTGTTGTTTGTTGTTCCGGCCTCATTTAAACCTGCCTAAATAGTTAGATTAATTATGCTTCACCTCTTGCCATGTTTAACAACATTTAATATTGTTGAGTACATAACTGAGAGAGAACTAACTAATTGATGTGGGTGTTTCATCAATATGCAACTCGTTGCATATTGAGCTCCACTTAATTTGTAGTATTGTTTGTGCACTTTGCCATGCCATGCCTCATTAAACCGGACATGCATCATACTTGATTGTGCATCATGCCATGCTTATGTGATGGTTGTTTACTATATTGTTTGCTTCTTTCCGTTTTGCTTCTCTTGTTAGCTTCGGTTTCGTTCGGAGTTACGAGGATTCGTTCTACTACGTCCGTTTGTCTTCTTCATGGATTCGATCTTCTTCCTTGCGGGATTTCAGGCAAGATGACCGTTACCCTCGATATCACTTCTATCTTTGCTTGCTAGTTGTTCGTTCTATCGCTATGTCGCGCTACCTACCACTTGTTATACCATGCCTCCCATATTGCCATGTCAAGCCTCTAACCCACCTTCCTACCAAACCGTTGTTCGGTTATCTTGCCGCTTTTGCTCAGCCCCTCATATAGCGTTGTTAGTTGCAGGTGAAGTTGAAGAATGCTCCATGTTGGAACATGATTATGTTGGGATATCACAATATCTCTTATTTTAATTAATGCATCTATATACCTAGTAAAGAATGGAAGGCTCGGCCTTATGCCTTGTGTTTTGTTCCACTCTTGCCTCCCTAGTTTCCGTCATACCGGTGTTATGTTCCTTGATTTTGCGTTCCTTACGCGGTTGGGTTTATGGGAACCCCTTGACAGTTCACTTTGAATAAAACTCCTCCAGTAGGGCCCAACCTTGGTTTTACATTTGCCTAACAACCTATTACCTTTCCCTTGGGTTTTCGCGAGCCCGAGGGTCATCTTTATTTTGACCCCCCCCCCCCCGGGCCGGTGCTTCTCTAAGTGTTGGTCCGAACTGGGCAGCCCGTGGGGCCACCTCGGGGAAAATCGAGGGCTGGTTTTACTCTTAGCTTGTCCCATCCGTTGTGCCCTGAGAACGAGATATGTGCAGCTCCTATCGGGATTTGTCGGCACAGTCGGGTGGTCTTGCTCATCTTGTTTTACCATTGTCGAAATGTCTTGTAACCGAGATTTCGAGTCTGATCGGGTTATTCCGGGAGAAGGAATATCCTTCGTTGATCGTGAGAGCTTGTGATGGGCTTAGTTGGGACACCCCTGCAGGGTATAAACTTTCGAGAGTCGTGCCCACAGTTATGTGGCAGATGGGAATTTGTTAATATCCGGTTGTAGAGAACTTGACACTTGACTTAACTAAGACACATCAACCGCGTGTGTAGCCGTGATGGTCTCTTCTCGGCGGAGTCCGGGATGTGAACACGGTTCGCGTTATGTTTGAACGTAAGTAGTTTCAGGATCACTTTTTGATCACTTCTAGCTTTATGATCGTTGCGTAGCTTCTCATCTTACTCTTATTTGCGTATGTTAGCCACCATATTTGCTTAGCACTTGCTGCAACTCCACCTCATCACCTTATCCTACCCATAAGCTTAAATAGTCTTGATCTCGCGGGTTTTGAGATTGCTGAGTCCTCGTGACTCACAGATACTACCAAAACAGTTGCAGGTGCCGATGATACCAGTGCAGGTGATGCTACCAAACTCAAGTGGGAGTTCGACGAGGACCTTGGCCGTTACTACGTGTCTTTTCCTGATGATCAGGAGTGGAGCCCAGTTGGGACGATCGGGGATCTAGCATTTGGGGTTATCTTCTTTTCATTTGGTTTTGTCCGTAGCCGGACTATGTGTGTACTCTGATTGATGTATGAATTATATGATCTTTGTGTGAAGTGGCGATTGTAAGCCAACTCTATTTATCCCTTTCTTGTTCATTACATGGGATTGTGTGAAGATGACCCTTCTTGCGACAAAACCACAATGCGGTTAAGCCTCTAAGTCGTGCCTCGACACGTGGGAGATATAGCCGCATCGTGGGCATTAAAAGTTGGTAATCGGAGCCATCCCCGACTTAGGAGCCCCCTGCTTGATCGAATCGCTGACGTTGTTGAGTCTAGAACAAAATGTTTTGAGTCTTAGGATTATATATATATCGGAGAGTAGGATTCTTTTTACTCCTCAGCCCCTTCGTCGCTCTGGTGAGGACTCCTGACATAGATGTTTTGTCTTTCCTCTCCTCAAATTTCACAAAAAAAATTTAGGATCACGCGGGTATCTTGGGATCGTTCCGATATTCTTGTGACGAGAACATTGTTCTTGGTGCCTCCTGACATTTAGGGGTTGTGGCAGTGTCCCGAGGAGTTGAGCTCCGAGGTGTTGTCATCACAATTTTATTGTTGCAGTTCTGGAATACCTGAGTTCCGCCGACATCAAAAATCTCTTTTATGCAGTTGTTGGTGAGATAACCTCGACGCCACCCAGTACTAGGGCGGGAGTTCGGGAGTATTGCCCTCAACAGAATAAGCCGGAACAAACACATAACCTGCTCGTATAACGGATGCTTTTCGAAAGGTTGAGGTACACGATTTCCGGAGTTTTCTTGGTTATGTGTTGACGGATGGATACAGCTGGATGTAGGGATTGCTATTTTGGGTGAGATATATTGCTTCCCCTGTATCTCCAACACTGGATTGCATAACCAGAAAGTTTCGAGAGTTTATAGGTGGGAATTCAAGTAGCTCCTAGAATATCTTTCCGACAGATGCATGATATGGGATTGGGGTAAATCTCTATCATATGTTTGTTCCGGCTTATTCTGCTAGCCAATCCTTTGTTTTTTTTTGAGTTGTGGTATTCGAGTTGCTTCGTTGTCAAGTGTTGATCCATACCTTCCCTAAATGGTGTTCTCATATTTCTATGGGAGTGCTAATCCTTCTTGATCATTGAGGTTGTCATGTTAATTCTTTTCCAACAGGTGTGCTTCTCTTGAAGTGGATCCGATCATTTCAACATCCGCAAGATCAATTCTAAGTTTTTTCCCAACGGTATCCATTCCATCTGCCCAAGTTGCCTTTGTTTTCCCGCCCTCCCACCCTTTTCTTCAAGGACTCTGATTTCTTAATCGGGTATCCATTTTATTGATGGGAAGTCTTTCCATCCTTTTCCGTCAATGTTCTTATCCGGTGATTCTCAGGAAGATACTAACAGAGCTTCAAGTTTATTATTCTTCATTCTCTTTTCTTCTCCGGTGGATTCAATTCAAGCTTTGTCGATCATATCCTTTCCTCGTTTCAAATGTTTTCCCATGCCGGTGCACCTCTTAATTGCTCACCTCTCTCTCTTCATATCCGAAGTGCCGAGGATATCTCAGAAGATTTGTGTCTCCATTATCAACCCATTCAAGCTATTTCGAGATTATTATCTCATTCAAGTCATTTAATTCACCCGGTGCAATCTCTCGGTAAAATCATTTCAACGGTGTTTCTATTGAGTGGGCCTTAACCCAGAGGTCTTTTCCCAGGATCTTACCTAACTCTTCTAATTATCAGGAGTGATTCTCAAATTCATTTCCATGTTTGACGTATGAATGATTTCTCATCAGTCAAATGTTTCCTCCAAGTTCGCTTTCATATCCTTTTCACTGTTGGTTCAACCTTTCTATTCTTCATTCCGGAGTGCCTCAACAATTCATGGTGGTTCTCATCTTCGTTCTCAAAATTTGAAGACCGAAGAAGAGTTTCGCTAAATCTTGGCCTGTTCTCTTGAAGATTCATAGTTCTAGCTTATGCCATCCTCTCATAATTGTTTTCGATTGTGAAAATTCTTTCACCCATCCGACACATTTCAAGGGTTGCTTTCTTTTCTCGATCATCCGAAGGCCATTATTTCAGAAGATCTCTCGATTCTGAATGGATGTCACTTCATTCATTCTCCAATGCTTCCAGTGCACCGTACAGGTATTCTCTAGTCTGCTTCTCATCTCTTCGTTCTCATGTATCTATATCCCCTCAAGTATCTTCATTCGTTTTCCAATTCTTCCTGGTGAATTGTACCTTTGCTACTCCCATTTCCAATTCTTACGGCGGTTTGTTCAAGATTCCTCTTCCTAGGTTCTCATATTAATTTATTCGTTGTTTAAATCCTACCGGTGGATCATTGAAGACTTTTCTCTAGTTTACGCTATATCTTTCGTAATCCTTTCTACGAGAATAAGTAGTATGCCAAATCCGTTGCTTGTCATCAATTTAAATTGGTGAAGGATACGCATAACATAATTCTTATTATTGTTTCATCCAAGTGATCTAGTTTCTTCTTTCCAGAGTTGTTCATCATGTCGCATTTCTCGGTTCGAGATGCTTCATCTTTTGTTACTGGAGTTCCAGGCTCTCAATTATCTCGTCACGAAGTTCCATCTAAATCATTGCAAGGCTTCACCTTTTGTTTTGAACTTCTCTTTCTTTCTATCATCCTTTTATTACTGGAGTTCTTCATGGAGGCTCTACATGGTGGTTCGTCAAGGATTCTTTTCATTCTTCAATTGTTCTTCAAGATTTCTCTCGAAGCTAAGATCCGCCAAGCTATACTCAAAAATAAACATGGTGCCCAACACATGTTTTTTCTGAGGAATTCAAGTATTCTTCTTCTTGCATTCGAAGTGCAATTCTTTCTACCTAATCTTTTGAGGTGGTGTTATATCATTCTTGACAATTTCCATTCAGTTTTCGCGATTCACATGTTGTCAAGAATGAGGTATTTTAAATCCATCAATCATCTCGTTGGTTTTATCAATTATATTACTTGTTTCTGTAGAGGCAGAATTTCGCATGCTTTCCATAAGCCCACTACAAGTTTATTCGTTTCGTTGTTGGTTTTCCAACAACTCCGTTATAACCTTCTTGGAAGGGTGCTTTCCAAGCTCATTTGTGGCAGAAGTTGGCATTTTCTTCTCTGTTCCTTTATCCCAATAATCTAGCTTCTACTCTTTCGTTCAGGAGGCATTGTGATGTTGCTCTCTTTGACTGATCATCTTGTTTTGTCAAGATCATGTTCTTTTATTGCTTATCCATTTAACCGGAGTGTTGTCTCTATCATTCCTCTTTTAACCGGAGTCTCATCCAAGTGCTTTCATTTTGCCAAGTTCATATTCTATTCCTTCCATTTCCAACCGGAGTGTTGTCGTAATTGTTCTTTAAAGTTCCTTGTACATCTTGTTTCAACCGGAGTGCTTGCATGTACTTCTTGCCCATTGCAACCATTTTCTTATGTCTTTTAACCTAGAAGGTTCTTGTATTGTTCTTGTTCCTCTTGTCGAACGGAGTATTTTAAATATTGTTCACCTCCGTCGTGTCATTTCTTCAAGCTTTGAGACTTCTCAAGGTTTGCTGGTTTCACTCTTTTGTCAAAGAAGCAACTTAGTTTTACCTCTTCTCTTCCTCTTCCGTTTCTCTCTGGTGCCATCCTAGATTTCGGGACGAGATCCTCTTGTAGTGATGGAGTGTTGTAACACCCCGGATGTAACTTTCAATAATTGTAACTCCAGCTCTTACCATTTCTGGCTATGTGATATGATATTTCCTTCATGGTTGGGTTTTGTCCTCCGTTTTGCATTTTGTTCATGTCATGCATTTCATCTCATGTCATCTTTCGCATTACATCGGCATTGTTTTATTAAAACTTGCATCCGCTCGTAGTTGCCGCTCCTCGGTTCTCTCCGTTGCGTTCATTGACCGTTCCGAGACCAACCGTGTTTTTGATTCCCTCTTTTCCAACCACCTAACCTCTCTGCACAACCACCGAACCCCTCTTGTGCGCGTCTGAAAACTGCTCCAAACCCGATCCGGGCTGTTGTGACCGCACAAGATGATGGCTTCAGGCTTACTGATGTAATGCTTTGTAAGGTCTCTGAGAATAATTAATAAACTGGCTGCATGCATCACTGCAGATGCAGAGGCCGGGGGTAATCCTTCTTTCCTAATAAAAAATAATGGCATAGGCCAACAACTATGAACAGCGATAGAGCTATTGTACTTGCGTGCTGAAATGCCACTACAAAGTTTTAGGTCTTGGGAAACGCTTGATGGAAGAGCTTTGCCAAATGCCATCCAGGGCTACTCACAACTCCGAAGCGGCGCGTAGGTGAAGAACATGTAGTAGATGGCCCGTCGCGTACTGATGAGGCTCCGCACGTAGAGGTCACTATCCATTGGGATGGTGTCATGCACAATAGCTTGGAGAATGGAAGATGCCGCGCAACCGCCCGGCTGATTGATTAATTTTCTATTTTATTTACAGGTACAAGACCATGACGACGGGGCGGCCGGAGCAGGCGCGCTGGAACGAGGGCGGTTGGAGGCTGTGCGCCCGATGGGCCGTTCAAGACTGGCTTAGGACGGCAAGCACGGCTGCCTAATGCATCACTGACGCTGGCGCCGTATGGATCTGAACGCGCTCCTCGTCGCTGGCTGCCGACGCCTTCGCTGCTCCCGGCCAATGCCTCCCAGGTCCCAGCTGCTCCTGACTGCCGCCTACCATGCCTCCACTGCTCCCGGTTGCTGCTCCCAGCTGCTCCCGACCGCTACCTGTCGTGCCTCGATTGATGCCCATCTCCCGGAGGCCCCGCGCTGCTCCTGCTCGGCAGGTGGTTTGCGCCGACGAGATTGAATCGGAGAGCTAGACAAGATATTTCACGCGCACACTTGTATTCATTCCTCTGCGGGCATTTATACAGTTACATGAGGAGAGAGAGATACAAGGGAGTGAAGAGTTTGTTAGCTACAACAATCGGCCGGTCATGGAGATCGGCCGATCGCTGTTGAGTGTGCCTAAGGATCCGGTCAGGGCTGTTCCAGTCACTTGGGGACGTACGTGATGATGTGTTCCAACATGGAGGGCCCATCCGAATTACCTCTCGGCCATCATGACATGCGCGCCGCGGTCATCCTCCCCGACCCCGATGACTGCTGCCCCACACCAGGATCTTACACGACACCTTTCTGCACCGATTCCGGCCTGCACCTCCTCCTGTGGACCATGCTGGCCGAAGTCTGCCGTTTCCTTCGACTCCGTCTGTCGATCGCCGTGTGATGTCCTCCTTCTCCGACAACATGCACAGCCAGATCTAGCAGGAGTGATGATGAAGGGGAAATCGCAATGCCAAATACGTACAATTTATTCACCAAGCTCAACTCCAGCGCTCGCAGGGAAAGAGAGGGGAGGGGCTGGCGGCGAGGAAATTTGGAAGGGTTCTAGAATAATCTGTTTTGCCAGGAAGGAAGGAGAAACCTCAAGACTATCCGTGTTTTGGCAGTTGGCTCAACCTTAGATTTTAGATCGGACGGTAGATATAGCCCGAAGGCAGGCACACCATCATCACCAACTTGCATTTTTATAGGAGTAGAGATAAGTGTGCTTACAATGATGAGTTTCTCCCCTCTATATAGTGGTATGCTACAAAATACTACTCCATCCAATAATATAAGCGATGAGGCATGCGCATCCCCCAAGGTCTTGTTAGAAGATAAAGCAGTAGTTGCAGCTGATGTTGACGAAATGTGTTTCTCTACCGTCCAAAGCCCATACGCAAAGGACCCGGACCACCCCCACATGCCTTGTGCTTGCCGTCTTGCCAACGTCTTGGTGGCCCCTTGGAGCCTGAGCATTGGTTTCTTCTTTTCTTGAGTTTTGAGATACTGTGTTGTTGGAACTCGCCCACGGATCGATCACATCAAATCGACAAACATATGTGCACAAAAGAACTGATAGCCAAAGGCACGTGTCGTGCCTCAGCAGGGCCAGGTAGTCCAAGACATATTTGAGGTGGTCCGTAAATTCGCCAAGTTGAAATTGAGGAGAGATTGTTAGAAATAATCTTGAGGTATAAAGAGTATGGATTACATAGAAGTATTAGTAGTTCGTGTCCCAGTAGCACACATAGGATACATGCATGTGTTCCGTGTGTGTTATATTAGGAGACAAGGCGATCAACATGGCCTTGTAGTTAGATTAAGAAAATTACTAAATTGGTATCCGAGCTAGGTCGAGGATATGAAGCTGTGTTTGCCCCGGGGTGGTGACCTGACTAGGTCGGGGCGGGCGATATTTTCGCTGGATGGTGCAGCGACGAGGAGGAGAATCACGTGATCATCGCTCGGTGGAGCAACAAAAGAGGCGACAAGGTGGTGGAAGAAGATCATTTATGGGAGCGGTGGTGCCGAGATGCGGTACCGGAAAGTCGTCAAGATCGTCATCCACGGAAGATAGATGGGTCGAGGAGTCATACAAGTTAGCACAACTGGTCGTCGTTGTGTCGGTGAGTTGTTGTCAACATGTCCAACTGCTCGTCTCGGTGAGGACTGGTTGAAGATGAGGCATGTCATGTTCGAAGAGCCGTCCGTTTTGTGCAGCACCGAGGATGAAAACTTGAAGTGGAGATCAAGCTCAAGCGTGTAGTGGGATGAAAACCAGTGAAGATGAGCCTCTTCAATGAGGACATGCCTTTACAGGTGGCTACGGGTGGATGGTGTACTCCACAAGTTAGCCGCGTGTATTGCGTTAGGTATGGGTGATGTAGTCCACATGACAGCGTGACTGAGAGTCTGGACCATACGTTAAGATGGATCATCAGGTCGTGAATCTACAACGAGTGAAGTCAGAGAAGCATAGAAGACAATGAGTCAAGATTAAAGGGAGATTGTTACAGTAAGATTGAGTTTGTAGTGCATTAGTGGTAGTGTGTGTGTTAGTGAAGTACTAGCACATGCATTTACAAGTTGTGCTAGGACGTGTGGTCCATGGTCTTGGGCCAAGTACGTGTCTGGTCAGAGTTCAAGTAGTACACGTGCTAGGTTGCTGTATGTGTTTACTTGAGTTTGAGTCATGATAGTATTAGGAGGTCTAGTACGAGGAGGTTTAGGCTGAGTTGGGTCTAGCACAACTTGTACGTGCACGTGCTAGTATACTTAACTAACACATGAACTATCACTAATGCACTACAAACTCGAGATTCCTCTAACATGTGCTAAGCCCCTATTTAGTGGGTCTGGGAACCTTATTTCCCATATGGCTTAACACAATCCATTAGATTGGTGGGAGCTTGTGGCATCAGTGTTCTTTTTCTTCTTGGTGGGGTTCTTGAGAGTTCTAAAGAGAGTATGCCAATTGGGTTTCCCATTAAACCCCAACCAACAATGGGGCAAGGAGAATGGCCTTTTCCTCAGTTTGGTGGTACAATGGGGTGGTCAACCTCATTTAGCAAGCAAAAATCAGACGTGAAAAATGAAGAAATGAAACAAGCAAAAAATATGATGAACACTGTGAAGAAAACAAAACTTACATGACGACCAACTCTGATGCCACTTCATTTCATATTCACAACTTGACCGCGGGCACGGAAAACTTGTTCATGTAAACATGGATGGCGGCCCTTCTATGTTGGATAGAGTTCTCATTGCGGTGAGTATGGATTGGATGCCGTTCCATGTAGTTCTTCTTTTCATGGAACCATGCGGTGGAATTTGTTTCCCAATCTTTGGAGTCCTTTTGCTTGGTTCTACATGTAGGATTCATGCTTGTGTTCAACCAATCTTAGCACAACAAATATATTTATTGGTTGAGTACACGTTTCCTATTGTATTCACCTTCTTTTTTGAGTACCCGATGATTGCCCAATACCAAAGAAAGGCGAATTTGTATCGCCCATCTAAAAATTTCAAGGCTCTTGATCATTTTTTGTCATATCCATCATGAATGAGTCCTAAACATGCATCACAATGAAACTACCATCCTCAAATTGGTCCTAAACATGCATATGGGGCATAAAATAACCAATGATTTGGTTGAGAAATATCCTCAAACTATGGGTGGTCATGTCCGCCTTTTGAGCTTGTTGGAGCTGCGACAAATCGTTCGCCATCTCCGGGGAGGCATCTAGGGTGTAGAGGCATCCAGGGAGCCATCTCCATTGTGTAGTAGGAATGCCTCCGTACATTGCGAATGAGGCCATGGCCACGAGCGTGGAGGTGGACGTCCTTCCGTACACCGCTGATGCTGCCGGCGCGGATGTGGAGAGTTCGATGACCTCCTTCGCCGGAACAGCCTCCCTGGTCTTCTCGCGGGTGGTGTAACACCCTGGGTGTAACTTTCCATAATTGTAACTCCAACTCTTGCCATTTCCGGCTATGTGATATGATATTTCCTTCGTGGTTGGATTTTGTCCTTCGTTTTGCATTTTGTTCATGTCATGCATTTCATCTCATGTCATCTTTCGCATTACATCGGCATTGTTTTCTTAAAACTTGCATCCGCTCGTAGTTACCGCTCCTTGATTCTCTCCGTTGCGTTCATTGACCGTTCTGAGACCAACCGTGTTTTTGATTCCCTCTTGTCAAACCACCTAACCTCTCTGCACAACCACCGACCCCCTCTTGCGCGCGTACGAAAACTGCTCCGAACCCGATCCGGGCTGTTGTGACCGATGAGTCCGGATCATCCCCAAACATCTATAAAACATCTCCGTTTTCTTATTTGGACTCCCTAGCCAATTCATTCTCGACCGCCCGATTACGATCGGACGGACCAAATACCCCCTAACCTAATCCACATTTTTTTGAGGGAAACAACTTACTTTAAATAAGAAAAGTCAGGGATCTCGTCCGCAACAACAGAAAAGATACAATCAAGGGGCGCAACTCGCCAAACCTGGGAAATACCATCACCTACCGCTACCTTAGCCAGGGTATGAGCAGCACGATTAGCTGTTCGTCTACGCCATGAAATCTTGCACCCCATCCAGTCGCGCATGAGTACCTTAATATCTTCAACAATAGGACCAGCAACCGATAGGTTTCGAGGATCAGAGTTGACCATGGATACTGCTTCACGACAGTCCATCTCCACGTGAACTCTTGTAATCCCTAGCTCTCTGCTGAAGTTCAGAGCCAAACAACAGGCCAGCAGTTCAGCGATCTCCGGCTTCTGGCAGTTTGGGAATAGCTGGGCCAGTGCCCCTCTAAACGCGCCTTCATGATCTCTGGCCACCACTCCGCCGCCTCCATTACCAGTGACAGCAGAAAGTGCGCCATCTACGTTTGCCTTGTGCCACCCGGCCTCCGGCGCCTGCCACTGTTCCGGAGGGGGTCTGGCTTTAACACAAGCAGTCTTCGTCACCACCTCCGTCCATTCATCCATCAGCCGTGACACCGAACACGCTACATCAACCGGGCTTTTGATGCGTACCACGTCACGAGCATCATTCCTTGCGAGCCAAAGCTCGTACATCCCCTGCATGATCATCTCTTTTTCCTCCTCGCGCGCATTGCCCATCCAGTTCCAGAGCCACCTGCCAACTTCATGGTTAGTAGCCACACCAGCAGGAGGAACCGGAGCAGAAACGCTTCACCGGGTAGCCAACTCGGCCCAGAATTGCAACGAATGATGGCAGCTCCAAAACCGGTGGAGTAACGTTTCCTCCCGACCTCATGCAGTATAGAATATACCAGACTTAATCCGACGCCGCAGCAGTTCTGACCCAGTGGCCAGTCCGTTGCGCATCAGCCGCCAACAGTGGATCTTAACCTTATTTGGGACGTGAGTGCCCCACAAGGATAGCCAGCTCCTGTGAGCAGAAACCGAAGAAGACGACCCAGGGCTCCCCGTCCGAGCCCTTTTCAGGCTCATCGCCAGGTGATAGGCAGACCGGATGGAGTAAACTCCATCCTTAGTGTAATTCCACGCCATATAATCATCCACCCCTGACCACCAACTGGGATCTGCTTGATATCAACAGCATCGTTGGGAGAGAACATCTCATCAACCTTGGTCTCATTCCATCCATTCCCATCATCAGACAGTAAGTCAGCAACATGGGTAGTCCCCTGGATATAAGATTGGCCCATTGGCTGAAGGCTTCTACACCGAGGGATCCAGTTGTCGTGGTGTACAAGAACTTTTGCTCTGTCCCCGATTCTCCAAATCGCTCCCTCCCGCAGAAGGTCACGACCATGAAGAATGCTGCGAAAAGTGAAGGACCCATTCGAAGGGCATGTGGAGCTCATAATCGTCGAGTTTTTGAAATATCAAGGTCGCAAAACCCTAGCACAGAGGGAGTCCGGGACTTGCAATATCCGCCAGGCTTTCTTACCAAGCAGAGCTTGATTGAATGCTTCATAGTTTCTGAATCCCATTCCTCCCTCTCTCTTCGAGAGGCACATCTTATCCCAGGCTACCCAGTGCACCTTGTTCTCGCCATGAGCTGATCCCCACCAGAAGTTAGAAGAGATCGAGGTCAGGTTCCGGCACATTTTCTTGGAGAGTTGAAAACAGCTCATAGTGAACGTCGGTGTCGCTTGCAGCCCAGATTTTGCTAAAACTTCCCTTGCTGCCTTTGAGAGGCCTTGTCCTTTCCACCCCAACACTTTACCCTTCGAGGACTCTCTGACGTACTTGAAGGTGCCATCTTTGGAACGCCCCACCGCTGTTGGTAGGCCAAGATATCTCTCACTGAGTGCTCATACCTTTGAAGGATATCCCTTAGTTCCTCCAAGTTACCACGAGATCCCTCGAGGAAGACAATACTATCATCGACAAATAACAAATGAGTTACATGGGGGCCAGTGCCTCCAAATGAAACCCCGCTGATTCGTTGTTCCCTCTGGGCTCTCTTAAGCAAGGCACTAAAACCCTCAACACAGAGCAAAAACAAGTATGGGGAGAGAGGATCCCCCTGCCTGAGCCCCCGTGATGGCAAGAACATCTCTGACAGGCCCCCGTTGAGGTTAACAGCGAATCTGGCGGACCGCACACAGCGCATAACCATATCGACCCAAGCTTGAGGAAAGCCAAGCCGGTGCATGACTTGCTCCAAGAAGGCCCATCCAACCCGGTCGTACGCCTTCATCATATCGAGTTTAACAGCACACAGGGGCTTCTTCCTCTTGCGTGTACGGATAGCATGCACACATTCGTATGCCACCAAAACATTATTAGTGATCAGCCTCCCCGGTACGAAGGCACTTTGTTCCTCAGAGATCATCACCGGGAGGAAACACTTGAGTCTATTTGCCAGAACCTTGGCCGCCACCTTGTAGAGGACGTTACAGAGGCTGATAGGACGGAACTGTGTTAACAGCTCCGGAGCGGCCACCTTCGGTATCATGACCAGGACAGTATCATTGAAGGAAGCCGGGGTCTCTCCTCCGCCAAAAAAATCCCGAACAGCCTCACACACGTCCTGCTTCAAAAGAGACCAGTGTCTCTGGTAGAAAAGCGCGGGCAGGCCATCAGGCCCCGGGGCCTTCGTCGCGCCCATTTGAAACAAGGCCTTTTCAACCTCCTCATCGGAGATTGCCGCAGTCAGATTTCCACTCATGTCATTAGTAACCATCTCATCCATAAGCTCAAGCACCCGCTCAGCTCCAGCCGAGCCCTCCGAAGCGAAGAGATCAGCATAAAATGATGCCGCCATGGATCGCATCTCCTCTTTAGTGGTACACTTGCTACCGTCAGCTCACCGAAGGGTTCGGACCGTATTCTTTCGCCTCCGATGACTTGCCCTGTTCTGAAAATATCTTGTGTTTTGGTCCCCCTCCGATAACCTAATCCACATTGTTAGACTAGGTATATGTTGATATACGTGTTGTAACATAACTTGTATTTGTACGGATTCCCTCTTATAAATATATGACAGCCGTACCCACCAAGGGTATCGAGCATTGTTCCAAACCCTATTACGTCTAACATGGTATCAGACGACACGTTCGATCCGCGTCACGCTTCCGCCTCTGCATCCGCCGCGCCGGCTCCCGCCGCCGCGCCGCCTCTCTCCGCCCTGGCCATGGAGTCGCCGTTCCTCGCGTCTCCCCCGCTTGCCTGGGCACGATCTGCTCCCGCGGGATCACATCCTCCCGCGCCTCGCTCCTCGTCTGTGATGCCGCCGCCGCCGCCTCCTGCCGTACCGATCGAGGGCGACCGATCTCGTCATGGGCGATCCGATCCGATCACGGCGCGCCTCCGCCACCAGCCTCCTACGACGCCTCTGGGCAGGCGGCCTATGGTGGCCCCCCGGCTCCGGCTCATCACCGCGACGCACCCGCGGCGCCGGGGCCCTATGGCGCCTACCAGGTGCCGTACGAGGGTCCGTACCCCCCGTCCTACGTCGCGCCCTCTGCTGCGGCATACGCGCCGTATGCGGGCGCTGCTTTGACTCCTCACACGGCCGCCCCAACATACGGCGCCTCCCCTGCGCTTCCGTATGGTGTGCACCCGTCGGCGGCTTACGGTCATCGTCATCAACCATCGGCCGATGCACTCGTCCCGTACAGTGCTGTCTCGCCGACTGATCTGCCACCCTCTGCGCCGATGACCGAACCAGGGCCGTTTCACTTCGCTCATCTAGTGACGGTGAAGCTCTCTGCTGATAACTACCTCCTGTGGCGCACCCAAGTATTGCCGCTGATGCGCAGCCACTACCTTGAGGGGTACGTTGATGGCTCCCTGCCGTGTCCTCCGGCTATGGTTCCGGTATGTTCGCCCCATGGTAGCTCTGTCATGGTCCCCAATCCTGCTCATCGTCGATGGACTGCTCAAGATCAGGCCATCCTAGGTGCTATTCAGTCTTCGCTCACTCCGTCCGTGGCTGTCATGGTAGTTTTTGCCGCTACATCGAGGGATGCATGGACCACGCTTGACTCCAGCTTCTCCTCACAGTCCTTGGCACGATCGTCTGCTATTCGCAACCAGCTGGGTGAGGTCAAGAAGAATGATCTCTCTGTCACGGACTTCTTCAACAAGGTCAAAGGCTTGGCCGATACACTGTCCTCCATTGGGAAGCCACTCCGTGATGAGGAGTTTACTTCATTCATTCTCAATGGACTCGACGAGGACTATGACTCTCTGGTGGAAAACATCAATGGACGTGACAAGCCGATGCCACCTCGTGATCTCTATGCCCGCCTCCTTAACACGGAGCAGCGGCTCGCTGCTCGCCGTTCTGTCGGAGTATACACGGAGGGCCCCTCTGCGAACGCTGCTCTTCGCGGAGGTGCCCGTGGTGCCAAGCAGAAGCCGCCGCCTCCCACGGCCACCCAGCCCCGTCCATCCGCACCGGCTCCTCCATCGGCTGGTCGGAAGCGCCTTCACTGCGAGGCGTGTGGAGGAGGAATCGAGTGCCAGCTTTGCGGCATTGCGGGACACTTGGCGTCCAGGTGTCATCATCACTTTAAACGCGATTTCCTCGGCATCGGGAACAACGGGAAGTGTAACGAGAAGCAAGCTGCTCTCGCTACACAGGAGCCCGGGTTCACTCCATCGTACTCTGTGGATCCTGCCTGGTACATGGACACAGGCGCCACGGACCATTTGACGAGCCAGCTTGACAAGCTGGCCACTCGCCAGACCTACACCGGTCATGATCAGGTCCGCACTGCAAATGGATCAGGTATGCCCATCTCACATGTTGGTCAGGCATCTCTTCTTTCTCGTACCATTAAAACCTTGCGTCTCCTTGATGTTCTTCGTGTTCCTTCTGTCACACGTAGCTTACTCTCGGTTCCTAAATTAACTCGTGACAACAATGTGTTTGTTGAGTTTCACCCTTTTCATTTTTTTATTAAGGACCGGGACACGAGGGACGTTCTTCTTAGTGGTCGAGCTCGCGACGGATTATATGCACTTGACGTACCACGAACGCTTGGCGTGCCACGCATGTCTCAAGCTTTCAGTGGCGTACGGGTGTCGTCGTCGCAGTGGCATTCTCGCCTTCGCCACCCTGCCACTCCCATTGTGCGCCATGTGCTTCATCGTCATCGTCTTCCCGTTGAGTCCAGTAATAAGGAGTTTTTAGTGTGTGATGCCTGTCAACAAGGCAAGAGTCATCAGTTGCCTTTTTCCGTATCAAATCGTGTTGTCAAAGCTCCTCTTGAACTTGTGTTTTCCGATGTGTGGGGCTATACCCAAACTTCTGTTAGTGGGCACAACTATTATGTCAGTTTCATAGATGCTTTCAGTCGCTTTACTTGGATCTATCTTATTAAGCGCAAATCTGATGTGTTTCATGTTTTCATGCAATTTCAAGCACATGTTGAGCGATTACTCAAGCACAAAATTATACATGTTCAGTCTGATTGGGGGGGGGGGGGAATACCGCAATCTTAACACCTTCTTTCAGAAGCTTGGTATTTCACACCATGTGTCTTGTCCTCATACACATCAGCAGAATGGTGCAGCTAAGCGTAAGCACCGTCATACCGTTGAAACTGGTCTAACACTTCTTGCACATGCCTCTGTTCCGTTTCGGTTTTGGAGTGATGCTTTTGTTACTGCCTGTTTTTTGATAAACAGGATTCCCACACGACTTCTTCATATGAAGTCTCCTCTAGAGGTGTTGCTTCATGAAACTCCAGATTACTCCTTTCTCAAAGTGTTCGGTTGTGCATGCTGGACACATCTTTGCCCGTACAATAAACATAAACTTGAGTATCAGTCGAAAAAATGTGTGTTCCTTGGGTACAGTCCACTCCACAAAGGTTACAAGTGTCTTCACATTCCATCAAACCATGTTTACATTTCCCGTGATGTTGTGTTTGATGAAATTGTCTTCCCCTTTTCCACGCTCACATCGCCCACTGACACTCCCGTCGCCGAGTTACACTCGTTTCCAGTCTTGCCTGATCAATTTGTGGATGCTGCATATTCTCCTTTGTTGTTGCCTAACCACGGTGCAGGGACTGGACGAGGCGCTCGACTGGAGCTTCTTGATGATGATGATGCGACATCGCCGCCAGCTGTTGCGACGCCGGCTACTCCTCCAGCGGCTGCTACCGACGTTGATCCTGTGTGCATGCCACATGCACGTGGATCTCCTGGCTTGCCCGCGCCTGGGCTGGCCAAACCCGTTGACTCGTCGCCTGGGTCATCGCCTGGGTCGGCCGCCTCCGCGGCCTCGTCACCTGGGCCGGCCACCCCGGTGGCCTCTTCGCCTGGGCCGGCCACTCCCGTGGCCCTCTCGCCTAGGCCTGTGGCCTCGCAGTCGCCTGGGTCGGCTGACCCCGCAGCTCGCTCGCCTGGGCTGGCGGCCCTGTCGAGTGACGACGACGCGTGCATGTCCCATGCACGTGGGATTGCTGGAACACCTGTGTCGCCAGGTGTCCCTGTTTCGCCTGATCGGTCGTCGTAAACCACGCAGGACCAGTCTTCGTTGAGCACGCCGGACCAATCTTCATCGCCTCCGCCTGTAGTCCGGCGCCCCCATACTCGCAGCAAGAGCGGCATTTTTCAGCCGAAGAAGTACACAGACGGGACTGTCGCATGGCTTGCGGCTTGCGTGGCACATGCTGAAGCTGATCCTACGACTGAACCACGGCATTTTCAGGCAGCGCTTCGCATTCCACACTGGCGTACTGCGATGGAACAGGAGATTCAGGCTCTTCAGAAAAACAACACTTGGCGTCTGGTTCCACCGCCACTCGGTGTCAATGTCATTGACTCCAAGTGGGTTTTCAAGGTAAAGAAAAATGCTGATGGCTCCATTGAGAGGTACAAGGAACGCCTGGTTGCAAAGGGATTCAAACAACGGTATGGCATTGATTATGAAGACACGTTCAGTCCTGTTATTAAACCAACCACCATTCGTGTTCTTCTTTCCTTGGCTGTTACTCGAGGATGGTCGCTTCGACAACTTGATATTCAGAATGCTTTTCTCCATGGAGTTCTGGAAGAGGAGGTTTACATGCGTCAGCCGCCTGGGTTTGTTGATCCTAATAAGCCGCATCACTTGTGCCGCCTTGACAAGGCTCTTTATGGTCTCAAGCAGGCCCCTCGTGCGTGGCATGCGCGTCTTGGAGCTGCTCTTCGTGCGCATGGTTTTATGCCTTCTACAGCGGATACATCTCTGTTTATTCTTCAGCGGCCGGAGGTGACTATGTACATTCTAGTTTACGTTGATGATATCATTCTTGTCAGTTCATCCTCTGCTGCTACGAGTCGGCTTGTGTCCTCTCTCAGTGCCGAGTTTGCCATTAAAGATCTTGGGAGGCTCCATTACTTTCTGGGACTGGAGGTACTTCACTCTGATGGTGGTCTGACCCTTACTCAGAGGAAGTACTCTCAGGATCTTCTACGTCATGCTGGTATGTTGCAATGTAAGACCACCACGACTCCTATGTCTGCCACCGATAAGTTGACGGCTTTTGATGGTGACTTGCTTTCTCCTGAGGATGCCACGGAGTATCGCAGTATTGTGGGAGGTCTGCAGTACTTGCTCGTAACTCGACCAGACATATCCTTTGCTGTTAACCGTGTGTGTCAGTACCTTCATGCACCACGCGATCCTCATTGGTCTGCTGTTAAGCGCATCTTGCACTATGTTTGACACACTGGTTCGTATGGTCTTCATCTTCAGCCTGCACGTTCTGGACTGATTTCAGCATTTTCTGATGCCGATTGGGCTGGTAGTCCTGATGATCGGCGATCCACGGGGGGGCATGCTGTGTTCTTTGGTCCTAACTTGATCGCCTGGCAAGCTCGCAAGCAAGCTACGGTGTCTCGCAGTAGTACCGAAGCTGAGTACAAAGCTGTTGCTAATGCCACAGCTGAAATTATATGGGTGCAGTCATTGCTTCGAGAGTTGAAGGTCTCCCCGAGTCAGCCACCCGTCCTTTGGTGTGATAACATTGGTGCCACATATCTTTCATCCAATCCAGTATTTCATGCCAAGACAAAGCACATTGAAGTTGACTACCATTTTGTGAGGGAACGTGTCGCTCAGAAGCTCCTTCAGATTAAGTTTGTCTCTTCGAAGGATCAGCTTGCTGATATTTTCACTAAACCCTTGCCCTTGCCTTCTTTCGAAGGATGTCATAGCAATCTTAACCTCCTGAGTGTTTCAGGACATAGTTAAGATTGAGGGAGGGTGTTAGACTAGGTATATGTTGATATACGTGTTGTAACGTAACTTGTATTTGTATGGATTCCCTCTTATAAATATATGACAGCCGTACCCACCAAGGGTATCGAGCATTGTTCCAAACCCTATTACGTCTAACACACATGATGTATGTATATCGTCCAAAGTTCTAGGATCAGTCCCATCCGTCCCATCCACCGCCACCTCCTAGTTTTCCTCTCCTGCCCCCGATCCAACCAGCAGACTCCAATCATCTCCCTTGATTTCTGCCGCCACCCAACTAGTGCATCCCTCCTGATCCACCAACTACGGCACCTACACCCTCCTCCCTCCTCGAGCCCGAGGCCATGCCTCTTCTGCTCGATCTCCACCATAGGCCGCAGCCGCGCCTCCCGCTCCCTCCTCGATCTAGATCGAGAGGGGTTTGATCCCCAGCCTCCCTATCCTCCTGTTTACCTCGTCACTGGTGAGGGTCGTCGTTGGACCAAGCCGGCCAGGGCAGTACCCCCGTCGTCCCTCTGCCTTCCTTCTCCTTTCCACGAGCTCCTCTGCCCGTCGCCCCACTCCTGCAGCCGCCCGAACACCGGCCAGCTCGCTGGAGCAGACCACCAGCACCACCGGCCTCCTCTGCCCGAAGCCATGGACGACCTCGAGTTCTTCCGCATTGCCGGCCTCCTCAACCACCTTGTGCCACCACCGGTGGCTTGTCGCCGGAGACCCTCTAGCAAGTCACCAGCGTCGCTCCCCGCCATCTTCAGCCTCGTGCCGTCCAAGCCGCCGCCGCTTGCCTCCTGCCGCCGCCTCCACCTCTGTGTTAGATCCGCGCCGGCCCCATCGAACCTCGCCTCTACCTCACCCAGAGGACCACGAGCAGTACCAGGCTGCACCACCCTGCCGTCTCCTTCCGCCGTTTCTTCCCTTCCCTCCGGTTCCCTCTCTCCCTCATGATCTCTCTTTCTTTCTCTAAACACGAGTTCAGCTCAGCACCGACTGGAGCTGCTGGAGCTGAGCCGCCATCTTCCTGCTCGACCCCACCGTCCAGATCCGCTCCATGCCGCCCCGTTCTGCCGTTCCCCGTCGTCCCATCGACGGATCTCTTCCCGACCGTACTTCTCCACCCTCTGCTGCGCGGCGCCACGCCCCTGCTTCGAGCGGGCGAGCAGGGCGGAGCCGCTCACCCCGTTGACCGCGCCCGCTGTGCGTTGCCGCCACGTGGGCCTCAGGAGCGCCAAGTCCCCAGCGCCCAGCTGGCCTGCTTCCAGCTGGGCTTGGCCCATGCTGAGGCCACCCCGCCGACGCCCCTCTGTTTTTTCCTCCTCTTGGGCCAGCAGATTCGGCCCAGTGTAGTATTTTTTCAGATCTGCGAATTTGTCTATTATCCATAGAACGTCTGTTTTTTAGAATAGTCCCTCATGTTGATTCATTTAATAACTCCACAACCGTGTATCGGATTAAAATAATTTATATAAGAAAAATGCTTAGTTTTTCATCTAGTTTCATAATCTGCTACTTTCATCCATGTTTAAAATGTTTAAACTTGCTGTTTGTTTAATTTTGCATAAATTCCATGTTAAAATGATTTATTTCATAACTAATTAACCGTAGCTCCGAATTTAATAAAATTTATATGTAAATGGGGTGGAAAAATTCTTAGATTAACTTGCTGCACTTTATTTTCCTGTTTAACAATAATAAAATATGGTTTTAGGCAGAACGGTACCAAATCTAAAATATGGACATGGGGATTTGCGGAATTGTTGTTTGTTGTTCCGGCCTCATTTAAACCTGCCTAAATAGTTAGATTAATTATGCTTCACCTCTTGCCATGTTTAACAACATTTAATATTGTTGAGTACATAACTGAGAGAGAACTAACTAATTGATGTGGGTGTTTCATCAATATGCAACTCGTTGCATATTGAGCTCCACTTAATTTGTAGTATTGTTTGTGCACTTTGCCATGCCATGCCTCATTAAACCGGACATGCATCATACTTGATTGTGCATCATGCCATGCTTATGTGATGGTTGTTTACTATATTGTTTGCTTCTTTCCGTTTTGCTTCTCTTGTTAGCTTCGGTTTCGTTCGGAGTTACGAGGATTCGTTCTACTACGTCCGTTTGTCTTCTTCATGGATTCGATCTTCTTCCTTGCGGGATTTCAGGCAAGATGACCGTTACCCTCGATATCACTTCTATCTTTGCTTGCTAGTTGTTCGTTCTATCGCTATGTCGCGCTACCTACCACTTGTTATACCATGCCTCCCATATTGCCATGTCAAGCCTCTAACCCACCTTCCTACCAAACCGTTGTTCGGCTATCTTGCTGCTTTTGCTCAGCCCCTCATATAGCGTTGTTAGTTGCAGGTGAAGTTGAAGAATGCTCCATGTTGGAACATGATTATGTTGGGATATCACAATATCTCTTATTTTAATTAATGCATCTATATACCTAGTAAAGGATGGAAGGCTCGGCCTTATGCCTTGTGTTTTGTTCCACTCTTGCCTCCCTAGTTTCTGTCATACCGGTGTTATGTTCCTTGATTTTGCGTTCCTTACGCGGTTGGGTTTATGGGAACCGCTTGACAGTTCACTTTGAATAAAACTCCTCCAGTAGGGCCCAACCTTGGTTTTACATTTGCCTAACAACCTATTACCTTTCCCTTGGGTTTTCGCGAGCCCGAGGGTCATCTTTATTTTGACCCCCCCCCCCCCCCCCGGGCCGGTGCTTCTCTAAGTGTTGGTCCGAACTGGGCAGCCCGTGGGGCCACCTCGGGGAAAATCGAGGGCTGGTTTTACTCTTAGCTTGTCCCATCCGTTGTGCCCTGAGAACGAGATATGTGCAGCTCCTATCGGGATTTGTCGGCACAGTCGGGTGGTCTTGCTCATCTTGTTTTACCATTGTCGAAATGTCTTGTAACCGAGATTTCGAGTCTGATCGGGTTATTCCGGGAGAAGGAATATCCTTCGTTGATCGTGAGAGCTTGTGATGGGCTTAGTTGGGACACCCCTGCAGGGTATAAACTTTCGAGAGTCGTGCCCACAGTTATGTGGCAGATGGGAATTTGTTAATATCCGGTTGTAGAGAACTTGACACTTGACTTAACTAAGACACATCAACCGCGTGTGTAGCCGTGATGGTCTCTTCTCGGCGGAGTCCGGGATGTGAACACGGTTCGCGTTATGTTTGAACGTAAGTAGTTTCAGGATCACTTTTTGATCACTTCTAGCTTTATGATCGTTGCGTAGCTTCTCATCTTACTCTTATTTGCGTATGTTAGCCACCATATTTGCTTAGCACTTTCTGCAACTCCACCTCATCACCTTATCCTACCCATAAGCTTAAATAGTCTTGATCTCGCGGGTTTTGAGATTGCTGAGTCCTCGTGACTCACAGATACTACCAAAACAGTTGCAGGTGCCGATGATACCAGTGCAGGTGATGCTACCAAACTCAAGTGGGAGTTCGACGAGGACCTTGGCCGTTACTACGTGTCTTTTCCTGATGATCAGGAGTGGAGCCCAGTTGGGACGATCGGGGATCTAGCATTTGGGGTTATCTTCTTTTCATTTGGTTTTGTCCGTAGCCGGACTATGTGTGTACTCTGATTGATGTATGAATTATATGATCTTTGTGTGAAGTGGCGATTGTAAGCCAACTCTATTTATCCCTTTCTTGTTCATTACATGGGATTGTGTGAAGATGACCCTTCTTGCGACAAAACCACAATGCGGTTAAGCCTCTAAGTCGTGCCTCGACACGTGGGAGATATAGCCGCATCGTGGGCATTAAAAGTTGGTAATCGGAGCCATCCCCGACTTAGGAGCCCCCTGCTTGATCGAATCGCTGACGTTGTTGAGTCTAGAACAAAATGTTTTGAGTCTTAGGATTATATATATATCGGAGAGTAGGATTCTTTTTACTCCTCAGCCCCTTCGTCGCTCTGGTGAGGACTCCTGACATAGATGTTTTGTCTTTCCTCTCCTCAAATTTCACAAAAAAAATTTAGGATCACGCGGGTATCTTGGGATCGTTCCGATATTCTTGTGACGAGAACATTGTTCTTGGTGCCTCCTGACATTTAGGGGTTGTGGCAGTGTCCCGAGGAGTTGAGCTCCGAGGTGTTGTCATCACAATTTTATTGTTGCAGTTCTGGAATACCTGAGTTCCGCCGACATCAAAAATCTCTTTTATGCAGTTGTTGGTGAGATAACCTCGACGCCACCCAGTACTAGGGCGGGAGTTCGGGAGTATTGCCCTCAACAGAATAAGCCGGAACAAACACATAACCTGCTCGTATAACGGATGCTTTTCGAAAGGTTGAGGTACACGATTTCCGGAGTTTTCTTGGTTATGTGTTGACGGATGGATACAGCTGGATGTAGGGATTGCTATTTTGGGTGAGATATATTGCTTCCCCTGTATCTCCAACACTGGATTGCATAACCAGAAAGTTTCGAGAGTTTATAGGTGGGAATTCAAGTAGCTCCTAGAATATCTTTCCGACAGATGCATGATATGGGATTGGGTAAATCTCTATCATATGTTTGTTCCGGCTTATTCTGCTAGCCAATCCTTTGTTTTTTTTTGAGTTGTGGTATTCGAGTTGCTTCGTTGTCAAGTGTTGATCCATACCTTCCCTAAATGGTGTTCTCATATTTCTATGGGAGTGCTAATCCTTCTTGATCATTGAGGTTGTCATGTTAATTCTTTTCCAACAGGTGTGCTTCTCTTGAAGTGGATCCGATCATTTCAACATCCGCAAGATCAATTCTAAGTTTTTTCCCAACGGTATCCATTCCATCTGCCCAAGTTGCCTTTGTTTTCCCGCCCTCCCACCCTTTTCTTCAAGGACTCTGATTTCTTAATCGGGTATCCATTTTATTGATGGGAAGTCTTTCCATCCTTTTCCGTCAATGTTCTTATCCGGTGATTCTCAGGAAGATACTAACAGAGCTTCAAGTTTATTATTCTTCATTCTCTTTTCTTCTCCGGTGGATTCAATTCAAGCTTTGTCGATCATATCCTTTCCTCGTTTCAAATGTTTTCCCATGCCGGTGCACCTCTTAATTGCTCACCTCTCTCTCTTCATATCCGAAGTGCCGAGGATATCTCAGAAGATTTGTGTCTCCATTATCAACCCATTCAAGCTATTTCGAGATTATTATCTCATTCAAGTCATTTAATTCACCCGGTGCAATCTCTCGGTAAAATCATTTCAACGGTGTTTCTATTGAGTGGGCCTTAACCCAGAGGTCTTTTCCCAGGATCTTACCTAACTCTTCTAATTATCAGGAGTGATTCTCAAATTCATTTCCATGTTTGACGTATGAATGATTTCTCATCAGTCAAATGTTTCCTCCAAGTTCGCTTTCATATCCTTTTCACTGTTGGTTCAACCTTTCTATTCTTCATTCCGGAGTGCCTCAACAATTCATGGTGGTTCTCATCTTCGTTCTCAAAATTTGAAGACCGAAGAAGAGTTTCGCTAAATCTTGGCCTGTTCTCTTGAAGATTCATAGTTCTAGCTTATGCCATCCTCTCATAATTGTTTTCGATTGTGAAAATTCTTTCACCCATCCGACACATTTCAAGGGTTGCTTTCTTTTCTCGATCATCCGAAGGCCATTATTTCAGAAGATCTCTCGATTCTGAATGGATGTCACTTCATTCATTCTCCAATGCTTCCAGTGCACCGTACAGGTATTCTCTAGTCTGCTTCTCATCTCTTCGTTCTCATGTATCTATATCCCCTCAAGTATCTTCATTCGTTTTCCAATTCTTCCTGGTGAATTGTACCTTTGCTACTCCCATTTCCAATTCTTACGGCGGTTTGTTCAAGATTCCTCTTCCTAGGTTCTCATATTAATTTATTCGTTGTTTAAATCCTACCGGTGGATCATTGAAGACTTTTCTCTAGTTTACGCTATATCTTTCGTAATCCTTTCTACGAGAATAAGTAGTATGCCAAATCCGTTGCTTGTCATCAATTTAAATTGGTGAAGGATACGCATAACATAATTCTTATTATTGTTTCATCCAAGTGATCTAGTTTCTTCTTTCCAGAGTTGTTCATCATGTCGCATTTCTCGGTTCGAGATGCTTCATCTTTTGTTACTGGAGTTCCAGGCTCTCAATTATCTCGTCACGAAGTTCCATCTAAATCATTGCAAGGCTTCACCTTTTGTTTTGAACTTCTCTTTCTTTCTATCATCCTTTTATTACTGGAGTTCTTCATGGAGGCTCTACATGGTGGTTCGTCAAGGATTCTTTTCATTCTTCAATTGTTCTTCAAGATTTCTCTCGAAGCTAAGATCCGCCAAGCTATACTCAAAAATAAACATGGTGCCCAACACATGTTTTTTCTGAGGAATTCAAGTATTCTTCTTCTTGCATTCGAAGTGCAATTCTTTCTACCTAATCTTTTGAGGTGGTGTTATATCATTCTTGACAATTTCCATTCAGTTTTCGCGATTCACATGTTGTCAAGAATGAGGTATTTTAAATCCATCAATCATCTCGTTGGTTTTATCAATTATATTACTTGTTTCTGTAGAGGCAGAATTTCGCATGCTTTCCATAAGCCCACTACAAGTTTATTCGTTTCGTTGTTGGTTTTCCAACAACTCCGTTATAACCTTCTTGGAAGGGTGCTTTCCAAGCTCATTTGTGGCAGAAGTTGGCATTTTCTTCTCTGTTCCTTTATCCCAATAATCTAGCTTCTACTCTTTCGTTCAGGAGGCATTGTGATGTTGCTCTCTTTGACTGATCATCTTGTTTTGTCAAGATCATGTTCTTTTATTGCTTATCCATTTAACCGGAGTGTTGTCTCTATCATTCCTCTTTTAACCGGAGTCTCATCCAAGTGCTTTCATTTTGCCAAGTTCATATTCTATTCCTTCCATTTCCAACCGGAGTGTTGTCGTAATTGTTCTTTAAAGTTCCTTGTACATCTTGTTTCAACCGGAGTGCTTGCATGTACTTCTTGCCCATTGCAACCATTTTCTTATGTCTTTTAACCTAGAAGGTTCTTGTATTGTTCTTGTTCCTCTTGTCGAACGGAGTATTTTAAATATTGTTCACCTCCGTCGTGTCATTTCTTCAAGCTTTGAGACTTCTCAAGGTTTGCTGGTTTCACTCTTTTGTCAAAGAAGCAACTTAGTTTTACCTCTTCTCTTCCTCTTCCGTTTCTCTCTGGTGCCATCCTAGATTTCGGGACGAGATCCTCTTGTAGTGATGGAGTGTTGTAACACCCCGGATGTAACTTTCAATAATTGTAACTCCAGCTCTTACCATTTCTGGCTATGTGATATGATATTTCCTTCATGGTTGGGTTTTGTCCTCCGTTTTGCATTTTGTTCATGTCATGCATTTCATCTCATGTCATCTTTCGCATTACATCGGCATTGTTTTATTAAAACTTGCATCCGCTCGTAGTTGCCGCTCCTCGGTTCTCTCCGTTGCGTTCATTGACCGTTCCGAGACCAACCGTGTTTTTGATTCCCTCTTTTCCAACCACCTAACCTCTCTGCACAACCACCGAACCCCTCTTGTGCGCGTCTGAAAACTGCTCCAAACCCGATCCGGGCTGTTGTGACCGATGAGTCCGGATCATCCCCAAGCATCTATAAAACACCTTCGTTTTCTTATTTGGACTCCCTAGACAATTCATTCTCGACCACCCGATACGATCGGACGGACCGAATACCCCCTAACCTAATCCACCTGATGTATATATATCGTCCAACCCTAGTTCTAGGATCAGTCCCATCCATTCCATCCGTCCCATCCGTCTCCACCTCCTCGTTTTCTTCTCCTGCCCCCAATCCAACCAGTAGCCTCCGGCATTTCCCTTGCTTTCCGCCGCCACCCAACCAGTGCATCCTTCCCGATCCACCAACCACGGCACCTACACCATCCTCCCTCCTCGAGCCCGAGGCCATGCGTCCTTTGCTCGATCTCCGCCGGAGGCCGCAGTCATGCCTCCCGCTCCCTCCTCGATCCAGATCAAGAGGGGTTCGATCCCCAGCCTCCCCGTCCTCCTAGTTACCTCGTCGCTGGTGAGCATCGTCGTTGGACCAACCCGGCCAGGCCAGTACCCCCGTCGTCCCTCTGCCTTCCTTCTCCTTTCCACGAGCTCCTCTGCCCGTCGCCCCTCTCCTGCAGCCGCCCGAGCATCGGCCAGCTCACTGGAGCAGACCACCAGCACCACAGACCTCCTCTGCCCGATGCCATGGATGACCTCGAGCTCTCCCGCAACGCCGGCCTCCTCAACCACCTCGTGCCACCACCGGCGGCTCGTCGCCGGAGACCCCCCAGCAAGTCACCAGCGTCGCTCCCCGCCATCTTCAGCCTCGTGCCGTCCAAGCCGCCGCCGTCACTTGCCTCCTGCTGCCGCCTCCACTGCTGCGCTGGATCTGCGCCGGCCTCGTCGAACCTCGCCTCTACCTCACCCAGATGACCACGAGCAGTACCAGGCCCCGCCACCCTGCCGTCTCCTTCCTCTGTTTCTTCCCTTCCCTCCGGTTCCCTCTCTCCCTTTATGATCTCTCTGTTTCTCTAAACAGGAGTTCAGCTCACCACCGACCGGAGCTGCTGGAGCTGAGTCGCCGTCTTCTTGCTCGACCCTACCGTCCAGATCCGCTTCGTGCCTTCCTGTTCTGCCGTTCCCCGTCGTCCCCTCGACGGATCTCGTCCCGCCGGACTTCTCCACCCTCTGCTGCGTGACGCCATGCCCCTGCTTCGAGTGGGCGAGCAGAGCGGAGCCGCTCACCCCGTTGACCGCGCCTGCAGCGCGTTCCCGCCGCGTGTGCCTCAGGAGCGCCAAGTCCCCAGCGCCCAGCCGTCCTGCTTCCAGCTGGGCTTGGCCCATGCTGAGGCCACCCCGCCGACGCCCCTCTGTTTTTTTCCTGCTGTTAGGCCAGCAGATTCAGCCCAGTTTACTATTTTTTTCAGATCTGCGAATTTTTCTATTATTCAGAGAACGTCTGTTTTTCAGAAAAGTCCCTCATGTTCATGCATTTAATAACTCGACAACCATGCATCACATTAAAATAATTTATATATGAAAAATGCTTAGTTCTTCATCTAGTTTCATAATCTGCTGCTTTCATTCATGTTTAAAATGTTTAAACTTGCTGTTTGTTTAATTTTGCATAAATGCCATCTTAAAATGATTTATTTCATAACTAATTAACCGTAGCTCCGAATTTAGTAAAAGTTGTATGTAAATGGTTGAAAAATGCTTAGATTAACTTGCTGCACTTTATTTTCTTGTTTAACAATAATAAAATATGGTTTTAGGCAGAACGGTACCAAATCTAAAATATGGACATGGGGATTTTCGAAATTGTTGTTTATTGTTCCAGCCTCATTTAAACTTGCCTAAATAGTTAGATTAATTATGCTTCACCTCTTGCCATGTTTACCAACATTTAATATTGTTGGGTACATAACCGAGAGAGAACTAACTATTTGATGTGTTGTTTCGTCAATGTGCAACTCATTGCATATTGAGCTCCACTTAATTTGTAGTATTGTTTGTGCACTTTGCCATGCCATGCCTCATTAAACCGAACATGCATCATACTTGATTGTGCATCATGCCATGCTTATGTGATGGTTGTTTACCATGTTGTTTGCTTCTTTCCGGTCTGCTTCTCTCATTAGCTTCGGTTCCGTTCCAGAGTTGTGAGGATTCGTTTGACTACATCCGTTTGTCCTCTTCATGGATTCGGTCCTCTTCCTTGCGGGATTTCAGGCAAGATGACCATTACTCTCGATATCACTTCTATCTTTGTTTGCTAGTTTCTCGTTCTGTCGCTATGTCGCGCTACCTACCTCTTGTTATACCATGCCTCCCATATTGCCATGTCAAGCCTCTAACCCACCTTCCTAGCAAACCGTTGTTTGGCTATGTTGCCACTTTCGCTCAGCTCCTCTTATAGCATTGTTAGTTGCAGGTGAAGTTGAAAATTGCTCCATGTTGGAACATGATTATGTTGGGATATCATAATATCTCTTATTTTAATTAATGCATCTATATACCTGGTAAAGGGTGGAAGGCTCGGCCTTATGCCTGGTGTTTTGTTCCACTCTTGCCGCCCTAGTTTCCGTCGTACCGGTGTTATGTTCCTTTATTTTGCGTTCCTTACGCGGTTGCGTTTATGGGAACCCTTTGACAGTTCGCTTTGAATAAAACTCCTCTAGCAGGGCCCAACCTTGGTTTTACATTTGCCTAACAACCTATTACCTTTCCCTTGGGTTTTCGCGAGCCCGGGGGTCATCTTTATTATAACCCCCCCCCCCCCCCCGGGCCAGTGCTTCTCTAAGTGTTGGTCTGAATTGGGCAGCCCACGGGGCCACCTCGGGGAAACTTGAGGGCTGGTTTTACTCGTACCTTGTCCCATCCGGTGTGCCTTGAGAACGAGATATGTGCAGCTCCTATCGGGATTTGTTGGCACAGTCGGGTCGTCTTGCTGGTCTTGTTTTACCATTGTCGAAATGTCTTGTAACCGGGATTCCGAGTCTGACCGGGTTATTCCGGGAGAAGGAATATCCTTCATTGACCATGAGAGCTTGTGATGGGCTAAGCTGGGACACCCCTGCAGGGTATAAACTTTCGAGAGCCGTGCCCGTGCTTATGTGGAAGATAGGAATTTGTTAATATCCGGTTGTATAAAACTTGACACTTGACTTAACTAAAACGCATCAACCGCGTGTGTAGCTGTGATGGTCTCTTCTCGGCGGAGTCCGGGAAGTGAACACGGTTTGTGTTATGTTTGAACGTAAGTATTTTCAGGATCACTTCTTGATCACTTCTAGCTTTACGATCATTGCGTAGCTTCTCATCTTACTCTTATTTGCGTATGTTAGCCACCATATTTGCTTAGCACTTGCTGCAACTCCACCTCATCACCTTATCCTACCCATAAGCTTAAATAGTCTTGATCTCGCGGGTTTTGAGATTGCTGAGTCCTCGGGACTCACAGATACTACCAAAACAGTTGCAGGTGCCGATGATACTAGTGCAGGTGATGCTACCGAACTCAAGTGGGAGTTCGACGAGGACCTTGGCCGTTACTACGTGTCTTTCCTGATGATTAGGAGTGGAGCCCAGTTGGGACGATCGGGGATCTAGCATTTGGGGTTATCTTCTTTTCATTTGGTTTTGTCCGTAGCCGGACTATGTGTGTACTCTGATTGATGTATGAATTATATGATCTTTGTGTGAAGTGGCGATTGTAAGCCAACTCTATTTATCCCTTTCTTGTTCATTACATGAGATTGTGTGAAGATGACCCTTCTTGCGACAAAACCACAATGCGGTTATACCTCTAAGTCGTGCCTCGACACGTGGGAGATATAGCCGCATCATGGGCGTTACAGGTCCGCTGGTGGGCACACCATTCCTTGCGGGTTGCACTCTTCGCGTTTGCCTCCCCAACGGTCGGGACACCCACGGACTCCGCCGATCCAAGATACATGCCAGCATTTTGACGGTGGAGCATATGAGGCACTAGAACGGAGGAGGGTGGTGGCGCAAAAGTGGAAGGAGGGAGGAATTAAACACCCATACGGCATGTACCGTCGGTGAACGCGATGTCTATAGCTTGACTAAATAGGAATTTATTGACGGGTATGGCTGGATCTCAATCGAATTTCTCAAATCAACCGTTTCAGCATAGGACGTTTTTCATTTCCATTTTTATTTTTCTTCTTTCATGTACCTTTTCTCGCGTGCAGCTAATGTGTAAGTATAATCGTGCTCGGTGTGGCCAATAGAAAATATACAATCGTAGTTGTGCACAACTGACAAAGGATGTGCAATTCTAGTTGCGCACGAGGACGGACGTGCAACTGTTGTTGCGCTAAGCTGGGTTGCATGCAACTGTAATGTTTCGCTGGCGAGCGTGCGCAATTGCAACCGTAGTTGCCCACAGCCAGGAGCCTGCAACAACTGTAGATTCGACGGTTCAAGAGTTCATTGAGAAATAATTCTTGTTAATCGACTGAGCAATAGCCATCTTGTTAATTTAATTCACGATATATTTTTTATTTTGGGGAAAAAAATCCTGGATGCATTATCAGAGCAAGTGGCATGAAAGCCAGGCACGTCAACAGGAAAAATGGTAGTAGCTTGCCCATGAAGCTATGTTACAAGAGCCGTTGAACAAGTGGCGTAAAACTCCAAGCTCCTATGACAAGATGACATAGAGAAGTGACCTCCAAAAGCATGAAAGCTCCAGATCACATATAGCCAGGTGTCGGAGGATCGGTTGATCAAGATTGATGAGCCAAGCGCTTGTCACTCATGTATCCGAAATATTGCTGCTGATCAATCACACATGACAGTACATGAGTGTCCTCATCGAAAACGCTCAAGATCGGTGAACCAACCGCTCCGTTCACATTGCACTCCAGGCACCGCAAATAATCTTTATGTGTGAACACATGCGTCGCATACCATCAACAAATGCTCGAGACTGCGTAGCCAATCACTCCACTAGCTTCCAGAAAATGATGTTGTCGCCGACTGCTCAACATCTGCAAACCTACTCAACCCACCTAGATAAAAATATCTATGTCAACTTGATGGGCATAGTTTTTTATAAACACGAAATGCAACAAATAGTTATAAAGAGAATATACCACATTCGAATCATAAACCGGACGAGGGCCGACGGGGACAGATATCAAAACCATGGCACTATGTATAACAAACAACGTATGGGTAAGACAATTATAAAAGTAACTATATATCTAAGTCATACAAACATGGTTTTTTTATATAAAAAGATAAGAACAAGAGGCTCACCACAAGGTGGTGCCGGTGACGGGACGGTGCGGACAATCGACGTGGTTAGGACGGAGACGGGAAGGCACTAAGTAAACCACACCTACATATGTAAACTAAGAGTTATTTTGAGCTCAAATTGCATATAAATCAAATAAACTACCACATATAATTCCTCCCAAATTACTAAAACCCACAAATTACTCACTATATAGAGCATTACAAGAGCTAATCTAGCAATGAGAGATGAAAGGACAAAGTTGCTAACCTTTGTGATCACTTGAATGGATAGGAGCCTTCAAATCTTGACAAAATTTGGTCAAAATGTGTGATCAACTCGAGACATCTCTAGTCCAGGTTCGTGCCATGAACCGGGACTAAAGGTGTTGGTGGGGCCGCAGCCTGACACCAGCATGCCACCACCTCTTTCGTCCCGGTTCGCGGGCACGAACCGGGAGTAGAGGTTCGCCACGAACCGGTACTAATGGTCACTGCCCGCCTAGCCGTTGGAACTGGACCTAATGATCACATTAGTGCCGGTTCAACCAGAAACTGGGACTTATGTGCTTCACATTAGGCCCTTTTTATACTAGTGTCTGCAAAGTTCCGCCACTTTCTCTCGATTTTTCTCCACTACGACCCGTCAGCGTGTACTCTCAACTTCCCGTCTTTCTTACGGTCTTCTTTGTGCCATCGCATCAATTTGGCATGCTCTTTGTTTTGGAACAAACGTTTCAACCTTGGTATTATATGAGCATACCACATCACCTTGGCAGGAATCCTCTTCCTAGGGCGCTCGCCCTCAACATCATCAAGGTCATCGCGGCTGATCTTATAGTGCAATGCACCGCATACCGGGCATGCATTCAAATTCTCGTACTCCTCACCGTGGTAGATGATGTAGTCATTAGGGCCTACATGTATCTTCTGCACCTCTAATCCTAGAGGGCAGACAACCTTCTTTGCTTTGTACGTACTTTCGGGAAATTCGTTGTCCTTTGGAAGCATCTTCTTTAACATTATCAGCAACTTTTCAAATCCCTTATCAGATACACCATTCTCTGCCTTCCATTGCAGCAATTCCAGTGTGGTACCCAGCCTTTTCTTGTCATGTTCGCAATTTGGGTACAAAAATTCTTGTGATGCTCTAACATGTGTTGCAACTTCAACTTCTCCTTTTCACTTGCGCAGTTTCTCTTTGCATCAGTAATGGCCCGACCAAGATCATCAGCGGGCTCATCTGATGCCTCTTCTTTAGCTTCTTCCCCCATTGTAGTACCAACGCATCCCAGGGAACCCATGGCCAGGGTAGCTGTCATCATCCTCTTCTTCTTCATTCTCTTCCATTAGAACCCTTCTTTCTCCGTGCTTGGTCCAACAGTTATTGCCGGACATGAAACTAGACGTAAATAGGTGGATGTGAATGACTATTGAGTTAAGAGTATTGTTATCATTCTTACAGACAACACATGGACAACACATAAAACCATCCGGCCGCTTGTTTGCCTCAGCCGCAAGAAGAAAAGTATGCACGCCATCAACGAACTGGGGAGAGCGTCGGTCATCGTACATCCATTGTCGGCTCATCTTCATTACACAACACCAAAAGGACCAAATTAATACAAGTTTGTACAAACTTATTCTCATAAAACAACATACAAAAACTCTCTAGCTAAAGCATTTAAATGCAACAATAAATGTGACCAAGATCGCAACTAATGTAACAATTGATCCAGCAGCATAGTGATACCAAGCCTCTTTATTAACGACATATTTTCTAATCTTTCTAATCTTCAAGCGCATTGCATCCATCTTGATCTTGTGATCATCGACGACATAGGCAACATAAAACTGCAGTTTCATCTTCTCTTCTTTAATTCTTTTCAATTTTTCTTTCAAATACTCGTTTTCTTTTTCCATTAAATTTAACTTCTTGGCAAGAGGGTCGGTTGCAATTTCCGGTTCACATACCTCCTACATAAAAATATCTATGTCAACTTGGTACTTTCAGATAGCATCAGTGAACGGAGATCCTCCGGCACGTTCGCAGTTGTCAGGAGATCTCCATGTCGTCTTGCTCTAGCCGCAAGTTCATGAGCTAGGCAGTTTTGCTTCCTCTTAACAGCTGAAATTTTGGCTGAACTGAAAAGCTGAAGAGCACATTTTATCTCACTGACAGTACCGAAGCACTCTGACCGGTTAGTATTGCCTTCTCCCAGTTCATTGGCAATCATAGCGCACTCCGTTTCAACGATGATTGGACCCCGGTACAGCCCCGCTAACACCACTAGGCCTGTCAAAATAGCTTGTCCCTCTGCCTCTTCAACTGATCTGCAGGTTCTCATTTGGGTGCTCGACAAGATGAGGGCTAGGCCCCTGTGGTTTCGAGCAACCCCGCCAGCCCACGCTTGTCCCGTCTCCGCCAAGTACTCAGTGTTAGTGTTCAGTTTTACCACTCCTGATGGTGGGAGCTTCCATTGGGCAGACGTACTATCCTCCGAGAGATTCTCAGTATTGGAGGGGCGAGTAGCAGACAGAGTCCAGCACTTTTTGCCCTTGTGCCCATCATTTGACAATGACAGGTTCTTGATTTCCTCTTTGTACTGCACTAGGAAAAGCACCGACCTTGAAACAGATTCTTTGCCTGTATTATGAACACAATCCTCCCTTAGGAACAAAGCTCTCCACAATAACAGCAGTATTTTCCGCCTCATCTCCATGTCATATCTGTCAAGTAGGATCTGTGACCAGTCTGATCCCGTATACCAGAATTCTTTCTCTTCTGGGAGTGTCCACTCTTTCCTCATGGCGAATCTCAATGCCTTGCTTTTTGTGCATGAAATAACAGCATGGTATTCATCTTCATCCCCATTTCCACAGATTTCGCACACACTATCATGAGCAATAGTATGTCTAATTTATTTTATTTTGTAGCCAAAGTGTTCGTTGCAATGCGCCATCCAAAAATCTTAATTCTCTCTGGCATATTCAGTATCCATATAACATCCCAGATACTCCTATTCCCAGCTGCATTTCCGGAGCTTGATGCACCTACAGGAGCGTTGTTTTCCAAACTGGCAGCGAGTTTGTACGCGCTTCGTATAGTAAAGACGTCTTTTTTTCATAGTGCCAAGCAATACAATCATCCATGTCCATCAAAGGGATTTTGATCTTATATATCTCCTCTGCTTCAAAAGGATAAAACATGCTTCCAATCAGATTCTTATCCCACTCTCTTGTCACCGAGCCAATAAGTTGGTTTACCCAACGGAGTCTAGATCTTCTTATAAAGTTTGCTGATTTCAGACCATCATTCCTTGGAATCCACTGGTCCCTCTGAATTTGGATGCTCTTGCCATTGCCCACTCTCCAGATGAGACCCTTTTTTAGCAGCTCTAGTCCATGTTCAACCCCCCCTCCAAACTGGTGAAGCATCCACAGAGAAAACCGTATTGAGGAGGTTTCCCTTTGGATAGTACTTTGATTTCAGAACCCTTGCACACAGGCTGTGGCGTTTTTGGATGAGTCTCCAACATTGTCTCGCTAGTAGGGCCACATTGAACAGATGCATATCAAGAAAACCTATCCCTCCTGCTCGCTTTGGTTTAGACGGTCTATTCTACTAATATTAGCAGAATAGTTATTCTGATAACACTTCCGCACTGCACGCTCAACGCGAGGGCACTGCATCCCTATCGAACGAGCACTGCAATGTCACCAGAAAAAACTGCATGCATTTTTCCGGCATTGTTTTCACTCCAGTTTCTAAGTCGTTTGTCGGAACGAGGCATATAATATATCATTGGATAGCTATGTAAAATGCACAGCCTCGTCATGTTGAACACTTTTCGAGATTCATCACGGTTTAAGAGCAGTTTCAAAAACAGTGCGCGCATGACGGGACGTAGCGAGCGTATTTTCGTTATTTTTTCTAAACCACATATCAGAATGAAGCAAACTATACGGTGTTGGAAAGATATCGTCGAGCCGCATCTTTTTCATATCTATTATTTTTTCTAGTTCGTTACGGTTTAAGAGCATTTTTAAATTTAGTAAATCGCGGAATTGTGTTTGTTGAATTTTTTGTAATTTTCGGTACTGTTTTTCGCTCCAGTTTTGAACCGTTTGTCGAAACAAGGCATATGATACGTTGTTGGAACGTTATGAACGAGGTGCAACTTTCATATGTTGAAATGTTTTTGAGATTCCTTACGGTTTTTAGTTAATTTTGAAAATCGTGCGGCTGACGATGCAAGGCAGCGGTAGTTTTTTCGCGAAATTTTTACAAACCGTTGGTCAAAATGATTCAAATTACACGCCGTTGGAAAGATATCGATGAGGCGCAACATTTTCATGTAGAACACGCTCTCTGATTCCTTACGGTTTAAGAGCAATTTTGAATTTACCGAAATGCGGAGACTCTATTTTTCGTGACACCAAAATCGACGAGTGAACCGCATCCGACAGAAAACCCCACTGCTTAAGACTGGAAACCGCACTACATCAGACAAGCAAGTGAACTTCATGGTTATTTTTTGTCGAACGTAAATTTTTTTGAGAAGGAAGTGAAGTGTGCTTCACATCGAACGAGTGAACCGCAACACTATCGAAAAGTCAATGACGATACATTTTTGTCGTTTCCATAACATATTTTCAGCGTTTCATGTTTTTTGGGAGTAGGTGAACCGCAAGACAACCGAAAGTGTACCACAACACTAGCGGAAGTGAGTCGCAACACATTTTTCTGTACAAGGTGAACTATGTACTCCTACGGGAACCACACGCTGTCAGCAGCCGGACTGCATGGCGCCGGTGGGGCGTGATGCGTGCACCCATGTACTGGACCGCTTTGCGTCGGCGGGGGCAAGGGGTGCAGCTGATGTTGGATGGGTCAACACATCTGCTGGCGAGCTGCACTGCAGAAGGGCGAATAGCACTGCACTGCACTGCAGATCCGACCACAAGCCTCGTGCCACCAGACTGCAAGCATAATTGCCGGTGTATTGGACATCCAGCCGCACCGCACTGACGCCCCAACATAACTGCAGTGATGTGCGCAAGTGAAATCTGAAAAAGCAAAAAACAATCGATGGGGAGGAGAGGACGCTCGAGGCCGGTGGTTGTGGCGTCGTGGCCGACGACGAGGGAGGCCAGCAGAGGCAAGCGATGGCCGGCGAACCTGCATGAAGACGGGGGCCTCAACCGAGCTGCACGGGGGCCGTGACCGAGCTGCACAGGGGACCGCGACCGAGCTGCACGAAGACAGGATCTCTCTCCTCCTCCTCTTTGTCTCCGCTCGGATCCGAGGCGAGGCGGCGATCCAGATCCAGGTCCGGTGCGGGTGCGGCGAGGCGGCATGCCCAGAGTTGGAGGTGGTGGAGGTGCAGGGTGTGCTGCAGCCGCAGCCCTGCTTCTCTGGCCGCATCCAAGGCCTCCACATCGGCCGCCTGTACTCCACTTCCTCCGCCCCGTCATCCAAGGCAAGAACCACAAACTCTCCTCACGGCGGTCGGGCGCGAGGAAGAAGATGGCTGGGCGGCGCCTACTCACGCGGCCAGGTGCGGAGAGGAAGGCGGGTGGGTGGTGTTGGCTTGCCGAGGCCGCGCGCAGAGATGGAGGCGGCGGAGCGATGCTGGCTCGCGGTAGCTGGCTGCAGAGAGGAAGGTGGTGGGGCGGCTTGCTGATACGTCTCCAACGTATCTATAAGTTTTGATTGCTCCATACTATTATATTACCCCTTTTGGATGTTTATGGGCTTTATTTTACACATTTATATCATTTTTGGGACTAACCTATTAACCGGAGGCCCAGCACATATTGCTGTTTTATTGCCTGTTTCAGTATTTTGAAGAAAAGGAATATCAAACGAAGTCCAAACGGAATGAAACCTTCGGCAGCGTTATTTTTGGGAAGAATATGATACTGGAGACTTGGAGTTCCTGTCAGAAGATCCTTGAGGAGGCCTGGAGATAGGGGGCGCGCCCCCCTACTGGGCGCCCCTGTCTCGTGGGCCCCTCGAGCACCTCCCGACCGACTTCTTTCGCCTATATAGTCCCACGTACCCTAAAAACATCCACAGAGAAGATAGATCAGGAGTTCCGCCGCCGCAAGCCTCTGTGGCCACCAAAAACCTCTCGGGAGCCCGTTCCGGCACCCTGCCGGAGGGGGAACCCATCACTGGTGGCCATCTTTCATCATCACGGCGCTATCCATGACGAGGAGGGAGTAGTTCACCCTCGGGGCTGAGGGTATGTACCAGTAGCTATGTGTTTGATCTCTCTCTCTCTCGTGTTCTCTCTATGGCACGATCTTGATGTATCGCGAGCTTTGCTATTATGGTTGGATCTTATGATGTTTCTCCCCCTCTACTCTCTTGTGATGAATTGAGTTTCCCTCTTGAAGTTATCTTATCGGATTTAGTCTTTGATTTAAAAACACTTGATGTATGCCGTGTTTATCTGTGGTGACAATGGGATATCACGTGCCACTTGATGTATGTTTTGGTGACCAATTTGCGGGTTCCGCCCATGAACCTATGCATAGGGGTTGGCACACGTTTTCTTGACTCTCCGGTAGAAACGTTGGGGCACTCTTTGAAGTACTTTGTGTTGGTTGGATGAATCTGAGATTGTGTGATGCATATCGTATAATCAAGCCCATGGATACTTGAGGTGACAATGGAGTATCTAGGTGACATTAGGGTTTTTGTTGATTTGTGTCTTAAGGTATTATTCTAGTATGAACTCTATAATGGATTGAGCGGAAAGAATACCTTTATGTTATTTTACTACGAACTCTTGAATAGATAGAACAGAAAGGATAACTTTGAGGTGGTTTCGTACCCTACCATAATCTCTTCGTTTGTTCTCCGCTATTAGTGGCTTTGGAGTGACTCTCCGTTATTATTGTTGAGAGAACTTGCACTAGTGAAAGTATGAACCTTAGGCCTTGTTTCCTATCATTGCAATACCGTTTACGCTCACTTTTTTCATTAGTTACCACTAGTGCAGAACCGGGCAATAGCACCGGTTCGTAAGGCCCTTTAGTGCCGGTTCCATAACCGGCACTAAAGTGTGGGCACTAAAGGCCCCCCCTTTAGTACCGGTTCAGCATGAACCGGTGCTAAAGGGCAACCACGTAGCACGAGCCAGCTCCGGGGGCCTGGAGCCCTTTAGTACCGGTTGGTTTGGGGTTTTTTTAGTTTTATGATTTCTTTTTCATTTAATTTTGTGTTTCCATTTTAATTCTTTTTCGTTTGCTGGTATTTTACGATACTACACATTGTACACGTTATGCATATATATATATATATATATATATATATATATATATATATATATAGGTAAATTGTATGGGACACCTAGGTGCCTGGGCACCTAGTTGCCCGTTATAGTAAGTGATATTCATTATGCATGATATTCATTATGCACTTTGTTTGCATGCACTATCAGCTATAATAGGCAATTATTGCTTTCCAAAAACAATATCCTACTACTTTCCTTGTAATGATTCATTTCCAAAACGAAAAAGGGTATGTATATTCCTTTCCAAACAAAAAGGTATGTATATACGCTCTGATTTTTTTAAGGTATGAGATATGACCAAATAATACGAAATAATATTGTCGCAAATGTTTGTATGTGTAATTACGACGTATATTATGCATTCTTCTGATGATTTACTTTTGAAGATATGAAGTGTTAAAAAATTAGGGCCGGGTCACACTTTTTGGCGAATAATATTTTTATTCAAAATAAGGCCACCAGATAATATAAAATGTAATCCTAATTATTTTTTACTTTTAGAAATATATATGATGCATGCTGAATATCCACACATGATTTTTTTTCCTACGTACATATACCCACACACAATTCTTTTTAATTTTAGGAATGTATGTTACATGCCAATACCCATACGTGATTTTTCGTACGTACATGGACCTAACATATCATACCCGCATACCCTTTTTTAGTACATGCATGCTTTGAAGATATACATAAAACTGATATACTTTGAACGATACATAACCCAAAAAATGATACACCATTTTTAATACACGTAAATTATTTTGAGACATACCCGTAAATGATATTGGAGATATACCTAGAAATAGTATAATTTACATATACGACAGATATTGGCCAGGTATATGAAAAAGTTAGTACATGACTAGGTATATAATTTTTCTAGGTATATGAATTAGTACGTGACTAGGTATATGATTTTTATAGGTATATAAATCAGTATGTGACTAGGTATATGAATTAGTATGTGACTAGGTATACGATTTTTATAGGTATGTAAATTAGTACGTGACGAGGTATATGAATTCTTATAGGTATATGAATTAGTACGTGAATTTTTATAGGTATATATAAATTAGTACGTGACAAGGTATGTAAAAAAATAACACATCAATAAAATACACGTACCATGCATGGACCATTAATTGTTGATTTTCTCTTGTTTAATGAGGGCATTAAGTGTCCAAATCAATCAATAAATCTTTCCTAATTAAAGTGTCAACGTTTAACCCATTAGTTCTAGTACTAATACAGGTGCACACATCTTAGTGTAATCCGACGGTTTGTAGGAAAGGTGCCCAGGCACCTAGGTGCCCCAAATGACCGTTCTATATATATATATATATATATATATATATATATATATATATATATAAATAGAATTTCTAGAAGAACCAATCATGCATATATATATCATCAATGTCTCACAAACCACCATATTAATTAATTCACACATACACACATGTATAGCTATATACAATTTCTCCTACATATGCATGTTGCCTTCGGAGCCAAGGACATTAGCCTAATTGGTGCCTTCGGAGCACGATGACAATCGGAAGTGGTTCATGGTAGCGGGTAATAGTATTATCCCTTCGGATTTATGACCTGGTCGAGCAAAAATCCCGCTATTTCCTCTTGAAGTGCTTCTACGCGCTCCGTTTCTAGGAGCTTCTCCCGCACCTCTTTCAACTGTTAAGAAGGAGATCAATATGCATGTGTATTATTTGTGTGACTAGATATCGATAATGGTGTAAAAATTATGAATAGTGTTCTGACAAGCGTACCCATTCCTGTCTTTGAGATCTGCTCCTTTCGGACGCCATCATGTGAATGTTCTCGCAAACGCAGAATGCACACAGATCAGTCCCCCGCGCCTGCTTCAGGGCCTTTACGAGAATGGAATTTGATCAGATAATAATTAATCAAGCATGATAATTAAAGAGATGGCAGCTAGCTAGCTAACTAATACTACTTAATTACTTACCTTGGGTCGAAACCATTTAAGCTTTTTTTTTCCATTCGCCTTCCGGGACGCTGATGAACCTTGCCCAAGCCCTACCCACCGACAAAGAAAATGAATAAAGGGGTTATTAAATAGTTCATATCATGAAATGACAAACTAAATAGGCCGAGATATATAGTTAATAATGATTGAAATTACCTGTTGACTATCCCAAACAAGATGTTATAGTCAGTATTTGCTTTGAGTAGTGAGTCCAGTATTTCAACTGTTCCGGCGTCAACTTTAATGATACACAAGATCCAGTGAAATCTGCATGCACACACGTTTGCATGTCTTAATTAAGCGGGCATATGTAAGCAAAAACATGTAGCTAGCTAGTAGGCAAAAACAGAGAATTTGTAGTACAAGACAGTGTGACTCACTAGAAGTTGTAAGGAAGTAGTATATCTTCATTGTATTTGAGGCGCTTCAAGAACTCTAGCATGTTGTCCTCTACGTCCTTTTCATGATGTGGATTTATTAGCCATGTGTATTCATTAACGGTGTTTGGGTCAATGAACCCAATGCCAAAGCGTCCACCTTTTCTCATTTCATACATCTTCATCCTGCATAATACCATAGAAAAGAATATAGTGAGGATAATTACAGGTAATGATTGATCAAAAGGATCACTACAGCTAGCTTGAGACTTAAATTATAGAAAGAAATCACTTATAGACAATAGCAACTGATGATAGATTTGTCGAGTGCGTCTTGATTGTATAACTGAAACAGTTCAGAATACTCAATGGACAGAGCTTTCTGATGGAAGTAATGTTCCTCCTTGACATTCACCATGAGGGACTCTCGATTGGAAATCTTGGTAATGTTCATGTACCATTGATGCAATTCATACATTCTCGTTGGGAGGTTCTTGACCTTGTCTGGCTCGACCGAAGGTTGGCTCCGGACATATTTCCGCTTTATTTCATCCTCTGTAAGTACAGGCATGGGCTCGATCTCGAGGAGTTGTCCAACAGTGATGTTGAGAACTTCAGCCTGCATTATATGATCCTTGGTTATTACCACATTGCCCACCTCGGGAACGTAAAATGTTTGCCCACAATAATATTGGGCGCGCGTACTGTCACGTGTTGTTGGCACAACAAGCGAGGGTATCGATTGCGCCGCCTGTTCTCCCAGCTAGGGAATGGTTTTCCCGCATTTTTTGACAGCTGCTTGTTGTTTGCTCGATCCCGAGCTCGCCTCCTTACGTAGACGTGCTCGATTTAACTTCCTGATGTGGTGCTCATAGTCTGTGTCAACAGGCTTGGGAGCTGGTGGTTGAGCCATACGAATGAAGTGGTCAATCATTTCCTCAGGCACTTTCTCCCTTGGCGGCGGTGGCGGTTTTGGTGCAAAATGGGCTTCCACCTCGGCCTTCGATATGGCTGCGTTTTCCTCCTCGGACTTGTCATAAGGCCTCTGCGGAAGAGGCGTGAGGCTTGGACCATATTTATATCGCTTGCCTCCGCCTGTACTTCCTGTACTACCTCGACTCGTACCGCTACGCACCATAGCTGCGGGGTGTCTCTTTTGCGATTGCTGAGGCGGCGGAGACGGCTGACGGGGCTGAGTTGGACGAGGAGGAGTGGCCTGAAGCTGTGCCGGACTTGGAGGAGGAGTGGCCTGAGGTTGTGCCGGACTTGGAGGAGGAGTGGACGTCTGACGCTGTGGCGGACTTGGAGGAGGAGGAGTGGCCTGACACTTTGCCGGACTTGGAGGAGGAGTGGCCTGACACTTTGACGGACTTGGTGGACTTGCAGGAGCGGGAGTCTGCTGACTCGGTGGCGGACTTCGACGAGGAGTCGGCTGACGCGATGTCGGTGGCCTTCGAAAGATGATGCAATCCTTTTTCCATAGGATGATACGATGTTTGGCCTCTCCGAGAAAGCGCTCGTCGTCACCTCCAGGAATGTCAAGCTGTAGCTCCGAATATGGTGGGTCCACCACCTCATCAACCAAGACACGAGCATTGCCCGTTGGAATCGGGTTGCAATGGAAGGTTGCCTCGGGGGGATTTGTAAAAGCAATGGCGTCCGCCACCTTCATGGATATGTTCTTCATTTTGACGTGTAGCTCGCAGTTAGTGTTCTCCGTGATGTCATCCACGGGGTATCTACCTAGCATTGCATCGTCCGGGGCGGAACCCATGCTGCTTCTCGGCATGGATGGGGCGGTGCTATCCAATGCTGGATCATCCGCTAGCTGCTACAGCTGCTGAGACCCCCTTTGATGGGTAAGTGAGTCGATCTGCTCCTGCTGCCACTGGAATTTGACTGCCAATTCCGCTTGACTTGCTTCTAGGCCTTGAAGGCATTCATAGTCCCGCTTCCTCTGCTCCTCCTCCATCTTCCTCTTCTTCTCCTCCGCAATCTTCTTTCTCGCACGGGTTCTGTAGTCGGTGTTCCAGTCTGAAAACCCCTCATACCACGGAATAGCGCCCTTGCCTCGTGTTCTTCCCGGGTGTTCAGGATTTCCCAGGGCACGCGTAAGCTCATCGTTCTCTCTGTTGGGCTAGAACACCCCCGATCGTGCCCCTTCTATTGCAACAAGTATTGCATCATCGGCTCCCTTCAGACTTGCCCTCGTCGAAACATTGCCTGTCTTCGGGTCCAACTCCCCCCATGCGCATAGAACCAAGTCCTGCACCTGGGGGGCCAGCTCTTATTAACCGGAGTGACACCTGCATCCTCCATCTCTTTCTCAGACTTATTCCACTTAGGCATTGCCACCGCATAACCACCTGGCCCCAACTTATGGAACTTATCCCTTTTTTTCAGCATTCTTCTTGTTTATTCTCGACCGTTCCTTAGCTAATTCCGAATCCTTGAATTTCACGAAATCGTCCCAATGAGCACGTTGGTTCTCTAGTGTTCCCTCAAATACTAGAGTCTTCCTTCCTCCCTTGACGTACTTGTCCCATTCACAATTCTTGTGGTTCTTGAATGCAACCGCCATCTTCCTAAGAGCAGCGTCCTTGACTTTCTGCACATCTGCTTCTGTGAAATGATCTGGTAGGGTGAAATGTTCCATGAGAGTATCCCAAAGCAGACCTTTTTGTCTTTTGTCGACAAAAGTAACATCTGGACGTGGAGCAGCGTCCTTTTTGTCTTTTTGTCTTTTGTCTTTTGCTGGCTCTCTCCATTCTTGAAGGGAGATCGGGAGTTGGTCCTTCACAAGAACTCCGCACTGACGAACGAACTTGTCCGCAATCTTCTTAGGCGCTAATGGTTCGCCATTAGGTCTGATTGCCTCGATATTGTACTTTACGCCCTCCTTTAACTTTTTATTCGGGCCTCGTTTCATCCTTTTGCCTGAAGATTTGCTCGATCCGGATGGCTGAAAGAACAAAGATCGATTCGTTAATATATATTGAAGTCATTTAAAACATGTGATGATCACCAGATGCCTGCTTATATAAATATATATACCTCGCCGGTCTTTGTTGTTTCAAGATCAACATTTTCTTCGTCATCATCATAATCATAGTTCATGACTTCATCAATTCGGTCGTCGCGATCGAATATCATATCACCCTCTCCGGTGTTGTTTAGAAATTCGAAGCCGTCATAATCTTCTTCATTCTGATCATCATCTGGCCCGTGAGGATGGCGTATCATATCGAACATGACTTGTTCTCCCTCTCTGCCGGTATTGTCCGCCATAGCTTTTATTTAACTAATCCAAAAGAAATATAAAACAATTTAATATTAAAATTACATCGTCTCGAATAATAGATATAATCTTGAATACATCGTCTCGAATAATAGATATAATCTCGAAAACATCGTCTCGAATAATAGATATAATCTCGAATACATCATCTCGAATTATAGATACAATCTCGAATACATCGTCTCGAATAATAGATATAATATCGAATACATCACTGGCTAGGTAGCTAATAAAGATCGAATACTATAGAAGAATCTAGGATACTCGCGGTTCCTGCGGCGCGGGCGGTGGACACCCAAAGAGAAGGAACCCTCACAGGATCAAAGCTGAAGTGAGATCCCTGAAGAAACTGCCAGGTATTGGAGAACCTACCGCCCTCTAACGCAACCATGTAGCAATGGACATGCTCGTCCTCCTCCCTGACACGGCGACGTACCACCTCCGGCTGGGCCGGCTCCCTCCGCGCCGAAACTGGCCCACGCGAACGCCACCAAACGAGATCAGGGTCGACGACGGGACCCGGGGCCGGGTTCCTCATCAAGTGGCGCGCCCCTCCAGGCAGCACCTCCCAGTGCCAACCCGGCGGAGCCCGGTCCTGGACATGGGTCAGCCGGACGTCGTCGCGGATGTGTCGACGGCGAGGATGCGGGTCGGGCATCGTCGAGAACAAATACTAGCTATATGCCCACAAAAAGTAACATTTTTTTAATGATTGGATTTAGATAACTAAAATTTCTAACATTTCTATATAACTAACATTTCTATAACATTTCTAACAATGCTATATATAACTAACATTTCTATAACATTTCTAATATTTCTATAACTAAAAAACAGAAAAAAATTATAACATTTCTATATATATAACTAACATTTTTATAACTATTTCTATAACTAAAAAACAGAATTTTTTTTAACAATTCTAACTTTTTTATAACTATTTCTATAACTAGAAAACAGAAAAATTTCTAACAATTCTAACATTTCTAACTATTCTAACAATTCTAACATTTCTAACTATTCTAACAATTCTAACATTTCTAACTATTTCTAAAAAATAGAAAAATTTCTAACAATTTCTAAAAAACAGAAAAATTTCTAACTATTTGTATAACTAAAAAACAAAAAATGTATGTGTGTGTGTGTGTGCGCTCACCGGCGAGGCGAGGGACGACGGGGGGCGGCGACGGGGGCCGGGCGCGCGGCGACGGGGACGGCGACGGGCGCGGCGACGACGGGGATGACAACAACGGGGACAGTGACGGGGCGACAACGACGGGGACGGGAACGGACGGGCCGGGGCGGCGCCGACGACGGGGACGTACAGGCCGGCGCCGACGACGGGGACGGGGACGACGCGGGACGGGCCGGGACGGGGCGGCGGTGACGACGGGGACGACGGGGACGGAGACGACGGGGCGGCGACGACGGGGACGGGGCGGCGACGGGGGCGGCGACGAGGGATGGAGACATACGGGGGCGGCGGGTGACGGTGCAGAGGAGAAGAAGCCAAATGAGAAACTGAAATTTTCGTAAGTGTTGTTTATATAGGAGGGGCCTTTAGTACCGGTTTGTGCCACCAACCGGTACTAAAGGCCAGTTTTGGCCAGCCCAAGCGGCGGGAAGCGACCCCCTTTAGTACCGGGTGGTGGCACAAACCGGTACTAAAGGCCCCCCTTTAGTACCGGTTTGTGCCATGACCCGGTACTAAAGGGGGTGCGCTGGCGCAGGTGCGATGCGGCAAGTTTAGTCCCACCTCGCTAGCCGAGGGGCGACCGCACTGGTTTATAAACCCCCGTGCGGTCGCTCTCTCGAGCTCCTCTCCAAAGCAGGCCTACTGGGCCTACGTGTTCTTTGCTGCCCTGTGGGCCCACTTGGCCTTTGCGGGCCTGCATCCTGGCCCAACAACAGGTTGGGTTTCTAGTCGTATGCAGGCCGCTCTGGCCTAGTAGGCGGGCTATTTTTTTAATTTTTTTTGCTTTATTTATTTTTGTGTTGTTTTTTTTGTGTATTTAGAGTTTCTTTGTGAATATTTTTGCTTTAGGTACAAAAAATTACAAATTTCTGTTAGTGCCCGTAGTTTTCAAATTTGAATAGTTTAAATTTTGAATTATTTAAAATTAGTGTGAATCACTAGTTTGTGAATAACTTAACTTTAAAAATCTGTAAAGGCATGAAAGAATTTGTTTGCACATAAAATTTCTTCGCGTTTCAAATGCCAAAACACATAACTACCCTAACTATTACAGAGATTCTCCTCTGGGTGTGAAACACAGAAGGAAGTGATGATAATGAAGCCGATCACATCCCAGATCTTTGGGTGTGAAACTTTTTCTTCACGTGTGTCCCTTTGCGCCGTAACCATGGAAAATCTTCATCATTTAACGAGATGCTCGGGTCAATATTCACTGTGAATGGAGCAATTTCATCAAACTTTTCATAATCTTCTGACTTGTCTGTCTTGTCATCCACTCCCATGATGTTTCTCTTCCCAGAAAGAACTATGTGCCGCTTTGGCTCATCATACGATGCATTCGCTTCCTTATCTTTTTTTTTCTTGGCTTGGTAGGCATGTCCTTCACATAGAAAACATGTGCCACATCATTGGCTAGGACGAATGGTTCGTCTGCATACGCAAGATTGTTGAGATCCACTGTTGTCATTCCGTACTGCTGGTCTTCCGTTACCCCGCCTCATGTCATATTGACCCATTTGCACCGAAAGAAAGGGACCTTTAAACCACGTCGATAGTCAAGTTCCCATATGTCCTGTATATAACCATAATATGTTTCCTTTCCCGTCTTGGTTTCTGCATCAAAGCGGACAACACTGTTTTGGTTAGTGCTCTTCTTATCTTGGGCGATCGTGTAAAATGTATTACCATTTATCTCATACCCTTTGAAAGTCATTATATTCGAAGATGGTAACTGGGACAACAAGTACAGGTCATCTTCAATAGAGGTGTCATGCATGGTACGTGTCTGCAACCAGCTGGCGAAACTCCTGGTTTGTTCACGTGTAATCCAGTCATCAGACCACTCCGGGTGTTTGGAGCGTAGCAAATTCTTGTGTTCATCCATATACGGAGCCACCAAGGCGGAATTCTGTAGAACTGTGTAGTGTGCTTCAGTGAGCGAATGTCCGTCCATACATATTATTTGTTCCCCTCCTAGCGTGCCTTTTCCATCCAGTCTCCCTTATGCCGCGATTCAGGAACACCAATCGGCTTAAGGTCAGGAATAAAGTCAATACAAAACTCAATGACCTCCTCATTTTGATGGCCCTTGGAGATGCTTCCTTCTGGCCTAGCATGGTTATGAACATATTTCTTTAAGACTCCCATGAACCTCTCAAAGGGGAACATATTGTGTAGAAATACAGGACCCAAAACGTTAATCTCTTCGCATAGGTGAACTAGGACGTGCGTCATGATGTTGAAGAAGGATGGTGGGAACACCAAATCGAAACTGACAAGACATTGCACCAAATCATTCTGTAACCTTGGTATGATTTCTGGATCGATTACCTTCTGAGAGATTGCATTGAGAAATGCACATAGCTTCACAATGGCTAATCGAACGTTTTCCGGTAGAAGCCCCCTCAATGCAACTGGAAGAAGTTGCGTCATAATCACGTGGCAGTCATGAGACTTTAGGTTCTGGAACTTTTTCTCTGCCATGTTTATTATTCCCTTTATATTCGACGAGAAGCCAGATGGTACCTTAATACTGAGCAGGCATTCAAAGAAGATTTCCTTCTCTTCTTTGGTAAGAGCGTAGCTTGCATGACCCTGATGTATGCCGTCTTCTCCGTGCATACGTTGCTGGTCCTCCCGTGCCTCAGGTGTATCTTTTGTCTTCCCATACACGCCCAAGAAGCCAAGCAGGGTCACGCAAAGATTCTTCGTCACGTGCATCACGTTGATTGTGGAGCGGACCTCTAGGTCTTTCCAATATGGCAGGTCCCAAAATATAGATTTCTTCTTCCACATGGGTGCGCGTCCGTCAGCGTCCTTCGGAACAGGTTGTCCGCCAGGACACTTTCCAAATGTCACCTTCAAATCCTTGACCATATCATGTACATCAGCACCAGTACGGTGGCGAGGCTTCGTCCGGTGATCCGCCTCACCTTTGAAATGCTTGCCTTTCTTTCTTACGGGATGCCTGCTCGGAAGAAATCGACGATGTCCCAGGTACACATTCTCCTTACAACTATTCAAATATATACTGTCGGTATCATCCAAACAGTGCGTGCATCCGCAGTATCCCTTGTTTGTCTGTCCTGAAATGTTACTGAGAGCAGGCCAATCATTGATGGTCACGAATAGCAACGCCTTTAGGTCAAATTCTTCCCCCATGTGCTCATCCCACGCACGTACACCTGTTCCATTCCACAGTTGCAAGAGTTCTTCAACTAATGGCCTTAGGTACACATCAATGTCGTTGCCGGGTTGCTTAGGGCCTTGGATGAGCACTAGCATCATAATGAACTTCCGCTTCATGCCCAACCAAGGAGGAAGGTTATACTAACATAGAGTCACAGGCCAGGTGCTATGGTTGCTGCTCTGCTCCCCAAAAGGATTAATGCCATCTGCGCTTAGACCAAACCATACGCTCCTTGCATCATCTGCAAACTCCTTCCCGTACTTTCTTTTGATTTTTCTCCACTGCGACCCATCAGCGGGTACTCTCAACTTTCCATCTTTCTTACGGTCTTCTCTGTGCCATCGCATCGCCTTGGTATGCTCTTTGTTTTGGAACAAACGTTTCAACCGTGGTATTATAGGAGAATACCACATCACTTTGGCAGGAATCTTCTTCCTGGGGCGCTCGCCCTCGACATCACCAGGGTCATCACAGCTGATCTTATAGCACAATGCACCACATACCGGGCAAGCGTTCAAATCCTCGTACTCACCGCGGTAGATGATGCAATCATTAGGGCATGCATGTATCTTCTGCACCTCTAACCCTAGAGGGCAGATAGCCTTCTCTGCTTCGTACGTACTCTCGGGCAATTCGTTGTCCTTTGGAAGCATATCCTTTATCATTACCAGCAACTTTCCAAATCCCTTGTCAGATACACCATCCTATGCCTTCCATTGCAGCAGTTCCAGTGTGGTGCCCAACTTTTTCTTGTCACCTACGCAATTCGGGTACAACAATTTTTTGTGATCCTCTAACATGCGCTGCAACTTCTTCTTCTCCAAATCACTTGCGCAGTTTCTCTTTGCATCGGCAATGGCCCGACCTAGATCATCAACGGGCTCATCTGATGCCTCTTCTTCAGCTTCTTCCCGCATTGCCGGCTCAGCTTCTTCCCGCATTACCGGCTCAGCTTCTTCCCCCATTGTTGTATCATCGTATTCAGGGAACCCATGGCCAGGATAGCTGTCGTCGTCCTCTTCTTCTTCATTGTCTTCCATCATAACCCCTCTTTCTTCGTGCTTGGTCCAAACATTATAGTGGGGCATGAAACTGGACTCAAACAGGTGGACGTGAATGGTTCTTGACGTAGAGTAATTGTGACCATTCTTACAGCCAGCACATGGACAAGGCATAAAACCATCCGCCCGCTTGTTTGCCTCAGCCGCAAGCAGAAAAGTATGCACGCCCTCAACAAACTGGGGGGAGCATCGTTCATCGTACATCCATTGCCGGCTCATCTTCATTACACAACACCGAATAGACCAAATTAATACAAGTTCATACATAAAGTTCATACAACACTTAAATGCAACAAACAAATAACTCTCTAGCTAAAGCATTTAAATGCAACAACAAATGCGATCAAGATCGCAACTAAGGTAACAATTCATCCAACAGCATAATGATACCAAGCCTCACTATCGATGGCATATTTTCTAATCTTTCTAATCTTCAAGCGCATTTTCTCCATCTTGATCTTGTGATCATCGACGACATCGACAACATGCAACTCCAATTCCATCTTCTCCCCCTCAATTCTTTTCAATTTTTCTTTCAAGTACTCGTTTTCTCTTTCAACTAAATTTAACCTCTCAACAATCGGGTCGGTTGGAATTTCCGGTTCACATACCTCCTAGATAGAAATATCTATGTCAACTTGATGGGCATAATTTGTCAGAAACACGAAATGCAACAAATAGTTTTAAAAGAGAATATACCACATCCGAATCATAACAAGGACGAGGGCCGACGGGGACGGATATCAAAACCATAGGACTATGTATAACAAACAACGTACGGGTAAGATAATTATACGAGTAACTATATATCCAAATCACACAAACATCAATTTTTTATATAAAATTTCATGAACAAGAGGCTCACCACAAGGTGGTGCCGGCAACGAGACGGTGCGGGCGATCGACGGTGGTTATGACGGAGATTTAGAAGGCACTAAGTAAACCACACCTACATATGCAAACTAAGTGTTATTTTGACCTCAAATTGCATATAAATCAAATACTACCACATATAGTTCCTCCCAAATTACTAAAACCCACAATTAATCACTATATAAACCAATGCAAGAGCTAATCTAGCAATGAGAGATGAAAGGACAAAGTTGCTAACCTTGGTGATCATTTGAATGGATGGGGGCCTGCAAATCTTGACAAATTTGGGGAAAATTTTGTGATGAACTCGAGAGGAAGAAGGGAAGAACACAGGAGAGGGAGAGGGGAAAGAGGGAAGAACAGAGTGGGGGTGGACGAAGGGTTTATATAGGACGACCTTTAGTACCGGTTCGTGCCACGAACCGGTACTAAAGGTGCTGGAAGGGCCCCACTCTGACAACATCCTGCCACCACTTTCTTTAGTACCGGTTCGTGGCTAAAGGTTCGCCACGAACCGGTACTAAAGAGCTCCTCCCGCCTAGCCGTTGGAACCGGCACTAATGGACACATTAGTGCCGATTCTATTACAAACCAGGACTAATGTGTCTCACATTTGACCCTTTTTCTACTAGTGTACCTTGCTTTTTTTTATATTTTCAGATTACAAAAACCTATATCAACCATCCATATTGCACTTGTATCACCATCTCTTCGCCGAACTAGTGCACCTATACAATTTACCATTGTATTGGGTGTGTTGGGGACACAAGAGACCTTATGTTATTTGGTTGCAGGGTTGTTTGAGAGAGACCATCTTCATCCTACGCCTCCCACGGATTGATAAACCTTAGGTCATTCACATGAGGGAAATTTGCTACTGTCCTACAAACCTGTGCACTTGCAGGCCCAACAACGTCTACAAGAAGAAGGTTGTGTTGTAGACATCAAGCTCTTTTCTGGCGCCGTTGCCGGGGAGGTGAGTGCTTGAAGATATATCTTTAGATCTTGCAATCGAATCTTTTTGTTTCTTGTTTTATCACTAGTTTAGTTTATAAAATAAAACTACAAAAAAAATGGAATTAAGTTTGTCTCATACGCTTCATCTTTTTAATATCTTTCATGAGTATGATGAAAAGGAAAATTGTGCTCAAGTGCTAGAAGAAGAAATGTATAGAATGGTTGATACTAAATCTTCGAATGATGAGCATGATTGCAATGTTGTTAGTATGAATTCCTTGAATATCCATGATGCTAACACTACTAGGGAAAACCTTATACATAGAATGTTACCAGTAGCGCTGTACAAAATCAAACGCTACTGCTACTTAGTAGCAGCGCGTGTAAAATAATCGCACTACCGCTATGACTTTAGCAGTAGCGCGTACTAGCAAAAAGCGCTACTGCTATGTTTGAACTGGGCGCACATGGCTAGCCCAACCTAGCAGTAGCGCATATACTGGCCCGACGCTACTGCTACTCTCCTTAGCTGTAGCGCGCTTACGTGTAAGGCGCTACTGCTAAAGGAAATTAAATAAAGTGAAAAACAAGTAGAGAATTAAATGAAAATGAAAGAAATAGAAAAAGGAGAAAGGAAAAAAAATAAAATGTAAAGAAAAATAAAATAAAAAGGGAAAAAAAGGAGAAAGGAATATCAGTAGCACGTTTCCAAAAACGCGCTGTAGCTAACTTAGCTATAGCTACGTTTCACTTAAACAGCGGCTCCCCCCCCCCCCCCCCCCCGCCCGCCCCTTGGCCGCCACACTTCTTCCCCAAATCCCTCGCCCTCGCCGCCGTCTCCCCAATTCGCCGTCGCCCCACTTCAACGCCGTCTCCTACCTGCGTGGACGCCCGCAACCTCACCGTCTCCCCCCAAGGCCGTCGTCATCCTCACCGCCGCCGCCCGAGGCCGCCCTCAGCCTCACCGCCGCCGCCCGATCGAGGGCGCCCTCGACGTCACCGTCCGCGCCCTCCACCTCACCACCGCCCGAGCCTGCCCAGGACCGCTGTTGCCCGTGCTCGAGCCCGCCCTCTCCGCCCCTGTCTCCGTCACCGAGCACCTCCCCACCACCGTCTCTCCCCTCTCTGTAAGTCCCCCTCCCCTCCCCCCACTCCTCTCTCTCTGAATTTTAGAGAAAAAATTAGGAGAGCAAAAGTTTGTTTATAGCAAAAAATTTAGTTTAGAGCAAAGGATGTTAAGTAGTAGATGTTAGAGCAAAAATTAGTTTAGAGCAAAAAATTTGCTTTACAACAAAAGTTAGTTAGGGCAGTAGGGTTTAATTAGGGTAGATGCTGCTTGTATAGTATATAGTGATACTAGTAGATGTTAATTAGGTTAGGGCAATAGTGGTACTGGTAGATATTAATTAAATGTTTTTCAGTTAGGGCACTAGAGTTTTGCTAGGTTAATTAGGTTAGTAGTGCTGCTAGTAGTAGTGGTACAGTAGGTTAATTATGTGATGTTAAATAAATAACCTAAATGAATGAAATTAGTAGTTAACTGATTTTTTTTCTTTTCATCATTATAGAGCACTAAAGTTAACTGAATTTTGTTCTATTAGTAGTTAAATGAATTTTCTTCTACATTTTGTTTTTGAATTAGCTTGTGAAATTTGGACATGTGGTTGCTCGTGTATATTTGGACATGTGTTGCAGTGTCGAAGAGGGATATTTGAACACTATTTCCAGGGAAATGATGCTGAGTGGCCTATGTTTTGCCGGAATGTTGATTCATTTCTGTTCCGGCAAATTTCAAGTTCTCGATTTGTCCACTTTTTTAGCAAAGGTCATGCCGAAAGTTTCCGTGAATTTCGGCATGGCTTGTGCTACAAACTAGGACATATCGAGTGCCCGGGATTTGCCGCACCAGGAAGGAGTCCACATTCCTGCAAAACAATAGTCCTTTTTTATGTCATTATTCATTTCATTAGGTCTAGAATTAATTGACTAGATTTAACATAGGAAACATGGCTAGCAACAATGAAGGACAGGGTTCTGGTGATTGTGACGACGTCTACCGGGCGGCAGACGAATTTTTTAGCCTTACCGATGATCAACAGATGTTGTTGCTGGGCCCACCGGTGGCATCGGGGACTGAGACCAACACGCAGAACGGTGCTAAGATCGACACGCAGACCGGTGCTGAGACTGAAACCGGCGTTGAGATTCAGACCGGCATCGAGACTGGCGCTGAGACCGGTGCTACCTCGGGGAGCGGAGCCGGTGTAGAACCAAAAGCAAAGAGGCAACGGCTTCCTAACAAACTCAGGACTACTAGACTGGTGGTCACGGAGGTGGACGACGACAATTTTGAGCCAAAGGCACCCGAGGAAGCGCGCGCGTGCTACGACAATCAAATAGGCTGCATCATACGGACAACCGCCACCATCAACGATGAGAAACTAAAGAAGATAGAAAATATGAGGAGCTCCCTCCTAAAGAAGTTTCACCAGATATTCTTGTTCCCGGGCTGGAATGAGAAGGATTATGAAGATCCAGGCAAGGACCCGACAATGAAGAAGATAAACAAACACGCCATGACCAAGTTTAGCGACGTGTTGGCCGCCTGGAAAAATCGAGTGAAAGCAAAGATCAACGACGGGGAACCCTACTTCGAGATTGTAAAGGATAATCCGACAATCACGGAAGAGCAATTTCAAATATTCAAGGAGGCTTGCAAGGCCGAAGCTGCCAAAAAAGAAGTCTAAGTACATGAAGGGGCTTCAAAAGAGGAACATTGGGAGCCACCACCTCGGAAGCCGTGGTTACAGCGGAAAGAGGTCCAAATGGGCCAAGGAGGACGCGGAAGCCGCGAGTCTGGGCATCCCAGACCCCTTGGCAGATTTCACCGTCCCGCAGGAGCGTGACATCCTGAGGGCCCGGCACCATTGGGACCCAGTGAAGAAGGTTTACGAGACAACACCGGTCATTACGGAGTTCATGAGACTGCTGGTAATTTTAGTTTCTGATCAATTCGACTGCACACGTTAGTCATATTTGTAAACGATCCTTGTGCCTTTTGCAGAGAGAGCAGCACCGGATTGCGGCCGAAAGCGACTCGCCGTCTGAGGCATTGGCGAGGCCCAAGTGGGACACTCCATTCAACCGGGCGTTGAACATATTGAAACAACAACCGGTGGATACTCGACCGTCGTATGGACGCGTGCATGGTGTCGGAGACGGCGCCACGTGGAAGAAGTACTACCATGAGACCACGGAGGAGAAAAAGGAAAGACGGAGGTTAACTGAAGAAAGCATCGACAAGAAGAAATCATCTCAGACATTCGCAACAGCGGTAGCTGCCACAAAACAGGCGATTGCAGATATATCTACTTCCTTGGTGACGGGCATTTACACTTGGACAAGGCAAAATCCAGAAAAAAATGCAGAGGACTTTCCCCTTACTGACTTCTTGGGAGCACCTGCTCCCGCACCGGCTCCCATACCTGCTCCCGCACCGGCTCCCGCACCGGCTCCCGCACCGGCTCCCGTACCTGCTCCCGCACCGGCTCCCGCACCTGCTCCCGCACCGGCTCCCACACCGGACGTGCTCGGTGGTGCCTCCTCTTTGGCTGAGCTCGACGCCCTCACGGTATCTGTCACACCGGCCCCCTTCAATATAAATGTATAATCTCCCGTTTTCGTTGCCTTTCGGATGTCTCACGTCACAGACTTTTCTTTGCAGGCCGACGAAACCCCGTGCACCATATTGTACACCATCGGCGAACAGAAGGTGGACGTGGGGAAGGGGACGATAATGGAGCCGAAGGAACCATTGTTCCACAGCCGGTCGATCCCCCCGAACGACTTCAAGGTTTCCGTGTCCAGTGTCAAACCGGGCCACAAGAATTTTCCTCCTCTAATACTAGTGGGGGATGACGACGAGACCCCGCGGTGGCTTGGTGATTGTTGCAATGGGTGGATCTTGTTGTGGCCAAAGAGTCTGCTTCGTCTGGAGGCGGCCGGGAGCACACCCACGAGCACGCAGCCTCAGCAAGGTATGAACATCAACACCCCACCTACCCAATTAGCGTCAGGTGTCGGGTTGGGTGATAGAGGACGGGGTAAGCAGGTGGCTCCATTAGTCGCTGATGACGTCGCCATGGATGAGGATGAGGATGACGATGGCGCTGAACAGTATGTCTATACTGGCGCCTCCTCAGGGTTTGAGCGTCATGAGTCGGTGCCTGAATTACCGTCTCAACGTATTGGTGACGACCATCCGGTGGTAAAGAAGTCTAGGAAGAGAGCGAGGAAAGGCAAAAAAGCTGATTCTATGATCCAGCCGCCTCAGCAGCCTCGGCTTCAGGACCGTGTAGATATCCCCGATGAGTATAAATGGCATATCCCCGGTCGACCAATCCTACCTGAAACAGCACTACGGGCCAGATTCGGCGATCTAAGGAGACTTCATGACGATGTGCTGCGGGTAGAGAAAGGCCTCATCGCCTCGAAAGATCTAGGATACCCACTCTACGTGGTTAACGTTCCGCGGCAAATGTCGTATGTCGACGGCTTCCCCGCGGATAAGTTCTTCCTCCGATTCGATTACATATTCGACATGTTTCACGTGAAGAAGCTGGATTTTACGTTTGTCCGCCTTTATGCCTTGCACATGAACTACATCATTGGGGTTCAGCAGATACGTTTTTATCTGTGTCGCTGACCCGTACTACATGCACGAGGGCTTCTTGGGAGTCTGTGCACAGCATCGTGAATACGCGAGGGATTACATCGTCAGTTTCATGCTCGCCAATAAGGACAAGGAGGCGATTCTCGTGCCTTATCATCCCGTGTAAGTCATCCGCGCTGCTATCCTTCCTTCGATTTTAATAATTCATTTGCATGGTGGAGGCTAATTAATTTGAGGTGTACTTATTTTGCGCAGCGGCGGGCGCGCCGTCCTCATCATCCTCTACCCCAGATTCTCCCACGCTCTTTACTTGGACTCGTCGAAGAACATTCACAAAAAGGATTACACCCACATCAAAGATGTTCTTGACAGTGCTATGTTTTACTACCAAGCAAGGGGTGGAGAGGTTAGGGACAAGAAGAGAAGGGGCGGCAGGGCCGCCTTCAGCCATAAGACCGACTTCTGCTGCATCCAGCAACCGAACGATTCTCTTAATGATGGATTCTATGTCCTACACCACATGCTGGAGTACAGACGGGATCACCAGAACCTTCACATGGCACCTAGATCTGGCGATGCCCATATTCTGCAATGGGCAAAGGACATAGGAGATATCGAGGAGCATCGACTTCAAGCTGAGTTCTATAACATCCAGCGCGAACTTGCCCAAATCATCATGAATGAGGTCGTCGGAGAAACAGGGATGTTCCATGCAGAAGGACAAATGTCGCGGGAAGACGTCCGAACATGGATAGCCTCTCAGCGTCTCAACATGAAGCCTTTCACTAAGCTCGATGACTATCTCCCTAACATGGATGGATGGTACGACATGATGGAGTGATTGTCGATATATGACAATGTGTCCGTTTAGTCCATACTTTCTTTTATGACAAAACTTTGAGTTATGCACGGTGAAACTTTATTTGTGATGTAGTTAAACCGTCCTCCTCCTTTCATTTTGGGTACGATGAACTTTGTTATTTATGCTTATGATATGTTGTTTCTATTTTTGCCAAGTCTGTCTCTTTCTGTTGCTCAACTATATATGTTGCATATCATCGACTCATGTGACGATGCAGGTGCATAGATCATAGATGGCGAAGAAGTGCTACGCCAGGAGTATATATACGACAAGTGGCCGGAGTGTCAGGCCCAGGTGTACCGGTTTTCGGTTTCCGAGCGACACACAGTACTTAGTTTAGGTTCACGCTAATGCGAGAGAGGGATACGAACTCAAGTACTCAAAGTGATAGCTATTCTCGCGTATATCATTGTTTAGATGGATGACGATGTATTTGCAAGTAATCGATACTTGTATCGCTATTTTCGAGATTGATGACGAGAGACCACTTTGTGTTGGATGATGATTATGATGATGACAAGATTTGATGAGACTAATTGTATGTATATGCTATGATTACATTTGTATGTGGATGATATGCTAAACATTATTGTATAAAGCCTATTCAAATACAAAACAAATAAAAAACAAATATGCAGGAAAAAACTAATAAAACTAGTAGTAGCGAGGGGGGAAATTTAGCAGTAGCGCCGACTTACCAGTAGCGCTTCCCGCTAAATAGCGCTGCAGATAATATCAGTAGCGCCCTTTTCCAAAGAGCACTACAGCTATTCATCAGTAGCAGTAGCGTGGGTCAATAGGCGCTACTGCTATGCGTTAGCTGTAGCGCCTTATTAGTAGCGCCGGTACCCATACTACTGAGAGGGCCAAAACCCGCGCTGCTGCTAGGCTTTTCCCTAGTAGTGTAATGATATGCAAAGCCACAAGCTTGGGCAAGCTATGTTTGATGAAGATGATATTTTTTGTCCCCCAAGTTTTGATGAGAATATTTATTATGATGAAAGCATGCCTCCTATTTATGATGATTATATTGATGAAAGTGGATTTGGAGAGGTCATGACTTTATTTAGCGATGAATCCACTATTTCGGAAGAGGTTCCAATTGATTATGAGAACAAAGTGGCTATCTATTATGATTATTGTGATGACTTGTATGCTATTAAGAATAATGATAACCATGAAACTTGTCATCATGATTTTAGTTTCCAATTGGATTATGCCTCACATGATAATTATTTTGTTGAGTTTGCTCCCACTACTATTCATAAGAAGAATTTTGCTTATGTGGAGAGTAGTAAAAATTCTATGCTTGTAGATCATGAAAGGAATGCTTTAGGTGCTGGTTATATTGTTGAATTCATTCGTGATGCTACTGAAAATTATTATGAGGGAGGAACATATGCTTGTAGGAATTGCAATAATGTCAAGTTTCCTCTCTATGTGCTTAAAATTTTGAAGTTATGCTTGTTTTGCCTTCCTATGATAGTTGATTATTTTTCCCATAAGTTGTTTATTTGCTCACAAAATCCCTATGCATAGGAAGTGGGTTAGACTTAAGTATGCTAGTCATATGCTTCATGATGCTCCCGTTATGTTTCAATCCTTATCTTTTATGTGAGCATCGTTGCCATCATCATGCCTAGCTAGAAAGGCATTAAAGAAAAGCGCTTGTTGGGAGACAACCCAATATTTATCCTTACTGTTTTTGTGTGTTCACATGATTATGCTACTGTATCAATCATGTTTTATAGCTTTTGTTTCAATAAAGTGCCAAGTATGACCTTTAGGATAGCTTACGGTATAGTTGTGTTGATCCTGCTGAAAATCAGAAACTTTTGCACCCAGTAAATTAGTTTTGTTAATTCACAGAAACGTGCTGATGATCTGATTCGTTTTGCTCTGGATTGGTACAGAAATTACTTAGGACTTCCTAATTTCGTAGAATTTTTGGAGTTGCAGAAGTATACGTTTGATACAGATTACTACAGACTGTTCTGTTTTTGACAGATTCTGTTTTCTATGTGTTGTTTGCCTATTTTGATCAATCTATGAGTAGTATCGGAGGATATGAACCATAGATAAGTTGGAATACAGTATATATTACACCAATATAAATTTATAATGAGTTCATTACAGTACCTAAGTGGTGGTTTTATTTTCTTATACTAACGGAGCTTATGAGTTTTCTCTTGAGTTTTGTGTTGTGAAGTTTTCAAGTTTTGGGTAAAGATTCGATGGACTATGGAATAAGGAGTGGAAAGAGCCAATTCTTGGGGATGCCCAAGGCACCCCAAGATGTTCAAGAATAGCCAAAAGCCTAAGCTTGGGGATGCCCCCGGAAGGCATTCCCTCTTTCGTCTTCGTTCATCGGTAACTTTAGTTGGAGCTATATTTTTATTCGCCACATGACATGTGTTTTTCTTGGAGCGTCATTTTATTTTGTTAGTATTTGCTTGCTGTTATTTAGCATAATGTTTTGCATCTTTAGTTTCAATAAAAAAGTCAAGGATAGCCTTTACCATGCTTATTTTGCTAGTATACATGTTGCTGTTTGAAAACAGAAAGTTTACCTCTGTTGCAAAAATTCCCTAGAAAATTCAGAGAATGATATATTGTTGAAACTTTTTGCATGTAAAGCTATGATAAATTTACTACAGTGGGAGTTTTATTTCATAATTTTTGGAGTTAGGGAAGTATGATGAATCTTGCATTCTTTACGGACTGTACTGTTTTGACAGATTGCTGTTATGTTTGCATTGTTTGCATATGTTTGCTTGTTTAATGATTCTATTTGAGGATAGGAGTGTTAAATATGCAGATACATTTAGTATGCAATGTTGAATAATAATTTTAGTGATTTGTTACAGTAGAAAATGATAAGGTTTTGCATTGGTTTATACTAACCTATCTCACGAGTTCTTGTTGAGTTTGTTGTGGATGAAACTTTTGAGAAATAGAGAAACCATGATATGAGAGGAATTAAGGAGACACAAAAGCTCAAGCTTAGGGATGCCCAAGGGACCCCAAGATAATATTTCAAGAAGTCTCAAGAATCTAAGCTTGGGGATGCCCCGGTAGGCATCCCACCTTTTTTCTTCAACAACTATCGGTTAGTATCGGTTGAGCCTAAGTTTTTGCTTCTTCACATGAGTTGTGCTATCCTTGCACTGTAATTTTATTGTGTTTTGCTTGCTGTTTGAATACAATACCAAGATCTGAAATTCCTTAATGTTAGAGAATCTTCACATAGTTGCACAATTATCAGACTATTCATTGATCTTCACTTATATCTTTCGGAGTAGTTTGTCATTTGCTCTAGTGATTCACTTATATCTTTTAGAGCACCGCGGTGGTTATATTTTGTAGAAATTGCTAGTCTCTCATGCTTCACTTATATTATTTTGAGAGTCTTTTAGAACAGCATGGTATTTTCTATGGTTACAAAGTTGGTCCTAGAATGATGAGCATCCAAGTTGGGTATAATAAAAACTATCATAGAAAGTGAATTGGATGCTATGATCAATTTGATGCTTGATAATTGTTTTGAGATATGGAGGTAGTGATATTAAGGTCATGCTAGTTTAGGTGATTATAAAAAATGCTTGTGTTGAGGTTTGTGATTCCCGTAGCATGCACGTATGGTGAACCGCTTTGTGATGAAGTTGGAGCACAATTTTATTTATTGATTGTCTTCCTTATGAGTGGCGGTCGGGGACGAGCGATGGTATTTTCCTACCAATCTATCCCCCTAGGAGCATGCGTGTAGTACTTTGTTTTTGATGACTTCTAAATTTTTGCAATAAGTATATGAGTTCTTCTGACTAATGTTGAGTCCATGGATTATACGCATCCTCACCTTTCCACCATTGCTAGCCTCTCTTGTGTCGCGCAACTTTCACTGGTACCATACACCCACCATATACCATCCTCAAAACAGCCACCATACCTACCTATTATGGCATTTCCATAGCCATTCCGAGATATATTGCAATGCCACTTTCCACCGTTCCGTTCATATGACACGCATTACTTTTGTCATATTGCTCTTTGCATGATCATGTAGTTGACATCGTATTTGTGGCAAGGCCACCTTCATAATTTTCATACATGTCTCTCTTGATTCATTGCATATCCTGGTACACCGCCGGAGGCATTCATATAGAGTCATATCTTGTTCTAGCTTTGAGTTGCAATTCTTGAGTTGTAAATCCATAAAAGTGTGATGATCTTCATTATTAGAGCATTGTCCCTGTGAGGAAAGGATGATGGAGACTATGATTCCCCCACAAGTCGGGATGAGACTTCGGACTTTACAAAAAGAAAAAAAAGGAGAAATGTCAAAAATAAAAAAAAGGCCAAAGAAAAAAAAAGAAGAAAAGGAAAAGAAAAAAAATTAAATGAGAGAAAAAGAGAGAAGGGACAATGCTACTATCTCTTTTCCACACTTGTGCTTCAAAGTAGCACCATGATCTTCATGATAGAGAGTCTCCTCTGTTTTCACTTTCATATACTAGTGGGAATTTTTCATTATAGAACTTGGCTTGTATATTCCAATGATGGGCTTCCTAAAAATGCCCTAGGTCTTCGTGAGCAAGCAAGTTGGATGCACACCCACTTAGTTTCTTTTGTTGAGCTTTCATATATTTATAGATCTAGTGCATCCGTTGCATGGCAATCCCTACTCACTCACATTGATATCGATTAATGGGCACCTCCATAGCCCGTTGCTACGCCTAGTTGATGTGAGACTATCTTATCCTTTTTGTCTTCTCCACAACCACCATTCTATTCCACATATAGTGCTATGTCCATGGCTCACGCTCATGTATTGCGTGAAAGTTGAGAGAGTTTGAGATTATTAAAGTATGAAACAATTTCTTGGCTTGTCATCGGGGTTGTGCATGATTAAATACTTTGTGTTATGAAGATACACTACTAGGGAAAAGCCTATACACAGAATCTTATCAGCAGCGCACTTTAAAATAAGGCGCTGCTGCTAATTAGCAGTAGCATGCTCGCCAGTAACTCGCTGCTGAAACAAATATAGCAGTAGCGCGCCCTCTCAAAGACGCGCTACTGCTAAAATTCCCACGAGGCCGCCGCGAGGCTAGTTATAGCAGCAACGCATTATAACAACGGGCGCTACTGCTACGTAGCATAGTAGCAGTACATTTCTCGAATAAGCCCTACTGCTAAGTTTACTACAAAAATTTAGTCCCACCTCGCTCTGTGAAGAGAGTTTTTACCACCTTAAAAATGTTACTTCTCAAACTTTGACAAGCACTTGGTCTTCATTAAACTCTATGCGTAGAATTTGTGGGTACAATATGAGTCTTCACCTGTTCCTAAACCGGTGAGGACTCATATTGACAAATCAGATTGTACACAAGAAGATCGTTGATGATCAATGTATTTTTGATATATTGAACAAAGTCTATTTTTACATGCTGACACATAGCAGTAGCGCTTTATTGTGAAAGGCGCTGCTGCTAGATAGCTTAGCAGTAGCGTCTTTTCCTACAACGCGCTACTGCTAAGCCATTCATCTCCCACCCCATCTCCTCTATCCGATCCACTCACACAGTCACACACTCATCACTGGATCCCCTCTCAATCCCCCGCGTCGGTCCACCCCCGTCCCCCCTCCTCCGTCTGCGCCGCCGTCACCTCCTCCTCCTTGCTGGACTCGGTACCGGCCTCCTCCGTCCTCCCTCTCCACTCGCCGCTGGCCGGCCCCTCCTCGCTCCGCCTCCCTCCTCCGTCCTCCTTCCACTGGCCGCGCCGGCCGGCCCGTTCTCGCTCCGCCTTCCTCCTCCATCCTACTCTCTCCTCCCTCCTCGAGTCGCCCCTCCTTCTCCCTCCTGCCCGCTACATTTTGATTTAGTAGGCTAGTTCATATGCAACATTTTGATTTAGTTGATATAATTTAGTTGATTTAGTAGGCTAGTTGATTTAGTTGACTTAAAACATTTTGATTTAGTTGATTTAGTAGGCTAGTTCATTTAGTTGATTTAGTTGACTTAGAACATTTTGATTTAGTTGATTCAGTAGCTAGTTGATTTAGTGTACATAGAACATTTTGATTTAGTTGATTTAGTAGGCTAGTTCATTTAGTTGATTTAGTTGGCTTAGAACATTTTGATTTAGTTGATTTGGTAGGCTAGTTCATTTAGTTGATTTAGGACATTTTGATTTAGTTGATTTAGTAGGCTAGTTGATTTAGTTGATTTAGAACATTTTGATTTAGTTGATTTAGTAGGCTAGTTGATTTAGTTGATTTAGAACATTTTGATTTAGTTGATTTAGAACATTTTGATTTAGTTGATTTAGTAGGCTAGTTGATTTAGTTGACTTAGAACATTTTGATTTAGTTGATTTAGTAGGCTAGTTCATATGCAACATTTTTATTTAGTTGATATGATTTAGTTGTTTAGTAGGCTAGTTGATTTAGTTGATTTAGAACATTTTGATTTAGTTGATTTAGTAGGCTAGTTGATTTAGTTGACTTAGAACATTTTGATTTAGTTGATCGTTAATCCTTTGCTCATATTGCTTTAGGAAAAATGGTGCCACCACTACTACCACTATGTCGACTGTGCAAGTCAAGATGCGCCAGTAGCCTTGCAACTGGCAAGCTGTTCGGCATCTACTTCCAGCCGAGTTTTCGTCATGCGACGGTAAGAAATTAGATGAAATGTAATAAGTATTTTATTTTTAGTGTTGGCATTACTGCATTGTGTCATTTTGCTTATTTTACACAGATCGTCCCATACAATGTGAGGTTGAAATTCAACAAGCTGACTGGAGACACTATGACATTTGAGGCTCCTGGGGGGCCGTACACTATGGAGGTTGAGAAAGGACGCAATATGTCGCAGATTGGAGGAGATGGATGGGACCATTTCATCGCTCGCATGCGTCTTACTGGTGGTGAGTTGATCAGCTTCTCCTTCTGAGCAGAAAGACCCAAGCTAGTTGTCATTTATCTCAACCTGGTGGAAGATGATGAAGATGACGAAGATGATGAAGATGATGAAGATAATGAGGACCCACTCGATGAAGATGATGAGGACCCACTTCATGAATCCATCGTAGCTCAAAGAATAAGGCTGAGTGAGGAGGAGGTGTCCAATCTATGGGACATAATTCCGCCACGGGCTGACTTTGTCGGGGTGCCATTCGTGACCCGCTTGACAAATACCATGGTTGATCGACATGATATGGTATGTTATACTTACAAATGCAAATTATCCTATGAATTACTTAGTGTACAGTCCAATGATATGGTATGTTGTGTGGAATCTAGTCGATGATATGTTTTAGTGTAGAGTTCGATCACATGCTTATGAGTGTAGAATCTAAGGAAATTATTAATAGTGTAGATAATCCATATGTACTTATTTGCGAGGCTATTTATTAATTGATATGTTTTTCTTATTCAGAAATTGGCAAAGAGCATATCTGTGAGTTATGGTATCGAGCCTGATGAAGAAGGCTCAGCTGGACTACGCCTTACTGCAAGGGGCTCCATCACAACCTGTACTTACCGCGTGGACATGGACGATCGCACACACTTAAACTCAGTTGGGTGGAAGATATTCCATGATGGCAAGAATCTTCGTGTTGGGCACGCCATCCTAATTACTATCAGGAACACCAACCGCCCAGGCTTGAGGATGATGATTGTCTTCGATATCATCTAGAACTACATATGTGTGTGTGGCTATATCATCTAGAACTACATATGATGATCGTCGTCGATATCATCTAGAACTACATATGATGATGGCCGTTGATATGACCTTGTACTGCTTGAGTATGCATGTTGACTATGCATGAAATTGTTATCTAGTACTCCCTTCGTTCCAAATTACTCGTCGTGGTTTGAACTAAAACCACGACGAGTAATTTGGAACAAAGGGAGTACTACCCAGTAATGGTTTATGAATTTGATATCTACTAGCAGTATCTAGTATCTAGTATCTGAAAGGGAAACTGAAAGGGAAAGGGGAAACTGAAAGGGAAGGGGTGCTGGGAAAATGATGAAAGATATAGAAGTAGTGAGGGATGGAGAAATCGCTACAGCTAGGTAATAGTAGCGCGTTCTTAAAAAGCGCTGCTGATATCGTCAATAGTAGTAGCACGGGTAAGGGCTGCGCTACTACTATTAGTTAGCTGTAGCGCCTTATTAGTAGCGCGGCCACCCACACTGCTGCTAGCCTCAAAACCTGCGCTACTACTAGGGTTTTACCTAGTAGTGATAGAGCAACAGCCAGACTATATGATTTTGCAGGGATAACTTTCTTTGGCCATGTTATTTTGAGAAGACATGATTACTTTGATTAGTATGCTTGAAGTATCACCATTTTCATGTTAATATGAACCTTTATTTTTAATCATTTGGATCTGAACATTCATGCCACAATAAAGAAAATTACATTGAGAATTATGCTAGGTAGCATTCCACATCAAAAATTCTGTTTTTATCATTTACCTACTCGAGGACGAGTAGGAATTACGCTTGGGGATGCTTGATACGTCTCCAACGTATCTATAATTTTTGATTGTTCCATGCTATTATATTACCCCTTTTGGATGTTTATGGGCTTTATTTTACACATTTATATCATTTTTGGGACTAACCTACTAACCAGAGGCCCAGCCCGTATTGTTGTTTTATTGAATGTTTCAGTATTTCGAAGAAAAGGAATATCAAACGGAGTCCAAACGGAATAAAACCTTCGGCAGCGTAATTTTTGGGAAGAATATGATCCTGGAGACTTGGAGTTCACGTCAGAAGATCCTTGAGGAGGCCAGGAGATAGGCCCCCCCTACTGGGCGTGCCCCCCTGTCTCGTGGGCCCCTCGAGCACCTCCCGACCAACTTCTTCGCCTATATAGTCCCACGTATCCTAAAAGCATCCATAGAGAAGATAGATCGGGAGTTCCACCGCCGCAAGCCTCTGTAGCAACCAAAAACCTCTCGAGAGACCGTTCTGGCAGCCTGTCGGAGGGGGAACCTATCACCGGTGGCCATCTTCATCATCCCGGCACTATCCATGACGAGGAGGGAGTAGTTCACCCTCGGGGCTGAGGGTATGTACCAGTAGCTATGTGTTTGATCTCTCTCTATCTCTCTCGTGTTCTCTCTATGGCACGATCTTGATGTATTGCGAGCTTTGCTATTATAGTTGGATCTTATGATGTTTCTGCCCCTCTACTCTCTTGTCATGAATTGAGTTTCCCTCTTGCAGTTATCTTATCAGATTGAGTCTTCGATTTGAGAACACTTGATGTATGTCTTGCCGTGTTTATCTGTGGTGACAATGGGATATCACGTGCCACTTGATGTAAGTTTTGGTGACCAACTTGCGGGTTCCGCCCATGAACCTATGCATAGGGGTTGGCACACGTTATCTTGACTCTCTGGTAGAAACTTTGGGGCACTCTTTGAAGTACTTTGTGTTGGTCGGATGAATCTGAGATTGTGTGATGCATATCGTATAATCATGCCCACAGATACTTTAGGTGACAATGGATTATCTAGGTGACATTAGGGTTTTGGTTGATTTGTGTCTTAAGGTGCTATTCTAGTATGAACTCTATGATGGATTGAGCGGAAAGAATAGCTTTATGTTATTTTACTATGAACTCTTGAATAGATAGAACAGAAATGATAACTTTGAGGTGGTTTCATACCCTACCATAATCTCTTCGTTTGTTCTCCGCTATTAGTGGCTTTGGAGTGACTCTTTGTTGCATGTTGAGGGATTGTTATATGATCTATCTGTGTTATTATTGTTGATAGAAGTTGCACTAGTGAAAGTATGAACCTTAGGCCTTGTTTCATATCATTGCAATACCGTTTACGCTCACTTTTATCATTAGTTACCTTGGTATTTTTATATTTTCAGATTACAAAAACCTATATCTACCATAAATATTGCACTTGTATCACCATCTCTTCGCTGAACTAGTGCACCTATACAATTTACCATTGTATTGGGTGTGTTGGGGAGCACTGCATTGCCTCGTGGCCTTAATGTTTTATTAGTATAGTACTCCCTCCGTTCCCAAATATAAGTCTTTGTAAAGATTCCAGCAAGTGAATACTACATACGGAGCAAAATGAGTGAATCTACACTCTAAACTATGTCTTCATACATCTGTATGGTGTATTCCATTTGAAGTATAGTATCTAAAAAGGCTTATATTTATGAACGGAGGGAGTATATGGCATTTTTTATTCCAGTCGTAACGTTTTCACTGTGAGGTGGGGCCGCAGTTGAGCAAACCCACCCCACCCACCGGGCGTCGGCCGAGAGAGTAGAAGAGAGAAACGAGGGAGGAGGGCTAGCTGTAGCACGGACGCTGTTGTCAGATGGGACTCGTGTTTATAGAATAGGAGTACTGAGCACTCGTGCCTCTTTTTTTTGAGTGAAAAATTAGTCGTATGTCTAGTACCACTAGTTGGGTGCGTGCGACCTATAGCTGTCATCACTTTAGGTCTACATTTCAAACCGCGGCTACGCTTCACAATACATATTTTTCACGCATTTATCCTCCTATATGTACTCCGAGCCTATTTCCACGTGCTCCCATTCGCCGACATGTGGGACATAGAGCATCTGGGTCATAGTGCATGCACGACTCGGAGCATATGCCGGGGTACTTTACATTTCAGACCTCACTAATTACATGCAAACCCCCCGCAGAAGAATAAATAAATCAATGAATTACTATATGAAACCGGATTATTTTCGTGGAAACCGGAGCACACTCATTAAATTTTGGACATAACATGTTTATAAAAAATGACCGGACCTAAACCAGTCTAAAGGCCTCCTAGATTTTTCCCAGAAAAAAGGGCCTCGTTGATTCGCAGGATACTGAAAACACAGGAATGGGGAAAGTATGATGGCGATGAACCGAGACGAGGAGAACTCTAACTCAGTTAGAGGTTAGAGTTAGATTCTAACCCTGAACTAACTCTAAACCAAAGAGGTGTATGGATGGAGGGGTTAGATTGACAATAAATGCTCTATCTCAATCATTTGACTACTTTGGACCCTATTTTTAGTCAGACTAAAATAAGTCCCTTGGATCCAAGCACCCCCTTGGTGTGGCCGGCTCTTCTGTGGCCTCCTCCCGCTCACAATTGACATAAACGAACCATCTATACAACCAAGCATGCAAAACATGATAATTTTTACTTTGTCCATACAAATGAGATATCCCACTTAAACATACAAGTCGTCAATCAAGATTCACAAAATAAAAAAACACTTCATGAAACAAAGAATGAGCTAACTCATCACGGAAGTTGTTCACAATAGGGAGGGAGCCCGGAGCCCCTCACGCACCGAGGGAGGAGCTAGCCATCATCGCTCTGGAGGATGGCTCTGTAGAGCCCAAGCCTCGGGAACCCCTCCGATGCTGGCCCTTGAGAATTGAGGTCGACACCGGCATGGGTAGCAGGGCCGCTTGCCGCCGACTGGAAACTTAATCTTCGGGCCTCTATAAATAATGCAAGCCTATAACTAAAATACCTAGAAAGGTGAACTGAATCTTTGGGCCTCTAGAAATAATGCAAGCCTGAAACTAAAATACCTAGAAAGGTGAACTGAATCTTTGGGCCTCTAGAAATAATTCAAGCCTGAAACTTAAATACCTAGAAAGGTGAACTGAATCTTTGGGCCTCTAGAAATAATGCAAGCCTGAAACTGAAATACCTAGAAAGGTGAACTGAATCTTTGGGCCTCTAGAAATAATGCAAGCCTGAAAATGAAATACCTAGAAAGGTGAACTGAATCTTTGGGCCTCTAGAAATAATGCAAGCCTGAAACTCAAATACCTAGAAAGGTGAACTGAATCTTTGGGCCTCTAGAAACAATGCAAGCCTGAAATTGAAATACCAAGAAAGGTGAACTGAAACTTTGGGCCTCTACAAATAATGCAAGCCTGAAAGAAATACCTAGAAAGGTGACCTGAATCTTTGGGCCTCTAGAAAGATTTATGACCTCCTCAAGCAGCATCAAACTATTCCATGCGTGCACCACAAATCTATAGCAAGTTTGATCAGGATCTACTTTTCCAAATCAGAATTAGCGCTAGAGCAAGCAAGATCAATGATATGGCCATGAGACAGAGAAGGAACGAACAAACTCACCCCTCTCGCGACCTCCCTGGCAGATGTGCCGCCGCCGCGCACGACAGAGGGAGAAAAACGACTGGTGAAGGGGTAGCGGGGCGACCTTCGAAGGTCGGAGGGAGAGGGTGGCCGGAGTAGGGCGGCGGAGGCCGGAAGGAGAGGGCGGCCGAGGGAGAGAGAGGGCGAGCGAAGGTTGGGCGGGCGACCCTATGGGGAACAGAGAGGAGTCGTGCGAGAGGGGGGGAGCGATCTGGTGCTAGCAGGTGAGATTTTTTAGGGGAGCGATCTGGTGCGGTCAGGTGAGATTTTTTTTAGTTCTCTTTTAGTGGCCCCAGGATAACTAATCCAATTAGAACCTCTCCACTGGGCTAGTTTTTTTAGCCGGGTTAGAGCAAACTAGCTCAAACTAACCCCTCTTGTTTCGATAATTCGAGGCTATTTCAACCCAAACTAGCTCTAACTCAGGGATCCAAACAAAGAGGAGTGTTACTATACATGCTACAGTGTGGACCGTAGCACATTGTTTTTTATGTCCATATCACCACAGTATTCTTTTCTACTGCTGGTTCACTGGGCTACCGTGGTTCGCACGGCTGGTTCACTGGGCTGCCGTGGTTCGCACTCCTCCGACCTGAGTAGTACTAGTATAGTACTAGTATATACTGCATCATTCTTTGCTCCTTCTTACTACTCCGAGTCCGACATGTGGGAGAGCCAGCATCCGGGTCAACGTGTCATGCACCAGATTAGAGCGCGGAACAGAAGGGGGGCATCACCCCGGTTGGAGCGCCAGTAATTCATGACTATAGTGAGTGGTCATATCACAAGTCTTTCCAGCAGTAACGCGCCGTCAAATCGCACAGCCCCACTCGCTCACCCTCCTCACCTCTCTGTCAAAGCACCTACCCGAAAACTGCCGCGCGTACTGCCCGGGAAAAGCCCCGCCCTCAACTTTTAACTACGCGAAAATAGTTCAAGCTTGTTCGTTCTATATAAATATAGTACTTACTGTATGTTTATTCACCTGTGGGGTTGTTCAATGAATGGAGGGGCGGGGAGCACAAGTGAACAATACTACCTCTGTCCGGGTTTATTGGTCCCCATTGTATTTCGTGCCAAATTTTGACCGTAGATTAAACTAAGAAAATGTTCACGCATGTCACCAAACATTATATTTTTGTAAACTATGTTCAAATACGAATCCAATGAGATAATTTTTCTTGACATGCATTAACATTTTGTTAGTTAAATCTTTAGTCAAAATTTGGCACAAACCATAAAAGGGACCTATAAACCAGGATGGAGGTAGTACTGTAGTAGTAAGTAGGAGTCGTAGAGTAGTCACCTTAAATAGAGAGTTTCTTTTCTTTAATGCCACGTACACAAATTGAAACGCTTGTTGTGGAGAGAAAAAAGATAATCACTCCACTATATATGGACGCAAGGGCCTAAGCGCTTGCTTTAATAGGGTTGCTCTCTTCATTCTCTCATCCTCTCTAGATATAAACAAGATAGCGGTAGCGGCATTTTCTCTCTGCTCACTGCTGGTCACAGATCCGGCTGGATCCCTTCGGCCGGTGTGTGTAGAGGACTAAAAGGTGCATCGTTCACGTGGTCATCGCCGCCGAGGGAGGAAACCCACAGCTGCCGGAGGGGCCCGATCCTCTGCCCGTGCCGTTCTCTCTGACACAGCGCCGGCTCGGGAGGTCCTCCGACCCTTCTTCCTCCCTGCCGTATTGTCCGTAGATCCGACCTGCCACCGCCGACATCCCGGCGACCCTCAGGTATAAGTTCTTCGAAAGCGGCCTTGCTCTACTGCCCCAGCTCCCCACGTGTCTGCATGTGCATCTTTTTCTACTCCCATCAGCTCTTCCAAAGCCACCGAAAGTTTTAGTATTATTAGAGGTAAAGCTACTTCATGCATTCGAATCTAGGGCTTTGTTCAAACTACGAAGAAAGGGGGAAAGTTGTAGCATGAATCTAGGACTTGATTCAAAGAGGAAATAATATGGTGAATGTAGTAGAGACCGGATACCTAACCGGTCTCTTTGTTGAAAAGGGAAATAATGGGAAAACGCAGTACAAACTGGATAAGGAACATATCTATTATTGGTTGAAAATAGGATAGAAAGTGGCGGCTGGTGGACAAGTTAACAGAGTATGTCCAGGATTTGATTTGCTGCCATCACATAGTAAAAGCTCTCCAGGATTAGATTGCTGCCCTCACATAGTAAAAGGTCTCAGGATTAGATTTGCTGCCCTCACATGGTAAAAGGTCTCAGGATTAGATTTGCTGCCCTCACATAGTAAAAGGTATCAGGATTAGATTTGCTGCCCTCACATAGTAAAAGGCCTCCAGGACTAGATTTGCTGCCCTCACATAGTAAAAGGTCTCCAGGATTAGGTTTGCTGCCCTCACATAGCGTGAACAAGCTCGGCATCACCACTTTATGCCTCTTTGTAGGTACATTGTGCTGATGCATCCACTGTCGCATGTCCTTATACCAACCTTTTGCTGTTTTTTTTGCGGGTAAACCAACCTTTTGCTATAAGGGCGCATGTAAAATGAAGCGATCACACTGTTACCTTAGGGACATGTCTAACCAGTGTTATTGTTATCTAATGCCTCAAGTGATAAGATGCAATTAAACTGTGTTACAAATGGCACTCCTGCTGTTTTCCCCAGTATGATAAGTAAGTTGCTCCTCTACGCTGCTGAGTGTCCAGGTGTCCCCATGGTCCCATGCCCTTAAACCAACTCTTTAGCTGCTTTTTATTTACTGTGTCTGGTAAACAAGCAATGCCACCATTAAAGTAATCCCATATCTGAGGAATCTCATTGTTGATCGTAATGCTTCTGGTAACATGAACCATTGCTAACGTTTTAAAATTTCTACTGTCCTTGCAGGATTGCCATGAACATAATTAAGATGCTTCTTTTCATTTTGTATATGTTTTGTATATTCTACTTTCTATCATTTTGTGCAGATAGGGATATCCATTTCACCTTGTTGCTATTGTGACCTTTTGGTGAACTACACAAAACACTTTTTTTTGGAATGAGTGTCTTGTGCAGTTCAACTAAAATGTCACGTGGGCAACATCTCTCAATTTTGGTGGAACTGCACAAAATGGTTAAACTAAAGTGAAACCATGCTCTCCTGTCTCCTTGTTTGTGCTATGCAAACATGTTGTGCAAACAGGAATACTCTACTACAGATGTTGTGACGGTCAAGAGCAACATCTCTCAATTTTGGTGGAACTGCACAAAATGATTCAACTAAAGCGAAATCATGCTCTCCTGTCTCCTTGTTTGTGCTATGCAAACATGCTATGCAAACAGGAATACTCTACAAATGTTGTGACGGTCAAGAGCATTCGCCAAGTTCTTCGATTGTATGACATGGCTAGCCAAGATGGATTTAATACCGATATTCACTTTATCAAAAGGCTCTAATGAGTTGGTTCTGAATCTTGCAAGCTGAGAATCAGTGAGATGTGTAGGCATCTTTGTTGTACTTATTATTTGAATCTTATTTGTTGGTTCTGAATCTTGCAAGCTGGGAATCAATGAGACGTGTAGGCATCTTTGTTGTACTTATTATTTGGATCTTATTTGTTGGTTCTGAATCTTGCAAGCTGGGAATCAATGAGATGTGTAGGCATCTTTGTTGTACTTATTATTTGGATCTTATTTGTTGGTTCTGAATCTTGTAAGCCGGGAAACACTGCATGATGATGCAGAGGACAGCAACCGTAACAAACAATTCAAACTTGGTAGTATTATCTTTGTGAAAGTGCGACAAATGTGCTGATCGTGTGCGTCCTGAGAATAATAAATCTAATTGTTGTGCATGTTGATCCCGTGGCACTGATAGAACGAGCCAATGCATTGCTTGTTTTAAGTATAAATTTCTATTAAAGCTAATTAAGTTTAAGTAAAGTGACCACTAACTCATGTTACTACAGTACCAATACAGACCCGCTCGTGAACCGATGTGTGGCCGGAGTAGGTTTCTTAATGGAAGCGTTTGAATGCGCCGAGGGTGCATCTTCTACCGGGCGTGCAGCAGACGAGGGAGGGGTAGTAACTGTTGTCGCCTGTACACACTCAGCTTACTATTGAATCCAGTTCCCCAAGAGCTGAAAAACAAACTACTGCCGCCGCCTACACACTCATTCACTCGAAGAGACTCCAATGGCAATCCGAGGGGTGAGCCTGCTGGATATGGACTTCAGCAAGGATTTAGTTCACCGTTCAGTCCTATGGCTGCACCAAGTTGAATGTGATGTACACCAACGATACGGACTCGGTGAAGCTCTGCCTCGCCTCAGTCCTATGTCTGCACCAGGTTTTGGAGCATTCGCCCATTTCATCGGCAGCGCCGACTGCACCTTCGCTACGGTGGAGGGAAGGAAGAACACGACGATTTTGCCATCTGGTGCAACAAGCTTGTCGACATCCAGAAGCAATACAAGATCATCAGCAACGGGTAGGAGAAGGACTCCGTGGTTGACCTCGCTGAGACCATCATCGACCCCTGATACGCCAACATGAAAGAAGACAACCTGAACACGTGGGAGGTACCTCTGAATCTAGCCTACATAACCTACGCGGCCAAGGACGCATACCGATGCTACGACATGTACAGGTAGATCTTGGACATGAGGGCTTGTCTACTTCCCATAACCGACGAGTACACGGACAGCCGCAGCGTCATGATCAAGCGTGCCAGGAAGGTCTAGATGTTGTACTTTATCTGTTTATAAGCACCTTTATCATCTGAGTGTTTCATGCATTATCCTATGTGTCGTAATTATCTGTTTTGTCCGAAATATTTCTTTTAAGAACCCATTAACCTGATTGCTTTTTTTAGTGGCTATTTTCTAATGTATGTAAACTAGTTCACTTGTCCGTAAAAAAGCTAGTTCACTCGGCTGCCGTGCTTTGAATCTCCTTCCTCCCAATATATTCCTCTCCTCAGGTGGACCCAACAGGTCTCTGAATTTTCTCCCACTTTCTTTTTCGATGTAAACTGAGTTTTCTCCCAGTACTTTCCCCTAGAACCAACTCAACTGTCCCACGTCTAGCCTAAAAAATAATAATACCCCACGTACTATTAACTCATCAAATTAAAATGATATTTTATTTCGTAAGTTGAAAGTTCTTACAAAAGTTAACTCCTAGTGATTGCGTACATAAGGTTGCAAAGATTTTACTGACGTTTTTTAATGCAATCACATGTTTATGTTTTTATAACATTTCTCCATCTAGCCCAACATGATATTTTCACCCAGCCTAGCAAGTCCGTGGATTTCGAGAAAATAGCAAATGGAATTTAAACGGGCTGCATAGTTGCTACATCATTGTTTCACCCAGCCCACCAAATGGACTAAAAAAACAAATGGATTGGCTGACATGTGGGCCAATAGGTCAAAGACTAAGAAGGCGTTGGATTTACATCCAACGACCGGCATTCTTCTTCAATCTCTCGTCTTCTTCCCCCAGCGCTGACGGAACCGCTTGCTCCAGCCTTCGGCGTTGAGCGGCGTTGTTTTGCGCTCCTCAGCGAAACGCTACCCCGCCGACGGCTAGGACATCCCTCCAGTCCGCACCTCCTGTTATTATCTGCCAAGTGTAGGCCCACCCCGCACCCGAACCAGTCAAGTTTCCCACTCCTCTCCGTGTGCGACTCCACTGCCGTGTCTTCCCCATCTCCGGGTCTTTCTAGTCTGGGGACTTGCCGTCATCCATCGCCTCGGTGCGCTCGGCGCGGCGTGGTCAACATACGAGAGTCATCGGAAGAGGACTGTACATGGAGAGCCTGACGGCTGGGACCCACGAGGTCATGGTCGCACGCAAGGAAAGTTCCTCCTTATTACGCACTGTACGTGGGAAGGCTTCTATATTTCGCGAAAAAAACGTCCCCCCCGCTGACAGGTCGGACCCACCAGCTATATCTTTGCACGCAAGGAAGTGCCTCCTTATTATGCACCAAAAAATGAATACCCCCTGCTAGCTGGGACCAACCATAGTGGGTGGCTGACTTGTGGGCCTACTAAGTTGACGAGGACGGAGGGCTTTGTCAACTTATTCAAAATAAACGATTCTAGCTCCAGTGACCGTACGATGTCCATCCAACGGCCATAGTGCTTCTTCAACCTCTGGTCTTCTTGCTCCAGCCGCCCAAAGCAGCGCCGGTCGTGCCGCGTGCTCCTGCCTCTCGTGGCCGGCTATGATGCCGCGGAGGCCTCACCACCCCCTACCACTCCCACCGTTGGCCCAGGGTATCCCTCTACTCACTCACACCCCCTGTTATTCTGCGGCGATAGCAGCCACACGCCTCAGCCGAACCAGTGAACCCTCCTACTCCTCTCCGCGTGGGTATCCACTGCTGCGTCTTCCCCGGCTCCTTGTCATCCCCTTCCTAGGCCTCACCGTCGTCCACCGCCTTGGTGCTCTCGGCGCGGCGTGGTCAATGTGGTCAACGACTGACTTCCATCGGAAGAGTACTGTACGTGGAGAGGCTGACAGCTGGGTCCAAGGCCAGAGCCCAGTTTTTTTGTGATTTGCCAAGTAAGTCGCTTTGTCAGGCCTGTTGGGCTGCAAATCTTTCAATACGAGGAGAGCTTCATTCGGTTGGCCGAGAAAATGGCCTATCAGTAATGAGAAATGGCCTGTACATTTTTAAAACACATCAAACCGGCAATTAGTTTCAAATATCTTTTTTTCATTTCGAGATTTTGAATTACATTAATTTTTATGCATGGAGAATTTGTTGGATTTTATATTGATATACATTTATTTTTAAAATCGGTTTGAATGTGAGTCGAAATTTCGGGATTAAAAACAGTTCGGACCACACCGAAATATGCAAAATTTCGTATAATTTTTTAACCGTGGCCACAATATGGGCTGTAATGCTAACAAAAAGAATATGGACTCCGAACAAAATCTTAAGAATTAGCAAATGGGCTGTAAATTATTAGAAATAATGGCAGATGGGTTGTATGCTGTTTTCCATAGATTTGAGGCTTTCCTAAAAAAAGGTTGACGCACAAGCAGTGACTGTTGGATGTCCATCCAACGGCCGTCGTGCTTCTTCAATCTCTGCTCTTCCTGCTCCAGCCGCTCAAACAAGCGCCGACGGGACTGCCTGCTCCCTCCTCTCCGCGGCCGGCTGTGCTGCCACGCAGGCCTCACCGCCCCACCATACTCCCATCACTGGCCTAGCCATCCCTCTACTCACCCACACCTGCTGTTATTCTCCGGCGATAGGAGACGAACCAGTAAACCCTCGTTCAGTCGTATTCCCCTCCGTGTGGGAAACAACTGCGGAGTCTTCCCTGCCTCCGTGTCGTTCCCTTCTTAGGCCTCGCCATCGTCCACCGCCCTGGTGCTCTCGGCGCGGCCTGGTCAACATGGTCAACGACCGACATGCATCTGAAGTGGACTGTACGTGGAGAGGCCGACAGCTGGGTCCATGGTCGCACGCAAGGAAATGCCTCCTTATTACGCGCAAAATAATGATTCCTCCACCTGACATCGGGGACCCACCGAAAGGGCCTCAGTATTTCACAAAAAAAAATGTTACCGCCGCTGACAGCTCGGACCCACCAGCTATATCTTCGCATGCAAGGAAGTGCCTCCTTATTACGCACAAAAAAATGAATACTCCCCCTGTTAGCTGGGACCCAATATAGTGGCAGGCTGACTTGTGGGACTACTAAGTTGACGGGGACGGAGGGCTTTGTCAACTAAATCAATATGCACTATTCTAGCTCCAGTGACCGTATGATGTCCATCCAACGGCTGTAGTGCTTCTTCAACCTCTGGTCTTCTTGCTCCAGCCGCCCAAACCAGTGCCGGTCGTGCCTCGTGCTCCTGCCTCCCATGGCCGCCTGCGATGCGGCGGAGGCCTCACCGCCCCTACTACTCCCACCGCTGGCCAGGCCATCCATCTACTCACCCACACCCCCTGTTATTCTGCGGCGACGGCAGCCTCACACCGCAGCGAACCAGTGAACCTCCGTACTCCTCTACGTGTGGGCATCCACTACCACGTCTTCCCCGGCTCCGCGTTGTCCCCTTCCTAGGCCTCGCCGTCGTCCACCGCCCTGGTGCTCTCGGCGCGGCGTGGTCTACACAGTCAAGGAACGACTTCCATCGGACGTGGACTGTACGTGGAGAGGCTGACAGCTGGGTCCATGGCCGCAGCAAGGAAGTGCCTCCTTATTACGCGCAAAATAATTATTCCTCCACCTGACAGCGGGGACCCACCGGACGGGCCACCATATTTCGTGAAAAAAACGTTTCCCCCCTGACTGCTGGGACCCACCAGCTACACCTTCGCACGCAAGGAAGTGCGTCCGGGCAAAAAAACAAAATGATTCGCCCCCCTGACTGCTGGGACCCACCAGCTACATCTTCGCACGCAAGGAAGTGCGTCCGGGCAAAAAAAACGATTCGCCCCCCTGACTGCTGGGACCCACCATCTACATCTTCGCAGGCAAGGAAGTGCCTGACAGTCGGGACCCACCTGGTCGAAGCGTACGTACTGTTGTCATTCTGGTCGCGAACGTGTACGTACATACTGGTCGATGTAGAGGCGCGCACGTGTCGTAGTAGAGGCGCGCACATGTCGTAGTAGAGGCACGCACGTAGCATGTGCACGTACGTACAGCGGCGAGGGTGCAAGAAAAAAAATTAGGCCATGTACATACATATGGGCAGGATCTCGAACGCCTACTCGCGCATACGTACATGGCTGGGTCGGAACGGAGAAACAGCGTCGTCGTAGTGTTCATGGGGAGGCAACGGAATGCTTCGTGTTCATCGGGAGGCAGCGGAACGCGTGGGAGCCAACTGGCTTGGACGGAACAGGCGATGGAAACGAGGCCTGGCGTACCGCAGAACAGAGGAAACGGACCTCCTAAGGTCGAAACGGGAGTCTTGTTGATCGGGAGGGGTGTGGCATACCGCAAAATGGAGGAAACGGACCTCCTACGGCCGAAACGGGGGTCCTGTTGATCGCGAGGGGTGTGGCGTACCGCAAAACGGACGAAACGGACTTGTATTGGAGCGCTACGGTCGAAACGGGGGGGGGGGGGGGGGGGGAGGGGTGTGGCGTATCGCAAAATGGGACTCCACGGGATACTGTTTATCTCCACCGTTGACCTCCTCCAGCCTCCACGGGCTACCGTCGACCTCCTCCAGCCTCCACGGGCTCCTGTTCATCCAGCCTCCACCGTGCGCTACTCCATCGGCTACTGTTCAACCACCCCTCCACGGGCACCCCTCCACCGTCTACTGTTCATCCAGCCCTCCACACCACGGGGTCCTGTTCAACCACCCCTCCACGGCCACCCCTCCACCGTCTACTGCTGATCCAGCCCTCCACACCATGGTTTCCTGTTCATCCAGAGGCAACGCCACCGCTCACTGTTCATCCAACCCCCCCGCAACGCTCACTGTTCATCCCAGAGGCAGCATCGATCGGCTTCAGTTAGCAGCAATAGCGAAGGAATCGCTCCATCGGGTTCAGTTAACAGCCATCGATCGATCGCTCGGGTTCAGTAACGCGTAGCCTGTGTTCCAATCGCTCGGGTCCAGTTAGAGCCCAACGCCTCGCTCGGCTTCAGTTAGAGCCAACACCTCGCACACACGCGCGTACGTACAAGAGAAACACGCATCGCTCCGCCCCCGACCTCCCACCGTAACCGGCAACTCCCCGAAATTTTCCTCCCCCTCGCTTCTACCACGGTTTTTTCGTCATGAACGGCCCAAAGAATGTCATGCAGCTGCGTCTCTAGCCCGCCCAGGACGAAAAGCCCATTTTTTGTCATGATTTTTTGTCATAGAAGTAGGAGCCCACCACATCTATGATGATACCGGGTTTTGTTACAATTATTGTCATAGAAGTGTCATATGTATGATAGAAAAAAATTCGTTCAGCCCAAAATGTCACGGATGTGTCTTTTTTTCTAGTGTAAACAGTGCATGCATGCGTCGTATCCCTTGTTTGTCTGTCCTGAAAGGTTACTGAAAGCGGGCCAATTGTTGACGGTTACAAACAACAACGCATGCAGGTTAAATTCCCCCTGTTTGTGCTCATCCCACGCACGTACACCGTTTCCATTCCACAGCTGTAAAAGTTCTTCAACTAATGGCCTTAGGTACACATCAATATCGTTGCCGGGTTGCTTAGGGACTTGGATGAGAATTGGCATCATAATGAACTTCCGCTTTATGCACATCCAAGGAGGAAGGTTATACATACATAGAGTCACGGGCCAGGTGCTATGATTGCTGCTCTGCTCCCCGAAAGGATTAATGCCATCCGCGCTTAAACCAAACCATACGTTCCTTGGGTCACGTGCAAACTCCTCCGAGTACTCTCTCTTAATTTTTCTCCACTGCGACCCGTCAGCGGGTGCTCTCAACTTCCCGTCTTTCTTACGGTCCTCACTGTGCCATCACATCAACGTGGCATGCTCTTTGTTTCTGAATAGTCGTTTCAACCATGGTATTATAGGAGCATACCACATCACCTTCACAGGAACTCTCTTCCTGCGGGGCTCGCCGTCAACATCACCAGGGTCATCTTGTTTGACCTTATACCACAATGCACCGCATACCGGGCATGTGTTTAAATCCTCGTACGCAATGCGGTAGAGGATGCATTCATTAGGACATGCATGTATATTCCGCACCTCCAATCCTAGAGGGCATATGACCTTCTTTGCTGCGTACGTACTGTCGGGCAATTCATTATCATTTGGAAGCTTCTTCTTCAATATTTTTAGTAGCTTCTCAAATCCTTTGTCAGGCACGACACTCTCTGCCTTCCACTGCAACAATTCCAGTACGGTACCCAGCTTTGTGTTGCCATCTTCGCAATTGGGGTAAAACCCTTTTTTGTGATCCTCTAACATGCGGTCGAACTTCAGCTTCTCCTTTTGACTTTCGCATTGCGTCCTTGCATCGACAATGACCCGGCAGAGATCATCATCGGGCACACCGTCTGGTTCCTCTTGATCTTCAGCAGCTTCCCCCGCTGCAGCATCATCGGGCACATAGTCTGGTTCCTCTTGATCTTCAGCAGCTCCCCCGTTGCAGCATCACTGTATTCAGGGGGCACATAGTTGTCATCGTCCTCTTCTTCTTCGCCGTCTTCCATCATAACCCCTATTTCTCCGTGCCTCGTCCAAACATTATAGTGTGGCATGAAACCCTTGTAAAGCAAGTGGGTGTGAAGGATTTTCCAGTCAGAGTAAGACTTCGTATTCCCACATTTAGTGCATGGACAACACATAAAACCATTCTGCTTGTTTGCCTCAGCTACTTCAAGAAAATTATGCACGCCCTTAATATACTCGGAGGTGTGTCTGTCACCATACATCCATTGCCAGTTCATCTGTGTGCATTAGATATAATTATGTGTGTCAAGAGTAAGAAAATCAGACAAATATATATCTAAAGTAAGAAAATCAGACAAGTATCAGAAAGAAGATAAGAACAAGAGGCTCACCACGATGGTGCCGGCGACGAGATCGGCGCGGGCGATCAACGACGGTGAAAACGGGGACGGGGCGTGACAGGCCGCTAAATATAGACAAATCTCGGGAAAAATGGAGCTCTGAGGTCGAGCTTCGAGAGGAGAAAGCTTAACTAGTGTGGCTCGGGCATTTCATCGAACACCTCATGTGCATAGGAGGTGAACTAGAGCACCCAAATGCCCTCTCCTCGCCGGATTGAAAAAACAGAGCACTGTGGAGTGCTCCCCCGCGACGATGGGTATATATAGGCAAATTATTTGTCCCGGTTCGTCGCATGAACCGGGACTAAAGCCCCCCCTTATACACCGGTTCAAGGCATGAACCGGTACCAATGGATGTGGGCCAGGAGCAAGGTCCATTTCTCCCGGTTCGTGCCTAGAACCGGGACAAATGGGTCCAGACGAACCGGGAACAATGCCCACGAGGTCCCGGCCGGACCCCTGGGCTCATGAACCGGGTCTAATACCCCCATGGGTCCCGGTTCTTGAAGAACCGGGATTAATGGGTTGGCTAGGCCCGAACGATAGCCCTGTTTTCTACTAGTGTCCCCCCACTTCCTAGCCCGTTTTGGTTTCAATAAACTGCAATTTCCAGATACTAGGTACTACTAGATATCAATTTCATAAAGCATTATAGGTACTAGGTAGTACTCCCTCCGTTCCAAATTACTCATCGTGGTTTTAGTTCAAACCACGACGAGTAATTTGGAACGAAGGGAGTACTAGATAACAATTTCATTCGTAGTCAACATGCATCCTCAAGCAGTACTAGGTGATATCGACGACGATCATCATATATAGTTCTAGATGATATCGACGACGATCATCATATGTAGTTCTAGGTGATATAGCCACACACACACATGTAGTTTTATATGATATCGAAGACGATCATCATCCTCAAGCCTGGGCGGTTGGTGTTTGATGTCTACTACACAACCTTCTTCTTGTAGACGTTGTTGGGCCTGCAAGTGCACAGGTTTGTAGGACAGTAGCAAATTTCCCTCAAGTGGATGACCTAAGGTTTATCAATCCGTGCTAGGCATAGGATGAAGACAGTCTCTCTCAAACAACCCTGCAACCAAATAACAAAGAGTCTCTTGTGTCCCCAACACACCCAATACAATGGTAAATTGTATAGGTGCACTAGTTCGGCGAAGAGATGGTGATACAAGTGCAATATCGATGGTAGATATAAGTTTTTGTAATCTGAAAATCTAAAAACAGCAAGGTAACTAACTATAAAAGTGAGCACAAACGGTATTGCAATGATAAGAAACAAGGCATAGGGTTCATAATTTCATTAGTGCAAGTTCTCTCAACAATAATAACATAGATAGATCATATAACAATCCCACAACATGCAACAAAGAGTCACTCCAAAGCCACTAATAGCGGAGAACAAACGAAGAGATTATGGTAGGGTACGAAACCACCTCAAAGTTATTCTTTCGGATTGATCTATTAAAGAGTTTGTACTAGAATAACACCTTAAGACACAAATCAACCAAAACCCTAATGTCACCTACATACTCCATTGTCACCTCAAGTATCCGTGGGCATGATTATACGATATGCATCACACAATCTCAGATTCATCCAACCAACACAAAGTACTTCAAAGAGTGCCCCAAAGTTTCTACCGGAGAGTCAAGAAAACGTGTGCCAACTCCTATGCATAGGTTCATGGGTGGAACCCGCAAGTTGGTCACCAAAACATACATCAAGTGGCACGTGATATCCCATTGTCACCACAGATAAATACGGCAAGACATACACCAAGTGTTCTCAAATAAAAGACTCAATCCAATAAAATAACTTCAAGAGGGAAACTCAATTCATCACAAGAGAGTAGAGGTGGGGGGGAAACATCATAAGATCCAACTATAATAACAAAGCTCGCGATACATCAAGATCATGCCATAGAGAGAACACGAGAGAGAGAGAGATCAAACACATAGCTACTAGTACATACCCTCGGCCTAGAGGGTGGACTACTCCCTCCTCGTCATGGATAGTGCCGTGATGATGAAGATGGCCACCGGTGATGGATCCCCCCTCCGGCAGGGTGCCGGAACGGGCTCCCGAGAGGTTTTTGGTGGCTACAGAGGCTTGCGGCGACGGAACTCCCAATCTACTGTGATGTTTGATGTTTTTAGGGTACGTGGGACTATATAGGCGAAAGAAGTTGGTCGGGGGGTACTCGAGGGGCCCACGAGATAGGGGGGTGCGCCCTCCTATCTCGTGGCTGCCTCGAGTATCTTCTGACGTGAACTCCAAGTCTCTAGGATCATATTCTTCCAAAAAATCACGCTGCCGAAGGTTTCATTCCGTTTGGACTCCGTTTGATATTCCTTTTCTTCGAAATACTGAAACAGGCAATAAAATAGCAATATGGGCTAGGCCTCTGGTTAGTAGGTTAGTCCCAAAAGTAATATAAAAGTGTATAATAAAGCCCGTAATCATTCAAAACAGATAATAAAATAGCATGAATGCTTCATAAATTATAGATACGTTGGAGACGTATCAGTGTTCCTGATAGTAACTATGATGGCCTGTCCAACACGAAGATTTTTGCCATCGAGGAATCTCTTCCACCCAACCGAGTTTAAGTGTCTGCGACCGTCCATTTCCATGCGGTAAGTATAGGTTGTGACGGAGCTCCTTGCGGTAAGGCGTAGTCCAGCTGAGCCTTCTCCATCAGGATCGATACCATAACTCACAGATAGGCTCTTTGCCAATTTCTAAATAAGAAAAGCATATCAATTAATAAATAACCTCGCACATACTCTTGCAAATAAGTATATATGGATTATCTACACTATTAATAGTTCCTTAGATTCTAGACTAATAAGCATGTGATCAAACTCTACACTAAAGCATATCATCGACTAGATTCCACACAACATATTATTGGACTCTACACTAAGCATATCATCGGATAATTTGCATTTGTAAGTATAACATACCATATCATGTCGATCGACCATGGTACTTGTCAGGCGGGTCACGAATGGCACCCCGACAAAGTCAGCACGTGGCGGAATTATGTCCCATAGGTTGCACACCTCCTCCTCGCTCAACCTCATTCTTTGAGATACGATGGCTTCATGAAGTGGGTCCTCATCATCTTCATCGAGTGGGTCCTCATTATCTTCATCATCTTTGTCATCTTCATCATCTTCCACCAGGTTGATATAAATAACATCCAGCTTGGGTCTTTCTGCTCTGAAGGAGAAGCTGATTAAGTCACCACCAGTAAGACGCATGCGGGCGAGGAAACGGGCCCGTCCATCTTCTCCAATCTGTGACATATTGCGTCCTTTCTCGACCTCTATAGTGTACGCCCCCCCAGGAGCCTCAAATGTCACAATGTCTCATGTCAGCTTGTTGAATTTCAACCTCACATTGCATGGGACGATCTGTGTAAAAAAAGCAAAATGACCCAATGCAGTAATGCCAACACTAAAAATAAAATAGTTGTTACATTTCATATAATTTCTTACCGCCGCATGACGAAAACTCGGCTGGAAGTAGATGTCGAACAACTTGCCAGTTAGAAGGCTGCTGGCGCACCTTGACTTGCACAATCGACATGATGGCGGTGGTCGTGGCGCCATTTTCCCAAAGCAGTATGAGCAAAGGATTAACGATCCACTTCATAGGAAAGAAAAATAGTAGAATGTGATATTTTTGGTTCTTCTTCAGTTATATTTTCATAGCTTACTAACACCTTCTAGAATAGAACCAACAGCTAGCAGGCAAATCAATTAACCTATTAAATCAACTTGCCTACTAAATGAACTTGCCTACTAAATCAACTAAATCAAAATGTTCTATAAGTCAACTAGCCTACTAGATCAACTTGCCTACTAAATCAACTAAATCAAAATGTTCTAAATCAACTAAATCAACTAGCCTACTAAATCAACTAAATCATATGAACTAAATCAAAATGCTGCATATGAACTAGCCTACTAAATCAAAATGTAGCAGGGAAGAGGGGTTGTGGATGGAGGAGGGAGGAGGGAGAATGAGGGGCGACTGGAGGAGGGAGGAGAGAGTAGGACGGTGGAGGAAGGGCGGAGCGAGGAGGAACCGGCCGGCGGCGAGTCGAGGGAGGACGGAGGAGGAGGGCGCTACCGAGTCCAGCGAGGAGGAGGAGGTGACAATGGCGCATAGGGAGGAGGGGTAGGCGACGGCGGCTAGCGGGGGCGCCGGTGGCCGACGGGGAAGGACCGGCGCGGGGGGTTGAGGGGGAGATCGAGTGAGTGTGAGTGTGAGTGTGGATCGGATAGAGGAGAGCGTGGGTGGTGGGAGATAGCTAGTTTTAGCAGTAGCGCGCTATAGGTAAAGGCGCTACTGTTAAACTACCTAGCAGTAGCGCACTTCGAACTAACATGCTGCTGCTATAACTAGCTTTGTGGCGGGGTCGTGGGAATTATAGTAGTAGGGCGGCTTAGAGGAGGCGCGCTGCTGCTACGTTCATTTCAGCAGCGAGTTCTGCTGGAGCGCGCTACTACTATATTGCAGCAGCGCCTTATCTTAAAACGCACTGCTGGTAAGATTCTATGTATAGGCTTTTTCTAGTAGTGTATATTTACTACTATTTGTAATACAATCTATGTTGCATTATATTTGCAGTTACATCTCCTGCTTGCTCACTACTAAGATCACTTCTAGCTGACTTCTTGCGGCATTGACGCAACCAGATCATCTAGTAATAGAACTATCGGTGATACACTAGTCATTGCACGTGCTAAGGAAGAACTATATGTGTGTGACGAGACCCGATAAACTGTTCCGTGCATTTTAAATCGTGTCCGCTAACACCTCATCCCACACGTGAGCTTCAAAGTCATCATGTCTGATGTCAAACGTAATCCGACTCATAAACTAGGCATGAACCGTGTGCGATGGTATAACAAATCGCAGACGTTATTAGCTGACGACACGTGTGCGATGTTCGAGACATCGCACACATTTTCCTACGAGAAACCCATGTGTCATAGGTAACATTTCACAAACGTTTAGCCTTTATGCTCCGTCTCTCTTTCATGAACAATTACACGTGTTTTCATTAAAAAAGACATGTATAATTAATGATCAATCCCACCCGTTTGTCGCAATTAAGGTGTGTGCAATAGATTCGGCATCGCATACCATTTCTACTTGCCAATCGTCTGCATCCTTGAGACCTATTGCACACGGTTATTTGGTAACATGTGTGATGCACTCTCTCTATCGTACACCATCGCAAGGTGACGGTTCAAAATTGTGTCAACGGAAAGGGGTTTTAACTGTGTGCATAGGCCCAACCTACACCAGTGGCAGCACGTGGAGTGCATCAACAATATTCGGGAGGTGGGTGATGTAGTTGGTTCACCGATCTTGAGCATTTTCTATGAAGAAAGACTTGAGAAACACCTAGCCAGCTAGAAGGCCAAACTCTTATCATATGGGGGATGGTCGATTCTGATCAATTTCTTCCTCAGCAACATGGTTCTATACATGTTGTCATTCTGTCACTTACTGAAAGTGGTTCTGCAGCGTCTCGATTACTTTTATCCAGATTTTATTTGGCAGTGTGATAATGAATCCAAGAAATATCGTTGCTTGGAATTCAGGATCTTCAGATAAAAAAATCGCTCTCCTGAGTAAATATGTATATAAACTACTGACTGAGAATGAAGTGTGGCAGAAAATCATTCGTAACAAGTACATGTGGTCTAAAGCCATCTCTCAAGTTCTTTGGAAACATGGTGATTCACATTTTTCGGGTGGCGTGACGAAGGCCAAGGAATTCTTATTTCCAATTTGGTACTTTCTCGGTTAGGGATGATTCTCAGGTTTGATTCTAAGAAGACACCTAGGTGGGGGCTGCTCCACTTATGGTGCAATACCCTAGCTGAAAGTGCTACTATCATCTAGAGGGGGGGGGTGAATAGGCGATTTTTATGATAGTCTTCAAAACTTTGAAGTTTCCAAGACAATCAACAGAAATGACCTAATTGTTATGCAGCGGAAGATAAACTACCCTAAGCAAGCCTTAGTCAAGTATGCAATGATGTGAAAGTACAGGACTAATAGCATCTATGTAGTAAGGATCAGGATGGAAGATAGTATGAAGCCAATCAACAGTAGTAGTCAAGCAATGAAGTCAAACAGATACACAGATAGGCAATGACTTCATGAAGACAAACTTAAGTAAGGTTGGTAAGGGATAGAACCAGTTGCTTGTTGAAGACACAGGATTTGTTAGACCAGTTCCAGTTGCTGTGGCAACTATACGTCTGGTTAGGGAGGCTGAGATTTAACTCAGAAGACCGTGTCTTCACCTTATTCCCCTTGAGCTAAGGACACCCAGTCCTCACCCAATCACTCTGGTAAGTCTTCAAGGGAGACTTCCAAACCTTCACAGACTTCGTTCACCGGCAACCCACAATGACTCTTGGATGCTCAGAACGCGACGCCTAACCGGCTGGAGGATTCACAGTCCTCAAGTGTAATAAGTCTTCAGATCACACAGACACAAAGACTTTAGTGATGCCTAACACTCTTTGGCTCTGGGTGTTTGGGCTTTTTCCTCGCAAAGATTTTTCTCTCTCTCAAATTCTTCGAGGTGGGTTGCTCTCAAACGACAAAAGCCGTGCACAAACTCTGAGCAGCCACCAATTTATGGTGTAGGGGGTGGGCTATTTATAGCCACTAGGCAACCCGACCTGATTTGTCCAAAATGACCCTGGGTCACTAAGGAACTGACACGTGTTCCAACGGTCAGATTTCAAACACACGCGGCAACTTTACTTGGGCTACAAGCAAAGCTGACTCATCCAGCTCTGGATAAGGTTTGCTCTCATTGTCTTCGCTCGAAGACATAGGATTTGAGTTGAGCATCACTTCAGTCACTCTGACTTAGTTCACTTGGACCCCACTTAACAGTACGGTGGTTCCTATGACTCAACAAAGAAGAAAAGGAAACAACGAAACCACACAGTCTTCGCGCTCCATAGTCTTCACGTAATGTCTTCTCATGTCATAGTCTTCAATATGAATATCTTCTCATACCACCATTGTCTTCAATGTCTTCATACATTTTTAGGGGTCATCTCCGGTAGGTAAACCGAATCAATGAGGGACACTACCTGCGTTATCCTGCAATTCTCACAAACGCATTAGTCCCTCAACCAACTTTGTCGTCAATACTCCAAAACCAAGTAGGGGTGGCACTAGATGCACTTACAATCTCCCCCTTTTTGGTGATTGATGACAAACTGGTTGAAGTTTTCAACGGGGATAAATATGTGAAATTGTAAGGATAGGGAATTGTCTTCATAAGTTGCAAGGGCTCCCCCTGAAGATGTGCATGTAAGTAATTTGCTTTTGGAATGCAAATGCACATGGCAGGTTGTACTTGTGGAGATCCACTTCAACTTATGAAGATAATTCATCATGCATGAACTGATATAGCAAGTAGAATGACATGCATAATGAAGAATGGACGTCTGCAGAATGATCAAAGTGCGGAAGTTATCATCGCACATGCGGAATTTATCATCGCATCACAGTAAAGCAAATAAGTAGCAGACGACCATTATGTTTAGGTGTCACAACTCAGAAAACCAAATGTTTCAAAAAGCAAGAGTTGTAAGCACGAAGCAAAATATAATGCAACCGCCCATATGAACCAGCTTGGAGACTATCAACTCATACGCTTCTCCCTCTTTTGTCAGTAAGGACCAAAAAGGTTTGAAGACATAGAGCATCTACTCGTCCTCATGTGTAGGTGAAGCAGCAGGGTTGTCATCGTTGGTTGGCGGTGCAGATGAACTTGGTGCAGTGTCGATGCGTGCAGTAGTAGGAGGTGGTGAAGTAGCATCATCTTCATCATCGATCACTCTGGCATTTACCGTTGCCGCGGAGGAAGAATATTCAGAGTCTTCAAGGGATGGAGTGCGACGTAGGACAGCAGTCCGTGGAGGAGTGGAGTCAAACTGGAATCTTTCATTGAAGCCATCATCTTGAAGATCAGCTTCAGCACTGAGCAGGGTCAAACTCTTCCATGATCGCCGGCAAGTTTCATGAGCAACAAAGGCATTTTTGGTGGCAAGGTTGCGAATGCGATTGACATCCACCAAGAGGCTTTGCATCTGTCTCTTGATCCAGAAATGATGCTTATCCTGTTTCTGATGAAGGGCCACAAGAAGTTCTCGGTCATTGAGAACACGAGAACGCTTCCGAGGCCTTTGTGCAATGGTGCTTTCAGTGGCTTCAGTGGGTGCTCGATGAGGCAGACGAGTGTTTCCAGCCAATGGATAGATTCGTGTCGCTTCTTGAACACATTCAATAGGTTGAGTGAAGCTTTGGTGCTCGGCATTCTGAAGATAAAGAGTATATAGCTTCAACTGACATATCAACCTCTGGTAAAAAGATCATATGATTGCGAGTAGAGGGCTGATAATTGACAGATGAGTGTCTCTTGATGAGGCGCATGACCCATGGAGCATAGAACTTCAGACCAAATAGGTCAGAGCCAGAAGCAGCAAGTTGCCTGATGAAGAATTCTTGAGTGTTGAAGCTGATGCCATTGAGAATATAGAAGACAAAGTCTTCATAGCTCTTTCAAGCTTGGCCACTGATGAATGTCCTTTGACAGGCCGTAGAGTTCGCCTGATGATATGATATATGGTGCGAGGCAGATACTCAAGGTCTTCAACAAAGAAATCTGTTGGATATTCAGCGTCAGATGGCAAGGGCTTCATCATGCTCAACATCTGGCTCATATTGGGTTCTGGCTTATGGAAGATACTCTCTACTGCATTGCGGTGTAGCTGACAGTCAGGTTCATATAGTTCTCTAGGAGTGGCTAGCCCTGTAAGCTCGATGATATCCATAGCTTTGGCTTCATGATGAACATTTCCAGTCATCCACTCGAGAACCCATGTCTTGATGTCTCTGTAGTAGCCGCGAATGTGTAGAGTAGCATAGAATTGAAGCAATAACTCTTCATTCCAATGTTCTTTGTCTGTCACAAAGTGGAGCAGACCAGCATCGCGAAACCAATCAAGTGCTTCTTCTAAGCACGGCAGTCCAACAATGGCTTCAGTATCAAGGCGCATATGAGGGAAAATGCGCCCTTGATCATATAGAACGCAGGAGTAATAGCTTCTCTGTTGATAGCTCCAGAACCGATCTGATGATATCCTTGGCTTGGAGTAGGGGTTCTTGGCGCTGTCAAAGAAGGTATTGTGGCTTTTGAAGCCATTTGCATTGAAGAACCCTGGTGAGTTTGTAGTACCTGGAAACCTTGGCAACCTAGGCTTTGGCTTCTGGACCTGTGGTCTATGCTCAACATGATAGTCAAATTGAGGTCCTGAGGCAGTAGGCGGAGGCACCAGAATGGGCCATCGGACAGTGGTAAGCTAACCATGACTGTATGCTTGCTCAATTGTGTGAGGTCTTGGTGGCGGAACAGGAGCAGGGGCAACAGCTGAGGCGTTGGGCTGCACAACAGGTGCTTCGGGAGCGATTGTCTCATTAGCTTCAGGTGCAGCAGCCTCAATGGTTTCAGGTTCAGTGGCCACACTTGCTTCAGGCACACTAGTTGGTGCAGGCTCCACATTAGCGTCAGCCATGACTACGTCATTGGCTTCATTGGCGTTGGCGGTGGCAGCCTCAACATTATCAACCTCCTCTTGACGAACAGGAGGGTCGGGCACAGGCACGTTCACTTCAGGAACTGCTTCTTCTTCAATTACTGGGGGAGTAGGTACAGGTAGTTCTTCTTGATTTTCCTCGGCTGATGCAGCCAGAATGTCTTCAGCGGCATGTGCTTCAGACTTGGAGACATTCACAGTTGGGGCAGGTTCAGAAAACACTTGACGTGCAATAGGTGAACGTTGCACTTCTCCTTCTGGAACGCTCGACAGAGGGACTTGAGGCCTTTGTCCTTTGCGAAGCCTGCGAAATGCTGGCAACGCCTTAGGAGATGGAGTTGGCTGGGCCTGAAAGTCTTCATCCTCTTCTTGCACGGGGTGTGTAGCTTGTTGTTGTTGTTGGGGAGTACTGGGGGAGTCTTGTAGTTGTGGGTGATCAGCCCACGATGCATCCTAAGCAATTGGCGTCAGAGGATGACCAATGCTGATGAGTTTGCTGTTCGTATGAACAGGCGATGATACCACGTCATGTTCGATCTGAGCAAGAACTTCATCATCAGCTACATTGTCATCATGACTAATGTCTGCAGCAGCGGTGGGTTCAGCTGCTGGAATATCTTCAGCTTCATGATCCTCTATGGGATCAGGCTCATGGACTATCATCCTTCGTTCTTGATGTTCTGACGCTGGGCGGACCACTGAAATGGGTTCAACAACTAAGGGCTCTGTGGAAGCAGCCCTAGTCTTCTTGGTCTTGCGCTTCTTCTTGGAGGGAGCGGCATTAGAGGATTCAGTGTTCTTTCTCTTTCTGGCTTCAGCGTCGGCAGCCCTCGATTCTTCTGTTCTGAAGCGGTTGTGGTGACCTTTGGCTTCGAGCCAGTCATGCTGCTTGGGAAGATAATGCGAGGGGCTTCTTGGCTTGAAGGTTCAGGCTGTTCAGCAGGAAGCTTCTTCTTCTTCTTTGCAGCCATCCTGGGGTCAATGCCAGGACGACCAAGTGACTTGCGCTTCTCAGCCTCATTGTAGGCGAGCACACACTTATCAGCCAAACACTTCATGCGCTCTCGAGAGCCCTGAGCTTCTTCACGCTTCTTCGGAAAAGCTTCTTTAAGCTCATGTAGCATGACTTTGAAGTTTCGAACGTCTTGAACACTTAGCTTGGCCACATGCTTCTTGAATTGAGCCTTCTCATAATCAATCTTGTTCTTGAGCTCAACGATGCGCTGAGCGAGAGCTAGCTCAGAAGCAATGGCGCCATTGAAGGTGACACTGAGGCCAATGGGAAGCTGTAAATCTTCAAAGCTGAGATTGGGGGTGTCGAACCACTCATCAATGAAATTATGGATGATTGCCACGTCAAAGAGAGGCAAGTTCTTGAAGATTTCTGCTTCTTCCTTGCTCTTTATCAGCTGCTCAAGGGCATCATCAGCAAGATCTTCATCACTTGACAGATCAATGGGTTCTTCGCGCAGAATGGCGGCAGGAGTCAAGGCTCTTTGATCAGATGGTCTGACAAGTTGCTTTTTCTTCTCCGTTCTCTTGGAGATACGGGGTTGATCTTCAGACTGCACACTGGCTTCAGGAGGGGCAGTGGCCAGTGGCTTCGCACGAGAAGTCTTTGGAGGTGTAGTTGATCTTGAAGCCTTTGGCTTCTTTTGCTTCTGCGACTTTGGAGGAGGAGCAGGGGCTTCATCGGAGTCAGCATCATTGTCAGAATGATCTACTCTGGCACCTTGGACCACGATGTAGGTGATGAGGCCGTCAAGGTTGGAGAAGGGGCCAATCACATTGGAATCAGCATCACGGGAGCCGTCAGCACGAGGAGCAGAGGGACCAGGGTTGAAGTCCAATCCCAAGGACTTCTTGTTCTTCTTCGCCGAAGCCACAGCAAACTGGTAGTTGCGCTTGAAGAGAGAGTCGTCATGACACCAGAGTAGTGAGGTGGGATCGGCGTTCTCAGGCTGTGGTCCATGGACCATGCAAGGATAGAAGCCTTGATAAATGGCTTCAGCTCTGTTCTTGGGTTGAAGGCCTCGATAGAGGATATCACCCTAAGGTCTCTTGATAGCATTCTTCTCTGCATATTCCTTCGTCACAAACTTGTACTTGAACCATTCCTCAGCCCAATAGCATCGAATCCATTGGATTCACGTCTTTCTCTGATGATAATTCTGTTCGGGATCTGTCTTGTAGAGTTCTGCTAAGTCATCAGGCAGATCTTTGGATGTTCCTTCTCTGTGCTGTCTGCCACCCTTCCTTGCTGATTTTTCTGCAGCCATGAACTTCAAGCTGAATGGCTTCAATATGTTCAAAGGCTTCAGAGACTTACGCTTGCTGGTCAAGCAGGAACTGGCTTCAGGAGAATTGATATGATGCTGTAAGTATTCTGCAAACGAATGCAGACTATGAGAACCAAGGGATTCTCCCACGGACATGTACCTGTGACAGCATTAGAGATGCGAGGGAAGGGGAAGAGGTCATATGCATTCTCAGAAGATTTTGAAGATAAATCAGTTCGAAGACATTGACCTCATGATGCGAAGACATTCACTTAAATAGGTGAGTTGGTTCCAGATTTGTACAAATCCGTGAATAAGTACAAGTGAGGAATCAAGCTAGACAGGAAATCTAAGTGAATTGACTAGGCAGTATGAGATGCAGACAGAATAGAACTAACTTGAATAGGCAGAAACCACTTTCGGTAAACAGGATGAATCTTGAAGATCAAAAAGGTGGTAAAAATAGAGTTATAATTACCGCACGAAGAACTGCTAGATGGGATGAATAGGAGATCGAGCAGTTCAGCCCACCGTGCCCTAACTTGGCGACGGAGGACACCTACGGCGACGGCGGAGAGAACGATGTCCGCGGCCAGCGTGAGGACAGTGTCGGAGAAGTCGCGGCAGCTAAGCGCTTCGTCGCTGGCGTCGTTGCGAGCTAGCGGTGGCGCTAGGGTTTTGACGGAGGTGGAGAGGTGGAAGAAGGATTTCTTTACCGCAGGGGACAAGTATTTATAAGTAGGTGAGAGAAACAACGCAATTACGCTGGTGCCCCAGGCGGTACACATCTGAGGGGTACGTGGCAAGCATGCAACATACTCAGAGTTGTCCCACGTTCCCATGCCCGCCAGGCATGTCGGAGAGTTGTTCCGGCTTCTCCGGATTTCAACAATAAAGATAAGTCATTTAAAACAGATTTAATGTTTATCTCTTTGCCTTCTGCTGACTAGGACGCAGAGAAGACATTCGACAGTTTCAATAGAATGCATATGATTTGGACAGATAGAGTTTGAGATAGGAAGCATAGAGAGGTTAGGGTCCGATCACATTCACTTAGTTCAAAAGATCCAATCTTGAAGACATAGCTATAAGTGAATGCTGTAGAGGACAGAACACTAGTATATATATATATATCAGAAAGCAATCAAATCATCATAGTGTAGAAAGTCATGAAGATAAATTGAAACTGAAGACAAACCAAATGCAAAGTCATTGCAATATAATGCCATGAGTGAAACACTTCAAACAGAGAAATTGGTGGTGGCGTTACCCACCGTATAGGAAGTATTAGACCCAGACACGGCGCACAATTATCGTGGCGCTCCGAAGTCATATTCCATGTTAATGTTTTCACACTCAGAGTGTAAATCTTCATTGATTGAAGATATACATTACTTTGTGTGTTGCACATCTAAGTCATCAACATGCATAAGTGTTAGAATGTGTGCCTGATCACAGGACATTAGAGGATTCCAAGATATTTAGCTCACACCGTAACTTGCAAAACCTTTTCTCATCCAATCGGGCTTCGTGAAGATATCTGCCAGTTGCTCTTCAGTGTTGACGTGAGTGATATTGATATCTTTCTTCATAACATGATCTCTGAGAAAGTGATGACGAATTTCAATGTGCTTTGTCTTCGAGTGTTGGACTGGATTGTTGGCTATTTTGATGGCACTTTCGTTGTCGCAGAAGAGAGGTACTTGTTTCAGGTTGATGCCATAATCCTTGAGAGTTTGCTTCATCCATAGAAGCTGAGCACAACAGGATCCAGCAGCAATGTATTCAGATTCAGCAGTTGAGAGTGATACACAGTTCTGCTTCTTTGAAGACCAACAGACAAGTGATCGACCAAGAAAATGAGATGTGCCTGATGTAGACTTGCGATCCACCTTGTCACCAGCATAATCAGCATCCGAGAATCCAACCAAATCAAATTTTGAGCCCTTGGGATACCATAATCCGAGTGTTGGGGTGTAAGCCAAATATCGAAGAATTCGCTTCACAGCTAAGTGATGCGATTCCTTTGGTGCCGCTTGGAATCGAGCACACATGCAAACACTAAGCATAATATCTGGCCTAGGTGCACATAAATAAAGCAAAGAACCAATCATGGAGTGGTATACCTTTTGATCGAACTCTTTACCGTTGTCGTCGGGACCAAGATGGTGTTTGGCTGGCATTGGTGTCGTGTAGCCTTTGCAGTCTTCCATTCCAAACTTCTTCAGACAATCTTTGAGGTATTTTTCTTGAGATATGAAGATGCCATTTCTTTGCTGACGAATTTGAAGACCAAGGAAGAACTTCAGCTCACCCATCATGGACATTTGATATTGCTCTTGCATCATGTACCTAAACTCATCACTATATTTCTGGTTGGTGTAGCCGAAGATTATGTCATCCACATATATTTGGCACACAAACAGTTCACCGTCATATGTCTTCGTGAAGAGTGTGGGTTCGAGGGATCCAGGTTTGAAGCCTTTTCTCTTCAGAAAGTCTTTGATTGTATCATACCAGGCACGAGGAGCTTGTTTGAGGCCATACAATGCTTTGTTTAGCTTGTACACCATATCAGGATGTTTTGGATCTTCAAAGCCAGGTGGTTGTGCGACATATACTTCTTCTTCAATCTTGCCATTAAGAAATGCACTCTTTACATCCATTTGATATAGCAAGATGTTGTGATGATTAGCGTAGGCTAGCAGTATGAGAATAGCTTCAAGCCTTGCAACAGGAGAAAATGTTTCATCGAAGTCAATTCCTTCAACTTGAGTATATCCTTGAGCCACAAGACGTGCTTTGTTTCTGACGACTTGACCATGCTCATCTTGCTTGTTTCGATATATCCACTGTGTTCCAATAATGTTATGCTTGCGAGGGTCAGGTCGCTTGACGAGTTCCCAGATATTATTCAGTTTGAACTGTTGAAGTTCTTCTTGCATGGCTTGAATCCATTCAGGTTCCATAAAAGCTTCAGCAACTTTCTTGGGTTCTGATATTGACACAAATGAAAAGTGCCCACAGAAGTTTGCTAGCTGTGTTGCTCTTGATCGAGTGAGCGGACCAGGTGCATTGATGCTGTCAATTATCTTCTCTATTTGCACTTCATTTGCAACACGAGGATGAACTGGACGAAGATTTTGCTCTGGCTGATCATTGTCATCATTGGGAGGATTGTCTTCGGTCTGAGCATTGTCTTCAGGTTGATTTGGTGCAGAGATGATAAGTTCCTCTTCAGGCTGTGCTTCAGAGGGCATGATTTTACCAGTTCCCATCAGCTTGATAGACTCGTTTGAAGGAGCTTCATCTAGTGTACTTGGCAGAATCTCTCTCCGTGAACCATTGGTTTCATCAAATTTCACATCCACAGTTTCAACTATTTTGTAGAGATAAAGGTTGAAGACTCTGTAGGAGTGTGAATCCTTTCCATAGCCAAGCATGAAGCCTTCGTGTGCCTTAGGTGCAAATTTTGACTTGTGATGGGGATCCTTGATCCAGCATCTAGCTCCAAATACTCTGAAGTAACTAACGTTTGGCTTTTTGCCAGTAAGGAGCTCATAAGATGTTTTGTTCAGAAGCTTATGGATGTACACACGGTTGATGATGTGACATGTTGTATCAATAGCTTCAGGCCAGAACTTTCTTGGTGTCTTGTACTCATCTAGCATTGTTCGAGCCATCTCAATGAGGATTCTGTTTTTGCGCTCAAAAATGCCATTTTGCTGAGGTGTGTACAGAGCAGAGAACTTATTAGTGATTCCCATTGTATCCAGATACAGATCAAGTCTAGTGTTCTTGAATTCAGTGCCATTGTCACTCCTGATGTGCTTGATCTTCATGCCATAGTTGTTCATTGCTCGATTTGCGAAGCGCCTGAAGACATCTTGCACTTCAGTCTTGTAAAGAATTATATGAACCCATGTGTATCTTGAGTAGTCATTAACAATGACGAAGCCATAGAGACAGGCAGTTGTTGTGAGGGTGGAGTAGTGAGTAGGTCCAAATAAGTCCAGGTGTAACAACTCGAAGGGTTGTGATGTTATCATGATTGTCTTCGAGGGGTTCTTTTCCCTTGTCATCTTTCCAGCTTCACAGGCACGACACAGATGTTCCTTTCTGAACTTGACATCCTCGATGCCAATGACATGCTTCTTCTTGACGAGTGAGTGTAAGTTCCTCATGCCAGCATGTCCTAGCCTTCGATGCCAGAGCCAGCATTCTGAAGCTTTTGTGAGAAGACATACGGCAAGCTGTGGACCTGCTGAGAAATCTACCATGTATAGATCATCTTTTCGATACCCTTCAAAGACTAGAGATTTTTCAGATTCCATTAGCACAAGGCAACGATATTTTCCAAATATCACAATCATGTTCATGTCACAAAGCATTGAGACAGACATTAAGTTGAACCCAAGGGATTCAACAAGCATCACTTTATCCATGTGTTGATCCTTTGAGATTGCAACTCTACCTAGACCCAATACCTTGCTTTTACCAGTGTCAGCAAATGTAATGTGACTCTTGTCGGATGGACGTAAGGTTGAGTCCATGAGAAGACTTCGATCACGAGTCATATGATTTGTGCATCCACTGTCCATAATCCATTCTGAAGCTTTTGGTGATGTACCCTACAGTGCAGTTAGGAGGATAGGCTTCACAAGAGTGTTGTGAAGCATAAGCATTTGACACATATAGGGACAGTCACAGCTTATATCAAAGTTAGGACATAGTATGGCTGATAAGCAATTCAGATGTGAAGTATATAGAATGACATTTCATTGTGCGTCCTAAATGAGTTTTAGGTCCCCAGCAATAGTATCGGACGCCATTGATTGCTGGCTGGAGACCGTTTTCTGCAAAAGAGAGTTAGTTCTTCTTTGCCACCCACATCTTCAGTGGTGGCTTAGAAGCAATGAGTCTAAGTGCAGCATCTGAGAATTTTGGCTTTGAAGCCCTAGCAAATAGCCTTGCAGGAGATGAATGATACTCATATGAATAAGCTGAAAAGATCTTAGTCCTATGAACATAGCGGTTCGAAGATACACGCTCATATTCATAAGTCCGAGCATGATTTCCCTGCAAAACATTGGCGTTAGGGTGACTCATGTGAGTCCTGTATCTGTATGAAGCCTTTGGGCCACATGAAGCTATAGGTCTGGGGTTTGTCTTCTTCCTTGGTGGTGTCATGACGACATTCACAGGAAGATTCTCAATGTACTGCTTTGGTACCCAGATCTTCTTCATAGGTGGTCCATTCCTGCAGTTAGTACCAATGTACCTGGCAAACACTTCACCATTCTGATTTTTGAACAGCTTATAGTTTGCATCAAAGGATTCATCAATGATAATAGGATTAGCACAGGTAAAGCCAGATAAGGTGGATGGATCTACTGAAGGTTCCTTTGCAGCAACCCATGTGGTTTTGGGGTACTGCTCAGGCTTCCAGTATGAGCCATCAACATTCATTTTCCTTTCGAACCCAACACCCTCTTTCCTAGGGTTTCGGTTCAGAATCTGCTTTTTGAGGACATCACAAAGAGTCTGATGTCCCTTCAAACTTTTGTACATCCCTGTTTCAAGCAATGTCTTCAACATAGCATTTTCATCAGCAACAGCAGTGGTATCCTCCGCAGAGGGGTTAGTAACCACATCAGTAGGTGAAGACAATGAAACGGTAGCAGAAGTGGAACATTTAGTAACAGATGTAGCGTTATCACGCTCAATGCATTTTAGACATGGTGGTTCAAATCCATCCTGAGCGGAACTGATCTGTTGAACGCAAAGTGACTCATTCACCTTTTGAAGATCTTCATGAGCCGCTCTCAATTTCTCAAGCTCTTGTTTCCTTTGAAGATAATCATAGGAGAGCCTTTCATAAGTAGTTGATAGCGATTCATGACGACCTTCAAGTTCCTGGTACTTAGCATGAAGATTTTTTATGTCATCAACTAAGGACTGTGAACGTGTCATTTCAGTGTCCAACAGGTCATTGCTTTTGTCTAACAGTTTTTGAGTATGTTCCATAGCCTTTTGTTGTTCAGTTGCAATTTTAGCAAGTGATTTGTAGCTGGGTTTGGATTCACAATCAGAGTCATCTTCACTTGAAGTTTGAAAGTAAGCATCGCGTGATTTTACCTTGGCACCACGTGCCATGAAGCAGTAGGTGGGAGTAGGATCATCTTCGTCATTAGCTTTAGCGTCGGTGTGGAAGTCATTGTCTTCAGTGTTGAAGATGGACTTGGCAACATAGGCTGTGGCTAGAGCCAGACTTGCAACGCCAGGGTCAGACTCCTCTCCAGACTCCACCTCCGCCTCCTCCAAAGCAGACTCCTCCTCTGAATCCATTTCCTTGCCAACAAAAGCACGATCCTTGCCAGATGAGCTCTTCTTGTATGATTAAGACTTGGAAGAAGACTTAGAAGACTTTGAGGATTTCTTCTTCTTCTTCTTGTCATCGGAATCATATTCCTTGCTTTTATTCTTCTTCTTCTCATTGTCCCACTGTGGACACTCAGATATGTAGTGTCCAGGTTTCTTGCACTTGTGGCAGGTTCTCTTTTTGTTTTCATGGGTGGAAGCTTCATCATTCCTTGAGCCGGATCGTGAAGACTTTCTGAAGCCTTTCTTCTTAGTGAACTTCTGGAACTTCTTCACAAGCATAGCAAGTTCCTTTCCAATGTCTTCAGGATCTTCAGAACTGCAGTCAGATTCTTCTTCAGATGAGGAAACAACTTTTGCCTTCAAAGCGCGAGTTCGGCCATAGTTTGGGCCATAGATATCTCTTTTCTCAGATAGCTGGAACGCATGTGTATTGAGCCTCTCAAGAATATCAGACGGATCGAGTGACTTGAAGTCAGGACGTTCTTGTATCATGAGGGAAAGGGTGTCAAAGGAGCTGTCAAGTGATCTCAGCAACGTCTTGACGATTTCATGCTTGGTAATCTCAGTTGCGCCAAGAGCTTGAAGTTCATTTGTGATATCAGTGAGGCGATCAAACGTGGGCTGGACATTTTCATTGTCGTTTCTCTTGAAGCGGTTGAAGAGGTTGCGAAGAACACTGATTCTTTGATCTCTCTGGGTTGAGACGCCTTCGTTGACCTTGGATAGCCAGTCCCAGACTAGCTTCGACGTTTCCAGAGCACTCACACGGCCATACTGTCCTTTGGTCAGATGATCACAGATGATGTTCTTTGCAGTAGAGTCCAGTTGAATGAACTTCTTGACAATAGTGGGGGTGACACCTTCACCAGTTTTGGGAACGCCATTCTTGACGACATACCAGAGGTCGACATCATCGGCTTCAAGATGCATACACATCTTATTCTTCCAGTAGGGATATTCAGTTCCATCGAACACGGGGCAAGCAGCGGAGACCTTGATTATCCCTGCAGTCAACATAGCTGAAACTCCAGGTGGTTAAACCGAATCACACAGAACAAGGGAGTACCTTGCTCTGATACCAATTGAAAGTGCTACTATCGACTAGAGGGGGTGGGGGTGAATAGGCAGTTTTTATGATAGTCTTCAAAACTTGGAAGTTTTGAAGACAAACAACAGAAATGACCTAATTGTTATGCAGCGGAAGATAAACTACCCTAAGCAAGCCTTAGTCAAGTATGCAATGATGTGAAAGTACAGGACTAATAGCATCTATGTAGTAAGGATCAGGATGGAAGATAGTATGAAGCCAATCAACAGTAGTAGTCAAGCAATGAAGTCAAACAGATACACAGATAGACAATGACTTCATGAAGACAAACTTAAGTAAGGTTGGTAAGGGATAGAACCAGTTGCTTGTTGAAGACACAGGATTTGTTAGACCAGTTCCAGTAGCTGTGACAACTGTACGTCTGGTTAGGGAGGCTGAGATTTAACTCAGAAGACCGTGTCTTCACCTTATTCCCCTTGAGCTAAGGACACCCAGTCCTCACCCAATCACTCTGGTAAGTCTTCAAGGGAGACTTCCAAACCTTCACAGACTTCGTTCACCGGCAACCCACAATGACTCTTGGATGCTCAGAACGCGACGCCTAACCGGCTGGAGGATTCACAGTCCTCAAGTGTAATAAGTCTTCAGATCACACAGACACAAAGACTTCAGTGATGCCTAACACTCTTTGGCTCTGGGTGTTTGGGCTTTTTCCTCGCAAAGATTTTTCTCTCTCTCAAATTCTTCGAGGTGGGTTGCTCTCAAACGACAAAAGCCGTGCACAAACTCTGAGCAGCCACCAATTTATGGTGTAGGGGGTGGGCTATTTATAGCCACTAGGCAACCCGACCTGATTTGTCCAAAATGACCCTGGGTCACTAAGGAACTAACACGTGTTCCAACGGTCAGATTTCAAACACACGCGGAACCTTTACTTGGGCTACAAGCAAAGCTGACTCATCCAGCTCTGGATAAGGTTTGCTCTCATTGTCTTCGCTCGAAGACATAGGATTTGAGTTGAGCATCACTTCAGTCACTCTGACTTAGTTCACTTGGACCCCACTTAACAGTACGGTGGTTCCTATGACTCAACAAAGAAGAAAAGGAAACAACGAAACCACACAGTCTTCGCGCTCCATAGTCTTCACGTAATGTCTTCTCATGTCATAGTCTTCAATATGAATATCTTCTCATACCACCATTGTCTTCAATGTCTTCATACATTTTTAGGGGTCATCTCCGGTAGGTAAACCGAATCAATGAGGGACACTACCTGCGTTATCCTGCAATTCTCACAAATGCATTAGTCCCTCAACCAACTTTGTCATCAATACTCCAAAACCAACTAGGGGTGGCACTAGATGCACTTACACTAGCTTGTATAGGATTGTCAGACATAAATTCGTCATGATAAAACAAGTATTGGGACAAGTAAACCCTGATATTTCTTTCCGCGGGGACCTTTTGGGCCTCGCCTGGTAGCATGTAATGAATTACTCATTCGTCTGGAGGCCATTTAGCTGTCAGATGAACCAGACAAGTTCTGATGGAATTTGCATCAGTACGGTAGCTTTTCAGTCAAATCCGTGTGTGATGCAATGGTTCACACTGATGTTCCAGTTGATAACAAGAAATTGTGGAAGCTCAAAAGTCCCCTCAGAGTGAAGATATTCCTCTAGTTTCTAAACAGAGGTGTCATCTTAACTAGAGATAACCTGGCACAACGCAACTAGCAAGGTAGCAAGACTTGTGTCTTTTGCCAACATGATGAGTCCATCAAACACTTATTTTTGTGTGTAAGTTTGCTCGTGCAGTCTGGATCATAGTTCAAGTAGCTTCAAATATATATCCCCACGTAGTGCACGTAACATGTTCAAGAATTTATTGCGGGGTAATGATAAACAATTTTCTACGCATCTACTCGTGGTGGTGGTGGGGGGGGGGGGCTACCTTATGTTGGGCAATATGGCTTACCAAAAATGATGCGATTTTTAACAATAAATGTGTTTCATCTCCTATGCAAGTTATTCATGCCTGTACGTGATGCCTTTGTATGTGGTCTATCCTGCAGCGGCTGGAGGACAGAGACATTTCTATGATGGCGTCACCTGGCTGGAGCATACATGAATGTCGGTGTAATATTCGGATAGGATATGCCCCACCCTAGGTTGGACTGAGTTACTTTTGTTGTAAAATGATATTTATTTTTAGCCTTGTCGGACTTGTTGGCTGTCTGCATCATGCTATGCAAAGGCCGGACACTCTTTCAGTATCACCTAGACATATCAATTAAATGAAATGTTCTTTATCGAAAAAAATGTGATTGATCAGCAGCAATATCTCGGATACACGAGTGACAAGCGGTTGACTCATCAATCTTAAATGAAATGCAGAGGACTTTCCCCTTGCTGACTTCTTGGCAGCACATGCTCCTGCACCTGCTCCCGCACTGGCTCCCGCACCTGCTCCTGCACCGGCTCCCGCACCGGCTGCCGCACCGGACGTGCTCGGTGGTGCCTCCTCTTTGGCTGAGCTCGACGCCCTCACGATATCTTCCACACCGGCCCCCTTCAATATAAATGTATAATCACCCATTTTCGTTGCCTTTCGGATGTCTCACGTCGCAGACTTTTATTTGCAGGCCGACGAAACCCCGTGCACCATATTGTACACCATCGGCGAACAGAAAGTGGACGTGGGGAAGGGGACGATAATGGAGCCGAAGGAACCATTGTTCCACAGCCGGTCGATCCCCCCGAACGTCTTCAAGGTTTCCATGGCCAGTGTCAAACCGGGCCACGAGAATTTGCCTCCTCTAATACTAGTGGGGGATGACGACAAGACCCCGCGGCGACTTGGTGATTGTTGCAATGGGTGGGTCCTGTTGTGGCCAAAGAGTCTGCTTCGTCTGGAGGCGGCCGGGAGCACATCCACGAGCACGCAGCCTCAGCAAGGTATGAACATCAACACCCCACCTACCCAATTAGCGTCGGGTGTCGGGTTGGGTGATAGCGGACGGGGTAAGCAGGTGGCTCCATTAGAGGCTGATGACGTCGCCATGGATGAGGATGAGGATGACGATGGCGCTGAACAGTATGTCTATACTGGCGCCTCCTCAGGGTTTGAGCATCATGAGTCGGTGCCTGAATTACCGTCTCAACGTGTTATTGACGACCATCCGGTGGTAAAGAAGCCTAGGAAGAGAGCGAGGAAAGGAAAAAAAACTGATTCTATGATCCAGCCGCCTCAGCAGCCTCGGCTTCGGGACCGTGTAGATATCCCCGATGCGGATAAATGGCATATCCCCGGTCGACCAATCCTACCTGAAACAGCGCTACGGGCCAGATTCGGCGATCTAAGGAGACTTCATGACGATGTGTTGCGGGTAGAGAAAGGCCTCATCGCCTGAAAGATCCAGGATACCCACTCTACGTGGTTAACGTTCCGCAGCAAATGTCGTACGTCAAGGGCTTCCCCGCGGATAAGTTCTTCCTCCGATTCGATTACATATTCGACATGTTTCACGTGAACAAGCTGGATTTTACTTTTGTCCACCTTTATGCCTTGCACATGAGCTACATCATTGGGGTTGAGCAGATAGCTCATATCTGTGTCGCTGACCCGTACTACATGCACGAGGCCTTCTTGGGAGTCTGTGCACAGCATCGTGAATACGCGAGGGATTACATCATCAGTTTCATGCTCGCCAATAAGGACAAGGAGGCGATTCTCGTGCCTTATCATCCCGTGTAAGTCATCCGCGCTGCTATCCTTCCTTCTATTTCAATAATTCATTTGCACGGTGGAGGGTAATTAATTTGAGGTGTACTTATTTTGCGCAGCGGCGGGCGCGCCGTCCTCATCATCCTCTACCCCCGATTCTCCCACGCTCTTTACTTGGACTCGTCGAAGAACATTCACAAAAAGGATTACACCCACATCAAAGATGTTCTCGACAGTGCTATGTTTTACTACCAGGCAAGGGGTGGAGAGGTTAGGGACAAGAAGAGAAGGGGCGGCAGGCCCAACTTCAGCCATAAGACCGACTTCTGCTGCATCCAGCAACCGAACGATTCTCTTAATGATGGATTTTATGTCCTACACCACATGCTGGAGTACCGACGGGATCACCAGAACCTTCACATGGCATCTAGATCTAGTGATGCCCATATTCTGCAATGGGCAAAGGACATAGGAGATATCGAGGATCATCGACTTCGAGCTGAGTTCTATAACATCCAGCGCGAACTTGCCCAAATCATCATGAATGAGGTCGTCGGAAAAATAGGGATGTTCCATGCAGAAGGACAAATGTCGCGGGAAGACGTCCGAACATGGATAGCCTCTCAGCGTCTCGACATGAAGCCTTTCACTAAGCTCGATGACTATCTCCCTGACTTGGATGGATGGCACGACATGATGGAGTGATTTTCGATATATGACAATGTGTCCGTTTAGTCCATACTTTCTTTTATGACAAAACTTTGAGTTATGCACGGTGAAACTTTATTTGTGATGTAATTAAACCGTCCTCCTCGACTAGCGAAAATCACTCTAGTTAGGTCATTTGGGTACGATGAACTTTGTTATTTATGCTTATGATATGTTGTTTCTATTTTTGCCAAGTCTGTCTCTTTGTGTTGCTCAACTATATATGTTGCATATCATCGACTCATGTGACGATGCAGGTGCATAGATCATAAATGGCGAAGAAGTGCTACGCCAGGAGTATATATATGACAAGTGGCCGGTTTTCGGTTTCCGAGCGACACGCAGTACTTAGTTTAGGTTCACGCTAATGCGAGAGAGGGATACGAACTCATGTACTCAAAGTGATAGCTATTCTCGTGTATATCATTGTTTAGATGGATGACGATGTATTTGCAAGTAATCGAGACTTGTATCGCTATTTTCGAGATTGATGACGAGAGACCACTTTGTGTTGGATGATGATTATGATGATGACATGATTTGATGAGACTAATTGTATGTATATGCTATGATTACATTTGTATGTGGATGTTATGCTAAAGATTATTGTATAAAGCCTATTCAAATGCAAAACAAATAAAAAACAAATCTGCAGGAAAAAAACTAATAAAACTAGTAGTAGCGAGGGGGGGATTTAGCAGTAGCGCCGAATTACCAGTAGCGCTTACCAGTAAACGGCGCTGCAGATAATATCAGTAGCGTCCTTTTCCAAAGAGCGCTGCAGCTATTCATGTGTAGCAGTAGCTGTGTCAACACGCGCTACTGCTACACGTTAGCTGTAGCGCCTTATTAGTAGCGCCGGTACCCGCGTTACTGAGAGGGCCAAAACCCGCGCTGCTGCTAGGCTTTTCCCTAGTAGTGATAGTTTTCATCGCCCTCTTCTTCTTTGCCGTCTTCCATCATAACCCCTATTTCTCCATGCCTCATCCAAACATTATAGTGTGGCATGAAACCCTTGTAAAGCAAGTGGGTGTGAAGGATTTTCCGGTTAGAGTAAGACTTCGTATTCCCACATTTAGTGCATGGACAACACATAAAACCATTTTGCTTGTTTGCCTCAGCTACTTCAAGAAAATTATGCACGCCCTTAATGTACTTGGAGATGTGTCTGTCACCATACATCCATTGCCAGTTCATCTGCGTGCATTATATATAATAATATGTGTCAAAAGTAAGAAAATCAGACAAATATCTATCTAAAGTAAGAAAATCAGACAAGTATCAGAATGAAGATAAGAACAAGAGGCTCACCACGATGGTGCCGGCGACGAGATCGGCGCGGGCGATCAACGGCGGTGAAAACGGGGACGGGGCGTGACGGACCGCTAAATCTAGACAAATCTCGGGAAAAATGGAGCTCTGAGGTGGAGCTTCGAGAGGAGAAAGCTTAACTAGTGTGGCTCGGGCATTTCATTGTACACCTCATGTGCATAGGAGGTGAACTAGAGCACCCAAATGCCCTCTCCTCGCCGGATTGAAAAAACAGAGCACTGTGGAGTGCTCTGCCGTGGCGATGGGTATATATAGGCAAATTATTTGTCCCGGTTCATTGCATGAACCGGGACTAAAGCCCCCCTTCTACACCGGTTCAAGGCATGAACCGGTACCAATGGATGTGGGCCAGGAGCAAGGTCCATTGGTCCCGGTTCGTGCCTAGAACCGAGACAAATGGGTGCAGACGAACCGGGACCAATGCCCACGAGGCCCCTGCCGGCACCCTGGGCACATGAACCGGGTCTAATACCCCCCATGGGTCCCGGTTATTGAAGAACCGGGACTAATGGGTTGGCCAGGCCCGAACAATAGCCATGTTTTCTACTAGTGCCCCCCCGCTTCCTACCCCGTTTTGGTTTCAATAAACTGCAATTTCCAGATACTAGGTACTACTAGATATCAATTTCATAAAGCATTATAGGTACTAGGTAGTACTCCCTCCGTTCCAAATTACTCATCGTGGTTTTAGTTCAAACCACGACGAGTAATTTGGAACGAAGGGAGTACTAGATAACAATTTCATATGTAGTCAACATGCATCCTCAAGGGGTACTAGGTGATATCGACGACGATCATCATATATAGTTCTAGATGATATCGACGACGATCATCATATGTAGTTCTAGGTGATATAGCCACACACACATATGTAGTTTTAGATGATATCGAAGACGATCATCACCCTCAAGCCTGGGCGGTTGGTGTTTGATGTCTACTACACAACCTTCTTCTTGTAGAGGTTGTTGGGCCTGCAATTGCACAAGTTTGTAGGACAGTAGCAAATTTCCCTCAAGTGGATGACCTAAAGTTTATCAATCCGTGGGAGGTGTAGGATGAAAATGGTCTCTCTCAAACAACCCTGCAACCAAATAACAAAGAGTCTCTTGTGTCACCAACACACCCAATACAATGGTAAATTGTATAGGTGCACTAGTTCGGCGAAGAGATGGTGATACAAGTGCAATATGGATGGTAAATATAAGTTTTTGTAATCTGAAAATATAAAAACAGCAAGGTAACTAACGATAAAAGTGAGCACAAACGGTATTGCAATGATAGAAAACAAGGCATAGGGTTCATACTTTCACTAGTGCAAGTTCTCTCAACAATAATAACATAGATAGATCATATAAACAATCCCTCAACATGCAACAAAGAGTCACTCCAAAGCCACTAATAGCGGAGAACAAACGAAGAGATTATGGTAGGGTACGAAACCACCTCAAAGTTATTCTTTTGGATCGATCTATTAAAGAGTTCGTACTAGAATAACACCTTAAGACACAAATCACCCAAAACCCTAATGTCACCTAGATACTCCATTGTCACCTCAAGTATCCGTGGGCATGATTATATGATATGCATCACACAATCTCAGATTCATCCAACCAACACAAAGTACTTCAAAGAGTGTCTCAAAGTTTCTACCGGAGAGTCAGGAAAATGTGTGCCAACCCCTATGCATAGGTTCATGGGCGGAACACGCAAGTTGGTCACCAAAACATACATCAAGTGGCACGTGATATCCCATTGTCACCACAGATAAACACGGCAAGACATACATCAAGTGTTCTCAAATAAAAGACTCAATCCAATAAGATAACTTCAAGAGGGAAACTCAATTCATCACAAGAGAGTAGAGGGGGAGAAACATCATAAGTTCCAACTATAATAACAAAGCTCGCGATACATCAAGATCGTGCCATAGAGAGAACACGAGAGAGAGAGAGATCAAACACATAGCTACTTGTACATACCCTCAGCCCCGAGGGTGGACTACTCCCTCCTCGTCATGGATAGCACCGGGATGATGAAGATGGCCACCGGTGATGGATTCCCCCTCCGGCAGGGTGCCGGAACGGGCTCCCGAGAGGTTTTTGGTGGCTACAGAGGCTTGCGGCGGCGGAACTCCCGATCTACTGTGATTTTTGATGTTTTTAGGCTACGTGGGACTATATAGGTGAAAGAAGTCGGTCGGGGGGTGAGGGAGTCCTGGACTAGGGGGTGTCCGGATAGCCGGACTATCATCGTCAGCCGGACTCCAAGACTATGAAGATACAAGATTGAAGACTTCGTCCCGTGTCCGGATGGGACTTTCCTTGGCGTGGAAGGCAAGCTTGGCGATACGGATATGTAGATCTCCTACCATTGTAACCGACTCTGTGTAACCCTAGCCCTCTCCGGTGTCTATAAATCGGAGGGTTTTAGTCCGCAGGACAAACAACCATTACAACAATCATACCATAGGCTAGCTTCTAGGGTTTAGCCTCCTTGATCTCGTGGTAGATCCACTCTTGTACTACCCATATCATCAATATCAATCAAGCAGGAGTAGGGTTTTACCTCCATCGAGAGGGCCCGAACCTGGGTAAAAACATCATGTCCCTTGTCTCCTGTTACCATCCGCCTAGACGCACAGTTCGGGACCCCCTACCCGAGATCCGCCGGTTTTGACACCGACATTGGTGCTTTCATTGAGAGTTCCTCTGTGTCGTCACCGATAGGCTTGATGGCTTCTTCAATCAACAACAACGCAGTCCAGGGTGAGAATTTTCTCCCCGGACAGATCTTCGTGTTCGGCGGCTTTGCACTGCGGGCCAATTCACTTGGCCATCTGGAGCAGATCGAAAGCTATGCCCCTGGCCATCAGGTCAGATTTGGAAGCCTAAACTTCACGGCTGACATCCGCGAAGATTTGATCTTTGTTGGATTCGAGCCACAGCCGAGCGTGCCACACTGTCACGATGGGCATGATTTAGCTCTGCTGCCGGACAGAACCTTGGAGGCCGCACACGAATCCGCTCCGACCTATAGTTCGGAGCCAACCGCGCAGATCGAGGACAGGTGGCTGGACACCGCCTCGGGAGCTGCAACCTCTACGGCGATGGACCCGAATACTGACCTTGTCCCTTATAAAGCTCGTGACTGCGAGGTGCCGGACTCCTTGCCGGACTCCGAACCTCATGCGCCCCTACCAATCGAATCCGATTGGGCGCCGATCATGGAGTTCACCGCTGCGGACATCTTTCAGCACTCGCCCTTTGGCGACATCCTGAACTCACTAAAGCATCTCTCGTTATCAGGAGAACCCTGGCCGGACTGCGGTCAGGATGGTTGGGATGCGGACGATGAAGAAATTCAAAGCCCACCCACCACCCACTTTGTAGCCACTGTCGACGATCTAACCGACATGCTAGACTACGACTCCGAAGACATCGACGGTATGGACGACGATGCCGGGGACGATCAAGAACCAGCGCCTACAGGGCACTGGAAGACCAACTCGTCATACGACATATACATGGTGGACACCCCAAAGGATGGGGATGGCGAAGAAGCAGTGCAGGCAGATTCTTCTAAGAAACAGCCCAAGCGCCAACGTCAGCGGCGCCGCTCTAAATCCCGCCATAGCAAGAATGGAAATTCCGGCACCGGAGATAATAACACCCCAGAGAGTGCTGAAGACAACCCCCTCCAGCAAGATTCAGCACAGGAGGACGGGGAGGCCAGCCCTCAAGAGAGAGCGGCAGATGAGGAGGATGAAAATTACATGCCTCCCTCCGGAGACGAGGCAAGTCTCAACGATGACGAATTCGTCGTGCCCGAGGATCCCGTCGAACAAGAGCGTTTTAAACGCAGGCTAATGGCCACGGCGAACAGCCTAAAGAAAAAACAGCAACAGCTTCGAGCTGATCAAGACTTGCTGGCCAACAGATGGACCGAGGTCCTCGCGGTCGAAGAGTATGAACTCGAACGCCCCTCCAAAAGCTACCCAAAACGCAAGTTGCTCCCCCGACTAGAGGAGAAAGCATACAAACCTTCATCACCAGTGCACAATACGGCATACCGACCACCTCGTGGCCGCGACAGAGAGGCATGTAACATGTTCAAGAATTTATTGCCGGGTATTGATAAACAATTTTCTACGCATCTACTCGTGGTGTGTGTGTCGGGGGGGGGGGGGGGGGGGGCTACCTTATGTTGGGCACTATGGCTTACCAAAAATGATGCGATTTTTAACAATAAATGCGTTTCATCTCCTATGCAAATTATTCATGCGTGTACGCGATGCCTCTGTATGTGGTCTATCCTGCAGAGGCCGGAGGGCAGAGACATTTCTATGATGGCGTCACACGGCTGGAGCATACATGAATGTCGGTGTAATATCCGGATAGGATATGCCCCACCCTAGGTTGGACTGATTTACTTTTGTTGTAAAATGATATTTATTTTTAGCCTTGTCGGACTTGTTGGCTGTCTGCATCGTGCTATGCAAAGGCCGGGCACTCTTTCAGTATCACCTAGATATATCAATTAAATGAAATGTTCTTTATCGAAAAAAAATGTGATTGATCAGCAGCAAATTTCGGATACACGAGTGACAAGCGGTTGGCTCATCAATCTTGATCGTCTTGTACTTTTGAACACAACAGTACATAATCCAACCGATTCTCCGCATCTGGCTATATGTGATCCGGAGCTTTCATGCTTTTGCACGTCACTTCTCTGTGTCATCTTGTCATAGTAGTTTGGAGCTTTACGCCACTTGCTCAAGGGCTTTTGCAACATGTCTTCGCGGGCAAGCTACTTGTACCATTTTTCCTGTTGACGTGGCTGGCTTTCATGCCACTTGCTCTGATAATGCATTATCCAGGAAACAGTTTTTCCAATTAACGAGATTGCTATTGCCTAATCGATTAAAATTAATTATTACTCAATCAACTCTTGAACCGTCGGACCTATAGTTGTCGCTTGCCGGCCTAGCGTTACACTTGCAATAATTGCACATCCTTTGTCAGCCGTGAGCAGCGTCAGTTATATATTTTCTATAATTCTGTTGACCACTCCGAGCACAATTATAATTACCCATTTTTCGTCACCTGCATGCGATAAAAGATACATTTTTTTGACAAAGGGTGATTTCGTTGACTCAAAAGAGCATTAAAAAGATACAATATAATAAGCACACATCCGACCTTTGCATAATTAAGATGCACACAGCCAACCCAACATACACATGCAAAAACAGATCAGCAACTAGCAAAGTCCTAAGACCAATAGCTATGTGTAGCCGTGGAAAAAACAAAATGAAAAAACAAAAGCTATCTGTAAGCCCCAAAGCAATCAGATGAGCAATCGACAAACTATAATTGAAACTATATCCGTGCTAACCATTGACGCTAGATGGATTACAAGGATCTTGAACAACAACGCCTTCAAGAAGGAATCGACACTCAAGCGCCATCGTCGCTGGATCTAGCCATAAAGGTCAGAATCAAAGTTTTCACCCAGAAGAATCAGTCCGAACATATCCGAACAATGTCAAATTAAGGACGTAAGAAACATCGACATTGACAGGTATAACCACTCGGGTTTGACATAGGATTTTGCCCAGAAGTTCGAGACCATGTGCTCACAGCACCACCATCAAAGTCACATGTGTTGTCGCCACCGCTTTTCCACAATCCCAGCAGCTAAAATTGGATCTCCGCGACTCCACAACTATACCTCTGCGTCAATCGTCGTCCATAATTTATAACTCACCACTGAAGCCATCAACCGGATCAAGAGATAATTCCTCCTGAAGTCTTTTTGATGACCCCATTGTCGTCAATCCGTAGGAAATCACAGCAGAACAATCTATAATCACCACCGTCTGGTCGATCACCACCACCAACCGAGTATCACAGTGTTGGCAGCCCGCAACGCACACGCAGAGGGCCAGCTCATTGCCGCATCGCCACATATCCAGTTGATTTGAGCAATTCAACTGAGATCTAGCCAAACCCTTCAATTAGTTGTTGTTTATTCAACCTATAGACATCGCATACACCAAGGTGCATGGCCCATATGTACGCCAAGGTGCATGGCCATATGTGTTTTAATCCTCCCTTTTCTACATCTGTGCCACCAACCTCGTCTGTCCTAGCGCCTCATCGGCTCCACCATCAGCACACTGGGATATATCTTAGACTACCCATAGTGGGAGTAACATAGGTGGTAACATCACGTTTATCTAGACAAAATAGATGACATGGCAAGTAATTAATGATGACCTAATAAATAAAGAGTTGCATGACATCACACATATGTTACTCCCCACTATAGATAATCTTAGATCAGCGGAGTTCGTGGGTGTCTAGAACAATGGGGCGGCGAACACAAAGAGTGTCAACCACAAGGACCGGCATGCCTAGGCTATGGGATCCGGAGCATTTATGCTTTTGTGCATGTATCATCGTGTAGTAGGAGCTCAGAGGTTAAAGGCACTTGTTCAAGTTTGGCTCTTCCAATGTAGCTTCGCGGACAAGTTACTGCCTTTTTTTAAGTCCTTTTAGAGTACTCCTACTATCTCCAACACACAGCTCCGTCGGATCGACCCGAGCCTGAGCCAGCGCATGAGCACGCCATGGCCAGTGCACAGTCACAGTCCCTCTTTCATGAGCGGCAATCTGTAAGTATTTGCCCTCTTATCTTCATTGCTCACTTTATTTTCCACATTTAGTACTTTTATGACTTCCATCATGTCATACCGCAGGCCTACATGGAGTACACACGCCAGGAGACTATGGCGTGGCACGAGAGCCTTCATGCATACCATCGGGAGAGGGATCGCAGGATGCAGCATGCTCTTGAGGAAATGGCGGCCGGCAGGGTTATTGCAACCAGCAGCATCTCCTCCACCACAACCAAGGTTGCTTACCTTTGAGGAGTTTCTGGCACAGAACGCTGGCCCCTCGCCGGTTAGTTCATCCCCAATCTATTCACCCAAAGCATATCATGCCTTTCAACATAGTCATATATCTCGTTAACATGTCTTTTCAACATCTAGGGAACCAGTGGATCAACCGTTGGTGGTGGTCTTCGCAGCACTCCGAAGTGATGGAGCCCGACCACTCTGATCCACGGAGGCGGAGGTGGTGGCGGTCTTGGCGGTAGCACTGCCGCTAGCAGTGATGACCTGGGCTTCGGCGGGCTTGGCAGTGACGACCTCTGTGGTGCTCGACGTCCTGGTGCTTAAGCCTTTGGGTGACTTGTGGTATTGATACACTTGATGCTTCTTATGTTGTGAGATGCTTATGCTTGTGAGATGCTTATGCTTCATGATGCTCAGTTTATTTATGCATATGTGATCAGTTTGTCTATTTGCATATGTGCTGGATACATGTTGTATATATTGTATTGAATTGACCTGAAAAGAAACAGAAAAAAGAAAGAAAAACAGACACAAACTATGCCGACGGCTATGCCGTCAGCATAGTGCTGGCGTGAACTCCCAGTGGCTGACACGTGGCAGCTATGCCGACGGCCTAGTCGTCGACATAGTTTTAAACTAAGCCGACGGCTAGGCCGTCGGCATAGCTGCCACGTGTCAGCCACTGGACATTCCTGGGTCAAGGCTATGCCGTCGGCCTAGCCGTCGGCATAGGTTAAAACTACGCCGACGGCTAGGCCGTCGGCATAGCCCTGACCCAGGAGGAACAGTTGCGTGACATGTGGCACCTTTATGCCGACGGCCTAGCCGTCGGCTTAGTTTAAAACTATGCCGATGGCAAGGCCGCCGGCATAGAGTTGCCACGTGTAGCGCAGCCGTTGGTCAGCACTTGATGGCGGCGACCGTTAGGCGGGGACGTTGCCGATGGCCGAGGCCGTCGGCATAGATGTACGAACACCGTGGGGATAGGATCTATGCCGACGGCCTCCCAGGCAACGCCGACGGATATGTTGCGGAGGGCCCTATGCCGACTGGGGCCGTTGGCATAGGCTTTTCCCCGACGGGAATCAGGGCTATGCTGACCTCCAGGGCCGTCGGCATAGGGGGCGATTTTGGTAGTGCTTATGAAGTACGAGAGTACTTCTTATGTTAGCAATCAATACGTTTGATAAGAGGCAAGGGTGTGCGGCTAGCGGAGGGGAGCCGACGACGGAGTAAAGCGGGCGACGTCGGGATGGTGGGGGATGGCGGCCAGCGGTTAGTCGCAAACCGAATAACACTTAACACAAAGCTATTTGACCATAGATAAAGTTCAGAATACTTTCTCGGAGAATTTCCGGGTACTCCCTTTTTAAACTAAATGCACATTTTTTTGAAACATCAACTATATATTTAAATGTGTAGACTTCTAATAGCATATCAACATTCTAGAGCTGACACAATATATGAAAGTGTGACGGGCCTAAAAACTCTAGCCACGCAAATCCATACACCACACCACTATCATTTTATGAACGATGGCACAGAAAGATACATGAGCGCAAAAGCACGAAAGCACGGATTATAGAGCGAAGTACCAACAGCTGCATGTGCTGTTAAGGTACGGTTGGTGCCAAGCTATGTTGCAAGTCCTACCCGGAACCTCATGCGGCAGATTGACAGAGAAAGATCATGCAGAAATGCATGAAAGCTGCAGATCACATAGCTAGGTACTAATAGCCCTTGATCATAGTGCCGTGAAGAATCGACCAAAATAAGTATTGTCATGCTCAAAAGTACTAGTGCTAGATCACACCAGTCGCTTTCCCAGAACACTGTTACTCGACTTGGCCGAAAAGTACTACTCCCTCCGTCCCATAGTGATGAGCTAGTGATTGTACTGGGAGCGGTCGAGTTTTCCCCGAAACCTTAAAAACCCCTCTAGCGGCGGCGATTAGGGCTTCGAAGTGGACCTGCGGTGGCCTCTAGTTTCCACACCGGCGGGTCGTGTTCGAGATCCCGGCGGGGAGATGGCCTCACCCTCCCAGGGCGCGGGCACGGGGAAGATGCCGGAGTCACCCAGGGCGGCGAGAGCACGTCTAGAGGAGGCTCTGGGCAAGATGGGAATCACCGATGAAGAGGCAACTCCGTTGATCATCGATGATAGAGAGGATGATAAACCGAAGAGATGGCTCATCGCCGGCAAGGTACTACACCGGAATTTTCTCCATACCAACACCATAGCTGGTGCTCTTCGGCCTGCATGGGGCAATCCCCGAGGTCTACAATTTAGATCGATGGGGGAGAACATGTTTGTGGCAGAGTTCGAGAATCAACGGGATCGTGAACGCATCTGGCAGGGATCGCCATGGCACGTGAGCAAGAAAGCTGTAATTCTGGCGGACTTTGAAGATTGCATGCGGCCCGACGAAGTCAAGTTTAAATGGCTCCATCTGTGGGCTAGGGTTCCAAATCTCCCATACAACCTGCGTGATGATACATGGGGGAAACTGATCGCGCAGCAGATCGATAAGGAGGCCACTTCAATACAGTTTGATCATGTGGGTGGCTTCTTGCGAGCGCGGGTATCCATGATGTTAGTAAAACTCTTAGGAGGTGGATTCTGATAGACTCGGCAAAGAGGAAGAAGGTTGATCTCTATGATATACAATATGAACAAGTTCCTCACTTTTGCTTTTCCTGTGGTCGACTGGGCCACTCTGAGATCATGTGCCCTACACCGGGTCCTCGCGATGAAAAAGGACATCTCCATTTTGGACCAAAGTTGAGGGCACCAGAAAAATGGGGGAAGGCTACGTCGGCAAAAAACTCCAGTCATGAGCAGCATAAGGAACCGAGTAGCCATCGCGAGTCCAAAAATTCTTCCAATAACCTCTCACATAATTAATAAGTTCACCAAGGTAGTGCCGGCGACGGGATGGTGCGGGCGATTGATGGTGGTTAGGACGGGGACGAGAAGGCACTAAGTAAACCACACCTAAACATATGCAAACTAAGAAGTTAATTTGAGCTCAGATTGCATATTAATCAAATAACCTCTCACATAATTACTCCCAAACTAAAACCCAAAAATCACTATACTTATAGAGCATTGCACGAGCTAATCTAGCAATGAGAGATGAAAGAACAAAGTTGCTAACCTTTGTGAACACTTGGAGAGATGGGGTGTGTGACAACCTGGATTTTGCCTTCTCTCTTTTTCCGGACTTGATTTTGCCTTTGCCTTGGATTTGAGTTTTTGGAATCAATTCAAATGGACTTATCACTTGGGCATGCCCTTGACCTTCACCCAAGTGACCCATCTACCTCTCATTCAATTTCATTTCTCTGAAAAGTCCCAAAGTGGTCAAATGAATATTTTTCATAAAAGAAAGATATTCAATTTCTCTTCTGAAACTCATTTGAGAAACTAGTGCTCCAAAGCAACCCTGATTTTTATTGCTCCAAAAATCTTGAAATAATTCCTGAATGTTCTTTGAACCTTGGCCCACCTCCCCAAGCAAAAATATTGCATGACTTTTTATAATATTTTGGCTACAGAAAATCATTTCCCTTCTAGCCCAAAAATGCACTTTGTACAACAAGTGTATTTTTCCTTAATCCTTTGGCCCTGGTTTTTCTTGAGCCTCATTACCCTCCTAAGTAAACCCTAACCCGAGGAGATCAGCCATAATGGCCTTCTAGAAGGCCTCCAAACACAGCGGCCAAGTTTCTGGCCAGAAACTTGCCAAGAAGCTTAAGTCACTTCTGGTTGACCTGGCAGTGAGTCCTCAGCCTCCCTAGACCTAACATTGCGTGGACTATAGCCCAGACAAGGTTTGGCCGAGCGTGGGCATCGTTTTGACCATGCCAGGGCGGTGACCGCGTGTGGACACGGGGTCTGGCATGTGTTCGACGAGCTCTGCATCGCGCCAACGCCTCTGTTCGGCGCGTGCTCGAGCCAGAGCTTGCCGCCGACTGCCGCGCTGCGCCACCAGCTTCGACTCATCACCCTTGACCTCTCCCTGGCGCTCGCCGACGCCGGAGATGATGCAGCGAGAACGGGCACGTCGCGTCCAAAAGCCACAGTGCGCTTGTGCCCTTCTTCTTCTCCCCTGCCTACTATGCTCGTTGGCGAGCGTATACAGCTCTCCCCTGAGCGTTGAGCCCTTGCCCCCTCTCTATGGCCGCCGTCGCTGCTACCCCCGTAGCTGTCGCCGCCAATCCACCTCCTTCGTCTTCGTCCAGCACCAGCCCATCGCCAACGTCGCCATCATCTACCCCGACCACTTCGTCTACTCCGACAACTGCGGGCTACATCGGCCTCGCGCCGATTGGCTCCTCAACCATCATCGAGTTCTTCTCTGCTGGCCCCTCTGACTTCTCCAACATGGCATACAACTCGTGCAGGTCCCTCGTCTACGCATGCCCGGTGCTGGCAACACCAGTGCATGCCTTCGTCCATGACGTGTCCCCGGGCCTGGCAAGCCTGGTGAGGCGCTTCGTCAACTTCATCTTCGTCCGTCTACGCATGCTCGGTGCTGGCAACACTGATCCGTGCCTTCGTCCATGATGTGTTCCCGGGTTTGGCAACCCCGGCACGACGCATCGTCAACGTCTTCTCTCTGGTGCACCAATACTTCGACAATACTGCGCCTATGACTAACTCAGCGTCTCCTTGCGCTCGCGACTCCACGACGACTTCCTCGACACCGGCTACCCCGACTCGACATCGACCGCGACATTCTTTGCGCGGCTACCTCGACCACGACCCCACTACCCTATGCTCTTGGCCACCTCGACAACCGGCACAAAGGGCTATCGCCTTGCTTGAGCAACCTCGTCGGTTTTCACTCCAGCCCCGACTTCCGCGATGCATCAACCGTTATGACTGTGGGGGGTGTCCATCGACTTGCCTTCGGGTTCTTCTTCAGTCTCAACGTCTGCGTCACTACCGTTGTGACTGCAGGGAGATGTTGAGTATATTTATTATTAGGAAAGAAGAAATAGACTAGTATTTGTGCTGGCTTGTCTTGTACTCCAAGTAGATCATTGTACTCCTATATATATGCCCACGAGGGTCAAGCAATACAACAACTATTCCACCAATCCCTCTCTCTCCCTTCTAACAGGTGAAGGTGTCATTGCTGCGGTGGAAGGGAAGATGACTCGACCCCCACACCGTTGTAACTCCACCGCCCAGGCTGCCTGCTCATGATGTATCACGAAAGGATGTAAGAACAGAACTTACGTGCAATGTGTTGTGTGCCATGGCCTGCGTCCTCTGGGGTTGGTTGGAATAGTCATTGTCGAGCGGCTTCATTCCCGGATGCTTTTGCAACCTCAGGCTCATCGCTGAAAGGTCTTATAGCTAATCTTGCATGTCAAAGGTCTTGACAAAGATCTGCATGCCACCACGGAGCTTCTTGTTGGGACTTCTCCTTGGGTGTTTTTCGTTCTGACCGGGAGGGACTATTTGTGTCCCGTGTGCAGTTGGTTTGGTGAACCAGCTATTCACGGTACTGACAGCAGGTACCGTCTCTATGTCATGGGGTGTGTGTCATGGGGATTGATCCGCGGCTAAAGTCCACAAAAAACAATTGTTAAGGAAATCGGTAGCCAGTAGCTACTCGGTCGGCTTGGGAGTAATGATTAATCGGTGAATCGACCTATTAACTGGATTGATCAGTCAACCATTAATTGGTAGATTAAATAGGAATTTCCAACATATATCTAACATTTTTAACATATTATACCATATTCTCATGCTCTCAGCTATGTAATATACCAAAATATCCTACTGTTAGGAGGGTGGGAGGGGTTATGGGACAAAATTTTGTGCTTTGTTTGTAAACAAGTTAATGGGTCAGCAATGATTAATTTGTCTAACAACCAATTAATCGGTCTAGCATGCCATATTTGGCCTGGCAAGTTAACACGATGATAGGTGCTATTTGATTCAGTCACCCTACAAGTAGCAATTAACTGGCATGTTAGCTGATTAATCGGACGAATTCTTGAACAGTGGAAAAAATAGTGGAGCCCACTAAGAAACCAAATTTTGGACTAATGCGGGTCGGAGTGGTGCAACATCTCTTTCCACCTACCACTCCACTCCAGTATTGTATGCTTTTGTTTACCAAAATGATAACGCCCACACGTGTGGCATGTTTGCACATCGCCCACACGCCTTGATCCACGTTGATTCTGTTTTGCATGAATCCTAAAGAAATCTGTTAGAATCTGAGTGCCACGTGGGCATCATCGTGTATGTGGGCGTTGGAGAGTTCGCCCACACGCCTCGCAACACGCAGTTTACCAACTGCGCTGTGTGGGCGAACTAGTTTCTGCCCACACAACCACCACCTAGTCCACGCGCTTGTGGGCGAACTACTTTTCACCCACATGACATCCGTACGTTGTTGGATGGCAACTGCAGTTGCGCGTACGTGGCAACCATGTAAACACACATGGCAACTGTGATTAACCATACATGGCAACTATTGTTTGACCATATGTGGCAAGTAGTTAATCACACTTAACAACTATGGTTTGATTACATGCGACAACTACCATAAATTAGACATGTCAACTATAGTTAACCAAAACAGAGAGAGGTTCCATGCTTTCACAACTATATTTTCCATCCCGGATAACTACATCTGCCATCCCGGATGGCAACTAAATCGTCATCCCGCGGGTACCTAACGTAGCTGCGCTAGGACGTGTGGGCATATTTGCTTCGTGCCACACGCGCAGGGTGGGGATGAGTAGTACTTGTTGGGCGTGTGGCACGAAGTAGCTGCGCCCAGACGTGTGGGCAATTCTAATGTTCGCCCACACACAGCCCGTGTGGGCTGCCTCTTGCTCACGCCACACACGGAGTGTGGGCGGATGTCCAGTATGCCACACGTGTGGGCGTTATCAGGACCCTTTGTTTAAGATTGCAATATTTCTACCACTCTTCATGCAATACAGAAGATATTATCAGGATAATCAATTTTGGCAAGTGGCATTTTGTCACTACATTCCTTCAAAATATGATTTCCAATGGTCACCAAGATATTGGATCCTATGTTCATGTGGCTTACTTTCTCTTCCCAACATTATATTTTATCCAACTTTTGAACAACTGTATAAGTCATGTTCCGAACTAGCTTTCTACCATTCCAAACCAACTATATACTGATTTCTCTTTCCATCTGCAGCATATCTTCCTTTTCTTGCTTAGTAACTACTCACGGGTTATAATATTCACTTCATAATCACTTTTACTTGGCTTCTTGCAACAACTACCATGTTGGTGATTCCCCTGATATTTGCTTCTACAACTGTGCCATATGGACTAATGGTATCTTCAAGACGGACCCGCAAACCTCCTGCAGTTGTCCGGACCGCGGAAGCCATCCAACGCCGACCTGTATCGGTCCGCGGGACGGTCTGGAAATGATTTATATCCCGCAAATTGGAGATAAAAGTGTGGGAACTTTGTGGGAGTCCGGACACCCGTAACGTAGGACTCTGACACCCCGGGCCTACCCAATCCCCTCTCTCAGTCCCATTTCCTTCCACTCCTTCCCTTTTAGCCCTTGCTTTGCATTCGCACCCTCCACCTCCACCGCCGCTATTGTTCGTCTCCGGCCGCCACATAGGCATTGTCGGACGTCCGCAACCAGCACTAACACGCCCGCTCACCGTTCCGATGGAGCTTTTGACCCTGGAGCCGTTTGTACCCAGGTACACTCTGCCCCATGCTGGCGACCTCCATGGCGGACACCACGTCCGGCTGGTGTTCGGTCAAATGCCATTGAGCTTATTTTCAAATTCTATGTCGTTTTTTAGAGTATGAAGGATGGTGAGCTACTCGACCATGGATGATGAGTTGTTGTGCGATGTGTGGCTGACGATATCCGCGGATTTAATAGGCAGGAGCAGAGGTGAGCCCTTATGGGAGCAAGTGCATTAGAAGTTTCACGCACGAAAGCACATTGCGCCCTACGACATGTACATCATTCAACCACGCAACGTGAGGCCGTTGCCGTATCGTTGGCAGGCTATTCAGGTTAGCGTCATTAGGTTTTGCAACTTGGTTAGTTAGCTCGAGGCAAGATGACTGTTGTACGTGGACATGGAGGAGATGGTAAGTTTTACTTCCTCTTACTCAACTAGTTGATTGATTCATTCACTCAATGTGGGTCTATACATTATATGTACCCAGCACGCGCCGTCGTGGTCTACCACTGGACAGAGGGACGACCATTTACATGTAGATACTATTAAATGAAGTTGAAGGAGGAGTATATGTGGAACGACATTATCCGTTCATAAAAAACTTGTTCGATGCGACAGCCTGGTTTTTACCCTCTTCTTCTTTGCTTGATTTTCAGTTGAGTTGCACTGCGAAAAAAATACACTTCCGTGGTGATACGTGTTTGTCATAGTAGGTCGCGTTTTTTGTCATGCATGTACATCCATGACAAATTTATGACAGAATCAAGATAGTCATACATGTGCTGTCGTAGAAGTGTTTGATGACATCACCAAAATTATCATCACGAAAGTGTCCACTTCCATGACGATAAATCGCGCGTCACCGAAGTACTTTCGTCAAGGGTGACCGACACGTGGCATCCACCGTAACGGAATGTCGTTAAGCTATCGGGTCGGGTTTTGGATCTGATAACCCGTTAACAGCTCCGACCAATGGGGATTTTCCACGTGTAAAATCATCATTGGTTGGAGGAAACACGTGTCGGCTCATTGTTGGGACAGATGTCATCCACTCATTGGACAGAAGGCGCCTATGATACGTCGACACGTGGCACGGTCAATCAAGTTTAAATGGGCCGGCCCAACTAAAGGCCCACAAGATTTTGCGGCCCATAATGGGCCGGCCTAGTTAAAGGTCCACGAGATTTTGCGGACTATAATGGGATGGCCCAGATAAAGGCCCACAAGATTTCGCGGGCCATAATAGGCCGGCCCAGGTAAAGACCCACAAGATTTTTGTGTGCCATAATGGGCCGGCCCAAGTAAAGGCCCACAAAATTCTAGCGGATCATAATGGGCCGGCCCAGCTAAAGGCCCACGAGATTTCACCGACATTAATGGGCCAGCCCAACTGTAGGCCCACAAGATTTTGAGGACCCTAGTAGGCCGGCCCATTAACTGGCTGCCATGTTTTGGGCCAAATGCCGGCCCATAATTGATCCGGTCCATTAATGGCTTGCCATGTTTCGGGCCTAATAATGGCCCATATAAGATCCGGCCCATTAAAAGCCTCCCACTTTCTGGGCCAAATCACGGCCCAGATCAGGTCCGGCCCTTTAAGAGGCTTTGGGCTCAATTATGGCCCATATCAGATTCGGCCCGTTGACTGGATGCTATGCTTTTGGGCCCACTTGCTAAAGGCCCATTTAGTAATTCGGCCTGATATAAGTTTCGGCCTGTTAAGGGCCCATTTAACATTTCGGCCCTATATTAATTTCGGCCTGTTAAAAGCCCGTCATATAGTTGGGCCTAACTACGGCCCGGTTTGCATCCGGCCTGCTCGCAGCCGATATCTGATTGGGCCAAACAAGCACCGAGACAACTTTGGCCTGTTAAAAGCCCGTGAATTGATTCGCACAATCATGGGCCGGGGTCCATTTCGGGCTGCCGCTGGCCCGTGAGCTATTCGGCACGTTTCAGGCCCAGCCTACTTCTCAGCCTCCTAAAAGCCCATTGGGTTTTCTTGCGAAAAGAGGGCCGGGGGTTACTCGGCCTATTAAAGGCCCGAATCTACTAGTGGGCCAGTTTGACGGGGCCCATGATGCGGATCATACATCGTTATTGCATGACGGCCCGATTATGTACCGTAATTTTACGGTTTGGCCGGTTTACTGCGAAGACAGTATATATATACAGTAAAATAACTGCAGTATCATGAATAAGAAAAAACCTAGACTGCAATAAAGAAATTACGGCATATTATATCCATTGGGCATCAAAGTTCGCCACTATGATAATAAAGCACAAGCAGACAGCAGATTACATACACTGGGCATCAAAGATCGCCACTAGTGCAAATAAACACGCCGACAAAATAATATACAAAACCGACAACACTTCAATAGAGTTCAAGAAAGGTTAGCCCTGCTGGGGAGCTGCAGCGCAAGCAGCTGAGCAAGATGATGAGACTGCACTTGTTTGACACTTATATCTTCCTCACTCTGAAAGATAAACAAGCAGACAGATGACAGGTTTTGCATATAAAAGTATCAGTGCTGACAATTCATCATATTTCTTACTGACGAATAAAGTGACACGGTTTAAAATTGCATTAACACAATATGGTATTGTTCAGGTCAAGACATGGCAGGAATTGACATTGTGAAGGAGTTGGCAGCTTGACGACACCACTGTATTACAGATCAAGAACTCATAAGTATCAATGGTTAGTGTGCTGTCAATTTATCCCATTTCAGATTGGCAAATAAAGAGGCGGTTTAAATAATAGTAGAATGATATGACATTGTTCATAGTTCAGACATTGCAGAATATGACATTGTGGTGTAGTGGGTAGGTTCACCACACCACTTGATTACGGATGAAGAACAGAAGCATACATGCAGTGCAAAAGAAGATCACTTGCTCTGTATAGTTTAATTTACATGGTATGAAGAAGGAACTTGGTTGTACAACTGAAAACTTAAATTGAGAAGGACAAACTTTTGTTTATGAACTACATAATAAACTTTAAACATGCAATTTGATGCAAACACAAAAAATAAACAGCTGTTGCAGTCATGCCTAACCAAATATACACAACAAAGTTTGAAGGCTTGAGAAGGACAAACTTACATTACTGGTGAAGACAGGCTCTATAAAGCCCTTGTCCATGCTGATGGGGGGGGGGGCAATTCAAGAAGTTTAGCACAGAAAGTTCTTCATAAGCATTGCCTTTATTCTACATTTTGTTAAGAGTAAATATAGATGTGATAATATATGAAAAAATGGAGAATATTTAAGATAAGATGAAGAGTGATGCTACATAACCAAGTAGCTATAAATGTATGTGCAGTGATACAGGCAAAAGGCACAGCCAAGAGCAATGCACAACTAAACTTCTTCAGTACCAACCTTATCGTAAGAGTAAATATAGATCTGATGTGTAGAAAATGGAGGGCAAAGGAAAATAAGCTGCAGAGTGATGGTACATGAAGAACTACCTGTCAATATAAGTACACTGATAAAGGACAACATGTACTTACAAGAACAATGCAGAGCTAAAAAAATTTATTGGCATTGGATATATTCTACACTAATGTAACCATCCATACAGATCAGACAATTTGGAGCGAACGATTGATAAGAAAGCTATCATGCATACTGCTGTCACATAATGAACCAGGTATGTATGAAAGTATAGTGATACAGGACAACAGGTACTAACAAGGGCAAAGCAGCAGGCATCATATTTGCGATATCCTGTCGTTCCTTTCAAACCGGAATTCTTCTTCGAGCTGATTTCCTGCAAAAAAGATCCGTAAGGCACATGCAGAAAAGTAGAAATTCAAATTGTCATGTGATTTCATAGACAGTACCTCATCCTAGGAACGAGACCAGTGCATAACAAGGTTTTTCCATTCAATGTCTTCTAAATTTAGCACAGGAGACTTTACCGGAAATTCGTTTATAGACATGCCATCAAAGTGTGATTTCCTCAGGTAACACTGATACTGCTGCAATGCTTCCTTGAAAAGCATAAGCAAGCTTTGCTCATCATGACTATCTAGATTAACCCTCACCTAGTTACAACAATGTAATGTAAATCATTGATGTCTTCGATCAGCAGAAAACGGGAAAAATAATAACCATGAATAATAGCATTTACACGTAAGTTGGACAGGAAGATGTGAAAATGGTGTTTGTCTTCACTATAATCTTCCCATGATGGAATATATGCACGTAGTCCCTAACAACACTGAAAGCATTGTCTTTTAAACTGGGAATAAATGGAATGGGGTTCCAATTTGCAGGAATTGGCCGTCTCTGCAGTTGGGATAGGTCTTCGACCGGTGGACTTGCTGTACTTTTTGCTGGAGTGAGATTTTTCTGTGGTACGGCTGGTGCTATGGCAAATGAAATCGGTATACCTTTTGCTGGAGTGCAGGTCCTGTGTGGTGGGGCTAGTGGTGTGGCCAGTGAAGTATGGGTATAGTCTGCTGGAGTCGGTCCTACGTTTTGTGTCACTGGTTGTACAGCCAATATAAGTGGGGCGCTATCTGATTTATCCGGCACCACCACATTTTTCAAGGACTTTGCTGGTGCTCCTTCAGGTTCGGCAATCACCCTCTTCCTTTTTGATGTCTGATGCACAAGAACAGCATTTGAGTGGAAAAACATGGTATGACGACAGATGGAATATGTATTGATAATGGATGGGCATGGCATCTCGAGTTATATGATAAGTAAACTAAGCAGATTGTGGTGCAGCAAAGTAGAAGAAATGCAAGACAACATATGCAAGATACGCGCAATCAATAAAACCTTGCCAAATTAGAACAGGCACCTTGATGGGTGAACAGGGCAGGCCATCAGCCTTTGACTCCTCGAGGTTAGAATAGTCATTGGAATGATATTCTGAACAAGAATCAACAGGTGGGGAGCGTATGAGTTTCATTAATTCCAGAATGGCACTCAATGCCTTGGTGCCAATTTTGTAAGTCATTGCAGTGTTCCACAATATTCTTCTAATGCGCGAATTCTGATATTCACTGTAATTGCGTATATATCTGAGAACCACGAAAACATAAATAGTTGTGAGATTATCTTTGTAATGCAGATGATATTCTAATATAGGGGCGCCCATGTAAACACTTATGTGCTATCACTGGATTCTGATGAGAGAGCTCATGTGCGATGTAATATCGTGCGTGCATTTATATAATCTGGCACAAGTACACAAAAAATAGGCTCCAAAAGAAAGGATAGCTGGCAGATGATAGGTTCATAATATACTGTATAGATAGTTTATTGCCAAACCATGATAACAAGAGCACACAACAACTTGGGAGATCATAATGTACATAACAGGGGTACACCAGAACCACGAGTTATAAACCGGGAAAGTGTAACTGGCTTGAAAATACGATCTTGTATTGCCGCTAGTAATTGAAAGCGTATCGATCATGTACAGGCCAGCACTATCGAACATGGTAAAGAAGAGCAAGCAGATTTTGGATAATAAAATGTTGGTTGCGCAGTGCCCACACATGATGAACCAAAGCACATTAAGAATGCAACTCCCAGCTGTCTCTCGACCATTTCAGGCGGTTGGATGAAGATCCTACGTCTCCTAACCCTTCTTCTTCCTCGTCTCTGATTCTTCCCATACAGAACACCGCACGGACCGCCAGCCGGACCATCGGCCCCCACTGCCTGTGTTCCTCCGCCACCCCCACCCCCCACCCACGTCGAGGTTTCTTCATTCCTCACTCTAAAACATCGACTGACCCAATTTTGAAATTTAGTCTACTGTGATTTAACTAGTGTGGAATATAAAAGCGGAAAACCATAAGCAGTTGGAGTATAGTGTTGAGCGTGCCATGGTGGATCTGAAGGTGCAAACCGAACAAAGGCAACTTCGCAACCAAGACAAGAAATCAGAGTAAAGCAGTGGCGATCTATTTTCTTGCCGCGATAAATAAGTTGAGCAGATATGAAAGAGTACCGCCTCTGGTGCGGCGCCGTGTACGCATCTGGTGAGAATTTCACGGTGCTGCGGTAGCGATGGCTGTCGGTGGCGTGGAAGCAGATCTAGGAGGGTAGACGGTGGCGGCGGGGCGCGGTGGACGAGATGGTCGTAGGAGAGGCGCTGGCAAGGTGGACGACTGCGGGGATGAAGCGAGAGGACGGGATGCAAGGACCCCGGTCCGAAGGCGTGGATGAGTTAGGTCGATCTCTTGTAATGGAAGGCGGCGTCGGGGTATCTGCTCCGGCATGGTGGAGGAGGACGGCGGTGGATGGGGTGGCGGACGGCGGCGCACGGAGGAGGGTGGGGTGGAGAGGGTGTTTTGGCGCCCACGGAGTACGAATGAGGAAAAGGGAAGTAGAGGAAATTTACAAACTTAGCCCCCGTTTCAAATTTCTACTACATCACAGCAACATTAGTCGGTTGGGGATAGGACGGTAATCTCACATACACCGAATATTTGCCGACGAGAGTTTGTTTTTGGCGCCCACCGTGTATGAATATGAATCGGGGAGGGAGTCGATTTCGGCCGAGGGCACACTGTGTTTTGGCGCCCACCGTGTATGAATCCGGGTGAGAGGTGGTTACGTCACATTTGGGTGAAATTACAAACCTACCCCTATCAAAACATATAGAAATCCAGCAGATAGGCTTTGCGCGGCAGGGATAGGCAATAGTGATTTCCATCTTGCAGATTTCGGTTTCGGGCAGTTACTGCGACTTTCCCCGCTTCGTTCAAATTTTGCATAGTGCATGTTCACCGTGCCAACTCAATTCAAAACCCGTTTGTATTTTACTTTTTTTTTCGGGCGGGATCCATTTTCAATTGGAATTACATTCTATATACATCATTTATATATATATATACTTTCAAAAACACAACACCATTTATACATAAATATAGTTTACAAATGGCATGATCTCAGATTCATAAGGTTGTATCCATCAATTTGGATTTTCAAATATTTGAAACCACTTTATGTTGAAATCCAATGTATGCATTCCTCGCTAACTGTCTCCACACTACAGGAAACAGCTAATTTGCCGTCAGGGAGCGTCTTTGCCATCAGCTTTTTGTCTAGCAGATGGCAAAGAAAGACTTTGCCGTCATCAGCAGACGGCAAAGAAATACAGACATCAAAAAATTCTTTTCCGTCTGTGAAAAAAAATACTGACGGTAAAGAGGTCACTTTGCCGTCTGCGGAAAAATTACAGACGGCAAAGATTCTTTGCATTCTGTATTTTGTTCGCAGACGACAAAGTGACCTCTTTGCTGTCTGTATTTTTTATCAGACGGCAAAATGCTCTTTGCCGTCTGTAAAAAATTATGCAGACGGCAAAGAGAAAACACATCTCACGGATCAATCCCACGGATCGATGAGGTGGCATGATCCTAGCCGACCGCTACCACAACCTCTCCCTGATCTCTCACCCACGTTGTCCCCACCACGTTCTCTCTCTCTCCCTTATCCACTCACGCACTCACGTCCACACCCACCCACGCCTTATCCTCTCACGCACGCACCACACAACACACGCACATGCGACCACCACCATGCACCCAACGGGGATGGCGACCGGCGCGGGCGAGCGCGGCGGCTGGGCGGCCAGTGCGGGCGGGGGCGGGCGACCGGCGCGGGCCAGCGGCGAGGGCAGTGCCAGGCGAGCGCGGCGGGCAGCCGGCGCGGGTGAGGGTGTGGGCGGCCGGCGGTCGGCGCGGGCCAGCGCGGGCGAGCGCAGCGGCAGGCGAGCAGGGCCGGTCGGCCGCAAGATCTACCTCCTTCCTGCCGCGGGCCCTTCCCTCCTCTGCGCTCGCCCTCAACCTCCTCGTCTATGGACGAGCTGCGAGCCTGCGACCATGGCAGGGGAACGGAGCCCTCCACTTCTCCGGCTGGCGCGGATCTCAACCTCCCCGGTGACGCATGCGCTGCAAGGTCCAGTTGCCCAGTTCAACATTGTAAATTAGAGTGTTTTTTTTAGAAGTTGAAATAGAGTACTTAGTTTTTTTATTGATCAGTGAGTAATGGTCAATATACTGTGTAAATAGACTAGTTCTATCTTGTAAAATCTGTTGTTTAGTCATTGATTCTTATACTGTTGGTTGTGGGTTTTGCCTACGCCTATGACCAAGAAACTTTGACCACATCCATCACACCTGAACTGTTGGTACAATTTTTTATAAATAATAAAAAATTCTTTGCCGTCTGGGGTGAACGAGGCTGACGGCCAAGGCACAGCCTAGCTGACGGCAAAGATGCTTCTTTTGCCGTCTGCTATTATTTGGCTTGACGGCAAAGATAGAGTTTGGCTGACGGCAAAGTCTTTGCCATCCGCCCGATGAAAAGCTGACGGCAAAGAATTCTTTGCCGACATTCACTTTGACGTCTGACTTTGCCGTCAGCAAGCTGATGGCAAAGTCTTTGCCGTCTGTATTCAGGTCTTTGTCGTCTGTGATCCACAGACGGCAAATTACCAGATTCCTGTAGTGCCAATTAATGTGTGTTTCATGCGGGTTTTTTTTAACTTCTCAAACATGTATAATGTGTTTCACACACGCAACATATAGTGTAATCCCGTTTAGACATTAATTGCATATAAACCATGCATTATTTGTAATTGAAGAATCTATGGATCACCAATATTGATAAACTATATAACATTACACGTGTGCCCAAATTCAAATGAATATGCATGTTTGATACACCAATTTGCGTTATGATATTATCGATGTCGTGATCTCCAGTTTAAATATTTGAATCCCCTTTAATCCAGATATTCGTCTTATATAGCTATCACTCATGCTTATATAGGACTATCTCTCAGGACCTATACGCGTTCATCGTCTCTCAGTCATCTCTCGTGCTACCTGTATGTCGACAATGATCTTTTATCTTTGTAACGCACTGACGGTACTCTCTCCATCGACCTTCATCACTCTATCTCTCTCTCTAAGTATATCTCGCTCCCTGCTATGTGTCTCTAGCTATGATTCTCCATGTGGAATCTCTTTCTCTCACACAAACACGAAACTTTGTCTCCCGGGGTCTCATTTCTCTCAACTATTCCCATGTGTGCCACTCACACACCCCTCATACAGAGATGTCTTTCGCTCCTTAGATATGAGAACCTACGACTCTTCCACTTCAATATCTCTTTCTCACACACAAACACAAACTCTGTCTCCCAGGGTCTCATATTTCTCCATTGTTCTCTTGTATGTCACTCAAACACACCCTCTCTTCCTAGAGATATCTTGCGTTCCCTCATATGTCTCTCTAGCTATCACTCTCGTTGTGAAATATCTTTCTCTCTCGCAGACACAAAACTCCATCTCTATGGATCTCATTTCTCCCTGATATTTGTTTGTATCTGACTCACATGCACCCTCTCTCTATTTCTCTCACACCCACACACATAACCCAGCCTTCTGATCCACTCGACTCCTATCTCTAGCACACACTAGCTAGCATCTTTATCTTTCTATTTATCTGTTTCTCCATCAACCTTCTTTCTCGCCCTCACTCTTGATTCCTATCACGCACACTACATATATTTCTCTCTACATGCAGTCAAGTTCCCTCTCACACACATATATAACTTCACCCTTTGAACCACCCGACGGTCATCTCCGACACACAAACTAACGGATATCTCTCTAGCTAGCATCTCCATCTCTATATCTATTTGTAGTTTCTCCGTCAACATTTCTTTCTCGCACGGAGTCTTGCTTCCTATCACCCACACTATATATGTCTATCCATACATATGCATTTATAGGTTGATCTCTTTTGCACAATCGTTGCGCCTCACCCCCTCTGCTCGCCATATATGCATGCTCCAGCCCACGCCACCATCTCTTAAAGACAAAAACACATGCTCAATTGTCGGGCCTTCTTCCCTGCATTCTCACATGCATGCATATTGTCATACCGATCCGTCTCTCCCATGTCATTGACCTTAGGACTTATGTCTTCTTTCTTTTATCTCGATCATGCGCACGGGCACACACACACATCCCACGTATACATGTATACCTCTCACACATGCACGTTCAAGATCTCTATGTCTCCATACGTAGTTAATTACACTCAATCCTAATGCCACATCGAATCGTTCTCCTCTTTTGTGCACATAACTTCCGCCTGGATGGGCAAAACACACACTCACACTTAACAATCTCCTTCTAGCTACCCCCTGCCCCACACGCCTCTCACTCTTCCCCTATATCCCCGAAACCAATAAGACCATCCTTTGTTTAATTCCCGCCTACATGCACCATCGATATATAGTAGTCTTCCGTGGTGTCTCTCGAACAAACATGTTCTCTCGATGTCGACTCCTCTCACGCGCACGCACCTTCTCTTCCCTCCTACGGGCATTTTCTCTCTCGCAACCCATCGTTGGTGGCCTCTACCATACACATCACCTCTCTATGATGAAGCCATGCACACTTAAATTACATCCGCCACAGAGGACCCCGCGACACACACACACACACACACACAAACTCACACACACACACACACGCACGCACGCACGCACGCACGTACACCCCCCCCCCCCAACACACACTAAGACTCATCTCTCTTTCTCTCTCACACACACACTCACACACACACTAACACACACACACACACACACACACGCACGCACCGCCCCCACACACACTTAGACTCCATCTCTCTCTCTCTCTCCCTCACACACACACACACACACAAACTAAGACCCCATCTCTCTCTCTCCTCTCTCTCTCTCTCACACACACACACACACCACACACACACACTAAGACTCCATCTCACACACACATGCTCTAGGCGGAGCATTTTTTCCTACCACCCTTCATCCAACCTTACCCGTATGATAGACAATCACCTTTATTTACTTGCATAACATGGACAGATTCCACTTTACTTTAGTAGTCAGCAAACTTATCATCTGTATACCCTTATAAAAAACGAGTTGGCGATGATGGTGTGCCTGCCATCTTGTAATACAGACCGTATGATCTATATCTGACAGATAGGAAGCAAACTATGATAATTTTACAAAAGATACCCGCACCTTCTCTCCACATCATTATCTCCCGCAACCTCATTGCTCAGCAATTAAAAAATGAATAAGTCTCTGGAACAATCTAGCATGCATGGTGGCCGCTGCCGCCTGCCGGCGCCGTCCGTCCCCATGCCTCCGCCCATTCCGACCACCAGTCACCACCACGCTCCACTCCTCCTCCTCGCCTTATCTCTCGTCTTTCATTTTTTCGATGACATTCTCGAGATACCAGTTTTCCGATAAAATTATCGAGATATCATTAGTTTTTACACATGGGATCACTCCTGCATGGGTCAATCACAACAGGTGTTTTGTAAAAAATATGCATATTGATGTTCCGTGCAATGCACGAGAATCTTGCTTGTAATTATATAACGCAAATCACGAGCAGGAAGTGACATTTTTTTTACACAACCACGTTAACATGGCCACGTAAATCACGAGCAGGAAGGAGAAGGGAAGCGGGCGGTGGAGTAATGTTTTTTACCACAATTTCTTAGGAAACTGAGTGCAATAATTGAGTAGTTTTGCAAACTACCATTACTACTACACCTGAAACGGTTCAAAACCTATACTCCCTTGCCAGCGCGCGGTTCTCGCGTGAAGCGGTCAGCGTTGCCCTGGAGCGTCAGTGCCACATTAGTGCCCGGCCAGAGCGGAGGCGACCTCTCACTGGCGCCGGCTTTGAAGTGGCGCGACGGCCGAGAGAGCGCTGCTTCCCAGTGCACGCGACTGCTCCGTGTCGAGACAGGCCATACGCCCTGTTTGGATCCATGGGTTAGAGTTAGTTTGAGCTAGTTGGGGCTAAAATAGCCCTAAAGTATCCGAGCATGAGGGTTTAAATTGGAGCAAGTTGCACCGAACCCACCAAAAAAAAACTATCCCACTCAAGAGGTGCTAACTGGAGATAGTTCTCATTGGGACCACTGAAAAATCACTTTTCTCTTTCCATGCAGTGCATTTATTGTCAATCTAACCCTGTCACCCAAACACCTCTTTGGTTACAGTTAGTTCAGGGTTAGTCATGAGTTAGTCTAACCTCTAGCTAAGTTAGAGTATCAAATAGGAGCAGTATAGGACATGCAAGTTGCTCAAAGCATACAGGCAAATTCGTACGTGAAAGGACTTTTTTCTTTTTGAAAACGGAACGTGAAAGGAATTTTTTTAGAATGCTCTTGGCATGTCGCTAACATGTGATAGTTAACCAACCTCAATAGACGGCAGAAACGCCAGCCCGCCGCACTTTGATAGAGATGAGGAGGGAGAAGCGATACAGGCTGCTGGATTACTAGAGATAGGTGTCGCACGAAAGCCAAGAAATATGGTGATAGCGTGGGTTAGCCTTGTACTAGTATGATGTAGCTACACTGGGTTGCCGTGTTTCGTACTCTTCCAGTCCACTGTGGAGATGATTGGTTAATTTTATATCGCTGAATAATATTAAATATTATGAGTGCAGACGCTCCACCACGAGGTTCCTTGCTCCTTCTCGGTCGTCCGGAATCTATGTTCTTCCACTCTATTTTTTTTTACGTGAGCTTTGTTCATCCTTTTGCCAACACGCGAGACATGTAGCATGAAGGCGCACGTGTTATGCAAGGATCGTTCCATCTATATGAAGAACACGTGGCACTGGAACTACGAGATGGACATGTACCCAGGAGTGGACGTACGAACCTGAGTAATATAGCGCAGTAAGTGAAGTATAAAGGCACATATGGTATGAACATGCGTGGCATACAGGGTGTGTTTGGTTGCGTTCTCGTCTCAGCATAGTTGTTCCCTCTTCATGCATGCTCAACTCAACACCCCTCTTCATGCATGCTCTCTTCAAGCATGCTTCTAGTGTATTTGTGCTAAACTAGCATGGACTCATGCACCCTCCATACATTCTACCAAACACGTAAAAGTAGGTCGAGAAGGGAACTCTTGGGCGGCATTTGTCTCTTACTATGTACTACCACTAAATGTTGTACGTGCAATGCACGGTGATGTTATGGAGTACGTGCCTAAGTACTCTATTACTACTATATTAGTTGGAGGCACATATTAACTTTTATATTTGTTTACGTGTATGCCCCGAGACCTTCCAACTAGACGTGTCTTTCTTTCCAGGTTGCACTTTGTATTGTTCATACAACTAAGTACTACTACGTGTGGTCTCTGACCCAGAAGTGGAGACGCTCTACCACGCTGTTTTTTTACGCTGAGTTCTACCACGCTGTTCATATCCCACTCCTTTTGCTGACGTGTGGGACATCCAGCAAGTGCCATGTTTGGCACCTTCATCGTAAGAGTTGAAATGCTAGCATTCATCAGAAATAAAAAATAATTATAAATCGGCAGTGATACTAATTTTTTTGCGAACCAAGACGTCGACCATCTTGGTCCACTTGCCATGCACGCAGAACTCCAAGGGAGAGTCACCCAGGTTGTCGCGCCGCAGTAACAATGACTAATGAGCCATCAAATCACATGCCCACTTCCCACTTTGAAGTTGCTCGGATGAAGGAACCATCATGACTTCGTTGAGTTCCGCTTCTTGCAGAAAACTACTGTACCAGCAGTACTGCTAGCTACAGTATTTACTCCAACAGAGGCCTCCTTTCGTTCATAGGATAGGAATATGAAAATCATAGGAAGTGAGATGACATGCATCTCAATTCCTATAGAGAAAGAGATGCCATTTGATGCATAGGATATGAATTTTTCCATTTAGTCTAGGCTAATGTACTAGTAATTTGCTCTAAAAACTACAGTAGTAACTAGCAGTACTGGTACATGCTCGTACTCAGACACAGACACACACACTAACTACTAGTACTACTACTTCTCACATGCTGGCCAGACGCCGTCGTTCTCCTTCCCGGCTTTGTCGGCGACACCCAACCGTGCTTGGATCTCCGTCGACCTCTCCGCAGCAGCGCGCGTATCCTTTTCTTTCTGGCGGCGGTGTGCCTCTCTTTTCTTGAGTGCTTTCTGACTTTTCCGCTCCCTTTGTTCAGCTTTGCCCGCCTCTTGCTCTACCACCCATTCGGCCTTGGCATCTTCAAATTCCTCCCACATAGATGTGAGGTCGCGAGCGGCGATGAACTCGGCACGGCGGGATGCCATCGCTTCCCTACCATTTTGTGTGCGTTCGTGGGCGGCGAGGAACTCGGCGCGGTGGCATGAACGACGCTTGGTGAGAGCTTTGTAGTGGAGTGGCCAGACAACCGTATAGTGCATTGGTTTGTTAAGAGATCAAGGACAGAAGACAAAGCAAATTAGGATCCCCCTTCAATCCTGGTCATTTATTACCGAGTAAAATGCATTGGCGGTCATCGAACTTGTCTTTATAGCTCACTTTGATCATTGAATACAAGATATGGTGATTATACGGTCGCTGGCTCAGCGTATAGCTCCGTATTTGTATGGTTGACCAGTCAAACAGTCCGCATTCGCCTGAAACGGTCACCGTCTCTCCAGAATGTCAATGCCGCATTCACTGGACTTAACTGCAGGTGCAATTGGTGTGTCACTGACATGCGGGCCAGACGCCCGTTGGGCCCACATGTCAGACACCCAAACGCATCTGCAGTTAAGTCATTGAAGCAGCGTCCGCATTCACGCCCGACAAACCTACTCCGGCGGCAGTTGTCCATCCGTCTGCCGCGGCTCATTGCCATTCGCCCGCTATATTAACTTGAGCCCCAGCTCCCAGCCATAGCCAAAGACCCACACTTATTCTCCACTGGTCCCTTCCTTATGTTGGCATCACTTCAACCATGGCCTCCTGGCGCTCCGAAGCTCTCTTGGACGTACTGTCGCAGGAGCAGACGAGGGACATCGGCGGCAACGCTCCGGGCGCGCTCCAAAGCTCTCTTCGACATACTGTCGCAGGAGCAAACGAAGGAGATCGCCGGCACCCCTCGGGCCGCCCTCCGCCGCCACGACCACGAAGCCGGCGCGCGTGCGCGGGCGCAGCCGGCAGCGAGGAAGAGTAGTACACGGTAGGTCGCCGCCGCTCTGGTCCCGGGAAGGCCACCGCTACTCCACTCAGTCGACGCCAAGCTTGGTGGGATAAACATCGGCGGCCGATTAGCCGCTTGACGGTGACGTGGAGGCGGAAATCTTCATAACCTTGTGCTCTGGCCGGAGGAGGAGGTTATCGAGGCGGATGAGGAGGAGGCAAAGGCAATGGCCGGCTTTCTCGGGTTCATGGCCGGACATGGTGATCGGGCGCCGGCGATCGTTTAGATTAGGTTTACAGTAGGTTTAGTATGGTTTGTGCGAAATATGTAACGAATTTCATCCACTTTATAGGAAAAGTTTTCGAAATGTAATGAATTTCATCCGGTTAATTTCATCTGGTTAATTTGAAATTTGCTTTGTTTGCACGAATTTCGTCCGGTTAGTTCATATAGTTGAAGAAAGGTATGCAAGCAGCATCGGATGGCATCCATCAGTGTCCTCGGACAGATGCCGGTGTAAATTTGTGGGCCAGCGCTGGAGATGCCCTAACTATCATGCTATAATCGCTAACAATCCTCCATTATTTGGCACGGAACAGTTATCTCTCGATCAAAATCAGATCCGTGGTGTTTCGCACTCCTCCCGCGTACGAGTGTAAACTCTTGCTTACGTAAAAATGGAGCAAGTGGACGGCACTGTAGCACGTCATATCACTCGAACTAGCCCGCCTAACAAGCGGTAAAGCACCACCCTCATCATTTTGTTCTGGATTTCTATCGATCTATCGAGCGAAAATGTTACGCTTCGCAAGTTCTAAAGGAAAAGGCGGCACACTTACGACTCGTACGCGTTGCAACCCCGACAGTCCGGCTCGCACGCCGCTCACCAGAGGGGACACGCGTTGTCTTGCAGTTTCACTGACATGTGGGACCGTAATTGAATAAACCGTTGATAGCCAAAATCTAATCGCTCGGCGGGCGTCGGCTGAGAAGAGAGAAACGGGGGAGGGAGAAGAGATCGCCCGCCAGCCGCGCACGGACTCCAAGAAATATATGGTGATAATGTGAGGTGGGCCATGCTGGAGTCCGGACCGCTTCCGGAGCCCGCTCTCACCGCCCTGGCCCCTCAAGACGCCAGCTGCCCGCTGCATGCATAGCAAGTAGTCCCCGCTTATGTGGAGGAGAGAGAGGCATTGACAAAGTCAAGAAGTAATAGTGGAGACAATAGCTTTCATCAAAAATAAACAATGAATACCCGTTGCTCGTCCTCTATATCGGAAAGAATACTTTCATTCGCCGACATGTGGGACGTCGACCATCCTGGTCCACCTGCCATGCACAGAATTATCCTGGTCTACCCCGGTCGTATCGCAGGCCCAACCTTTCCCACTGTAAGTTGTTCGGATGAAGGAACCATCCTGACTTCGTTGAATTCTGCTCCTTCAAGAAAACTTACTGTACCCGCAATACTGCTACCACACGCGAAGATTGGACGGCACTGTACCACGTCATATCACTAAAACCCGCTAGGACAAACTAGCCCACCTAGGTCATCTATTTTGGAATGGAGGAAGTACGTCTCTGCACTGCTATGATTTTGTGTTGCACGTTCTCTATACTTTTGCTATGATTTTCCTACCCTATGAACCAAATGAGGCCTGAATGTATGTCGACCATTGTCTGATCGATCGTTAAGCCTACAATTTTAGGAGCTAGGGCTATTGGTCGATCGACAAGGGATAAGTATAAGCGTACCACGAGCTCATCAGCCCCAACGTTTCTCTTCGGTGAGTGTTTTGCAAGTACTATAGCTTGCACAGTAGCTAGCCTACTAACACCAAGAATCATCAAACAAGCCCTGCTGATATGATAAATAGTTCAAACTTACATCTAAGCATGCCATATATTACATCAAAAGCTGGTGAGGATACATCTATTTCCATAACTCGGTGAGGGTTCGCATGATTCATTGCATGATTCACTATCAAACAAAAGTAGCAAGATCCGCCCACACAAGACAGTGCACTAGCCCTAAGATGGTTTGATAACACGCATTGTTCTGGTAATTAAACACAGGACAATGCAAACTACCCTGAAGGATTAGCGCGGCCAACTATTTCTTGTCATTGATCTCTCGGGCAATGACCACAGCACGGACAGCGGCATGGGAATCGATTTCTAGGGCGATGTCCACAGGACTGACCGCGACATCGGAATTGATCTCTGGGGCGATGTCCAGGATGGACAGCGGCATCGGAATCGATCTCCGGGGCGATGCCAACAGGACGGGCCACGACATTGGAATCATCAAAGACAACCACCAGCACCTGCACAACACTAACATATTAGCAAGCACATTGAAAATAATCAAAAAGCAAGCACATTGCAAATAATCAAAAACCACAACTATGGTAATAAGCCATTATTTTTTACCTTCTGTAGCTCACCGGGGGATCTCATCCCTCCGGGGCCATCTCCTCGTCCTCGATGGGGGCCATCACCTTGCCAGGGGAATATTGCTTCTCAACGGCGACTATCCTATCAAACTCGGTCTTGAGCCTCACATAGGTGGCAATCAGAGCTCCTGGGGTTGGCACGGCGGGGCCCTTGCTGTTCTTCCAACTTTCTTTGAGGAGTTCGTCCGCCAACGTCCTCAACTCTTTGGCCAGTGCTTGTTTCTTGGAGTTCTTCGTCTCGATGGTTGGCCCGCCAACATGGTCAACTCCTTGGTCGGTGCTCGCTTCCTGGAGATCGCTGTCTCCAGTGGGTTGTCCGCCGGCAACTCTTTGCCTAGTGCTCCAGGATCCATCAATGAACTGACAAACAAAAAGCAATCGAAAGGAAACCACAATCGCAATGAAAACGGGAAAAGAATAGGATGTGAGAATCGGTCGGTGCTTCACAAAAAGAAGATTATTGGAATGAAAATATAGCAGCATAACTGATTCGCCCACCTTTCCTTCGTCGGTAGAGAAGAAAAATGGCAGAAGTGAGTAGCCTAGAGTGAGGTTTTGTTCAAGAAAGGGAAGAAAGGGCTTGAACGAGCGTTCCAATGAAATGATGGTTGCTTCGTCCAGTCCAACTTGGAGGCCACCTTACCACTGCTGGTAAAGGTGTGGGTTTGTGATATGACGGGTCCAGGTGAGTCTCGACTGTAGCACCTCGCTGTGATTTGGTGGATGGCACGTGGGCCCGGATGCTTTGAAATGTCATTAACTTGATTTTAGTCTCTTTAGTATTTGGATCCAAGCATGGATGAGGCTAACAAGTTTTAGTCCCACTACTTTTAGTCATGAGACTAAAATGTATCCAAGCACTCTCTCAATATTGTGCACCGCGACCAAGGCGGAGAGGAAAACGAGAGAACGACGTAATTAATGCATGAGTTTAATTAGGGTAGTTTTATAAAGTACGAGATACATTCCTCCAATCGCAAAATGCCTTGGTTCATGAGATTTGAGATTTGAGCCCTATAAACCAGAAGGGAGGGGGTACTGCACACGGTGTAGTCTAGTCACTTGTTTTTTTAGCCGAAGTCTAGTCACTTGTTGAAATCTCTAGAAAGGCAAATACTCCTTTCCGGTTTACAGGTCTATACTACTCCCTCCGTCTAGGTGTGTAAGTCATCTTACAAAAACCAAATAGTCCCAAAACACTAAGGCGCGGTGCATTAACTTCTACCTTGTTTCTTGTTTCTTGACATACGTATCAACCAATAAGAGATGAGAGGTGTGCATGCTTTTAATGACTTGCAATGGCTAGTTCATTGCATGGAATGCTATTAATTAGCAAATAAACATTGGTGACCCAAGGAGGAAACAGTGCTAAGCGCGCGGACCTATGAAGAATGAGTATCAACCAACGGATAATGGAGTTTAACTGTTAAACAATAGCAATTTTGTCTCATGCAAGAGCCTGGCTAGTACTCCAAGGAACCACACCACGCGAGCGTTCACAACTGCCACGTTCGGTTTGCACTTGGCTCTTTGCCTCTTCGAGAAGACGAACAATGATGTTACTCCTACTTCTACAGTATCGAATCCACTGCTGCATGTCCGTCCACCTCGTGTGGGAGGGATATCGTGTAGCGAAAGATTCTACTTACTGCTCCTGCTTTTGCGTCCATGACAGGTGGGCCCAATAGGTGGTTGGCCCACCTATCATGCAGCCAAAGGCAGGTGCGGTTAAGGCACCGGAGCTCAGTCCTCGAGGGAGAGGGCGTCGTAGTAATCAAATTTCTTGGTCTTGTATGAGTTGATGCGACACATCAAAGCACTGCATTCGGCAAAAGTCTTTTTACACATTTCAAATGGGCTACTTCGTATGTAGGAGTATACACATTCTGCTTCTTATGTACTCCCTCCTTTCCAAAATATAAGTCTTTTTAGAGATTTTACTATGAACTACATATGAAACAAAATGAGTGAATCTACACTCTAAAATATGTCTATATACATCCGTAGTTTGTAGTGGAATCCCTAAAAAGACTTACATTTAGGAATGGAGGGAGTAGTCACTTGTTGTAATCTCTAAAAAGACTTATATTTGGAAACGGAGGGAGTACAACGCATGCATGCATGCCGTGACTTTCCTTTTGATACTTGCATGTGTTGATTTGATGCACCTTGCCAAATTTTGACTATAAATTTAACTAACCAAATTTTCATGCATGTCACAAAAAATCACGGGGCTGTTTGGATTGTGACTATGTTTGTCTTATGTTGCCCCATTATTTTTCCCACACTTGCCACACTTGCCTAACCTGAGTTGCTGAAATTTTTAGACACACTTTGGCTTGCCTAAGGGAATCTTGCCACAATTTTTGTGTCTATGACATGTGGGGTTCACTGCTAAAAAAAATCTTGTCTTAGGTGTGGCTAATAAAAAGGACTTATATTTAGGAACGGAGGGAGTAGAAAATGTAAATAATAATGCATGTTGGGGCAACCCACGTTTCCGCTAATTTTAGCCGTGGGCTTGTTCACAATTTTTATGAGGGGGTGGTTGTTCATTTAATGGAGGGACTTGTAGTATTACCAGACTTGAACGATACAAAGTGCGACCTGGCACACCGTAACATCACTTGGAACAAGCGGGTAGGTATCTCAGAAAACAATCAACAACTAAAAAAAACCGCGACCTGGCATGTAGTAGTACACAATTTTAAACGATTGTTTTGATTGAGTGAAAAAGGAGAACTACCCCACTACTTATATATAGGCCAGAGACTCCGCGCTTGCTTGCTAGGGCTGCTCTATTCACACACTCTCATCCTCTCCAGATCTAAACAATATAGGGGTAGTAACCCTGTCTTTCTCCCTTCAAAAACCACTGGCTTTCTATCCTCACCGCTGGTTACAGATCAGGACATATCCCCCTCCGCCGGTGAAGGGGAGGAGGGGCAGCGTTTAGGCCGTCGTCGACAGCGAGGGAGGAGACCCACTGCCGGCCGCACCGTTATCTCTGGCCGAGCGCCGGCGCAGGAGGTCCTCCGATCCCTTCATCGTTACCTGTGGGCGGATCCGGCCCCCCGCCGCCCACCTATCCACATCCCGACGACCTTCAGGTATATCTTCGTTCAAAACCGCCTTACCTCTACTTCCCAAGCTCGCTACGTCCCTGCATGTGCATCATTTTCTACCTCTCAGCCCCTCTCGATTGGATGGTCCAATGTCACCTATTTTCTTCTTCTATTGTTAGAGTAAAACTACTTCATGGAGTCGAATCTTGTACTCCCTCCGTCCGAAAATACTTGTCATTGAAATAAAGTGGGGGTGGGGGAATTTAGTATGTACATCGGACTTGGTACAAACAGGAAGGAAAGGGGATGAAAGTAGTACAAACTGGTCATCCAACCGGTCTCTTGGTCGAAAAGGGAAATATAGGGGTAATGGTGTACACAGTGGTATGACTAGGACTAGATTTGCTATCCACACATCGGAGTAGGTGGCTAGCGTGAACAAAAATGGGACCAACCCAGATATATTTCTTGGATGTTTGTTTCTCGGGGCAACAAACTATGAATCACCACTTTATGCCCCTGTTTACGTACATGGTGCTATACTTCTGGTGCACCCACGGTCCCATGCGCTTATACCATATATTTAGGCTCCGGTCGAAATAAAGGGGCAGAAAACATAGGTCTTCATGAAAATATAGGAATAGGAAAGGAATGTAGGTATAAAACTATGGAACAGCGAACCGGAGGAAACTCTCAAGAGAATGTGTTCGGATGGACTACGAAATGTTCAGATTTGTTTTTTAGAGTAGCATGCTTGGTAGTATGAGATGCTATTTGTTTATTCAGTTGCACGGTGACTACTCTTGTCCTGACCTCATGTACCACACATAGGTTGATTTTTTTATTCCGGCAAACACAGCACATCAACATGTCTAACGCATGGCAACGAGCGCCTGCCTCGGGCTTCTGCCCAAAAAATGAGCAGCGCATGGATGTTTCTAATCCGATGGAATCTGTATTACCAGACCAGCTTTCCTATGAAACACTATTCACCTTTCCCGTGTTCCGGACGGTTGGAAGGGAAAGAATACCATAGGAATTGTGTTCCTACAAAAATCCTGCACCAAACCAGTGAACCGAACACAGCCTTAGTTGTTCTTAATATAATGTCCTTGGTAAAAATGAAGGCATGCCACTCTTTTTGCCTGTAATTGTTTGAGACTCTGACAAGTTTGGCCAAATGTTTTTGCCTGTAATTGTTTGAGACTTTGACTGTTTCCTCTGTGGCTTTTTGTGCAAACAGGGATATCCAATTCACCTGGTTGTTGTTGTGACCTTTTGGTGCACTGCACAAAACTCTTCTTAAAATAAGTGACTTTTGTGCTGTTTAACTAGAATGTCAGATGGAACAGTTGGTTCATTTTGGTGGAACTGCACAAAGGGAGATCTGTGTTCCAATCCTCATCATCCATATTGGCGCCATAACCTTCCTTTAGGTAAGAATGATATTTAATGCATGTGTTCATCTCTATTTTCCGACCGCCATGAGAAAATAATGCTATTTTTTACTAGTACACTTGTACTCCCTCACTAACAAAACCAATTTTGAATTAGAAGGCCAATCATGTACTTGGTTTCACCAACTGGTGAGGAGAAAGAGAAACAGAGCATGAAGAGGAAGAAGAAGAAGAATAAACAGTGCCAAGGCGATCTTGCTGAAGCCAGAGGCCTCAGTCGAGGCTATTCAAGGGCTCCGGCAACGACTACTTTACATGTGAGACGATCCTCCAGGGAGCCCTTCCACTTCTGCTGCCTCACTTAATTAATTAGGAGTACTTAAGTACCACTAATTTATTACTGCCTAATTTTCCTATTCGAGTTAAACAAATCTTTAGTAGGACCCTATGCTGAATCATGTACATGTGAATGTTTGTCTATGGAGGTGAATCATGTGGTGGAGCAGGGAGGGAATATTATTAGTGTCATGACATAATAGTGCTATTGTTTTGCATCTCAATTAATTGCCATTGGTTCAATGAGGCAATGTTTTGTGTATTGTCCATCATTAATTTGATGCTACTGTTTGAGTAATATGCTAACGTCTTCACTACTGGAATCAGCTACTTTGCCATCTGCCAGCTCTTTGCCGTCAGCTAGCGGATGACAAAGAAGATCTTTGCCATCAGCTACCCTAAAGCAAACGGCAAAGAACTGGCTGATGGCAAAGAAAGCCTATGCCATCAGCCAGCTCTTTGCCGTCCGCTAGCAGACGGCAAAGAGGGAGGGGCGGGCCCAACTGAGGAGCTGGTTAAAAAATACTTAACGTTCCCCCTCTTTGCCGTCCGCCGCAGACGACAAATATGAAGAAAAGCGGACGGCAAAGGGGGGCGGACGGCAAAGGCAACCCTAACTAACATAACTAACGGCCGAGCCCCCTCCCCCGGCCCTCCCGTTACTCATCTCTCTCCCTCGCGACCTCCTCCGCCCCGCCCCCGCCGCCCCCGCCCTCACCGCACCCGCCACCGCCACCCGCCGCCCAGCGCCGCCGCCGCTCCCACCCCCTCCCCCACCCGCCACCGCCCCCACCGTCCCGCCTCCCGCCCCCGCCCCCGCCCCTCCCGCCCCCGCCCCCGTCCCTCCCGCCCCCGCCCCCGCCCCTCCCGCCCGGCGCCGCCCCCGCCCCCGCCGCCCGGCCATCCCACTTCCCCAGAGCCCCACCGCCCCCCCACCCACCCACCACCCCGGCGCCAGCGTCGCCCCCTGCTCCGGTGAGTTTTTTTTTCTTTTTTTCTTTTTTTGTTGTTTAATTCTTGTTTAATTGTTAGTGTTAGTGTTAGTGTTAGATTTAGTGTTAGAAAATAAGAAAATTTAGTGTTAGTGTTAGAAAAAAGAATATGTAGAAGAAAAGAAGAAGAAGTGGAAAAAAGATGAAAAAGAAGAAAAGAAAAGAAGTAGAAAAAAGATGAAAAAGAAGAAGAAAAGAAGTAGAAGAAGTAGAAGAAGTAGAAGAAGAAGAATAGAAGAAAAGAAAAGAAGTAGAAAAAAGATGAAAAAAGAAGAAGAAGAAGAAGAAGAAAGGAAAGAAGAAGAAAGGAAAGAAGAAGAAAGGAAAGAAGAAGAAGGATAGAAGAAGAAGAAGAAAGGAAAGAAGAAGAAAAAAGAAGAAGAAGAGAAGGAACGAAGAAGAAGGATAGAAGGAAACACCCCGACCACTGACCCCGACACCCCGACCCCGACACCACACCCCGACACCTGATCCCGACACCCTGACCCCGACACCCTGACCCCGACACCACACCCCGACACACAGACCACGACACCACACCGCGACACCCTGACCCCGACACGACACCCTAACCCCGAAACAGCACCCCGACACCGACATGACACCCCGACCCCCTAAACCTCCCGAAAAGGTGCTCTTTGGACTTCCAGAGGCCGACGGGGTTATATATTTGTGAATTATTAGTTAGGTCATATATTTTTCGATTTTGTTATGAAAAACATCATATATGATTGTGTTGATCAGGTAGATTTAAATGTGCAGTTGTTTCATCGCTGCGAGGTTTGGTGTTCGACGACCTCGCCGTCCGTTTGACGAGCTCTGGCCCTTCGTTCGTGGGTGAGCACACATGTCCTTCTCCCCCATTAATTATTTGCACAAATGACATGAAATTTGGTAGCTAGCTATATATGTGTCTTGAATCATCAGTATGCGTAACCAATATGTGTCTCCCATTCGAAAGCGTCATAGTTATAAATATGCATGCATTTGCATATTTATAACCTTGATACTTTCGAATTGTCCAACGCTATCCATGGACAGCCCGAGTATGTGTAGATTGGGTTCGTTTTCCCATATGCTTTGCTCCGGATCCGACGCATAAATTTCGTCAGTGCCTCCCCTGTTGTTCGCCGGGTACACATCCTCTCTGTTTATTGCAGAGACGTGTATCAGGAGAACAGCGGGGAGGTGCTGCCGAAATTTTGCGTCGGATCCGGAGCATAGCATATGGGAAAAAGAACCCAATCTACACAAACTCGGGTGGGATTAGGACCTATCTTTACCTATTAGAGTGTAGGTTGCATGGACATAATAAAATTGACAAAATAGATCAACTGTTGAATATATACATGGTGAATTATATATATAATTGTTGTGTGTCCAGTAGCTCTGAAAGTCAAGATGAGTGATCGTGCGTGGATGTATACCGGTCACACTGGTCAGAACAAATGGAGCGCTGAATGGTTCACAAAAACCAAGGGGTTTGTGCAAGCCGCATTTGCAAATGGCCAGAGGAAAACTTGGTGCCGCCGTTCCTAATGCGGCAAGTGGGAAAAGAGGACAGAGGCTGAAATGGGTAAACACCTGCAGAAGAATGGTTTTACACCCGATTATACGGTGTGGACATTTCATGGTGAGTCTGCCCAACGTGACCGAGCTAAGGTGGATCATCGTCGCACCGACGAGCATGGTACCGGGATGGAAAACATGGTGCAAGACTATGATGATGCTCGGGATTCGGACGAGGAGATGGAGGAATCTGCAAAGGCCTTTAATGAAATGTTGGAGTCTTCAAAACATCCGCTCCACGAGCACACTGAGCTTTGTCAGTTGGATGCCATCTCACAAGTAATCTCTTTGAAGGCTCAGTTCAACTTGGGCAGAGAATGCTATGACGCAATTATGACAGTATTTGGACGCTTTCTACCCAAAGGCCATGTAATGCCTGCAAACCTGTACCAGTCGGACAAAATCCTCCGTGCACTGAAGATGCCCTATGAGAAGATACATGCCTGTGAGAAAGGATGTGCCTTATTTAGGCCTGACTATGCGGACTTGAACTATTGTCCCATTTGCAAGTGTTCCAGGTATATTGTGGTAGACAACGGTATGGGTGAGAAGACACAGACCAAAATCCCTGTTAGTGTTCTTCGGTATATGCCAATCGTACCAAGACTTCAACGTCTTTTCATGGTCGAAGAGACGGCCAGACAGATGACATGGCACAAAACAGGCAAAAGAACCGAACTAGATGCAGATGGGAAACTGATGATGGTACACACATCGGATGGTGTTGCGTGGAAAAGGTTTGATGAATTACATGCTGACAAAGCGGCAGATCCGAGGCATCCTCGAGTCGGCATCAGCACCGATGGGTTCAGTGTGTTTGGTATGACGGCAGCCCAATACAGTTGTTGGCCCGTATTTGTCTTTCCACTCAATCTCCCCCCCGGACAGATTATGCAAAGAAAGAACATTTTCCTGACGTTGATAATTCCAGGGCCCAACTATCCGGGGAAAAATATGAATGTGTACATGCAGCCGCTTAAGGACGAATTGCAAGAAGCCTGGGATAATGGGTTCAAGACATACGACGCCTATAGCAAACGAAACTTCATAATGCGTGTATGGTACATGTACTCGACGCATGACTTGCCGGCGTATGCGCTATTCGTTGGCTGGTGTGTGCATGGAAGGTTCCCGTGCCCCACATGCAAGGGAGCTCTTGAGTTTCGTTGGCTTCAGGCCGGTCGCAAGTTTTCTTGCTTCGACATGCATAGACAGTTCCTGGATCCTCGCCATAAGTTCAGGAAAGACAAGAAGAACTTCGTCAGAGGTAGAGTTGTAAAAAACTCTGCACCACCTGCGTTGATAGGCCAACAGAGCCTGGATCAGTTAAACGCTCTCGAGCCAGATCCAGAGCGTCCAGGGTACTTCAAGGGGTATAATTCTGAGCACGCCTGGACTCACAAAACATGCTTATGGGATCTGCCTTACTTCAAAGACCTCCTTTGCCCACACAACATCGACGTGATGCACACTGAGAAGAATATCGCTGAGGCACTTTTTGGAACATTGTTCGGCATAGATGGGAAGTCAAAGGATAATACTAAGGCTAGAGTCAATCTGGAGGCGTTATGTGATAGGCCGTTACAAAACATGAAAGAACCGAAAGAAAAGCAGAACTGGACGAAGCCAAAGGCATGGTTCAATCTTGGAAGGCCAGCTATGAGGGAAATTATCTTGTGGGTGAATATGCATTTGATGTTCCCCGATGGGTATGCAGCGAACCTAAAGAGGGGAGCGATTCTTGATAAATTGAAGATATTTGGTCTCAAGAGTCATGATTGGCACATATGGATTGAGTGGGTAATGCCGGTGATGTTGCGTGGCTTCATCCCTGAGGATGAATGGCTAGTACTGGCAGAACTCAGCTATTTCTTCCGTGTTCTTTGTGCGAAAGAACTATCGCCTGGCGTGCTAGAAGAAATGGAAGAGTTGGCGCCAAAGTTGATCTGCAAGTTAGAGAAGATCTTTCCACCGGGCTTCTTTAATCCAATGCAGCATTTGATTTTGCATCTCCCGACAGAGGCAAGATTGGGGGGGCCCGTGCAAAATCGTTGGTGCTACCCAACTGAGAGGATGCAGAAGACGCTTCCAGAAAAATGTAAAAATAAACGTAGAATTGAAGCGTCTATGGCTGAGGCATTCATCACTGAGGAGGCGGCAAACTTCGTGACAGCACACTACGAAACCAAAAATCGTCATTTGCATAATCCGAAGCCTCGGTACAATGCTGACGAGCCTAAAAAGGGTGGATCCAACCTCAGCCTATTCAAAGGCAATCTCGCACTAGCCAGTGTTTCAAATCCAGTATCTTTGGATAACAAAGAATAACGGACCATTTCGTTGTATATCTTCAACAACCTGATAGAAGTGTGGCCGTACATCGAGTAAGTTCTCGGTACATTGTTTCGCAACTTCTATTTCCTTTGAACTGCTGTTATTCCTGGATATTTCATACAGTCGATACGTCGCCCTATTCTCGTATGGAGCGGTGATCCAAAAGGATTCCGTCGAAGAGTATGAGCTTCTCGCAAAGCAAGGAGGCGGCTATCCCGGTTTCATCTCTTGGTTCAAACAAACGGTAAATTCTATTAGACAATTTAATTTCATTCACTAATTTGTGCGTAATGCAACAATCATTTCATATTAAACTTGTAGGCTAATTCAGAGTCTATGGACGCCGAATTGAGACAAGTCGCTAATGGTTTTGACTATAAGGTCCGTTCATTTGACAAATACGACATCAATGGGTATTGTTTTCGTACCTATGGCAAAGAGCTATCTATGGCCGACCGAAAGTCTACAAATTGTTGTGTATCCGCTATCGGCGAAGGAGGTACCGAGTATTATGGGAGAGTTGAAGCAATTTATGAACTTCTATTCTATGGTGAAAACCCACCGAATGTCGTAGTCTTCAAATGTTATTGGTTTCAGCCGAAGGAGACTAGAAGGACTCATGAACATATAGGGCTAGTTGAAATCAACCAAAGCACCCATTTAGATGTTCCTGATGTCTATATTATGGCTCAACAGGCGACCCAAGTATTCTATCTACCCTGGGCCTGCCAAACTAATCCAAATCTGAAAGGTTGGGATGTCGTTTATGAAGTGCCACCACGTGCTAGACTATCTCCCCCAATGGAAGAGGATTATGAACCTCACATTAACCCAGACACATATGAAGGAGAATTCTTCCAAGAGACACGTCTTTCCAAAAAGCGTTTCAAGAACCGGTATACTTCACCCCAAAACATTGAAGTAGACAGCGACAGTGAATCCCACATCACCCCAGAGGAGGAACAAGAAGAGCCGGAACAAGAAGAGGTTACTGCTGCGGAAGACCTCTCAATGCTTGACCGATTACGTAAAGGTGGCCTTCCACATGTTGATGCCACTGAACCCTATGAGCCCGTCATTGATTATAGTGATGATGATGATTATGCATTTATTGATGATACTGATCAAGATTATTAGTAGTGTCAGGTATTCAATTTTTTTATGTTGTAGTTGATGATGATACACTTAAGTGATATACATATTATTATTCATGTCAGTATTTTTTTATGTTGTACTAATTTCATTTACTCTTTGTCATGGCAGGTGTTGAAAGATGGAAGGGGAGCCGACTGAGGCCAAGGACAAACGTGCCCAAATTGAAGGTGTGCCACACCATCAAGGTAGCTCTAGCTTATATCAGTTCGGGCGGAATTGGGTAATGTGGTTTGCTTCATGATTAATGCAATTCATTCATCATGCTAGCTTGACCCCTTTAATTACTAATTTACTTTGTTTCTCTCTTTCAGGCATGCTACAATAAGACGGATAAGGTGCCAGAGGGGTACGACCTGTATGCCATGGCCCACACTGCCTGTTACAAGCAAGTCAAGGGGAAGGCGAGTAAAGGGGAGGAGTTTAACCCGAGCCAGATCCCCTACAATCCAGAGCAGGTGATGATATCTAGTGGCGGGAGGTCCCATGGCTCCATAGCCATTGATCCAGAGATTGCTCCTGAGACCACGGTGAGTTTAATTTGAATGGACGTTATTTGCTAGTCTTAACATTTGAGTGTCATCATGCTAACGAAACATTGGAAATGATCTTTGGTGCAGCGTAACTCCACACAAGCATCACATGATCCTTCTCCAGCTACTGGCATGAGCTAGCCCGCTCCCACACCTCCATGATCAAGGTAAGTTTCTGTAGTTTTTTGCTTAACAAATGCATAAAGACCTAGACTTAGCTTTATTTCATCCAATATGCTTACCTTAATGACCTAGAGTTAGCTTCTTTTCCTGCAAAATGACTTAATAAGCTTACCGACCTCCAAAACCAGCCATTTTACCTAAGTTAGCTCTAAAACGATCTATACTTAGCTTTGTTTCCTCCAAAATGACCTAAGTTAGTTATAATATGCTTAGTTAACTAGGTTTGCTCAACAATGACATGTACTTACCTTACTTATGTAAAAAACGGCATATTTAGCTTAGTTAGCTCATAAACGATCCATTTTACCTACATTAGCTCTAAAATGATGCATTTTACCTAAGTTAGCTCATAAACGATCCATTTCACCTAAGTTACCTCACAAACGATGGTGTGCTTCTTCTTCTAGTCTTCTTCTTCTAGTCACCTTTTCCTAACTTTCTTATTTGCCATTTTGCAGATTTCATTCACTTCTCGGAAGCTAGCTTGCTATGGAGTGCTTGTTTTTTATTTCATTCTCTTCTAGTATTCTTCTAATGGTTGCAACTTATATGTATGCTACGATGGAACTTGCTATCTTGATGAAACTTTGCATTGTAATATGTATGTGCAACCTCCTAATGGTTGCAACTTATGTTTATGTGCAACTTGCTATGTATGAGTGGATGGAACTATATATGTATGTATGATGAAACTTATGTGCTGTTAAATAGCCCTGTGAAATATATCTATATATGTCATATATATTTGCTGTGAAAATTGTTGGATTAAAAAAAACAGAAAAAAAGAGACAATATGCAAGCTCTTTGCCGTCTGCCACCGACGGCAAAGGGCTCTTTGCCATCAGCAGCGAACGGCAAAGAGGCCACGTGGTAGGCAACTGTGCTTCCTGGGAGGCTGACCTATTTGGTCAGTTTGCCAACAGTGGCTGACGGCAAAGAGGAAAAAAACTTTGCCTACAGCAGCGGACGGCAAAGGCCTTCCGATGTTTGCCGTCAGCGGCCGACAGCAAAGGCTTGCCGTTAACCACCTAACGGAGTAACAGCGCAATTATTGCCGTCAGTATTCTTTACCGTCGGCAGCTGATGGCAAAGGACCCTTTGCCGTCAGCCACCCGAAGCGGACGGCAATGTAGCTCTTTGCCGTCCCGTACGTTGCTGTCCACTTTTGCCGTCCGCGGCGGATGGCAAAGACCTTTGTCGTCCGCCATCCATGCCTTTGCCGTCCGCCGTGGCAGATGGCAAAGTAGCATATTCCTGTAGTGCTTCCTATCCTTTCTCACTAAGCTAATTAAGGTTTCACCTTGTTCCTACTTGTGCAAACAGGGATCATGTTGTGCCAATCATACATTTTAGTGGAACTACACAAGACAATACAATGAACTGTATCCCAGCCAGTGCTTTAACTCTGCTGGAAGTTCTTGATAATCTTTTGATATAGTCTTAGCACTAGTAAACAAGAGTGATTTCAACCATACATTTGAAGTGCACCAAAATATATACTATTGTGTGATTCCAGTGAGTGCTTTATCATCTCTTATGGGACTACATGAATAAGCTTTTTTTCTCAGGTTGGTACGGGCCTAAGGCCTTCATCCATATTAGTTTGTTGTCATCTCTATTTTTATCATGCTACTGTCATGAGAAACTCCTTTATCTTTGCACTTTTAAGTTTTGCAACCTATGATAAATGGCAATGCTTTGAGTGTTGAGTTGAGCTAATTGGCACTGATTAAATAAACTAATACCTCTCTTTAAGAAAGACTACTATGTTGCTAAATTTACACATTAAGATAATGAGGGTGCTTCTATTTGTTAGTGTATGTTTCATCAACTAGTCCCACTATTACAGTAATCTCAATCTCTCAATATATGTGCCAACAGGGATGCTCGATTTTGGTGGAACTGCACAAAAACTTTGGGTGCTTCATTGCCTCGACAGCTTCCGTCCTTTCGTGTCAGTCGCTAATCTCCGCTTGCTTTCTTCCTTTGTTGTCAGTCGCTTGGCTTATCTCGGCTTCCAGTCAAAGGAAATAGTAATTGATATGCTACCTCACACAGGTTGGTACTGGTCTTTATCCTGATTATTGTGCCTGTCATATGTATTGGTAATTTGGTATTCTGCTACTGTTTGCCAATTTCATAAAGGAGTAATTTGGAGCCTGAACTCGCAGACAAATCATTACATCGGGTGATTTCAGTAGAACTGCACAAAATGATCAGATGGACAGGTACTTATGCTGCTGCTATGTACTCCAAACTTCACTCAGACAAGCATCAATGTTGACAAGAAGTGCCTATATTCATTCGAGTATCAACCTGCGTCAACCAATTGTCAAACTCCAAGTATTAGGAGAGTGAACGCCAAAAATATTGCTTGGTGCATAGCCCAGAAAAACGCAGTCCAGTCTTTGGTCCCAACTTGTGCCTTTTGGTTATCGGCACATATGGTAGAAAACTATATGGCATGGAGTCTAAAGATTCCAGACTAGTTGGTTGACGCGTATATTCATCTGGGACTTAATCAGTCTGCACGCCAAGGATGCTCCATTTCAGTTGAACTGCCCAAATTTTTTAGGTGGTTCATTTTATCAACCGCCTCCTTTCTCGTCTGCAATGTAGAATTTTGGCGAGATACAGGACCAAGATGAGCTAGTAAACTAGTTGGATGAAAGTAGTGGCCAAGTTGCTCAGACCTCCATCGGCACGAGGCCACTATTTGAGGATAAACCTACAAGCAAAGTTCAGATTGTCTGTGCTGCCTCTTATGTACTCGAAAGTTTACTCGTACAAGAACTAATTTTAGCAAGAAGTACCTCTAATTGAACACCATTTACCAGTTTGTACCCTAGGTAATTAAAGTTCGTCCATGGATCATATTGGCTGTGATCTCAATCATTTGGATGCATAAACAAACTGAACATGTGTATATCTGAATCTTTATGTGAATTATGTATGAATATTGTCGTGTGATCTATCAATCATTTGGATGCATAGATATGCTGAGCTTGTGTATATATGAATCTTTTGAGTTGTTGATAGTGAATGTTGGCTATGAATATGAACGTGTCCTGTGAACCTGAATTTGATATGAATTGCAACAGAACTAGTTATAACCCTTCTCCTCCTCTCAATCTGCGACTCCACTGCCGTGTTTTCCCATCTCCGAGTCGTTCCTGTCCGGGGCCTCGCCGTCGTCCACCGCCTCGCTGTGTTCGGTGCGGCATGGTCAACAAGCGAGAGTCATCGGAAGAGGACTGTACGTGGAGAGCCTGACGGCTGGGACCCACGAGGTCCATGGTCGCACGCAAGGAAAGTTCCTCCTTATTAAGCTGAAAAAAATGTTTCCTCCACCTGACAGCTGGGACCCACCGGCTGTATCTTCGCACGGAAGGAAGTGCCTCCTTGTTTTGCAAAAAAAATTATTCATCCCGTTGACAGCGGGGACCCGTCAGATTTGGTGATTGACTTGTGGGCCTGCTAAGCGGACGTGTACGCACGGCTTTGTCAACTTAATCAACAAATGATTCTAGGAGCTGGACCGTTGCATGTTAATCCAACAACCGTGGTCCTTCTTCAACCCCTGTTCTTGCTCCTGTCTCCCGTGGGCGGCACCGCGGCTGTGCTGCCGCGCACCCGAACTAGTGAAGTTTCCCACTCCTCTCCATCTGCGACTCCACTGCCCCGTCTTCCCCATCTCCGGGTCGTTCCAGTCTGGGTGCGCTCGACACGGTGTGGTCAACGTGGTGAACAACCGAGAGTCATCGGAAGATGACTGTACGTGAGAGGGTGACAGTGGGGACGCACCACGCCCATGGACGCATGCATGCAACGGAACGTGGCGAGGTCAACGTGGTCAATGAACGACTTCCATTGGAAGTATACTGTATGTGGAGAGTCTCAGCTGGGTCCACGGTCGCAGCAAGTAAGTGCCTCCTTATTACGCAGAAAATAATGATTCCTCCAACTGACAGCAGGAACCCACTGGACGGGCCACCCTATTTTGCGAAAAAAAACGTTTGCCCCCTGACTGCTGGGACCCACCTGACGGGCCACCGTATTTCGTGAAAAAAACGTCACCCCCCCCCCCCCGCTGTCAGCTCGGACCCACCGGAAGTGCCTGCTTATTACGCACACAAAAATGAATACTCGCCCTGCTAGCTGGGACCCACCTTGGTGGGAGGCTTACTTGTGGGCCTACTAATTTGACGGGGACGAAGGGCTTTTTCAACTTAGTCAATATGAACGATTCTAGCTCCAGTGACCGTACGATGTCCATCCAACGGCCGTAGTGCTTCTTCAACCTCTGGTCTTCTTGCGCTAGCCGCCCAAACCAGCATCGGTCGTGCCTCATGCTCTGCCTCCCGTGGCCGGGTGTGCTGCCGCGGAGGACTCACCGCCCCCTACTATTCCCACCGCTGGCCAGGCCCTGCGACGACGGCAGCCTCACACCGCAGCCGAACCAGTGAACCCTCGTACTCCTCTCCGCGCGGGCTTCCACTGCCGCGTCTTCCCCGGCTCCGCGTCGTCACCTTCCTAGGCCTCGCCTTCGTCCACCGCCGTGGTGCTCTCCGCACGGCGTGGTCAACGTGGTCAAGGAACGACTTCCATCGGAAGAGTACTGTACGTGGAGAGGCTGGCAGCTGGATCCATGGCCACAACCCAGTTTTTTTGTGATTTGCCCAGTAAGTCGCTTTGTCAGGCCTGTTGGGCTGCAAATCTTTCAAGACGAGGAGAGCTTTCATTCGGCTGGCCGATAAAATGGCCCATCACTAATGAGAAATGGGTTGTATATTTTTAAAACACATCAAACCGGCAATTAGTTTCAAATATCTTTTTTTTTCATTGCAAGATTTTAAATTACATTAATTCTTATGCGTGGAGAATTTGTTGGATTTTATATTGATATACATTTATTTTTAAAATCAGTTTGAATGTGAGTCCAAATTTCGGGATTAAAAACAGTTCGGACCGCATCAAAATATGCAAAATTTTGTATAATTTTTTAACCGTGGCCACAGTATGAGGTGTAATGCTAACAAAAAGAATATGGGCTCCAAAAAAAACCTTAAGAATTAGCAAATGGGCTATAAATTATTATAAATAACGGGAGATGGGTTGTATGCTGTTTTCCATAGATTTGAGGCTTTCCTAAAAAAAGGTTGACGCACAAGCAGTGACTGTTGGATTGCCATCAAACGGCCGTCGTGCTTCTTCAATCTCTGCTCTTCCTGCTCCAGCCCCTCAAACAAGCGCCGGCGGGACTTCCTGCTCCCTCCTCCCTGTGGCCGGCTCTACTGGCGCGCAGGCCTCACCGCCCCATCGTACTCCCATCGCTGGTCTAGCCATCCCTCTACTCACCCACACCTGCTGTTATTCTTCGGCGACAGCAGACGAACCAGTAAACCCTCGTACAGTCGTACTCCCCTCCGCGTGGGAAACAAATGCCGAGTCTTCCCTGCCTCCGTGCCGTTCCTTTCCTAGGCCTCGCCGTCGTCCACCGCCCTGGTGCTCTCGGCGCGGCCTAGTCAACATGGTCAACGACCGACATGCATCTGAAGTGGACTGTACGTGGAGAGGCCGACAGCTGGGTCCACGGCCGCACGCAAGGAAATGCCTCCTTATTACGCGCAAAATAATGATTCCTTCACCTGACATCAGAGATCGACCAAAAGGGCCTCCGTTTTCACGAAAAAAACATTACCGCCGCTGACAGCTCGGACCCACCAGCTACATCTTCGCACGCAAGGTAGTGCCTCCTTATTACGCACAAAAAAATGAATACTCCGCCTGAGGGAGTCCTGGACTAGGGGGTGTCCGGATAGCCGAACTATCACCGTTGGCCGGACTCCTAGACTATGAAGATACAAGATAGAAGACTCCATCCCGTGTCCGGATGGGACTTTCCTTGGCGTGGAACGCAATCTTGGCGATACGGATATATAGATCTCCTACCATTGTACCCAACTCTGTGTAACCCTAGCCCTCTCCGGTGTCTATATAAACCGGAGGGTTTTAGTCCGTAGCACGAACAACAATCATACCATAGGCTAGCTTCTAGGGTTTAGCCTCTCTGATCTCGTGGTAGATCTACTCTTGTACGCAGGAGTAGGGTTTTACCTCCATCGAGAGGGCCCGAACCTGGGTAAAAACATTGTGTCCCTTGTCTCCTGTTACCATCCGCCTAGACGCACAGTTTGGGACCCCCTACCCGAGATCCGCCGGTTTTGACACCGACATTGGTGCTTTCATTGAAAGTTCCTCTGTGTCGTCACCTTTAGGCTCGATGGCTCCTTCGATCGTCAACAACGACGCGGTCGAGGGTGAGACTTTTCTCCCCGGACAGATCTTCGTATTCGGCGGCTTTGCACTGCGATCCAATTCGCTTGGCCATCTGGAGCAGATCGAAAGCTACGCCCCTGGCCATCAGGTCAGATTTGGAAGTTTGTACTATACGGCTGACGTCCACGGAGACTTGATCTTCGACGGGTTCGAGCCACAACCAAGCGCGCCGCACTGTCACGATGGGCATGATCTAGCTCTGCTGCCGGACAGTGCCCTGGAGGCCGCACAAGTGTCACTCCAACCCTTAGCTCAGAGCCAACTGCGCCGATCGAGGACGGGTGGCTGGACACCGCCTCGGGGGCTGCTACCCCTACGGCGATAGAGCCGAATACCAACCCTGTCCTCTGTGAAGCTTGTGACTCCAAGGTGCCAGACTCCTCTCCGGACTTCGAACCTTCCGTGCCCCTGCCAATCAAATCCGATTGGGTGCCGATCATGGAGTTCACCGCTGCGGACATCTTTCAGCACTCGCCCTTTGGCGACATCCTGAATTCGCTAAAGTGTCTCTCTTTATCAGGAGAGCCCTGGCCGGATTATGGTCAGGATGGTTGGGATGCAGACGATGAAGAAATTCAAAGCCCACCCACCACCCACTTCGTAGCCATTGTCGAGGACTTAACCGACATGCTAGACTTCGACTCCGAAGACATCGACGGTATGGACGACGATGCAGGAGACGACCAAGAATCAGCGCCTATAGGGCACTCGAAGGCCACCTCGTCATACGACACTTACATGGTGGACACCCCAAAGATGGGAATGGCGATGGAACAACGGAGGACGACCCCTCCAAGAAACAGCCTAAGCGTCGGCGTCAGCGGTGCCGCTCTAAATCCCGCCACAGCAAAAATGGAGATTCCGGCACCGGAGACAATAACACCTCGGACAGTGCCAAAGACAACCCCCTCCAGCAGGATTCAGCGCGGGAGGATGGAGAAGCCAGCCCTCATGAGAGAGCGGCAGACAGAGAGGTAGAGGATGATAATTATATGCCTCCCTCCGAAGACGAGGCAAGCCTCGACGACGACGAATTTGTCGTGCCTGAGGATCCCGTCGAACAAGAGCGTTTCAAACGCAGGCTTATGTCCACGGCAAGAAGCATCAAGAAAAAGCAGCAATAGCTTAGAGCTGACCAAGACTTGCTAGCCGACAGATGGACTGAAGTCCTTGTGGCCGAAGAGTATGAACTCGAATGCCCCTCCAAGAGCTACCCAAAACGGAGGCTGCTACCCCGATTAGAGGAGGAAGCACCTAAACCTACATCACCAGCGCATAATAAGGCCGACCGGCCACCCCGTGGCCGCGACAGAGAGGCCTCTCGGCCCTACACTCACGCCGCACCCCGGCGCCGCTCAAAAAATACCAAGGCGCGGGAAAATGCGCCAGACCTGCGGGATATACTCGAGGAGAAGGCAAGGCAAACAAGATCGATCTATGGATCGCGTGGGCGCCCCACGATACGTGATGACAACCGTCATGCCGGATATAGCAATTCCGGCCGGGCCGAACACAGTAGACAAAGCTCATTTGAGCTGCGTCGTGATATAGCCCAATACAGAGGCGCCGCACACCGACTATGCTTCACAGACGAAGTGATGGATCATCAAATCCCTGAGGGTTTCAAACCCGTAAACATTGAATCATATGATGGCACAACAGATTCGGCGGTCTGGATCGAGGACTATCTCCTCCATATCCACATGGCCCGCGGTGATGATCTACATGCCATCAAATACCTCCCACTCAAGCTTAAAGGACCATCTCGGCATTGGCTCAACAGCCTGCCAGCGGAATCAATTGGTTGTTGGGAAGACCTGGAAGCCGCATTCCTTGATAACTTCCAGGGCACTTATGTGCGACCACCAGACGCCGATGACCTAAGCCACATAATTCAGCAGCCAGAAGAATCGGCCAGACAATTCTGGAGACAGTTCCTAACCAAGAAAAATCAAATTGTCGACTGTCCGGACGCAGAGGCCCTTGCAGCCTTCAAACACAACATTCGCGACGATTGGCTTGCCCGGCATCTAGGATAGGAAAAGCCGAAATCCATGGCAGCCCTCACAACACTCATGACCCGCTTCTGCGCGGGAGAGGATAGCTAGCTAGCTCATAGTAACAACATGACCAAGAGCCCTGGTAATTCAGATACCAAGGACACCAATGGCAGGTCACGTCGCAACAAGCACAAGCGCCGCATTAATGGCGAGAATACTGAGGATACAGCAGTCAATGCCGGATTCAGAGGCTCTAAACCCGGTCAGCGGAAAAATCCATTCAAACGAAATACTCCGGGCCCGTCCAATTTGGATCGAATACTCGATCACTCGTGCCAGATACACGGCACCCCCGAAAAGCCAGCCAATCACACCAACAGGGATTGTTGGGTGTTCAAGCAGGCAGGCAAGTTAACTGCTAAAAACAATGACAAGGGGCTGCATAGCGATGACGGGGAGGAGACCCGGCTGCCGAACAATAGAGGACAGAAGGGTTTCCCCCCACAAGTGTGGACGGTGAACATGATATATGCAACCCACATACCCAAAAGGGAGCGGAAGCGTGCACTTAGGGACGTATATGCGATGGAGCCAGTCGCCCCAAAGTTCAATCCGTGGTCCTCCTGCCCGATCACTTTTGATCAAAGGGACCGCCCCACTAGCATCCGCCATGGCGGATTCACCACATTGGTTCTAGACCCAATCGTCGACGGATTTCACCTCACTAGAGTCCTGATGGACGGCGGCAGCAGCCTGAACCTGCTTTATCAGGATACAGTGTGCAAGATGGGCATAGACCCCTCAAGGATTAAACCCACAAAGACGACCTTCAAAGGCGTCATACAAGGTGTAGAGGCCAACTGTACAGGCTCAGTTACACTTGAAGTGGTCTTCGGATCCCGGATAACTTCTGAAGCGAGGAGTTAATCTTCGACAAAGTCCCGTTCCGCAATGGCTATCATGCACTGCTCGGACGAACCTCATTTGCAAAGTTCAATGTGGTGCCGCACTACGCATACCTCAAGATCAAGATGCCAGGCCCTCGCGGAGTCATTACAGTCAACGAAAATACCGAACGCTCTCTCCAAACAGAAGAGCATACAGTGGCTCTCGCGGCAGAAGTACAAAGCAGCCTCTTAAGGCAATTCTCGAGTCCGGCTGTTAAGCGGCCGGACACCGTCAAGCGCGCCTGGAGTAACCTACAACAAGACCGCCTGGCACGTTCTGAGCATGCGTAGCAATGCGGCCCCAACCCCAGCCCTCGCGAAATCGCGATAACAGTACCACGCGTACATAACTATGCTCTGGAGATACCATGGGCATAAGGGTAGGGGCACGACCACGGCAGGCCCGGAGAGCGGCTCAACCGCACCAGGGGCTCCCAATTGGGTCATTATTTTTTTTTCTTATTCTCAGGACTCCGTTTTCCAGAAGCCCTGTCCAGCAGTAGAATTGCCGAACTCACGATGCAATAGCCAGGGAAGCAGAAAAGCTATGTCGAGTGTCCAGGTGATCTCTATTACGAGCAGTATACCTGTTTTACATACCATCCCGCATCACGCTTCTGGAGGGCAACATGTCAAATAGTCCCGTCCCTTGCTTATCGCACTATTTGTATCGTTCTGCTTTTACAGCAGCTCTTTTTTTTCTAATAAACAATGCACAGCTTTTGCATATTATTGCATTCGTTTTTATCCATATATGTTCACATATGACATGTTGCATCCGTACGCCTTGGTACGGACAAATACACCAGGGGCTTAAGTTCCCCAAAATATGGTGTGATAAGTCCGAACACTTTCACAAGTGCGGCACCCCGAACTTATAGCATTATATGCATCGGCTCCGAATCATGTCTTGGGTCAATAGTTGGGTTTGCCCGGCTCCCATGTTTTGGTACCTTACGTTCCGTTATATAGGCTAAGGTAGCGCTGGGAGAAGCACTGCGATTGTGCCCCAGTTGAGCTGGGTTGAGCACCTCAGTGGAGAAAGCTAAAACTGACCGTCATGATAGGGCGAGAGCCGGTCGCTGTTTGAGAGGTTTTTTCGAGTCCCTAAAGACTTATGCCGCTTAGAGCGAGGAGTCGGCTTTGTCTGGCCCAGGCGTGGATAGCGCCCCGAATTCGGTCTTCCGAACACTAGGGGCTTCGCCGAAATTTAAAATTATAGAATTCTATGGCTAAGTGGGAGTGTTCAAGCATTATAAGTCTGGTTGCCTTGTTCGTTGTGTTAAGCGCCTCCCACGAAGGACCCAAGGATGGGAACAAGAGCGCTCAAGCTTATCCCGAACACCCCAGCACTCGTGGCATGGGGGCTAAAGCCAACGACTTGCCATCTCTCAAATTTGATAAACGGCCGCACAAAAGGTAATATTTTAAATTAACAAGCGTTTCTTGGGGCATATGAACAAAGTTTTCAGCGTACAGGATAACAAATGCGAGTCTACTCAAAAATTACATCTTTGGAGCACTCACCCGCTATAAGGCGGGCACCCTTCAGGACACCCTTATAGTACATCTCAGGCGTGCGATACTCCTTGCCCGGCGGTGGCGCGTCCATCACAAGCTTCTCGTCGTCCATCTTGCCCCAGTGCACTTTAGCGCGGGCAAGGGCCCGACGGGCACCTTCAATGCAGATGGAATGCTTGATGACTTCAATCCATGGACAGGCGTCCACCAGCCGCCACACCAGACCGAAGTAGCTCCCAGGCATGGCTTCTTTAGGCCACAGCCGGACTATGAGGCCCTTCATGGCCTGTTCGGCCACCTTGTGGAGCTCGACCAGCTGCTTCAGCTGGTCGCTCAGGGGCACCGGATGTCCGGCCTCAACATATTGAGACCAGAACAACTTCTCTGTCGAGCTCCCTTCCTCGGCTCGGTAGAACGCGGCAGCATCGGACACACTACGGGGCAGATCTGTGAACGCTCCTGGAGAGCTCCGAAGTCGGGTAAGTAACAGATAATTCACTTTTACATGCTTGCTTTGCATGAAGAATGCCTTACCCACCGCTATCTTTTTTATCGCCTCAATCTCCTGGAGGGCCTTCTAGGCTTCGGCCTTAGCGGCTTTGGCACTCTCAAGAGCCGAGGCGAGCTCGGACTCTCGAGTCTTCGAGTCACGCTCCAAACTCTCGTGTATTTCCACGAGAGCCTGGAGCTCTTGCTGCACCTCTGCCACCCGCGCCTCCTGCTTCTCTCGCTTGGTGCGTTCCGCGGCCGCATTGCTTTTGGCCTTGGACACCGCTTCCTTCAGGGTCGCCACCTCGTTCGTGGCCCGTGCAATACTCACGTTATTCCTGTCATTTTTTGCAACCAAATCCTTTCTATAAGGTATTACTTTAATAAGGTACTACTTACCTTCCTTGTCCTCGAGCTGCTTCTTGGCACAGCCGAGCTCGTTCTCGGACCGCTCAAGGCTCTGCTTCAATACATTGACCTCCACAGTCAGTGCGGCAGAGGTCAGCAGCGCAGCCTGCATTCCCATATTCACATGCTTATGTTAGACTCCTGCGTATATCTTTTTAGATCCTCAGTTTGGCTTTTCTTTCCCAACACCAAATTGAGCATCAGGGGCTATTGTCTATGCGGTAATATTTTTACATATCTTAATTACATACCTCAAAGCCTGTTAGAAGGCTGGTACAGGCTTCAGTCAGCCCGCTCTTGGCGGACTGAACTTTCTGGATCACTGCACTCATAACAGTGCATTGCTCCTTGTCAATGGAAGCACCGTTAAGCGCCTCCAGCAAATTATTCGGCGCCTCCGGTTGGACGGAGGTCACCGGCGTCGCAGTCTCACCCTTCTTACGAAGGGGCCGCCCGCCGGACTCCGGAACCACTAAAGGTTCCGGTGCGGAGTCCGGCCCAGGGCCGAACTCAAAACCCTTTGGGGGTTGATCCCCCTCGTGCCCAAAGTCTAGGAGGTTGCCTTGTGGCACCTCCGAGACCTCCTCCTCCTCCTGGCCGGGCCCCTTTCGGGACCCCACCTCGGTGTCATCAGCAGCGTGAGGAGAGGAGGCGGCCGGAAGTGAGGAGAGGAGACGGTGCTAGGGAGCCGCTCATTGAAATATCAAGCCCGTCCTTGGGCGGGCTGCAGGGTTGTATTCGGCGTTAGAACACTCTGCGCGACAAAGGAAAAATCATGAGTCATTCTGGAATCCGTACACTTACGATCTCGCCAGGGGCTTGGCCCTCGGTGACCACTCCTCTTCGCCGTCGTCGCTGTTGGTGGAGTAGTCCCGAGGAAGGGACCTTCCCTTCTTGGATCCTCCTGCCTCCCCAGTTGGGGTGGCTGTCGGTGTCAAAACCGGCGGATCTCGGGTAGGGGGTCCTGAACTGTGCGTCTAGGCGGATGGTAACAGGAGACAAGGGACACAATGTTTTACCCAGGTTCGGGCCCTCTTGATGGAGGTAAAACCCTACGTCCTGCTTGATTAATATTGATGATATGGGTAGTACAAGAGTGGATCTACCACGAGATCAAGGAGGCTAAACCCTAAAGCTAACCTATGGTATGATTGTTTTGATGTATGTTGTGTCCTACAGACTAAAGCCCTCCGGTTTATATAGACACCGGAGGAGGCTAGGGTTACACAGAGTCGGTTACAATGGTAGGAGATCTACATATCCGTATTGCCAAGCTTGCCTTCCACGCCAAGGAAAGTCCCATCCGGACACGGGACGGAGTCTTCAATCTTGTATCTTCGTAGTCTTGGAGTCTGGCGGACGATGATAGTCCGGCTGTCCGGACACCCCCTAGTCCAGGACTCCCTCAGTAGCCCCTGAACCAGGCTTCAATGGCGATAAGTCCGGCGCATAATGTTCGGCATTGCAAGGCGGGTTCCTCCCTTGAATAATCCAGAGAAGATCATGAACACCAGGATAGTGTCCGGCTCTGGAAAATAAATTCCACATTCCACCGTCGAGAGAATAAAATGCACATAAATCCAGTCTGCTGACGTATTTTGCGGCATGACATCACACCACTACCAAGCCTTTACTTGAATCGTTTTTTATTATACCACCTCAGCACGTTTAGTGAGGCGGTTTCCTTAGCACGTCTTGTCGAAGCAGAGATCGTGCTCCCCTTATTCCGGGATTCTCATCAAAACGAGCGTGGGTAACCCAACCGTGCCCGTCGCCACCCCTCCTCTATCGAAGGTGAATCCCGAACGGTCACAGAGACGGCTCTTGGTATTTTCCCCCTTTATAAGGGGACCAAGGCTCGTTTCTTTTTCTCAATCTTCCATCGAATCCTCTCCTTGCTCCAAGTTCCAACACCCAGAGCCCCAGATTCAAGTGCTTTAGATCTTCAACAATGTCCAGCTCCGACCTTCAGGGCCGGTGGATGCCCTCCTCCGTCACGGAGGAGGACGTGTTAAAGCTGCGTGAGGCCAAGTACCTGTCCTACGAGATTTCACACAGGTTGCCCGCCCGAGGGCAGGCTATACCCACTCCCGAGCCCGGTGATTACGTCGTCTTCGTGTCCCACCTCCGTCGGGGTTTAGGCTTCTCGACGGACCCCTTCGTGAGAGGGCTCATGTTCTACTACGGGCTGGATTTTCACGACTTGGCTCCGGAGTCCATCCTCCATATTTCCGCATTCATTATTGTCTGTGAAGCCTTCCTCCGCGTCACCCCCCACTTTGGCCTATGGCTGAAGACCTTAAATGTGGAGCCGAAGATGATCGGGGGGCGTCAAGCAGAGTGCGGCGGGGCGGCCATAAGTAGGAGGGCCGATGCCCCGTGGCCCGAGGGCTCCTTCCAAGAGGAGCTCGGCTTCTGGCAGCAGGAGTGGTTCTATGTCACCGCTCCGAAGGGCAGCAAGAAAAAGCCGCCGCCTTCATTCCGCCTGGGACCTCCACGCCGATCGATGTCGTGGGTCAACCAAGGGCTCAATTGGGGGCCGTCCGAAGACGTGCCCTTATTGCAGGGCCGGATTCGAGACCTCCAAGCGAGGGAGATCGATCTGGTTGTGGTGATGCAGGTGATGCTAGTCAGGCGTCTTCTGCCCTGCAAACGCTGTCCTCTCCGGTTATGGGAGTTCAATCCGGAGGGACCACGAAATCTCCAACACTTCATGGGTATGACGCCCGTGGAGATGTACAAGTTGTTCTTCGGACCGCAGGTGGCATGTCCGGAATTGACCGAGGATGCAGGCCTAAGCTGCAATCGCCCGGATACACGGGTAAGTAGCTCAGAGTCCGGACGTTCTGTTTGTTTGCTTTTCTGAAATTCGCCTTCTAACCCATTATTCTTCATCAGGAGTTGGTAGCGCGATCGAAGCTGATAAGGTGTCCGGCCCCCCTCCCAGAGACCGCATTGGAGCCCGTGCTGGTCAGAATGTTTGAGGTCGCGCCCGTAGAAGGGGGCGATGGGGAAAATAGAAGAGCTATCACCTCGCCCAAGGGGGCGCCTGGAGAGGGGGGGATCGATAATCCTTCCTTCCAGGGGGAGAAGAGGACCGCCTCCGAAGACCCGAAGGCCAAAGCCCCTAAGCGGGGGAAGAAATATTTACCGGAGGGTCCTGCGTCCGGGGAAAGCCCGGACGTACAATCGTCTCTAAAGGATCAGCCCTCCAGCAAGCCGTGAGTAGGGAAAAAGGGGGGTTCATTAATATGAAAATACCCCTATTTGTGCTTCTGTTGATGACCGAACTTTTTACCTTACAGTTCGGATCTGCGGCCTTCTCAAATGAGTTCGTCTTTGGGGGATCTTCGTCCAGAGATGATGGAGAGCGAAACGCCTCCGTCTACTGCGCCGTCGGACAGGGCAGACGAGCCTGAAGTATCATCGCGGAGGGTATCCCAGAGTCCGGTGGAGCCGAAGAGTCCGGCGCCAACTAGTGTCCGGCCGGGGGAGCTGAAGAATCTTCTTGAGAGGGCGTCCATCTCAGAAGATCACCTTGCTTTGATGCGTATGGTGATTGGAAGGATTTCGTCCACCGAAAGCGGATTGCATAATGCCGTCAGGAGTTTGCTGACGGGATTTGAGGTACGCAAGAATGACGCACCTTTTTGACAGTTTGGCACATAGAAGTGCACCCTGTATAGATAGTAGCCCCTGAGACTCGGTAGGTTGTCGAAAGCGACAGCGTGCCGAGGATCAAAATCTCAGGTGATGAATGTCTCCGTTCCTATGCAGGTGGAAGATAGTCCGGGGGCTAGCCGGACTAGTGGAGTTGTCGAGCTAATGTGGCAACTTGATGTGGCGGATGCGGACATCGCGCTTGTCAACCGGCGACTTGACGAGTCGCAAGGTAAATTAATTCTCCGCAGTCACTTGTTTAAGGGAGTCAAAGCCCGCTTCTGACAATATATATGTTGTGATGCAGACGGTGCTGCCGCTGTGGAGAGCCTTCGGGCCGAGCTTGCTCAAGCTAAGGAGCAAGCCCGAAGGAGTGATGCGGCTGCCTTGAGGGCCGCCGAGGAGTTGGAAGCCGAAAAGGCTGCACACTGCCTAAGCAGGGAAAAGATGGCCGAATTGGCCGTGAAATTGAAGGATGCTGCCGACCGCAATGAGGCTCTTGAAAAGGAGCGCCTATCGGAGCGGGAAGACCTGGGAAAGGCCACCGCCGAAGCCAAGGATGCCCGTTCTGCGATGCGGGCTATGAAGGAGGAGCTACGCCAGGCTGGAGATATTGTGGCTGGCAAGCCTTTTCTGCTGCATCGCCGCTTTACGGATCCAAAGTATGCCCAACTTGGCCAGCTGTGGGGTCTGGAGGATCCATATATGGACTTAGCTGCAAGTGCGGCTGATGCCGTTGTGCACTTCCGGAGCCAGAAGGATCACACGACGGAAGAGCTATTTTGGTCTCAATTCCATAGCCCGGACCGTTCACTTCCGTTGACCGATCGGTTGGCCGAGTGGGCTGAGCTGAACAGGTTGTCCGGACTTGCCATGACTGATATTGTGGCTCATGTCTGGCCAGAGAGGCCCAAGGCGACGAGCTATTTCGGCTTATTGCAGCAATTTCTTGGAGCGGTGCCGCATATCAAGGAGATGAAGCGGTCGGCCTGCATAGAAGATGCGCGGATGGCCCTTGCCCGTGTGAAGACACATTGGACAGAGATGGATGCCACCACTATTGCAGCCCCGGGTTCGGACGAAAGCCGGTTACCCGCCGAGCACTATTTTGGGGAAGTTATGCGTGGCGCTCGTGTAATAGAGTCGCAGTGCTCGAAAAATGTTACGTTCAAATGAACGTTTTTATCTTGTAAAACAATGATTATGCTGTAACCGCCTTTTATACTTGTGCGTTCCAAGTATTAAAATATCTCCTATGCGGCCGTTTATGTATATGTTTGTATAACCTGAAAGATTGCAGTCTTCGGCTTCAGCCCCCACGCACAAGGTGCGGGGGTGTTTGCAAAAAATAGCGCGTTTTCACACTTAATCCGATGTCTCGGTCCTGTTAAGGAGGTGGTAGCGTAGCAAACGAGGCAATCCGGACAATGATGCTTTATCACTTTCACTTAGCCATTGGAGTTCGAGGGTGGGGCTACGACATAGCCCCTTGGGGCACCGCGCTTCTCCGAATTCGGGGCGTGTGTGTGCCTGACCGGGAAATGGTCCTTCGTCAAAGCGGGGAATTCTAAACATTCTGGTAGTCGATCGAGTGGTTGACCAGTCTCTCGCTGTATCATGACAGTCAGTTTTCGGCTTTCTCTACTGAGGTGCTCGCCCAGCCGAACTGGGGCACAATCGCAGTAGTTCTCCTGGTGCCGCGTTAGCCGATGATACGGAACGTAAGGCAGCAAAACACAGGAGCCGAGCAAACCCAACATTTGACCAAAGACATGATTTGGAGCTGATGCATATAAGGCCTAACTCGAGATGCCGAACACTCCCTAAGGTGTTCGGTCTTTATGGTAATGGGCAGAACAATGCCCTAAGCCCCTAGTGTCCAGGTACGGGCAGGGTCCTCTGACGCGGCCGATGCCAAAACGTCAGGCTCCACTTTGGTTATAATAAGAAACTAAGGGATTATAACAACAAGAGACAGTAAAAAAAGGTTTACGCAGGGTCTTAATCTAAAAAGAATCCTCACGACGGGTCCCTACTGCACGTCTGCGCCTATGTCTCCGTTGTGCCGTTATCCTGGACGGGTGTGCACGTTGTTCATCTGTAAAAAAAAGAGGAACTTAGTTTGAAAGGAACTCGTGCGGAAAGAATATATATGAAAGAGGAAATGAAAATAAGTAAAGCGGAGTCTGTATGAGCTCGCTGTTCTTGTGCGTTCATCCCCTTGTGAAGGGGTGTGCGGCTAGGGAGCCCCTACCTTATTTACGCCGGACTCGTCTAACCATGTCCGGGGTCTTTGAATGACCCTCGCACTGAAATGATGCCACGTGGACCGGGCATCTTAAGTGTAAGAGACGCGTAATGTGGTATGGCGTTGAAGCGAACAAAAGCTTCTCGTCCCAGGAGTGCTTGATAGCTACTTTTGAATGGGACAATATGAAAGATTAGTTTTTCGCGTCGAAAGTTGTTCGGTGATCCGAACACAACTTCTAGTAACAAGGAGCCTGTACACTTGCCGTAAGGGCCTGGCGTCACTCCTTTGAAGGAACTGCGGCTGTGTCGAATTTTAGTAAGGTCTATCCCCAACTTGCGGATTGTGTTTGGATACAGCAGGTTTAGGTCTTTGCCTCCGTCCATCAGGACTTGTGTAAATTGCAGTCTGTCGATTACAGGATCCAATATCAGGGTAGTCCATCCTGCGTTTCGAACGCTTCTGGAATAATCCAGGTGGTCAAAAGTGATTGGTTTTGATGTCCAATTGCTATGTTCCGCTGGGTTGGACCGTGCGAGACCCTTTTTAGAGGGTGCCGCACTGTTTTTCCGTATTATCACATGAAGTGAGTTTCCTGCTTTGACCTCTTGTGGGAAAGTCTTTTGTTTTCCGGTGCTCTGCTGGTGGGTTTTATCATCATCTTCGCTTGATGCGTCGAGCCCCTTGTGTTCGGCGTTTAGCCGGCCGGACTGTTTGAAAACCCAACAATCTCGGTGGGTGTGGTTTGCAGGCCTTCCGGGGGTACTGTGGATTTGACATATCCGACCCAAAATCTTGTTTAAATTTGATAGCTCATCGCTGTTGTCCTTAAGGGGCGGTGTTTTGTTGTTTGGCCGCGAGCTTTTGAATCCGGCGTTGATTGACGTGCTCTTCGGGCTCTTCTCTTTATTCCGGCGCTGCTCTTTTCTGCGCCATGATTTTTCGTTTCCATCTCTGATCTCGGATGTACTTGGGTCGCTGGTGCTGCATCTTGCTAGCCAGCTGTCTTCTCCCGCACAAAAGCGGGTCATGAGGCTTGTTAGCGCAGACATTGTCCTCGGCTTTTCTTGGCCGAGGTGTCTGGCGAGCCATTCGTCTCGGGCGTTGTGTTTAAAAGCTGCTAAGGCTTCGGCGTCCGGACAGTCGACTATTTGGTTCTTTTTGGTGAGGAACCTGTTCCAGAATTTGCGCGCTGACTCTCCGGGCTGTTGAGTTATATGACTTAGATCATCTGCATCCGGAGGGCGGACATAAGTTCCTTGAAAATTTGCTCTAAATGCGTCCTCGAGCTCTTCCCAACTTCCAACAGTGTTTTCTGGGAGGCTTTTGAGCCAATGATGGGCTGGCCCTTTGAGCTTGAGGGGTAGGTATTTTATGGCGTGGAGATCATCTCCTCTGGCCATGTGTATGTGTAGTATATAATCTTCTATCCAGACTCCAGGGTCTGTTGTTCCGTCGTAGGCCTCTATGTTTATGGGTTTAAACCCTGCTGGGAATTCGTGATCCAGCACCTCGTTGGTGAAACATAGTGGGTGTGCGGCGCCCCTGTATTTGGGTGCACCGATGTCTTCAGACACTTGGCGTGGTGTATTGCCTCCTGAGGCCCTCTTCTTTGGCCCGTAAATGGACCTGGCTGGGCCATCTGTCCTTCCAGGGTCGTTAGTCGGTTTATATGCGACGCCGCTTTCAGATTTTGGCCTATCATCTGGCCGTCTATCCGGCCAGGCGGCCTCTTTGTTTTTTGACTGTGGGGGCTCTATGGCCTCCTCATCAAATTCTGGCAGTAGCTTGCGTTTCAGGTAGCTCTTTGATTGATGGCCATTGCCGTATTTGTCTGCGGTTTTGAGCACTTTGCTCCACCTCATTCTGAGTGTATCTTCCGCTGTTTTGAGCTTCCGTTTTTCCTTTTTCAAACTTCTTGCGGTGGCGACGAGTCTTTTCCGAAGGTTTTTATTCTCCGGCGGTGTGTCCGGTGTGAGGTCGTCTGGACTGTTGTTTTCGCCGGGCCTGGACTGATTATCTGACTCGTTCTGTTTGGACGGTTGCTTGTCTGCATATTCGTCGTCCACTAGTTTGCCCTGCTGTATTGCGGGGTCATTAGGAGCGCTGTTGTTGTCGAGGCGGGACTTAGGGCGGCGTTTGCGCCGCCATTTTGGTTGTTTGTCGGCAGGGCTATCTTCTGCCGCGGCCCATTGGTCCTCGTTATCTCTTCCTTTTGGGGTATCCACCATATATACGTCGTATGACGAGGTGGTCTTCCAGTGCCCTGTAGGCGCTGGTTCCTGTTCGTCTCCGGCATCGTCGTCCATAGCGTCGATGTCTTCGGAGTCGTAGTCTAGCATGTCGATTAGATCGTCGACAGTGGCTACAAAGTGGGTGGTGGGTGGGCTCTGAATTTCTTCGTCGTCCGTATCCCAACCATCCTGGCCATAATCCAGCCAGGACTCTCCGGATAGCGAGAGATGTTTTAGCAAATTTAGGATGTCACCAAAGGGTGAGTGTTGGAAGATGTTCGCGGCGGTGAATTCCATAACCGGCGCCCAATCAGGTTTGATTGACAGGGGCGTGGGAGGTCCGGAGTCCGGCAAGGAGTCCGGCACCTCGGAATCACGAGTTTCGCGAGGGACAAGGTTAGTGTTCAGCTCCGTCGCCGTGGAAGTTGAAGCCCCCGAGGTGGTGTCCATCCACCGATCCTCGATCTGGGCAATCGGCTCCGGACTAAGGGCCGAAGCGGATTCGTGTGCGGCCACCACTGCACTGTTCGGCGGCAGAGCTAGATCATGCCCATCAAGACAGTGCGGCGCGCTTGACTTTGGCTCGAGCCCGTCGAGGATCAAGTCCCCGCGGACGTCGGCTGTGAAGTTTAGGCTTCCGAATCTGACCTGATGGCCAGGGGCGTAGCTTTCGATCTGCTCTAGATGGCCAAGTTAATTAGCCCGCAGTGCGAAGCCGCCGAATACGGAGATCTGTCCGGGGAGAAAAGTCTCACCCTGGATAGCGTTGTTGATTGAAGATGCCATCGAGCCTATCGGCGACGACACAGAGGAACTCTCAATGAAAGCACCAATGTCGGTGTCAAAACCGGCGGATCTCGGGTAGGGGGTCCCGAACTGTGCGTCTAGGCAGATGGTAACAGGAGACAAGGGACACGATGTTTTACCCAGGTTCGGGCCCTCTTGATGGAGGTAAAACCCTACGTCCTGCTTGATTAATATTGATGATATGGGTAGTACAAGAGTGGATCTACCACGAGATCAAGGAGGCTAAACCCTAAAGCTAGCCTATGGTATGATTGTTGTGATGTATGTTGTGTCCTATGGACTAAAGCCCTCCGGTTTATATAGACACCGGAGGAGGCTAGGGTTACACAGAGTCAGTTACAATGGTAGGAGATCTACATATCCGTATTGCCAAGCTTGCCTTCCACGCCAAGGAAAGTTCCATCCGGACACGGGACGGAGTCTTCAATCTTGTATCTTCGTAGTCTTGGAGTCCGGCGGACGATGATAGTCCGGCTGTCCGGACACCCCCTAGTCCAGGACTCCCTTAGAGGCCTTCCTTTTTTTCTCTCCCCCCACTGCGAGAAAAGCCTCTTTTTCCTCCTCCCCGTCTTCGCGGGAGGAGTCTGCCTCGGAGTCGTCGGACGATGAGTCCGACAACACCTGGCGCCGGGAACTCCTTCGAGTTCCCGTGGCCTTCTTCTTGGCCTTCTTCTCCGGCACCACGTAAGGCGCCGGAGCCAGCAGCCCCGTTAAGTGGGCGTCCGCTGGGTCTTCCGGCAAGGGAGCCGGACAGTTAACCTGCCCGGACATCTTTTGCCAGGCCTGTCAAAGGTAAAGGGAGTTTAGATCCCGCATAGAGTCAAACTATGGAAAATAAGCGTCCTATAAAGGGTAAAAAATCTTACCTCGTCGGCCTGATGCTGCGAGCTGAATTCGCGATCTTCGGTAGCGGATGCGGGAGCCTCGGCGCCCTTGAACAGCACCCTCCAGGCATCTTCGTACGTAGTGTCGAAAAGCCTCCTCAGGTTTTGGTGTTGTGCCGGATCAAACTCACACAAATTAAAAGCCCGTTTCTGCCACGGGAGGATCCGGCGGACGAGCATGACCTGGACTACGTTGACAAGCTTGAGCTTCTTGTTCACCAAGGTTTGGACGCAGGATTGGAGTCCGGTTAGCTCCTCCGAATCACCCCATGATAGGTCCATCTCTTTCCAGGAGGTGAGCCGTGTGTGGATGCCAGATCTGAATTCGAGGTCTGCTGCCCATTCAGGGTCACGCAACTCGGTGATGTAGAGCCACCCCGATTGCTACCCCTTTATGGTATCCACAAAGGAGCCCTCGAGCCATAGGACGTTGGGCATCTTTCCCACCATGGCACCTCTGCACTCCGCTTGGTGGCTGCTCACTACCTTCGGCTTGACATTGAAGGTCTTCAGCCATAAGCCGAAGTGGGGCTGGATGGAGAGGAAGGCCTCGCACACGACGATGAATGCCGAGATGTTGAGGATGAAATTTCGGGCCCGATCGTGGAAATCCAGGCCATAGTAGAACATGAGCCCCCGGACAAATGGGTGAAGTGGAAAACCTAGTCCGCGGAGGAAGTGGGTGAGAAACACCACCCTCTCATGGGGCCCGGGGGCGGGGATGAGCTGCCCCTCGTCGGGGAGCTGATGCGCGATGTCGCTGGACAAGTATCCGGCCTTTCGCGGCCTCTTGATGTGCCCCTCCGTGACGGAGGAGGCCATCCACATGCATCCCGCTCCGGACATTGCTGGGGAAGGTTGAGGCGAGATGTGCGGACTTGGGTGCTGGAGCTCGAGTGTGCGGAAATGGATAAGCAAAGGAGGAAGAAGGCGTAGGTAAAAAGGTGGATCCTTACCCCTTATATGGACGGTGGAAACTATGCATCCCCACCAGCCTGCTAAAAGTCGCTTATCTCCCAAGCGCCGTAATCAATGGCGCAGTTGGGTTACCCACGCCCGTATTGATGAGAATCCCGAAATAAGGGGACACGATCTCTGTGCTAGCTTCTAGGGTTTAGCCTCTCTGATCTCGTGGTAGATCTACTCTTGTACTACCCATATCATCAATATTAATCACGCAGGAGTAGGATTTTACCTCCATCGAGAGGGCCCGAACCAGGGTAAAAACATCGTGTCCCTTGTCTCCTGTTACCATCCGCCTAGATGCACAGTTCGGGACCCCCTACCTGAGATCCGCCGGTTATGACACCGACACCGCCTGTTAGCTGGGACCTTGTATAGTGGCAGACTGACTTGTGGGCTACTAAGTTGACGGGGACGGAGGGCTTTGTCAACTTAGTCAATAATATGCACGATTCTAGCTCCAGTGACCGTACGATGTCCATCCAACGGCCGTAGTGCTTCTTCAACCTCTGGTCTTCTTGCTCCAGCCGCCCAAACCAGTGTCAGTCGTGCCTCGTGCTCCTGCCTCCCGTGGCCGGCTGCGATGCGGCGGAGGCCTCACCACCCCCTACTACTCCCACCGCTAGCCAGGCCATCCCTCTACTCACCCACACCCCCTGTTATTCTGCGGCGATGGCAGCCTCACACCGCAGTGAACCAGTGAACCCTCGTACTCCTCTACGCATGGGCATCCACTGCCGCGTCTTCCCCAGCTCCGCGTCATCCCCTTCCTAGGTCTCGCTGTCGTCCACCGCCCTGGTGCTCTCGGCGCGGCGTGGTCAACGTGGTCAAGGAATGGATTCCATCGGATGTGGACTGTACGTGGAGAAGCTGACAGCTGGGTCCACGGCCGCAGCAAGGAAGTGCCTCCTTATTACGCGCAAAATAATTATTCCTCCACCTGACAGCGGGGACCCACCGGACGGGCCGCCGTATTTCGCGACTGCTGGGACCCACCAGCTACATCTTCGCACACAAGGAAGTGCGTCCGGGCAAAAAAAACGATTCGCCCCCCTGACTGCTGGGACCCACCAGCTACATCTTCGCAGGTAAAGAAGTGCCTGACAGTCGGGACCCACCTAGTCGAAGCGTACGTAGGGTTGTCATTCTGGTCGCAAACGTGTACGTACATACTGGTCGTTGTAGAGGCGTGCACGTGTCGTAGTAGTGGCGTGATGCGTCTCCAACGTATCTATAATTTTTGATTGCTCCATGCTACTTTATCTACTGTTTTGGACTATATTGGGCTTTATTTACCACTTTTATATTACTTTTGGGACTAACCTATTAACCGGAGGCCCAGCCCAGAATTGTTGTTTTTTTGCCTATTTCAGTGTTTCGAAGAAACGGAATATCAAACGGAGTCCAAATGGAATGAAACCTTCGGGAACGTGATTTTCCAACCGAACGTGATCCAGGAGACTTGGACCCTACTCCAAGCAGTGCCAGAGGCGGTCACGAGGGTGGAGGGCGCCCCCCCTGGGCGTGCCCCCTACCTCGTGGGCCCCCTGACGCTCCACCGACGTACTCCTTCCTCCTATATATACCTACGTATCCCCAAACAATCAGAACAGGAGCCAAAAACCTAATTCCACCACCGCAACCTTTTGTATCCACGAGATCCCATCTTGGGGCCTGTTCCGGAGCTCCACCGAAGGGGGCATCCACCACGGAGGGCTTCTACATCAACACCATAGCCCCTCCGATGAAGTGTGAGTAGTTTACTTCAGACCTTCGGGTCCATAGCTAGTAGCTAGATGGCTTCTTCTCTCTTTCTGGATCTCAATACAATGTTCTCCCCCTCTCTCGTGAAGATCTATTCGATGTGATCTTCTTTTTGCGGTTTGTTTGTTGAGACCGATGAATTGTGGGTTTATGATCCAGTATTATCTATGGAAAATATTTGATTCTTCTCTGAATTCTTTTATGTATGATTGAGTCATCTTTGCAAGTCTCTTCGAATTATCCTTTTTGGTTTGGCCAACTAGATTGGTAGTTCTTGCAATGGGAGAAGTGCTTAGCTTTGGGTTCAATCTTGCGGTGTCCTTACTCAGTGACAGAAAGAGTTGCAAGGCACGTATTGTATTGTTGCCATCGAGGATAACAAGATGGGGTTTTTATCATATTGCATGAATTTATCCCTCTACATCATGTCATCTTGCTTAAGGCGTTACTCTGTTTTTAACTTAATACTCTAGATGCATGCTGGATAGCAGTCGATGAGTGGAGTAATAGTAGTAGATGCAGAATCGTTTCGATCTACTTGTTTTGGACGTGATGCCTATATACATGATCATTGCCTAGATATACTCATAACTATGCTCAATTCTGTCAATTGCTCAACGGTAATTTGTTCACCCACCGTAGAAAATCTATGCCCTTGAGAGAAGCCACTAGTGAAACCTATGGCCCCCGGGTCTATTCTCATCATATCAATCTCTATCACTTTATTTACTTGCTTCGTTTTTACTTTGCCTTTTACTTTTTACTTTGCATCTATCTATCAAAAATACCAAAAATATTATTGATCATCTCTATCAGATCTCACTATCATAAGTGACCGTGAAGGGATTGACAACCCCTAATCGCGTTGGTTGCGAGTTGCTATCGTTTTGTGTAGGTACGAGGGACTTGTGCGTGGTCTCCTACTGGATTGATACCTTGGTTCTCAAAAACTGAGGGAAATACTTACACTACTTTGCTGCATGTACACGTACGTACAGCGGCGAGGGTGCAAGAAAGAAAATATGGCCACGTACGTACATACGGGTAGGGTCTCGAACGCCTACTTGAGCATACGTACATGGATGGGTCGGAATAGAGAAACAGCGTCGTCGTCGTGTTCATGGGGAGGCAACAGAATGCGTCATGTTCATGGGGAGGCAACGGAAGGCGTTTCATCGGGAGGCAACGGAACGCGTGGGAGCCAACCGGCTGGGTCGGAACGGAATGCGTGGTCGTGTTCATCGGGAGGGCTTGGACAGAACAGGCGATGGAAACGAGGCCTGGCGTACCGCAAAACGGAGGAAACGGACCTCCTATGGTTGAAACGGTTGTCCTGTTCATCGGGAGGGGTGTGGCGTACCGCAAAACGGACGAAACAGACCTCCAACGTTTGAAACGGGGGTCCTGTTCATTGGGAGGGGTGTGGCGTACCGCAAAACGGGACTCCACGGGATACTGTTCATCTCCACCATCGACCTCCTCCAGCCTCCACGGGCTACCATCGACCTCCTCCAGCCTCCATGGGCTCCTGTTCATCCATCCTCCACCGTGCGCTACTCCACCGACTACTGCTCAACCACCCCTCCACAGTCTACTGTTCATCCAGCCCTCCACACCACGGGGTCCTGTTCAACCACCCCTCCACGGCCACCCCTCCACCGTCTACTGTTCATCCATCCCTCCACACCACAGGGTCCTGTTCACCCAGAGGCAATGCCACCGCTCACTGTTCATCCAACCCCCCTGGAACGCTCACTATTCATCCAATCGATCGGCTTCAGTTAGCAGCAGTAGCGAAGGAATCGCTCCATCAGGTTCAGTTAACAGCCATCGATCGATCGCTCGGGTTCAGTAATGCGTAGCCTGCAGTGCAATCGCTCGGGTTCAGTTAGAGCCCAACGCCTCGCTCAGGTTCAGTTAGAGCCAACGCCTCGCACGCGTATGAGAGAAACGCGCATCGCTCGGCCCCCGACCTCCCACCGTAACCGGCAACTCCCCGAAATTTTCCTCCCCCTCGCTTCTACCACGGTTTTTTCCGTCATGGACGGCCCAAAGAATGTCATGCAGCTGCGTCTACGGCCTGCCCAAAGAATGTCATGCAGCTGCGTCATAGAAGTGTCATATGTATGACAGAAAAAAAATCCGTTCGGCCCAAAATGTCACGGATGTGTCTGTTTTTTGTAGTGTTGGTTTTGAATTTGGAGTTTTGAATCATTTCATTTGGACTTAACCACTTGGGTACCCCTTGATTTTCACCCAAGTGTCCCCTCTCCTCCTCACAGCCATCATTTCACCCCTGGCCAACCCAAAAATATTGTTTGGAATATTATTCTTAAATGAAAAATATTCATTTTGGCCTCCAAAACCCTAGCTAACCCTTTGAGGTCCAAAGCAACCCTAATATTTCTTGCCCCAAAATTCCTGAGAAAAATCCCGATTATTCTTTGGACCCTAGGGCACCTTTCTGAGCAAAAAATTTCACCACACTTTGGAATATTTTCGCTACAGAAAATAAAGTCACTTCTGGGCAGAAATGGTAATTTCTACAGCAACTACCTTTTTACTAGCTCCATTGTAGCTGGTTTTCCCTGTGCCTATTTACCTTAGTAAGAGTTAGTAAAACCGCAAAGCTCAGCCCTTGAATCCCAATGGTTTGACCACAGTAAGTCTCCAAAGTTACTGTCCAGTAACTTGTCAGCAGCACAAATTTACTTCTACTGCACCTGGAACCTAACCAAACCGTGGTAACAAATCAGTTTACTAAGGACTACACACCAGACATCTTTGTTAGTGCGTAGGGTGGCCTCATGTCACGGTTCACGCGGTGACCGCGTTCGTCCGAGCATGCTGGCATGCAATACGCGGGCCCTGCGCGTCGCCAGCGCCTCTGTTGAGCGCGTGCTCACTACCCAGCAGGCCAGAGCGTGCCACACCTCGCCACCATCCACGTCTCCACCTCCATAACTCCCCCCTGCTGCTCGCCGATGCCAGAGCTTGCCACAGCAAGCACGGGCACGGTCCGGCCAATGGCACAGTGTGCGGCGCACTGTGTTCGTCTCTTTCCCCCTCGCTCCTGTGCTCATCCGCGCCCGCGCACAGTTCCTGCGTGACCTCCGTCATCTTCTCCCTCTCTCTCTGGCGCCGTTAGTCGCCGGGCGCCATGGACAGGTGTCCTCCAGCGGAGCCCGAGCCCTCCTTGCCGCCCCGCCTATAAAAGCAGCCACCCGCAGCCTCTTGGAGCACCCACAGCCACTCCCACCTCCTCCTAGAGCTAGTAGAAGCCGCAGCCCGGCCGGGCAGGCTGCGGGCTGCCGTCCCGGAGCCGAGCTCACCGGCGATCCCCTCCGGATCGTTCCCGCAGCTCCGTCCCCTCCCAAGCTAAGGCGACCCCGCCAGGGCCTCCTCCTCTCCTCCGTGAAGCCAACCCACCCCTCTGGAGCCCCTGGAGCCGCCCCAAGCCGCTGTCGTCTTCATCTCCGGCAACCTCCGCCCTTTGCCTCCGCTGGAGAGGTCAAATCCGACACTGTCCGATCACCGTTAGCTACGCTACGGGTACGGGCAGGTGCGCAAACATCTCCTTAGTCGATCCCTCCCTCTCATTTGACTCCAAGAAGTCTCACCGCCAGTGTGAGCTCCGGCGAAGCGCCGCCTCCCTCTGTTTCCCTCTTCCCCTCCCCCCTCCGGCCTGACTAGCGGGGCCCGCTAGTCAGCCACTCATTACGCGCACGAAGCGGTATGAGTGGTGGCACCCCGGGTATTTACGCTTTCGACGTCACCCCCCTGTTTATTTATTTCAAATTCATTTAAAATCCAGGAAACTTCAAATGGCCATAACATTTTATTTGTAAGTCGAAATGCATTGAATCTTTTTGCATTGTGTTCTGTGTCCACAAATCTAAAAGCACCCAAAAGATGGGACTTTTCCTTGCTGTCTAGATTTTCTGGTAATTTTCAGAAGGTTTCTTGATGTTTTATTTTTGTGGTTTTGATTATTTCCAGAAGAGCGAGCTTGTCTTGAGGATCGCCACGAGCTTTGTGAACCTCATCAGTACTAAGGCAAGCCACATTAACATTTTCATAATGCCACTTCAATATTTTTGATTTTCCTACTTGAACTTATGAATATTTATGCATTTAAATTAGTTATATAATGAATATATTCTGTTAGATGCTTGTCATGTTAAAATACTTGAACTACAGAATGTTTGAAGTGAATCTTGTTGGTAAGCTAAGGAGAACTTAGTTGCAAGTAATGAATAAATGATATGGTCATAGAGTTTGATAATTAGTTTAATTATTATTTTTGGATGATGAAAAATGATGAGATTGCTAGAAATGATTCTGGTGTAAGTGAGGTGTGATCTTAACTAGAGTAGTAGCATGAGTTGATGATGGCTCCGTAGGAGCCTGGTTGATTCAGTTATTTGCATGGTTATGTGATGCATATGTTAAGTGATGCATAGTATGGCATTATGGCATATGTTAAGTTGAACCTGATTAATAACTCAACTTGAATATGTTGTTGACCGGGTCATGGTGCCGCTGAAACGAGTCTTTTCCAGTGCAACCACATTTCCCCGTATGGGACGGCCTTAATACATTTCATTGTTGTGCCTCTGGTTGGTGCCTCCATTAGGGGAAGGTTATGGGCATGCTGTACCCTGGCCCGGTAGGCAAGCATAACCTTGTGAGCCCGTTGTTAAGTTAAGTTTTGGTACCGGATCCCAGAGTGGATCGTGGCCACGACAGTGGTCGAGGTGTCTGGAGGTAGACACGGGGCCACCCAGGACTAGCCCGATGGGTACTGAGTAGGAATGGCCGACAGAGTGTCATGACAATGAAATGGTTTCATCGGAATGCCGTTGGTCCACCCGAATGGGAGTGCGAGGCCATGGGTTCCGTAGTGTGGGTACAGTGTACTAACCTCTGCAGAGTGTTTTTAATCTATCGATAGCCGAGTCCACGGTTATGGACACGCTCGAAAGTAGGGTACACCATGGGTCAACACTTAATAAAAGATGCACACTAAGTTTGTACTGAGGATGGCAGTGAGGCCATCATGTTGAGTCGGGCCACGAGTTGGTCGGGTTGTGATCGCCGTAAGGATCACGGGCCACGAGTTGGTCGGGTTGTAATCGCCGTAAGGATCACGGGCCACGAGTTGGTCGGGTTGTGATCGCCGTAAGGATCACAAGTGTATTTTTGAAATTATCATGTTTGTGGTCTGGAAATGATCACGTCCGGTAAGCAAGTCTGGGGAATGTGTACCAGTTGAGCATAGTCACAACATGTTGGATATATGGTTGCATTGTTGCTTAAATGGTTAAATATCATAGTATTGTTTGTCATTATGTTTATGCTTATTGTGAGCTTGCAAGTACATTCAATGTACTGACCTGGCGTGTCATGCCAGATTTCAGGAAAGTTTCGTTGGGAAGGAGTGCAGTCCGAGTCTAGACCGTGTCCACATCGGTGTCCCTGTGCTATGGAGTCCCGCTACAACGTTGTTCTGCTGTCGAGTAGTTGTCATGATCGAGGCCCCTTTATGTTGACTAAATAGTGTACATATTGTTCAGCCGCAATGTGTGTGCCGCTTGGCCTCGCTAACTGTTGTAATATAAACTATGCTCCGCTAGCATGAATAAAGCGGTTGTTTTTCTGTACCATGTTGTTGTGTGTTGGCAGAAGACAAGGTCTCTGGGCTGGCAATGCAAGGTGAACCGGTCGTTCTGAGTCGGGGCGCCACATTCGACATCCGGGATCTAGTTGAACTAGAGATGTTGTTGTACTAGACTTAATTTGCATGCTATTTATAGATGATTTGTGCTATTTTCTATCCGAACTTCGATGAATATCGACCGCTTACCATGAATTTTGCCTGGTTAGTTAAAATGCGGTTTGAAGTATATGCGGGCAGAGTTGGATGGTGTCCTCCCGCGTCTATGTCGGCAGACTGGTCCCCCTGTCCGCGGACAGATGCGGGAGGATTTTTGCGCGCTGCAGTTGGAGATGCCCTGATGAATGGAAAGAATTCCGAAGATAATAACTATACGGGCTGCTCCAGATGGTTTAGTAGTGGAACCATTACCTTTTATAGGCCTTCAAGTGCCTATCGAAGTGTACCATGGAAGTATTATCCGACAATGACACTATGTTTAGCCGTACGTTCACAATCTCTGAAGACAACAATCAGACTAAGATGATGCCTAAATAAGCTCTGTCGCTGCCCTTTTATGTAACTCTGCTATCACTACTAGGGAAAATCCTAGTAGTAGCGCGGGTTTTGAGGCTAGCAGCAGCGCGGGCAGCCACGCTACTACTAGGGCGCTACAGCTAACTGTTAGTAGTATCGCGGTCCGTACCCGCGCTACTACGGTTGACTATATCAGCATCGCTTTTCTGGAACGCGCTACTATTAGTTAGCTATAGCGGTTTTCTAGCCCCTCGCTACTGCTATATCTTTCATCATTTCCCACTAGTAGAAAAAGGACCATTTGTGCCGGTTCGTAAGGGCCTTTTGTCCCGGTTTAAGAACCGGGACTAAAAGGTCGATACTAATGCCCTTGGCCTTTAGTCCCGGTTCTTACACGAACCAGGACAGATAGGCCTCCAAGTGGCCACTGCGGGCAGCCCGGGCAGGGGGGCCTTTGGTCCCGGTTGGTGACATAAACCGGGACCAAAAGGCATCCACGTGTCAGCAGCTGGCTGGAGCTGAGGTTTTTTTTTAAATTAAGTGGTTGGTTTAGGGGTTTTGGTGGTTAATTTAGGTTGTTGTTAGCTAGCTAATAGAGAGAAGTGTCCTCTCTTATATCTTCGTGCTTGGTTTACCAACGCTACAGCTATGTTCATTTCACCCGCTGATATATAATAACTCTTCATGCTTGCATCATACATCATTATATATAATAACAAGTCCTACTAATCATGCATCATCATACAACTTCTACTCGTTATTAATAACAAGTCATACGATCATTATCCTCATAGTCATCGAACACAACCCTACTTAATTGTTCTTAGCACATGATCATCAGTATCAGGTAGGACCTAAACACCCTTAAGGTAAAATTGCATAAAACAATATAGACCCTGATTCTCCATTATGAAGAATGGAGATCATCCTGTATCCAATTCTTGCGCTTCACTTCCTTTTGCTTCCAAGAACCTCCTTACGACTGTCCATACATTTTTTCCATTCTTTGATTGTCATGTCTCCAATTCTTTTAGAAATCTGATATGGACAGTTGAGATTCATAGGATGACCTGGTTGTATGTTCAAAACATGAAGGAGACCATGCGTATACATCAGATGAGGCACACAATCATTCGGGTTTATCTGTTGAAAAACATAGTAATAACTTAGTAGTTAGCAATGATGTACTAGTTTTAGAAGTATGCAAAAGATGCACGGATGTCGTAATAGTAAAAAATCTTACCAAGGTATCTCCATGGTAGTTACCGTAGTTCAACACGTGCACTAGTGGCACGTATTGACCCATAATGTTGAGAAGTTCGATTGTAGATATTGTAATTCTCAAGATCAGTACAAAATGCGATCAGATGATTTTTCTCCTTATAAGTTAATTCGGAGCCATCGGTGTAGTGGGTTTTGTCTACCATCTTCCGCACAGTCTTTGAAGAATGAAAATAAGCTGTCAATGGAAATAAGTTGTCAACTATTTTGAAATAAACAATATAAATTACTTAATAACTATGTTTGAGAAGCTCACATGGGGGAAGAATTGGAAGTGTATCAGCAAGGACCCAAATGTCCATATTGTCTTGCTCGATTGTAGGATCAACAAGATCCATGGTGACAAGTATACCCTCATCAAAACCATACATCTTGCAAAGTGCTTCCCAATTTTTGCAACCAAAATGGGTTACACTCTCAGAATTATACAACTTTACTTCAAAATCCACACCATGATGGGTTCTTAGGTGAATTGTTTTGGTTTCCATACTTTCATGGTCTTCAAAACCCATCCTCCTCAAGACATAGTGTCTTGCATAGCATGGGATAAGCTAGCCGAATTGGAAAAGATGAAAAATACACGTTAAAATAGTTGAAGTCATGCTTAATTACGAAAAAAACTATTATCGTTGTTGCGTACCATTTCAACATCGAAGGTCTCCTCGAGCTTAATGCTGAAGCGCCGATCTTCGTCCAGCTCAAGGAACCTGTTGCACATACCTCGGTCGTCGTGGCACCAGTCGCACTCCCCCAAGCGGTTTTCGTCGTTCGAGTACGACATCTCCGGCCAATGTTCATAATTCAAATATTAGACTTGTACAATTAAATATATGTACTAAAAAACCTAAATTAGATCATTATTATTAATCACGGGTTGACTATCAGTGATGGTAGCTCCTCCTTTCATTCCCGAGTGCATTATTACACCAAATTGTCTAGCACATGGGAATGAAGGAGAAGCTACCCCCACGACGGCGTGGATGATGGAGGGGGCTCCTAGATTTCTGCATAGTGCTCTCCAATTTTAGCATTCAAAGTAGGAGTACTTTTCCAATATGAGCATTCAATAAACAAAACCAAATCGTAAAATAAAGTAGTATTCAAATTAGCATGAATTCAATTATAATAAAAAGTACATCATCTCTTGTGTCCGTACATCGTCGAATATTATCACTAATACTCATCGAATACTATCATCCATATAGCATCTCTAATACAGCTAGAACCGTAGCGCCCGATGGGTATCATCGCGGGCGGTGGACACCCAAAGATAAGGAACCATCACAGGACCTGCCCTCCAACGCAACCATATAGCGACGGACGTGCTCGACCTCCTCGCTGACACAGTGACGTACCACCTCCGCGGTGTCCGGAAGTCTCGGCTCCATCGCTGGCCCATGCAACCGCCACCAAACAAGGATCAGGTCAACAACGGGCTGGCTCCTCACCAACCTACGCCCCGGAAGGTAGCACCTCCCACTACTAGGGAAAAGGCTAGCCGCAGCGCGGGTTTTAGGTGTATCAGTAGCGCGGGGAGTGGCGCTACTAATAAGGCACTACAGCTAACACATAGCAGTAGCGCGTGCTCACCGGCGCTACTGCTACACAAGTGTAGCAGCAGCGCGGTTAGTGGAAGCTTGCTACTGCTAGTAGCTCTAGCGCACTTTGCCTGGACGCGCTACTTCTATCGCAGCGCTGCTGCTAACTTTTATACACTCGCTACTGCTAATTTTAGTAGTTTTTTTCAGCATATTTGTTTTGTATTTGAACAGGCTTTATAGAAGAATGTTTAGCACATAGAAATGTCATCATGATACACATACAAATGCCTGCAAGACCACAAATGTAATCATAGCATATACATAAAAATAGTCTCATCATAATCATCATCCAACACAAAGTGGTATCTTGTCATCATCTCGAAAATAGCAATACATGCAAGTCTCGAATACTTGCAACTACAACAACGTCATCCATCTAAACAAAGGTATACGCAAGAAGATCTATCACTATGAGTGAGAGAGGAACTATGCAGTACATGAGGTGGCGGTTACGAGTCCTCTCTCGCGCTAGCGTGAACCTCAAGTAACTAGCTTCTCCTTCTTGTCTTCTTTTGAAGCCTTTATGGCTGGCGCCCGTGAACCCATTCACTTGCGCCTGACACTCATGCCACTCGTTGTACACCCACGGAACCATCCCTTTGTACACGACATAGCAATTCCATCTCGCCATAAAGAAACTAGGTACCTATTAGAGATGCATGTTCATGAAGAGGATGTACAATCATATATATGCAACAAAATATACTAGAGCAACACCGAAAAATAAAGGGTTAGCAACTAGATGCAACATACAGTACGCAAATTAATTAACTAGAGGTACGCAGGTCATCGTACGCAAACTAGCAAAGTAGCGTTACGCAAGTTCGGCAGGGACCATGGACATCACAAAGTTTCATCGCTACAAAAAGTATACAAGTTCAACCGACACATATCATCATCATCGGCATCATAAATCACTAGAAGTTCCATCCTTCCATATCATCGGGGATGAACCCTAGCTTCTTGAATAGCGTGAGGTCTAGACGTTGCATGCCTATGCGAGTTTGGACGTCAGCTCGCGATATAGGGCCGTGGTGGAACATCCCCTTCTCATCGACGACTTCTTTCATGATGATCATCGCAATGTCGCTTTGGATGCGAAAGAAGTCATCTCTAAGTTTATAATCCGCTTCTCCATGAGATTCTAGCCACTTGTGGATATGATCATCATTTTTGCTTCTCATGTGAAGCTTTTGGTGATCCGTGTTGAACTGAGTCATGAGATGGACGATGTAGAATCCATCCTTCTTACTTGGTTTTGGGACATGGATGCAGGAGAAGTTAGTTTTATGCGCGAAACCCATCTTCTTGTTCCTTTGTTTCCTGATCTGCACATGGCCACCTCTAAAGCTGAAGCCTTGGAGAGCATCATCTAGAATATTCATTATGTGGGTGTAGTCTTTTTTCTCGTAGTCTCTGGAAGGGTCAAAATACACGGCGTGGGAGACTTGCGGGTAAAGAACAATAAGGACGGAGCAACCGTTGCTGCGGGGAAAAGACACCTCAAATTATTCCCCATATGAGAGAGAAGGAATGATTGAAATGTACGAAAGGGTTGTCCGGAACTGACTTACTTTGGATGATAAGGCACGAGGACAATTTCCCGGTCCTTATTCTGTACCATGAAGTTTTGGAGGTACTCCCTAGCAGTTTCACGCTCAAAGTCACCGAGACTCAAGAAAGACTCGTGCATGTAGTATGGATCCGCCACACAGATCTGCGAGACTTCTTCACTCTTCATGACGGAGCTCATATGTAGCGCAAAAAGGCGGACGATTGTAAAATCGAGCCGCCTTGTTAGAAACATCTCAAATATATGGTCAAACCGCAGGAAGAACACCTCCACGGGCCGTGTCTCGACGTAGCACTTCCCCTCAGGCACACGAGCCACTATGTCGGATATCCTGGATCCTTTGAGGTTAGTAGGCTTTTCTCAGTCGACAGCACATGGTCATGCAGTCTCCTGAGATCCCTTGATAGTGCCTCCAGCGGTTTCAGTGGTAGCATCGGCTCGCCCGTGAGCTGGAACATGACCACACCTTTCACGGGTACACGCTCTTCAGAATGCATCGTCTGGCTGCTATGTGCTCTGGCTTGTTTGGAGGCAGTTATCTTCCCCGATCACTTCCTCTCCTTTTTCTTGGGCACACCTTCCAGACCCTTCCTTAACTCCTGCCCCAGTGTTCCCAGGCTAAGTACTATACGTCCCTCGCGCCCGGCTAGTTGAGCCTGTGTTGAGGCGGCATCTTCAGGTGTGTCCTGTGAGGATTTCATGAAGAGAGACTTTTTGCAATCCCTGCTACGACCCTGCCCGGGCATATCATCCATATCCTCATTAGCAAGCTGATAGCCCGATTCGTCATATGGTTGACTCATCATATCTATGTCACAGTCATACGCGTTTGTATTGAGGAAATCCATAGGGTCGACCTCCGTCTCATCATCCATTCTCTGTTCTACAGGAGAAATTACATCAGCCAGTACTATTGCACCCCCTTCATCATGTCGTCCGCCGCTCTCACCCGGCACTACAGGAGCTGGTAATTGCGTAGGCGGGATGGTGATCTCCGCACATGCTTGTTGATGTGTGGTTATTGGTGTGCTCTCGGCTGGCTCCAGACAAATAAGATTCTTCGGCCATAGCAGCACCCAACCATTGCAGCTTCCAATCTGTGGCAGGGTCTCGTCGTCCGCTCCCACATGTTGTACTGGAGGAGGCAAATCCTCGTGCCCCAGTTTCACACTAGGCAAGCTAACCCTTAAGTGCCCAGCGGGGATCGGCTGGTTGTGGAACGTGGGTTGCGAGGGGTCCATTATCATCCCCTTTCCCATGTCCACCTTCTGGCCTTTGATCAAGTAGAGTATGGTGCACGGGGTTTCTTTCGCTTGCAAACGCATATGTCTGTGGCGTAAAACAACCGAAAGGCAACAAAAATGGAATATTATATATATATATATATATATATATATATATATATATATATATATATATATATGTTGGTGCGACATGTAATTACCGTGATGGCGTCGAGCTCAGCCAAAGACGAAGGCCCACCTAGCGCGCTGGAGACTGAGGACGGGCTGCTATGAGCGGGAGCGGCTGTGAGAGGAGGCCCAGTTGTGTGAGCAAGTGATGGTGCGATGGTATTGTTCTTCATGGAGTTGCTCCCGACGAAACTGGGCAACGGGAAATCATGTACCGTCTTGTCTGGATTTTCCTTCGTCCAGTTGATGATAACTGGAACCAAGTTAGTAGCGAAATCATTTCTGCAGGCAGTTACAGTTGCATTGACTGCCTGCTGTAGCAACTCATATTTGTCCTCGGCTGCTTTTTTCGCGTCCTCAACTTCTTTTTTCTCGACCGCAAGCTTCACCTTCGCGTTGATGTCCGCCTGACTAAACTTCTTTTTCGTCTTCTTGGCCTCCAGGCCCTCGTTGTAAAACACCTTCCACGTGGCGCCGTCTCCAGCGCCGTGCACACGACCATATTGCGGCCACTGGCCCAAAGGGAGTCCCTTAAGTTTGTTCAAGGCCCGGTTGAGAGGGGTGTCCCACTTGGGCCTCATCGGAGAAGTAGGGCTTTCGGCTGCAAGCTGGTGTTGCTTCTCCAGTAGTCTAATCAATTTCCTCGTGATCTTATCATTGTAACCTTTTTCTCCTTGTCCCACTTGTAGCAGGCCCTGATGAAGTCATGCTCCAAGGGGTTGGTTAACTTCCTGAAGGGGTCTGGGAGACCCGCGGCTTCATGTTCCGCGTCCTCCTTATCCCATATGGGCCTTTTACCGAGGTAGCCACGGCATCCGAGGCGATGCTTCCCCGTGTTCCTTTGCTGAAGGCTCTTAAATTTTGCAGCCTTAGCCTTGGCTGCCTCGGTAGCGCAAGTGTCCTTGAACTTTTCGAACTCCTCTTCTGTAAGTGTCGGAGTTTCCTCCAGAATCTTGGACAGGGGTTCATCAGCCTCAATAGCTCGTTTCACCCTCCCTTTCCAGGAGGCCAAATCATTGCTGAACATGCCCATGGCCTGATTGTTAATCTTTTTCATCTTTGGATCATCCCACGGTTGTTCTATGTTATCATCCCGGTCGGGGAACTTGAATCTCTTGTGCAACTTCGTTAGGAGCAACTGCGTCAAATGTTCTTTACTCCTTAAGTCATCTTCGTTGATGCTCGCGCATTCCCGTAGGATGCATCCTACTTGGTTCCCATAGCACTTGCGAGATTCTTCCGGCTCTAACGGCTCAAACTTGCGAGGTGCCATCTTTGTGATCGCAAGTCATCCAATCCCTAGTTTGTTAGGTTTTCGTATCCTCTGCTTCTTATGCTTCCTCTTTTCGGTCGCGGCATCGGGGCCGGTACCTTCCCCGCTGGTATGTTCCCCGCCGGTACCTTCCCCACCGGTCTCGGCGCCGCCATCGGTGCCGGCGCCGTCGGTGTCGATGTCGGCGTCAGTACCATCATCGAGGCTGACCTGCAAACCTTGCTTAGCAGTCAAATAGTCGAGGTACTCTTGTTCACCCTCATAATCCATCTCGTCTGCATCTTGGTCAGAAGGCCCAGTTTCTTCGTTGTTCGACATGTTTCCTATGATTAAGTGTCCTCATTTATTTCTAAAAGTATGAATAAATGAGAAATGACATAAAAAGAAATCTATGTGCCAGCACTCGATATGCCAACTATGTAGCACAAATCATGCCTTTATTCATGGGAAATTTCGGCATGACCTTTGCTAAAAAATGGACATATCGAGCGCCTGAAATTCACCGGAACAGAAATGAATCAACATTCCGGCGTAACATAGGCCACTCGGATCATTTTCCAAACATGACATGTCCAAAACATGACATATACACATATCACATGTCCAGTTCAAATTTGCATATAAATTCAGCTAATTTTGAAACCTAGCTAAATTCATAACTAAATAGATAACATAATTAACATACTGCCCTAAATAAAACCTAAGTAAATTAACCGAAGAACCCTAGAAGAGAGAGAGGGGGGTTTACAGAGGGTGCAGGGGCGAGGAGGCAGGCCCGACGACGGTCGAGGTTGGGAGGGGAGGAAGCAGAGGAGGGAGGCGAGGGCCGACGGGTCGGGGGCGAGCGCGCCGGGGTCGGGGGCGAGCGCCTGGGTCCGGGGCGAGCGCCGACGCCGGGGTCGGGGGCGAGGGCTAGGTCGGGGGCGAGCGCCAAGGTCAGGGTCAGGGTGAGGGCTGGGTCGAGGGTGAGCGCCGGGGTCGGGGGAGAGCGCCGGCGCCGGGGTCGGGGGCGAGCGGCGGGGGAAGAGAGCGTGGGGATTTGGGGGGACAAGGCGGGATGAAGCAGGGATAGTGAGAATTTTGGGTTAAGTGGACGTAGCAGCAGCGCGTTTGGACAAAATGCACTGCTACTACCTTCAGTAGCTGTAGCGGTTTATACGAAATGCGCTACTACTACCTTCAGTAGCTGTAGCGGTTTATACCAAATGCGCTACTACTACTGCCAGTTTTCCTTTTTCTTTTCCTTTAATTTCTCCCGCTTTTATTTCCCGAGACCAGTGAACGAAGGGAGGGCGATATATATTGCATCATTTGACGGTTAAATATGTACGCAAAATAGGAACATATATATATATATATATATATATATATATATATATATATATATTACATCAATTGACCGACAACATACGGTTCCTCAGCGCTGACGTTTTCGTTTTTGAGTCAGCTTCTTTCCCTTCTTGTTCGTCGAAGAATAATTGAGCCCGTCATTGTGACTTTGCCTTTTCCATGGAGTACGATTTTTCTTAGGTAATGTAGTATTGATTCTTCTTTTGACGTATACTTCATCATCATCGTCATCTTCCCTCATTGGGTTGCCGTACTGATCATAGTCTTCCTCGTTGGCGACTCCATCCATTCCAATGATGTTCCTTTTGCCTCTCCTCACGACAACACGATTGGGATTGCATGGGTCGGTTATGAAGAAGCATTGTGTCAGGTGCTTAGCGTGTACCCATGGCTCATTTTTTGCGATAACGTTCACGGTAGCGCTCTTGGTCGGGTATACTCATGGTAGTGAAAATCCAGTTTTCTCTTTCGACATTCTTTGCCATCTGACACGGAACATCGTCGTGTTGTGCAGTCCAGAGTAGTCAAGCTCCTAGATCTCCTCGACCCTTCCATAAAATCGTTCAGTTGCGCCGTTGTCGCTGCCGGTCATGCATTCCATCGTCACCCCTGAGTTCTGATCATTGTTGTCCATATCTTTGGCCTCTGTGTATAACGTGTATCTGTTGATATCATATGCCTGATAGGTTACGAGGTTGGGCGAGGGGCCATGTGCTAAGGCGTATATGAGCAATCCGTCCTTAGAGCCCTCCTCCGGGGGATTAGCAATAATATGCTCTTTGAACCAATGCAGGAAAGTGGAGTTGTGCTCTCTAGTAACTTCGGCATTCGTCCTGCATACCCCCCGGTCACGATACTTCTTTGCGATAATTTCTTTGTGCAGTGCCACGAAAGGATCTACCTCGTCTAGGTGTTGTAGCACTACCAAGTTTGCTCTGTCAAAGTCGTTGCGTCGATCTGTGTATGCCACGTGAAGTTCCCTGCGACCGTTGCAGTGACCATCTCCTTCGAGCCTCCCATCATGCTTGTTAAGGGGCAAACCAACACTAACACCAGGCAGCTGGTCTGCGCCATATAGAAAATTCTCACAGAAAGAGATGCACCCTTGTGTCAAATAGCCCTGGACGATGCTTCCATCCGGACGGGACATGTTACGAACGAATCCTTTGATGATCCCATTCATCCTCTCAAATGGCATCAAGTTGTGCAGGAATGACGGCCCCAGGTCTATTATGTCATCCACAATATGGACACACAGATGCACCAGCACGTCAAAGAACGCGGGCGGGAAGTACATCTCAAGCTCATTTAGTATCACAACGATCTCTTCCTATAGCCTTCGGAGCTGCTTCACACTGATCGACTTTCGAGAGATGACATCAAAAAAGTTGCATAGACCAATAAGCGTGTCACGGACGTGCTTGTCCATTATCCCTCTAAGGGAAACAGGTAGTATTTGCGTCATCATCACATGACAGTCATGAGACTTCATCCCGCTGAACCTTTTCTTGTCCGTGTCTAGATATCTGCTTATCTTGCCACAGTAATCGGAACTAACTTTGACTCCAGTAAGGCACTTAAAAATTGATTGATCTCAGCCTGACTTAAGGTGAAGCAAGAAGGGGGGCAATAATCCTCTTTCTTTATTTTCTTGCCCTTCTTCTCCCGTGCCTCTGTCTCGTCTGACATTTTACGGGGCGGCATGTGCAGATCTTCCCTGATTTTCAAATCTTACAAGTCTTTTCTTGCCTTCGGCCCATCCTTGGTCTTATCCAGCATGTTCATCAGTGTTGCGAGCAAGCTCTCAAGAACATTCTTACAGATATGCATTTGATCAAGGCAATGAGGTGTATCGAGTTTGTGCCAGTACTCCAAGTCCTAGAACACAGACCTCGTTTTCCATACCTTCAGCAGCGGCTCTGGCGCCTTTCTCATCGTCTTTCCCGGCGTGGGGCACTCCTTCCAGTTTTTCAACAGCTCATCGATTTCGGCACCGCTCCGCTTACGTGGAGGTCCTCGATGCTCAGCGTGACCATTGAATAGATCTCCACGGTTTCTCCACGGGTTGTCCTGTTCAAGCCATCTTCGATGCCCCATGTACACGATTTTCCCAGACCCGCCATCTTTCCTTGACGTTAGCTACTGAGACGTCGTATCATCCATGCACCGCGTGCATCCGCAATATCCATGGCACACCTGGCCTGCCACATATCCGTAACCGAGATAGTCATGCACTATCGTGATCAGCGCGGCTCTCATGTTAAAATACTCGCCTTTGCTAGCGTCCCATGTCTTGGCCGGTGTTTTCCATAACGTGTCTAACTCCTCTTGAAGTAGCCCAGATACAAATTAATATTAATTCCTGGTTGTTTCGGCCCTTGAATAAGCATGCTCATGTGAATGTACTTCGATTTCATGCACAACCAGGGGGGGAGGTTGTACATCTAACAAACACGGGACATGTGCTATTGTTGGTGTTCTGGTTGCCAAACGGATTCATGCCATCGGTGCACGTGCCGAGCATGATGTTCCTTGCATCACATTCAAAATACCGATAGAAGCTATTCAACGCTCTCCACTGTCTTCCATCCTTCACGTGTCTCAGCTTCGGATCATCTCCATCGTCGGGCTTCTTCCTCTCCATGTGCCAGCGCATTAGCTTTGCTTCCTTGGGATCTACAAAATACCTCTGGAGACGGGGAGTGATCGGTAAGTACCATATAACTTTCTGGGGACATTTCTTCCCGGCCTTCTTGTATCGAGAAGCATTGCACACCAGACAGCTTGTTTTTTCCGCATGCTCCTTTTGGTAAATTATTCAATCATTGATGCATGCATGGTATCTACGTGTGGCAGATCAAGAGGGCACACGTCTTCTTGGCCTCATCAACACTAGTAGGACATAGATTACCCGCGGGAAGAACATCCTTTAGGTACTTGAGATGCTCATCGAGGCTAGTGTCGGTCCATTTGTATTTAGCCTTCGTCTTCAGGAGTTGGAGCGTGAAACTCAAGCGGGTCACCTCAGGATTGCAACAATCATACAATGGAGTGTTCGAGTCTACCACCAGTTGCTCCAGCTTAGCCTCCTCTCTAGAAGCAGCTCTCTCAGTACTCGTCTCCTTGCGAAGCAATGCTTGAACATGAGGGTCCCGCACGATTGAACTTAGTACCGACGAACTCTGCTGCGTGGAGTCCATGTCGTTCTCTCCGCCGCCATGTCCGGCCCCTTCTCCTCCACCATGTCCGGCCCCTTCTCCGCCGCCATGTCCGGCCTCTTCCCCGCCGCCATTATCGATCATCTCTTCGTCTTGCCCCGTGTCATCATTGCCTGCCCCGTCGGCATCCTCAACATCGTCATTCTCATTTTCAATTATCCACCGAGTATAGCTATCCATGAAACCAGTCATGAGCAGGTGCGCTTCGACACGACCATCATCATAGGGGTCGAGCCAAACTATTCCTTTGCATTTTTGACACGGACATAAAACCTCTGTCAGGTTATTTTCTTTCATGTCCTGCACCGCCGACCGCAACCACCTGTCCACCATCGTTCCACTGACCATCATGAATGTCTGCACGGTAATAAAAAAACAAATTGATTATAAAAATGCATGCATGCATCAAAGTCATACAAAAATTCGGCATGACCTTCCCTAAAAATAGGACATATATGGATCTAGAGTTTGCCCGGAATTCGCCAAAACGGAGATAAATCGACATTTCGGCAAAACATAGGCAACTCAAAAGCACAATTTGGCGTCAACTCATGACACATACACAATTTCCACAAACATATCACACACACATAAACATATTTCCATTTTGCAAAAGCATGAAATTTTCATCACCTCTATCTCGAGATCGAGCACACGGTGGAGATGATGTTGTAGGGAGATCAAAAGTGCACAAAGCTCTTCTTGACAAAGATAGATCTAGTTAGGGGGCAAATAGGTCACTTAACTAAATCCTACATCTACCTAGCTACCTAATTTGGGAGGAGACAACTTCAACTAGTGGAGGGGAAGGAAAAAGAGAAAGGAGATGCATTAATGGAGGTGGTGTAGTTAGGTAGGAGTAATGAAGAGAAAGGAAGGTAGATAGAAGAGAGAGAGTAATGGGGGAGAAGTATTGAGGAAGAAGAGGAGTGAGAGTGGGAGCATGTGGGAGGTAGGGGAAAGGGAAGAGAGGAGGGGGAGGGGGAGGGACGGGTGGGGAAAAGGTGGTGGGTTGGTGCGGTTTAGCAGTAGCGGGAGTTAAAATGCTTTGCTGCTAAGGAAGTAGCTGCAGCGCGCTTTGGGCAACAGTTCTACTGCTAACCGGGACCAAAAAGTGTGCCAATTTGAAATTTAGCAGCAGCGACCTCAGAAAAAACGCGCTACTACTGCATCCATAGTAGTAGCGCGGCTCGCAGCACCGCGCTACTGCTCAATGGAGTTTGGTGGACACCGCCGGTCGATATTTGTAGCAGCGCGGTTTACACCAAGCGCGCTACTGCTAAAAACTTGTCAGTATCGAGTTTCCCGCACACGCGCTACTACTAATTAGCAGCAGTGCTCCTTTTTGAGCCGAGCTGCTGCTAAGATTCTGTGTATAGGCTTTTCCCTTGTAGTGTCCCAATACCAGCCCGGCGGAGCCCAGTCCCGGACGTGGCCCTGATCAAACAGGCCTCCACCGCCGAGTCGACGACGAGGATGTGGGATAGGCATCGCCGACGTCGATGCGGGAACTACTTCTATATATAGTAAAATAAAGTAGTTTTATTAAATCAACTAGTTCAACTACTAAGCACTTACTATAAATAAATAAAGTAGTACTTACTAAAAATAAACTACTTCTATAGTAAAATAAAGTAGTTTATTAAATCAACTAGTTCAACTATATATTAAGCACTTACTATAAATAAAATAAAGTAGTACTTACTAAAAATAAACTAGTTTAACTAGTTCTATTATTTTTCTAACTAATTATATTAAACATTTTCTCTTCTTATTTTCCTTTTTCCTCTCCTGCTTTTTCTTCTAAATATGAACATATACATAAAGGACTTCGATCATACACAATTTTCCTATACATACACAATATGAACATATACATAAATTGACAAAGAAAATTCTATGAACAAAAAAATCATTAAAATTCTATGAACAAAATTACAACAAAAAAAATCATAAAAATTCTATGAACAAAAAAAATCATAAAAAGTTGACATACTCGATCTTTGCATATATATGAACATACAAACATGCATATTCAACAATAATATCACCAAAAAAATCTATTAACAGAAAAAAAAATCTAACACAATATGAACAAATTACACAATATGAAAAAAATCTAACAAAAAAGTATATGAACAAAATCTAACTCAATTAACTACACATCAAAATTAACTACATATCTAATTAAATTAGCAAAATTCATATAAGCTCACGGGATGGCGACGGCGTGAGGGGCGCTGCGAGGGCGATGGGCAGGGGAAGGCGGCGGAGATGGCGACGGTGCGTGAGGGGCGGCGCGGCGACGGGCGAAGGTGAGGGGTGATACGTCTCCAACGTATTTATAATTTTTGATTGTTCCATGCTATTATATTACCCCTTTTGTATGTTTATGGGCTTTATTTTACACATTTATATCATTTTTGGGACTAACCTACTAACCGGAGGCCCAGCCCGTATTGCTGTTTTTTTTCCTATTTCAGTATTTCGAAGAAAAGGAATATCAAACGGAGTCCAAACGGAATGCAACCTTCGGGAGCGTGATTTTTGGAACGAACGTGATCCAGAGGACTTGGAGTGCAAGCCAAGAAGCAGCCGAGGCGGCCACGAAAGGGTAGGGCACCTCCCCCCCTACAGGGCGCGCCCCTGTCTTGTGGGCCCCTCGGGCATCCACCGACGTACTTCTTCCTCCTATATAAGCCTACGTACCCCGAAAACATCCAGGGAGCCAACGAAACACAATTTCCACCGCCGTAACCTTCTGTATCCGCGAGATCCCATCTTGAAGCCTTCCCCGGCGTTCGGTCGGAGGGGGAATCGACCATGGAGGGCTTCTATATCAACACCATAGCCCCTCCAATGAGTTGCGAGTAGTTTACCACAGACCTACGGGTCCATAGTTATTAGCTAGATGGCTTCTTCTCTGTTTTTGGATCTCAATACAATGTTCTCCCCCTCTCTTGTGGAGATCTATTCGATGTAAACTCTTTTTGCGGTGTGTTTCTCGAGATCCGATGACTTGTGGGTTTATGATCAAGTTTATCTATGAGAAATATTTGAATCTTCTCTGAATTCTTTTATGTATGATTGAGTTATCTTTGCAAGTCTCTTCGAATTATCAGTTTGGTTTGGCCTACTAGATTGATCTTTCTTGCCATGGGAGAAGTGCTTAGCTTTGGGTTCGATCTTGCGGTGTCCTTACCCAGTGACAGAAAGGGTTGCAAGGCACGTATTGTATTGTTGCCATCGAGGATAAAAAGATGGGGTTTATATCATATTGCATGAGTTTATCCCTCTACATCATGTCATCTTGCTTAATGCGTTACTCTATTCTTTATGAACTTAATACTCTAGATGCAGGCAGGAGTCGGTCGATGTGTAGAGTAATAGTAGTAGATGCAGGCAGGAGTCAGTATACTTGTCATGGACGTGATTCCTATATATATGATCATGCCTAGATAATCTCATAATTATTCTCTTTTCTATCAATTGCTCGACAGTAATTTGTTCACCCACCATAATACTTATGCTATCTCGAGAGAAGCATCTAGTGAAACCTATGGCCCCCGGGTCTATCTCTTATCATATTTGCTTCCAATCTAGTTTTATTTGCATCTTTACTTTTTGCATCTATATTATAAATCAAAAAATATATTTATCTTATTATACTATCTCTATCAGATCTCACTTTCGCAAGTGGCCGTGAAGGGATTGACAACCCCTTTATTGAGTTGGTTGCGAGTTCTTTGTTTGTTTGTGTAGGTGTGTGGGACTTTTGAGGAGCCTCCTACTGGATTGATACCTTGGTTCTCAAAAGCTGAGGGAAATACTTACGCTACTATTGCTGCATCACCCTTTCCTCTTCAAGGAAAACCAACGCAAGCTCAAGACGTAGCAAGAAGGATTTCTGGCGCCGTTGCCGGGGAGGTCTTCGCTCAAGTCAAGACATACCAAGTACCCATCACAAACTCATCTCCCTCGCATTTATATTATTTGCCATTTGCCTCTCATTTTCCTCTCCCCCACTTCACCCTTGCCGTTTTATTCGCCCTCTCTTTCCCAATCTCCTCCTATCTTTTTCGCTTGCCTTTTTCCGTTTGCTTGTGTGTTGGATTACTTGTTGGCATTTTGCAAGATAATACCAAATTGTGTGATTTCTCGAATACTAATAATAATGATTTCCTTAGTACTCCGATTGCTCCTCTTAATGATGTTGAGTCTTGTGAAATCAATACTGCTTTGCTGAATCTTGTTATGAAAGATCAATTCGCCGGCCTTCCTAGTGAAGATGCCGCTACTCATCTAAACAACTTTGTTGATTTGTGTGATATGCAAAAGAAGAAAGATACGAATAACAATATTGTTAAATTGAAGTTATTTCTGTTTTCACTTAGAGATCGTGCTAAAGTTTGGTTTTCGTCTTTGCCTAAAATAGTATTGATTCTTGGAACAAGTGCAAAGATGCTTTTATCTGTAAGTATTTTCCTCCCGCTAAGATTATCACTCTTAGGAATGATATTATGAATTTTAAACAACTTGATCATGAGCATGTTACCCAATCTTAGGAAAGAATGAAATTGATGATTCACAATTGCCCTACTCATGGTTTGCATTTATGGATGATCATACAAAAAATTTATGCCGGTTTGAACTTTTCTTCTAGAAATCTCTTAGATTCGGCCGCGGGAGGCACGTTTATGGAAATCACGTTAGGAGATGCTACAAAACTTCTTGATAATATTATGGCTAATTATTCTCAATGACACACCGAAAGATCTTCTAGTAAAAAGTGCATGCTATAGAAGAAATCAATGTTTTGAGCGGAAAGATGGATGAACTTATGAAATTGTTTGCTACTAAAAATACTCCTCTTGATCCCAATGATATGCCTTTGTCTACTCTGATTGCGAATAATAATGAATCTATGGATGTGAATTTTGTTGGTAGGAATAGTTTTGGAAACAATGCTTATAGAGGAAACTTTAATTCTAGACCGTTCCCTAGTAATTCCTCTAATAATTATGGAAATTCCTACAATAATTCTTATGGTAATTTTAATATGATGCCCTCTGATTTTGAGAATAGTGTGAAAGAATTTATGCTCTCTCAAAAGAATTTTAATGCTTTGCTTGAAGAAAAATTGCTCAAACTTGATGATTTGGCTAGGAACGTTGATAGACTTTCGCTTGATGTTGATTCTTTTAAACTTAGTTCTTCTCCTCCTAAGAATGATATCAATGAGTCTCTCAAAGCAATGAGAATTTCCATTGATGAGTGCAAGGAAAGAACCGCTAGATTGCGTGCTAAGAAAGATTGCTTTATAAAGGCGTGTTCTTCTAGTTTCAATGAAAATAATGATGAAGATCTTAAAGTTATTGATGTGTCTCCTATTAGATCTTTGTTCTGCAATATGAATCTTGATAATTATGGGACTGATGATGAGTCAACTTTACCTAGAAGGCGTCCCAAGAATTCGGAGTTTTTAGATCTTGATGCTAAATTTGGTAAAAGTGGGATTGGAGAGGTCACGACTTTAAATAGTATTGAACCCACTATCTCGGATTTCAAGGAATTTGGTTATGATAATTGTTCTTTAGAAGGTTGTATTTCCTTGTTGCAATCCGTTGTTAATTCTCCTCATGCTTATAGTCAAAATAAAGCTTTTACCAAACATATCGTTGATGCCTTGATGCAATCTTATGATGAAAAACTTAATTTGGAAGTTTCTATACCTAGAACACCCACAGTCTAGTGGTCCAGTAGAGTTGAGCAATAGAGAGCTCAAATCAATTTTGCAAAAGACTGTGAATAGATCTAGAAAGAATTGGTCCAAAAAACTTGATGATGCATTATGGGCCTATAGAACTGCATACAAAAATCCTATGTGTATGTCTCCATATAAGATGGTTTATGGGAAAGCATGTCATTTACCTCTTGAACTCGAACATAAAGCATATAGGGCTATCAAAGAGCTCAATTATGACTTCAAACTTGCCGGTGAGAAAAGGTTATTTGATATTAGCTCACTTGATGAATGGAGAACCCAAGCATATGAGAATGCCAAGCTTTTCAAAGAAAAAGTCGAACGCTGGCATGATAAGAGGATACAAAAGCGTGAGTTTAACGTAGGAGATTATGTGTTATTATTCAACTCTCGTTTAAGATTTTTTGCAGGAAAACTTCTTTCAAAATGGGAAGGTCCCTACGTTATCGAGGAGGTCTATCATTCTGGTGCTATAAAAATCAACAACTTCGAAGACACTAATCCGAGGGTGGTAAACGGTCAAAGAATTAAACATTATATTTCAGGTAATCCTATCAATGTTGAAACTAATATTATTGAAACCATAACCCCTGAGGAATACATAAGAGACACTTTCCAGAACGTTCCAGACTCCGAAAAGGCATAGGTACGTGGTACGGTAAGTAAACCGACTCCAAAATAACTCTAATGGCAATTTTTATCAGTTTTAGATTATTTAAGAATTTTAGGAAGAAAGAAGTAGCCCAAAAGGGACACGAGGCTCCCACAAGAGAGAAGGCCGTGCCCCACCCCCCCTGTACGGTGCGCCCTCCTGTCTCGTGGGCACCTCGTGTGCCTCCCGGACTCCGTTTTCTTGTATGTTACGTATTTTGGTCGGTAAAAAATCATTATATATACTCCCGAAGGTTTTGACCACCGTATCACGCAAATATCTTCTGTTTTCGTTTCGAGCTGTTTCCGTTGCAGATTTAGAGCACCATGACTTCTCCCTCCTCCAACAACGAAGACAAGGATGCTTGGCTATTGAAGATAGAGTTGAAAAGAGAGGAACCAGAAGAAATCAACAAGGATGAAGGGATCAAGAAGGCCATGGAAGTTCAAGCTCCGGTGGTGAAAGAAGAAGACATCCCTCAACCTTTACCTAACCTTTTCACTCCAACAGATATTGAAGCTTTCAAGATGATTGAGTTAGCCCGTATACAGAACAAGTATCTCACACAGGAGAATATTTTGTTGAAGGATCATATTGTTGGGCTCAAGGGCATCATCCGCAAGTTGGAGGAGCTTTTACGCTCGATGTGCGATTATCCACCGTCATCATCACCACCTCCATCACCTCCGAGGAAATAATCACATGGGTATGGGCACTCCCCTTGGCAACTGCCAAGCTTGGGGGAGGTGCCCCGGTATCGTATCACCATCACACTCCTATCTTTACCACTTTATTTAGTTCGACCCTTTTAGTAGTATATTGATCTATTAGTTCAAAGTTTTGATATCAAGTAGTTTTGATTTTTGCATTGTGATCTCTTTTTGTAATCGAGTCCATGTGCTATCTATAATAAAGTTTAGTGTTGAGTCAAGGGCTTTGCTATGTTGCTATGATCTTGAGAAGTTAGACAGAACAAAAGAGTTCATATTGATCTTATGGATAGTGATAACTTCACACATAGAAAGTATGAGGCATAAAAATTGTTGAGAATTGATGAACGTAGCCTTGGTCATCGTTGCAATTAATAGGAAGTGATAAGGAAAGAGGGGTTCACATATAAATATATTATCTTGGACATCTTTTATGATTGTGAAGCACTCATTAAGTATGACATGCTAAAAGAGTTGACGTTGGACAAGGAACACAACGTAATGGTTTATGTTTTCCGACATCTCAGTTAAAGTATATTGTCATTGAACTTCCAAACATGTTGAGCTTGCCTTTCCCCCTCATGCTAGCCAAATTCCTTGCACCAAGTAGAGATACTACTTGTGCTTCCAAATATCCTTAAACCCAGTTTTGCCATGATAGTCCACCATACCTACCTATGGATTGAGTAAGATCCTTCAAGTAAGTTGTCATTGGTGCAAGCAATAAAAATTGCTCTCTAAATATGTATGACTTATTATTGCAGAGAAAATAAACTTTGTACGAACTTGTTGTGGAAGTAATAAAAGCGACGGACTGCATAATAAAGGTCCACATACAAGGGGCAATATAAAGTGACATTCTTTTTCACTAAGATTTTATGCATCAACCCTAAACGCGCATGACAACCTCTGCTTCCCTCTGCGAAGGGCCTATCTTTTACTTTATGTTTTTACTTTATGCTTGAGTCAAGGTGATGCTCACCTTTCCCTTTTTATTTTTATCCTTTGGCAAGCTCCTCGTGTTTGAAAGATCATGATATATATATCCAATTGGATGTAAGTTGGCATAGGCTATTATTGTTGACATCAACTAAAGGTGAATACGTTGGGAGGCAACACAATAAGCCCCTATCTTTCTCAGTGTCTGGCTGAAACTCTATAACCACAAGTATTGCGTGAGTGTTAACGATTATAGGAGACTACGAGATAGTTGAGTATGTGAGCTTGCTGAAAAGCTCTATTATTGACTCTTTTTGATGTTACAATAAATTGCAATTGCTTCATTGACTGAGATTATAGTTTGTTAGTTCCCAATGAAGTTTTTGAACCATACTTGACATTGTGAATTGCTTATTACTTGAGCATCAGAAATCATATGACAAAACTATATATGTTGTTGTTATTAGAATGATCATGATGCCCTCATGTCCGTATTTTATTTTTATCGACACCTCTATATCTAAACATGTGGACATCTTTTTCGATTTCGGCTTCCACTTGAGGACAAGCAAGGTCTAAGCTTGGGGGAGTTGATACGTCCATTTTGCATCATGCTTTTATATCAATATTTATTGCATTATGGGCTGTTATTACACATTATATCTCAATACTTATGGCTATTCTCTCTTATTTTACAAGGTTTACCATGAAGAGGGGGAATGCCGGCAGCTAGAATTCTGGCTGGAAAAGGAGCAAACGTTGGAAACCTATTCTGCAGAACTCCAAAAGTCCTGAAACTCCATGAAACCACTTTTTGGATTTAATAAGAATTTATGAGCGAAAGAAATAGGCCAGGGGGCCCACACCCTGTCCAGGCAGGGGGCGCCCCCCCTGTAGGGCGCGGCCCATTATCTCCTGGGCCCCCTGGTGGGCCTCCGGCGTCCATCTTCTGCTATATGAACGGTTTTGTCCTAGAAAAAATCATCGGCAAGCTTACGGGACGAAACTCCGCCGCCACGAGGCGGAACCTTGGCAGAATCAATCTAGGGCTCTGGCGGAGCTGTTCTGCCGGGGACACTTCCCTCCGGGAGGGGATATCATCACCAACGTCATCACCAACGATCCTCTCATCGAGAGGGGGTCAATCTCTGTCAACATCTTCACCAGCACCATCTCCTTTTAAAACCCTAGTTCATCTCTTGTATCCAATCTTGTATCAAAACCACAAATTGGTATCTGTGGGTTGCTAGTAGTGTTGATTACTCCTTGTAGTTGATGCTATTTGGTTTACTTGGTGGAAGATCATATGTTCAGATCCTTTATGCATATTATTACCCCTCCGATTATGCACATGAATATGCTTTGTGAGTAGTTACGTTTGTTCCTGAGGACATGGGTGAAGTCTTGCTATTAGTAGTCATGTGAATTTGGTATTCGTTCGATATTTTGATGAGATGTCTGTTGTCTTTCCTCTAGTGGTGTTATGTGAACGTCGACTACATGACACTTCACCATTATTTGGGCCTAGAGGAAGGCATAGGGAAGTAATAAGTAGATGATGGGTTGCTAGAGTGACAGAAGCTTAAACCCTAGTTTATGCGTTGCTTCGTTAGGGGTTGATATGGACCCATATGTTTAATGTTGTGGTTAGGTTTACCTTAATACTCTTTTTTGTAGTTGCGGATGCTTGCAATAGGGGTTAATCATAAGTGGGATGCTTGTCCATGTTACGGCAGTACCCAAGTACCGGTCCACCCACATATCAAATTATCAAAGTACCGAACGCGAATCTTACGAACATGATGAAAACTAGCTTAACAAAAATTCCCAATGTGTCCTCGGGAGCTCCTTCTCAATTATTAGAATTTGTCCAGGCTTATCCTTTGCTACGTAAAGGATTGGGCCACCTTGCTGCACTTTATTTACATTATTTACTTTTTGCTTGTTACTATTTATCTTATCACAAAACTATCTATCACCTACTATTTCAGTGCTTGCAGAGAAAACCTTACTGAAAACCGCTTATCATTTTCTTCTGCTCCTCGTTGGGTTCGACACTCTTACTTATCGAAAGGTCTACGATAGATCCCCTATACTTGTGGGTCATCACCTCCTACTGGATTGATACCTTGGTTCTCAAAAAATGAGGGAAATACTTACGCTACTATTGCTGCATCACCCTTTCCTCTTCAAGGAAAACCAACACAAGCTCGAGACGTAGCAAGGGGCGGTGCGGCAACGGGCGACGGGTGAGGCAGGGCCGGCGGTGTCGTGGGGCACGGGGCGCGGGGCAGCGACGGCATCGAGGCGACGCGGGACGGCATCGGGGCGGCGTGGGACGGCGCGGGGCGACGACGGCAATGGCGAGGCGGAGAGGGGCAGCCTGGTAGCGTCGGGGCGGGGAAGAATGAACTGAATGAAATTTTGACGAGTGCCTTTTATATATTGGTCCCGGTTCTTGAGAAAAACCGAGACGAATGCGACCGTTAGTCCCGGTTGGCGGGAAGCAGAGGCCTTTGGTCCCGGTTGGTGGCACCAAACCGGGACTAAAGGGGCGCATTGGTACCGGTTTGTGCCCCCAACAGGGACCAAAACCACCCTTTTGTCCCGGTTGGTGCCACCAACCGGGACCAAAGGCCTTGCACAGAGCGGTGCGGTGGGAAGTTTAGTCCCACCTCACTAGCTGAGAGAGCTCAGCACCTGTTTATAAGCTGCGTTGCAGCTCAGGTGCTGAGCTCCTCTCTAATATGAAGGCATTAGTTGCCTACCCTTGTCACTGCCGTGTTGGGCCTACTGGGCCTGCAGGCCTACATCCTGGCCCATGTACAGATGGGTTTCTAGTCGTATGCAGGCCGTGTGGCCCATTAGGCGGCATTTTTTTTATTTTTTCCAGTATTTTTTTGTTTTTTGAATTATTTATTTTCTTTTGATTTTTACTTTATTTTTTTATTCTTTTTGCTTTTAGCTCAGAATAATTATAATCTTTCTGTTACTCCATTAGTTTCCAAATTTGAATAGTTTAAATTTTAATTCTTTGAAATTTGTGTGGATCACTAGTTTGTGAATAACTTCACTATAAAAATATATTTTGGGTGATTCTTTTTCCTGCTATTTAATATTACTGTGTTTTATCATTATATTCAAAAAAAGATTCTTTATGAAAATTCTTTTTGCTACTAAAGTTTCTAACAAAAAATTCTTTATGATAATTATCTCAGCTTTTCATGTTTTGAACAGAAAATACTTTGATAATTCTTCGTCACGTGCATCACGTCGAACGAAGAGCGGACCTCTAGGTCTTTCCAGTAGGGCAGGTCCAAAAATATAGATTTCTTCTTCCGCATGGGTGCGTGTCCCTCAGCGTCACTCAGAACAGCTAGTCCCCCGGGACCCTTTCCAAAGATTACGTGTAAATCATTGACCATAGCAAGTACGTGATCACCGGTACGCATGGCGGGCTTCTTCCGGTGATCTGCCTCGCCTTTGAAATGCTTGCTTTTCTTTCGACATTGATGGTTGGTCAGAAGAAATCGACGATGGACCAGGTACACATTCTTCCTGCAGCTTCATAGGTATATACTTTTGGTGTCAGCTAAACAGTGCATGCATGCGTGGTATCCCTTGTTTGTCTGTCCTGAAAGGTTACTGAGAGCGGGCCAATCGTTGATGGTTACAAACAGCAACGTGTGCAGGTTAAATTCCTCCTATCTGTGCTCATCCCACGCACGTACACCGTTTCCATTACACAGCTGTAAAAGTTCTTCAACCAATGGCCTTAGGTACACATCAATGTCGTTGCCGGGTTGCTTAGGGCCTTGGATGAGAACTGGCATCATAATGAACTTCCGCTTCATGCACATCCAAGGAGGAAGGTTATACATACATAGAGTCACGGGCCAGGTGCTATGATTGCTGCCCTGCTCCCCGAAAGGATTAATGCCATCCGCGCTTAAACCAAACCATACATTCCTTGGGTCACGTGCAAACTCCTCCCAGTACTCTCTCTTGATTTTTCTCCACTGCGACCCGTCAGCGGGTGCTCTTAACTTCCCGTCTTTCTTACGGTCCTCACTGTACCATCGCATCAACTTGGCATGCTCTTTGTTTCTGAACAATTGTTTCAACCGTGGTATTATAGGAGCATACCACATCACCTTCACAGGAACTCTCTTCCTGCGGGGCTCGCCGTCAACATCACCAGGGTCATCTCGTCTAATCTTATACCGCAATGCACCGCATACCGGGCATGCGTCAAATCCTCGTACGCACCGCGGTAGAGGATGCAGTCATTAGGGCATGCATGTATCTTCTGCACCTCCAATCCTAGAGGGCATATGACCTTCTTTGCTGCGTACGTACTATCGGGCAATTCATTATCCTTTGGAAGCTTCTTCTTCAATATTTTTAGTAGCTTCTTAAATCATTTGTCAGGCACGGCATTCTCTGCCTTCCAGTGCAACAATTCCAGTATGGTACCCAGCTTTGTGTTGCCATCTTCGCAATTGGGGTACAACCCTTTCTTGTGATCCTCTAACATGCGATCGAACTTCAGCTTCTCCTTTTGACTTTCGCATTGCGTCCTTGCATCGACAATGACCCGGCGGAGATCATCATCGGGCACATCATCTGGTTCCTCTTGATCTTCAGCAGCTTCCCCCGTTGCAGCATCATCGGGCACATAGTCTGGTTCCTCTTGACCTTCACCAGCTCCCCCCAATGCAGCATCACTGTATTCAGGGGGCACATACACTACTAGGGAAAACCTTATACACAGAAATATAGCAACAGCGCGGGTCAAAAAACTGCGCTACTTCTATATAGCAGTAGCGACCAAATAAAAACAGCGCTACAGACACAAACTTAGCAGTAGCGCCTATTGTAGAGAAAGCGCTACTACTAATATTCCCATTGGCAGAATGCTAGGCTACGCATAGCAGTAGCGAGCTTAATCGACACGCGCTACTGCTAGAGCACAGTTAGCAGCGCGTTTCCTAAGAAGAGCGCTACTACTAACGGAAATAAAATAAGATGATAAACAAATAGAAATTTAAATGAAAATGAAAGAAATAGAAAAAGGAGAAAGGGAAAAATAAAATGTAAAGCAAAATAAACGAAAAAGCGAAAAATCGGAGGAAGGCATAGCAGCAGCGTTTGTTTGTAAGAGGTGCTATAGCTAACGTAGCTGCAGCGCGTGTCCAAGACCCCCGCTATAGAAACAAAATAGGAAATTAGCTATAGCAGCAGCGCGTTTTGAGGAAAGCGCTATAGCTAACTTAGCTATAGTGCGTTTTGCGAAACGCGCTACCGCTAAGTTTGACTTGGCCAAAAAAACCGTTTCCCCCCGGCCACCACTTCCCCCAAATCCCTCAAACCCACCCCGCGCGCGCGCCGCCGTCTCCCTGATTCACAGTCGCCCCACACTTCGCCGCCGCCGACGACGCCACCAGAGCCGTGCGCCGTCGATGACACCGGAGCCGCCCCCAACGCCACGGAGCCGCGCGGCCTCGTCAACGCCACCGGAGCCGCCGTCGACGCCACCTTCCTCGCCGTCACCGGAGACGCCCCTACCTCCCTCGCCGTCACCGGAGACGCCCCTGCCTCGCCACCACACTGCCTCCGTCGCCACCACCGGAGCCATCATCTGTAAGCCCCCACCCCTCCTCTCTCTCTCATGCATAGGTTAGCCAGTTTAATTAGGTTAATTATCTAGGTTAGGGCAAAAATTTAGTTAGGGCATTGACAGAGAAGTAGTTAGGTTAACTAGTTTAATTAGGTTAGTTATCTAGGTTAGTGCAAAAACTTAGTTAGGGCTTTGAGAGAGAACTAGTCAGGTTAACTAGTTTAATTAGGTTAATTATCCATGTTAATTAGTGTAAAAATTTATTTTAGGCTTTGACAGAGAACTAGCTGCGTTAACTAGTTTAATTAGGGTTAATTATCTAGGTAAACTAGATTAACTAACTAGGTTAAATAGGTAGGTTAATTAGGTTCATTGGATTAAGAAGCTAGGTTAAGTAGATTGGCAAAGGTTTTTGATTTTTCATTGAAGTGGTCATGTTATATCTTTTCATTGAAGTTGTTCGATTGTGCCCAATTGGTGGATTTGTTGTTTCCAGGGAATGATGCTGAGTGGCCTATGTTTTGCCGGAATGTTGATTCATTTCTGTTCCAGCAAATTTCAGGTTCTCGATTTGTCCACTTTTTAGCAAAGGTCATGCCGAAATTTCTCGTGAATTTCGGCATGACTTGTGCTACAGACTAGGACATATCGAGTGCCCGGGATTTGCCGCACTAGGAAGGAGTCAACATTCCTGCAAAACAATAGTCCTTTTTTATGTCATTATTCATTTTATTAGGTCTAGAATTAATTGACTAGATTTAATCATAGGAAACATGGCTAGCAACGATGAAGGACAGGGTTCTGGTGATTGCGACGACGTCTACCGGGCGGCAGACGAATTTTTTAGCTTTACCGACGATCAACAGATGTTGTTGCTGGGCCCACTGGTGGCATCGGGGACTGAGACCGACACGCAGACCGGTGCTGAGACCGATACACAGACCGGTGCTGAGACTGACACCGGCGCTGAGATTCAGACCGGCATCGAGACCGGCGCTGAGACCGGTGCTGCCTCGGGGAGCGGAGCCGGTGTAGAACCGAAAGCAAAGAGGCAACGGGTTCCTAACAAACTCAGGACTACTAGACTGGTGGTCACGGAGGTGGACAACAGCAATTTTGAGCCAAAGGCGCCCGAGGAAGCGCGCGCGTGCTACGGCAATCAAATAGGCTGCATCATACGGACAACCGCCACCATCAACGATGAGAATCTAAAGAAGATAGAAAATATGAGGAGCTCCCTCCTAAAGAAGTTTCACCAGATATTCTTGTTCCCGGGCCGGAATGAGAAGGATTATGAAGATCCAGACAATGACCCGGCAATGAAGAAGATAAACAAACACGCCATGACCAAGTTTAGCAACGCGTTGGCCGCCTGGAAAAATCGAGTGAAAGCAAAGATCAACGACGGGGAACCCTACTCTGAGATTGTAAAGGATAGTCCGACAATCACAGAAGAGCGGTTTCAAATATTCAAGGAGGCTTGCGAGGCCGAAGCTACCAAAGAAAAGTCTAAGTACATGAAGGGGCTTCAAAAGAGGAACATTGGGACCCACCACCTCGGAAGCCGTGGTTATGGCGGAAAGAGGTCCAAATGGGCCAAGGAGGACGCGGAAGCCGCGAGTCTGGGCATCCCAGACCCCTTGGCGGATTTCACCGTCCCGCAGGAGCGTGCCGTCCTGAGGGCCCGCCACCGTTGGGACCCACTGAAGAAGGTTTATGAGACAACACCAGTCATTACGGAGTTCATGAGACTGCTGGTAATTTTAGTTTCTGATCAATTCGACTGCACACATTAGTCATATTTGTAAACGATCCTTGTGCCTTTTGCAGAGAGAGCAACACCGTATTGCGGCTGAAAGTGACTCGCCGTCTGAGGCATTGGCGAGGCCCAAGTGGGACACTCCATTCAACCGGGCGTTGAACATATTGAAACGACAACCGGTTGATACTCGACCGTCGTACGGACGCGTGCACGGTGTCGGAGACGGCGCCATGTGGAAGAAGTACTACCGTGAGACCACGGAGGAGAAAAAGGAAAGACGGAGGTTAACTGAAGAAAGCATCGACAAGAAGGTTGAGATTGCGGTTGAGAAGAAATCATCTCAGACAGTCGCAACAGCGATAGCTGCCGCAAAACAGGCGATTGCAGATATATCTACTTCCTTGGTGACGGGCGTTCACACTTGGACAAGGGAAAATCCAAAAAAAATGCAGAGGACTTTCCCCTTGCTGACTTCTTGGCAGCACATGCTCCCGCACCTGCTCCCGCACTGGCTCCCGCACCTGCTCCCGCACCGGCTCCCGCACCGGCTGCCGCACCGGACGTGCTCGGTGGTGCCTCCTCTTTGGCTGAGCTCGACGCCCTCACGATATCTTCCACACCGGCCCCCTTCAATATAAATGTATAATCACCCATTTTCGTTGCCTTTCGGATGTCTCACGTCGCAGACTTTTATTTGCAGGCCGACGAAACCCCGTGCACCATATTGTACACCATCGGCGAACAGAAAGTGGACGTGGGGAAGGGGACGATAATGGAGCCGAAGGAACCATTGTTCCACAGCCGGTCGATCCCCCCGAACGTCTTCAAGGTTTCCATGGCCAGTGTCAAACCGGGCCACGAGAATTTGCCTCCTCTAATACTAGTGGGGGATGACGACAAGACCCCGCGGCGACTTGGTGATTGTTGCAATGGGTGGGTCCTGTTGTGGCCAAAGAGTCTGCTTCGTCTGGAGGCGGCCGGGAGCACACCCACGAGCACGCAGCCTCAGCAAGGTATGAACATCAACACCCCACCTACCCAATTAGCGTCGGGTGTCGGGTTGGGTGATAGCGGACGGGGTAAGCAGGTGGCTCCATTAGAGGCTGATGACGTCGCCATGGATGAGGATGAGGATGACGATGGCGCTGAACAGTATGTCTATACTGGCGCCTCCTCAGGGTTTGAGCATCATGAGTCGGTGCCTGAATTACCATCTCAACGTGTTATTGACGACCATCCGGTGGTAAAGAAGCCTAGGAAGAGAGCGAGGATAGGAAAAAAAACTGATTCTATGATCCAGCTGCCTCAGCAGCCTCGGCTTCGGGACCGTGTAGATATCCCCGATGCGGATAAATGGCATATCCCCGGTCGACCAATCCTACCTGAAACAGCGCTACGGGCCAGATTCGGCGATCTAAGGAGACTTCATGACGATGTGCTGCGGGTAGAGAAAGGCCTCATCGCCTCGAAAGATCCAGGATACCCACTCTACGTGGTTAACGTTCCGCAGCAAATGTCGTACGTCAAGGGCTTCCCCGCGGATAAGTTCTTCCTCCGATTCGATTACATATTCGACATGTTTCACGTGAAGAAGCTGGATTTTACTTTTGTCCGCCTTTATGCCTTGCACATGAGCTACATCATTGGGGTTGAGCAGATAGCTCATATCTGTGTCGCTGACCCGTACTACATGCACGAGGCCTTCTTGGGAGTCTGTGCACAGCATCGTGAATACGCGAGGGATTACATCATCAGTTTCATGCTCGCCAATAAGGACAAGGAGGCGATTCTCGTGCCTTATCATCCCGTGTAAGTCATCCGCGCTGCTATCCTTCCTTCGATTTCAATAATTCATTTGCACGGTGGAGGGTAATTAATTTGAGGTGTACTTATTTTGCGCAGCGGCGGGCGCGCCGTCCTCATCATCCTCTACCCCCGATTCTCCCACGCTCTTTACTTGGACTCGTCGAAGAACATTCACAAAAAGGATTACACCCACATCAAAGATGTTCTCGACAGTGCTATGTTTTACTACCAAGCAAGGGGTGGAGAGGTTAGGGACAAGAAGAGAAGGGGCGGCAGGCCCGCCTTCAGCCATAAGACCGACTTCTGCTGCATCCAGCAACCGAACGATTCTCTTAATGATGGATTTTATGTCCTACACCACATGTTGGAGTACCGACGGGATCACCAGAACCTTCACATGGCACCTAGATCTAGTGATGCCCATATTCTGCAATGGGCAAAGGACATAGGAGATATCGAGGATCATCGACTTCGAGCTGAGTTCTATAACATCCAGCGCGAACTTGCCCAAATCATCATGAATGAGGTCGTCGGAAAAATAGGGATGTTCCATGCAGAAGGACAAATGTCGCGGGAAGACGTCCGAACATGGATAGCCTCTCAGCGTCTCGACATGAAGCCTTTCACTAAGCTCGATGACTATCTCCCTGACTTGGATGGATGGCACGACATGATGGAGTGATTTTCGATATATGACAATGTGTCCGTTTAGTCCATACTTTCTTTTATGACAAAACTTTGAGTTATGCACGGTGAAACTTTATTTGTGATGTAATTAAACCGTCCTCCTCGACTAGCGAAAATCACTCTAGTTAGGTCATTTGGGTACGATGACCTTTGTTATTTATGCTTATGATATTTTGTTTCTATTTTTGCCAAGTCTGTCTCTTTGTGTTGCTCAACTATATATGTTGCATATCATCGACTCATGTGACGATGCAGGTGCATAGATCATAAATGGCGAAGAAGTGCTACGCCAGGAGTATATATATGACAAGTGGCCGGTTTACGGTTTCCGAGCGACACGCAGTACTTAGTTTAGGTTCACGCTAATGCGAGAAAGGGATACGAACTCATGTACTCAAAGTGATAGCTATTCTCGTGTATATCATTGTTTAGATGGATGACGATGTATTTGCAAGTAATCGAGACTTGTATCGCTATTTTCGAGATTGATGACGAGAGACCACTTTGTGTTGGATGATGATTATGATGATGACATGATTTGATGAGACTAATTGTATGTATATGCTATGATTACATTTGTATGTGGATGTTATTCTAAAGATTATTGTATAAAGCCTATTCAAATGCAAAACAAATAAAAAACAAATCTGCAGGAAAAAAACTAATAAAACTAGTAGTAGCGAGGGGGGGATTTAGCAGTAGCGCCGAATTACCAGTAGCGCTTACCAGTAAATGGCGCTGCAGATAATATCAGTAGCGTCCTTTTCCAAAGAGCGCTGCAGCTATTCATGTGTAGCAGTAGCGTGTGTCAACACGCGCTACTGCTACACGTTAGCTGTAGCGCCTTATTAGTAGCGCCGGTACCCGCGCTACTGAGAGGGCCAAAACCCGCGCTGCTGCTAGGCTTTTCCCTAGTAGTGATAGTTTTCATCGCCCTCTTCTTCTTTGCCGTCTTCCATCATAACCCCTATTTCTCCATGCCTCATCCAAACATTATAGTGTGGCATGAAACCCTTGTAAAGCAAGTGGGTGTGAAGGATTTTCCGGTTAGAGTAAGACTTCGTATTCCCACATTTAGTGCATGGACAACACATAAAACCATTTTGCTTGTTTGCCTCAGCTACTTCAAGAAAATTATGCATGCCCTTAATGTACTTGGAGATGTGTCTGTCACCATACATCCATTGCCAGTTCATCTGCGTGCATTATATATAATAATATGTGTCAAAAGTAAGAAAATCAGACAAATATCTATCTAAAGTAAGAAAATCAGACAAGTATCAGAATGAAGATAAGAACAAGAGGCTCACCACGATGGTGCCGGCGACGAGATCGGCGCGGGCGATCAACGGCGGTGAAAACGGGGACGAGGCGTGACGGACCGCTAAATCTAGACAAATCTCGGGAAAAATGGAGCTCTGAGGTGGAGCTTCGACAGGAGAAAGCTTAACTAGTGTGGCTCGGGCATTTCATCGTACACCTCATGTGCATAGGAGGTGAACTAGAGCACCCAAATGCCCTCTCCTCGCCGGATTGAAAAAACAGAGCATTGTGGAGTGCTCTGCCGTGGCGATGGGTATATATAGGCAAATTATTTGTCCCGGTTCATCGCATGAACCGGGACTAAAGCCCCCCTTCTACACCGGTTCAAGGCATGAACCGGTACCAATGGATGTGGGCCAGGAGCAAGGTCCATTGGTCCCGGTTCGTGCCTAGAACCAAGACAAATGGGTCCAGACGAACCGGGACCAATGCCCACGAGGCCCCGGCCGGCACCCTGGGCACATGAACCGGGTCTAATACCCCCCATGGGTCCCGGTTATTGAAGAATCGGGACTAATGGGTTGGCCAGGCCCGAACAATAGCCATGTTTTCTACTAGTGTCCCCCCGCTTCCTACCCCGTTTTGGTTTCAATAAACTGCAATTTCCAGATACTAGGTACTACTAGATATCAATTTCATAAAGCATTATAGGTACTAGGTAGTACTCCCTCCGTTCCAAATTACTCATCGTGGTTTTAGTTCAAACCACGACGAGTAATTTGGAACGAAGGGAGTACTAGATAACAATTTCATATGTAGTCAACATGCATCCTCAAGGGGTACTAGGTGATATCGACGACGATCATCATATATAGTTCTAGATGATATCGACGACGATCATCATATGTAGTTCTAGGTGATATAGCCACAAACACATATGTAGTTTTAGATGATATCGAAGACGATCATCACCCTCAAGCCTGGGCGGTTGGTGTTTGATGTCTACTACACAACCTTCTTCTTGTAGAGGTTGTTGGGCCTGCAATTGCACAAGTTTGTAGGACAGTAGCAAATTTCCCTCAAGTGGATGACCTAAAGTTTATCAATCCGTGGGAGGTGTAGGATGAAGATGGTCTCTCTCAAACAACCCTGCAACCAAATAACAAAGAGTCTCTTGTCTCACCAACACACCCAATACAATGGTAAATTGTATAGGTGCACTAGTTCGGCGAAGAGATGGTGATACAAGTGCAATATGGATGGTAGATATAAGTTTTTGTAATCTGAAAATATAAAAACAGCAAGGTAACTAACGATAAAAGTGAGCACAAACGGTATTGCAATGATAGGAAACAAGGCATAGGGTTCATACTTTCACTAGTGCAAGTTCTCTCAACAATAATAACATAGATAGATCATATAAACAATCCCTCAACATGCAACAAAGAGTCACTCCAAAGCCACTAATAGCGGAGAACAAACGAAGAGATTATGGTAGGGTACGAAACCACCTCAAAGTTATTCTTTTGGATCGATCTATTAAAGAGTTCGTACTAGAATAACACCTTAAGACACAAATCACCCAAAACCCTAATGTCACCTAGATACTCCATTGTCACCTCAAGTATCCGTGGGCATGATTATATGATATGCATCACACAATCTCAGATTCATCCAACCAACACAAAGTACTTCAAAGAGTGTCTCAAAGTTTCTACCGGAGAGTCAAGAAAATGTGTGCCAACCCCTATGCATAGGTTCATGGGCGGAACACGCAAGTTGGTCACCAAAACATACATCAAGTGGCACGTGATATCCCATTGTCACCACAGATAAACACGGCAAGACATACATCAAGTGTTCTCAAATAAAAGACTCAATCCAATAAGATAACTTCAAGAGGGAAACTCAATTCATCACAAGAGAGTAGAGGGGGAGAAACATCATAAGTTCCAACTATAATAACAAAGCTCGCGATACATCAAGATCGTGCCATAGAGAGAACACGAGAGAGAGAGAGAGAGAGATCAAACACATAGCTACTTGTACATACCCTCAGCCCCGAGGGTGGACTACTCCCTCCTCGTCATGGATAGCACCGGGATGATGAAGATGGCCACCGGTGATGGATTCCCCCTCCGGCAGGGTGCCGGAACGGACTCCCGAGAGGTTTTTGGTGGCTACAGAGGCTTGCGGCGGCGGAACTCCCAATCTACTGTGATTTTTGATGTTTTTAGGCTACGTGGGACTATATAGGTGAAAGAAGTCGGTCGGGGGGTGAGGGAGTCCTGGACTAGGGGGTGTCCGGATAGCCGGACTATCATCGTCAGCCGGACTCCAAGACTATGAAGATACAAGATTGAAGACTTCGTCCCGTGTCCGGATGGGACTTTCCTTGGCGTGGAAGGCAAGCTTGGCGATAGGATATGTAGATCTCCTACCATTGTAACCGACTCTGTGTAACCCTAGCCCTCTCCGGTGTCTATAAATCGGAGGGTTTTAGTCCGCAGGACAGACAACCATTACAACAATCATACCATAGGCTAGCTTCTAGGGTTTAGCCTCCTTGATCTCGTGGTAGATCCACTCTTGTACTACCCATATCATCAATATCAATCAAGCAGGAGTAGGGTTTTACCTCCATCGAGAGGGCCCGAACCTGGGTAAAAACATCATGTCCCTTGTCTCCTGTTACCATCCGCCTAGACGCACAGTACGGGACCCCCTACCCGAGATCCGCCGGTTTTGACACCGACATTGGTGCTTTCATTGAGAGTTCCTCTGTGTCGTCACCGATAGGCTTGATGGCTTCTTCACTCAACAACAACGCAGTCCAAGGTGAGAATTTTCTCCCCGGACAGATCTTCGTGTTCAGCGGCTTTGCACTGCGGGCCAATTCACTTGGCCATCTGGAGCAGATCGAAAGCTATGCCCCTGGCCATCAAGTCAGATTTGGAAGCCTAAACTTCACGGCTGACATCCGCGAAGATTTGATCTTTGATGGATTCGAGCCACAGCCGAGCGTGCCACACTGTCACGATGGGCATGATTTAGCTCTGCTGCCGGACAGAACCTTGGAGGCCGCACACGAATCTGCTCCGACCTATAGTTCGGAGCCGACAGCGCAGATCGAGGACAGGTGGCTGGACACCGCCTCGGGAGCTGCAACCTCTACGGCGATGGAGCCGAATACTGACCTTGTCCCTTATAAAGCTCGTGACTGCGAGGTGCCGGACTCCTTGCCGGACTCCGAACCTCATGCGCCCCTACCAATCGAATCCGATTGGGCGCCGATCATGGAGTTCACCGCTGCGGACATCTTTCAGCACTCGCCCTTTGGCGACATCCTGAACTCACTAAAGCATCTCTCGTTATCAGGAGAACCCTGGCCGGACTGCGGTCAGGATGGTTGGGATGCGGACGACGAAGAAATTTAAAGCCCACCCACCACCCACTTTGTAGCCACTGTCGACGATCTAACCGACATGCTAGACTACGACTCCGAAGACATCGACGGTATGGACGACGATGCCGGGGACGATCAAGAACCAGCGCCTACAGGGCACTGGAAGACCACCTCGTCATACGACATATACATGGTGGACACCCCAAAGGATGGGGATGGCGAAGAAGCAGCGGAGGCAGATTCCTCTAAGAAACAGCCCAAGCGCCAATGTCAGCGGCGCCGCTCTAAATCCCGCCACAGCAAGAATGGAAATTCCGGCACCGGAGATAATAACACCCCAGAGAGTGCTGAAGACAACCCCCTCCAGCAAGATTCAGCACAGGAGGACGGGGAGGCCAGCCCTCAAGAGAGAGCGGCAGATGAGGAGGATGAAAATTACATGCCTCCCTCCGGAGATGAGGCAAGTCTCAACGATGACGAATTCGTCGTGCCCGAGGATCCCGTCGAACAAGAGCGTTTTAAACGCAGGCTAATGGCCACGGCGAACAGCCTAAAGAAAAAACAGCAACAGCTTCGAGCTGATCAAGACTTGCTGGCCAACAGATGGACCGAGGTCCTCGCGGTCGAAGAGTATGAACTCGAACGCCCCTCCAAAAGCTACCCAAAACGCAAGTTGCTCCCCCGACTAGAGGAGAAAGCATACAAACCTTCATCACCAGTGCACAATACGGCATACCGACCACCTCGTGGCCGCGACAGAGAGGCATGTAACATGTTCAAGAATTTATTGCCGGGTATTGATAAACAATTTTCTACGCATCTACTCGTGGTGTGTGTGTCGGGGGGGGGGGGGGGGGCTACCTTATGTTGGGCACTATGGCTTACCAAAAATGATGCGATTTTTAACAATAAATGCGTTTCATCTCCTATGCAAATTATTCATGCGTGTACGCGATGCCTCTGTATGTGGTCTATCCTGCAGAGGCCGGAGGGCAGAGACATTTCTATGATGGCGTCACACGGCTGGAGCATACATGAATGTCGGTGTAATATCCGGATAGGATATGCCCCACCCTAGGTTGGACTGATTTACTTTTGTTGTAAAATGATATTTATTTTTAGCCTTGTCGGACTTGTTGGCTGTCTGCATCGTGCTATGCAAAGGCCGGGCACTCTTTCAGTATCACCTAGATATATCAATTAAATGAAATGTTCTTTATCGAAAAAAAATGTGATTGATCAGCAGCAAATTTCGGATACACGAGTGACAAGCGGTTGGCTCATCAATCTTGATCGTCTTGTACTTTTGAACACAACAGTACATAATCCAACCGATTCTCCGCATCTGGCTATATGTGATCCGGAGCTTTCATGCTTTTGCACGTCACTTCTCTGTGTCATCTTGTCATAGTAGTTTGGAGCTTTACGCCACTTGCTCAAGGGCTTTTGCAACATGTCTTCGCGGGCAAGCTACTTGTACCATTTTTCCTGTTGACGTGGCTGGCTTTCATGCCACTTGCTCTGATAATGCATTATCCAGGAAACAGTTTTTCCAATTAACGAGATTGCTATTGCTTAATCGATTAAAATTAATTATTACTCAATCAACTCTTGAACCGTCGGACCTATAGTTGTCGCTTGCCGGCCTAGCGTTACACTTGCAATAATTGCACATCCTTTGTCAGCCGTGAGCAACGTCAGAAGTCAAATAACCCATCACGTTCATTCACATATGCTAATATTTTTTACACCGTTTGATTAGAATATAATAACGGCTGAGATTAAAAGATTTTACATAACATCATAAAATATATGCTGTCACGTTATATGCATAAGGTGCGTGAACGGAAAGATGCGTTAGTCAAAATTGAGAACGAAAAAAACGCAACAGATCACGGTATAATCCGGATGCGATGTCCTGGGAGGGCAAGTCATGCACGTATGCAAAGATCAATTCCTATGCATTACGGCCTAGAGCAGCACATGGACATGGAAACTATTTAATACTCCTACTTTTCAGAAAAAGTTACTATACAATTGCTTGATTTCCGGTGACTACACCTACAAGGAAGTTTAGAACGAGAGTCCGGAGGCCAAGCGTACAAAATACATGTCCAGGGGTCCATCGAATCAAAATCATACGACGCCCGGCAAATCAAAATCGCACCATATCCACGGATCCACCTTTACCTCAGAGAAACCATCTCTGTCCCAGTCTTCTAAAAGGTCGTCGTGTTGCTTGGCTCAGATGATAACCAGGGCGGCAATCTCATCTCAGCAATCACGTTTAATATATTAATCATCCGATCGAAATAATAATGGCTGAGATTTAAAAGTTTTTACGTAACATATTAATATGTGCATGCCAACATAACAGACCATCATCTAAAAAATAGAAAAAGGCTCAACTAAAAAAAAGCTACCAAAAATTATGTCCACGTACGTGCACGCACACCGTAATTTTTCTTGCTGACACGTAGCATATAAAAGTAGTATACCAATTGTAGGCCGGACTCAAATGCCATGAACAGGAGACAGAAGCAATCAAAGGTCCCTCTCTCTTTCCTGAAAAATAAAACTTCCCAAAGCCGTATCCTACTAGGACACCTCCTCCATCGAAGTGATAGCTGGACTGGCATTTGTAGTTTTTTTTTACTCCAGTGCTGGCCGTACCTGCAACCTCTCCATAGCTGCTGCTGCAAGCACGACTCAGCACGATCCCTGTATCACCACATTTCCACTCTTTTTTCACATGGCTGATTTGCTTCTCAGCTCAGTTTAGAATTTTGTCAATGTTACAATCTATCCGAAAAGTCTCAACACTCCAGTCGTGAGTTCATTACTTCCAAGCTCTAAAATCTTCTCAACTCCATGTATGTATGTGTGCTGATTCATAGTCTATTTAAGTGTTATCATGCCCTGACACTACTAGGGAAAAGCCTATACACAGAATCTTAGCAGCAGCGAGGGTTAAAAACCCTCGCTACTGCTACTTACTAGCAGCGCAGGTTTTTAAACTTCGCTACTACTAAGTTGATAGCAGCAGCGCGGGTTTATAACCCTCGCTACTACTAAGCGGTCTCTACCGTGCCCCCCGGGACATGCCATAGTAGTAGCGCGGGTTTTTAACCCTCGCTACTACTAAGTTGATAGCAGTAGTGCGGGTTTTTAACCCTCGCTACTACTAAGTGGCCCCTGGACCATGCCATAGTAGTAGCGATGGTTATAAACCCCTCGCTACTACTAATCGTCTGCCATAGTAGTAGCGCGGGGTATGGCCTATTTGCAAAATTTTCAAAGTCTACCCCCCCGGACCGCCTTTTCAGTTTAAAAAATAAAATAAAAGAAAATGATTAAAATGTCAAAAAAATAAAAGAAAATAAGTTTTCCATGTGATATGTGGTCTAGTTGTTGGGAAAATTTACAAATATGAATTTCGACTTTATTTGCAAAATCTCTCTGGAAATTTGTAAAATGGCCATAACTTTTGCATACGAACTCGGATGAAACAGTTTTTTATATGAAAAATCATCTACTCGAAAAGTTACATCCGAATTTAATGGGGGGAACCCCGTTAAACATTTTTAGAATCCTCAAAAACCTATCAGGAAAAAAGTTACGGGGCTTTTAAGATCAGGAGGCAAAAAAATTCAAAAAAAAATTAGTTTTTTTAATTTTTGTTAAATCTGGTCAAACTATGGTCAAACTAATTATTCAAGAATATTAGTGTTACTAAATAATTATTTTAGTTTTTTTGAATTTTGGTCAAATCTGGTCAAACTGTGGTCAAACTAATTATTCAAGAAATATTAGTGTTACTAATTTTTTAGAACAATAGTTTCAAACTCAAACAGTGAAATGTGTGACTTCATGCTCAAGCTAAATTCCTAAGGTTAATAGGATTGACATCTTACTATTGTCAGGAAAATAACAAGTGCAGACTTGGAAACGAGGGAGAATAGAACCCGGAAGTTAAGCGTGCGGCACCCGCGCTACTGCTATACGTTAGCTATAGCGCGTGTGGCACCCGCGCTACTGCTATAAGTTAGCTGTAGCGCCTTATTAGTAGCGCCGGCCCCCGCGCTACTAATAGGCCCAAAACCCGCGCTGCTGCTAGGCTTTTCCCTAGTAGTGTGAATACAAGAGCTATGATTAGGCCAGCCAATTAAGGTGCTATAACAGACTGGTGGTGCAGTGCTTCACCATCCTGGACATGAATCCACCGCCTGCCGTTGTGACCCGAACTCAACATGCAAGTAAACCCAAAGACGACTTACATGATCTGTTCCTCAACCCATAGAATTTCATATAGAACCCCACTACATCACCTTGATTACTAATGGCAGGTCATGAAAAGATAGGGTTGTTTCACAAAAAAAAAGATATGGATTGGATATATGTATCATTCTCTACATTGTTCGTTTCTATGGGATGTTGAGGTATTTGGTCCATTAGGAATGACAAGATCTTCAGAGCAGCAGAACCTCACATCTAGGAATGGAAGTTTCACCTCCAAAAAGGCCTATGGGCAGCCCAGATCAAAGAAAAGCACTCCAAAGCTGAAAAGATTCTTTCCTGGATTGAACAGAACATTTAAATAGTTCTCATGTTTCATAAAACTGGCATATGGTGAAACCTTTTTGTAAGATCGGTCTGTACATATTTTTGTAATTAATATATATATACCGTAGAAATAGCTCTACGGTTTCATGGTCAAAAAAAAAATCTTTACACTGTTGTTGGCTGTACTATGCATTGTATGAAGTGGTTGAGGTCCTTCTTAATTGAATTTCTTCGGAAGTATATGCGCAAAACTTGAAATTGGTAAAGTTTCTTTGAGAGATGTAGTAACTTTTAATATTTTATATTCTGTAAGTTGTAAGCACAGGATGCATACATTATTTATATTGTAATGCATTCACTCTTTTTTAAGGGAATGTATTCATTCTGTTCCCTTTTGTAATTATCTTTGAAACATATTTTTTTCCGATGCCCCTTGCAATTCCAAATTGAGATGGCCTGACTCCCTGTGTCTTATATGTTGGAAGAGAGTAAGGTAGCGCATGAAATTTGTAAGTTTTCTTATTACTGTCCAAAGATATATAAGACATTTACCATTAAATTAGTGTATTCTGAATCTACTCCCTCTGTAAACTACTCTAAGACATTTTAGATCACTAATTTAGTAACCTAAAACGTCTTATATTTGTTTATAGAGGGAGTACTTAACATTATTTTGTAAACAGACATAGTTGTTCGTACTACATCTGGTAGCTGAGACTTAATCCTGATGGCTACCTCATTTCCAAGGCCTCTCATTATTCAAGAAGGAATAAAGTTCTTCGACCAGGAAATCTCCGTGATGGGAAATTTTTCTACCACTTAAAAGGAAGTATGCATGATGCCAACACATGTACTAAATTATGGGATGCTTATTCGTTTTGATTTCCATTATGCTCAATTTAGAAGTTGTCGTTGCCAATGGCATTTAAAATGAGTGTATTTATCATGACAGTGTACTTTCTTACATCTTTTCTGTTTAATTTTCCAGAAAAACGAAGCAAGGAGTTATATTTTACCAATTTTACATGTACAAAGCCAAAACACAATGTTGTGAAGGACTACCTTTTCATTTTTTTCGAGCATGCATCCACTTCTCCGGTATGTAACAAACGAATTAGTTGCTTCTTGGCATTCTTTTTTTTTTTTGAAACAACGCTTCTTGGCATTCTTAATTGGTCATGATGATTTGGATGTTTAAAATTTTCACTTCTTATATATATATGAAGTATTAATATAGGACTATCAACATGGTATAGACCATTACGAGATCTACAAAACTCACTCCTATTTACTATCCGCGTTAGGTAAAGGAGCACTTAACATATGTTATCTGAAAACACATTACTATATTGTTGTTTATAGGGAACTGCTCTAAACTTGAAAGACCCCAAAATATTTGAGGAGACATGGGTGAAGATGAATTACTTAATGAAAGTTTTAATGTTTGGAAAGTTTGAAGTGGACACGCTCAGACTGTGGTGTTCCAGCGCAGCACCGCATGTGCCATCCAATTTTGTTGTACGGCCGCTCGCATGCATGTTGTCATGGCACTAGCACCGTGTGAATGCCTCGCAACATCACACAATGTCCTCTCACGCGTAGTAATGACCTTAATGTTAGGCATTATAAGAAACTGATATAACAATGTATAATGTATAATGTATAATGTAGGACAAAGAGTGACATAGGGAATTCTGCTATATTTTCAACAACAGTTTATTCTATGTCTTTTCTAAAGAAAAAACAATGCAACTATAGTAATACATATTAGATATCTAGCCGCGCAAATGCGCGGGCCATTCCACTAGTTTTCTATAATTCTATTGACCACTCCGAGCACAATTATAATTACGCATTTTTCGTCACCTGCATGCGATAAAAGATACATTTTTTTGACAAAGGGTGATTTCGTTGACTCAAAAGAGCATTAAAAGGATACAATATAATAAGCACACATCCGGCCTTTGCATAATTAGGATGCACACAGCCAACCCAACATACACATGCAAAAACAGATCAGCAACTAGCAAAGTCCTAAGACCAATAGCTATGTGTAGCCGTGGAAAAAACAAAATGAAAAAAGAAAAGCTATGTGTAAGCCCCAAAGCAATCAGATGAGCAATCGACAAACTATAATTGAAACTATATCCGTGCTCCATTGACGCTAGATGGATTACAAGGATCTTCAACAGCAACGCCTTCAAGAAGGAATCGACACTCAAGCGCCATCGTCGCTGGATCTAGCCATAAAGGTCATAATCAAAGTTTTCACCCAGAAGAATCAGTCCGAACATATCCGAACAATGCCAAAATAAGGACGTAAGAAACATCGACATTGACAGGTATAACCACTCGGGTTTGACATAGGATTTTGCCCAGAAGTTCGAGACCAGGTGCTCACAGCACCACCATCAAAGTCACATGTGTTGTCGCCACCGCTTTTCCACAATCCCAGCAGCTATAATTGGATCTCCGCGACTCCACAACTATACTTCTGCATCAATTGTCGTCCATAATTTATAATTCACCACTGAAGTCATCCACCGGATCAAGAGATAATTCCTCCTGAAGTCTTTTTGATGACCCCGTTGTCGTCAATCCGTAGGAAATCACTGCAGAATAATCTATAATCACCACCGTCTGGTCGATCACCACCACCAACCGAGTATCACAGTGTCGGCAGCCTGCAACGCACACGCAGAGGGCCAGCTCATTGCCGCATCGCCACATATCCAGTCGATTTGAGCAATTCAACTGAGATCTAGCCAAACCCTTCAATTAGTTGTTGTTTATTCAACCTATAGACATCGCATACACCAAGGTGCATGGCCCATATGTACACCAAGGTGCATGGCCCATATGTGTTTTAATCCTCCCTTTTCTACATCTGTGCCACCAACCTCGTCTGTCCTAGCGCCTCATCGGCTCCACCATCAGCACACCGGCATATATCTTTGACTACCCATAGTGGGAGTAACATAGGTGGTAACATCACGTTTATCTAGACAAAATAGATGACATGGCAAGTAATTAATGATGACCTAATAAATAAAGAGTTGCATGACATCACACATATATTACTCCCCACTATAGATAATCTTAGATCAGCGGAGTTCATGGGTGTCTAGAACAATGGGGCGGCGAACACAAAGAGTGTCAACCACAAGGACCGGCGTGCCTAGGCTATGGGATCCAGAGCATTTATGCTTTTGTGCATGTATCATCGTGTAGTAGGAGCTCAGAGATTAAAGCCACTTGTTCAAGTTTGGCTCTTCCAATGTAGGTTCGCGGACAAGCTACTGCCTTGTTTTAAGTCCTCTTACAGTACTCCTACTATCTCCTACACGCAGCTCCGTCGGATCGACCCGAGCCTGAGCCAGCGCATGAGCACGCCATGGGCAGTGCACAGTCACAGTCCCTCTTTCAGGAGCGGCAATCTGTAAGTATTTGCCCTCTTATCTTCATTGCTCACTTTATTTTCCACATTTAGTACTTTTATGAGTTCTATCATGTCATACCGTAGGCCTACATGGAGTACACACGCCAGGAGACTATGGCGTGGCACGAGAGCCTTCATGCATACCATCGGGAGAGGGATCGCAGGATGCAGCACACTCTTGAGGAAATGGCGGCCGGCAGGGTTATTGCAACCAGCAGCATCTCCTCCACCACAACCAAGGTTGCCTACCTTTGAGGAGTTTCTGGCACAGAACGCTGGCCCCTCACCGGTTAGTTCATCCCCAATCTATTCACCCAAAGCATATCATGCCTTTCAACATAGTCATATATCTCGTTAACATGTCTTTTCAACATCCAGGGAACCAGTGGATCAACCGTTGGTGGTGGTCTTCGCAACACTCCGAAGTGACGGAGCTCGACCACTCCGATCCACGGAGGCGGAGGTGGTGGCGGTCTTGGCAGTAGCGCTGCCGCTAGCAGTGATGACCTGGGCTTCGGCGGGCTTGGCAGTGACGACCTCCACGGTGCTCGACGTCCTGGCGCTTAAGCCTTTGGGTGACTTGTGGTGATGATACACTTGATGCTTCTTATGTTGTGAGATGCTTATGCTTGTGAGATGCTTCTTATGTTGTGAGGTGATTAATTGTTATGTTGTGAGATGCTTATGCTTGTGAGATGCTTATGCTTCATGATGCTCAGTTTATTTATGCATATGTGATCAGTTTGTCTATTTGCATATGTGCTGGATATATGCTGCATATATTGTATTGAATTGACCTGAAAAGAAACAGAAAAAAGAAAGAAAAACAGACACAAACTATGCCGACGGCTATGCCGTCGGCATAGTGCTGGCGTGAACTCCCAGTGGCTGACACGTGGCAGCTATGCCGACGGCCTAGTCGTCGGCATAGTTTTAAACTAAGCCGACAGCTAGGCCGTCGGCATAGCTGCCACGTGTCAGCCACTGGACATTCCTAGGTCAAGGCTATGCCGTAGGCCTAGCCATCGGCATAGGTTAAAACTACGCCGACGGCTAGGCCGTCGGCATAGCCCTGACCCAGGAGGAACAACTGCGTGACATGTGGCACCTTTATGCCGACGGCCTAGCCGTCGGCTTAGTTTAAAACTATGCCGACGGCAAGGCCGTTGGCATAGAGGTGCCACGTGTAGCGCAGCTGTTGGTTAGCACTTGATGGCGGCGACTGTTAGGCGGGGACGTTGCCGACGGCCGAGGCCGTCGGCATAGATGTACGGACACCGTGGGGATAGGATCTATGCCGACGGCCTCCCAGGCAACGCCGACGGATATGTTGCGGAGGGCCCTATGCCGACAGGGGCCGTCGGCATAGGCTTTTCCCCGACGGGAATCAGGGCTATGCCGACGGCCAGGGCCGTCGGCATAGGGGGCGATTTTGGTAGTGCTTATGAAGTACGAGAGTACTTCTTATGTTAGCAATCAATACGTTTGATAAGAGGCAAGGGTGTGCGGCTAGCGGAGGGGAGCCGACGACGGAGTAAAGCGGGCGACGTCGGGATGGTGGGGGATGGCGGCCAGCGGTTAGTCGCAAACCGAATAACACTTAACACAAAGCTATTTGACCGTAGATAAAGTTCAGAATACTTTCTCAGAGAATTTCCGGGTACTCCCTTTTTAAAATAAATGCACTTTTTTTTTTTGAAACATCAACTATATATTTAAATGTGTAGACTTCTAATAGCATATCAACATTCTAGAGCTGACATAATATATGAAAGTGTGACGGGTTTAAAAACTCTAGCCACGCAAATTCATACACCACACCACTATCATTTTATGAACGATGGCACAGAAAGGTACATGAGCGCAAAAGCACGAAAGCACGGATTATAGAGCGAAGTACCAACAGCTGCATGTCCTGTTAAGGTACGGTTGGTGCCAAGCTATGTTGCAAGTCCTACCCTGGACCTCATGCGGCAGATTGACAGAGAAATATCAAGCAGAAATGCATGAAAGCTCCAGATCACATAGCTAGGTACTAATAGCCCTTGATCATAATGCCGTCAAGAATCCACCGAAATACGTATTGTCACGCTCAAAAGTACTAGTGCTAGATCACACCAGTCGCTACCCAGAACACTGTTACTCGACTAGGCCAAAAAGTACTAGTTCTATGCATTTATGTTTTTTCACTAAGGCCAAAGGCTATATGGCGTATATCAGTAGAAATTAAGAGCACTCTCGGTGCACTTGTCAGACATACTAGATTTACAAGGAGATAGGTAAAACATGTGATGGATATGTTCAGGTAAGTTTTGCATTAACTTACGGCACATAACTATAAGGTGATTTTTGATAAAAGAACATTCATATATTGACTATTAGAAAAATTAAGCACAACTTACTCCTTTAAAAGATGTTGAAGTACCCGCCTTCTGGGGCCATCTGTGCTCTCAACCGCCCTCCTTGTTGTCCAATCGAGCTGGGAGCGCACCGCGGCAGGCACGGCGCCCTCCCTGCCGGCCGACCACATAATAGAACAGTTCTGTACTTGTTGTTTCGGCGCTAGCAGGGCTGCTGTCGCTTGGTGCCATCTCATGCGTTTGCCTATGTGGACAGAAATGTCAGGGGTTCTGGGAATACAAAAAAAGTTAACTAATACATTTCACTCATGAAGGCTACAGTCTGCCCTACACCTGCTTCACATATGTCCGAGTTCGTTCTGGGAAGTTGCCGAACAGACAGCGATATGAGTCACCTGAGAAAAAACTATATTCGGGGTGTAGTCGTATGACTTTCATTTATGATTACACAGATACTTTCGGTTGCAACTATATAGAAAATGGACCCACACGTTAGCAACACAATTCTGGACCTCATTATTTTCTCCGACGTCATCTCCCATGAATAATTAAGCCTGGAGCGTTGGAACAGACTACTGGAAAAGATCATTGGCATACTATGTGAACTTGAGATGTAGTTCCCACCCACATTCTTTGACATCATGGTACATCTACTGATTCACATTGTCTAGGACATCACAAAGCTAGGACCACTATTCCTTTGCAACATGTTCCCATTTGAACGTTGAATGAAACCCTCAAACGAGACGTTCTTAGAATATACCATCTCGATGGAAGCATCATCTAAGACTTTCTAGTTGTAAGTAATCTCCTTTGCGAACACAACCTAAAAGGCGACAAACATATAGGTCTGCCCCAGAATCAGCATGTTGGCTGGCTGGAAATGCCTATAGAATGATCAAATAGATGTATGGTGAGCTGCAATTGTATGTACATGTACGTTATTCAGAAACAACTCTACATTGCCAAATCTCATCTCGGACGTTAGGTTCCAGGACTGATCGCGCCTCCTCTGAAACACTAGCATGCTTGGCTATAAATAACATGGAAGAGTTTTAACTGCATATAGCATATGTCTAGTGTATTAATACTACATATTTGTATAATTATCACCTCGTATAAATGACAACAAGTGTGATAGATTAGTGTAATTATTTGAGACGCCTTCTGTATGGTAACACTGTTTTGGGAGGTTGGTCGAGAATTTGGCTTATCAAAAAATAATAATAACATTATGCTTATTTTGATTGAAACACCTCCCATAAAGTTTTGAACAGCAAAAATCCAAAAATCATCATAAAAGTAATGTAGCAGCGTAATCTGACTTGATGATGAATAATCTCTACCAATCACAATACTGATATGCTGGTCATGTCGACATTAGCGCAAACACGTTAATCTCATCATACTATGGAACGAAGGATTAAGCTCGCCTCTACACGTACGTACATATCAGGCATCAGAAGTGATTGATTCCTCCTGCACAAAGCTAGCTAGGCTGGTTGATTCGGTGCCGGCTCAACACGTAGGTAGAGTGTACAGAGGAGGAACGATGGCACAGAAAGGTACACGAGCGCAAAAGCACGAAAGCACCGGATCATACAGCAAAGTACCAACAGCTGCCTATCCTGTTAAGGTACGGTTGGTGCCAAGCTATGTTGCAAGTCCTACCCGGAACCTCATGCGGCAGATTGACAGAGAAAGATCATGCAGAAATGCATGAAAGCTGCAGATCACATAGCTAGGTACTAATGGCCTTTGAACGTAGTGCCGTGAAGAATCCACCGAAATACGTATTGTCACGCTCAAATGTACTAGTGCTAGATCACATCAGTCGCTTCCCAGAACACTGTTACTCGACTTGCCGAAAAGTACTAGTTGTTTGCACTTATGTTTTTTCACTAAGGCCAAAGGCTATATGGCATATTCAGTAGTAATTAAGGGCATTCTTGGTGCACTTGTCTGGCACACTAGATTTACAAGGAGATAGGTAAAACATATGATGGATATGTTCAGGTACGATTTGCATTAACTTACAACACATGATTATAAGGTAATTTTTGATAAAAGAAAATTCATAAATTCACTATTATAAAAATTAAGCACAAATTACCACTATAAGAGCATCTCTAGCAGACCCCATAAAAAGACCGGACCCGTATAATTCCGGTAACTATATGGGTTCGGCCCGTTTTTCTGGCCAGAATAGAAACCGCACCCGCGGCCCGGCCTGTAAATATTTTACCGCGGCCCGCAAAAACTCTCATTGCGTCAGCATAAATGCGGTTTCACCGCTCGGATGCGGGTCAAACCCCATCCGCCTCCGCCGCGGTTCCCCTCCCCCTCCGACGCTGCCAAAGCCATGGACGACTATGGTAGCTCCGGGGATGAGGCGCAGAGCTGCCGCCGCATCAGATCTGATGCCGCGCGCAAGCGGGGCGCGCACGGTGGCTCAACAGCGGTAGCCGGCCGCCGCCAGCGTTCGACCGCGAGCTCGCCCACCGCCGTCGCGCCTCCTCCGGCTCGTCTGCCACGGGGAGCTCATCTGCGGGCGCATCAAGCCCGAGGGTCACTTCGGTGAAGCGGGAGCCGGAGGAGCTCGGGCCGCGCGCCGTCAAGCTCGAGGCCGACGCGCCGCCGCGTCAAGGCGTGATCGGGCCCGAGGACTACCTTCCCCCCGGGGCAGGAGGAGCTCCTCGAGCGCGTTGTCCTGGAGTGGTCGGCGAGGCAGGAGGAGAAGGTTGAAGAGCGCCACCGCCGCAAGCTCGAGTACGAGCACATGTTCCTCCAGACGGGCGCCGCAGCGTCGCAGGCGCACACGCCAAGGAGGCTGACATGCGCTTGATAAAGGTGGAGCAAGCAAAGTTCTTCATCGACCTCGACTCCTCCGACTCCGATTGAGCGCCGCCGTTGGTGCTACCGCACGAGCTCCGATGAGCTCAATTTTGTGTAGTCGTACGGTAGCTTAGGTCCGGCGTAGCTCCAGTGAGCTTTTATGTAATATATGCATGCTGTCTACGAAAGATCTGCCCCTATGTGAAGAAGAATGATGTATGCTCCGGAAAGTTTTTATTTAAATTTCTTGCACGAAACTTGTTTTTTAAATTTTACGGGTTTGGATACAGTTTCTGATCTACTGTGGCGCTTTCGAGTCTGTATAAACGCCCCCACGCGAACTGTAAACTGCGTTTGCAGTTTCGCAGAATAGGGGTTCTGCTAGGAGTACCTACCTTCTGGGGGCGTCTTTGCTCTCAAGCGCCTCCTTATTGTCTAATCGAGCTGGGAGCGCACCGCGGCAAGCATGGCGCCCTTCATGCCGGCGATTGCGTAATACAGTGCCTAATTGCCCCGCCGATGGATCCCATAATACTAATATTTTAAATAGTGGGATATGAAAAATAACGACGGTCCTTCAAATCAGCTATAGTAGGTTATAGCGGACTATTTGTAAAGACGACCATTTGACCGCACTCTTTTGAAAGGGCTATAGCGGTCTGCTATAGCCGGCTATTTAAAACTATGCATAATACGACTGTTGTGTACTCGTTGTTTCGGCGCTAGCAGGTCTGTCGCGTCACTTGGTGGCATCTCGTGCGTTTGTCTATGTGGACGGGACTGTGTGGGATTCTCGGAATCTCTGTAATTACTAAGCTTCCATTATTTCCTTGCCTCTGGTGGCTGGAGGGTTGTGGCGAATTGCTCCCTGTCGCGGTCGCCTGGATGACATGATCTAAGGCTGTCATTGGCTCCGATGTCCTAATGTGTTGCTAATTTCTTGAGGATTTCGGAGCTTGTTAGCTGTTCAGCAACACTCTTCAAATGAGATCTAGCCACATCCTTCAATTAATTGCTCTTTTGTCAGCCTACAGACATCACCGTTCACCAACGGTGCATAGCTTTTTGAGAAAGGTTGGATTTTTTTTTAAACTCAAAATGAAACATCAAGTGGACACAAACACAATGAGCACACACCCGGCCTCTGCATAGCTGGGATCCAAACAGCCAACACTAACGCACACACACAAATAAGCATGCCAACAAATAGCAAAGTCATACAAGACCAAAGCTATGAGTAAGCGAGAAAAGAAATTAAAAAACCCGAAGCGATCAAAGCAGCGATCGACAAACTACAACAACGACTTTATCCGCACCACCTATCTTTGGACAACACAAGGACAATGAGGATCTTCAACAGCAACGCCTTCAAGAAGGAAAGGACCAGATCCAACCATCAAAGGTCAGAATCTAGACTTTCACCATGAAAAACGAGTCCAAGCATATCCACAATGCCTTCAACAAGGTAACAGTCAATAGCTAAGTGTATATAAAGGACAGTGATGATTCTCAACGCCTGCCTAAAGCAAAGGTAACACCACGAGCGCGCAGTCCAAATGGCATCTGGTGTCAAGACCATTCCCGAGAGCGTCTGTAGCTTCGAACCATCGCTGTGGAAGGACTTCTTCATTCATTACAAGCCAGAGCCACTTTCGGTATATAAACTATTTTTTTACAGAATTAGCCTCCATACTGCGTCTACTGTGTCCAGTCCTGAACTGCATCCTATCAGCTGCGTTACCCTTTCTCAAATAGAGTATGCTTTTCAACTGCTGGAACAAACTCCGGTATAATCTAAAGCTTATATCCTAGTGTAATCCTATCTCCTAGTCGTTGCGCTAGTCGTCTTTACACAAACATAAGAAAAGGAAAATAGGAAAACAAGTCTGGATGCTAGGCCATGATTCCTACATGTAGACTTAGCCATGGCGCGTGGGACTTTTAACTACTTTTTTGAACTACATGTTGGTCTATGTGGAAATAAAAAGAACTTTTTTAACTACTTGCATGGCATGTACTATTAGTTAAAAAAGCATTTTAACTATGTGATGCGGAACAAATAAAAGAGTACTAACTAAAGAAACAAGAGAAAAAACTCCATGGATAGAAAAAAGAAAAAGAGAAAACTTCACAGCAGGGATCTCGAAGCACGGGAGTGTTCAACTGCAAAATTATTGAGTTAGGGTTGTTTACGAGTTTATTTCCTGGTAAACATGACCGAGTACCCACCTGTATATATTTTTGAGCACCTTTCATAATATTCTGTATCATCATGCGCTGTAATGCTTTGTTGGTATTATGTTAATGAAAGCTTTCATGTCAGCCCATAGGTTTAAGTGATCAGTTTGATTAAATATTAACAAATACATTTATGCAGAGGTCAGAAGAATGGATCAAGGACAGAACCCATAAACTGAAGGGAGATATTCATATGTTGTTTGAGAATCATAGTAACACGATAGATAGAATGAACTTAGTGGATGTAATCCAACGCCTTGGAATAGAACACCTCTTTGAGGAGCAGATAGCTACTGCCCTAAGTGACATCCATGAAAGTGAATTCAATAGCTCGAGCCTCCAAGAGATTTCTCTTTGTTTCCGCCTTCTCAGGGAGCATGGAATCTGGGTATCTCCAGGTATCCATTTACATATACAAATGTCAGATGCCTTGCATAAGCGCCTTAATTGTGAAAATGAGTTAACATTTATTTTTCTTGTAGAAGTATTCAAGAAGTTCAGGGGTGAAGATGGGACATTCGATGACTATGTAACAAGCGATCCCAAGGGACTCTTTTGTCTCTACAATGCAGCATACGTTTTAATCCATGGCGAGCTGGAACTCGAAGAGGCCATCTCTTTCGCAAGGCATCATTTGGAATTATTGGCACCCAGCCTCACGTCCCCTTTTGCAGAGCAAGTCAAACGTGCACTTCATGTACCACTACCAAGGACCTATAGGAGGCTGGAGGCATTGCGCTACATGCCAGAATACGAACAAGAAGCAGGGCACAATCCAATAATTCTAGAGCTCGCAAAGCTAGAATTTAACCTCCTCCGGGCTGTCCACTTGAAGGAGCTCAAAGCTATCTCTGAGTATGTTCTTTCACATATATCAATCAAACAGTACATATACATATGTGTGCACACTTGTTTCGTCCGGACTACCTATCAATTTAGATCAGTATACGTGGATTTTGCAGGTGGTATAATGATCTTTCTGGATACGTGGAACTAACTTTTGCCCGGGATCGTGTGGTGGAGTGCTACCTTTGGGGATACTCTTTGTTCTATGAGGAAGAGTATGCGCTTGCACGAATGATCTTTGCTAAGTTAACTTTTTTGCACACACTGTTAGATGACACCAATGATGTTGGTGCCACCTTAGAGGAGTATCGGATGCTAGACACAGCCATACAAAGGTTATTTTCTCTCTCGCAAATCAGTCTTTGTGGATAACAATATTTAGTGCCAGCGACAATGGTGGAATTCGATGATGCTTGTTTGAACTAACTAATTTGTCATGCAGATGGGACAAGAGCGCCATTTATCTTGTACCAGGGTACCTGAAGAAATTCTATAATAAACTACTAATCTGCTTTAAGGAGTTCGATGATGAATTGCGACTCAATGGGAGATATTCGATTGATCACATCAAGGAGGTGAAAAAAATATCTATCTCAATTAAATTGATGGTTCAGAAGAAAAATATAAACTACCGACTGTCTCCAAACATTTATATTTAGGATTTTATATGGCACGTGAGCATTACGAATGACCCATCAAGATCTGGCCGTAAAAGCTTTGTGGTGGGTAGTAAACATGCCTAACAAATTTAGTAGCTATAAAAGATCATAAATATATAGAAGGTTTGTAAAAGAACTAGGTTAGGTCGATTCTTTTTCAGCCAGTAGAAAAATAAAGTAGAAGACCTCGCGCCTCCCTCCCTCCCTCCGCGTTGTCTCCCGCGAGGCGGCCCGGAGGCCTACCCAAACCCTCGCCGCCGCCCAGGGGCGCGGCCGGGCGAAGCCCTGCTGTTGCCGGCGGCAGCAGGGCCCCTTTGTCTCCCCGCTCGGGCGGTGCTGGCACGGGCCGGCGCCCCGGGCCGGGTCGTAGCGCTGCAGCCTGGCTCCATGGCGGCGCGGCGGCCTGGGGCGGCGGTGCGAGGAGGGCGCGGCGGTGGGTGGCGGCGGCGTTGGGAGATGGTGGCGGCGGCGACCTGTGGCGGCTGCGGCAGCGGCAGAGGAGCCGACGGCAGCGGCGGCTGTTGGAGGTGGCGGGAGGAGATAGCTGCGGCGGTGCTAGGAGGGCTCGGCGGCGGCTAGGCTAGGCTAGGGTTAGGACCGACTTGCGATAGATACCATGTAGAAGACAGTGTTTAGGCCGTGCAACACAACTGCATTGATCGGTTCACTGGGCACGCATATATGATGTATAAGCTGGGGGCCGCAACCTCAACTATAAACGAAAACTAGGAGGTGGGCCTACGACACAATATACATGCACAATATATTCAACAGGATTAACGAAGATGGATAATTTCTCAATATTAATTTTGGGCTATCATATTAAAATGGTGTGGATAAGTCTCAGTTGACTGATACTTCACCAAGTCTTAATCAAGTGGCATAACATGTAAGAAAGAAAGAAAAACTAAAGAAGAAAATTTTGCACGGTACGAATATAGTGTCAACTGAGACTTAACCAAGTCTCAGTCAACTGAGATGTTGCAAGACTGATACTAAAATAGCTCCTATTTTTGGGATCTTTTTTTGTTTGCAAGTCCCATTTTTGGGATGCTAAAGTGAAGGAAATTGTCTCTCTGCATACAACTCCTTCCAATGTACCCACACACACAACCTTACCACTAGGCTGGCTTTGTAGAAGTTGCGGAACATAAAAAACTACTCCCTCCGTTCGGAATTACTCGTCGAATAAATAAATGTATCTAGATGTATTTTGGTTGTAGATACATCCAATTTTGTGACAAGTAATTCCGAACGGAGGGAGTAGATCATACCCTAAGTGTTGGGGTGAGAATCGGTTGTCATATACTTTCATAATAGTATTTGATTATTAAATATGAATATTTGAATGAATAATATGAAACTTGAAACTAAAACAACGTGTAGTTTATCGTTGTTAATTATCGAGGTGAGCCTTCCCATGCATGTTTGCACGTTGAGATGTGTCCTTTTCATGCATGTTTACATGATTAGGTGACGTTTGTGCATGTTGAGAGAAATATAATAATGGCCGCTAGCTATTTACATATAAAAGAGAAAAGATTTGCGATCAAATTAGAAAACCTGGAAAAGATTGTGCTTCGTTAACCGCTATCGTGCATGCATGCAGTTCCAACAGCAGTCCAGTTGTTATGTCCAAGAATCAGAATGGTTACGCAGTAATCACAAGCCCAGATTTGAAGATAAATTGCATTTGGCTGCCATGTCCACGGGCGTTGCAGGGCTCTGCGTGTACACGATGGTTTGCATGGGTGATGAAATGCCTAAGAGAGCACTGGAGTGGGCACCTGGCTACCCTGATGTCGTCATGGCATGCGCCAAGATTGGGCGCCTGATGAATGACCTTGCTGCTTCATCCAAAGTACGTACTACGTGTACTCAACTGTACTTTATGTGTGGTTAGTCGCTCCCATAGCACCAACCATATCTTCTTTGTACGTAATTAAAACTGAGCAGTTTTAACATTGTCCCTCTTACTCATACGAGAGGTAAGAGTATAAAATAGATCTAATCCATTGATCCTATTAATTAGTGACTTGATTAATTCTTGAAAAAATTTTGCATGGCCGCCCCTCTTACCTCTTCTTTTTCACATGAGAGGTAAGAACACATAATAATAGATCTTTCTTTTTTTTGAAAAGGGGGTTTTACCCCAGCCTCTGCATCAGAAAGATGCATATGGCTCATATTATTAATAAAAATATCCAGCAACAAGTCTCCAAGTCTCGAAGTATGAAATAAACAAACACTCATAAGAGCTAAACAGAAAGCCACAACCGGCTGGCAAATAAAAATAGGAGCACTACATGCCTATCCTATTACATGACCGCCATCCAAACTGGTTGAAAATATCCCGAGCTACCATCTCCCATCGGGTAGACACAGTAACCAAACGCTCCCTGGCCTCCGTCGGAGTGAGTAGGGACCACATACGGATCAACGTTGTGGCCCTGAAGATAACCTGCAAAAAGTGAATGTTCGTTGATCTGTTAAAAACCAAATCATTTATGCAGTTCCAGACTACCATAATAAAGCACAAACGCCAACACGAATGTGCCTCGCTGTATCGGAGTCAACCCCATCAAGCCACGTTCCAAATAACATGTTGATGGAAGTAGGCGGATTAATATTAAAAGAAATATGAATCGACCGCCATAGAATCTTAGCCAGCGGACAATCAAGAAAGAGGTGTTTGATAGTTTCGTTATGGTCACAAAAACTACATCTAGCAGAACCCACCCAATTGCGTTTTGCCAGATTATCCTTAGTCAAAATAACTTGTTTATGCACGAACCACATAAACACTTTGATTCGCAAAGGTACCTTTACTTTCCAAACATGCTTCGAGGAAGGAATGACGCTAGAGTTTATGACATCCAGATACATGGATTTGACCGAGAACACGTCATTCTTAGTTAGTTTCCAATACAACTGATCTGGCTGCTGAGACAGCTGGACATCCATCAAACGTCTTACAAGATGAAGCCAGGCCTCCCAACGATTTCCAACTAGCGTCCTCAGAAAACTAATATTGAGGGGAGTGGATTGTAGAACGGTTGCAACGTAAGCTTCTCTACGTTGAACAACGTTGTACAGAGTAGGATATTGAAGTGCAAGGGGAGTCTCCCCAAGCCACGTATCCTCCCAGAACCTCGTATTAGCTCCATTTCCGACTAAGAACCTTGTCATGTTGAAAAAGAGTGGCTTGACTCTCATCAAGCCTTTCCAAAATGGTGAGTCAGTCGGCCTCACTGTCACCTGGGCCAAGATTTTAGACTGAAGATACTTATTTCGCAAAATCTGAGCCCAAGTAGCCTTCGTCTCGGACGAAAGTTTAAACAACCACTTGCTAAGGAGACATCTGTTTTTGACTTCCAGATTTTCAATACCTAGACCCCCTTGGTTCTTCGGCCTACAGATTATATCCCATTTTGACTTCCAGATTTTCAATAGACCCCCTTGGTCCTTCGGCCTACAGATTATATCCCATTTAGCAAGCCTATATTTCGTTTAAGCTCATCACTCTGCCAAAAGAATCGAGATCGATAGAAGTCTAGCCTCTTGCTGACACCCACCGGGACCTCGAAAAAGGATAGGAAAAACATAGGCATACTCATGAGGGCCGAATTAATCAAAATTAATCGCCCTCCATATGACATGAGCTTCCCTTTCCAACAGCTCAGTTTTTTCTCAAAATGATCCTCGATGCATTTCCACTCTTTGTTAGTCAGCTTACGATGATGAATGGGTATACCTAAATACATGAACGGTAACGTGCCCAATTCACATCCAAACAATTGTTTATATGCCTCCTGGTCATCATTAGCTCTTTCAAAACAGAACAATTTGCTCTTGTGGAAGTTAATTTTGAGCCCGGACAATTGTTTAAATAAGCATAACACAAGCTTCATGTTTCTCGCTTTCGCCAAGTCGTGCTCCATAAAGATGATAGTATCATCAGCATACTGAAGGATGGAGATACCGCCATCAACTAGATGCGGAACAAGGCCACCTACCTGCCCCGCATCCTTAGCCCGTCCTATTAAAATATTCAGCATATCAACCACTATGTTGAATAGGATCGGTGACATGGGATCTCCTTGCCTTAACCCTTTGTGTGTCTGAAAATAGTGACATATATCGTCATTCACTTTAGTCCCTACACTCCCTTTTTGCGTAAAGGATTCAATCAGGTTTCTCCAGGCGGTGTCAAATCTTTTCATACGCAAAGCCTGTTGAAGGAAAGGCCATTAACTTTATCGTATGCTTCTTCAAAATCCACTTTAAAAACAACGCCATCTAGTTTTTTTGAGTGAATCTCATGGAGCGTTTCATGCAAGACAACAACCCTTTCAAGGATATTTCTATCTGGCATGAAAGCAGTCTGGGACAGTTGCACAACTGAATGCGCAATCTGCATAAGTCTGTTCGTCCCAACCTTGGGGAAGATTTTGAAACTAACATTAAGCAGACATATAGGCCTGAACTGCTCAATGCGAACGGCCTCTGTCTTCTTAGGAAGAAGAGTTATCGTTCCAAAATTCAGCTTAAAGAAATGAAGCTGTCCATTAAAAAATTCATGAAACATCGGCATCAGGTCTCCCTTAAGGAAGTGCCAACACTTTTTATAAAACTCCGCCGGAAACCCATCCGGTCCTGGAGCCTTATTATTTTCCATTTGTGCAATGGCCTCAAACACCTCTTTCTCCGTAAAGGGAGCAGTCAAAATCTCATTCTCGTCAGTCTCAAGTTGAGGAACATCCTCAACCCTTGACTCATCTAAAGACACAAAATTCTCTTCCGGAGGTCCAAACAACCGCTTATAATAGTTGGTAATGTAAACTTTCAGGTTTCTTGACCAACTATCGTTCCTTCGTCTTGTTCTAATTGGAAAATTCTCTTTTTACGATGCTTCCCATTAGCAATCATATGAAAGAATTGAGTCTTATCCTCGCCTTGGACGATTTTGCGAACCTTAGCTCGCAACGCCCACTTCAATTCCTCCTCGCGAAGAAGCTCTTTCAGCCGCAACTCAGCCTTCATCTTAGTTTCCAGCTCACTGGTACCTAAGATAGAAGTTTCAGCTTTTACTTCAAGGGTCTGAATAAGTAGAAGGAGTTGCTCCTTCTCCGCCTTATATATCCCATGCGTATACTTAGCCCATCCACGAAGGAACCTTGATTTGAGTCATTGATTTAACTAAGTAGTGGTCTGATTAACTCTTACCTTTCATGTGAAAAAAGAGGGTAAGAAAAAACATGTTAAAATTATTGTTAACTCTTATCTTCTTACCTCACATATATAAAGAGGAGATAAGAGCGACCATGTTAAAATTTGCCAAACTGAAACTAACCCAGTGGCGTGCGTGAATTAACCCCTGAGCTATTTGCAGCCCCGGGACAGCAGGGACGTGGCCAACTGCGTGGAGTGTTACATGAGCGAGCACAAGGTCACAGAGGATGTCGCCTTTGCTGCCATCGATTCCATGATCGAAGATGAATGGAAGATCACCAACCAAGCTCGCTTCCAACATGGCCGTGAGCTGCTGCCGGCGGTGCAACGGGTTAACAACTTCACTCTCAGTCTGCCGGTGTACTATGGCGACAGGAAAGATGCCTTCACCTTCAGCTCGCATCTTGACGACATCATCAAGAGCCTATTCGTCAAGCCCATCCCCATCTAGCTAGCTACTGCTCTGTGTGTCGTACATATAGTGTTTCTGTGTGTGCTGTGTACGTACGTGTTCATGCGTTGCATGCGAGATGCACCCAAATGTCTGAGTGATTAATAACTTGCTATTATGTGTGATTTGGCAAATCCACGTACACATAGTATGAGCGATTAATAAGTTCATCCCCATCTTCACGAAGTTCTTTTCAGAAAAATCTTACATGCAGAGTAGAAGGGACTGGATAGAGTATATTCATTTGAGTCCATATATTTGTTATATCACTTCTGCTTCGGTACAACCCCAATAAACACATCAACGAATGTGATCTCTTCATACCCCTTGATAATAAGGGGGTACGTCGCGATGAGCCGGCCGATTGGCGGACGACCAGTTCGCCCTGTGAAATATGTCCCGAAAAGAATAGTGCTAGGTGAGGTTTCGAACACACGATCTCTGCTGCAAAGAGCGAGCTGATAGCCAGTATAACTAACAAACGCTTGTGACTATTATCCAATGCAATGTTTTAAAGGAAGCTAATAGGAGCGTCAGATCCTGAAAACAAATGCGAAACATTGTTCTGAACAAGTGAATATTTCTTAGAACACGAATATTTTCCAAAAGTTGTGAACAAAAAAAATTAAACTCAAACATTTCTTTAAACTCTCGAACTTCTTTTCGAATTTTGAACATCTTTGAGATGCGAACATTTTTTAAAACACGAACAAAATTTTAAGAATAGGAGGTACTATAGCGAACATTTATATCGAAACAAATATTTTTTGTATTTCGAACATTTTTCAAGAATGTGATAACTTTTTGAAAACATGACCGATTTTTGAAAACCGGTGGGTACTGTACCAGACTTTGTTTTTATAAAGCAATCATTTTTTCAGATTTTTGATCATTTTTCAAGACCCAAACAATATTGAAATTCCTGAAAAAAATAAAATAGGAATATTTGTCATAAAAATGGGAATACTTTTTGAAATTTTAACAAATTTTGGAAGAAGGACATAAATTTAAATTTTCAAGCACTTTTTTCAGTGCAAGAACATAATTTTGGAATTCTGAACATTTTTTGAAAAATTGGATATATGGAAAAAAGAAAATAAAGTTGAAAAATTATTAAAGAAACATAAAAAACGAAAAAGGAAGAAAAGTAAAACGATAAAGAAAAAGAAAAGACGGAGAGCAAGAAACTGAAAACCAGTAAAACCGGTTAGACAAAAAACGGATCCTGTCGCACTTGCATTATCTCATAATTAGGCCGGCCCATCTCATTCGCTTGGTCGCCCGCCTATGTGCGAATGTGCCGCAATTTGTCGCGGAGAGCCACAAATAGAGATTTCCACCGTATTTGGCGCCGTCAGCTTTTCCTCAACTTTTGAATCTTTTCCCATTCTTGAACTTTGTTTTTCAACTTCTTTTAGTGAATTATTCTTGAAAGTCTACAAACTTTTAAATTGTTTTTTACAAAATTAATGAAATTTTCGTATATATACAAATTTCGTTCCAAAAAGATTCAAAAATTTGACAAAAAGTTCACGAATAGCTAGATTTTTTTTAAATCTGGTAATTTTAGAAAAAAATATGAAAAAAGAGATCAATGATTTTTAAATCCCAGGACACTTGGGTCGGCCCAACACGCACCCGACGGGAGCGAGGTCGTCACCTAGTTGGGCCAAGGCCTAAACTTTTTGTTTTCATTCCTATTTTTCATTTTTATTATTTTTCATTAATTGATTTTTGTCCTTTCTGAAGTTTATTAATCCTTGTCAAATTTACTCAGAAAATAAAATATTATTTGGAATGCCAAAAAATGTTATTGTTTTCAAATATTGGTTACAATTTTAAAAAATGTTTACTTTTTAAAAAATATTTTCTTCATAAATTAAGAAACGTTTGCATTTTCAGAAAATTTGATAATTTTTCAAATAAAATAACTGAAATTTGTGTTCAACGTCAATTGTTTAGAACTTGTTAAATTTTTTGGAAAATTTGCTCACGTTTGTTAAATTTTTAATTTGAAATTTCAAAATTGTTGAAATTTTTAAAGAAATGATTGGGACACAAGAAAATATTCATGTTGATTGATAACGACGAAAATTGTAAATAACAGAGTCGCAATTAGAAAAAACTAAGTGCATAGAGATGCACCGCTCTGGCCTAGTCTAGCACACCCCTCTTAAGTGGTGATTTTTTTTGGACTATGGATAAATGACTCTAACTTGTTGCACTAGCCTAGCACAAACATATTAGGCATATGGTAGTTTTGAACGACTTCTGACACAATTTTCAAATTGCGACAAGTCCAGTCATTTATCATCCCTTTTCATCGAAAAAACTCTAGAAAATGCAAAACTTATCGAAAACCCGAAAAAAAAACTTGGCATGATGGCTTGAATTGGTCATATAAGAACATGAAAAAGGGCCATTTAAGGATGTCCAGAAACGAGGTGCTCCTGGGGCGGACCCTTCTGGCCTACCAAAACACTCTTTGTTGAACATGGTATTCTTTTGGAAATCTTAGGACTAACCTCAACTGTTGCAATAGATGGGCATGCTCATGGTACGCATCCATGTCTAGCTTGAACGACTTCTGACACCATATGCACGTCGTGACACGTCCGGTCAATTATTGGCCTATTTCACAAGGAAAACTCCAGAAAACTTAAAACTTGTCAAAACCCAAAGAACTTGGCATGATGCCTTAAATTGGTCATAAAATCTATTGAAAAAAATTGGAACCATTTCAAGTATGTCAACAAACAACGTGCTTTTAGACGGAGCCTTCTTGCTTACGTGAAAACCCTTTGTTAAACATGGTCTATTTCTGGACATCCTTAGAATGACCCCAACTTTTACAAAAGGTAGGCATGCCATTGATAGGCACCCATGTCAGGTTTGGATGATTTCCGACATCATATGCAAGTTGCGACACGTCCGGCCATTTATGATGCCCCCTCCCTCCCACTTATATAAGCTTGGCTTAGCAGCCTGAGATGGCGCTAGCGAGCTAGCATAGCGCGAGTGTACATGCTTTTTTCACTAGGTTTTCTTAATATTTTGGTCGACTTAATTTCGAATTTAATATATCCACAAATAAATAAATAAAAAATATTTTCATATTTCTAAAAAGTTCAAGAATTTTAAAATAATCATGTATTTGAAAAAAAATCATAGAGCTACAATTCTTTTGAATTCGAAAACAATTGATGTGTTTTAATAGTTGCATGAATTTAAAACATATTCATGAATTCTATTTTTTTCATGAATTAAAAAAAGGTGTGCAAATTTGCAAAGAATGTTAGTAAATTAATAAATTGTTCCTGATCTTTAAATTTTTTGATGTATTTGGAAATACTTTCTTGAAATAACAAAATGTTCATGAATTTAAATAAATGTCCCTGAATTTAAAGATGTTCATAAATTCATAAAAGTTCATCAATTCCAGAGTTTTCACGAATTCCAAAAATAGTTCATGAACTCAAATTTTTTTAACAAATTTTAAAATAGTAAATGGATTTTAAAAGTTTACGAATTTTGAAAAAAATCACAATTTTGGAACATGATCATGAATTTGAAAAAGGTTCATTATTCAAAGATGAAACAAAAAAGAAAATTGAAGGAAAAAGTAAATATAAAAACTCAGAAAACAAAATCATAAAAACTGGTGAAATAAAAACCTTTTTTGGGTGCTCTTGCTGCTTGCTGCTAACTGCTCGAACTGGTCTTGAAAATCTGTAGGCGTTACCTACTCTAATGGTTGCAACAGGCAATATATAGCATTTCCGCTATTGCCTACTTGCTTCTAGAAAAAAAATGTTTTGCCTACTTTTTTCTGAAAAGAAATAAATAAAGCCTACTCTTTTAGCAAAGTGCGCTAGGATTTACAGGTATTACATTTGTATCATGTGGACTGCCTAGCCAAATGTGCCTCCCTTGAGCAAGGGAAATGCCTACTTTTTTTTGGAGACAATCTCGCAAAGCTTTATTAAACTGCAACAATGTTTACAGAGATAAAAGATAGATTGTCGGGGTGTCCTAACCAAATATGGCGACCCACCCCTAGCTTCAAAACATGCTTCGTTAGATTGTGAGCTTCAAAATTCGAGCTCCTAAATTCATGTCCAATATTGCAAACTGCAAAAGAGGCACTGTGCTCCATGATTTCATGTAGAATGGCACCATAGCTAGTTGGGTTCCTTCGCTTGAGATCATCAACTACAACCTTACAATCAGAAGCAAGGTGAACGTGTTGCACATTGAGATCATCAGCAAGTGCTAGGCCCCTGATCAATATCGCTGATGCACCCAGAAAACCACCATTGTGGTCGCGGCATATAGCAGCCGCCACCCCTCTACCTCGAGCAACAACGGCATCCACATTTATCTTACTGCAACCACTCGGAGGAGGGATCCAGTGGGTTGGCCGACAGGTAGCTCTTGCTGCCTCCTCTCCGTCACTGGCTCCGCTATGATTTTAAGATCTCTCAGGTAAGACTTGATGAACTGGTCTGTGGATTGAGGGCTCTGTAAAACGTCCTCATAAATCGCTTTGCGTCTTGCACGCCAGATGGCCCATGAAGTCACCACTAAAACAATGTACTCCTCGGCTTAGTGAATCATGCAGGTTAAAGAGCCAGTTCCTCGCGTTGGTCCCCTCATTCATGCTTATATGTTCTACCAGCGATTGGTCAGAAAGTGCCCAGATGCATCTTGAGTTTGTACATTCAAGGAGGGCATGTCTCCAAGAATCATCTTGCCCGCACAGGGCACAAGTTCTTGTTGTGGACATATTTCGGTGGTGGAGGAGATCCATTGTAAGCGTCGAGTGCCTTGCTAAATGCCAAAGAAAAACCTTCAGTTTAGATGGCACCTTTGTGTGCCACAATTCAGTCCATGCCCTGCTGTTATCACGAAGATCAGATGCACCTGCATTCTCTTCAATCCAGTTCTCCCTATGCTCCTTTTTGTTCAGCACCAAGTGATAGGCTGACTTGACCGTGAACCTGCCAGTGCGCTCTCCGATCCAGGCCCAGAAATCCTCAACTGCCCTCGTGCAAAGGGGTAGAGAAAGGATCGTATCAGCAGCAAAAGGCAGAAAGGTCACCTGAATAACATCTTCTCGCCAGGTAGTAGTGGTGTTGTCAATAAGTTCTGCCACCATAGTAGGCGGGTTGTCTGTTAACGAGGTGATTGGCCGCATCGGCCTGGGAAGCCAGTTTGTATTCCATATATTTGTAGTTGCCCCATTCCCTATTCTCCTGATGACTCCCTGCTTCAATATCTCTCTTCCATCCAATACCGAACGCCAAATCTGTGAAGGATTGTTACCCAACTCTGCTTCCATGAACGACGTATTTGGGTAGTAGGCCGCTTTAAGCAATCTTGCACTAAAAGATAGTGGGTCCTCGAGCAACCTCCACGCTTACCGAGCCAGCAAAGATAAGTTAAAAATCTCGATGTCTCTGAACCCCATTCCTCCCAGGTATTTCGGCTTTGTCATAACATCCCTCGAGACCCAAGCAGGCTTTCTCTTTCCCCTCTTACTACCCCACCAAAATTGGTGGATGACACCGTTGATGTTATCACACAAACCTCGTGGTAGTCTGAAGCATGCCATAGTGTAAACCTGTGTAGCTTGTGCTACCGATTTTATTAGCACTTCCTTCCCTGCTGTAGATAAAAGCTTCTCCATACACCCTCTGACTTTTTCCCAAACTCTGTCGCGCAGGTATTTGAATGTTCCCATCTTGCACTGTCCAACATCTGTAGGCATACCCAAGTATCGATCACTTAGAGATTCATTCTGAACATTCAGGTTTTGCTTGATGCTATCTCGTAGAGCTTGAGGGCACCCCTTGCTAAAAAATATCGACGATTTTGCGTGGTTGATTCTCTGACCGGAAGCATTGGAGTAAGTTTCCAGAAGGTTTGAAACGCTAGTCGCACCTTGATCACTTGGCTTGAAAAGCAGCAGGCTGTCGTCAGCAAACAGAAGATGATTAATAGGTAGTGCGAAAGCTGCCACCTTAATCCCCTCAAATCCGGAAGAACAAGAACTTTTCTTTAAAAGGAATGAAAGGCCCTCTGCTGCGATCAAGAAAAGGTAAGGAGAGATAGGATCTCCCTGTCGAATACCTTTGCTCGGTAGAAACTCTTCTAACTTTTCTCCATTAAATAGAACTAAGAAAGAGACTGACTGAACCATGCCCATGACTGTCTGCACCCAAGATTGTGCAAAGCCCAATTTTTCCATCATTGCACGCAAATAAGGCCACTCTAGCCTATCGTAGGCTTTCATCATATCCAGCTTCAAAGCACAAAGGCTATTAGATTTGGCCCTGCTTCTCTTCATAAAATGTAGGAATTCGTAGGCACATATGATGTTATCCGTTTAGTCTACCGGGAACAAACGCAGACTGCTCCTCCGATATGATGTCAGGGAAGATCACTTTTAGCCTGTTTGACACCAGTTTGGAAGCGATTTTATAGATTACATTACACAAACTTATTGGCCGAAACTGAGAGAGTCGAGTTGGATTAAGAACCTTTGGGATGAGTACCAGAACAGGGTCATTGATGCATGCAGCCTCCTCCTCCCCTCTCACTATTCTCAAAACTGCCTTTTTCACTTCCTCTCCACATATATCCCAGTGTCGTTGATAAAAATGTGCTGGGAAACCATCCGGGCCCGGGCCCTTTGTTGGCATCATCTGGAACAGTGCTATTTTTACCTCCTCCGCTGTGTAAGGTGCTAGAAGAATAGCATTCATCTCATCAGAAACCTTCCGGGGCACGTGTGGCAGCACATGTTCCATACCTGAAACCCCTTCTGATGTATAGAGGTTTTTATAAAACTCTGTTACCATGTTTCTGAGCTTCGATTGATCCTCTGTTAGCACGCCCAAAGAGTTCATAAGTGCCTTAATCATGTTTTTATTTCTCTGGGAAATGCCTACTTGGAGTGTAACCTTGTGTTCACCTACACAAAACAGTAAGTGGGCCTCGGCCACCATTAGGTGATTTTTCTTTTCCACGAGAACACTTGCCTCTGGTGCAGTTGGTTAGGTTTTTCATATCTTGAATGAAAATAAGTTGGTTGGACTTGCTCGTACTAGCTAACCACCTTGCCTTCTTTACCCCTAAGAAAAACCAGGCCTTTTTTGGTTTTCTATCCCTCTTGTTCTGTTTTGTTCTTTTGTTTCACCCCTTTTCATTTTTGATTATTTTTCTATTTTTTCATATCTTCTTTTTTCTGTTTTCTAATTTCTTCTGGTTATTTTCCTGGCTATAGATTCTTCCTAAATTGATTATAGTGTATTCTAAAGAGGTCTTCGCATACACTAAAACAAAGTTAAAATGTCTTACAAAATGTTCACTCTAAAAAGTTTGATGTTCTACTTAAAAAATGTTTGTCCAATAGTTTACCATACATTCTCAGTTCGTACGTCACAACATTTCAGTGCATGAATGGTCATCTAATTTAGAAAGTCTTAATGTCTAGTAATTTGAAAAGGTATTTATATTTTTAAAACTATTTTAGTAATTTTGAAAACTGTTCGCACCATTGGAAAACGTGTTCTTGGAGATTTTAAAAATTGTTCACACATTTATTAAAAAATCCTGTTATTTAAAATGTTTTCATGCATCTTATCAATTTTCCATTTGATATAAAATCCTAAATATGGCCTAAACATGAAATTTTGCATGGGATCATAATATTATATTGTTTGGCTGTGTTTAAATTTTCATGCAGATTCACACAAGTGACAATACATTGCTTTATAACTGAAACATCTCCAAGGAAGCATCATAGTGTTTCAAGGGGAAGTATGAAGATTGAAATTTACATCATAGTTTCTTCATTACGTAAACTTGAGATTTGGACAAAAAATGATATTATTCTACTGTACACTAATATAACTTCACATTCCATTTTGTTATGTAATGATTTGTATTTTTCTATTTTGAATTATCAATTTAAGCTACCTTGTGTAGTACCTTCCAAAATATGAATCTAAAATGTCCTAAACTTTTTGTACATGTAAGATACAACATTACATTGTTAGTGTCAAACTTTGACATTTTCATGAATGTATCAGCTATACTATTTAGCCATAAAATGAAATTATAGCTATTTACTGCAGATATCTTTGAAGTAAAAGTATCTTACAAAAGCCTATAAATGAAAAAAATCATATATAAGTACCCTTGTATCTTTTAGCTCCTATTGCAAAATACATAAAACTTCAAATGTTTACTTGTAAAACACTAACAATAATTACATGCATTTAATTCATTTTTATAAAATCAAATTTTGTCAAAACATATGAGAATTATCATGGTGTCATGATATTACCTCACGATATTGTGTTTAAAATATTGTACAGTTTCATAGTTAGAATATTGGTCCAAAATAGTTTCTTTCTGACCAAAGCATCTCTGCTAATATATACATCTCATCATTTACCAATCATCAATGACTATACTGGTCATCACTGATTGGTTACTAAGAGTGATATAATACTGATGTAACGTCATCAGTGACCGGTCGTACATGTGGCCGGTCAGTGATGACTATTTTCTCTGAAGTTTGATTGTTTGGGCATGTTATCACTAATAGGTTGAGAAGGGATTGCCAATGATGATAGTCATCACTTAGTACTGGCTTATAGCAGGTCACTATTGAGGGGTCAGTGCAAAGTCGATTGTCTAGTAGTGAGATCAAACAATATTGTGTGGCGGCATGAATGGTTACCATAGAAGTTTCTAATTGCATTCTTTAGAAGATGGAGAATTATTTCAAGGGAATGGTAGTAATTAAAAGAAAAGCTCAGCATGACGTTCATTGAACCTGCAAAGCGAAGAGTTTCTTCTAGCTAGCCTGCTAGTAACTTGGGTTTAGTAAATGTATTCTCTTGCTTAGGAGCATATTTTATCGACAAAAATTGCGAGGTAGATAACATGATCTTCTTGAATGACTTTCAACAACACTCCTCCATCTCATATGGTTGAGATTGCTTATTACATCCACAATACTATAGTGGTCCACAAAATCTGGTAAATTTCAAGGATATTAAATAATTTCAGTCTTATTTTCCTATCATATTTAAAGTGTATTTGAACTAGATGAAATATCTGAATGAAAAATAATAATAACTTTTTCCAAGAAATCACGACAATGAAAGACACAACATTACTACCGAAAGTGATAGTTCAAGTAGACCCTTTGCAAATACACGTGCAATATGATCCTTTGTTTTATTTAAGGAGGCTCCACTGCTTTGTTTATTGAGCACTCATGGAAGAAATGAAAATCAAGTTCTATCCACCTTGTTTATGCTTAGAAAAATGGATTGGCAGTTATGTGGGATTGCTTGGCCTATGATAATAATGTGATGTGTGCCTTGGATGGGTAAATGTGAAAAACTTCACTGGACATGCCATCTTGAGATTTTTACACAGTACTGCTCTGCAAATTTTTTATTTTGTCCTAATTGTTTAGAATTTTTTTAGTTATAGAAGTATACGAAGTTTCCAGATTGCTATAGACTGTCCTATTTTTGACAGATTCTGTTTTATATGTGCTGTTCACTTATTTTGACGAATCTATGGGTAGTATGGGGGGGTATGAACCATGGTGAAGTTGGAATACATTAGATATAATGCAAATATGAAATTTGAATGAGTTTAAAACAATATCTGAAAGTAGTGATTTGCTTTATTATACTAACGGGTCTCACAAGGGTTTTTGTTAAGTTTTGTGTGGATGCAGTGTTCGAAGATCGAGGAGTAATCGATATGAGAAGAATAAGGAAAGGCAAGAGTTGAGGCTTTGGGATGCCCAAGGCACCCCAAGTAAATATTTCAAGGATACTCAAGCATTTAAGCTTGGGGATGCTCCGGTTGGCATCCCATCTTTGTTCTTCAACAATTATCGGTATACCTAGGTTTTTGTTTTGTTCACATGATATGCGTCTTTCGTGTTTATTTTTCTTTTCTTTTCCTTTATGAACCATGCTAGTGTGAGATAGTTCTTCATTGATTTATAGAATGCTTCATGTGCTTCACTTAAATCTTTGAGTATGGCTTTATAGAATGCTCTTTGTGCTTCACTTAAATCTTTTGAGTATGGCTTTATAGAATGCTTCACGTGCTTCACTTATATATTTTGAGCTTGGATATTGGTTAATATATATTCATTGTAGAATACTCTATGAACTTCACTTATATATTTTAGGTCTGAATAAAATTATCATCGGAATTGGTATTGGAAGAGTATCATTAAAACACCATGCCTAGCCAAAAAGGCATTAAAGAAAAGCAATTGGACAGAGCATGCTTGAAGTGAATATTTTCATAAAGTTCAGTAGGTTGGGGAGCATCTCTTTGCTCTTCTGGTTGGGGTGAAGATACCCCAAACAAGCCCCTCAAAGGATTAGTTTCCATAGTGACAAGTAACAGAAAATTTCAGCACACTATATAAATGTTTCCTTACCAAGTTCCACTCACCAAAAGTGCTACACTCCCCGGCAACGGCGCCAGAAAAGAGTCTTGGTTACCCACAAGTATAGGGGATCTATCGTAGTCCTTTCGATAAGTAAGAGTGTCGAACCCAATGAGGAGCAGAAGGAAATCATAAGCGGTTTTCAGTAAGGTTTTCTCTGCAAGCACTGAAATAGTAGGTGATAGATAGTTTTGTGATAAGATAAATAGTAACGAGCAAAAAGTAAGTAAAGTAAATAAAGTGCAGCAAGGTGGCCCAATCCTTTATGTAGCAAAGGATAAGCCTAGACAAATTCTAATAATGAAGAAGGAGCTCCCAAGGACACATTGGGAATTATCGTCAAGCTAGTTTTCATCACATTCGTAAGATTCGCGTTCGGTACTTTGATAATTTGATATGTGGGTGGACCGACACTTGGGTACTACCCTAACATGGACAAGCATCCCACTTATGATTTACCCCTATTGCAAGCATCCGCAACTACAAAAAGGAGTGTTAAGGTAAACCTAACCACATCATTAAACATATGGGTCCATATCAACCCCTATCGAAGCAACGCATAAACTAGGGTTTAAGCTTCTGTCACTCTAGCAACCCATCATCTACTTATTACTTCCCTATGCCTTCCTCTAGGCCCAAATAATGGTGAAGTGTCATGTAGTCGACGTTCACATAACACCACTAGAGGAAAAGACAACGTACATCTCATCAAAATATCGAACGAATACCAAATTCACATGACTACTAATAGCAAGACTTTACCCATGTCCTCAGGAACAAACATAACTACTCACAAAGTATATTCATGTTCATAATCAGAGGCGTGATAATATGCATAAAGGATCTGAACATATGATCTTCCACCAAGTAAACCAAATAGCATCAACTACAAGGAGTAATTAACACTACTAGCAACCCACATGTACCAATTTGTGGTTTTGATACAAGATTGGATACAAGAGATGAACTAGGGTTTTGAAAGGAGATGGTGCTGGTGAAGATGTTGATGGAGATTAACCCCTTCTCGATGGGAGGATCATTGGTGATGACGTTGGTGATGATTTCTCCCTCCCGGAGGGAAGTGTCCCCGGCAGAACAGCTCCGCTAGAGCCCTAGATTGATTCCGCCAAGGTTCCGCCTCGTGGCGGCGGAGTTTCGTCCCGTAAGCTTGCCCACTATTTTTTCCAGGACAAAACCCTTCATATAGCAGAAGATGGACTCCGGAGGCCCACCAGGGGCCCAGGAGATAGGGGGCCGCGCCTTACGGGGGGGGGGGGGGGCGCCCCCTTTCTCCTGGACAGGGTGTGGGCCCCCTAGCCTATTTCTTTTGCTCATACACTATATAAAATCGAAAAAGTTGTTTCGTGGAGTTTCAGGATTTTTGGAGTTGTGCAGAATAGGTTTCCAATGTTTGCTCCTTTTCCAGCCAGAATTCCAGCTGCCGGCATTCCCCCTCTTCATGGTAAACCTTGTAAAATAAGAGAGAATAGCCATAAGTATTGAGATATAATGTGTAATAACAGCCCATAATGCAATAAATATTGATATAAAAGCATGATGCAAAATGGACGTATCAACTCCCCCAAGCTTAGACCTCGCCTGTCCTCAAGCGGAAGCCGAAATCAAAAAATATTTCCACATGTTTAGAGATAAAGGTGTCGATAAAAATAAAATATGGACATGAGGGCATCATGATCATTCTAATAACAGCAACATATATGGATTTTGTCATATGATTTCCTATGCTCAAGTAATAAACAATTCACAATGTCAAGTATGGTTCAAAATCTTCATTGGAGCTAACAAACTATAATCTCAGTCATTGAAGCAATTGTAATTTGTCGTAACATCAGAAAGAGTCAATAATAGGGCTTTTCAGCAAGCTCACATACTCAACTATCCGTAGTATCCTATAATCGTTAACACTCACACTATACTTGTGGTTATAGAGTTTCAGCCGGACACTGAGAAAGATAGGGTGTCGGTGTCAAAACCGGCGGATCTCGGGTAGGGGGTCCCGAACTGTGCGTCTAGGAGGATGGTAACAGGAGACAAGGGACACGATGTTTTACCCAGGTTCGGGCCCTCTTGATGGAGGTAAAACCCTACGTCCTGCTTGATTAATATTGATGATATGGGTAGTACAAGAGTGGATCTACCACGAGATCAAGGAGGCTAAACCCTAAAGCTAGCCTATGGTATGATTGTTGTGATGTATGTTGTGTCCCACGGACTAAAGCCCTCCGGTTTATATAGACACCGGAGGAGGCTAGGGTTACACAGAGTCGGTTACAATGGTAGGAGATCTACATATCCGTATTGCCAAGCTTGCCTTCCACGCCAAGGAAAGTCCCATCCGGACACGGGACGGAGTCTTCAATCTTGTATCTTCATAGTCTTGGAGTCCGGCGGACGATGATAGTCCGGCTGTCCGGACACCCCCTAGTCCAGGACTCCCTCAGTAGCCCCTGAACCAGGCTTCAATGACGATAAGTCCGGCGCGCATAATGTTTGGCATTGCAAGGCGGGTTCCTCCCTTGAATAATCCAGAGAAGATCATGAACACCAGGATAGTGTCCGGCTCTGCAAAATAAATTCCACATTCCACCGTAGAGATAATAAAATGTACACAAGTCCAATCTGCTGACGTATTATGCGGCATGACATTACACCGCTACCAGGCTTTTACTTGAATCGTTTTTTATTATACCACCTCAGGACATTTAGCGAAGCGGTTTCCTTGGCACGTCTTGTCGAAGCAGAGATCGTGTTCCCCTTATTCCGGGATTCTCATCAATACGGACGTGGGCAACCCAACCGCGCCATTGATGGTGGCGCTTGGGAGATAAGCGAGTTTTACCAGGCCGGTGGGGGACGCATAGTCTTCGTCCGCCTATATATAAGGGATAAGGATTTACCTTCTCACCTACGCCTTCTCCCTCCTTTGCTTATCCATCTCCGTGCACTCAAGCTCCAACGCCCAAGCTCGCGCATCTCGCCTCGACCTTCTCCGATCATGTCCGGAGCGGGAGGCAAATGGTTGGCCTCCACCGTTAAGGAGGAGCACATCACCAAGCTGCGTAGCGCCGGATACCTTTCCGGCGATATAGCGCATCGGCTGCCCGACGAGGGGCAGCTCATCCCTACCCCTGGGCCCCATGAGAGGGTCGTCTTCCTTCCCCACTTCCTCCGCGGACTGGGCTTTCCACTGCACCCTTTCGTCCGGGGGCTCATGTTCTATTATGGCCTGGATTTCCATGATCTGGCGCCGAACTTCATCCTCAACATCTCGGCGTTTATCGTCATGTGCAAGGCCTTCCTCTGCATCCGGCCCCACTTCAGCCTGTGGCTCAAGACCTTCAACGTCAAGCCGAAGGTTGTGAAGGGCACGCAAGAGGAATGCGGAGGCGCCATGTTGGGCAAGTTGCCCAACGTCCTTTGGCTCGAAGGGGCCTTCGTGGACTCCGTTAAGGGGTGGCAATCGGGGTGGTTCTACATCACCGAGCCGTGCGAACCCATGTGGGCGGCGGACCCCAAGTTCAGATCTGGCATCCCCACGCAGCTCACCTCCTGGAAAGAGAAGGGCTTGTTGTGGGGCAATCCGAAGGAGCTGACGGGACTCCGAGCCTGTATCCAGAAGCTGGTGAGCAATAAGCTCAGGCTCGTCGACGTGGTCCAAGTCATGCTCATCCGCCGGATTCTCCCATGCCAAGAACGGGCATTCAATCTATGGGTGTTCAATCCGGAACAGCACCAGGCGCTAAGCGGGCTCTTCGACACGACGTATGAAGGCGCCTGGAGGGTGTTGTTTAAGGGCGCCGAAGCCCCCGCATCCGCGACAGAAGATCGCGGATTTCGCTCGCAGCATCCAGCTGACGAGGTAAGTGATTCAACCCCTTTACGGGACACTTGTGGTAAACAGATTGATTCTAAGAAGGTTTCAATCTTTCTTTTCCTTTGGCAGGAATGGATGGAGAAGGCCGAGCAGCTCATCTGCCCGGCTCCCATGCCAGAAGACCCAGTGAACGCCCGTCTAGCAGGGCTGCTGGTTTCGGCACCGCACGTTGTGCCGGAGAAGAAGTCCAAGAAGGTGGCCACGGGGACTCAAAAGAGTTCCCGCAATCAAGCGTCCGACGACGAGGCGGACTCCTCCCCCGAAGACGACGAGGAGGAAGAAGACTCTCTCCCGGAGGAGGGAGAGAGGAAGAGGAAGGCTTCCCCAATAGGGGAGGCCGAAGGGTCCAAGAGGGGAGAACTATTCCCCCGGACAGTTCCGCCAACACCATCGTTGGCGAGAAGGAGTGGCCTTCAAGGGCCAGGCCTCCGGCGAGATCGTAAGTATCCGGATCCCTGATATGCAATTTCTTTCGCGTCACCTAGTGTCCTACTAATGCCGCAAACTGTCCGCAGTCCGGCCGATGATGATCTCCTCGCTTCATCGAGCGGGTCGTTGGCCCCGTCGGATGTGGATTCACTTCCGACTGCCTCTACCCCCCGCGCCGATGAGGACGCCGAGGTGGGATCCCAGAGAGGGACCCATCCGGAGGAGGCTCCGGAGGCGCCACCAGGCAGCCTCCCGGACTTTGCGCCGGACTCTACATCGGAACCTGCAACGGTTCCAGAGTCTGGCAGGCGGCCCCTTCGAAAGAAGGGCAAGACTGTTACGCCGGCAGCCTCCGTCCAACCGGAGGCACCGGACAACTTGTTGGAAGCGCTTAAAGGTGCTTCCATCGAGGAAGAACACCGCACTATCATGAGTGCGGTGATTCAGAAGGTTCAGCTCGCCAAGAGCGGGCTGACCGAAGCCTGCAGCAGCCTTCTAACAGGCTTTGAGGTAAGAAGTTATAATTATGTAATTTAATACCGCATAGACAGTAGCCCCTGATGCTCAGTTTGGTGTTCGGAAAGAAAAGCCATACTGAGGATCTAAGAAGATATACGCAGGGTTGCTTAAAATATGTCAATATGGGTTTGCAGGCTGCGCTGCTGACCTCTGCCGCACTGACTGCGGAGGTCGGTGCGTTGAAGCAGGATCTCGAGCGGTCCGAGCAAGAGCTCGGCCATGCCAAGAAGCAGCTCGAGGACAAAGAAGGTGAGTAACACCACTTTGAATAGTTACCTTACAAAAAAGGATTATGGTTGCAATAAAATTAACGAGGATAATATGGGTATTGCAGGGGCCACGAACGAGGTGGCAGCCCTAAAGGAGGCTGTGTCCGCGGTCGAACACAGTGCGGCCGCGGAACGGGCAGAGCGAGAAAAGCAGGAGGCAAAGGTGGCGGAAGTAAGGCAAGAGCTCCAGGCTCTCATGGAGAAGCATGAGAGCTTGGAGCGTGACTCCAAGACTCGAGAGTCCGAGCTTGCCTCAGCTCTCGAAAGTGCCAAGTCCGCCAAGGCCGAGGCCCGTAAAGACCTTCAGGAGGTTGAAGATGTAAAGAAGATAGCGGCGGGTAAGGCATTTTTCATGCAAAGCAAGCATGTTAATGTAAGCTACCTGACACTTACCCGCATTCGGAGCTCTCCAGGGGCGTTTGCAGATCTGCCGCGTAGTGTGTCCGATGCCGCCGCATTCTCTCGTGGCGAGGAGGGGAGCTCAACGGAGAAGGTCTTCTGGTCTCAGTACGCTGAGGCCGGCCATCCGGTGCCCCCAAGCGACCAGCTGAAGCAGCTGGTCGAACTCCACAAGGTAGGTGAGGAGGCCATGAAGGGCCTTATAGTCCGGCTGTGGCCTGGACAGGCCATGCCTGGGAGCTACTTCGGCCTCGTGCGGCGGCTGGTGGATGCGCGCCCCTGGGTGGAGGTCATCAAGCGCTCCGCCTGTATTGAAGGTGCTCGTCGGGCCCTTGCCTGCACAAAGGTGCACTGGGGCAGGCTGGATGCGGAGAAGCTTCTCACTGACCCGCCGCCACCAGGCAAGGAGTATCATACGCCCAAAATGTATTATAAAACTGTCCTGAAGGGAGCTCGCGATATTGCGGATGAATGCCCCAGAGATGTAATTTTTGAGTAAACTCGCTATGTATTATCCTGTGCGCTGAAAACTTTGTTCATGTGCGCATTAAGCAACACTTGTTTAATTTAAAATATTACCTTCTGTGCGGCCGTTTATAAAATCTGAGAGATGGCAAGTCGTTGGCTTCAGCCCCCGAGCCGCGAGTGCTGGGGTGTTCGGGATAAACATGAGCACTCTTGTTCTCATTTTTGGGTCCATCTAGGGAGGCGCTCAACACAACGAACAAGGCAACCGGACTTATAATGCTTGAACACTCTCACTTAGCCATAGAATTCTATAATTTTAAATTTCGGCGAAGCCCCTGGTATTCGGAAGACCGAATCCGGGGCGCTATCCACGCCTTCGTCGGACATTTATCCGGAACTTCGCTCGAAGCGGCGTGAGTCTTTAAGGACTCGAAAAGACCTCTTGAACAGCGACCAGTCTCTCGCCTTATCATGCCGGTCAGTTTTAGCTTTATCCACTGAGGCGCTCGCCCGGCTCAACTGGGGCGCAATCGCAGTGGTTCTCCCAGTGCCACCTTAGCCGACAGAACGGAACGTAAGGCACCAAAACGTGGGAGTCTGGCAAACCCAACTATTGACCCAAGACATGATTCGGAGCCGATTCATATAATGCTATAAGTTCGGGGTGCCGCACTTATGAAAGTGTTCGGACTTATCACACCATTATGTGGGGAGCATAAGCCCCTGGTGTATTAGACCGTACCAAAATATACGGGTGCAAGATGTCCTGTAATGAACATATATATATATAAAGTAATGTAATTGCAGTCGAAAAGTGCTGCATTATTTTTTAAAAGGAAGTCTGCTATGAGTGCGGACTGATACAAATAGTGCGGTAAGCAAGGGATTTGGACTAATTAAACATGTCCCCCTCCAGGAAAGAGCTGCGGACTTGGTGTATATAATCGAATTTAATGCTCGTAACTGAGACCACCCGAGTGTTCTTCGCAGCCTTCTTTCTTCCCTGGCTGTTGCATCGTGAGTTCGGCAGGTTCACCGCCGGACAGGGCCTCTGGTTAACGGAGTCCTGTGTATACAAAGAAGGAAAATAATAATAAAAAAAGAAAAGGGGGGCGCACTTGCGAGCCCCTGGTGTGGTCGAGCCGCACTCTGGGTCCATTGTGATTGTGCCCCTTCCCCTGCGCCCATGGTATCTCCAAAGCGTAATGATGTACGCGGAGGGTTGTTCTTGCAATCATGCGAGGGCGAGGGTTGGGGCCGCATTGCTACGCGTGCTCTGATCGTGCTAGGTTGTCTTGGTTGGTATTGCTTCGGGCGTGTTTTGCTGTATCCGGCCGTTTAACGGCCGGACTCGAAAATTGCCTTAAAAGGCTACTCTGTACTTCTGCCGCGAGAGCCGCTGTATGTTCCTCCGTTCGGAGGGAGCGTTCCGTATTTCCCTTGACCGTGATGACTCCACGAGGGCCTGGCATCTTGAGCTTGAGGTATGCATAATGCGGCACCGCGTTGAACTTTGCAAACGCGGTTCGTCCGAGCAGAGCATGATAGCCGCTGCGAAATGGGACTATGTCGAAGATTAACTCTTCGCTCCGGAAATTATCCGGGGATCCGAAGACCACTTCTAGTGTGACCGAGCCCGTACAATTGGCTTCCACACCTGGTATGACACCTTTAAAGGTTGTCTTTGTAGGTTTAATCCTTGAGGGGTCTATGCCCATCTTGCGCACTGTATCCTGATAAAGCAGGTTCAGGCTACTACCGCCGTCCATCAGGACCCTCGTGAGGTGAAATCCATCGACGATTGGGTCTAAAACCAATGCGGCGAATCCGCCATGGCGTATGCTGGTCGGATGGTCTCTTCGATCAAAAGTGATCGGACAAGAGGACCATGGATTGAACTTCGGGGCGACTGGCTCCATCGCATAGACGTCCCTTAGTGCGCGCTTCCTCTCCCTCTTGGGTATATGGGTTGCGTAAATCATGTTCACCGTCCGCACTTGTGGGGGGAAACCCTTCTGTCCTCTATTGTTCGGCGGTCGGGTCTCCTCCTCGTCGTCGCTGTTTAGCCCCTTGTCATTGTTTTCGGCAATTAACTTGCCTGCCTGCTTGAACACCCAGCAATCTCTGTTGGTGTGATTGGCTGGCTTTTCGGGGGTGCCATGTATCTGGCACAAGCGGTCGAGTATTCGGTCCAAGTTGGATGGACCCGGGGTGGTTCTTTTGAAAGGCTTCTTCCGCTGACCGGGTTTAGAGCCTCGGAATCCAGCGTTGACTGCCGTATCCTCCTTATCGTCGCCGTTAATGCAGCGTTTGTTTTTGTTTCGACGTGACCTGCCATTGTGGTCCTTAATATCCGAACTGCCAGAATTTTTATTGAGGTTGTTGCTGCGAGCTAGCCAGCTATCCTCTCCCGTGCAAAAGCGGTTCATTAATGATGTGAGTACTGCCATGGATTTTGGCTTTTCCTATCCCAGGTGCCGGGCTAGCCACTCGTCGCGGATGTTATGTTTGAAGGTTGCGAGGGCCTCTGCATCCGGACAGTCGACGATTTGGTTTTTCTTTGTCAAGAACCGTGTCCAGAATTGTCTGGCCGATTCCTCTGGCTGCTGAATTATGTGGCTTAGGTCATCAGCGTCTGGTGGCCGCACATACGTGCCCTGGAAATTGTCGAGGAATGCGGCTTCCAGGTCTTCCGAACACCGAATTTACTCTGTGGGCAAGCTGTTAAGCCAATGCCGAGCTGGTCCTTTAAGCTTGAGTGGGAGGTACTTGATGGCATGGAGATCGTCGCCGCGGGCCATATGGATGTGAAGGAGATAATCTTCAATCCAGACCGCGGGGTCTGTTGTGCCGTCGTAGGATTCGATGTTTACGGGTTTGAACCTTCAGGGATTTGATGATCCATTACTTCGTCTGTGAAGCATAGCGGGTGTGCGGCGCCTCTATATTGAGCAATATCACCTCGAGAGAGCGTTGTCTGTTGTGTTCGGCCCGGCCGGGGTTATTGTATCCGGCGCGACGGTATTCGTCGTGGGTCATGGGGTGCCCCTGTGATCCGTAGATGGATCTGGATTGCCTTGCTTTGTCCTCCAATACGTCTCGCAAGTCCAGCGCGTTCCCTCTTGGCTTCGTACTTTTGGAGCGATGCCGGGGTACGGTCTTTGTTGAGGGTCTGGATGCCTCTCTGTCGCGACCACGGGGTGGTCGGTCGGCCGTATCATGCGCTGGTGATGAAGGTATGTATGCTTCCTCCTCTAATCGGGGGAGCAACTTGCGTCTTGGGTAGCTTTTGGAGGGGCGTTCGAGTTTAAACTCTTCAGCCGCGAGGACCTCGGTCCATCGATCGGCCAGCAGGTCCTGATCAGCTTGAAGCTGCTGCTGCTTTTTCTTTAGGCTATTTGCCGTGGCGATAAGCCTGCGTTTAAAACGCTCTTGTTCGACGGGATCCTCGGGCACGACGAATTCGTCGTCGTTGAGGCTTTCCTCGTCTTCGGAGGGAGGTATATAGTTATAATCCTCGACCTCTTCGTCTGCCGCCCTCTCCTGGGGGCTTGCTTCTGCGTCCTCCTGCGCTGAGTCTTGCTGGAGGGGATTATATTCGGCACTCTCTGGGGTATTATTATCTCCTGTGTCGGAATCTCCATTCTTGCTGTTGCGGGATTTAGAGCGGCGCCGCTGACGCCGGCGCTTGGGCTGTTTCTTTAAGGAATCTGCCTCCGCTACTTCTTCGCCGTCCCCGTCCTTTGGGGTGTCCACCATGTATATGTCGTATGACGAGGTGGTCTTCCAGTGCCCTGTAGGCGCTGGTTCCTGTTCGTCTTCGGCATCGTCGTCCATAGCGTCGATGTCTTCGGAGTCATAGTCTAGCATGTCGGTAAGATCGTCGACAGTGGCTACAAAGTGGGTGGTGGGTGGGCTCTGAATTTCTTCGTCGTCCGTATCCCAACCATCCTGGCCATAGTCCGGCCAGGACTCTCCCGATAGCGAGAGATGCTTTAGCGAATTTAGGATGTCGCCAAAGGGCGAGTATTGGAAGATGTCCGCGGCGGTGAATTCCATAACCGGCGCCCAATCCGATTCGATTGGCAGGGGCACGGGAGGTCCGGAGTCCGGCAAGGAGTCCGGCACCTCGGAATCACGAGTTTCGCAAGGGACAAGGTTAGTGTTTGGCTCTATTGCCATGGAAGTTGAAGCCCCCGAGGTGGTGTCCATCCACCGGTCCTTGATCTGGGCAATCGGCTCCGGACTAAGGGCCAAGGCGGATTCGTGCACGGACACCAAGGCACTGTTCGGCGGCAGAGCTAGATCATGCCCATCGCAACAGTGCGGCGCGCTTGGCTTTGGCTCGGGCCCGTCGAAGATCAAGTCCCCGCGGATGTCGGCTGTGAAGTTTAGGCTTCTGAATCTGACCTGATGGCCAGGGGCGTAGCTTTCAATCTGCTCCAGATGGCCAAGTGAATTAGCCCGCAGTGCGAAGCCGCCGAATACGAAGATCTGTCCGGGGAGAAAGGTCTCACCCTGGACAGCGTTGTTGATTGAAGATGCCATCGAGCCTATCGGTGACGACACAGAGGAACTCTCAATGAAAGCACCAATGTCGGTGTCAAAACCGGCGGATCTCGGGTAGGGGGTCCCAAACTGTGCGTCTAGGCGGATGGTAACAGGAGACAAGGGACACGATGTTTTACCCAGGTTCGGGCCCTCTTGATGGAGGTAAAACCCTACGTCCTGCTTGATTAATATTGATGATATGGGTAGTACAAGAGTGTATCTACCACGAGATCAAGGAGGCTAAACCCTAAAGCTAGCCTATGGTATGATTGTTGTGATGTATGTTGTGTCCTACGGATTAAAGCCCTCCGGTTTATATAGACACCGGAGGAGGCTAGGGTTACACAGAGTCGATTACAATGGTAGGAGATCTACATATCTGTATTGCCAAGCTTGCCTTCCACGCCAAGGAAAGTCCCATCCGGACACGGGACGGAGTCTTCAATCTTATACCTTCGTAGTCTTGGAGTCCGGCGGACGATGATAGTCCGGCTGTCCGGACACCCCCTAGTCCAGGACTCCCTCATAGGGGCTTATTGTGTTGCCTCCCAACGTATTCACCTTTAGGTGATGTCAACAATAATAGCCTATGCCAACTTACATCCAATTGGATATATATATCATGATCTTTCAAACACGAGGAGCTTGCCAAAGGATAAAAATAAAAAGGGAAAGGAGAGTGATACGCCTCCATCTTATCTACTTTTCCAAACACTTTTGCCCTTGTTTTGGACTCTAACTTGTATGATTTGAATGGAACTAACCCAGACTGATGCTGTTTTCAGCACAATTGCCATGATGTTGTTTTATGTGCAAAAAACAAAAGTTCTCGAAATGACCTAAAACTCCACGGAACGTCTTAGAAAAAATAATAAAAAATCCTCGCCAAAGATGAAGACCAGTGGGCCCACACCATGTTCACGAGGGTGGGGGGCGCCCCCCCCCCCTCCTGGGCGCGCCCCCCTACCTCGTGGGCCCCCTGGAGACCCTCCGACGCCAACTCCAACTCCATATATTGGCTTTCGGGGAGAAAAAAAATCAGAGAGAAGAAATCATCACGTTTTACGATACGGAGCCGCCGCCAAGCCCTAATCTCTCTCAGGAGGGCTGATCTAGAGTCCGTTCGGTGCTCCAGAGAGGGGGATTCGTCGCCGTCGTCATCATCAACCATCCTCCATCACCAATTTCATGATGCTCACCGCCGTGCGTGAGTAATTCCATCGTAGGCTTGCTGGACGGTGATGGGTTGGATGAGATTTATGATGTAATTGAGTTAGTTTTGTTAGGGTTTGATCACTAGTATCCACTATGTTCTGAGATTGATGTTGCTATGACTTTGCTATGCTTAATGCTTGTCACTAGGGCCCGAGTGCCATGATTTCAGATATGAACCTATTATGTTTTCATGAATATATGTGAGTTCTTGATCCTATCTTGCAAGTCTATAGTCACCTACTATGTGTTATTATCCGGCAACCCCGAAGTGACAATAATCGGGACCACTCCCGGTGATGACCACAGTTTGAGGACTTTATGTATTCACTATGTGCTAATGCTTTGTGTCGGTTCTCTATTAAAAGGAGGCCTTAATATCCCTTAGTTTCCAATAGGACCCCGCTGCCACGGGAGGGTAGGACAAAACATGTCATGCAAGTTCTTTTCCATAAGGACGTATGACTATATACGGAATACACGCCTACATTACATTGATGAATTGGAGCTAGTTCTGTGTCACCCTATGTTATGACTGTTACATGACGAACCGCATCCGGCATAATTATCCATCACTAATCCGGTGCCTACGAGCTTTCCATATACTGGTTCTCACTTATTTACTTTTCCGTTGCTACTGTTACAATCACTACAAAATACCAAAAACATTAGTTTTGATGTCTTCACTTTTGTTACCGTTACCACCACTATCATATTACTTTGCTACTAAACACTTTGCTGCAGATACTAAGTTTCCAGGTGTGGTTGAATTGACAACTTAGCTGCTAATACTTGAGAATATTCTTTGGCTCCCCTTGTGTCGAATCAATAAATTTGGGTTGAATACTCTACCCTCGAAAACTGTTGCAATCCCCTATACTTGTGGGTTATCAAGACCTTTTTCTGGCGCCGTTGCCGGGGAGCATAGCTCTATTCTTTGATTTATTTGGGATTTATATCTGCTGGACACTATGAAGAACTTGAAAGACGATCGAACTACTATTTTGTCCTCAACTACGAGGGGAGGTAAGGAACGGCCATCTAGCTCTGCACTAGATTCTCCTTCCGTTATAAGTAAGCTTGCGAGACCTAAACCTGCTACTTCTATGAATTCTGATATGTCGCATGTTATTGATGATGCCACTTCTGCTATGCATGATACTTCTGATGAAACTACTTCTATGCTTGATAATACTGTGCCCCTTGGTAAATTTCTTGATGAACAAATTTCTAGATCTAGAGAAAGAGAAATTATTGAATCTGAATACGATTATGAGAGTGATGATGATAATATGCATGCTATTCCTGAGGGTTATCTTTTTGATGCGGAATTTTCTGCAGCTATTTTTGCCTGCCAGGATAGATACGAACTTAAAAGCCTGCTAGTTAAATGGAGTAAAGAATCTCTTAGAGATAGAATGAGACCCTACCCTGCTTTTGCTACTTCACCTATATGTGTTCTCGATAAGGATTATTATGAATTTTCTGTTGATCCAGATATAATTACTTTGGTTGAATCTGATCCTTTCTATGGCTATGAATCTGAAACTGTTGTGGCACATCTTACTAAGTTAAATGATATAGCCGCCCTGTTTACTAATGATGAGAGATCGCACTATCTTTATTTACTCAAAATATTTCCGTTCACATTAAAGGGTGATGCTAAGATATGGTTTAGTTCTCTTGATCCTGGTTGTGTGCGTAGTCCCCATGATTTGATTTATTACTTCTCTGCTAAATATTTCCCTACTCATAAGAAACAAGACGCCTTGAGGGAAATATACAACTTCATGCAAATTGAAGAAGAGAGTCTCCCACAAACTTGGGGGAGGCTTCTCAAGTTACTTAATGCTTTGCCTGATCATCCTCTTAAGAAACCTGAAATACTTGATATCTTTTATAATGGACTAACTGATGCTTCCAGAGATTACCTGCATAGTTGTGTTGGTTCTCTTTTCAGGGAAAGAACACCGGATGAAGCTGAAATTCTATTGAATAATATGTTGACAAATGAAAATAATTGGGCACCTCCCGAGCCAGCTCTAGAGCCAATTACTGAGCCTATTCCTAAACCAACTCCGAAGAAGAGAGGTGTTCTATTTCTCAGTCCCGAAGATATGCAAGAGGCAAAGAAATCTATGAAAGAAAAAGGTATTAAAGCTGAAGATGTTAAGAATTTACCTCCTATTGAAGAAATACATGGTCTTAATTTACCGCCTGTTGAAGAAGTATATGATCTCAATTCCTTATTCACTGAAGAACCTCCTGATCCCGATATCCCAACACAGGTAGTAAAGGTAAATTCTCTCTATAGATATGATAAAGCTGAAGTCCCTCCTACTAAAATTGCTAGTCAGTCCTTGGATGAGTTTGATGACTTTATGTTTAAGCAAGATGACTTTAATGCTTATTTTGGTAGACAATTAAAACAGAATACCTTTATGATTAAATGCTTGGATGATTTTATGGCTAATATTAGAGGTGAACTTAAACTTGTTAGCAAACATGCTTCTATGGTTACCACTCAAGTAGAACAAGTACTTAAAGCTCAGAAAGAAGTGCTTGATGAAATGAATAGTAAGAAAAATGATTATGCTGTTAGAGTGGCTACTAGAACTGGTAGAATGACTCAGGAACCTTTGTATCCTGAAGGCCACCCTAAGAGAATCAAGCAAGATTCTCAGAGAAATAATATTGATGTACCTAGTTCTTCTAAAAGGAAGAAAAGGAAAAATGATAGGACTTTGCAAACTTCTAGTGAACCTATTGCTGAACCACCTGAGAATCCAAATGATATCTCTATTTCTGATGCTGAAACACAATCAGGTGATGAACATGAACCTAGTGGTAATGTTAATGATAACGTTCATGTTGATGCTCAACCTAGTAAAGACAATGATGTGGATATTGAACCTGCTGTTGATCTTGATAACCCACAATCAAAGAATCAACGTTATGATAAAAGAGACTTCGTTGCTAGGAAACATGGTAAAGAAAGGGAACTATAGGTTCGCAAACCCATGCCTTTTCCTCTAAAACCATCCAAGAAAAAGGATGATGAGGATTTTGAGCGCTTTGCTGAAATGATTAGACCCATCTTTTTGCGTATGCGATTAACTGATGTGCTCAAAACAAATCCTTATGCTAAGTATATGAAGGATATCATTACTAATAAAAGAAAGATACTGGAAGCTGAAATTTCCACCAGGCTTGCTAATTATACTTTTAAGGGTGGAATACCAAAGAAACTTGGAGATCCAGGAGTACCTACTATACCATGCTCCATTAAGAGAAATTATGTTAAAACTGCTTTATGTGATCTTGGAGCCAATGTTAGTGTTATGCCTCTCTCTTTATATCGTAGACTTGACTTGAATAAGTTGACACCTACTGAAATATCTTTGCAAATGGCTGATAAATCAACTGCTATACCTATCGGTATTTGTGAGGATGTGCCTGTTGTAGTTGCGAACGTTACTATTTTAACGGACTTTGTTATTCTTGATATTCCCGAGGATGATAGTATGTCTATTATTCTTGGAAGACCTTTCCTCAATACTACAGGGGCTGTTATTGATTGCAACAAAGGCAATGTCACTTTTCATGTTAATGGTAATGAGCATACGATACACTTTCCGAGGAAACAACCTCAAGTTTATAGCATCAACTCTATTGGAAAAACTCCATCGATTATATTTGGAGGTTTTGAATTTCCTCTCCCTGCTGTCAAGAAAAAGTATTATATTCTTATTGTTGGGGATTTTCATATCCCTGTTGAGATAACTTAGTGTTATTCGAATTTTCTCCGGTTCCGTGATTATTCGGAATGAGTTTGTTAACAAGACTTGATCAACCTTGTTAGTGGGTTCATTTTGATGATCACGAGATGGATGAAACTAGAAGCACATCCTTCTGTACCCTCTTTTTATTTCCTGCTATTTAGTAGAAATAAAGTAAAATAGTATTTTTTCTGTCTGTTTCCTGACTTATCCGTGCAATATAAAAATATCCCGAAAATAAAAGTCCTCAGAATGCCATGCCAATTAAATATGATTTTTTCGGGAATATTTGAGAATTTACTGTGCAAAAATTACCGTGGGGGGAGCTGCCACCTGGCCACGAGGGTGGAGGACGCGCCCTACCCCCCTGGGCGCCCCCCTGCCTCGTGGGCCCACGGTGGCCCTCCTCCACTTATCGCTGACCCATCTTCTTCCTCTGCCTCACACAAACACAAAAAACCAACTCAAGCACGAGTTCCAGCCCCTGCTGCTGTGATTTTCGATCTCCTTGCTCAAAGCACCTCTCGCAAAACTGCTTGGGGAGATTGTTCCTTGGTATGTAACTCCTCCATTGGTCCAATTAGTTTTTGTTCTAGTGCTTTATTCTTTGCAAATTTATGCTGCATAGGTGACCATGTTCTTGAGCTTGCATGTCAAATTTATATGGTTACAAGTAATTCTAATGCTTGATATAGGCTCTAGGCACTTGTGGGAGTTGTTGCTATCAATTTTATTGATGTTGGTTCACTTTTATTTGAAGTTACTAAAAATTTCAGAAATTCTTCAGAGGAAACAATATGTTTAGGAAGATGTTCCAAGGTGGTTCTTCAAGGAAGCAAGGTCCCAGGCTTGCAGTGCGTGATGCTGACGAGGAACCACCAAGAGACGCTCCCATGAGGCCCTGTGAATGGCCTTCGGAAAATTTTATGAATCAAGCGGGAATCAAAGAAGAATTTAGCGCATGTTTGCGTAACGCCGGTCTTGAGGACTTTGAAGCTGACAAATGCCCCCAGTATCATGATCTCACAAGTTCATTTGTGAGGAGAGAGGAGGCAGATGAGTACGGGAGGAGAGCGGAGGCTGCTCGACGCCATGCTACAGCTCAGGCGGCGATAGCCGCTGCATCGCAGTATGACCCCAGCTTCACCTACGGATATACACCAGGCTATCCCTGGCAATAGACCAACTTAGGCCAAAAGCCTAAGCTTGGGGGAGTACGTATTTCCCACAGACATTACATTCATGTTCACACACACTCATTGCTAGATGTCGGTGCTCATACTCTTTCACTGTAATACCCATGCTAGTTTATTTTCTTTTTGCTGCTTTCTTTTTGTGTGTTTAATAAACCTTAAGAAAAAACCAAAAAAATTTATTAGTAGTAGTTTATCTCTTTGCAGTAGAGTTAAAATGAAAACCCAAAATGATTTCTAGTTCTTCTTCTTACTTGTTGGGAGCTTTCCCGCGTAAATAGTTTTATTTTCTTTTCTTTCCTTCGGGGGTCGAGAAGTCCATCTTGAAAATGTTTAGTGGCTCTTATATGCATGATTGTTTATTTAACTTAGAGCCCATATTACTTGTCTTCTCTCTCGAGTTGAATGCTTGCAGATTCCAGCTTAGTCCAATGCACGTGCACTCTTATTATTGTACACATCGTTCGGTCATGCAAGTGAAAGGCAATAATGATGATATATGATGGACTTATTGGGATGAGAAAAGCTGGTATGAACTCAACCTCTCTTGTTTTTGTAAATATGATGATTCATCGTTCCTGAGTCAGCTATTATGAAGTAAACATATTTGCAATGACATTTAGAGATTATAGTTGCTTGTGCCATGCTTGATTAGCTATGAGTTATAATGGTTTACCTTGCATGCCAACATGCTATTAAAATGATTATGATGTGGTACGATGGGATGGTATCCTCCTTTGAATGTATTAAGTGACTTGACTTGGCACATGTTCACGCATGTAGTTGAATCAAATCAACATAGCCTTCATGATATTTATGTTCATGGTAGATTATATCCTACTCATTCTTGTATTCGGTGTAAATTAATTTTAATGCATGTTTACGACTGTTGTCGCTCTCTCAGTTGGTCGCTTGCCAGTCTTTTGCTAGCCTTCACCTGTACTAAGCGGGAATACTGCTTGTGTATCCAAACTCCTTAAACTCCAAAGTTGTTCCATATGAGTCCACTATACCTACCTATATGCGGTATTTACCCGCCGTTCCAAGTAAATTTGTATGTGCCAAACTCTAAACCTTCAAATAAACATTCTGTTTTGCATGCTCGAATAGCTCATATGTCAATTAGGGTTGCCCTTATCTTCCGTTTTAGGCGGGTTATTCTCAAGAGAAGTGGTCTCCGCTCCTCATTCACGAGAAAATGGCTGGTCGCCGGGATGCCCAGTCCCATGCTTTATGCAAACTAAATCAAAATAATTGCAAACAAAACTCCCCTTGGGACCCGTTGAATGTTGGAGGCACTCGTTGTTTCGAGCAAGCCATGGATTGATGCTTGTGGAGGAAGGGGAGTATAAACTTTACCATTCTGTTTGGGAACCGCCTATAATTTGTTTAGCATGGAAGATATCGTCATCTCTTAGTTGTTATGTTGACAATGAAAGTATGCCACTCTAAATATAATTTATCTCTATTTCAAAACCAAGCTCTGGCACCTCTACAAATCCCTGCTTCCCTCTGCGAAGGGCCTATCTATTTACTTTTATGTTGAGTCATCATCCTTCTTATTAAAAAGCACCCGCTGGAGAGCACACTGTCATTTGCATTCATTATAATTGGTTTATATTGGGTATGACTTGACTGGATCTCTTTTACCTTGAATTACAATGTTTAGTCAGTCCTTGATCTTTAAAGTTGCTCTGCATTTATGTTTTGCGGTCTCAGAAAGGGCTAGCGAGATACCATTTTGTTATATCATGTTATGATTATTTTGAGAAAGTGTTGTCATCCGAGTTTTGCTATTATAGCTCGCTAGCAGATTATGCTATTGATATGTGTAATTGTGAGACCTATATGTTATTGTTAGTATGGTTAGTTCATAATATTTGCTGAAACTTGAATGCTGGGTTTTCATGTTACAACAACAGGAGCAAACAGAGTTTGTAAAAGTTTTTTCTTTTTGTTTGAGGACAAGCAAAGGGTTTAAGCTTGGGGGAGTTGATACGCCTCCGTCGTATCTACTTTTCCAAACACTTTTGCCCTTGTTTTGGACTCTAACTTGTATGATTTGAATGCAACTAACCCGCACTGACGCTATTTTCAGCAGAATTGCCATCATGTTGTTTTATGTGCAGAAAACAAAAGTTCTCGGAATGACCTGAAACTCCACGAAACATCTTATAAAAAATAATAAAAAATCCTCGCCAAAGATGAAGACCAGGGGGCCCACACCCTGTTCACAAGGGTGGGGGCGCCCCCCCCCCCTCCTGGGCATGCCCCCCTACCTCGTGGGCCCCCTGGAGACCCTCCGACGCCAACTCCAACTCCATATATTGGCTTTAGGGGAGAAAAAAATCAGAGAGAAGAAATCATCGCGTTTTACGATACAGAGCCGCCGCCAAGCCCTAATCTCTCTCGGGAGGGCTGATCTGGAGTCCGTTCGGGGCTCCGGAGAGGGGGATTCGTCGCCGTCGTCATCATCAACCATCCTCCACCACCAATTTCATGATGCTCACCGCCGTGCGTGAGTAATTCCATCTTAGGCTTGCTGGACGGTGATGGGTTGGATGAGATTTATCATGAAATCGAGTTAGTTTTGTTAGGGTTTGATCCCTAGTGTCCACTATGTTCTGAGATTGATGTTGCTATGACTTTGCTATGCTTAATGCTTGTCACTAGGGCCCGAGTGCCATGATTTCAGATATGAACCTATTATGTTTTCATGAATATATGTGAGTTCTTGATCCTATCTTGCAAGTCTATAGTCACCTACTATGTGTTATGATCCGGCAACCCCGAAGTGACAATAATCGGGACCACTCCCGATGATGACCATAGTTTGAGGAGTTAATGTATTCACTATGTGCTAATGCTTTGTTCCGGTTCTCTATTAGAAGGTGGCCTTAATATCCCTTAGTTTCCAATAGGACCCCGCTGCCACAGGAGGGTAGGACAAAAGATGTCATGCAAATTCTTATCCATAAGCACGTATGACTATATACGGAATACATGCCTACATTACATTGATGAATTGGAGCTAGTTCTGTGTGACCCTATGTTATGACTATTACATGACGAACCACATCCGGCATAATTATCCATCACTAATCCGGTGCCTACGAGCTTTCCATATACTGGTTCTCGCTTATTTACTTTTCCATTGCTACTGTTACAATCACTACAAAATACCAAAAACATTACTTTTGTTGTCTTTACTTTTGCTACCGTTACCACCACTATCATATTACTTTGCTACTAAACACTTTGCTGCAGATACTAAGTTTCCAGGTGTGGTTGAATTGACAACTCAGCTGCTAATACTTGAGAATATTCTTTGGCTCCCCTTGTGTCGAATCAATAAATTTGGGTTGAATACTCTACCCTCGAAAACTGTTGCGATCCCCTATACTTGTGGGTTATCAGTGAGCATCACCTTGACTCAAGCATAAAGTAAAAACATAAAGTAAAAGATAGGCCCTTCGCAGAGGGAAGCAGAGGTTGTCATGTGCGTTTAGGGTTGATGCATAAAGTCTTAGTGCAAAAGAACGTCACTTTATATTGCCCCTTGTATGTGGACCTTTATTATGCAGGCTGTCGCTTTTATTACTTCCATAACAAGTTCGTACAAAGTTTATTTTCTCTGCACTAATAAGTCATACATATTTAGAGAGCAATTTTTATTGCTTGCACCGATGACAACTTACTTGAAGGATATTACTCAATCCATAGGTAGGTATGGTCGACTCTCATGGCAAAACTGGGTTTAAGGATATTTGGAAGCACAAGTAGTATCTCTACTTGGTTCAAGGAATATGGCAAGCATGAGGGGGAAAGGCAAGCTCAAAATGTTTGGAAGGTCAATGACAATATACTTTAACTGAGATGTCGGAAAACATAAACCATTACGTTGTCTTCCTTGTCCAACATCAACTCTTTTAGCATGTCATACTTAATGAGTGCTTCACAGTCATAAAAGATGTCCAAGATAATATATTTATATGTGAACCCCTCTTTCCTTATCACTTCCTATTAATTGCAACGATGACCAAGGCTACGTTCATCAACTCTCAACAATTTTTATGCCTCATACTTTCTATGTGTGAAGTTATCACTATCCATAAGATCAATATGAACTCTTTTGTTCTTTCTACTTTCTCAAGATCATAGCAACAAAGCAAAGCCCTTGACTCAACACTAATCTTTATTATAGATAGCACACGGACTCGATTACATAAAGAGATCACAATGCAAAACTCAAAACTACTTGATATCAAAACTTCGAACTAATAGATCAAGATACTACTAAAAGGATTGAACTAAATAAAGCGGTAAAGATAGGAGTGTGATGGTGATACGATACCGGGGCACCTCCCCCAAGCTTGGCAGCTGCCAAGGGGAGTGCCCATACCCATGTGGTTATTTCTTCGGAGGTGGTGAAGTAGGAGTTTTTGATGATGTAGGCTTGTCGTCCATCTTCCAAGGCATAGGCTCTCCATCATAAAAGGATGATCGAGTCTCCGGGATCCTTAAATCTGCAGCCAAACTCATTCGCTTGAATCTATATTCATACTCACAGTTCTGGTTTTGCAGGTCATAAATCTGGGCTTGGAGGTGCTCGATTTTATCTTGAAGCTTGAAGATGGTCTCCCCAATGACTTTGGCATCCAGCTTGTGGTTGTTGGAGAACTCCGTGATCATCATCTGGTTGGCGTTGAGTCCACACTCCACCATCCCTTGACATTTGAAAACTTCTTGCTCCATGGCTTCGAGCTTTGTCACCACGCTCCCGGTACGCCTTGGTCCCTCCACATCGCGGATGTGCAGCACCCCCTCACGCATCTCAATGGTTTGAGGGTGATGCAGCACCTCCATGAAATAGGGGTTGATAACCCTCTCGAAAAACTTGTCCTTTGGAGCGCTTGGAGATGACATGATGCTCTAGATCTGAAACAGAAACAGCTCGAAACGAAAACAGAGGATATTTGCGTGATACGTTGGTCAAAACCTTCGGGAGTATATATAATGAATTTTTACCGACCAAATTAAATACGTAACATACAAGAAAATGGAGTTCGGGAGGCACACGAGGTGCCCATGAGACAGGAGGGCGCGCCCTACAGGGGGGGGGGGCGTGGCCTCCTCTCTCATGGGAGCCTCGTGTCCCTTTCGGACTACTTCTTTCTTCCTAAAATTCTTAAATAATCCAAAACTGATAAAAATTGCTATTAGAGTTGTTTTGGAGTCGGTTTACTTACCGTACCACGTACCTATGCCTTTTCGGAGTCTGGAACGTTCTGGAAAGTGTCTCTTATGTATTGCTCAGGGGTTATGGTTTCAATAATATTAGTTTCTACATTGATAGGATTACCTGAAATATAATGTTTAATTCTTTGACTGTTTACCACTCTCGGATTTGTGCCTTCGAAGTTGTTGATTTTTATAGCACCAGAATGATAGACCTCCTCGATAACGTAGGGACCTTCCCATTTTGAAAGAAGTTTTCCTGCAAAAAATCTTAAACGAGAGTTGAATAATAACACATAATCTCCTACGTTAAACTCACGCTTTTGTATCCTCTTATCATGCCAGCGTTTGACTTTTTCTTTGAAAAGCTTGGCATTCTCATATGCTTGGGTTCTCCATTCCTCAGGTGAGCTAATATCAAATAACCTTTTCTCACCGGCAAGTTTGAAGTCATAATTGAGCTCTTTAATAGCCCAATATGCTTTATGTTTAAGTTCAAGAGGTAAATGACATGCTTTTCCATAAACAATCTTATATGGAGACATACCCATAGGATTTTTGTATGAAGTTCTATAGGCCCATAATGCATCATCAAGTTTTTTGGACCAATTCTTTCTAGATCTATTCACAGTCTTTTGCAAAATTAATTTGAGCTCTCTATTGCTCAACTCTACTTGACCACTAGACTGCGGGTGATAAGGAGATGCGATTCTATGATTGACATCATACTTAGCAAGCACCTTACGGAAAGCACCATGAATAAAGTGTGAACCACCATCAGTCATAAGATATCTAGGGACTCCAAACCTCGGAAAAATAACTTCTTTAAGCATTTTAATAGAAGTGTTATGATCAGCACTACTAGTTGGAATAGCTTCTACCCACTTAGTAACGTAATCAACAGCAACTAAAATATGTGTATAACCATTGGAGGCAGGAAAAGGTCCCATATAATCAAAGACCCAAACATCAAACGGTTCAATAACAAGAGAATAATTCATAGGCATTTCTTGACGTCTACTAATGTTACCTATTCTTTGACATTCATCACAAGATAAGACAAACTTACGAGCATCTTGAAAAGAGTAGGCCAATAAAAACCAGATTGTAGTACCTTGTGCGCAGTTCTATCTCCAGCGTGGTGTCCTCCATAGGATTCAGAGTGATACTTGCGTAGGATTTGTTCCTGTTCATGCTCAGGCACACAACGTCTAATAATACCATCTACTCCTTTATAAAGGTGTGGATCATCCCAAAAGTAATGTCTTAAATCATAAAAGAACTTTTTCTTTTGCTGGTATGTGAAACTAGGCGGTATATATTTAGTAACAATGTAATTAGCATAATCAGCATACCAAGGAGCAGTACGAGAAGCATTGACAACCGCTAATTGTTCATCAGAAAAACTATCATTAATAGGCAGTGGGTCATCAAGAACATTCTCTAACCTAGACAAGTTGTCTGCAACGGGGTTCTCGGCTCCCTTTCTATCAATAATATGCAAGTCAAATTCTTGGAGCAAGAGAACCCATCTAATGAGTCTCGGCTTAGCATCTTTATTTTCCATAAGATATTTAATAGCAGCATGATCAGTGTGAATAGTAACTTTGGAATCAACAATATAAGGTCTAAACTTATCACATGCAAACACAACTGCTAAGAACTCTTTTTCAGTAGTAGCATAATTTCTCTGGGCAGCATCAAGAATCTTACTAGCATGCTGGATAACATTCAATTTCTTATCGACTCTTTGCCCTAAAACAACACCTACAACATAATCACTAGCATCGCACATAATTTCAAAAGGTAAATTCCAATCAGGTGGCTGAACAATAGTGAAGTTATCAAAGCTTTCTTAAGTGTTTCAAATGCTTCTACACAATCATCATCAAAGACAAAAGGAATATCTTTTTGTAAAAAATTAGTCAGAGGCCTAGAGATTTTGGAAAAGTCCTTAATGAACCTCCTATAAAAACCGGCATGACCAAGGAAACTTCTTTTACCTTTTATGTCCTTGGGACATGGCATCTTTTCAATAGCATCAACTTTGGCTTTATCAACTTCAATACCTCTCTCGGAGATCTTGTGCCCCAAGACAATGCCTTCATTAACCATAAAAAGTGACACTTTTCCCAATTCAGGACGAGACTAGTGTCTTCGCATCTCTGCAAAACTCGATCAAGGTTTCTCAAACAATCGTCAAAAGAGGATCCATAGACGGAGAAGTCATCCATGAATACCTCACAAATCTTTTCACAAAAATCAGAAAATATAGCCATCATGCATCTTTGAAAGGTAGCAGGTGCAATACATAAACCAAAAGGCATACGTCTATAAGCAAAAGTACCAAAAGGGCATGTAAAAGTAGTTTTAGATTGATCCTGCGCAGACACGGGTATTTGAGAGAAGCCATAATAACCATCTAGAAAGCAAAAATGTGTGTGTTTGGATAGCCTTTCTAGCATTTGATCAATGAAAGGTAAAGGGTAATGATCTTTCTTAGTAGCTTTCTTTAACTTACGAAAATCAATTACCATCCTATAGCCTGTAATAATTCTTTGCGGGATCAATTCATCTTTATCATTAGGAACAACGTGAATACCTCCCTTTTTAGGGACACAATGGACAGGGCTTACCCATTCACTATCAGCAACGGGATAAATAATACCTGCCTCAAGGAGCTTTAGTATCTCCTTTCTTACCACTTCTTTCATTTTGGGATTTAATCGTCTTTGAGGATCTCTAACTTGTTTGGCATCTTTCTCCACTGAAATTTTGTGTTGACATAATGTGGGACTAATGCCCTTAAGATCATCCATAGTATATCCAATAGCAGCCCGGTGCTTCTTCAGAGTTTTCAATAATCTTTCTTCTTCTTTCTCTGAAAGGTTAGCACTAATAAAAATAGGATATATTTCTTTTTCATCAAGATAAGCATACTTAAGATTATCAGGTAAAGGTTTGAGTTCAAACACGGGATCACCCTTGGGTGGAGGGGGATCCCCAAGAATTTCAATGGGAAGGTTATGTTTCAGCATAGGTTCCTGTTTAAGGAACACTTCATCTATTTCTTCCCTTTCCTTCATAAACATATCGTTTTCATGGTCTAACAAATATTGTTCTAACGGATCAGTTGGAGGAACAGCAATGGAAGCAAGACCAATAATTTCATCCTTACTGGGTGGTTCCCTTTCACGAGGTTGTCTACTAAACTTAGCAAAATTGAACTCATGGGACATACCATCTATGCCAACAGTGACAATATTCTTTTCACAATTAATCTTAGCACTAGCAGTATTCAAGAAGGGTCTACCGAAAATAATGGGACAAAAATCATCTTGTGGGGAACCAAGAACAAGAAAATTAGCAGGGTATTTAATCTTCCCACACAAGACTTCAACATCTCTAACAATCCCAATAGGTTTAATGGTGTCCCTATTAGCAAGCTTAATAGTAACATCAATGTCTTCTAATTCAACAGGTGCACTATCGTGCATAATTTCTTTATAAAGGTCATAAGGTATCGCACTAGCACTAGCACCCATATCACATAAACCATGATAACAATGATCTCCTATTTTAACAGAAATAACAGGCGTGCCTACAATAGGTCTACGTGTCTTAGTATCAGGTCTAGCAATATTAGCAGTTTCACCCAAGAAAGAGATAACATGCCCATCTAAGTCCTCATCCAAGAGATCTTTAACCATAGCAATACTAGGTTCAACATTAATTTGCTTAGGAGGTGTATAAGTCCTAGTATTACTCTTACGAACAACAGTCGAATCTTTAACATGATCTTTTATCCTAACAGGAAAAGGAGGTTTTTCAACATAAGCAGTAGGAATAATAGGATCACTATATGTAATAGTCTTCTCTTCGACTGTAATAGGTGCAACTACTTTCACTTCAATAGGAGGATTATATTTAAACCACTTCTATTTAGGGAGATCAACGTGAGTAGCAAAAGTTTCACAAAAAGTAGCTACTATCTCAGAGTCAAGTCCATACTTAGAGCTAAATCCACGGAAAGCATCAGTATCCATAAAAGATTTAACACAATCAAACTTAGGTGTCATACCTGACTCCTTACCATCATCGGAACCCCAATCTTCAGAGTTGTGTTTAATTCTTTCCAATAAGTCCCATTTGAAATCAATAGTCTTCAACATATAGGAACCAGCACAGGAAGTATCGAGCAAGTTGCGATTATCAAGAGGAAGCCGAGCATAAAAATTCTGAATAATCATTTCCCGAGAGAGCTCATGATTGGGGCATGAATATAACATTGACTTAAGCCTCCCCCAAGCTTGAGCGATGCTTTCTCCTTCGCGAGGCCAGGAATTATATATGTAGTTACAATCACGATGAACAAGATGCATAGGATATGAAATTCCAATTTCAATCGCTTATAATTCCAAGATCTCGTATCATCACATAGCCTATACCATGTCATTGCATATCCCTTCAAAGACAAAGGGAAGACCTTCCTTTTGACAACATCATCGGGAATACCTGCAAGGTTAAATAATCCACAAACTTCATCCACAAAGATAAGGTGTAAATCGAGATGCAACGTTCCGTCTCCTGCAAAAGGATTAGCTAGCAGTTTTTCTATCATACCCGAAGGAATCTCAAAGTGAATATTTTCATAAAGTTCAGTAGGTTGAGGAGCATCTCTTTGCTCTTCGGGTTGGGGTGAAGATACACCAAACAAGCCCTCAAAGGATTAGTTTCCATAGTGACAAGTAACAGAAAATTTCAGCACACTATATAAATGTTTCCTTACCAAGTTCCACTCACCAAAAGCACTACACTCCCCGACAACGGCGCCAGAAAAGAGTCTTGATGACCCACAAGTATAGGGTATCTATCGTAGTCCTTTCTATAAGTAAGAGTGTCGAACCCAACGAGGAGCAGAAGGAAAAGATAAGCGGTTTTCAGTAAGGTTTTCTCTGCAAGCACTAAAATAGTAGGTGATAGATAGTTTTGTGATAAGATAAATAGTAACGAGCAAAAAGTAAATAAAGTAAATAAAGTGCATCAAGGTGGCCCAATCCTTTATGTAGCAAAGGATAAGCCCGGACAAATTCTAATAATGAAGAAGGAGCTCCCGATGACACATTGGGAATTATCATCAAGCTAGTTTTCATCACGTTTGTAAGATTCGCGTTCAGTACTTTGATAATTTGATATGTGGGTGGACCGACACCTGGGTACTTCCCTAACATGGACAAGCATCCCACTTATGATTAACTCCTATTGCAAGCATCCGCGACTACAAAAAGGAGTATTAAGGTAAACCTAACCATAACATTAAACATATGGGTCCATACCAACCCCTAACGAAGCAACGCATAAACTAGGGTTTAAGCTTCTGTCACTCTAGCAACCCATCATCTACTTATTACTTCCCTATGCCTTCCTCTAGGCCCAAATAATGGTGAAGTGTCATGTAGTCGATGTTCACATAACACCTCATCAAAATATCGAACGAATACCAAATTCACATGACTACTAATAGCAATACTTTACCCATGTCCTCAGGAACAAACGTAACTACTCACAAAGCATATTCATGTTCATAATCAGAGGAGTAATAATACGCATAAAGGATCTGAACATATTATCTTCCACCAAGTAAACTAAATAGCATCAACTACAAGGAGTAATTAACACTACTAGCAACCCACAGGTACCAATTTGTGGTTTTGATACAAGATTGGATACAAGAGATGAACTAGGGTTTTGAAAGGAGATGGTGCTGGTGAAGATGTTGATGGAGATTAACCCCCTCTCGATGAGAGGATCGTTGGTGATTACGTTGGTGATGATTTCCCCCTCCCGGAGGGAAGTGTCCCCGGCAGAACAGCTTCGCCAGAGCCCTAGATTTATTCCGCCAAGGTTTCGCCTCGTGGCGGCGGAGTTTCGTCCCGTAAGCTTGCCCACTGTTTTTTCCAGGACAAAACCCTTCATATAGCAGAAGATGGACGCCGGAGGCCCACCAGGGGGGCCAGGAGATAGGGGGCCGCGCCCTATAGGGGGGGGGGCGCCCCCTGTCTCCTGGACAGGGTGTGGGCCCCCTGGCCTATTTCTTTTGCTCATAAATTCTTATAAAATCCCAAAAGTTGTTTCGTGGAGTTTCAAGATTTTTGGAGTTGTGCAGAATAGGTTTCCAATGTTTGCTCCTTTCCAGCCAGAATTCCAGCTGCCGGCATTCCCCCTCTTCATGGTAAACCTTGTAAAATAAGAGAGAATAGTCGTAAGTATTGTGATATAATGTGTAATAACATCCCATAATGCAATAAATATTGATATAAAAGCATGATGCAAAATGGACGTATAGACTGCATAATAAAGGTTGCTATCACAAAGGGAAATACAATGTGACGTTCCTTTGCATTAAGGGTTTGCACATCCAAAAATAAAAAGCGCATGACAACCTCTCTTCCCTCTGCGAAGGGCCTATCTTTTACTTTCATATATACTTTTATGAAAGAGTTAATAGTATTCCTCCTTATTTCAGCCTCAATTATTCTTTAGTTGGCAAGCATCATGTTGTGGGGAAAGATCCAGGCATCTATGGCCATTCAAATATATTTGATCATGAATTATTATTGTTGACAATTATCTATGTGATAAGTAAGTTGGGAGGCGAAACATTAAGCCGCTATCTTTCTCTGTGTTCGACGGATGCTATTTGTCCTAAAAATATGCTTTGAGTGTTAGCAATGATGGAAGACTATATGATAGTTGAGTATGTGGAATTTGCTAAATCAAAGCTCTTACATAGACCCTTCCTAAAAGTAAGATGAACTGCAATTGTTTGGTGAATGAGAACGTAGTTTGTTAGTTTTCAAGAAACTTTATGGTCTATACTTCAACATGTGAATAGCTTGTTACTTGATCATGAGAAGTTTTATGAGATGAGGTACTGTTTATGATAAATAATAATGCTAGAAAAACTGTTTGGAACTATCATTGATAAAATTTATGCACTATGCTAGCATTCACACTTCATAAATTTTTTCTTTTATCATTTACCTACTCGAGGATGAGCAGGAATTAGACTTGGGGATGCTGATACGTCTCCGACGTATCTATAATTTATGAAGTATTCATGCCATGTTTACAACAATTTTATATGTTTTTGTATGATTTAATTAGAACTAACCCGGACTGACGCTGTTTTCAGCAGAACTACCGTGATGTCGTTTTTTATGCAGAAATAAAAGTTCTCAGAATGGGCTGAAAATTTACGGTGAGTTTTTATGGATCAAAAGAGAACCCCGAAGTACAAGAGTTGGACCAGAAGCTTCATGAGGAAGTGACAAGGGTGGAGGGTGCCCCCCCTAGGGTGCGCCCCCCTGGCTTGCCGCTGCCTCGTGGACCCCCATGACGTGAGACCGACGCCAAAAATTCCTATAAATACCAAAACCCCCCGGAAAAAACCTAGAACAGAAGTTCCGCCGCCGCAAGCCTCTGTAGCCACAAAAAATCAATCTAGGCCCTCTCCGGCACCCAGCCGGAGGGTGTCGTCATCACCGGAGTCCATGGAGGAGGAAGCCGGAGGAGGCCATCATCTCCATGGAGGCCAAGGACCAGAGGGAGAACCTCTACCCATCTAGGGGGGAGGCCATGGAGGAGGAAGTACAAGGGGGAGAACCTCTCCTCCTCTCTCTCGGTGGCGCCGGAGTGCCGCCGGGGGAACCATTGCCGCGGTGATCGTCTTCATCAACATCACCATCTTCATCACCTTCCTCATCTCTTTTAAGTGGTCCACTCTCCCACACCCTGCTGTAATCCCCTAATTGAACATGGTGCTTTATGCCACATATTATGATCCAATGATGTATTGCCATCCTATGATGCTTTGAGTAGATTTCTTTTGTCTTTTGGGTTGATTTATGATCTACATTGCTTTGAGTTGTATGTTTTATTTTGGTGCTGTCCTATGGTGCCTTCCGTGTCGCGCCATGATTCGCTTATAGTGGGTTGCTAGAGTAACAGAAGTTTAAACCCGAGTAAGGGGGTTGTTGCGTATGGGATAAAGGGGACTTGATACTTTAATGCTATGGTTGGGTTTTACCTTAATGATCTTTAATAGCTGCAGATGCTTGCTAGAGTTCCAATCATAAGTGCATATGTTCCAAGTAGAGAAAGTATGTTAGCTTATGCCTCTCCCTCATATGAAATTGCAATAATGATTACCGATCTTGTTAACAATTGCCTAGGACAATTCCGCACACCGACCCGTCATTATTTCACACTCGCTATTTGTAATATAATATAATATAATATAATATAATATAGCTTTATGTTAACAGCACCTTTTTTTATATTTTAGTTCTCCGATATCATGCAAAGCTATCCTCTTTATACCCACAACGTAGTTTTATTTCTCGTTTCTAGATGGAAGCAAACATTCGGTGTACGTAGAGTTATATCAGTGGCAGATAGGGCTTGAGAGAATATTGGTCTTACATTTAGCTCCTTGTGGTTTTGACACTCCATACTTATCACTTCCACCTTTGGAAATTGCTACGATGAATCCTTGCACTTGGGGATTATCAAGCTCTTTTCTGGCACCGTTGTCAGGGAGCAATAGCATGGGGTTGGTATTCTCGTTTATGCTCGTTTGTTTTCCTCACTAAGTAGATTTTGTTTTCCCTTTTGTTTTTGTTTTCTATAGTTGTGGGTGAAACAAAAAAAGGTTAAAATAGTGAAAATACAAAAAAATTACTTGCCTCTTATGTGTAAATTTTTCTCAAAAAGAGAAGTGATTGGAAGGTTATGCATTGGAGAAGTGAGGGTCGACCTTGAACACTTGTGTTCATGCTCACGGAAACAATGTACAATTTTTCATGGAATTTTCTCAAAACTAATTATCCCCTTGAATATATCCATTGTATTATAAAAATAATGTGCCAAGGTTTATGTGTGGAAAGTTTAAATTGCTTGTTTGGTGTGTGCAGCAGAAAAAACAGAAACTTTTGCTGTAGTAACTGAATTTAAATTTTTTACTGAGCATGATAAAATCTTGAAATCTTTACACAGTACTGCTCTGAATTTTTTTTATTTTGTCCTAAATTTTTATAGTTTTTGGAGTTGCAGAAGTATACGATGTTTCCAGATTGCTACAAACTGTCCTGTTTTTGACAGATTCTATTTTCTATGTGTTGTTCACTTATTTTGATGAATCTATGGGTAGTATCAGGGGCTATGAACCATGGTGAAGTTGGAATACAGTAGATATAATGCTAATATGAAATTAGAATGAGTTTACAACAGTACTTAAAAGTAGTGATTTGCTTTATTATACTAACAGATCTCACAAGGTTTTTTGTTAAGTTTTGTGTGGATGAAGTGTTCGAAGATCGAGGAGTTATCGATATGAGAAGAATAAGGAAATGCAAGAGTTCAAGCTTGGGGATGCCTAAGGCACTCCAAGTAAATATTTCAAGGATGCTCAAGCATTTAAGCTTGGGGATGCCCCGGTTGGCATCCCATCTTTCTTCTTCAACAATTATCAGTATACCTCGGTTTTTATTTCTTCACATGATATGCATCTTTTGTTTTTATTTTTCTTTCCTTTTTCCTTTATGCACCATGCTAGTATTAGATAGTCCTTCATTGATTTATAGAATGCTTCATGTGCTTCACTTAAATCTTTTGAGTATGGCTTTATAGAATGCTCTTTGTGCTTCACTTAAATCTTTTGAGTATGGCTTTATAGAATGCTTCATGTGCTTCACTTACATATTTTGAGCTTGGATATTGGTCAATCTATATTAAATGTAGAATGCTCTATGAACTTCACTTATATCTTTTAGAGTATGAATAAAATTATCATCGAAATTGGGATTGGAAGAGTATCATTAAAATACCATGCCTAGCCAAAAAGGCATTAAAGAAAAGCAATTGGACAGAGCATGCTTGACATTTGATGCTGGATTGTCGCGGTTGCACAGGATCTGCTCGATTTTATCGCTTCCCGCGTATCGAAATTTGTAGCGATGGAGGGTGGTAATTTTCAACTTCAGGAAGGTCGGAAAAGGGAGATAGGCTTTACCTTCTCCTTCCCGGTGAAGCAGACTTCTATTGATTCTGGCATTCTGATCAAGTGGACCAAGGGTTTTGCTGTATCTGGGACTGTAAGATTTTCTTTTCCCGAATACAATTTTCTCATTTTTGTGTGTTGTACTTAGTTATTTCTAGTACCAAGAGTTGCAAGACCAAAAATTCCTTGCTCAAACCAAGAATAGTTTTTGTTTCACTGGATATGGCTTAGGGATTAGCATGTTAGTTTGTTTTTTCAGTTGAATTCATGCTAACAAGGAAGCAATATGTTGGTCTTCATAGGCCGGGAAGGATGTGGTTGCCTGTCTAAATGCCGCCATGGAGAGACAGGGGCTTGACATGAGTGTGTCTGCTCTGGTAAGCAACCATCAAAATTCATATTATTACTTTTAGATAATGGCAAGAGCTTCATTGCCTTCCGGATTCTTTATCGGAAAATGCATATAGCCACAACAAACTTCATGGCTGGCAAAGCAAATGGGACACCCAAACCATAGTGGATACTGAACTCTGCTTTTTGCTTGTGCTCTGCTTTGTTACGGGCTGAAATGCGTCTGAAATGAGGTCATTTCACATCAATATATATATATATATATATATATATATATATATATATATATATATATATATATATATATATATATATATATATGGTTTGAAGTAAGTGAATAACACTTAACAGGTACTCCAATTGCTTTTCAAAGGCCTTAGCTGGAGCGCACTATTGGGACGAGGATGTGATGGTTTCGGTGATTTTGGGCACCGGCACAAATGCTTGCTACATTGAGCGAACTGAGTCTATCCCAAAGCTCCAACACCCCGGGCTTGGAACAGGAAACACGGTATGCTGCAACAAGATCACATATTTTATTTACTCCATTACTGAACTGAAATAGGATGCATGAAAAGGAGGCACCAATCGATCCACCTAGCCATCAAATTTTAGTAAAATGTGTCAGCACTGAATAAATGTCAGCACACTGAGTTGGTTAAAGTTTGTTAAATGCAGATTATCAACACTGAATGGGGAGCATTTTCAGATGGTCTTCCACTAACTGAATTTGACAGGGACATGGATGCTGAGAGCATAAATCCTGGTGAACAGGTAAAACACCTCTGGTTTGCTCGCCTATCCATTCATGTGTTTATTCTGATGGCATGGTCTGCTTGCTATTCATGCAGATATTCGAGAAGACGATTTCCGGGATGTACCTTGGAGAAATTGTTAGGAGGGTGCTGGCCAGGATGGCTCAAGAGTCTGATCTGTTCGGTCACTCGTTCGCTGACAAACTAGCTGAGCCATTTATTCTAAGGCAAGTTATTCGACGTTGTAGCTTCCAGAGTCCAAATTATCCTTTTCCTTTCACAATTTTCTGCCGTTCTAAGCTGAACCGCAAATATGATTATAGAACTCCACATTTGTGTGCTATGCAACAAGATAAATCCGATGATCTTGGAGAACTTGAATCACTTTTGTGCGACGTCATTGGGGTAAGTTTCTACACTTTTTCAGACATACTCCCTCCGTTCCAAAATAGATGACTCAACTTTGTACTAACTTTAGTACGAATAGTACAAAGTTGGGTCCTCTGTTTTGGAATCGAAGGGAGTATATGGCAATCTTAGCCAGCCAGCCTCTGAACCTGCTATTTTCTCCCATAGCCATGGTCCCAGCTCAACCAATCTTCTGTAGATGAAGGTTTATTGTAGAAGTTTCCGATTGCATCATCAAGAGAGGTGGGCGGTTGGCTGGTGCCGGCATTGCTGGCATTCTTCAGAAGATGGAGATTAATTCCAAGGGACTGATCCTAGGGAGAAGAACAGTGGTAGCGATGGATGGTGGACTTTATGAGAATTACCCTCAGTACAAGTCGTATATGGTTGAGGCTATGGAGGAGCTGCTCGATCACCGGGACATGGACCACATCGTTGTCGAGCACACCAAAGATGGCTCGGGCATTGGCGCGACACTTTTGGCAGCGACGAACTCAAAATATGTACCAGCTCAGTTCTCGGCGTGAGGTTCATTAGGTAGCTGCACAGCAAAGAATTGTTTGGAACCTTGGATTGGTTCTAGCAATGTATTTTTGTACCCGGGAACATATTGCGTACATCAACAGAACAGCAAGGTATAGATCACAGCAGATTACAAGAGATTTGGCCTACTACTGTATTATCCATGAACAGGATATGGTACTGCATCTACATCTTGGTATACGTCTTGATTGAAGGTTGAGATTACTACTTTGTTAGGCTCTGAACTTCGCTGTGTTGTGTAGAATCTATTAGGTTGCAGAATTACCTTTTAAACTCTGAACCGTGTTGTGTTAGACCCTACAATCTTGTGCATTTCAGGAAGGTTTTATGAGAATTACCTATTATATAGACGAAAGGCCCTCCATGCCCCGCTTTAATATTAATTATAGAGTTACAAAGTCCCAACCAACGAGCCAACAGTCTTACAAGTAGTCTTGCTGAGGATATTAGCTTAAGATAAATACGACCCCAAGTGAAAGAAGCTCAAATAAGTTCAAACGAAGACTAAAATCTTCATAAGGATATTCACGAGTTCATAAGCATATACATAGAACTATCCAGTCATGTTCTATATGCTTATGCGCTACCACTTAATATCTGTTGTCATGCACAGTAATACGAACAGTAGTACAATACCACAATGTTCTGAAACGAGAGCGTTCTCTTATTCTAATGCATACAGGTACAACGCAATAAAGGCATATACTGAAGGGGCATATATCTGAATATACATGCTCTCTGTATCACTTGGACGATGACGTAGCTTTGAACCGCTCATGTGGAATAGCTCTGAGTTGCAGGTCATGCCTTCTGCTAACCGTGATACCAAATTTCTCAGACATGTCAAAGGAAGACAGACTAGCCCCATCAGGAAGCATCCAGTCAAAGTGATACAGAAGGTTTGCCAATGTGATATTGAGCGATGACGTGCCGAATAGTATCCCAGGACACTGCCGTCGCCCAGCCCCGAAGGGAGTGTATTCAGAGTATGTCCCGTTGTAATCAATGTTGTTGTCCTCAAATCTTTCAGGCTTAAACTCTTCAGGATTTTTCCAGTACCTTGGATCTCGGGAAACTGCATAGACGTTAACATATACATTTGTGCCCTTAAGAATGTCACAATCCATAATTTTACAGTCCTCTATGGCCGAGCGAGGGAGTAGAGGAGCGGGTGGATGCAACCTAAGAACCTCCTTAATGACCATCCGCATGTAGTGGAGTTCACCAAGGTCAGTATTACCAATGGTAGCTCGATCTTGACCTAGTACCTCTCTGACCTCTTGTTGTGCCTTACTCATGATTTCAGGATGACGGACGAGCTCTGACATAGCCCACTCCAAAACATTTCCTGTAGTCTCTGTGGCTGCTGAAAACATATCCTGGAAAAGAAGGTTGTTTATAAGTATATTATATGCATAGTAGTATGAAATTATTAAAATGTTTCCATAAACTATTGTTTCGATAACATATCATTAAAATATCTAATTATACGGTTTTCGTATTGTTACTGCAAAATTGTCATCCAAAGTACTGATCATAATGACTCATCGAAAGCCATGTCGGGTAGGCTTATTACAAATGGTTATTAACGAAATTGACATGGCTGATGGCTTCCGAAACATCCTATATGCAATAGGAATACATATGGGTTCAAGAAAAAACACCTAAAACAATATCATATGGCTTTCTATACATGTCGTGTGATGGGCTTCTAATCAAAGACAACTCTACAATATGGGGAACCCGTTGAACTCACATAATGAATATGATCTGTTACATGCAAAGCTTGAAAGTCGTGCTTTCCTATTAGCCAAGAGTTAGCTATTGATATGATTCTTGCTTCTCTTTCGTTGAGCTATGACCCGTTCACCTCGAACTACATATGCATGGCATGGATAATAACATCATGAAATTGCATGTGATATGCTTAAGGTGCCGGAGGAAATCATAAAAAGGTGACAATCATGTGTTGATGGTGTGGAAGAGAACCAACTTCAAATAGAAATGCACTTCTTGGGCTAAGAAGAATGCTAAGGCTAAGAGCGGGGGTAAGAATGGGATCCTAACTCCTATGGCACAGTCAGGGCCAATGGCTGGACCAATTGGAGATACTTTGTGCTTTTTCTGTAAAGTCACAAGGCACTAGAATAGGAACCGCATATGAGCCATAAGAGTGTAATTATGACTTCTACTTTAGGTACAGTTGTTGTATATATATACATATTTCTTGCATATTATTTAGTTGACTATTGGGTATTTGATATAAGGTTGGTTGTTCATATTTGCATCTCGATGTAGCTTGATGTAAGCTTTGGGAATACAACAAGAGTTGTTTCATTGACAGTGCCACTATCAATGGGGAGTGGGTTTTAGCTCACAACGTGTCGTGAACGCCTTCGAGATAGGCCACCCTGGCCCACAATCGGAGTCTGTGACGTAACCGCCTCTGGATGAGAAAATATTCCCAAAACAAGTAACCTTGGGACTCCAACAAAGGAAATTCTCCAGCCTCCAGACGCGAAGAGTTCGAGCCACCGGGAACAAGGAAACTAGCAATGGAAATAAGAACATACCAAAACTAGATACAAAAAACCCCCAAGGCCAGGGGGACTTGAGTTCGATGATCAAGACAATGAAATCTCACATCCTTTAGTACGTTTCTTGCTACCAGGTTTGCCAACAAGCCAAACCCAAGCGCGTCTCATACCCCGTCCTACTAGAACCCTTTATTGTTTCACGTTGAATCCCAGAACTTCATCAACGACCTCCTACAATCAGGGCAGTTCAATTGCATCCTCGTCATTTGTGAAAAGCTTATAAAATTCACCCATTTTATCCCACTTGTGCATACTTACACTATATCCAAAGTGGCGCTTCTCTACATTGAATCACATCTACAAGCTTCGTGGTTTCCTTGGTACCATCATCTCGAATCATGATCCGGTCTTCATGACCTACTTATAGTAGGAGTTCTTCAAGTACGCCAACACGAAATTGCACATGAGTTCTACCAACCATCAACAAAATAGAAGTTAATCCAATAGCTTTAACCAATACCTTGAGACATTAAATCATTGCTTCACAGAAGTTTGCACCAAGCCCTTGACTTATTGAATCCCTCTTCCCAATTTCATAGATCTCCTCGCACCATCCCGCCAATGAAATGTCTCCCTTCTGTGGCATATATGAGCACGAGGCTCACCACTGGGCATCACAACTACCAATACCTGGTCTATCCCGGGACTCAAGTCCTGGTTGGATGAGCAAGCAGTGGTCCAATACGTGTTACAACAACACCTTCATAGCATGCGGCAATACATGGAAGTACAAGCAAGCGAGAAGCCAAGATCAAGTGCATCGTTATACTACTATAATGTTCCAGGTGAATCTCGGGACTTCATCGACAGCCTCCTGCAATTTGGGCGGTTCAGTTACATCTACGTCACTGTTGACAAGCTCACAAAATTTGCCAACTTTCTCCTACTTGTGCATCCTTACACTATATCCAAAGTGGTGTAACTCTACGTTGAGACAGATTTACAAGCTTTGTGATTTCCCTGGTGCCATCATCTATAAACGGATCCATTTTTTGTGGCCCCCTTCTGGTAGGACTTGTACAAGTATGCTAGACCTAAATTGCGCATCATTTCTACCAACCATAAAAAAGTAATGGTCAATCCAATAGTTTGAACCAATGTCTTCAGATATTACTTCATTGCGTCACTTGTTTGACGCAAGACCTCGAGTTATTGGATCCCTCTTCCCAATCTCTATACAACTCCTCACACTATCCTACCATTGGAATGTCTCCCTCCCCTGGCATGTATGTGCATGAGCCTCGCCACTGGGGCATAACCACCACCGGTACATGCTCCATCCTGGGACTCAAGTCTTGGTTGGATGAGTAGGCGGTGGTTAAATACGTGTTGCAGCAACACATGCATCATGCATGATAGCACATGAAAGTCTAAGAATACAAGAAGCCAAGCTTGAGCACGTTGCATACCCTATCCTATTAGAACCCTTTCTTCTTCCACGGGGAATCCCGAGACTTAATCAAGGTCTCCTACAATATTGGTAGTTCAATTGCATCATGGTCATTGTTGGGTTTAGTCCCACATCGGTTGTGGGGGGAGACATAACACGATTTATAAGGGCGGGGGTGTCCCCTCCTAACAGGCTAGTCTTTTGGGGGGAGAGGGCCCAAGGCCTATCATAAGTCGGTGTTGCTCTCCGGTTGGGCCTGGTTGACGCATGTGGGTCGGAAACGCTGGTGATAGCGGACCCGGGATTGCGTAACAGTCATTGTTGACAAGCTCACAAAATTTTCCCATTCTCTCCCGCTTGGGCATCCTCACCATATCTAAAGTGGTACTTCTCTACGTTGACTCACATTTACAAGCTTCATGGTTTCCTGGTACCATCGTCTGTAATTGTGATGTGGTCTTCATGACCCACTTGCGCTAGGAGTTGTTCAAGTATGCCAGCATGAATTTGTGCAAGAATTCTACAAAATGACACTCAATCCAATATCTTGAACCAATGTCTTGAGACATTACTTCATTTTATTTACACGAGTTTGAGCAAGACCTTGGGCTACTGGATTCGTCTTCCCAATTTCGGTGCAACTCCTGACACCATCCTACTATTGGAATGCCTTCCACGGCATGCATGGGCATGAGCCTCGCAACTGGGGCATAACCACCACCAGTACTTGATCTTTCCTGGGACTCAAGTCCTGGTTGGATAAACAGGAGGTAGTCCAATATATGTTGTAGCAACACATGCATTGTGCATGGCAGTACATGAAAGTTTAACAAGACAAGCCAAGCCTGAGAACGTCACATAGCTTGTCCTATGAGGAATGCTGAGACTTCATCGGTGTCCTCCAACAATCTAGGCAGATCAATTGCATCATAGTCATCGTTGACAAGCTCCCAAAATTTTTGCCTATTTTCCTACTTGTGCATCCTTACACTGTATCCAAAGTTGCACTTCTCTACGTTTACTCGCATTGACAAGCTTCACGGTTTCCCCGGTACCATAGTCTCTAATCGTGATCCGGTCTTCACGATTGGCTTCTGGTAGAGTGGTTCAAGTACGCCAGCACAAAATTGTGCATGAGTTATACCAAACATCAAAAAAATGACAGTCAACCCAATAGCTTGAATCGATGTCTCAAGACATCGCTTCATTTATTCACACTAATTTTCCCCAAGACCTGTTGGTGGACCCATTTCCTAATTCCGGCACAACTACTCGCACATTCCTGCCATTGCAATGTCTCCCTTTTGTGACACGTATGGGCATGAGACTCGCCACTAGGGCATCACCATCACCAGGACCTACTCTATCCTGTGATTCAAGTCCTGGTTGGATGAGCAGGTTGTGGTCCAATACGTGTAGCAGCAACACCTACGTCATGCTCGACATTACATGGAAGTCTAAGCAGAAAAGAAACCAATCCTGAGCGTGCCATATACCCTATCATACTAGATACCCTTCCTCTTCCACAGGGAATCCCATGACTTCATCGACGACTCTGCAATATAGGCATTTCAATTGCATCCTGCTGATTTTTGACAAGCTCAAGAAATTCCACCATTTTTGTGCCGCTTGTGCATCCTTACATTGTATCCATAGTGGCGCTTGTTTCACATTTACAAGATTCATTATTTCCCTAGTAAAATCGTTGCTAATCGTGATAAGGTCTTCACGACCCACTACTAGTGGGAGTTGTTCAAGTACGCCAACTCAAAATTGCACATGAATTCTATCAACCATCAACAAAATGATAGTCAATCCAATAGCTTGAATTGAGCATCTTGAGACATTAATTCATTGTTTCCACAAGTTTAACCCAAGCTCTCAAGTTTTCGGATCCCTCTTCCCAGTTCGGTACAACTGCTCTCACCATCCCGCCATTGGAATGTCTTGCTTCAGTGACGTGTATGTGCAATTTGATAGAAGCTCACCGAGCGTGATGTATGCGTGCAAGGAAGAGGAAGTCGATGAAATTCGTCGTCCACGGGCCACATTTTGGGTAATTCTTTGTCAGAATGGTTTTCTGCTCTTTGTTCTCCGTGTGGCTCAATGGCGTGGTATGTGACCACGGCTGACAACCATACATGTTCTCCTCTATGGAAATGCTTCTATGTAGGTCGGTCTGTACATGTGTGTGTGTGTGTGCGCGCGCGCGCGCGCGCGCGCGCGTGTGTGTGTGTGTGTGTGTGTGTGTGTGTGTGTTGGGTTGCTCTGCCCATGATCTAGGATGGAGGGGAGGAGCGCAGCCGTGGCTGAGGACAACGGGGAGGGTAACATGGTAGTGTTCGGGGACGACGAGAAATGAAAGAAAACTTGTCGGAATCTTGCCAAAATTCGACCAAAAGTTGCAGTCGGAGGTCGGCGGGGCTATGGGGTGTCGGCGGGCGTGGGTGGTGGTCACTAGAGGAAAGGAACACGACGGCGGTGGCGCCAGCATAGATGCAGCCGAGTGAGAGATAGACCCATGAGAAAGGAATCTTTCATGGAGACTTGAATTGGGGCTGCTCAAATTTGAGTGGCGCCCCACACTTCTCAAAATTTTGAGTCAGACATTTCGAGGGTTTCGTTAGAGTGGGTTTAACTCCTCGAAGGAGAAACTTTTGAGGAATCAAAGCCTTTTAGAGATACCCTAAGAGCGTCTACAACCGAACATCTCCAACCCAGCTCTTACGCCCGGGCGGGCCGCCCGGTCACTGCCCGGTCACGATTTTTTAACCCAAACAGGCCCCTCAAACAGCCCTCAAACGCCCGGGCTGACCTGCACCCGCCATATCCATCCCAAATATGGGGCAGATATGGGGCGCCTGGGCACGTCCGCCACGCCCGCCTCGTCGGACCCGACAGCCCGACCCCACACTAAATTGCACCAAATCCACCCCTCGAGCTGCCGGATCCATTTGCTCTCTCCTCTCTTCTTCCTCCTCCGCATCGTCCGGCTCGCAGCTCCGCCGCGCCCGCTCCGCAGCCATTCCCAGGCTCTCCGCCGCCAACTCCGGAAGAGCGCTCCCGTCCGCACCGCGGGGACCGTCGTTGTCGGCCCGGACGCCACAGTGGTACGTCCGACAACTCTCTGGCTCCGCCTTGCGCTTGATGTGTTCAACACATTGATCGACCGGAATTATTGTGATTTTGTTAGGTAAATGAAGGATTCTGATGCTTCGTCGGACGATGAGTATGGAACGACGGAGCTTGACCAAATGATTCAAAATGAGTTCTTTGATTCGTCGGCTTTGGACGAAGAAGTAGACATGATCATGCTCATGAGAATGCATGAGGAAATGTACCGGCAAGTGGAGCATATTCTCAATTTCAAGGGCTCAATCAAAGGGAGAAGAGTGATCAACCGGGACAGAGTATCCGGAGCAAAGCTACTGCAGAAGGACTACTTTGCTCCCACACCTGCTTTCCCGAATGATCCATGGTTTCGTCGCCGTTTTCGCAATGCTGAAACCATTGTTTTTGTACAATGTGAAGGGAGCGAAGGCATACGACGGCTACTTCAAGCTGAGAAGGGATTGCTACGGCCAACTCTCTTTCTCGCCCAAGCAGAAGTGCACGGCTGCTCCGAGGATGCTTGCACTTGGTACTGCTGCAGACGCCGTTGGTGAGATGGTCAGGATGGGAGAGAGCACGTGCACAATATGATCGTCGAGGATGAGGGTGATGGTATAGCCCAGACCCATGATTTTGAAGCACCCGAAGAACAAGTTGAAATCCCGAAAGATCAAGATACGACTCAGTTTATGAACTTTCTGCAAATGCATCAGAATCTGTGAGATCAGCAGGTGCACACACAGGTACTCAATGATCTTGTGGAGAACATGTGGATCCACAATTGCAACCAAGGAGCCAATGCTTGAGTTTCGCACTTCAGATCATTTTTTTTAAATGCTATGTATGCTTGATACGAGCAATAGCTATTTATGTGAGGCATTGTGTTGCATGATGGACGTGCATGTAATTGCATGGATTTAAGAGTCCGGATTTGAGATATGTGAATACCCGGCACGAAATATGAGGGCCTGTCCGAATGCGGCCGTGGGCGTTTGAGGAGCCGGATTTGCCAAGTCCGGTTGTAGATGCTTGAGCAGTTACTATAGCGTGAGTAACCCTATCCTAACATGCATCAACATTTTTTGGGGTGCGTTAGCATTTTATAGGCAAACACACACCCCTAGCGAGTGCCGCTCTCCTGGTCGGCCCATTCCTGGTTTTCCTGCCAGCAGTTTTGTTTTTTTTTGTTTTTTTGTGTTTTCATTTATTTTTCGGTTTTCTTTTTCTTTTTTCGTTTTCTATTTTTATTTTCCTATTCTTAGTTTCATTTAATTTTAAAAAAATCTGTAACATTCTTTGAAATGTGAGAACATACATTTTGTGAAATTATTATTTTTAATTTGTAAGAATTTACAAATCCAGTACAGTTTTCAATTCTTTTGAAATTCTAGAACGTTTTTCAAATCAGTGAACATTTTTTAGAAATAGTAAATTCATGAATATTTTTGAAATTTGTAACTTTTTGAAACCCATGAACATGTTTTCAATTCAGCAACGTTTATTTAAATTTATGAATATTTTTGAACTCCATATATTTAATGAATACTTTTAAGTTCTTGATTCTTTTATAATCAGATTTTTTAAAAAAATTCAAAACAATTTCAATATCCAGATTTTTTCGAAATTCAGAACATTTTCAAAATTTTGAACATTTGTTAATCCTTTTTTAATTTGTCAATACCATTTCTAGTCCTGTGAATATTTCTCAGAGTATAGAAACTACTAAAAAACCATCCGTGCCGCCACACCAGGCCGACCGAAAGTGCATGGGGGGCACACGTTTGCTAGCCTTCTGTCGGCTTATGTGGGGGACTAGGAGGTCTCTGTTTAATATGTGTAGAGCATACAATGTGATGTGCTGGGCTTTGAATTACCTGTTGTAAGTATTGCGTCGAGGATACAACAGGGCACTGAGCTATATTGAGGTGACACAAGCCCAACTCAGAGGCCATGACGAGACTATGTGGCTAACTCGGTAGTCCTGTTTCCTTCTCGTGTCGGGGACCTCCTATTGGACGCTATGACGCTATTTGAGTCAAAATGTTGCGCAAAAGCGCATAGCATCGCTTCCTGTGCCGACCCAACTAGAAACTACAACAACTGCTTATAAAACATTGTAGTAGCCCCCACTGTAGCTAGACGAGCAGTGTGGTGACTAGTATTTTAGTCGGTCTTTTTCAATTCACAGTTTTTTGAAATATAAAACTTGTTAATAAGGCAAATAATTTTTGATAACACAAACCATTTTGAAATTTATGATTTTTTTAAAAATACAAACATTTTTCGAAATTCCAAACTATTTTTTGCAATTGGGATTTTTTTTAAACTCAAAACTTGATCGAAATATTCTAACTTTTTAAAATGCAACTTTTTTCAAAATTCGCCAAGATTTGTTGGAAATTAGAAATTATATTGACTTTGTGAACAAATTTTGAAAATGAAAAATTCCCGAACATGTTTTAAAACGTGATATTTTTAGAAATTGTAAATAATTTTCAGAATTTTTTTTTGAACTTTTTTTGAAAAATATTGGGAACGCGAACATGTGTCTAAAAGTGTCTTGTTAGTGGGGCATACCTACAACAAGAACCTTGTCAAGCCCAAAAGCCGGGACGATGCAAGTAGGGCATCAACTTGGAGGCCTCCACATGGACCAAACCCATGAGAGATTTTGCCCCGCGTGTAATGCATGCGAGATGCGAAACAACTATATCTCGCTTATAGTGAATTCTATGGTTCATTCGCCTGAAGGTTTTTCAGTCTGTATTGCAATGGCCCGGCCCATCTCTTCACCACGCTGGCTCACTTGAGAGATATCGCAGTACCCGTTTTTCTTCTAGTTTTCTTCCACTTTTTCTTTTTGTTTTTCATGGTTTTTTATTTACTTTTTCAACTGTTTTTTTAATTTCTTTTCTCGGTTCTCACTTTTTCTTTCTTTTCTATGATTTCTTTCGATTTCCTTTATCTTTTCTCAGTTTTAACTTGTTTTGTCTTTCTTTATTTGTTTTCTTTGTTTCTCTGTGGTTTTTTATTTCTTATTTAGTTTTACTTTATTTTTATTTTCTTCCTCGGTATTTACTGTTTCATTCTTTTTCATTGTTGTTCTTCAATTTTTTTGGTTTCATTTGTTGTTTCTTGGTTTTCATTGATTGTTTTCATTTCTTTGTCTGTTTTCATCAGTTACATCTTTGTGCAACACATGTCTACCTTTTTTGACACACGTTGAACAAGTTATAAATACATGATGCATATTTCATCTTAAATACTCCCTCTGTCCCAAAATAACTGTCTCAACCATAGTACAACCTTAATTTGGGACAGAGGGAGTACATATTTGCCACACTTTTTGAATGCATGATCAATATTTTTTTCAAATAGATGGTAAACAATTTTTTAGGGAAATCAAGTATTTTTGACACGCAATATATATTTTTTGCATACATCAAGAACATTTTTTTATACATCTTTAGCAGTTTTCAAATACATGAAACATTTTTTATGTACATCAAAAATACGTTTTTGGACACATTGAACATACTTAAATACATTATTAATATTTTTTGTCAAATATATGGCTAAATATCTACTTTTTGGTATACATTGTATATTTTACGTACACTTCTGAAATACAGGGTTAACATATTTATCATATATATGTCTTTCTTCCTACTTTTGATACACACTTGGGATTTTTTGTACACATCTGAAACATTATTTTAATACATTTCTTTCATTTTTGAAATACATGAATAACATTATTTTTTATAATATATGTTTTTGGTGTCTACATTTTTCGAACAACGTTAAATTTCCTTATACATCTGGAATATTTTTTACACACGTTTAACATTTTTGTAAATGCAGAATTAATATTTATTTAAATACATGTTACAGTATCTACTTTTTGATACACGTTGTTCATTTGTCGTATACATTAGGATGTTTTATACATGTTCAACATTTTATAAAATACATGACAAATTTTTTTATTTCCATTTTTCATATACGTTGTATTTTTATGTGTACATCATCTAAAACATTATTTTTATACATGGTTAACATTTTTCTATCAAAAAGATATAGAATGTGTATTGAATAAAGCCGACATCTAAAAAGGTATTCCATTCGTCCGAAATTACTGGTCGCTCATATGGATGGATCTAGTAACTTTTTTTTAGACATTATAAATTTTTCATTTACATCTGAAATTATTCTGTATGCATTAAGCATTTTTTAAATACATGTTTTTGGCAGATAACTATTTTTATGTGTACTTATTTCGTGGACATTGTAATTTTTTCATATATATCTTATTTATGCAGATTTAACAAATTCAATACATGTGTTTGAGCATTTTCTCCAATATACGATAAAATATGTTTCAAATACACGTTGAAGCATTTTATTGATAGTAGAAAAAAGTATAAAAAGTCCTGAAATTTTTAATTAAAATAAGACCTGATATAAAATAATTAAACACAGTGAAAAAAAACAAAAAAAGGAGCTGCTCCCGCCACGTGCGTGAACGCTCCCTTGCACGTGAGCGGAATCACGAGCTAGGCTCCCTTAGGTCTTGTACGATGTATGGTTCTTAGGGAAGGTGCTTAGAAACATAAACCCAATTTTCCTAATAAGCACTGATGCTTTTATAGTGGGTAGATGCATAAGTAAGCACTCCTCCTATAGAGATAAACGCTGGTGCTTTAGAAAGACTCGGTTTATTTTACCAAGCATCTCTCCGAAGCATTTTGTATTCTACGGGACTAGCACTGTGGTAAGCGATATGTATTCACCCCATAGATGCCCAGCAATCACGCACCCGAGCACTAGGTAGTGGGCTGGCCCCTTTGGTCTGCTATATTAATTAGGTCATAGGAGGCTAGCCCACCGGCTCAAAGTCTGAATTTTTTTGAAACCAGCTGAAAATTTGTTTTTAAATTTAAAAAAATGATCTGTTATAAAAATGTATAGGAACTTAAAAATATTCCAGAATTTTTAAAAAGTTACAAATTCCATTCACAATATTTTTGGAGAATTAAGAAAATATTAAATTCATCTATTGTGTTGACACAAATTTTAAAATGTTCCCTGAATTGATAAAATATTTCAAGAAATTGAAAAATATCCAAGATATTAATAATACTGCCGGATTCCAAAAAAAAATCTTGAATTTTAAAAATATTTTCGAACTACAAGATGTTGATGAACTAAATTTTTTGGAAAAATCTTCCCACATTCCAAAGAATGTTCCCCCATTTAAGATGGGAGGAGGAAAACGGAAAATGAAAAGTATAAGAAAATATTCCCATATAGATCGCACATGCGCTCGGGAGGGTATGCGCCGCTACCCGGCGTCCCACGTACAAAATAGGAGACGGTCAACCTAAATGTTCAAAAGGTAACTTTGAGGCTGTAACTTAGTAACATGGTAACCAATTTTTTATGATGTGCCACTTAGTCTGCTGTCTGGCCAGCTGCCTAGCAGCCGATGTCCAACTCCCCTTCCATACTCATGAATATGTAGTTTTCACTTCTGACACCCTGCCTTAACTACCCTACCAATGAGTTGTCCAACTTCATCTCTTGGCCCGGTCAACTACATAGTAGTCTGTGTACAACTCCCCCTTATTATTTTTCACTGCTGGCACCTGCCTGAACTGCTGTACCACTTATATGTGCAAGTTTGTTTCCTAGCCCGACCAACTACGTAGCAGTCTATGTGCAACTCCCACTTCCCTGTGCGCGGATGTGTACTTTTCACTCCTAGCACACTGCCTCAACTACCGTACCACTAAGATGTGCAACTTATCTTCTGGCTCGACCAACTACCTAGTAGTCGATGTGCAACTCCCCCATCATTACTTGTGGATATGTAGTTTTCACTGTTGGCACCCTGCCTCAACTACTCTACCACTTAGATGTGCAACTTCGTCTCTTGGCCCAACCAACTGCCAAATAGTCGATGTGTAACTGTTCCCCTAATTCATGGATGTGCAGTTTTCACTGCTAGCACCCCGTCTCAACTACCCTATCAGTGGATATGTAACTTCATTTGTTTCGACGACCAACTGCCTTGCGATGTGTAACTTTTCCACCTAACAAGAAGTTGACACATGTGACACTAAAGGTCGTTCCTCAATTACTAAACTTGCACAAAAAGGAAGTTAATCAAAATATACCCACATGAGATCTAGTTTTAAGGAGCTCATCGTAAAGAACCAGCGAGTCAATATTTCAATGCTCGGTTCAAAAGATATGACTTTTTTTAAAAAAAATCGTAACTAAATTAAGTGCTTCTTGGCATTTAGTAAGCTCAGGCATGTGCACGGTTGATCCTATTAAAAGCTACAGTCCAATCTTTCTTTTGGTCATGTGGGAGGTGTTTAGGCATACTGAAATAATTACGTTTGGGCAAACATATTTCAGCAATTTCAGTAGTGGACAGAAATGCATTTTTTTAAAAATTGTAAATGTTCAATTGAATTCAAGTGAATATTCCGGTCATTTGGCCGAAATGCAAACCAAAATCACTTAAATTCACTGAATTTTCGTGATTTCCGTTGGTGCTGAATTTTTTTCTGAAACTGAAATTGAAAACCGCTCGCACTTGCACCCTGAGATAGGGTGAACAGGGATACAATTAAGCTCTATATTGTAATCCTAATACTCCCACTGATGGAGCTAGTCCGCAGACTGGAACGAGAAGAAACATTATATTGCGTGTGAAGGAAATTTTGTTAGCTAGCCCGTAGGGCAGTCGCGAAAGAGATCCGAGACCGAATAAAGCATATGCTAACCGCACGCAGATATCATCTTGTTAGTGCAATTAATAATAGAAAAAGGAGGAAAACTTACAAACAAGATGGCGCCTATAGTCTCTGTGGTTAGAGGGAATTCCAACGTGTCCTCCCGCTGCAGCCTGAGCAGCACGTTCAGCACATCCTCGTCGTCGCCAACGCCAGCAGCTCGCGCCGCCTTGCGTCCCTCAATGATGTCTGAAATTATGCGCTGCATGCGGCCATGGCACTTCTTCATGAGGCGCTCGCCGCTGCTGAGCCACCGGGCCAGCCGCGATGATGGGAAGAGGTCGACGAGGCAGAAGCCACCCATCAGCGGCAACGCCTCGTCCAGCTCGCGGAGATACAACTCCTGCTGCGGGAATTTTCCGCCGAAAACCGCCCGCGACACGAGGTTGTTGCTGAGCGTCGCCATCTTCTCGCTGATGTTGACGGTGGCGCCATTCAAGGCGGTGATGGAGCGGAGGAGGTTGCCCACCTCCTCGGCCCTGATGCCCTCCATCCGCATTACCTGTTTGGAGCTCAGAAGCTCCACGATGCACACCTTGCGTATCTGGCGCCAGTGGCCACCATATCGGGCGAAGGCGAAGCCCTTGCCACTGCAGCTGAAGATGTCCAGAATCACGCTGTTCGGCCGGCCCGCAAACGCGGGGTCGTTGGTCTTCAGCACCAGCATCGCTGTCTCGGCGCTGGAGACTATCACGGTGGGTACCTCACCTAGCATGAGGTGCATCAGCGGTCCGTACCGACAAGACAGCTCCATCATCCTGCGGTGTGGGAGGGCACTGGCAACGTGGTGGAGGCTGCCGATAATCGGGAGAGTCCATGGCCCCGGAGGGAGCTGCGGCCTCCCGGCCGGCTTGCTCTTGCCACCCGAGAGCTTGAGAAACCATGGAGTGGATAGCTTTGGGTGTGTGCCCTCATCTGCTGGTTTGCAAGGTTGACAGACATGATATGTATGTAGTCAGTGAGACACAGTTTGGTTGGAACGCTGGAGCTAGCTCCCGCACAGTGTGAAAGCAACAGGGGCGGAGCTAGAAAATTTAGCCATTGGGTTCACTCGTTTTATGACAGCAATGAGATTACCTATGTGGGATTGCCTGCCGAAAACTATCCTAGTGACCCCTTCTCCATGGACATCCCGGTTTGTGGGGGCAAAAAAATTTCCATCCCCATCGAGGTTTTTCCTCCCCAAGGAACCTGGTGTTTTGCGGTTGCTAGGTTAGAGTTTTTTGGGCCTTGGGCCAGATCAAGCCTATTTTAGGCGTGGCAGCCGTTGGAAAAAAAATTGGGTTAGACGAACAGGATTAGCTTGAAGCTAATAATTTTTTGGAGGACCACATGTGAGGTGTCCATAGGTAAGGTGGGTGCGCGTATAGGTAAAACATTGCTCATTGGGTACCATATTTGGCTCATATTTGACACCGTAATTTCCTTGTCCATAGGGATGCAGGGCGGCGTCCCGCATACGCCTGTAAGAGTAGGGACTAGTTTAAACTCAAACCAAGTCTCTAAAAAAACATACAACTAAGGTAATTTGATTTAACTTTACAAAGAGGGGTGGATCGGGCGCCGTCTTGCATCTTTATCATCTGGATTAAAATTGCTTCATCCCTGCTCCATAACACAACATTTACCTCTAGTAAAGGGGTAAAGGGTACCATTTGCATCTGGGGATGGATTCTCTTTGAGAAATGTAGCCATAGTCTAGATCGATCAAAGTTTAGGGGAAAAACAATTAGAAAACTAGGCAAAGACGTTGAAATATTAGGCTACTAGGTTAAATAGGAGATGCACAAGAGGGAAGAGGCGTGGATGTGATTTGATCACCTTCAAATATATACTGCAATTGCCGCTGCTGACCTTTCCTTTGTCGGCGATGCTGGCGGCCGGATGATGAGCGAACATCACAGGAGAGATCTCGGTTTTTTTTCGAGGGGAGCACAGGAGAGATCTCGTGATGTGGGTGCAAATAGGGGGACAGGGGAGACGAGAGACTCGCTTTTGTGGCCTGCAGAGTACACATTATCGCATTTAGTTGTGGGCTTTTTTGTTTGTTTTTTACAACTATTTTGTGGGCTTTTGGCTGGGCATTCATATAAATTTTTAAGGGACCGAGAAGCAGGTTGGTGCGTTCCAAGTTCGATGGGTTCAGGCGTGAGTTTCTGTTGGGTTCATAACAAGCTCGTACCCATATACACGTACGTGCAGCAAAAAGATCGTTGGGTTCAACTGAACCCAACGGCTGTACGGTAGCTCCACCACTGGAAAGCAATCTACTATTTTCATAAATACGGGTAATGAATTTCTAAAATTTAATCACAGACAATCTACTAATTACTCGAATGAAGTAGGCTGACTTATCTGATGTTGATCCATTGCTTATAATATACTACTCCCTCCGTCGCAAACAAGTGTCTCAACTTTAGTACAACTTACAAAGTTATACTCCCTCCATTCCAAAATATAGTGCTTCCTCTATTTCCGTGCTTCAACTTTGATCATAAATTTAACCAATGAGACCGACTGCGGCAGGAGCAAAAGTTATACCAGTGAATTCGTATTCAAAAGAAGTTTTCAATTATATAATTTTTTCTCCCGACGCAGTCGTCTCGTTGGTTAAATTTATGGTCAAAGTTGGACCTCAGAAAGTGCGGACGCACTATATTTTGAAATGGAGGGAATACTAAAGTCGGGATACTAGACACTTATTTTGGAATGGAACTTTAGTACAACCTATAAGGTTGTTGTAAAGTTAAGACACTTATTTTGGGACTGAGAAAGTACTTGTTAGCTATTAAGTATCTCAACTGCCTTTGAAAAGAAGGCCTATACATTTTTGTCTGTCTCTCAAGTCCACCTTTGAAGAGAAAGCCTATAAATTATGTCTGAAGTCAAACTGTGCATAGTAATGTCATGTTCCTATGAAAGACCATTAGCAGCTACAGTGCAGTACTGAATAGATATAATAGAAATATATTCCCCTGTTTCATAATGTACTGCATATATATTTACTGAAAAGTCAAACTTTACAAACTTTGACCAAGTTTCTAGATAGAACTGTTTATAACTACAATATCAAATATATACAATATGAAAGTATGTCTTGCGATGTGTCTAATAATATGTACTTGGTATTCTAGAATTATATGATTTTCTCTACAAACTTGATCAAAGATTGTAACGTTTGATTTTTCAAAAAATCTATGCGCACTACATTGTGGAATGGAGGAAGTGTATTTTTACTGTGTATCTACTAATGTTAGTTTCGTACCATAGTTCTTAATAGTTTTTCTGACAGATTTGATCAAACTTTGCACCATTTAACTTCAGACAAGATTTATATATAGCTATATTTTACAGAGACAGAGGGCGACGAAATTTATAGCCATATTTTTTGAGAGACAGAGGGAGTAACTAGCAAGGTACGGGGACCCTTGCATTTGCAGGGTAGGTTTTATATGTCGGAAAAGCTAAATGGTGAATAACCTGATTTGCGCTTTAATCCAAACGACCTAGCAAAATTATCTCCAGCTCTCTTAATTGCTTTAGTTAATTGCCCTCCTAATTCGTTGCTTCTCCCCACTAAATTACCATCATGTCTCAGCCTGTAAGAGCATGGTTAATAGTATAGCCAACTGCTGGCTATATGATGTTGCCATGTCATATATAGTCACTACTTATAGTCACTCACACAACAAGGTTAGCTATAAGGTCGGCTATAAGAGTCTAATTTTTCACCTTCTCTCTATTACTTTCTTCATATTTATTGCATTTGCCTAGGAGTAAGCATATAACTAGGCTCTAGCATGAGAGCCCACTCCCATCATTTTTCTATATCTCTCTTCTTCATATAGGCAAAAGTGCCATATAAGCAGGCTAAGCCTAATATGTACTTGCTCTAAGACTGTTAAACGGTGTGATTAATTTTTAAACAATGTGTGGGTGGTGAAATTAGAACTCAGACCATCACAGGTGGTTAAACTTAATTAACTAACTAACTATCCTATCAATTGGATGTCTTTGATACTAACATTCTATATACATGTTAACTGTTACCCGTATCGAGGTAACCTGACTAACTAAAAAAATTGTTCAAACATATCTAATAGCTTGTGTGCAAATATCATTGTATTTTAGTATTTGCGGACTTACATACAAACAACACGGCAACTTTGACCCAAGGGGAAAAGAGTTGTTGAAACAACCCTGAAAACTTCTACGTAAATAGTGTGGTAGTATAACGCATCACATACCTGGTAACTTATGTACAGAATAGCGTGGTAACTTTGACTGAGAGAAAGTTGTTGAAAAACATACCCCATAATATTTTGTGTAATAGCTTGATAGTATATATGCATAGTAGAACTGAACACCATGGTAATTTTGCTGAGTGGAAAAATTTGTTGAAAATAATAATCACAATAACTTATACGTATGCTTAGATTGGTAATATGCGCACCGCAAACCTGATAACTTAGGTATAAGCACCACGGTAACTTTAATCCATTGAGAACAAGTTGTTAAAACATATACCGGTAATTTTTGTGTAAAATAGGATGACATTATGCGCAGCGCAGACAAAATAAGTTATGTGCAAATGCCATGGTAACTTTTGACACAGGGATAAACAGTTGCTAAAAAGATTCCTCTGACAACTTCTATGTAAATTGTATTGTAATTTATGCACCATAAATATAATAACTTACATACAAACACCATGGTAAATTTTACCCTAGGAACAATATTGTTAAAAACATTCCCGGTAACACCTATGTGAATAACATGTTAATGTACACACATCAGAGCTGATAACTTACAACGAATACTACGGTAACTTTGACTCAAAAGAAAAATGTTGTTGAAAATATACCCCAATAATTTTTGTGTAAATAACATGCTAGTTTATGTTGGGATCTACGGTAGGGTGCGTCGACTGCAAATTAAAATCTTACCACTAGACGCGGAGTGCCAGTATGTGATCCCGGGCTGCAGTGATCTCAGATGAACAGTAAAATCTGAAAAATAGTAAAATATTTCAAAAAATCTGAATTTTTTTGACAACAAACTTTGATGTGTTTTCTACATGCGTGCAAAATTTCATGACAAAATTATATTTGTGGAGGTGTGAAAAAACAACAAAACTGATGCTCCAAAAAAGTGTTTTTGAAGCACTTTGGAACATCAATTTTGTTTTTTACCCACACCTCCACAAATGTAATTTCGTCATGAAATTTTGCATGCATGTATAAAAAACTCCAAAGTTTGTTGTCAAAAAATTTCATATTTTTTTTAATTTTTTTTACTATTTTTTCAGATTTTACTGTTCATCCGGGATCACAGGAGCTCGGGATCACATCAGCACTTTCGGTGCAGCGGAAGAAGAGTTGGGGAAGCGCGTCCAGAGTCGTCTCCTCCTCACTTGATCTTCCACGTAGCCGATCGGGTCCCACGAATAGGTTCGCCAAAGCGGCGCAGGTGCACCACCTCTAACAGTATCCGCGCGTGTAGGAGGAACACCGTGTGGCGGACTGCTAGGTCCGATCACACAGTCGGGCGGCGAGTGTAGGTGGCTATTCGCAACACATGCAAACCCTAGTGACAGTACCAAAGCGATCAACCAAATGAGTGTGTCGCCCTCCACTTTATATAGGCATCCGTTGCGGGCTCAACACTTGGGCCTCGCACGGACCCTAAAGCCCAAAATCTGTTCGTTCGGGATCCGAATCCGAGTAGTATCACATCTGACTCATGGAGTCTGATCTGGCCTCACATGTTCATTCCCTTAAGTGCGTGACCCCTTAGGTTCAAGTCGGATTGGTCGCATGTCGGATCACCAGCGACCCGCTCGGCTGGTAGCGGCCTCTAGCAAGGCATGCCGACCACCATGTAGACAATGAAGCCGGTTGGCGAACCTGTACGTCACACTTCCATTCCTTTCGCCACACGATATATGTTGTCAGGCTCAAGGCGAGTCTGTCATCCTTGTGCTAGCCCGACCTCATTCTCGTTCCAGTGATGCTGACCACAAACCGGATTATCTCATAATCCTTGTCGCATGGCCATGCTTCTCCTGGTTGGATCACACGAGGGGCCTAGAGTATATCTCTCCTGATTGGAGGGGCAAATCCCATCTTGCTCGACCATGTCTCGCAACATGGGTCTGGACAAGCCTAAAACCTACCTTTGTAACTACCCAGTCACGGAGTAGCATTTGGTTGGCCCAAAGAAAGTCTGTCACCATCCCGAGTATATGCGCCAGCTCAGGTCTTAGGACATAGAACGTATGTTGTATTAAAGACCCATAGATGACATATCGCTGCGTCTCATAGTCGAATCCGACCAGATCCTTCCGAGTCCATATTATCCGGTTAGCATCCAATGCTCCGTGGCTAGTGAGACCAAGCCATCAACCATGTCATATGCTTGTCTAGTCGGCTGCGCATCCACATAGCCCTTTCGACTAGGGACCTTTTAGGACAGTCATCATACAATGCATAGTCTCAGAAACAAGTCACGTACTTGTTGACACACATCATTGATAATGTCCAAGGACTATATTTATTCATAAACACATCGGAAATATCATCATATATCATTGCCTCTAGGGCATATGTCCAACAGTCTCCCACTTGCACTAGAGTCAATCAAATAGACATCGAATGCCCATAGCTCTAATGTGCCCCTCATGCTTGGGTTGTGGAAGAGGCTTAGTCAACGGATCCGCAACATTTGCATCTGTGTGAATTTTGCATAACTCTACACACTACAAAAAAATACACTTCCGTGACATTTTGGGCCGAATGAATTTTTTCTGTCATACTTATGACACTTCTATGACGATAATTATGACAAAACCCAGTACCATCATAGATGTGGTGGGCTCCTGCTTCTATGACAAAAATTCATGACAGAAAATGGGCTTTATGTCCTGGGCGGGCCGGAGACGTACCTGCATGACATTCTTTGGGCCGTCCATGACGGAAAAAATCATGGAGAAGCAAGGGCGAGGAAAATTTCAGGGAGTTCTCGGTTACGGTGGGTGGTCGGGGCCAATCGATGCACGGAGGGATTACACGTTTCTCTTGTACATATACGCGCGTGGGTGCGAGGCGTTGGGCTTTAACTGAACCCGAGCGAGGCGTTCACCTACTGAACGCGAGCGATTGCACTAGCTACATTACTGAACCCCGATCGATCCCTTGGTGTTAATTGAACCCGATTGAGCGATTCCTTTGCTAGTGCTGCTAGCTGAAGCCGATCGAACCTGCTGCCTCTTGATGAACAATGAGCGTTCTTGATGGTTGGATGAACAGTTACCAGTGGGGGTTGGATGAACAGAACCGCGTGGGGGTATAGAGGCTGTTGCCGCTGGATGAATAGGACCCCGATCGAGTCGGTTGTGGCTAGATAAACAGGACGACCCCGTGGAGTGCTGGTTGAACAGTAGCTGGTGGAGGTCTGGATGAACAGTAGCCTGTGGAGGGGTGGTTGAACAGGACCCTGTGGAGAGGGCTGGTTGAATAGTAGCCGGTGGAGGAGCGGTGGAGGCTAGATGAATGGGAGCCCGTGGATGAACTGTCGCCTGTGGAGGCTAGAGGAGGTCGATGGTGGATGAACAGTAGCCCATGGAGGCTGGAGGAGGTCGACGGTAGAGATGAACGGTAACCCGTGGAGTCCTGTTTTGCGGTACGCCACACCCCTCCCGATGAACAGGACCCCCGGCCCGTTCCGACCGTAGCGCTCTAACACAAGTCCGTTTCCTCCGTTTTGCAGTACGCCACACCCCTCCCGATCAACAGGACCCCATTTCGACCATAGGCACTCGAACACAAGTCCGTTTCCTTCATTTTGCAGTACACCAGACCCCTCCCGATGAACAGGATCCCGTTTCGACCCTAGGCGGTCGAACACAAGGCCGTTTCCTCCGTTCTACGGTACACCAGGCCTCATTTTGATCGGCTGTTCCATCCAAGCCGGTTTCCTCTTGATGAACATGACGTATTCCGTTGCCTCCCGATGAACACGACGCGTTCCGTTGCCTCCCAATGAACACGACGCATTCCCTGGCCTCTCCATATACACGAGCCCTGGCCGTACGTATGCGCGAGTACGCGTTCGATACCCCGCCCGTATGTACGTACGTGACCGTATTTAGTTTCTTGCACCATAGCTGTACATATGTGTACACGGTTTGGACTGGACTGTCTGAACTGCTACCGCTCCTTACTCAGCCACGGTTCATCGTGGCAGACAGACCGATCGACCGGTATGTACACAGACAACGCTACGTACGCTTCGACCGGGTGGGTCCCCGATGTCAGGGAGGATAAGGACGCACTTCCTTGCGTGCAAGATATAGATGGTGGGTCCTAGCTGTCAGGGAGGAGAATCATTTTTTGCTCGTAATAAGGATGCTCTTCCTTGCGTGCAAAAATGTAGTTGGTGGGTCCCAGCTGTCAGTGGAAGAAAATATTATTTTTAGGGTAAAAAGGATGCAGTTGCATGCATGCGTCCATGGGCATGGTGCGTCTCCACTGTCAGCCTCTCCAAGTACAGTCATCTTCCGATGACTCTCGTTTGTTGACCACGTTGACCACACCATGCAGAGCGCACCAAGCCGGTGGACGACGGAGAGGCCCCAGACTGGAACGCCCTGGAGATGGGGATGACATGGCAGTGAAGTCCCAGACAGAGAGGTGTGGGAAACTTGACTTCTTCGGGTGCGGGGTGAGCCTACACTCAGCGGAGAACAACAGGAGGTGAGGAGGAGTGGAGGGGTGGCCTAGCCGTTGGAGGGGTAGCGCTCGCTGCGAGGCACACTAAATAGCCCCGCTGGACGCCGGAGGCTGGAGCAGGAGGTACTGGCAACGCGGGGGAAGAAGATGAGAGATTGAATAAGAATGTCGGCCGTTGGATGTGAATCCAAAGCCTTGCTTAGGCTTGGACGTTTGTATTTTTATTTTTGCGAAAGTGCTTTGGCTTCGACCCACTGGCCCACATGCCAACCAGTCCATTTGTGTTTTAGTCCATGGGCTAGGTGAAACAATGATGTAGCGCATATGCAGCCTGTTTATATATTATGATAGAATTTAAAGCCCTTTTGCATTTTTCTCGAAATCCACAGACTTGCTGGGCTGGGTGAAAATATCATGTTGGGCTGAATGGAGAAATGTTATAAACATATAAACACATGATTGCACGTCTATTACTGCATTGGTCAGTAAAGTCTTTGCAAGCTTATGTACACAATCACCAGGAGTTAACTTGCCATGTTATATATAAACATTATTATTATTATTATTTTGTAATAAATTTTGATTTATGAAATAAAATATCATTTTAATTTGATAAGTTAACAGGACGTGGGGTATTATTATTTTTTAGGATAGACGTGGGAAAGATGAGTTGGTTCTAAGGAAAAGTACAGGAAGAAAACTCAGATTACAACGAAAAATAAAGTGGGAGAAAATTCAAATATAGGATTAATGAAACGAAAAATAAAGGAAGTGGGAAGGTCTATAAATTGGTTGGACGAACGACAGGTTTAATGTAACAAAATAAGATATAAATATATATATATATATATATATATATATATATATATATATATATATATATATATATATATATATATACTATTATATAAGGAAAACATAGGTTCAGTTTTGCATTTTTATAGAAAAATAGAACTGACCTGTGCGTCGTCTTGAAAAAACAAACATAAGGGTTGCTGATGTTATAAACAAGTTAAGCTTGAAGGCCCAAAGGCCGCTTGATACCTGCTGGATCCAAAAAAAGTTGAAACATGTCGCGGGCTGCTCATGTTAAACAAGAAAACCTAGGCCGTGGACGTGGTGGGCCCGGGACTGTCAGCCTCCCGACGAACCGTCGTCTCCTGATTCCTCTTGTTTTGCTGACCATGTTGGGAACGACAGACGGCGGCGCTGCAGTGAGAGCACCAAGGTGGAGGACGATGTCGAGACCTCGGACCGAATGAACCGGAGCAGGGGAAGATGCAGGCGGAGGGGAGTATGAGGGTTGACTTGTTCGGGTGCAGGGTGGGCCGGTGGAGCTGCCGCCGCCGGACAATGTGTGGGAGTAGAGGGATGGCCTGGCCCATGCCATAGGCTATGATGGGTCACCGAGGCGTGCGTTCAGGTCCTTGGTATCGTTGTCTTCTTTCATGTTGGCGTATCAGGGGTCGATGATGGTCTCGGCAAGGTCAACCACGGAGTCCTTCTCTTTCCCGTTGCTGATGATCTTGTATTGCTTCTAGATGTTGACAAGCCTGTTGCACCATATGGTCGAATCGTCGCGTTCTTCCTTCTCTCCAGCGTAGCGAAGGTGCAGTCGGCGCTGCCGATGAAACGGGTGAATGCTCCAGAACCTCTGATGACCCTACAATAGTGGTAGACGATAACCTTGTCCCGCACACATACCTGGGCGACGACGATCCACTGGTCCCTGTTAGGAGACGAATGGGGGCACAAGGTCTAGTCCTGCGACCTTGTGCTTTCTCGTCCTGTGAGTTATTTACCCAAAACCACCACACTTGGGGCTAGGGTAACAACTTCGTACCACATTGAAGGCAGGGCACAAAAAACCACCGAAATGTGCCTAATCCGTAACGCAGAGCACTACCGCCCCAATTTGCACTTGAAAACAGCGAAACCGACAGATGGGGCTAGCCTGTCGGGATGAGGTGTGCTTGTGTGGACACTATGCTGAGTTGGACGAGAGTCCCACTTGTCAGTGACTCTAGTATTTATTACATTTTCACCTTTTCTTTTTCGTTCTTCCTCGTTTTCTCTCTAGCATTTAGCCGAACAGGTTGTGAGCGCTAGAACCAGGTTGTGTATGCAGGCCGCATCCTGGAAGTGGCAGCCCGTCGGAGGTGGACGTGGACATAGCCGGTGTGGGATCTCGCTAGAGCTCGGCGTGCCACCGCTGAACCTAGCGCCTGGCCGTGGAGAGGCGCGTGGGAACCACAATGCTCACACGGCGCAAACAACAATGGCGGCCGGCGGCAAGGCGTGGCCAGGAGGAGGCGCGCGGGAACCATAGTGAGCACGCGCAGCTCAAACACCAATGACGGCCGGCGGCAAGGCGTGGCCACGGGGAGGCGCACGAGAACCGCAGTGCGCACGCGTGGCACAAACAGCTATGGCGGCTAACGACATGCTTTGGCCATGCGAGCACATGTGGAGTGCGTCTGTGCGGCCGAGGTCAGCCATGCCCGACAAGGTCATCACAAGATGAGATGCTGCCGAATCTCACAGGAGTGGTGCTAGGCGCATGTAGGTGAGTGCATGCTCGTGGCGTGGGGGACGCGTGTAGGTGTATGTGTGCTTGTGGCGTGGGGCGTGCTCGTGGCAGTTGCTCGGATGCCATGGCCATGGTGGCCATGGAGCTTACAGCTCGCACGTGGACAGAGAGCTCATGCGTCCATGCCAAGGGGAGCGGCATTGGGTTGCGAGGCCTCACGGCTCCGCCCGCTGCCCCCCCCCCCCCCCGCTCGCGATGCTCGCCGATGTGGGCATAGTCACCAGAGTCCGGCCGTCCATAAGCTGCTCGATGTAATGTCGCATAAAAAAGAAATGGGAAGAAGATGATCATGTAGACACAGACAAGCGGGGTCCACGTCTCATTTGGCACCTCAGCTGGTCAAAGCTTTTTGTGTGCTTGGTCTTTGCCACATCAGCCCTGACAAGCGGGTCCCATCTGTTGGTTTCACTGTTTTCACGTCCAAATTGGAGCATCAGTGCTCCGCGTTATGCATTAGGCATATTTCTGGTGGTTTTTTGTGCCCTGCCTTCAATGTGGTACTAAGATGTTACCCTAGCCTCAAGTATGGTGGTTTTGGTTAAATAACTCTCATCCTGTAGGTACTGCTTGAACTCGGCGAGGCAAAGCTTCACCGAGTCCGGATCATTGGTGTACCTCACATTCAACTTGGTGCAACCATGGTACTGAACGGAGAACTCAAAGGTGAACTCCTTGCTGAAGTCCATATCCAGCAGGCTCACCCCTCATATCGCCATTGGAGTCTCTTCAAGTGAATGAGTGAGTAGGCGGCAGCAGCAGTTCATTTTTCAGCTCTTGGGGAACTGGATTCAACAGTAATCTGAGTGTGTACATGCGACAATAGTTACTACCCCTCCCTTGCCCGCTGCACCCCCGGCAGAACATGCACCCTCGGCGCATTCAAACACCTCCATTAAGAAACCTATTCCGGCCACACACGTCGGTTCACGAGCGGGTTTGTATTGGTACTGTAATAACAAGTGTTAGTGGTCACTTTACTTAAATTTAATTAGCTTTAATTAAAATTTATTCTTAAAACAAGCAATGCATTGGCTCGTTCTATCAGTGCCACATGATCAACACGCACAACAATTAGAATTATTATTCTTAGGACGCACATGATCAGCACATTTGCCAGACTTTCACACAGACAATACTACCAAGTTTGAACAATTTGTTGTGGTTGTTCTCCTCTGCATCATCATGCTGTGTTTCGCAGCTTGCAAGATCCGGAACGAACAAATAGGATTCAAATAATAAGTACAACAAAGATGCCTACACATCTCATTGATTCCCAACTTCCAAGATTCAGAACCAAAAAATAAGATTCAAATAATAAGTACAACAAAGATGCCTACACATCTCATTGATTCCCAGCTTGCAAGATCTAGAACCAACCCATTAGAGCCTTTTCATAAAGTGAATATTGGGATTAAATCCATCTTGGCTAGTCGTGTCATACAACCCAAGAACTTGGCGAATGCTCTTGACCATCACAACATCTGTAGTTGAGTATTCCTATTTGCACAGCACAGATAATTATTTTTCGGCATCCGCCACTGAGTGGCACTAGTGGAAGTCAACCTACAGCTCCACTCGATGATTCAATTCATGCCACTTTTTTTGGAGTTCACCTGAAATGAAAAAAAGATTGCATCATTCAGCTAGCAAGAAGTAGTTGCTCTCCTGAGCTGGTAGGTTCTTATTTAGTAGTTGCACTAAAATTGAGCAACATTAAGGTTGGCTATCCTGCTCATGTAAGGTGCAACTATAATTTGCTTATCCTTTTGTGCAGTTCCACTAAAATAAAGTGCCATTGTGGTGATAGTGACGGCTCATCTTGCAAAGGCTAATAAAATGTTGCACGAGATTACCAGCAAAAGTTGATGGAGATTTTGGAAACTCCACTCACCATTTTGTGCAGTTCCACCAAAATTGAGAGATGTTGCCCATGTGACATTTTATGTGGAACTGCACAAGATACTCATTCCAAAAAAGTGTTTTGTGCAGTTCACCAAAAGGTCACAATAGCAACAAGGTGAAATGGATAGCCTTATCTGCACAAAAAGATAGAATCAAAACAGTTCCTGGTCAACAACAACATACAAAACATACACGAAATGAAAAGAAGCATCTTGATTATGTTCATGGCAATGAAGCAAGGACTTTAGAAATTTTAAAACGTCGGCAATGCTTCATGTTACCGGAAGCATTACGATCAACAATGACATTCGTCAAATATGGGATTTCTTTAATGGTGGCATTGCTTGTTTACCAGATAGAGTAGATCAATAGGAGCTAAAGAGTTGGTTTAAGGGCATGGTACCGTGGGGATACCAGGGCACTCGTCAGCGTAAATAAGCATCTTACTTATCATACTGGGAAAAATAGCAGGAGTACCATTTGTAACACAGTATAATTGCATCATATCACTGGAGACATTAGATTAACAATAACACTTGTTAGACATGTCATTAAGGTAACAGTGTGATCGCTTCATTTTATATGTGCCCTTACATTAAGAATAGCAAAAAGTTGGTAGAAGGACATGCGACAGTGGACGCATCAGCACAATGTACCTACAAGGAGGCATAAAGTGGTGATGCCGAGTTTGTTCATACTCTGTGAGGGCAGCAATCTAATCATGGAAACCTTTTACTATGTGAGGGCAGCAAATCTAATCATGGACATACTCTGTTGACTTCTCCATCAGCCTCCACTTTCTATCCTTTTTTCAACCAATAACAGATCTGTTCTTATCCAGTTTGTACTACGTTTTCCCTTCATTTCCCTTTTCAACCAAGAGAGCGGTTGTGTATCCAGTCACTACTACTTTCCCCTTGTTATTTCCTCTTTGAATCAAGTCCTAGATTCATGCTATGACTTTCCCCCCTTTCTTCGTTGTTTGAACCAAGTCCTAGATACGAATGCATGAAGTAGCTCCCGCGCCGTATCGCCCTCCCCAAAACCACTCCCAACCGCTGGTCCACCGACGCCCCAGCCATCACTCTACCCCCCGCACCGAGCTTTTTCTCTAGCGATCCCCACACCACCGCCCCCACCGCACCCCACCGCCGGGGACCACCGCCCCCACCCTGTACCCTAAGATAGATAGTGGGGTACCTCTCCGGCAAGCCCCCCTGCCCGCTGCGGCTGGTTGTTCCTTAACTCCGGCAAGCCCCCCCCCCCCACCTCCTGAAAATCGACTGACACAAAAGTCGATCCAGTCGACTGAAGTTTAGCTAAATCGAAAAGATGCACATGCAGACACGTGGGGAGCTGGGGCAGTAGAGCAAGACCGCTTTCGAAGAACTTATACCTGAAGGTCGTCGGGATGTCGGCGGCGGCAGGTCGGATTTGTGCACAATACGACAGGGAGGAAGAAGCTAGTTTCACCCAGATCTGTAGCCAAAAAAGAGGTGTATGGAGGACACCACAATCCGATCATTTTGTGCAGCTCCACTAAAATCGAGCGAACCATCCCTGTTTGCAAAGATATCCAGTCAGTGTGATTACAATAATAGTGGAACTAGATGATGAAACACAACAAACACAAATAGAAGCCGATCACCTCTACGATCTCTCTTTAGGACTAACTACTTGTTGGAGAAGATTAGGCACGGAGTTGGATGAGGAGAATAGCAAAACCAATTTCCCTTTCTGCAGTCCCACAGAAATGTAAAAACGTTGCCCATGTGACATTTTGGCGGAACTGCACAAAACACTCTTAAGAAAAAATTGATTTGTGCAGTTCACCAAAAGGTCGCAATAACAACGAGGTGAAAATGGATAGCCCTGTTTGCAAAAGGAGGTAGAAAGAAAACAATTACTGAACACGAGTTGAAGACACATACGCCAACAAAAAAGAAGCATATTCCATGTAATAAGGGAAAGATAGCACATGGTGGTTTATCAAAAATGGTTTGAGGATGAGATTGCAAGATGGAAAGTACGCCGGCCGAGATACGTTTTAAGCAAACAACTAAAGAAGATCCACATGCAGCAACATGGGAAGATGGGCAGTGGAGCAAGGCCGGAGGAAGGTATACCTGAGGGTCGTAGGGATGTTACTAGGAGGGCGCCAACAGCCGGGATCTGCCCATACTGCGACATCGAGCAAGTGGCGAAGGCCCTACCGCACCGGAGCTTGGTCAGAGAGAACGGCGGGTACTACAGATCCGGACGTGCTGCCTTAACGCCGTCGAACGAAGAGATGATTCACATCCTCCCTCTCTGCCGGCGGACGGGATGCGGCCGGATCACTGACCAATGCTGAGATAGAGAGAGGCCATTGTCGCCTTGTGTGAGATGGTGTGACGAGAGACAAACCCATTTTTTCATTTTCCTCACGGCAATCATTTTATATTCTGTACGTGCCATTAAGGAATATATAACTTTATTTAATACTAACGCGTCAAGTCGAACTTTGTTCCGTCTAGGCGTGGTACCCGACCCTCCTTCGATTAAAGAACCGCTACACGCGTCAAATTGTCACGTGGGCTGCCTTTTTGTATAGAAACGAACTCCACCGTGTACCCGCACTGGTGTGGCCGGGAATGAGACGGGAGTACGTGCGACCTGTGTGCACCTCTTCTTTAGGTGCAGGTACATACATGGGTGGGTGTGAGAGAGGAAAACTTGTCCAATTGCGGCCAATTTTTTTTACCACAGCATGTTGCTGTCATGAAATGACACCATGCCAAGGTTCATGATTTTCAGGCGGGTTTTGAATTTCTTGGAATTTTAAAACCAAGTTTCTCAATGTTCCCGGCCAAGCCATGACGCCCAGATGTTTGAATTTCATTCCCTTTTCTTGCATGGGACCTATAAATTTACCCAAAGACACACATGTGATTTTTCAATAAACTTTGGTGCACTGGAGCATGTGTTTGTAGTTCAAATTTGAATTATGCACATGAAATGCCGAGAAAATCAACTAATGCATAAAAATGCCAAACGAACCCGGAATATTCCAAATTTAAATACGACACTCATGTAGTTGCATGTTCACCGTACATAAATGTTCTAGCAATTAAACACCATCCTTTCCCTACGTAACACCATTTTGTCTTTCAAAACATTATGAAAAATTCAGGTATACCACAAACAGTTTACTAGAAAAGAATCGTGTGGGATTCGATAGAACATATCTTGGCGCACCGTCTTGTCTGGCTTACGCAGGAAGCTTCGTCGTCTATAGTCCACCGCCCCCGCTTCAACCACACTTGCGGGCCATTTTCTCGCGGCATCAAGCGAATTTTTTTTGCCACCGCAGAAATTTCTATCTCCCCGCCCTCTCCCTCCCACCAAAAGCCACATTTCCACTGTTCGTCCTTGCTTTCCAAGTTCAAACCTTCACTGCTACTTACTGGCAGCTCAGCTTCCTCGGCGGCGACCCTTCTTCTTGAAGCACCGCCTCCTTGATGGCTATCCTTCTTCTTGCAGCGCCGCCTCCTCGCCGGCAACCCTTCTTCTTGCAGCGCGGCCTCCTCGCCGCCGACCCTTCTTCTTGCTAAGCGGCCTCGCCGATATTGTCAGGTAATCCACACCCCACCCACACCATCCTCCTCCTTTCCCATCCCACATGCACCGACCGAGGGTGCGACACCTTCCACGGAAATCACTGTCCTCCTCCAATTTAGCACTGCCCACAACCATTTTGCATGTAGTATACCGTGGAGCTCAGTAGCATCTGGCAGCAGAGAATCAAATCGCGGCCGCACATGCGCACGAGGCCACCGTCGACACCGCCACACGGTTGTCTACTTTAAAATAAAGTTCGTGTTTTTTTCTCGAGGCCACCGCTAGTGCCTTCTAGTGATTTGTCCTCTATAATGTTAATATGCAATCTGATGTCCAGTTAACAGTTTGGTCCTCTGAAATGTAATGTTCAGTTAACACTTTGGTCCTCTGAAATGCAATGTTCAGTTAATAGTTTGGTCCAACAATTGCTACGTTTCATAGTACTGTTCTCAAGCATTCTTTGTTTTGTTAACAGTCTTATCTTCTAGTATATGTTTCTATTCTTCAGTGTCGTGCACAATTAACTATTTTGGTTCATTTGGTCTGCTGTCCATTTAACTATTTGGTTCAGTTCCGCAATTTGATTTTCATTTTCTATGGGTACAATTTTGTATTGTTATACATGTGAAATAAATCAAATTTGGCTGTACTCAATACATATTCTACTGATAGTATGGCAACTCTCATTTAACATGATTAAGATCTTCCTTATGTGTGTTGCAGGAAAACAATGGGAGACACTGGAGTTTACCATCAATGTTTGTTCAAGCATGGTCCTTTGGCTAATAGCACATTACTGTGCAGCTGCAGGAATCATTCTAATATTTAGGTTTCTTATAATTTGGTCTTGCACATGTAGGTCCTGCTGTCAGAGGCTTAGACCCACTGTTCGGCCCATTTTGCATATGGGGAAATGAGATGTCCATGAATATCAGTCAAGTCAAGAAACTCAGAAAGATTGTTAGGATGAAGAAACTTGCGATGAATAATAGCAAGATCTTTGTTTGCACAATGAAGAAGACATCAGTCAACTATAGGATAGTACTAACTCTTTTAGCTTGTTTTTACCCCTTGCGCCATTTCAAAATTTATAACAGCGATTTATGCATATCTTTGTTTTCAGTACTTTTCAAAGCAGTTTACCGATGATTACCTCTCAAACCACCTGCATGGTCAAGGGGTGAGGAAGGTATTCATTCAACACCCACGGTACAATATTGAAGTTTTGCTAAAGAGGATGAAGGTTGGGCGGGCAATTATCCATAGCCACTGGCCTAAAGTTGCAAGGACATTCAACATCACTGAAGGCTCAATATTTGCCTTCCGCTTCTACAGTTTCCCAGATGAGATTCATCTATCAATTTACCGTGTATGATGCTACTTTCCAAAGGTTTTTGATGTTGCATGTGAAACTTGGTGCTGTTGTGTAACGGCGTAACTGAGTGCTGAAGCTATCTGATGTAATTCGATTATGAAATCCTGGTTGCTGTTATACGAATATGAAATATCTAGTGTGTTTTATGAGAAATATCAATTTGATTAGTACATGGATTATCAATAATAGGCTAATTACCCTGCTTATTCGGGTTTTCTATTGTAGTCAGTTACTCAGACAGCACCGTGGGCGATGAACTCAGACAACCCGCACGGTTTCTAGAAAGTAGGCTAATACGTCTCCGTCGTATCTATAATTTTTAATTGTTCCATGCCAATATTCTACAACTTTCATATACTTTTGGCAACTTATTATACTATTTTTGGGACTAACATATTGATCCAGTGCCCAGTGCCAGTTCCTGTTTGTTGCATGTTTTTTGTTTCGTAGAAAACCCATATCAAACGGAGTCCACACGGGATAAAAACGGACGGAGAATATTTTTGTAATATTTATGATTTTTCGGAAGAAGAATCAATGCGAGATGGTGCTCGAGGGGCCCACGAGGCATGGGGCCCGTCCCAGGGGGGTGGGCGCGCCCCTGACCCTCGTTGACACTCTGTAAGGCGGTTGCTGCTCTTCTTTTGCCGCAAGAAAGCTAATTTCCCGAAAAAAACCTTGTTGCAGGTTTCAGTCCAATCACAGTTACGGTTCTCCGGGAATACAAGAAACGGTGAGCGCAGAAACAGAGAGGGACAGATCCAGTCTCGGAGGGGCTCTCGCCCCTCCCACGCCATGGAGACCATGGAACAGAGGGGAAACCCTTGTCCCATCTAGGGAGGAGGTCAAGGAAGAAGAAGAATAAGGGGGGCTCTCTCCCTCTCTCTCTCGGTGGCGCTGGAACGCCACCGAGGCCATCATCATCACCGCGATCTACACAAACACCTCCGTCGTCGTCACCAACATCTCCATCACCTTCCCCCATCTATGTACGGTGGTCCACTCTCCCGCAACCCGCTGTACCCTCTACTTGAGCATGGTGCTTTATGCTTCATATTATTATCCAATGATGTGTTGCCATCCTATGATGTCTGAGTAGATTTTCGTTGTCCTTTCGGTAATTGGTGAGTTGCTATGATTGGTTTAATTTTCTTGTGGTTATGTTGCTGTCCTTTGGTGCCCATCATATGAGCGCGCGCGTGATCACACCATAGGGTTAGTTGTATGTTGATAGGACTATGTATTGGAGGGCAAGAGTGACAGAAGCATCAACCTAGCATAAAAATTGATGCATACGGGATTGAAGGGGGACCAATATATCTTAATGCTATGGTTGGGTTTTACCTTAATGAACGTTAGTAGTTGTGGATGCTTGCTAATAGTTCCAATCATAAGTGCATAGAATTCTAAGTCAGGGATGACATGCTAGCAGTGGCCTCTCCCACATAAAACTTGCTATCGGTCTAGTAAAGTAGTCAATTGCTTAGGGACAATTACGCAACTCCTACCACCACTTTTCCACACTCGCTATACTAACTTTAATTCTTCTTTACCTAAACAGCCCCTAGTTTTTATTCATGTGCATGCTCTTTATATTCTTGCAAACCTATCCAACAATACCGACAAAGTACTTCTAGATTCATACTTGTTTTAGGTAAAGCGAACGTTAAGCGTGCGTAGAGTCGTATCGGTGGTCGATTGAACTTGAGGGAATATTTGTTCTACCTTTAGCTCCTCGTTGGGTTCGACACTCTTACTTATCGAAAGAGGCTACAATTGATCCCCTATACTTGTGGGTTATCATAGGCATGTTCGATCAACTAACAATCACACACGACTTTCGGCATAGAACTGTTTGCGTTAGGCCACCTTGCACAAACGTTTCCACACAATACACTGTGTGTGATGTACATACAAACGGAAATGTTTCTGTGAGATTCACCATGTGGGATGTACATATGAACGGAAACAATTGGGTTTCGATGCCCCTCCAGATCGCACACGAGCACATTTTGCCCCAGCCTGTGTGCCAGGAAGGCCTATCCTCGATGGTTTCTGTGTCATGTGGGAAGGACCCCCCCTATCGCCCACACTCACTTGGCGACGGTTCCAAACGCCATTGTGGAAAGGGGTTAAAAACCGTTTGTATAGCAGGTGTCTGCAGTAGTGGGGCCTCCAAGCGCAGAGTTTTGTAGGACGGTAGCAAATTTCCCTCAAGTGGATGACCAAAGGTTTATCAATTCGTGGGAGGCATATGATGAAGATGGTCTCTCTCAAACAACCCTGCAACCAAACACAAGAAATCTCGTGTCCCCAACACACCCAATACAATGGCCCATTGCATAGGTGCACTAGTTCGGCGAAGAGATGGTGATAAAAGTGTAATATGGATGATAGAAATATATTTTTATAATCTAAATAAATAAAAACAGCAAGGTAGCAAACAAGAAAAGTGAGCACAAATGGTATTGCAATGCTTGAAAACAAGGCCTTTGGTTCGTACTTTCGCTAGTGCAATCTCTCAACAAAGCTAATATAGTTGGATCACATAACCATCCCTCAACATGCAATGATGAATCACTCCAAAGTTCTTATCTAGTGGAGAACATAAGATTAAATTGTTTGTAGGGTAAGAAACCACCTCAAAGTTATTCTTTCCAATCAATCTTTCCAGGAGTTCATACTAAAATAAAACCAAGTTATCCTTCCTGATCGATCTATCCAAGAGTTCGTACTAAAATAACACCATATGATAAACATCAACCAACTCTAATGTCACCTAGATACTCCAATGCCACCGCGAGTATCCATGAGTTGATTATATGATATGCATCACACAATTGTAGATTCATAATACTCAATCCAACACAAAGAACTTCAAAGAGTGCCCCAAGATTTCTACCGGAGAAACAAAGAAGAGAACGTGCATCAAACCCCTATGAATAGATTACCCCAATGTCACCTCGGGAATCCATGAGTTGAGTGCCAAAACACACATCAAGTGTACCAATATGGTACCCCATTGCAAGACATACATCAAGTGTTCTCAAATCCATAAAAGTATTCAATCCCATAAAAGTGCTCAAAGGGAAAACTCAATTCATCACAACAAGATAGAGAGGGGAAAACACCATATGATCAACCTATATAACAATGCTCGCGATACATCAAGATCATGCCAAATTAAGAACACGAGCACGAGTGTAGAAACGAGCTATAGTCCCTGTTCAGAAGGCCCTTTTAGTGCCGGTTTTGGAACCGACACTGAAGGGTGGGGACTAAAGGCCCCCCCTTTAGTCCCGGTTCAGCACGAACCAGCACTAATGGCCCACCACGTGGCACGAGCCCATGTCGGGGGCTGGGAAACCTTTAGTCCTGGTTGGTAACACCAACCGGGACTAAATGGTTTAGGGTTTTTTGTTTTTATGATTAACTTTTCCTTTTAATATTGTATTTTCCATTTAATTCTTTTTCATTTGAAACGTATTTTACGCTACTACATATTGTAGACTTTATGCACATATATAAATAGAATTTCTCGTATAGCCGACATATATATATATATATATATATATATATATATATATATATATATATATATATATATATATATATACACACACAAGTTGGTATATACAATTTCTCCTACAATTTGTAGATCATTACATGGAGGCATTACTTCGGTAGCGAGTAATGGAATTCTCCGTTGGGATCTATTACCCGGTGGAGCAAAAATCCCGCTATTTCCTCTTGAATCGCTTGTACGCAATTCGTTGGTAGGAGCTTATCCCTCATGTCCCTCATCTTTAAAGAAGGAGATTAATATGCATGTATTAGTTGTGTGTGTATATATAAGATAATGATGCAAAAATTGTGAATAGTGTTCTGTCAAACTTACCCATTGGTTTCTATCATCTCTGCTCCTTTCGGACGCCATCATGCTAATGTTCTTGCAAACGTAGTATGCACATAAATCAGTCCCCGGCGCCTGTTTCAGGTCCTTTAATTGAATAGAATTCAATCAGATAATAATTAATCAAGCATGCTAATGATATGTATTGAAACTAGAATTAAAGTGATGGTAGCTAGCTAGCTAGTACTACTTAATTAATTACCTTGGGTCTTCCATCTCAGCTTTTGTTTCCATGCGCCATCAACCAGTTTGAGGAACTTTTCACAAGAGCCGCCTGCCGGCAAAGGAAATGAATAAAGGAATTATTAATTAGTTGATATCAGGAAATGACGAACTTAAAGAGGCCGACATATAGTTCGATAATGATTGGAATTACCTGTCGACCATCCAATTCATGGTTTAGTAGTCACTAGTTTTTTTAAGTAGTGAGACCAGTACTTCAACTGTTCCCTCGTCAACTTCAATGATTAACAAAATCCAATAGAAACTACATGCGCACATGTTTGCATGTATAATTAAGAGGGCATGTGCATAAATCATCAACTACCCTAAACCCTATACACTTATTAACATCTAGCTAGTAAGCAAAAACAGAATTTGTACTACAAGACAGTGTGACTCACCCGAAGTTGTCAGGAAGTAGTATTTCTGGACAGGTATTTAGGCGCTTCAAGAACTCTAGAAAGCTTTACTCTGTGTCTCTTCTCGACCATTCTTGTGACCATGTCTCTTCATTAATGGTATTTGGGTCAATGAACCCAATGCCATAGAGTCCAGCTTTTTTCATTTCATACATCTTCATTCTGCATAATACCACAGAAAATAATATCATGAGGATAATTACAGGTAATGATCAACGAGCACTACATCTAGCTAGAGACTTAATTAAATTACAGAAAAAATCACTTACAAACAATAGCAACTGACGATAGATTTGTCGTGTGCATCTTGATTGAATAACTGAAACGGTTCTGTAAACTCGACATACAAATCATTTTCATGATAGTAATACTCGGACCTCACTTTCACCATGTGGGGCTCTTGATCGGTAGTCTTAGTTTCATTCATGTACCATTGATGCAATTCATACATTCTGGTTGAGAGCTTCTTGACCTCCTCAGGCTTGACCATAGGTTGGCCGCAGGCATATTTCTGTTTTACTTCATCCTCTGTAATCCCTGCTATGGCTCGAGCTCTAGGAGCTGATAAACAGTGACACGGGCCTCTTCAGCCATCCTTCTATGAGCGTCGGTTATTACCATCTGGTCGGCGCCGGTACTCACATGTGTTGGTTGTACAATGAGCGGGGGGATCGATTGCACCGCCTGTTCTCCCAGCCAGGGAACCGTTTTCCCGCTTTTTTTGGCAGCTCCTTAGCTTGAGCTCGAGCTCGACTCCTTTTTTGTGCTTGATATGACTTCTTGATTTCGCGCACATAGTCAGAGTCAACATGCGAGGGAGCTGGTGCTTTAGCCATATGAATAAAGTGGTCAACGACATGCTTGGGTAGAATCTCTTTTGGCGGCAGTGGCGGTTTCAGTCCAAAATGGGCCCTCAGTTGGGCTTGCACTTCAGCTCGTTTTCCTCCTCAGCCAGGTCGTAAGGCCGACGAGGAAGAGGCTTGAGGCTTGGATCAAATTGGTATCTCTTGCCTCCTGTACTTGTACCGCTAGCCGCCGGAGCTGCGGCGACTCTCTTCCGCTGTTGCTTAGGCGGCGAAGACTGCTGACGCGGTGCCTGACTTGGAGGAGGAGGACTGGGCTGACGCGGTGCCGAACTTGGAGGAGAAGGAGTGGGCTCATGTGGTGCCAGACCTGGAGGAGCAGGAGTGGGCTCACGCGTTGGCGGACTTGGAGGAGCAGGAGTATGCAGAGGTGGTGGCTGAATTGGAGGAGTTGGAGTCGACTGCTGACGTGGTGGCAGACATGGAGGAGGAACCGGCTGACGCGGTGTAGGTGGCCTTGGAAAGACGATGCAATCCTTTCTCCATAGAATGATATGATGTATGGCCTCTCCCAGTGTGCGCTTGTCGTCACCTCCAGGAATGTCACACTCTAGCCTCGAATATTGTGCCACCACTTCATCAACCGCGACACGAGCATAGCCAATTGGAATCGGATTGCAATGGAAATTTGCTTTAGGGGATTTGTATAAGCAACGCCGTCCGCCACCTTCATGGATATGTTCTTCATTTTAAAGTGTACCTCACAATTAGTGTTACCCATGATGTCATCCACAGGGTATCTATCCAGTAGTGCCTAATCGCCCGGGGCAGAACCCACGCTGCTTCTCGGCATGGATGGGACGGTGCTATCCAATGTTGGATCCGCTAGCTGCTGCCGCTGCTGAGACCCCATTTCCTGGCTAATTTTGTCGATCTGCTGCTGCTGCCGCTGGAAAGCAAGTGCCAACTCCGCGTGCACTGATTCTAGGGCTTGAAGGCGGTTTGCTTCCTGCTTCCTCTGCTCCTCCTCCATCTTCCTCTTCTTCTCCTCCGCCATCTTCCTTCTCGCACGACTTCCGCAGTCGGTGTTCCAGTCCGCAAACCCCTCAAACCACAGAACAACACCTTTGCCTCGTGTTCTCCGGGTGTTCAGGTTTCTTCAGGGCGCGCGTAAGCTCATCGTTCTCTCTGTTGGGCGTGAAGACCCTTGTTCGTGCCTCTTCGATTGCAAGAAGTAAATTGTCGGTGGCTTCTACAAGACTTGCCCGCTCCAAAACCTTGCCTGTCTTTGGGCCCAACATCCTTCCCATGCTTATAGAACCAAGTCCTGGCCCTGGGGGCCAGGTCAATGTAACTGGAGTGACCCCTGCATGCACCATCTGTTGCTCAGCGAGATCCCACTTAGGCTGGGCCACCTCGTAGCCACCTAGCCCCAGCTTATGGTGCCATATCTGTTTCATAGCATTGATCTTGTTTATTCTCGAATGTTCCTTAGCTACTTCAAATTCCTTGAATTTCACGAAAGCGTCCTAGTGATCTCTTCCCTTCTCTAGTGTTCCACTACTAGGGAAAAGCCTAGCAGCAGCGCGGGTTCTAGGTATATCAGTAGCGCGGGAGGCGGCGCTACTAATAAGGCGCTACAGCTAACTCGTAGCAGCAGCGCTCGCGCGCTCGTGCTACTGATATACAAGTGTAGCAGCAGTGTTCTTACCGGGAGCTCGCTACTGCTACTATCGCGCTGTTGCTAACTTTTCTCCACTCGCTACTACTAATTTTAGTAGTTTTTTGTTTTTTTTTCTGCATATTTGTTTTGTATTTGAACAGGCTTTATAGAAGAATCTTTAGCACATACAAATGCCTGCGAGACCACAAATGTAATCATAGCATATACATACAAATAGTCTCATCATAATCATCATCCAACACAAAGTGGTATCTTGTCATCATCTTGAAAATAGCAATACATGCAAGTCTCGAATACTTGCAACTACAATGTCATCCATTTAAACATTGGTATACGCGAGAAGAGCTATCACTATGAGTGAGAGCGGAACTATGCAGTACATGAGGTGGCGGTTACGAGTCCTCTCTCGCGCTAGCGTGAACCTCAAGTAACCAGCTTCTCCTTCTTGTCTGCTTTTGAAGCCTTTATGGCTGGTGCTCGAGAACCCATTCACTTGCGCCTGACACTCATGCCACTCGTTGTACACCCCCGGAACCTTCCCTTTGTACACAACATAGCACTACCATCTCGCCATCAAGAAACTAGGTACCTGTTAGAGATGCATCTTCATGAAGAGGATGTACATTCATATGCAACAAAATATACAAGAGCAACACGAAAAAGAAAGGGTTAGCAACTAGATGCAACATATAGTATGCAAACTAATTAACTAGAGGTACGCAGGTCATAGTACGCAAACTAACAAAGTAGTGTTACGCAAGTTCGGCAGGGACCGTGGACATCACAAAGTTTCATCGCTACAAAAAGTATACAAGTTGAACCGACACATATCATCATCATCGACATCATAAATTACTAGAGGTTCCATCCTTCCATATCATCGAGGATGGACCCTAGCTTCTTGAACGGCATGAGGTCTAGACGTTGCATGCCTATGCGAGTTCGGACGTCAGCTCGCGATATAGGGCCGTGGTGGAACATCCCCTTATCATCGATGACTTCTTTCATGATGATCGTCGCAATGTCCCTTTGGATGCGAAAGAAGTCATCTCTAAGTTTATAATCTGCTTCTCCATGTGATTCTAGCCACTTGTGGATATGATCATCATTTCTGCTGGTCATGTGAAGCTGTGGGTGATCCGTGTTGAACTGAATCATGATATGGACAATGTAGAATCCATCCTTCTTGCTTGGTTTTGGGACATGGATGCAGGAGAAGTTAGTTTTATGCGCGAAACCCATCTTCTTGTTCCTTTGTTTCCTGATCTGCATGTGGCCACCTCTAATGCTGAAGCCTTGGAGAGCATCATCTAGAATATTCATTATGTGGGTGTAGTCCTTTTTCTTGTAGTCTCTGGAAGGCTCAAAATACACGGCGTGGGAGACTTGCGGGTAAAGAACGATAAGGGCGGCGCCCCCATTGCTGCGGGGAAAAGACACCTCAAATTATTCTCCATATGAGCGAGAAGGAATGATTGAAATGTACGAAAGGGTTGTCTGGAACTGACTTACTTTGGATGATAAGGCATGAGGACAATTTTGTGTTCCTTATTCTGTACCATGAAGTTCTGGAGGTAGTACCTAGCAGTTGCACGCTCAAAGTCGCCAAGACTCAAGAAAGACTCGTGTGCATGTAGTACGGATCCGCCACACATATTTGCGAGACTTCTTCACTCTTTATGACGGAGCTCATATGTAGCGCAAAAAGGTGGACGATTGTAAAATCGAGCCGCCTTGTCAGAAACATCTCAAAGATATGCTCAAACCGCAGGAAGAACACCTCCGCGGGCCGTGTGTCGACGTAGCACTTCCCCTCAGGCACACGAGCCGCGTATGTCGGATATCCTGGATCCTTTGAGGCTAGTAGGCTTTTCTCAGTCGACAACACATGGTCGTGCACTCTCCTAAGATCCCCTGATAGTGCCTCCAGCGGTTTTGGCGGTAGCATCGGCTCGCCCGTGATATGGAACATGGCCGCACCTTTCACGGGAACACGCTCTTCAGAATCCATCATCTGGCTATTATGTGCTCTGGCTTGTTTGGAGGCAGTTATCTTCCCCGATCTCTTCCTCTCCTTTTTCTTGGGCACACCTTCCAGACCCTTCCTTAACCCCTGCCCTAGGGTTCTCGGGCTAAGCACTGTACGAACCCCGTCTAGTTGAGCCTGCGTTGAGGCGGCATCTTCAAGCGTGTCCTGTGAGGAATTCATGAAGAGAGACTTTTTGCAATCCTTCCAACGACCTTCCTGCCCGGGCATATCATCCATATCCTCATTAGCATGCTGATAGCCCGATTCGTCATATGGTTGACTCATCATATCTATGTCATAGTCATACACGTTTGTATTGAGGAAACCCATAGGGTCGACCTCCATCTCATGATCCATTCTCTGTTCTACAGGACCGATTACATCAGCCAGTACTATTGCACCCCCTTCATCACATCGTCTGCCGCTCTCACCCGGAACTACGGGAGCTGGTAATTGCGTAGGTGGGGTGGTGGTCTCCGCACATGCTTGTTGATGTGTGGTTATTAATGTGCTTTCGGCTGGCTCCAGACGAATAAGATTCTTCGGCCATCGCAGCACCCAACCCTTGCAGCTTCCAATCCGCGGCGGGGTCTCGTCGTCCTCTCCCACATGCTGTACGGGAGGAGGCAAAGCCTCGTGCCCTGAGTTCACACTGGACAAGCTAACCCTGAAGTGCCCAGCGGGGATCGGCTGGTTGTGGAACGTTGGTTTCAAGGGGTTCAATATCATCCCCTTTCCCACGTCCACCTTATGGCCTTTGATCAAGTAGAGTATGGTGCACAGGGTTTCTTCGCCCTGCAAACACATATGTCTGTGGCGTAAAACATCCGAAAGTCAACGAAAATGGAATATTATATATATATATATATATATATATATATATATGTATATATATATATATGTTGGTTCTACATATAATTACCATGACGGCGTCGAGCTCAACAAAAGACAAAGGCCTACCTAGTGCGCCAGAGACTGAGGACGGGCTGCTATGAGAGGGAGCGACTGCGAGAGGAGGCCCGGTTGCGTGAGCAAGTGATGGTGCGGTGTTGTTGTTGTTGTTGTTGTTGTTGTTGTTGTTGTTGTTGTTCATGGAGTTGCTCCTGACGAAACTGTGCATCGGGAAACCATGTACCGTCTTGTCTGGATTTTCCTTTGTCCAGTTGATGATAGATGGAACCAAGTCAGTAGCAAAATCATTTCTGCAGGCAGTTACAGCTGCATTGACTGCCTGCTGTAGCAACTCATTTTTCTGCTCGGCTGTTTTTTCCGTGTCCTCAGCTACTTTTTTCTCAACCGCAAGCTTCACCTTCGCGTTGATGTCCGCCTGACTAAACTTCTTTTTATGCTTCTTGGCCCCTGGGCCCTCGTTGTAAAACACCCTCCACGTGGCGCCGTCTCCAGCGCCGTGCACATGACCATATTGCAGCCGCTGGCCCAAAGTGAGTCCCTTAAGTTCGTTCAAGGCCCGGTTGAGAGGGTGTCCCACTTGGGCCTCATCGGAGAAGTAGGGCTTTCGGCTGCAAGTTGGTGTTGCTTCTCCTGTAGAAGGAGCGTGAACCGTTTAGGAATGTGTAGTCGACTAGATATGGAGCTAAATGTAAGGTGCTAAAAGAATAATTACCAGTCGTGTGATCAATCTCCTCGTGATCTGGTCCGTGTAAAAAAACTTTTTTTCCTGGTCCCACTTGTAGCGGGCCATGATGAAGTCACGCTCCAAGGGGTTGGTGAACTTCGCGAAGGGGTCTGGGAGACCCGTGGCTTTACGTTCCGCGTCCTCCTTATCCCATAAGGGCCTTTTACCGAGGTAGCCACGGCTTCCGAGGCGATGCTTCCCCGTGTTCCTTTGCTGAAGGCTCTTGAATTTCGCAGCCTTAGCCTTGGCTGCCTCGATAGCGCAAGTGTCCTTGAACTTTTCAAACTCCTCTTCCGTAAGTGTCGGATTTTCCTCCAGAATCATGGACAGGGGTTCCTCAGCCTCAATAGCTCGTTTCACCCTACCTTTCCAGGAGGCCAAATCATTGCTGAACATGCCCATGGTGTGATTGTTAATCTTTTTCATCATCGGATCATCCCACAGTTGTTATATGTTATCATCCCGGTCGGGGAACTTGAATCTCTTGTGCAACTTCGTTAGGAGCAACTGCGTCAAATGTTCTTTACTCCGTAAGTCATCGTCGTTGATGCTCGCGCATTCCCGTAGGATGCATCCTACTTGGTTCCCATATCACTTGCGAGGTTCTTCCGGCTCTAATGGCTCAAACTTGCCATGTGCCATCTTTGTGATCACTAGTCGTCCAATCCCTATCTTGTTAGGTTTTCGTATCCTCTGCTTTTTATGCTTCTTCTTTTTGGTAGCGGCATCGGTGCCGGTACCTTCCCCGCCGGTATCTTCCTCGCCGGTACCTTCCCCGCCGGTCTCGGCGCCGCCATCGGTGCCGGTGCCGTCGGTGTCGATGTCGGCGTCAGTACCATCATCGAGGCCGACCTGCAAACCTTGCTTAGCATTCATATAGTTGAGGTACTCTTGTTCACCCTCATAATCCATCTCGTCTGCATCTTGGTCAGAAGGCCCAGTTTCTTCGTTGTTAGACATGTTTCCTATGATTAAGTCTCCTCGTTTATTTCTAAAAGTATGAAAAAATGAGAAATTACATAAAAAAGAGATCTATGTGCCAGCACTTGATATGCCTACTATCTAGCACAAATCATGCCAAAATTCACGGAAAATTTCGGCATGACCTTTGCTAAAAAATGGACATATCGAGCGCCTAAAATTCACCGGAACGGAAATGAATAAACATTCCGGCGTAACATAGGCCACTCGGATCATTTACCAAAATTGAACCAAAACATCACAGTCCAAATGACATGTCCAAATTCCAAACATGACATGTCCAAAACATGACATGTCCACATATCACATGTCCAGGTCAAATTTGCATATAAATTCAGCCTACCTAAATTTGCATATAAATTCAACCTAGCTAAATTCATAACTAAATAGATAACCTAATTAACCTACTGCCCTAACTAAAACCTAAGTAAATTAACCGAAGAACCCTAGCTAGCAGAGAGAGAGGGGAGGGGGTTTAGAGAGGGTGCATGGGTGAGGAGGCAGGCCCGACGACGACCGAGGTTGGGAGGGGAGGAAGTAGAGGAGGGAGGTGTGGCGCGTCAGGGCCGGGGCGAGCGCCGGGATCGGGGGCGAGGGCCGGGTCGGGGGCGAGCGCCGGGGTCGGGGGCGAGAGGTGGGTCGGGGGCGAGCGCCGGGGTCGGGGGCGAGTGCCGGGGCGCGGCGGTGCGACGGGGGAAGAGAGAGTGGGGATTTGGGGGGAAAAGAGGCGGGATGAAGTAGAGAGAGGGAGGATTTTGGGTTAAGTGGAGGTAGTAGTAGCGTGTTTAGACCAAACGCGCTACTACTAATACAGGTAGCTATAGCGGTTTTTACGGAAACCGCTACTGCTACCTTGACTAGCTGTAGCTCTTTTTCAGTAAACCGCTACTACTATAACCAGTTTTTCTTTATTTTCTCTCACTTTTTTTCCCGTGAGCAGTGAACGAAAAGCAATATATATTGTATCATTTGATGGTTAAATATGTATACAAAATAGGAACATATATATTACATCATTGGACCCATGCATAATAATGGCTAAGTGTGTATACAAAATAGGAACATATATATTACATCATTTGACCGATAACATACGATTCCTCAGCGTGGACGTTTTCGTTTTTGAGTCAGCTTCTTTCCCTTCTTGTTTGTCGAAGAATAATTGAGCCCCTCATTGTGACTTTGCCTTTTCCATGGAGTATGATTTTTCTTAGGTAATGTAGTATTGATTCTTCTTTTGACGTATACTTCATCATCATCGTCATCTTCCCTCATTGGGTTGTCGTACTGATCGTAGTCTTCCTCGTTGGCGACTCCATCCATTCCAAGGATGTTCCTTTTGCCTCTCCCCACGACAACACTGCTGGGATTGCGCGGGTCAGTTATGAAGAAGCATTGTGTCACGTGCTTAGCGTGTACCCATGGCTCGTTTTTTGCGATAGCGTTCACGGTAGCACTCTTGGCGTCGGGTATAGTCATGGTAGTGAAAATCCGGTTTTCTCTTTCGACATTCTTAGCCCATCTAACACGGAACATTGTCGTGTTATGCAGTCCAGAGTAGTCAAGCTCCCAGATCTCCTTGACCCTTCCATAAAATCATTCAGTTGCGCCGTTGTCGCTGCCGGTCATGCATTCCATCGTCACCCCTGAGTTCTGATTATCACTGTCCATATCATTGGCCTCCGTGTAGAACGTGTATCCGTTGATATCATATGCCTGATAGGTTACGAGGTTGGGCGAGGGGCCATGTGCTAAGGCGTATATGAGCAATCCGTCTGTAGAGCCCTCCTCCGGGGGATTAGCAATAATATGCTCCTTGAACCAATGCAGGAAAGTGGATTTGTGCTCTCTAGTAACTTTGGCGTCCGTCCTGCATACCCCCCGGTCACAATTCTTCTTTGCGATAATTTCTTTGTGTAGTGCCACGAAAGGATCTGCCTCGTCTAGGTGTTGTAGCCCTACCAAGTTTTCTCTGTCAAAGTTGCTGCATCGATCTGAGTATGCCACGTGCAGTTCCCTGCGACCGTTGCAGTGACCTTCTCCTTCAAGCCTCCCATCGTGCTTGTTAACGGGAAAACCAACACTAACACCAGGCGGCCGATCTGCGCCATATAGAAAATTCTTGCAGAAAGAGATGCACTCTTGTGTCACATAGCCCTGGACGATGCTTCCATCTAGACGGGACATGCTACGAACGAATCCTTTGATGATCCCATTCATCCTCTCAAATGGCATCATCTTGTGCAGGAATGACGGCCCCAGGTCTATTATGTCATCCACAATATGGACACACAGATGCACCATCATGTCAAAGAACGCGGGCGAGAAGTACATCTCAAGCTCATTCAGTATCATAATGATCTCTTCCTGTAGCCTTCGGAGCTGCTTCACACTGATCGACTTTCGAGATGACATCGAAAAAGTTACAGTGACCAATAAGCGTGTCATGGACATGCTTGTCCATTATCCCTCTAAGGGCAACATGTAGTATCTGCGTCATCATTACATGACAGTCATGGGACTTCATCCCGCTGAACCTTTTCTTGTCCGTGTCTAGATATCTACTTATCTTGCCACAGTAACCGGAACTAACTTTGACTCTGGTAAGGCACCTAAAGAATTGATCGATCTCAGCCTAACTTAAGTTGAAGCAAGAAGGGGGCAATAATCCTCTTTCTTTATTTTCTTGCCCTTCTTCTCCCGTGCCTCTGTCTCCGTCTCTGTCTTGTCTGACATTTTACGAGGTGGCATGTGTAGATCTTCCCTAATTTTCAAATCTTGCAAGTCTTTTCTTGCCTTCGGCCCATCCTTGGTCTTATCTGGCATGTTCATCTGTGTTGCGAGCAAGTTCTCAAGGACATTCTTACAGATATGCATTTGATCAAGGCAATGAGGTGTATCGAGTTTGTGCTAGTACTCCAAGTCCTAGAACACAGACCTCATCTTCCATACCTTTAGCAGCGGCTCCGGCGCCTTTCTCATCGTCTTTCGCGGCGCGGCGCACTCCTTCCAGTTTTTCAACAGTTCATCGATTTTGGTACCGCTCCACTTATGTGGAGGTCCTCGATGCTTAGCTTGACCATTCAATAGATCTCCACAGTTTCTCCATGGGTCATCTTGTTCGAGCCATCTTCGATGCCCCATGTACACGATTTTCCCAGACACGCCATCTTTCCTTGACGTTAGCTGCTGAGACATCGTATCATCCATGCACCACATGCATCCGCAATATCCATGGCACACCTGGCCTGTGACATATCAGTAACCAAGATAGTCATGCATCGTCGTGATTAGCGTGGCTCTCATGTAGAAATACTTGCCTTTGCTGGCGTCCCATGTCTTGGCCGGTGTTTTCCATAACGTGTCTAAGTCCTCTTGAAGTAGCCCCAAATACAAATTAATATTATTTCCTGGTTGTTTCGGCCCTTGAATAAGCATGCTCATGTGAATGTAATGCGACTTCATGCACAACCAGGGGGGAGGTTGTCCATCCATACAAACACAGGCCATGTGCTATGGTTGGTGTTCTGGTTGCCAAACAGATTCATGCCATCAATACACGCGCCGACCACGATGTTCCTTGCATCACATTCGAAATACCGATAGAAGCTGTTCAACGCTCTCCACTGGCTTCCATCCTTGACGTATCTAAGCTTCGGATCATCTCCATCGTCGGGCTTCTTCCTCTCCGCATGCCAGCGCATTAGCTTTGCTTCCTTGGGATCTACAAAATACCGCTGGAGACAGGGAGTGATCGGTAAGTACCATACAACTTTCTGGGGAAATTTCTTCCCGGCCTTCTTGTATCAAGAAGCATTGCACACCAAACAGCTTGTTTTTTTCGCGTGCTCCTTCCGATAAATTATGCAATCGTTGATGCATGCATGGTATCTAACGTATGGCAGATCAAGAGGGCATACGATCTTCTTGGCCTCATCAACACTAGTAGGACATAGATTCCCCGTGGGAAGAACATCCTTTAGGTACTTGAGATGCTCATCAAGGCTAGTGTCGGTCCATTTGTGTTTAGCCTTCGTCTTCAGGAGTTGGAGCGTGAAAATAGAGCGGGTCACCTCAGGATTGCAACCATCATACAATGGAGTGTTCGAGTCTACCACCAGTTGCTCCAGCTTAGCCTCCTCTCTAGAAGCAGCTCTCTCAGTACTTGTCTCTTTGCGAAGCAATGCTTGAACATGAGGGCCCCGCACGATTGAACCTAGTACCGACGAACTCTGCTGCGTGGAGTGCATGTCGTTCTCTCCGCTGCCATGTCCGGCCCCTTCTCCGCCGCCATGTCCGGCCTCTTCCCCGCTGCCATTATCGATCATCTCTTCGTCTTGCCCCGTGTCATCATTGCCTACCCCGTCGGCGTCCTCAACATCGTCATCCTCATCTTCAATTATCCACCGAGTATAGCCATCCATGAAACCAGTCATGAGGAGGTGCGCTTCGACACGACCATCGTCAATGGGGTCGAGCCAAACTATTCATTTGCATTTTTGACACGGACATAAAACCTCTGTCCGGTTATTTTCTTTCATGTCCTGCACGGCCGACCGCAACCACCTGTCCACCATTGTTCCACTGACCATCGTGAACTCTGCACGGTAATAATAAACAAATTGATTATAAAAATGCGTGCATGCATCAAAGTCATACAAAAATTCGGCATGACCTTCCCTAAATATAGGACATATATAGATCTAGAGTTTGCCCGGAATTCGCCGAAACGGAAATAAATCGATATTTCGGCAAAACATAGGCAACTCAAAAGCACAATTTGGCGTCAACTCATGCCACACACACAATTTCCATCATATCTCCCAATTATCATATGACACACACATAAACATATTTCCATCTTGCGAAAGCATGAAATTTTAATCACCTCTATCTCGAGATCGAGCACACGGTGGAGATGATGATGTAGGGAGATCAAAAGTGCGCAAAGCTCTTCTTGACAAAGATAGATCTAGTTAGGGGGCAAATAGGTCACTTAACTAAATGCTACATCTACCTAGCTAGCTAATTTGGGAGGAGACAACTTCAACTAGTGGAGGGGGAAGGAAAGAGAGAAAGGAGATGCATTAATGGAGGTGGTTAGTTAGCTAGGAGTAATGAAGAGAGAGAAAGGTAGGTAGGAGAGGGAGAGTAATGGGGGAGAAGTATTGAGGAAGAAGAAGAGTGAGAGAGGGAGGATGTGGGAGGTAGGGGAAAGGGAAGAGAGGAGATGGGGGAGGGGAGGACGGGTGGGGAAAGGTGGTGGGCTGGTGCGGCTTAGCAGTAGCGCGGGATGTAAAACGCGCTGCTGATAAGAAAGTAGCAGCAGCACGCTTTCCGCACAAACGCTACTGCTAACTGGGACCAATAGTGTGCCCAATTTGAAAATTAGCAGCAGCGACCTCAGAAAAAGCACGCGGCTAATGCCGCTTTGGCAGTAGCGTGGGTCGCGACAACGCGCTGCTGCTAAATGTAGGTTGGTGGACACTATCGACCGATATTTGTAGCAGCGCGGGTTGCTCCAAGCGCGCTACTGCTAACTCCATGTCAGTAGCGAGTTTTGCACGCAGGCGCTACTGCTAATTAGCAGTAGCGCGTCTTTTTGAGCCACGCTGCTGCAATGATTCTGTGTATAAGGTTTTCCCTAGTAGTGTTCCCTTGAATTTTGGAGTCTTCTTTCCTCCTTCGACGTACTTGTTCCATATAGTTTTCTTGTGGTTGTTGAATGCTATCGCCATCATCCTCAGAGCAGCGTTCTTAACTTTCTCCACATCTACAGCTGTGAAATGATCTAGTAGCGTGAAATGTGACATGAGAGATTCCCAAAGCCGATCTTTTTCTCTTTTGTCCACAAAAGTAAGATCTGGATGTTCCTTTGCTGGCTTTGTCCATTCTTGAATGGACATCGGGATTTGGTCCTTCACAAAAACTCCGCACTGACAAATGAACTTTCATGCATTCTTATTAGGCTCGAGCGGTTTGCCATTAGATTTGATGGCATCGATGTTGTACTTTACGCCGTCCTTCAACTTTTTGGCTGGGCCTCGCACTGTCCTGCTGCCTATATCAGATTTACTCGATCCGGAGGGCTGAAAGAAGAAAGATCGATTTGTTAATATATATATAAATCAAATAAAACATGTGATGTATCACTAGATGCCTGCTTATATAAATATACCTCGCCGGTGTTTATTATTTGAAGGTCATCATAGTTCTGGACTTCATCCCTTTGTTCATCTTCATCGAATATCATATCACCCACCCCGGTATTGTTCAGATACTGTGAGCTGTTATCTTTTTCATTCTCATATGGCCGGCTCGGGGAGTGTATGATCTCGAACGTAGCCCCTTCTCCTTCTCTGCTGGTATTGTCCGCCGTAGCTTTTATTTAACTAATCTAGAAGAAATATAAAACATTTTAGTACGTACCTCGAATAATAGTAGATAATGATATGCATCTCGAATAATAGTAGATAATAGGTATGCATCTCGAAAGATAAAACTGAATCATAGTAGATAATATGCATCATCGAATATAATCTTGAATACATCATCTCGAATATTATGGAATAATATAAACTTGAATACATTGTCTGGAAGATCTCGAATACATCGTCTCAAAGATCTCAAATACATCACTAGCTAATGTAGATCGAATACTATCAAATAATCTAGTTGAGTCACGGTGGAGACCCAAAGAGAAGGAACCACCACATGATCATAGCTCTAGTGAGATCCCCGAAGAACTTGCTAGGTATTGGAGAACCTGACGTCCAACGCAACCATGTAGCGACGGACGTGCTCATCGTCCTCCCTGAAACGGTGACGTACCACCTTCGCGGGGGACGCCAGCCTCCGCACTGAATGTGGCCCATGCGCCCGCCACCAAAGAAGCTCCGGGTCCAGGACGGGACGCGGGTTCCTCACCAAGATGCGCGCCCCTGAAGGTAGGCCCTCCCAGTGCCAGCCTGGCAGAGCCCAGTCCCGGGCATGGCGCCTGTGAAGCAGGACATCGTCGTGAATGGGTCGACGACGAGGATGCGGCCCGGGCATCATTGACGTCGATAACAAATTCTATGGAAATATGTAATACTTTTTAAATGCTTGGCTAGGAACATGATTCAGAATCATAACGGATTCTCTTAACCTTTAAGGTATTTAACAAAACGACGCCATTCTGGATGTGCACAAGATGGTTCATATTTTCCTGTTCTCATCTACCCTTCTATATGTCACGTTGTCTAGTGTCAAAGGATTCAACAAAACCATGGCTTCATTATTAGCCAGAAGTAACAGACGCATAAAGGTAAGAAGCTCTTCAAGTTGTTTTGGAACGGAGTCCCGGATAGGATAATTAGCTTTTTGGTACGTCAGCAAGAGCCTTCCGAATATCGCTATTTGGAATGCCTTTGCTGAAATTTGTACCAAAAATCGAATTATTCTCTCTGGAACTCCGTTCCAAAACAACTTTGAAGAGCTCCGTAGCATCATACGCCTATTACTTTCGGCTAATGCTTAAGCCATGGATTTCTTCAATACTTTGACAGACAACATGCCATATAGAAGAATATATATATATATATATATATATATATATATATATATATATATATATATATATATAGGGTGGGTCTATTCTGATAACACCCTTAAGACCCTTATTCTGCACACCGAATCTCTTATTCTACTAACACCTCTCCTTCGCTAAAAACACACCCACCAACCCGAACCGAACAGCCCACTGCCCCGACCCCCACCTTCTCCTTCTCCCGATACTTCCCACACGCGGCGGCACCTCCCCACCACCCGCCGTCCCCGGCGCCCCACCACCACCCCACCCTCCGGCGCCCCATCACCAGCCACCCCCCACCCCCCCACCAACAGAACCATCCCACCACCTCCTCCCCCGGCAGCGAGGCGCCCCTGGATCCATGGAGAGCACCGCCGACACTCGATGTGTGCTGGAGCGAGGCGGTTGGCAAGCTACCTCCTCCCCGGTGTGGTCAGGCTCCATGGCTGGCCGAACAACACCGCGGCGTGCTGCCGGGCTGCTCGGCTCCGGCCCCATCCCCCACAACCGTAGTCTCCGACAACTCAGGCGACGGATCTCGGTATCCGAGGTCAGATCCCGCTGCCATGTTCCCTGCAGGCGAGGGATCCCGAGCGGCCACCACCCCTCCCCCCGGCGCACTCTCCCAGTCTTGGTTTCTAGCGAGGTCCCTCCGTTTGCCGCCACTGCCCCCTTCCCAAACTACGTCGACCCCTTGGCAGATCCAAGCATTTCCCCCGCCTACTCCTCCCCTTCATCATCTCCGGTGACTGGGGTGCAGCGCGAGGGATCTCGATGCAGTTTGTTTTCCTATGCGTGCAGTTCTTTTTTTGTTCTTCATTTTCAGGAAAAATTTGTCTCGCCGGCGGTTCACTGCTAATGAATTTGGTTTGTAAAAAATGTTGAAACAGATGCATTTTATTTGTAATAAAGCGGCCAGCAAGCAGTTCATTTGTATTTTAGAGGTTTGTTTTTTGGCCAACATGCAGTTCGTCACCGCCGGCAAATCAAGTTGCCAGGCTGCTTCGTGGGGACTCGCTTGCATCTTTTTTTGTAGTTTGCCGGGGCACGCCCTCGCAGCTCTCTCCTCCAGAACATGCAGTTCGCCGATGACGCCATCACGGCGCATTACGCAACAGTTTTGCGTTGCTCAGGACATGAAGCTCTTGTAAAAAAAATCATTAGCACTACACTTGCAGCTCGGTGGTTAAGTTCACTGTTTGGTTGTTGTACCGGTGCACTGCCTGTGTCCGTCTATTTATTAACAAAGTTATTATCGAGGGGTTCGCTGCACTGTCGGTGGCAGTTGGCTGTGGCACCAACTGCAGTCCATTCACTTGCGGCGATGGTGGACCGTGAGATGCCGGTGTGATTTTTGCCTGTAATTCGTTGCGGTTTGTTTGTGCCTCGTGTCATGCTATGCTTGTCTCTGAAGGCGGTTCTGTAATGCAAAAACAAGAGCAAAAAAATGTTTGAAGAGATACAAATTTTTTTTATAGAAAGTTTTAAAAATAGTCCCTTGGAAGTGCACTTTCTAACACAAAAATAACTCATGTGGTTCACTTTCGGGGGTGTCACTGTTTACTTACTCACAACGTGATGGCAGAAAAAATGTTACGGAAACGACAAAAAAGTAATGCGGTTCACTTCTCGATAGTGTTGCGGTTCACTTACAAGCGATGTGAAGCGCACTCTACTTTCTCGTCCTTGAAAAAATTACGTCTGAATAAAAGAAACCATGCAGTTCTCTTACCCGCATGATGCAGTTCGGTTTTTCGTTGATGCAGTGCTGTTTTCAGTCGGATGAAGTACGCACGTCGATTTGGGTGTCACGAAAAACAGAGTGTCCGCGTTTCGATAAATTTGAAATACCTCTTAAACCGTAAAGAATTAGAGAGAGTGTTCTACATGAAAGTCTTGCCTATCATCGTTATCTTTCCAACGGCGTATCGTTTCAATCATTCCGACCAGCGGTTTGCAAAAATTTCACCAAAAACGGCTGCCGCCACTCGCCGTCCGCCGCACGATTTTCAAAATTAACTTAAAACCGTAAGCAATTTCAAAAATATTTCAACATATGAAAGTTGCGGCTCGTTCGTAGCTTTCCTACGGCGTATCACACGCCTCGTTTCGACAAACGGTTCAAAAACTGGAGTGAAAATAGTACCGTAAATTTGAATTTTTTTGAAAAATAGAATTCCGCGATTTAGTAAATTTGAAAGTGCTCTTAAACCGTAAGGAATTAGAGAAACATTTATATATGAAAAAGATGCGCCTCGATGATATCTATCCAACGGCGTATCGTTTGCTTCAGTCTGACAAGCGGTTTAGAAGAAATCGCGAAAAAACGCTCGCTGCCACTCGTCATGGGCCGCACCATTTTCAAAACTGCTCTTAAACCGTGTGGAGTCTCGAAAAGTGTTCAACATGTCAAAGTTGCGCCTAATCCATAGCTTTTCAACGGTATATTACACGCCTCATTTCGATAAACGGTTAAAAAATTAGAGCAAAAATAGTACCGAAAAAAATAACGCGTGCAGTTTTTTTCGATGAGAAGTTCACTCGTGTGAGTACTGCAGCACACTTGGTTCAAAGAATGACGTGCACTTGCATTCAGCGTGCAGTGCGGAAGTGGTGTGCAAGAATAGTTATTCTGCTAATATTAGCAGAATAGACCGTCTGTACATATATATATATATATATATATATATATATATATATATATATATATATATATATATATATATATATATATATATATATTATCAAATGTTGCATATGTCAGAATTCAAACTTTGACATATGATGACATGTTGCATATGTCAAAATTCAAACTTTGACATATGATCAAATGTTGCATATGTCAAAATTTGATCAAACTTTGACATATATAAATCAAATCATCTAATCAAAATTGATCTAATTAACATTTATGTATCTATACATATTGGATCAAAAACTTTTTTCTATACATCAAAATTGTATCTAATCATCAAACTTTGTTCTACATACATCAAAATTGCATCTCATCAAAATTCTTTCATCTATACATATTGGATCGAAATTCCTTCTATACATATTGAAGATTGCATCTAATCATCTATACATATCTACACAAAATTACATCAAAAATAATTGTGTGTGTGTGTGTGCGGGTTGGATGGGTGCGGCCATGGCGGCAGGGGCTCACAGCGGGTGACGACCGGCGAGGCAAGGTGACAAGGGTGGCGACGGGCCGGGGTGGCGACGGGGGAGGCGTAAGGGGGCAGCGATGGGGACGGTGATGGCAGGCAACGGGGACGGCGATCGCGGACGACGGGGGCAGCGACGAGGGCGACAACGAGGGGCGGCGGCGATGTAGATCGAAGCAGAGGAGGAGACGAAGAAGAGGAATAAACTGAATTTTTTGAAGTGCCTGCTTATATAGGAGGGACCTTTTGTCCCTGTTGGAGCCACCAACCGGGACTAAAGGTCTGTTTTGGCCAGGCCAAGCGGTGGGAAGCGCAGGCTTTTAGTCCCGGTTGGTGGCTCCAACCAGGACTAAAGGGTGGCCTTTAGTCACACTTGGAGCCACAAACCGGGACTAAAGGCCTGTACTCGCGCAGCCGCGGTGCAATGCAAGTTTAGTCCCACCTCGCCGAGCGAAGGGTAGCCGCACTGGTTTATAAACCCAGCCGCGGCGGCTCCTTCGAGCTCCTCTCCAAAGCAGGCTTCTCGGCCTAAAATTGTGCGCTGCCCTATGGGCCTACTGGGCCTTGCGGGCCTGCATCCTGGCCCAACTATAGGTTGGGTTTCTAGTCGTATACATGCCGTTATGGCCCAGTAGGCGGGCTTTTTTTTTCTTTTTTTTCTTTTTTGAGTTTTTAATTTACTTTTATTTCTGGCCCAATGCCAGTAATTTTCAATTTTGAATAGTTTAAATTAGAATTATTTGAAATTTATGTGAATCAAGTTTGCGAATAACTTTACTTTAAAAAATAGATTTTTCAGTGATTCTTTTTTCTTATGTTTAATATTAGTGTGTTTTATCATTATATTCAATTTGGTAATACTTAGGTTATTTAAAAATGTAATGCCTTTGTAATAGATGAGTTTTCGTCCGAAACCCTGATACATTGAAAGAGATTGTCCATTTCGTACACGAAGTGCATCCAGTTTTTGCCGTAACCGTCTCAACTTTTTAGCACATGCTATGTGGATGAAACGATGACACCATCCCAAGTTTCAACCTTTTCAGAGTTCATTTGTAGTGCTTTTCAACTCCAGGGTCATTTAGCTCAAAAAATCAGTGAATGCATGAAAAATAGAAAATGAAGTCAGAAATGGTTGAAAATTGATGACGTGGCTTTGAATGGTGCATATTGAATTCACAAAAAGTCTGGAGTTGAAATGAGTTTAAAAAATGAAATTCCTTTGTAACAGATGAGTTTTCGTCCAAAACCATGATACTTCGGAAGAGGTTGTCGATTTTGTACACGAAGTGCATCCAGTTTTTACCGTAACCCTGTCAACTTCTTAGCACATGCTATGTGGGTGAAATGATGATACCATGCCAACTTTCAACCTTTTCAAAGTTCATTTGTAGTGCTTTTCAATTTCAGGGTCTTTTAGTTAAAAAAAATATCAGTAAATGCATGATAAATAGCAAATGAAGTCAGAAATGGTTGAAAATTAATGACATGCCTTTGAATGGAGCATACTAAACCCACACAAAGTCTGGAGTGGAAATAAGTTTTAAAAAATGAAACGCCTTTGTAACGGATGAGTTTTCGTTCGAAACACTGATACTTCGAAAGAGATTGTGCGTTTTTGTACACGAAGTACATCTAGTTTTTGCCGTAACCCTCTCAACTTTTTAGCACATGCTATGTGGGTTAAATAATGATACCATGCGAACTTTCAACCTTTTCAGTGTTCATATGTAGTGCTTTTCAATTTTAGGGTCATTTAGCTCAAAAAATCAATAAATGCATGAAAAATAGCAAATGAAGTTTGAAATGGTTTTAAATTGATGACTTGGCTTTGAATGGTGCATACTTAACACACAAAAAGTCTTGATTTTAAATAAGTTTAGAAAAATGAAATGCTTTTTGTAACAGATGAGTTTTCGTCCGAAACCCTGATACTTCGAAAGAGATTTTCCATTTGGTACACGAAGTGCCTCCAGTTTCTGCCGTAACCCTCTCAACTTTCTAGCACATGCTAAGTGGGTGAAATGATGATAGCATGCCAACTTTCAACCTTCTCAGAGTTCATTTGTAGTCATTTTCATTTTCAGGGTCATTTAGCTCAAAAAAAATCAATAAATGCATGAAAAATAGCAAATGAAGACAGAAATGGTTGAAAATTGATGGCGTGGCTGTGAATGGTGCATACTGAACGCACAAAAAGACTGGAGTTGAAATATGTTTTAAAAAATGAAATGCCTTTGTAACAGATGATTTTTCGTCCGAAACCCTGATACTTCGAAAGAGATTTTCCATTTTGTACACGAAGTGCATCCAGTTTTTGCCGTAACCATCTCAAATTTTTAGCACATGCTATGTCGGGAAATGATGATACCATGACAACTTTCAACCTTTTCAGTTTTCATTTGTAGTGCTTTTTCAATTTCAGGGTCATTTAGCTAGAAAAATCAGTAAATGCATGAACTATAGCAAATGAAGTCACAAATGGTTGAGAACTGATGACATGGCTTTGAATGATGCATACTTAACGCACAAAATGTCTGGAGTTGAAATAAGTTAAACAAATGAAATGCCTTTGTTCATTTGTAGTGCTTTTCATTTGTAGCGCTTTTCAATTTCAGGGTCATTTACTTCAAAAAAATCAATAAATGCATGAAAAATAGCAAATGAAGTCAGAAATGGTTAAAAATTGATGACGTGGCTTTGAATGGTGCATACTGACCGTTCAAAAAGTCTGGAGTTGAAATAAGTTTAAAAAAATGAAATGCCTTTGTAACAGATGAGTTTTCATCCGAAACCTTGATACTTCGAAAGGGTTGGCCATTTTGTATAGAAGTGCATCCAGTTTTTGCCGTAACCCTCTCAACTTTTTAGCACTTGCTATGTGGGTGAAATGATGATACCGTGACAACTTTCAAGCTTTTAAGTGTTCATCTGTAGTGCTTTTCAATTTTAGGGTTATTTAGCTCAGAAATCAGTAAATGCATGAAATATAGCAAATGAAGTCAGAAATGGTTGAAAACTGATGAGATGGCTTTGAATGGTACATACTGAACGCACAAAAATTCTAGAGTTGAAATAAGTTTTAAAAAATTAAATGTGTTTGTAACAGATGAGTTTTCGTTTGAAACCCTGATACTTCAAAAGAGACTGTCCATTTTGTACATGAAGTGCATCCAGTCTTGCCGTAACCCTCTCAACCTTTTAGCACATGCTATGTGGGTGAAATGATGATACCATCCCAATTTTCAACCTTTTCAGTGTTCATTTGTAGTGCTTTTCAACTTCAGGGTCATTTACTTCCAAAAAATCAACAAATGCATGAAAAATAGCAAATGAAGTCAGAAATGGTTTTCAATTGATGATGTGGCTTTTAATGGTGGATACTGAACGCACAAAAAGTCTGGAGTTGAAATAAGTTTAGAAAAATGAAATGCCTTTTGTAACAGATGAGTTTTCGTCGGAAACCCTGATACTTCGAAAGAGATTGTCCATTTGGTACGTGAAGTGCATCCAGTTTTTGCCGTAACCCTCTCAGCTTTCTAGCACATGCTAAGTGGGTGAAATGATGATACCATGCCAACTTTCAACCTTTTCAGAGTTCATTTGTAGTGCTTTTCGTTTTCAGGGTCATTTAGCTCAAATAATCAGTAAATGCATGAAAAATAGCAAATGAAGTCAGAAATGGTTGAAAACTGATGTCGTGGCTTTGAATGGTGCCTACTGAACTCACAAAAAGTTTTGAGTTGGAATAAGTTTTAAAAAATGAAATTTCTTTGCAATAGATGAGTTTTCGTCCAAAACCCTAATACTTTAAAAGAGATTATCCATTTTGTACACGAAGTGCATCCAGTTTTTGCCGTAACCCTCTCAACTTTTTAGCACATCCTATGTGGGTGAAATGATGATACCATGACAACTTTCAACCTTTTTAGTGTTCATTTGTAGTGCTTTTCAATTTCAGGGTCATTTAGCACAAAAAATCAGTAAATGCAGGAAAAATAGCAAATAAAGTCAGAAATGGTTGAAAACTGATGACGTGGCTTTGAAAGGTGCATACTGAATGCACAAAAAGTCTGGATTGGAAATAAGTTAAAAAAATAAAATGCCTTTGTAACGGATGAGTTTTTGTCCAAAATCCTGATACTTCGGAAGAGATTATCCATTTTGTACACGAAGTGCATCCAGTTTTTACCGTAACCCTCTCAACTTTTTAGCACTTGCTAGGTGGGTGAATGATGATACCATGCCATCTTTCAACCTTTTCAGAGATCATTTGTAGTGCTTTTAAATTTCAGGGTCATTTAGCTCAAAGAAATCAGTAAATGCATGATAAATAGCAAAGGAAGTTAGAAATGGTTGAAAATTGATGACGTGGCTTTGAATGGAGCGTACTAAACACACACAAAGTCAGGAGTTAAAATAAGTTTAAAAAATTAAATGCCTTTGTAACAGATGAGTTTTCGTCTGAAACCTTGATACCTCAAAAGATATTGTCCATTTTGTACATGAAGTTCTTCTAGTTTTTTCTGTACCCCTCTCAACTTTTTAGCACATGCTATGTGGATGAAATGATGATACCATGCCGACTTTCAACTTTCTCAGAGTTCATTTGTAGTGCTTTTCAATTTCAGGGTCATTTAGCTCAAAAAAGCAGTAAATACATGATAAATAACAAATGAATTCAGAAATGGTTGAAAATTGATGATGTGGCTTTGAATGGTGCATACTAAATGCACAAAAAGTCTGGAGTTGGAATAAGTTAAAAAAATGAAATGCATTTGTAACAGACGAGTGTCGTCCGAAACCCTAATACTTCGGAACAGATTGTCAATTTTGTACACGAAGTGCATCCAACTTTTTACCGTAACCCTCTCAACTTTGTAGCACATGCTATGTGGGTGAAATGATGATACCATGCCAATGTTCAACCTTTTCAGAGTTCATTTGTAGTGCTTTTCATTTTCAGGGTCATTTAGCTCAAAAAAATCAGTAAATGCTTGATAAATAGCAAATGAAGTCAAAAATGGTTGAAAATTGATGACGTGGCTTTGAATGGAGCATACTGAACGCACACAAAGTCTGTAGTTGAAATAAGTTTTAAATAAATGAAATGCCTTTGTAACAGATGAGTTTTCGTTCGAAACCCTGATACTTTGAAAGAGATTGTCCATTTTGTACACGAAGTGCATCCAGTTTTTACCATAACACTCTCAACTTTTTAGGACATGCTGTGTGGGTTAAATGATGATACAATGCCAACTTTCAATCTTCTCAGTGTTCATTTGCAGTGCTATTCAATTTCAGGGTCATTTAGCTAAAAAAATCAGTAAATGCATGATAAATAGCAAATGAAGTCAGAAATGGTTCAAAATTGATACCATAGCTTTGAATAGAGCATACTGAACACACAAAGTCTGGAGTTGAAATAAGTTTTAAATAAATGAAATGCCTTTGTAACAGATGAGTTTTCATTCGGAACCCTGATACTTCGAAAGAGATTGTCCATTTTGTACACGAAGTGCATCCAGTTTTTGCCGTATCCCTCTCAACTTTTTAGCACATGCTATGTGGGTGAAATGATGATACCATGCCAACTTTCAACCTTTTCAGTGTTCATTTGTAGTGCTTTTCAATTTCAGGGTCATTTAGCTCAAAAAAATTAGTAAATGCATGAAAAATAGCAAAGGAAGTGAGAAATGGTTTTCAATTGATGACATGGCTTTGAATGGTGCATAGTGAACACGCAAAAATTCTGGAGTTGAAATAAGTTTAGAAAAATGAAATGCCTTTTCTAAAAGATGAGTTTTCGTCTGAAACCCTGATAGTTGGAAAGAGATTGTTCATTTGGTACATGAAGTGCATCCAGTTTTTGCCGTAACCCTCTCAAATTTCTAGCACATGCTAAGTGGGTGAAATGATGATACCATGCCATCTTTCAACCTTTTCAGAGTTCATTTGTAGAGCTTTTCGTTTTTAGGGTCATTTAGCTCAAAAAATCAGTAAATGCATGAAAAATAGCAAGTGAAGTCAGAAATGGTTGAAAACCGATGATGTGGCTTTGAATGGTGCACACTGAACACACAAAAAGTCTGGAGTTGGAATAAGTTTTAAAAAATGAAATTCCTTTGTAACAGATGAGGTTCGTCCAAAACACTGATACTTCGGAAGAGATTGTCCATTTTCTACACGAAGTGCGTCCAGTTTTTATCGTAACCCTCTCAACTTTTTAGCACTTGCTATGTTGGTGAAATGATGATACCATGCCATCTTTCAACCTTTTCAGAGTTCATTTGTAGTGCTTTTAAATTTCAAGGTCATTTAGCTCAAAGAAATTAGCAAATGCATGATAAATAGCAAATGAAGTAAGAAATGGTTGAAAATTGATGACGTGGCTTTGAATGGAGCATACTGAACGCATACAAAGTCTAGAGTTGAAATAGGTTTAAAAAATGACATGCCTTTGTAACAGATGAGTTTTCGTCCGAAACCTTGATACTTCGAAAGAGATTGTCCATTTGGTACACGAAGTGCATACAGTTTTTACCGTAACTGTCTCAACTTTCTAACACATGCTAAGTGGGTGAAATGATGATACCATGCCAACTTTCAACCTTTTCAGAGTTCATTTATAGTGCTTTTCATTTTCAGGGTCATTTAGCTCAAAAAAATCAATAAATGCATAATAAATAGCAAATGAAGTCAGATATGGTTGAAAATTGATGACGTGGCTTTGAATGGAGCGTACTGAATGCACACAAAGTCTGGAGTTGAAATAATTTAAAAAAAATGAAATGCCTTTGTAACAGATGAGTTTTCGTCCGAAACCCTGATACTTCGAAAGAGATTGTCCATTTGGTACACGAAGTGCATCCAGTTTTTTTCGTAACCCTCTAAACTTTCTAACACATTCTAAGTGGGTGAAATGATGATAACATGCCAACTTTCAACCTTTTCAGAGTTCATTTGTAGTGTTTTTCATTTTCAGGGTCATTTAGCTCAAAAAAACAATAACTACATGATAAATAGCAAATGAAGTGAGAAATGGTTGAAAATTGATGACGTGGCTTTGAATGTGGCATACTGAACGCACACAAAGTCTGTAGTTGAAATAAGTTTTTAACAAATGAAATGCCTTTGTAACAGATGAGTTTTCGTTCGAAACCCTGATACTTTGAAAGAGATTGTCCATTTTGTACACAAAGTGCATCCAGTTTTTACCATAACCCTCTCAACTTTTTAGGACATCCTGTGTGGGTTAAATGGTGATACCATGCCAACTTTCAACCTTTTCAGAGTTCATTTGCAGTGCTATTCAGTATCAGGGACATTTAGCTCAAAAAAGTTAGTAAATGCATGATAAATAGCAAATGAAGTCAGAAATGGTTCAAAATTGATAACGTGGCTATGAATAGAGCATACTGAACACACAAAGTCTGGAGTTGAAATAAGTTTTAAATAAATGAATTGCCTTTGTAACAGATGCGTTTTCGTTCGGAACCCTCATACTTCGAAAGAGATTGTCCATTTTGTACACGAAGTGCATCCAGTTTTTGCCGATACCCTCTCAACTTTTTAGCACATGCTATGTGGATGAAATGATGATTCCATGCTAACTTTCAACCTTTTCAGTGTTCATTTGTAGTGCTTTTCAATTTCAGGGTCATATAGCTCAAATAAATTAGGAAATGCATGAAAAATAGCAAAGGAAGTGAGAAATGGTTTCAAATTGATGACGTGGCTTTGAATGGTGCATAGTGAACGCACAAAAATTCTAGAGTTGAAATATGTTAAGAAAAATGAAATGCCTTTCGTAACAGATGAGTTTTCGTCCGAAACCCTGATAGTTCGAAAGAGATTGTCCATTTGGTACGTGAAGTGCATCCAGTTTTTGCCGTAACCCTCTCAACTTTCTAGCACATGCTAAGTGGGTGAAATGATGATACCATGCCAACTTTCAACCTTTTCAGAGTTTATTTTTATTGCTTTTCGTTTTTAGGGTCATTTAGCTCAAAAATCACTAAATGCATGAAAAATAGCAAATGAAGTCAGAAATGGTTGAAAACTGATGACGTGGCTTTGAATGGTGCATACCAAACACACAAAAAGTCTGGAGTTGGAATAATTTTAAAAAAATGAAATTCCTTTGTAACAGATGAGGTTCGTCCCAAACCCTGATACATCAGAAGAGACTGTCCATTTTCTACACGAAGTGCATCCAGTTTTTATCGCAACCCCCTCAACTTTTTAGCACTTGCTATGTGGGTGAAATGATGATACCATGCCATCTTCCAACCTTTTCAGAGTTCATTTGTAGTGCTTTTAAATTTCAAGGTCATTTAGCTCAAAGAAATTATTAAATGCATGATAAATAGCAAATGAAGTTAGAAGTGGTTAAAAATAGATGGCTTGGCTTTGAATGGAGCGTACTGAACGCACACAAAGTCTGGAGTTGAAATAAGTTTAAAAAAATGAAATGCCTTTGTAACAGATGAGTTTTCGTCCGAAACCTTGATACTTCGAAAGATATTGTCAATTTTGTACATGAATTGCCTCCAGTTTTTGCCATAACCGTCTCAACTTTTTAGCACATGCTGTGTGGATGAAATGATGATAACATGCTGACTTTAAACCATTTCAGAGTTCATTTGTAGTGCTTTTCAATTTCAGGGTCATTTAGCTCAAAAAAATCAGTAAATGCATGATAAATAGCAAATGAAGTCAGAAATGGTTGAAAATTGATGATGTGGCTTTGAATGGTGTATACTGAATGCACAAAATGTCTGGAGTTGGAATATGTTAAAAAAATCAAATGCCTTTGTAATAGATGAGTTTTCGTCCGAAACCCTGATACTTCGGAACAGATTGTCCATTTTGTGCACGAAGTGCATCCAGTTTTTTACCGTAACCCTCTCAACTATGTAGCACATGCTATGTGGCTGAAATGATGATAACTTGCCAACTTTCAACATTTTCAGAGTTCATTTGTAGTTGTTTTCAATTTCAGCGTCATTTAGCTAAAAAAAATCTGTAAATGCATGATAAATAGCAAATGAAGTCAGAAATGGTTGAAAACTAATAAAGTGGCTTTGAATGGAGCATACTGAACACACACAAAGTCTGGAGTTGAAATATGTTTTAAATAAATGAAATGCCTTTGTAACAGATGAGTTTTCGTTCGAAACCCTGATACTTCGAAAGACATTCTCCATTCTGTACACGAAGTGCATCCAGTTTTTTCCGTAACCCTCTCAACTTTTTATCACATGCTATATGGGTGAAATGATGATACCATGACAACTTTCAACCTTTTCAGTGTTCATTTGTAGTGCTTTTCAATTTCAGGGTCATTTAGCACAAAAAATCATTAAATACATGAACAATAGCAAATGAAGTCAGAAACGGTTGAAAACTGATGACGTGGATTTGAATGGTGCATACTGAATGCACAAAAAGTCTGGAGTTGAAATAAGTTTAAAAAATGAACTGCCTTTGTAACAGATGAGTTTTCGTCCAAAACCCTGATACTTCGTTAGAGATTGTCCATTTTGTACACGAAGTGCACCCAGTTTTTACTGTAACCCTCTCTACTTTTTAGCACATGCTATGTGGATGAAATGATGATACCATGCCAACTTTCAACCTTTTCAGAGTTCATTTGTAGTGCTTTTCAATTTCAGGGTCATTTAGCTCAAAAAATCAGTAAATGCATGATAAATAGCAAATGAAGTCAGAAATGGTTGAAAATTGATGACGTGGCTTCGAATGGAGCATACTGGACGCACAAAAAGTCTGGAGTTGAAATAATTTTTAAATAAATGAAATGCCTTTGTAACAGAAGAGTTTTTGTTCGAAACCCTGATACTTCGAAAGAGATTGTCCATTTTGTACACTAAGTGCATCCAGTTTTTGCCGTAACCCTCTCAACTTTTTAGCACATGCTATGTGGGTGAAATGATGATACCATGCCAACTTTCAACCTTTTCAGTGTTCATTTAGTGCTTTTCAATTTCAGGATCATTTAGCTCAAAAAATCAGTAAATGCATGAAAAATAGCAAATGAAGTCACAAATGGTTTTAAATTGATGACGTGGCTTTGAATGGTGCATATTGAACTCATAAAAAGTCTGGAGTTGAAATAATTTAGAAAAACGAAATGCCTTTTGTAACAGATGAGTTTTCGTCTGAAACCCTGATATTTCAAAAGAGATTGTCCATTTGGTCTAGTAAAGTAGTCAATTGCTTAGGGACAATTTTGCAACTCCTACCACCACTTTTCCACACTCGCTATACTAACTTTATTGCTTCTTTACCTAAACAGCCCGTAGTTTTTATTCATGTGCTCTTTATATTCTTGCAAACCTATCCAACAATACAGACAAAGTACTTCGAGATTCATACTTGTTTTAGGTAAAGCGAACGTTAAGCGTGCGTAGAGTCGTATTGGTGGTCGATGGAACTTGAGGGAATATTTGTTCTACCTTTAGCTCCTCGTTGGGTTCGACACTCTTACTTATCGAAAGAGGTTACAATTGATCCCCTATACTTGTGGGTTATCATAGGCATGTTCGATCAACTAACAATCACACATGACTTTCGGCATAGAACTGTTTGCGTTAGGACACCTTGCACAAACGTTTCCACACAAGACACTGTGTGTGATGTACCTATGAACGGAAATGTTTCTGTGAGATTCACCATGTGGGATGTACATATGAACGGAAACAATTGGGTTTCGATGCCCCTCCAGATCGCAGACAAGCTCATTTTGCCCCAGCCTGTGTGCCAGTAAGGCCTATCCCCGACGGTTTCTGGGTCATGTGGGAAGGACCCCCCCCCCTATCGCCCACACTCACTTGGCGACTGTTCCAAACGCCATCGTGGGAAGGGGTTAAAAACTGTTTGTATAGCAGGTCTCTGTAGCAGTGGGGCCTTCAAGCGCAGAGTTTTGTAGGACGGTAGCAAATTTCCCTCAAGTGGATGACCAAAGGTTTATCAATCCGTTGGAGGCATATTATGAAGATGGTCTCTCTCAAAGAACCCTGCAACCAAATACAAGAAATGTCGTGTCCCCCACACACCCAATACAATGGCCCATTGCATAGGTGCACTAGTTCGGCGAAGAGATGGTGATAAAAGTGTAATATGGATGATAGAAATATATTTTTATAATCTAAATAAATAAAAACAGCAAGGTAGCAAACAAGAAAAGTGAGCACAAACGATATTGCAATGCTTGAAAACAAGGCCTTTGGTTCGTACTTTCGCTAGTGCAATCTCTGAACAAAGCTAATATAGTTGGATCGCATAACCATCCCTCAACATGCAATGATGAATCACTCCAAAGTTCTTATCTAGTGGAGAACATAAGATTAAATTGTTTGTAGGGTATGAAACCACCTCAAAGTTATTCTTTCCAATCAATCTTTCCAGGAGTTCATACTAAAATAAAACCAAGTTATACTTCCTGATCAATCTATCCAAGAGTTTGTACTAAAATAACACCATATGATAAACATCAACCAACTCTAATGTCACCTAGATACTCCAATGCCACCGCGAGTATCCATGAGTTGATTATATGATATGCATCACACAGTTTTAGATTCATAATACTCAACCCAACACAACGAACCTCAAAGAGTGCCCCAAGATTTCTACCAGAGAAACAAAGAAGAGAACATGCGTCAAACCCCTATGAATAGATTACCCCAATGTCACCTCGAGAATCCGCGAGTTGAGTGCCAAAACACACATCAAGTGTATCAATATGGTACCCCATTGTCACCATGGGTATATATAGCAAGACATACATCAAGTGTTCTCAAATCCATAAAAGTATTCAATCCGATAAAAGTGCTCAAAGGGAAAACTCAATTCATCACAACAAGATAGAGAGGGGAAAACACCATATGATCAACCTATATAACAATGCTCGCGATACATCAAGATTGTGCCAAATTAAGAACACGAGCACGAGTGTGGAAACGAGCTATAGTCCCTATTCGGAAGGCCCTTTTAGTGCCGGTTTTGGAACCGACACTAAAGGATGGGGACTAAAGGCCCCCCCCCCCACTTTAGTCCCGGTTCAGCACGAACCAGCACTAATGGCCCACCACGTGGCACGAGCCCACGTCGGGGGCTGGGAAACCTTTAGTCCTTTAGTCCTTTATATATATACAAGTTGGTATATACAATTTCTCCTACAATTTGTAGATCATTACATGGAGGCATTACTTCGGTAGCGAGTAATGGAATTCTCCTTTGGGATCTATGACCCGGTGGAGCAAAAATCTCGCTTTTTCCTCTTGAATCGCTCGTACGCAATTTGTTGGTAGGAGCTTATCCCGCATGTCCCTCATCTTTAAAGAAGGAGATCAATATGCATGTATTAGTTGTGTGTGTATATATAAGATAATGATGCAAAAATTGTGAATAGTGTTCTGTCAAACTTACCCATTGGTTTCTATCATCTCTGCTCCTTTCGGACACCATCATGCGAACGTTCTTACGAACGTAGTATGCACATAAATCAGTCTCCGGCGCCTGTTTCAGGTCCTTTAATTGAATATAATTCAATCAGATAATAATTAATCAAGCATGCTAATGATATATATTGAAACTAGAATTAAAGTGATGGTAGCTAGCTAGCTAGTACTACTTAATTAATTACCTTGGGTTGCTTCCATCTCAGCTTTTGTTTCCATGCGCCATCAACTAGTTTGAGGAACTTTTCACAAGAGCCGCCCGCCGGCAAAGGAAATGAATAAAGGAATTATTAATTAGTTGATATCAGGAAATGACGAACTTAAAGAGGCCGACATATAGTTCAATAATGATTGGAATTACCTGTCGACCATCCAATTCACGATTTAGTAGTCACTAGTTTCTTTAAGTAGTGAGTCCAGTACTTTAACTATTCCCTTGTCAACTTCAATGATTAACAAGATCTAATAGAAACTACATGCACACGTGTTTGCATGTATAATTAAGAGGGCATGTGCATAACTCATCAACTACCCTAAACCCTATACACTTATTAACATCTATCTAGTAAGCAAAAACAGAATTTGTAGTACAAGACAGTGTGACTCACCCGAAGTTGTAAGGAAGTAGTGTTTCTGGACAGGTATTTAGGCGCTTCAAGAACTCTAGAAAGCTTTACTCTGTGTCTCTTCTCGACCATTCTTGTGACCATGTCTCTTCATTAATGGTATTTGGGTCAATGAACCCAATGCCATAGAGTCCAGCTTTTTTCGTTTCATACATCTTCATTATGCATAATACCACAGAAAATAATATCATGAGGATAATTACAGGTAATGGTCAACAAGCACTACATCTAGCTAGAGACTTAATTAAATTATAGAAAAAATCACTTACAAACAATAGCAACTGACGATAGATTTGTCGTGTGCATCTTGATTGAATAACTGAAACGGTTCTGTAAACTCGACATACAAATCATTTTCATGATAGTAATACTCGGACCTCACTTTCACCATGAGGGGATCTTGATTGGTAGTCTTAGTTTCATTCATGTACCATTGATGCAATTCATAAATTCTGGTTGAGAGCTTCTTGACCTCCTCAGGCTTGACCATAGGTTGGCTGCAGGCATATTTCTGTTTTACTTCATCCTCTGTAATCCCTGCTATGGCTCGAGCTCTAGGAGCTGATAAACAGTGACACCGGCCTCTTCAGCCATCCTTCTATGAGCTTCGGTTATTACCAGCTGGGCGGCGCCGGTACTCACATGTGTTGGTTGTACAATGAGCGGGGGGATCGATTGCACCGCCTGTTCTCCCAGCCGGGGAACTGTTTTCCCGCTTTTTTTGGCAGCTCCTTAGCTTGAGCTCGAGCTCGACTCCTTTTTTTGTGCTTGATATGACTTCTTGATTTCGCGCACATAGTCAGAGTCAAAATGCGAGGGAGCTGGTGCTTTAGCCATATGAATAAAGTGGTCAACGACATGCTCACGTAGAATCTCCTTTGGCGGCGGTGCCGGTTTCAGTCCAAAATGGGCCCTCAGTTGGGCTTGCACTTCAGCTTCATTTTCCTCCTCAGTCAGGTCATAAGGCCGACGAGGAAGAGGCTTGAGGCTTGGACCAAATTGGTATCTCTTGCCTCCTGTACTTGTACCGCTAGCCGCCGGAGCTGCGGCGACTCTCTTCCGCTGTTGCTTAGGCGGCGAAGACTGCTGACGCGGTGCCTGACTTGGAGGAGGAGGACTGGGCTGACGTGGTGCCGAACTTGGAGGAGAAGGAGTGGGCTCATGCGGTGCCAGACCTGGAGGAGCAGGAGTGGGCTCACGCGTTGGCGGACTTGGAGGAGCAGGAGTATGCAGAGGTGGTGGCTGAATTGGAGTAGTTGGAGTCGACTGCTGACGCGGTGGCAGACATGGAGGAGGAACCGGCTGACGCGGTGTCGGTGGCCTTGGAAAGACGATGCAATCCTTTCTCCATAGAATGATATGATGTATGGCCTCTCCCAGTGTCCGCTTGTCATCACCTCCAGGAATGTCACACTCTAGCCCCGAATATTGTGCCACCACTTCATCAACCGCGACACGAGCATAGCCAATTGGAATCGGATTGCAATGAAAATTTGCTTCAGGGGATTTGTATAAGCAACGCCGTCCGCCACCTTCATGGATATGTTCTTCATTTTAAAGTGTACCTCACAATTAGTGTTACCCATGATGTCATCCACAGGGTATCTATCCAGCAGTGCCTCATCGCCCGGGGCAGAACCCACGCTGCTTCTCGGCATGGATGGGACGGTGCTATAAAATGTTGGATCCGCTAGCTGCTGCCGCTGCTGAGACCCCATTTCCTGGCTAATTTTGTCGATCTGCTGCTGCTGCCGCTGGAAAGCAAGTGCCAACTCCGCGTGCACTGATTCTAGGGCTTGAAGGCGGTTTTCTTCCTGCTTCCTCTACTCCTCCTCCAGCTTCCTCTTCTTCTCCGCCATCTTCCCTCTCGCACGACTTTTGTAGTCGGTGTTCCAGTCCGCAAACCCCTCAAACCACGGAACAACGCCTTTGCCTCATGTTCTCCGGGTGTTCAGGTATCTTCAGGGCGCGCGTAAGCTCATCGTTCTCTCTATTGGGCGTGAAGACCCTTGTTCGTGCCTCTTCGATTGCAACAACTAAATTGTCGGTGGCTTCTTCAAGACTTGCCCGCTCCAAAACCTCGCCTATCTTTGGGCCCAACGTCCTCCCCATGCTTACAGAACCAAGTCCTTGCCCTGGGGGCCAGGTCAATGTAACTGGAGTGACCCCTGCATGCACCATCTGTTGCTCAGCGAGATCCCACTTAGGCTGGGCCACCTCGTAGCCACCTGGCCCCGGCTTATGGTGCCATATCTGTTTCATAGCATTGATCTTGTTTATTCTCGAATGTTCCTTAGCTACTTCCAATTCCTTGAATTTCACGAAAGCGTCCTAGTGATCTCTTCCCTTCTCTAGTGTTCCACTACTAGGTAAAAGCCTAGCAGCAGCGCGGGTTCTAGGTATATCAGTAGCGCGGGAGGCGGCGCTACTAATTAGGCACTACAGCTAACTCGTAGCAGCAGCGCGTGCGCGCCCGCGCTACTGATATACAAGTGTAGCAGCAACGTTCTTACTGGGAGCTCGATACTGATACTATCGCGCTGTTGCTAACTTTTCTCCACTCGCTACTTCTAATTTTAGTAGTTTTTTGTTTTTTTTCTGCATATTTGTTTAGTATTTGAACAGGCTTTATAGAAATCTTTAGCACATACAAATGCCCGCGAGACCACAGATGTAATCATAGCATATACATACAAATCGTCTCATCATAATCATCATCCAACACAAAGTGGTATCTTGTCATCATCTCGAAAATAGCAATACATGCAAGTCTCGAATACTTGCAACTACAACGTCATCCATCTAAACAAAGGTATACGCGAGAAGAGCTATCACTATGAGTGAGAGTGGAACTATGCAGTACATGAGGTGGCAGTTACGAGTCCTCTCTCGCGCTAGCGTGAACCTCAACTAACTAGCTTCAGCTTCTTGTCTGCTTTGGAAGCCTTTATGGCTGGTGCTCGAGAACCCATTCACTTGCGCCTGACACTCATGCCACTCGTTGGACACCCCCGGAACCTTTCCTTTGTACACAACATAGCACTGCCATCTCGCCATCAAGAAACTAGGTACCTGTTAGAGATGCATCTTCATGAAGAGGATGTACAATCATATGCAACAAAATATACAAGAGCAACACGAAAAAGAAAGGGTTAGCAACTAGATGCAACATATAGTACGCAAACTAATTAACTAGAGGTACGCAAGTCATAGTACGCAAACTAACAAAGTAGTGTTAGACAAGTTCGGCAGGGACCGTGGACATCACAAAGTTTCATCGCTACAAAAAGTATACAAGTTGAACCGACACATATCATCATCATCGACATCATAAATTACTAGAGGTTCCATCCTTCCATATCATCGAGGATGGACCCTAGCTTCTTGAACGGCATGAGGTCTAGACGTTGCATGCCTATGCGAGTTCGGACGTCAGCTCGCGATATAGGGCCGTGGTGGAACATCCCCTTATCATCGACGACTTCTTTCATGATGATCGTCGCAATGTCCCTTTGGATGCGAAAGAATTCATCTCTAAGTTTATAATCTTCTTCTCCATGAGATTCTAGCCACTTGTGGATATGATCATCATTTCTGCTTGTCATGCGAAGCTTTTGGTGATCCATGTTGAGCTGAATCATGAGATGGACATGTAGAATCCATCCTTCTTGCTTGGTTTTGGGACATGGATGCAGGAGAATTTAGTTTTATGTGCAAAACCCATCTTCTTGTTCCTTTTGTTTCCTGATCTGCATGTGGCCACCTCTAATGTTGAAGCCTTGGAGAACATCATCTAGAATATTCATTATGTGGGTGTAGTCCTTTTTCTTGTAGTCTCTGGAAGGCTCAAAATACATGGCGTGGGAACGATAAGGACGGCGCGCCCGTTGCTACGGGGAAAAGACACCTCAAATTATTCTCCATATGAGCGAGAAGGAATGATTGAAATGTACGAAAGGGTTGTCCGGAATTGACTTACTTTGGATGATAAGGCACGAGGACAATTTCGTGGTCCTTATTGTGTACCATGAAGTTCTGGAGGTAGTCCCTAGTAGTTGCACGCTCAAAGTCGCCAAGACTCAAGAAAGACTCGTGCATGTAGTTCGGATCCGCCACACAGATTTGCGAGACTTCTTCACTCTTCATGACGGAGCTCATATGTAGTGCAAAAAGGTGGATGATTGTAAAATCGAGCCGCCTTTTCAGAAACATCTCAAAGATATGCTCAAACCCCAGGAAGAACACCTCCGCGGGCCGTGTGTCGACGTACCACTTCCCCTCAGGCACACGAGCCGCGTATGTCGGATATCCTGGATCCTTTGAGACTAGTAGGGTTTTCTCAGTCGACAACACATGGTCGTGCAGTCTCCTGAGATCCTCTGATAGTTCCTCCAGCGGTTTTGGCGGTAGCATCGGCTCACCCGTGATATGGAACATGGCCGCACCTTTCACGGGAACACGCTCTTCAGAATCCATCATCTGGCTATTATGTGCTCTGGCTTGTTTGGAGGTAGTTATCTTCCCCGATCTCTTCCTCCCCTTTTTCTTGGGCACACCTTCCAGACCCTTCCTTAACTCCTGCCCTAGGGTTCCCAGGCTAAGCACTGTATGACCCCCGGCTAGTTGAGCCTGTGTTGAGGCGGCATCTTCAGGCGTGTCCCGTGAGGAATTCATGAAGAGAGACTTTTTGCAACCCTTCCAACGACCTTCCTGCCCGGGCATATCATCCATATCCCCATTAGCATGCTGATAGCCCGACTCGTCATATGGTTGACTCATCATATCTATGTCATAGTCATACGCGTTTGTATTGAGGAAACCCATAGGGTCGACCCCCGTCTCACAATCCATTCTCTGTTCTACAGGACCGATTACATCAGCCAGTACTATTGCACCCCCTTCATCACGTCGTCCGCTCTCACCCGGAACTACGAGAGCTGGTAATTGCATAGATGGGGTGGTGGTCTCCGCACATGCTTGTTGATGTGTGGTTATTGGTGTGCTCTTGGCCGTCTCTAGACGAATAAGATTCTTCGGCCATAGCAGCACCCAACCCTTGCAGCTTCGAATCTGCGGCGGGGTCTCGTCGTCCTCTTCCACATGCTGTACTGGAGGAGGCAAAGCCTCGTGCCCTGAGTTCACACTGGACAAGCTAACCCTGAAGTGCCCAGTGGGGATCGGCTGGTTGTGGAACGTTGGTTTCAAGGGGTTCAATATCATCCCCTTACCCACGTCCACCTTATGGCCTTTGATCAAGTAGAGTATGGTGCATGGGGTTTCTTCGCCCTGCAAACGCATATGTCTGTGGCGTAAAACATCCGAAAGGCAACGAAAATGTAATATTCTATATATATATATATATATATATATATATATATATATATATATATATATATGTTGGTGCGACATATAATTACCGTGACGGCGTCAAGCTCAGCCAAAGACGAAGGCCCACCTAGCGCGCCAAAGACTGAGGACGGGCTGCTATGAGTGGGAGCGACTGCGAGAGGAGGCCCGGTTGCGTGAGCAAGTGATGGTGCGGTGTTGTTGTTGTTGTTGTTCATGGAGTTGCTCCCGATGAAACTAGGCATCGGGAAATCATGTACCATCTTGTCTGGATTTTCCTTCATCCAGTCGATGATAGATGGAACCAAGTTAGTAGCGAAATCATTTCTGTAGGCAGTTACAGCTGCATTGACTGCTTGCTGTAGCAACTCATTTTTCTCCTCGGCTGTTTTTTCTGCGTCCTCGGCTACTTTTTTCTCGACCGCAAGCTTCACCTTCACGTTGATGTCTGCCTGACAAAACTTCTTTTTCTGCTTCTTGGCCTCTGGGCCCTCGTTGTAAAACACCCTCCACGTGGCGCCATCTCCAGCGCCGTGCACACGACCATATTGCCGTCGCTGGCCCAAAGGGAGTCCCTTAAGTTCGTTCAAGGCCCGGTTGAGAGGGGTGTCCCACTTGGGCCTCATCGAAGAAGTAGGGCTTTCGGCTGCAAGCTGGTGTTGCTTTCCGGTAGAAGGAGCATGAACCGTTTAGGAATGTGTAGTCGACTAGATATGGAGCTAAATATAAGGTGCTAAAAGAATAATAACCAGTAGCCTAATCAATTTCCTCGTGATCTGGTCCATGTAAAAAACCTTTTTTTCCTTGTCCCACTAGTAGTGGGCCATGATGAAGTCACGCTCCAAGGGGTTGGTGAACTTCGCAAAGGGGTCTGGGAGACCCGCGGCTTCATGTTCCGCGTCCTCCTTATCCCATATGGGCCTTTTACCGACATAGCCACGACTTCCGAGGCGATGCTTCCCCATGTTCCTTTGCTGAAGGCTCTTGAATTTCGCAGCCTTGGCCTTGGCTGCCTCGGTAGCGCAAGTGTCCTTGAACTTTTCAAACTCCTCTTCCGTAAGTGTCGGATTTTCCTCCAGAATCTTGGACACGGGTTCCTCAGCCTCAATAGCTCGTTTAACCCTACCTTTCCAGGAGGCCAAATCATTGATGAACATGCCCATGGCGTGATTGTTAATCTTTTTCATCATCTGATCATCCCACGGTTGTTCTATTTTATCATCCCGGTCGGGGAACTTGAATCTCTTGTGCATCTTCGTTAGGAGCAACTGCGTCAAATGTTCTTTACTCTGTAAGTCATCGTCATTGATGCTCGCGCATTCCCGTAGGATGCATCCTACTTGGTTCCCATAGCACTTATGAGGTTCTTTCGGCTCTAATGGCTCAAACTTGCCAAGTGCCATCTTTGTGATCACTAGTCGTCCAATCCCTAGCTTGTTAGGTTTTCGTATCCTCTGCTTTTTATGCTTCTTCTTTTTGGTAGCGGCATCGGTGTTGGTACCTTCCCCGCCGGTCTCAGCGCCGCCATCAGTGCCGGCGCCTTCGGTGTCGATCTCGGCGTCAGTACCATCATCGAGGCCGACCTGCAAACCTTGCTTAGTAGTCATATAGTCGAGGTACTCTTGTTCACCCTCATAATCCATCTCGTCTGCATCTTGGTCAGAAGGCCCAGTTTCTTCGTTATTAGACATGTTTCCTATGATTAAGTCTCCTTGTTTATTTCTAAAAGTATGAAAAAATGAGAAATTACATAAAAAAGATATCTATGTGCCAACACTTGATATGCCTACTATCTAGCACAAATCATGCCAAAATTCACGGAAAATTTCGGCATGACCTTTACTAAAAAATGGACATATCGAGCACCTGAAATTCACCGGAACGGAAATGAATAAACATTCCGACGTAACATAGGCCACTCGGATCATTTACCAAAATTGAACCAAAACATCACAGTCCAAATGACATATCCAAATTCCAAACATGACATGTCCAAAACATGACATGTCCACATATCACATGTCCAGTTCAAATTTTCATATAAATTCAGCCTACCTAAATTTGCATATAAATTCAACCTAGCTAAATTCATAACTAAATAGATAACCTAATTAACCTACTACCCTAACTAAAACCTAAGTAAATTAACCGAAGAACCCTAGCTAGCAGAGAGAGAGGGGAGGGGGGCGAGCGCCGGGTCGGGGGCAAGCGCCGGGGTCAGGGGCGAGGGGCGGGTCGGTGGCGAGCGCCGGGGTCGGGGGCGAGTGCCGGGGCGCGACGGTGTGACGGGGGAAGAGAGAGTGGGGATTTGTGGGGAAAAGAGGCGGGATGAAGTAGAGAGATGGAGGATTTCGGGTTAAGTGGAGGTAGTAGTAGCGCGTTTAGACCAAACGCGCTACTACTAATACAGGTAGCTATAGCGGTTTTTACGGAAACCGCTACTCCTACCTTGACTAGTTGTAGCTCTTTTTCAGTAAATCGCTACTACTATAACCAGTTTTTCGTTATTTTCTCTCACTTTTTTTCCCGAGAGCAGTGAACGAAGGGAAGGCCATATATATTGCTGTTGGAAATATGCCCTAGAGGCAATAATAAAAGTATTATTATATTTCATTGTTCATGATAATTGTCTTTTATTCATGCTATAACTGTATTATCTGGAAATCATAATACACGTGTGAATACATAGACCACAATATGTCCCTAGTGAGCCTCTAGTTGACTAGCTCGTTGTGATCAACAGATAGTCATGTTTCTTGGCTATGGACATTGGATGTCGTTGATAATGGGATCACATCATTAGGAGAATGATGTGATGGACAAGACCCAATCCTAAGCATAGCACTAAGATCGTGTAGTTCGTTTGCTAGAGCTTTTCCAATGTCAAGTATCTCTTCCTTTGACCATGAGATCGTGTAACTCCCGGATACCGTAGGAGTGCTTTGGGTGTATCAAACGTCACAACGTAACTGGGTGACTATAAAGGTGCACTACAGGTATCTCCGAAAGTGTCTGTTGGGTTGACACGGATCGAGACTGGGATTTGTCACTCCGTATGACGGAGAGGTATCTCTGGGCCCACTCGGTAATGCATCATCATAATGAGCTCAAAGTGACCAAGTGGTTGGTCACGGGATCATGCATTACGGTACGAGTAAAGTGACTTGCCGGTAACGAGACTGAACAAGGTATTGGGATACCGACGATCAAGTCTCGGGCAAGTAACGTACCGATTGACAAAGGGAATTGTATACGGGGTTTGATCGGATCCTCGACATCGTGGTTCAACCGATGAAATCATCGAGGAGCATGTGGGAGCCAACATGGGTATCCAGATCCCGCTATTGGTTATTGCCCGAGAGTCGTCTCGGTCATGTCTGCGTGTCTCCCGAACCTGTAGGGTCTACACACTTAAGGTTCGGTGACGCTAGGGTTGTATGAATATGAGTATGCAGCATACCGAATGTTGTTTGGAGTCACGGATGAGATCCCGGACGTCACGAGGAGTTTCGGAATGGTCCGGAGGTAAATAATTATATATAGGAAGTGGTATTTCGGCCATCGGGAAAGTTTCGGGGTCACTCGGTAATGTACCGGGACCACCGGAAGGGTCCCGGGGGTCCACCGGGTGGGGCCACCCATCCCGGAGGGCCCCATGGGTAGACGTGGGAGGGGAGCCAGCCCATAGTGGGCTGGTGCGCCCCCTAGGCCCACCCCCTGCGCCTAGGGTTGAAACCCTAGGGTGGGGGGGCGCACCACATGCCTTGGGGGGCACTCCTACCCCCTTGGCCGCCGCCCCCTTGGGAGATTCAATCTCCCAGGGGCGGCGCCCCCCCTGGGGGCCTATATAAAGGAGGGCAGGGGGGAGGGCAGCTGTACCCTTGTGCTTGGCGCCTCCCTCCCCCTGCTACACCTCGTCCTCCTCCTGTAGTCGCTTGGCGAAGCCCTGCTGGAGTTCTGCTTCATCCACCACCACGCCGTCGTGCTGCTGGATCATCATCAACCTCTCCTTCCCCCTTGCTGGATCAAGAAGGAGGAGACGTCTCCCGTCTCGTACGTGTGTTGAACGCGGAGGTGCTGTCCGTTCAGCACTTGGACATCGGTGATCTGAATCACGTCGAGTACGACTCCATCATCACCATCCCCTTGAAAGCTTCCGCACGCGATCTACAAGTGGTATGTAGATGCAAGCTCACTCCCTTGACTCGTTGCTTAGATGAACTCATAGATGGATCTTGGTGAAACCGTAGGAAAATTTTTAATTTTCTGCAACGTTCCCCAACAGTGGTATCAGAGCTAGGTCTATGCGTAGTCCTCTAATGCACGAGTAGAACACAATTTTGTTGTGGGCGTGGATCTTGTCAACTTGCTTGCCACTACTAGTCTTTTCTTGCTTCAGCGGTATTGTGGGATGAAGCGGCCCGGACCAACCTTACACGTATGCTTACATGAGACCGGTTCCGCCGATTGACATGCACTAGTTGCATAAGGTGGCTGGCGGGTGTCTGTCTCTCCCACCTTAGTTGAAGCGGATTCGATGAAAAGGGTCCTTATGAAGGGTAAATAGAAGTTGACAAAATCACGTTGTGGTTATTCGTAGGTAAGAAAACGTTCTTGCTAGAACCCAATTGCAGCCACGTAAAAGATGCAACAACAATTAGAGGACGTCTAACTTGTTTTTGCAGCGATTGTTCATGTGATGTGATAGGGCCAGAAGTTGTGATGAATGATGAATTGTGATGTATGAGATCATGTTCTTGTAATAGGATTCACGACTTGCATGTCGATGAGTATGACAACCGGCAGGAGCCATAGGAGTTGTCTTTATTTTTTGTATGACCTGCGTGTCATTGAAGAACGCCATGTAAACTACTTTACTTTATTGCTAAACGCGTTAGCCATAGAAGTAGAAGTAGTCATTGGCGTGACAACTTCATGAAGACACGATGATGCAGATCATGGTGTCATGCCGGTGACAAGATGATCATGGAGCCCCGAAGATGGAGATCAATGGAGCTATATGATATTGGCCATATCATGTCACTACTATATAATTGCGTGTGATGTTTATTATGTTTATGCATCTTGTTTACTTAGAACGACGGTAGTAAATAAGATGATCCCTTACAACAATTTCAAGAAGTGTTCTCCCCTAACTGTGCACCTTTGCTACAGTTCGTCGTTTCGAAGCACCACGTGATGATCGGGTGTGATAGATCCTTACGTTCACATACAACGGGTGTAAGACAGTTTTACACAGCAAAACACTTAGGGTTAACTTGACGAGCCTAGCATGTACAGGCATGGCCTCGAAACACGGAGACCGAAAGGTCGAACACGAGTCGTATGGAATATACGATCAACATGAAGATGTTCACCAACGATGACTAGTCCGTCTCACGTGATGATCGGACATGGCCTAGTCGACTCGGATCGTGTAACACTTAGATGACTAGAGGGATGTCTAATCTGAGTGGGAGTTCATAATTTGATTAGATGAACTTAATTATCATGAACTTAGTCTAAAACCTTTGCAAATATGTCTTGTAGATCAAATTGCCAAGGCTCATGTCAACATGAACTTCAACGCGTTCCTAGAGAAAACCAAGCTAAAAGATGATGGCAGCAACTATACGGACTGGGTCCAGAACCTGAGGATCATCCTCATAGCTGCCAGGAAGCAATATGTCCTAGAAGGACCGCTAGGTGACGCTCCCATCCTAGAGAACCAAGACGTTATGAACACTTGAAAAACTCGTGCTGATGATTACTCCCTCGTTCAGTGCGGCATGCTTTACAGCTTAGAACCGGGGCTCCAAGCGTTTTGAGAATCATGGAGCATATGAGATGTTCGAAGAGCTGAAACTAGTTTTCCAAGCTCATGCCCGAGTCGAGAGATATGATGTCTCCAACAAGTTCTATAGTTGTAAGATGTAGGAAAACAGTTCTGTCAGTGAGCACATACTCAAGATGTCTGGGTTGCACAACCGTATGATCCAGCTGAACATTAACCTCCCAGATGAGGCGGTCATTGACAGAATCCTCCAGTCGCTCCCACCAAGCTACAAGAGCTTTGTGATGAACTACAACATGCAGGGGATGGTGAAGACCATTCCTGATCTCAATGCTGAAGTCAGCAGAGGCTGAAATCAAGAAAGAACATCAAGTGTTGATGGTCAATAAGACCACTAAGTTCAAGAAGGGCAAGGGCAAGAAGAACTTCAAGAAGGACAGCAAGGATGTTGCCGCGCCCGGTAAGCCAGTTCCGGGAAGAAGTCAAAGAATGGACCCAAGCCTGAGACTGAGTGCTTTTATTGCAAGGGGAAGGGTCACTGGAAGCGGAACTGCCCCAAATACTTAGCGGATAAGAAGGCCGGCAACACCAAAGGTATATTTGATATACATGTAATTGATGTGTACCTTACCAGTACTCGTAGTAACTCCTGGGTATTTGATACCGGTGCCGATGCTCATATTTGTAACTCACAGCAGGAGCTGCGGAATAAACGGAGACTGGCGAAGGACGAGGTGACGATGCGCGTCGGGAATGGTTCCAGAGTCGATGTGATCGCCGTCGGCACGCTGCCTCTACATTTACCTACGGGATTAGTTTTGAACCTTAATAATTGTTATTTAGTGCCAAGTTTGAGCATGAACATTGTATCAGGATCTCGTTTAATATGAGATGGCTACTCATTTAAATCCGAGAATAATGGTTGTTCTATTTATATGAGAGATATGTTTTATGGTCATGCTCCGATGGTCAATGGTTTATTCTTAATGAATCTCGAGCATAATATTACACATATTCATAGTGTGGATGCCGAAAGATGTAAAGTTGATAACGATAGTCCCACATACTTGTGGCACTGCCGCCTTGGTCACATTGGTGTCAAGCGCATGAAGAAGCTCCATGCTGATGGACTTTTAGAGTCTCTTGATTATGAATCGTTTGACACATGCGAACCATGCCTCATGGGCAAAATGACCAAGACTCCGTTCTCCGGAACAATGGAGCGAGCAACCAACTTGTTGGAAATCATACATACCGATGTGTGCAGTCCAATGAGCGTTGAGGATCGCGGAGGATATCGTTATGTTCTCACTCTCACTGATGACTTAAGTAGATATGGGTATGTCTACTTAATGAAACACAAGTCTGAGACCTTCGAAAAGTTCAAGGAATTTCAGAATGAGGTAGAGAATCAACGTGACCGAAAGATAAAGTTCCTACGATCAGATCGTGGAGGAGAATACTTAAGTCACGAATTTGGTACACACTTAAGGAAATGTGGAATTGTTTCACAACTCACGCCGCCTGGAACACCTCAGCGTAATGGTGTGTCCGAACATCGTAATCGCACTCTATTGGATATGGTGCGGTCTATGATGTCTCTTACCGATTTACCGCTATCATTTTGGGGATACGCTCTAGAGACAGCTACATTCACTTTAAATAGGGCACCGTCTAAATCCGTTGAGACGACACCGTATGAATTATGGTTTGGGAAGAAACCTAAGCTGTCGTTTCTAAAAGTTTGGGGATGCGATGCTTATGTCAAGAAGCTTCAACCTGAAAAGCTCGAACCCAAGTCGGAAAAATGCGTCTTCATAGGATACCCTAAGGAAACTGTCGGGTATACCTTCTACTTAAGATCCGAGGGCAAGATCTTTGTTGCCAAGAACGGATGCTTTCTGGAAAAAGAGTTTCTCTCGAAAGAAGTAAGTGGGAGGAAAGTAGAACTCGATGAAGTACTACCTCTCGAACGGGAAAGTGGTGCAGCTCAGGAAAATGTTCCTGTGATGCCCACACCAACTGAAGAGGAAAATAATGATGATGATCAATACTTCGGATCAAGTTGCTACTGAACTTCGTAGGTCCACAAGGACACGTTCCGCACCAGAGTGGTACGGCAACCCTGTCCTGGAAATCATGTTGTTAGACAACGGTGAACCTTTGAACTATGAATAAGCGATGGCGGGCCCAGATTCCAACAAATGGCTTGAAGCCATGAAATCCGAGATAGAATCCATGTATAAAAACAAAGTATGAACTTTGACAGACTTGCCCGATGATCGGCGAGCGATAGAAAACAAATAGATTTTTAAGAAGAAGACGGACGCGGATGGTAATGTTACCATTTATAAGGCTCGACTTGTCGCTAAGGGTTATCGACAAGTTCAAGGGATTGACTACGACGAGACATTCTCTCCTGTAGCGAAGCTGAAGTCCGTCCGAATCATGTTAGCAATTGTCGCATACTATGATTATGAGATATGGCAGATGGACGTCAAAACGGCATTCCTTAACGGACATCTTAAGGAAGAGCTGTATATGATGCAGCCGGAAGGTTTTGTCGATCCTAAGAACGCTAACAAAGTATGCAAGCTCCAGCGATCCATTTATGGGCTGGTGCAAGCATCTCGGAGTTGGAACATTCGCTTTGATGAGATAATCAAAGCGTTTGGGTTTATGCAGACTTATGGAGAAGCCTGCGTTTACAAGAAAGTGAGTGGGAGCTCTGTAGCATTTCTCATATTATATGAAGATGACATACTCTTGATGGGAAATGATGTAGAACTTCTGGACAGCATTAAGGCCTACTTGAATAAGTGTTTTTCAATGAAGGACCTTGGAGAAGCTGCTTATATATTAGGCATCAAGATCTATAGAGATAGATCGAGATGCCTCATAGGTCTTTCACAAAGCACATACCTTGATAAGATTTTGAAGAGGTTCAAAATGGATCAGTCCAAGAAGGGGTTCTTGCCTATGTTACAAGGTGTGAGATTGAGCTCGGCTCAGTCCCCGACCACGGCAAAAGATAAAGAAGAGATGAGTGTCATCCCCTATGCTTCAGCCATAGGATCTATTATGTATGCCAGGCCTGATGTAAACCTTGTCGTAAGTTTGGTAGCAAGATACCAAAGTAATCCCGGCAAGGAACACTGCACAACGGTCAAGAATATTCTGAAGTACCTGAAAAGGACAAAGGACATGTTTCTCGTTTATGGAGGAGACGAAGAGCTCGTCGTAAAGGGTTACGTCGACGCTAGCTTCGACTCAGATCTGGATGACTCTAAGTCACAAACCGGATACGTGTATATGTTGAATGGTGGAGCAGTAAGCTGGTGCAGCTGCAAGCAGAGCGTCGTGGCGGGATCTACGTGTGAAGCGGAGTACATGGCAGCCTCGAAGGCAGCGCATGAAGCGATTTGGGTGAAGGAGTTCATCACCGACCTAGGAGTCATAACCAATGCGTCGGGGCCGATCAAACTCTTGTGTGACAACACTGGAGCTATTGCCCTTGCCAAGGAGCCCAGGTTTCACAAGAAGACCAGGCACATCAAGCGTCGTTTCAACTCCATCCGTGAAAATGTTCAAGATGGAGACATAGATATTTGCAAAGTACATACGGATCTGAATGTCGCAGATCCGTTGACTAAACCTCTCTCGCGAGCAAAACATGATCAACACCAGAACTCTATGGGTGTTTGATTCATCACAATGTAACTAGATTGGTGACTCTAGTGCAAGTGGGAGACTGTTGGAAATATGCCCTAGAGGCAATAATAAAAGTATTATTATATTTCATTGTTCATGATAATTGTCTTTTATCATGCTATAACTGTATTATCCGGAAATCATAATACACGTGTGAATACATAGACCACAATATGTCCCTAGTGAGCCTCTAGTTGACTAGCTCGTTGTGATCAACAGATAGTCATGTTTCCTGGCTATGGACATTGGATGTCGTTGATAACGGGATCACATCATTAGGAGAATGATGTGATGGACAAGAACCAATCCTAAGCATAGCACTAAGATCGTGTAGTTCGTTTGCTAGAGCTTTTCCAATGTCAAGTATCTCTTCCTTTGACCATGAGATCGTGTAACTCCCGGATACCGTAGGAGTGCTTTGGGTGTATCAAACGTCACAACGTAACTGGGTGACTATAAAGGTGCACTACAGGTATCTCCGAAAGTGTCTGTTGGGTTGACACGGATCGAGACTGGGATTTGTCACTCCGTATGACGGAGAGGTATCTCTGGGCCCACTCGGTAATGCATCATCATAATGAGCTCAAAGTGACCAAGTGGTTGGTCACGGGATCATGCATTACGGTACGAGTAAAGTGACTTGCCGGTAACGAGACTGAACAAGGTATTGGGATACCGACGATCGAGTCTTGGGCAAGTAACGTACCGATTGACAAAGGGAATTGTATACGGGGTTTGATCGAATCCTCGACATCGTGGTTCAACCGATGAAATCGTCGAGAAGCATGTGGGAGCCAACATGGGTATCCAGATCCCGCTGTTGGTTATTGCCTGAGAGTCATCTCGGTCATGTCTGCGTGTCTCCCGAACCCGTACGTTCTACACACTTAAGGTTCGGTGATGCTAGGGTTGTATGAATATGAGTATGCAGCATACCGAATGTTGTTCGGAGTCCCGGACGTCACGAGGAGTTTCGGAATGGTCCGGAGGTAAATAATTATATATAGGAAGTGGTATTTCGGCCATCGCGAAAGTTTCGGGGTCACTCGGTAATGTACCGGGACCACCGGAAGGGTCCCGGGGGTCCACCGGGTGGGGCCACCCATCCCGAGGGCCCCATGGGCTGACGTGGGAGGGGAGCCAGCCCATAGTGGGCTGGTGCGCCCCCTTAGGCCCACCCCCTGCGCCTAGGGTTGAAACCCTAGGGTGGGGGGGGGGGGGGGGCGCACCACATGCCTTGGGGGGCACTCCTCCCCCCTTGGCCGCCGCCCCCTTGGGAGATTCAATCTCCCAGGGCCGGCGCCCCCCCTGGGGGCCTATATAAAGGAGGGCAGGGGGGAGGGCTGATGTACCCTTGTGCTTGGCGCCTCCCTCCCCCTGCTACACCTCGTCCTCCTCCCGTAGTCGCCTGGCGAAGCCCTGCTGAGTACTGCTGCATCCACCACCACGTCGTCGTGCTGCTGGATCATCATCAACCTCTCCTTCCCCCTTGCTGGATCAAGAAGGAGGAGACGTCTCCCGTCCCGTACGTGTGTTGAACGCGGAGGTGCTGTCCGTTCAGCACTTGGACATCGGTGATCTGAATCACGTCGAGTACGACTCCATCATCACCATCCCCTTGAAAGCTTCCGCACGCGATCTACAAGTGGTATGTAGATGCAAACTCACTCCCTTGACTCGTTGCTTAGATGAACTCATAGATGGATCTTGGTGAAACCGTAGGAAAAATTTTAATTTTCTGCAACGTTCCCCAACAATTGCATCATTTGACGGTTAAATATGTATACAAAATAGGAACATATATATTTACATCATTGGACCCATGCATAATAATGGCTAAGTGTGTATACAAAATAGGAACATACATATTACATCATTTGACCGATAACATACGGTACCTCAGCATTGACGTTTTCGTTTTTGAGTCAGCTTCTTTCCCTTCTTGTTCGTCGAACAATAATTGAGCCCCTCATTGTGACTTTGCCTTTTCCATGGTGTATGATTTTTCTTAGGTAATGTAGTATTGATTCTTATTTTGACGTATACTTCATCACCATCGTCATCTTCCCTCATTGGGTTGCCGTACAGATCATAGTCTTCCTCGTTGGCGACTCCATCCAATACAATGATGTTCCTTTTGCCTCTCCCCACGACAACACAGCTGGCATTGCACGGGTCGGTTATGAAGAAGCATTGTGTCACGTGCTTAGCATGTACCCATGGCTCGTTTTTTGCGATCGAGTTCACGGTAGCGCTCTTGGCGTCGGGTATAGTCATGGTAGTGAAAATCCGGTTTTCTCTTTCGACATTCTTAGCCCATCTGACACGGAACATCATCGTGTTGTGCAGTCCAGAGTAGTCAAGCTCCCAGATCTCCTCAACCTTTCCATAAAATCGTTCAGTTGCACCGTTGTCGCTGCCGGTCACGCTTTCCATCGTCACCCCTAAGTTCTGATTATCACTGTCCATATCATTGGCCTCCGTGTAGAACGTGTATCCGTTGATATCATATGCCTGATAGGTTACGAGGTTGGGCGAGGGGCCATGTGCTAAGGCGTATATGAGAAATCCATCCTTAGAGCTCTCCTCCGGGGGATTAGCAATAATATGCTCTTTGAACCAATGCAGGAAAGTGGATTTGTGCTCTCTAGTAACTTCGGCGTCCGTCTTGCATACCCCCCGGTCACGATACTTCTTTGCGATAATTTCTTTGTGCAGTGCCACGAAAGGATCTACCTCGTCTAGGTGTTGTAGCACTACCAAGTTTGCTCTGTCAAAGTCGCTGCGTCAATTTGAGTATGCCATCTGCAGTTCCCTGCGACCGTTGCAGTGACCTTCTGCTTCAAGCCTCCCATCGTGCTTGTTAACGGGCAAACCAACACTAACACCAGGCGGCTGATCTGCGCCATATAGAAAATTCTTGCAGAAAGAGATGCACTCTTGTGTCACATAGCCCTGGACGATGCTTCCATCAAGCCGGGACATGCTACGAACGAATCCTTTGATGATCCCATTCATCCTCTCAAACGGCATCATCTTGTGCAGGAATGACGGCCCAGGTCTATTATGTCATCCACAATATGGACACACAGATGCACCATCACGTCAAAGAACGCGGGCGGGAAGTACATCTCAAGCTCATTCAGTATCACAATGATCTCTTCCGGTAGCGTTCGGAGCTACTTCACACTGATCGACTTTCGAGATGACGTCGAAAAAGTTGCAGAGACCAATAAGCGTGTCACGGACATGCTTGTCCATTATCCCTCTAAGGGCAACAGGTAGTATCTGCATCATCATCACATGACAGTCATGGTACTTCGTCCCACTGAACCTTTTCTTGTCCGTGTCTAGATATCTGCTTATCTTGAAACAGTAACCGGAACTAACTTTGACTTTGGTAAGGCACTTAAAGAATTGATCGATCTCAGCCTGACTTAAGGTGAAGCAAGCAGAGGGGCAATAATCCTCTTTCTTTATTTTCTTGCCCTTCTTCTCCCGTGCCTCTGTCTCCGTCTCTGTCTCGTCTGACATTTTACGGGGTGGCATGTGCAGATCTTCCCTAATTTTCAAATCTTGCAAGTCTTTTCTTGCCTTCGGCCCATCCTTGGTCTTATCCGGCATGTTCATCTGTGTTGCGAGCAAGCTCTCAAGAACATTCTTACAGATATGCATTTGATCAAGGAAATGAGGTGTATCGAGTTTGTGCTAGTAGTCCAAGTCCCAGAACACAGACCTCGTCTTCCATACCTTTAGCAGCGGCTCCGGCGCCTTTCTCATCGTCTTTCACGACGCGGGGCACTCCTTCCAGTTTTTCAACAGCTCATCGATTTCGGCACCGCTCCGCTTACGTGGAGGTCCTCGATGCTTAGCTTGACCATTCAATAGATCTCCACGGTTTCTCCACGGGTCGTCCTGTTCGAGCCATGTTCGATGCCCCATGTACACGATTTTCCCAGACCCGCCATCTTTCCTTGACGTTAGCTGCTGAGACGTCGTATCATCCATGCACCACATGCATCCGCAATATCCATGGCACACCTGGCCTATGACATATCAGTAACCAAGATAGTCATGCACCGTCGTGATCAGCGTGGATCTCATGTAATAATACTCGTCTTTGCTGGCGTCCCATGTCTTGGCCGGTGTTTTCCATAACGTGTCTAAGTCCTCTTGAAGTAGCCCCAAATACAAATTACTATTATTTCCTGGTTGTGTCGGCCCTTGAATAAGCATGCTCATGTGAATGTACTTCGACTTCATGCACAACCAGGGGGAGGTTGTACATCCATACAAACACGGGCCATGTGCTATGGTTGGTGTTCTGGTAGCCAAACAGATTCATGCCATCGGTACACGCGCCGACCACGATGTTCCTTGCATCACATTCGAAATACCGATAGAAGTTGTTCAACGCTCTCCACTGGCTTCCATCCTTGATGTATCTAAGCTTCGGATCATCTCCATCGTCGGGCATCTTCCTCTCCACATGCCACCGCATTAGCTTTGCTTCCTTGGGATCTACAAAATACCGCTGGAGACAGGGAGTGATCGGTAAGTACCATACAACTTTCTGGGGGCATTTCTTCCCGGCCTTCTTGTATCGAGAAGCATTGCACACCAGACAGCTTGTTTTTTCCGCGTGCTCCTTCCGATAAATTATGCAATCGTTGATGCATTATGGTATCTAACGTGTGGCAGATCAAGAGGGCACATGATCTTCTTGGCCTCAATAACACTAGTAGGACATAGATTCCCCGCGGGAAGAACATCCTTTAGGTACTTGAGATTCTCATCAAGGCTAGTGTCGGTCCATTTGTGTTTAGCCTTCGTCTTCAGGAGTTGGAGCGTGAAAATCGAGCGGGTCACCTTAGGATTGCAACCATCATACAATGGAGTGTTCGAGTCTACCACCAGTTGCTCCAGCTTAGCCTCGTCTCTAGAAGCAGCTCTCTCAGTACTCGTCTCCTTGCGAAGCAATGCTTGAACATGAGGGTCCCGCACGATTGAACTTAGTACCGACGAACTCTGCTGCGTGGAGTGCATGTCGTTCTCTCCACCGCCATGTCCAGCCCCTTTTCCGCCGCCATGTCCGGCCTCTTCCCCGCTGCCATTATCGATCATCTCTTCGTCTTGCCCCGTGTCATCATTGCCTGCCCCGTCGGCATCCTCAACATCGTCATCCTCATCTTCAATTATCCACCAAGTATAGCCATCCATGAAACCAGTCATGAGGAGGTGCGCTTCGACACGACCATCGTCAATGGGGTCGAGCCAAACTATTCATTTGCATTTTTGACACGGACATAGAACCTCTGTCCGGTTATTTTCTTTCATGTCCTGCACCGCCGACCGCAACCACCTGTCCACCATCGTTCCACTGACCATCGTGAACTCTGCACGGTAATAATAAACAAATTGATTATCAAAATGCATGCATGCATCAAAGTCATACAAAAATTCGGCATGACCTTCCCTAAATATAGGACATATATAGATCTAGAGTTTGCCCGGAATTCGCCGAAACGGAAATAAATCGACATTTCAGCAAAACATAGGCAACTCAAAAGCACAATTTGGCGTCAACTCATGCCACACACACAATTTCCATCATATCTCCCAATTATCATATCACACACACATAAACATATTTCCAGTTTGCAAAAGCACGAAATTTTAATCACCTCTATCTCGAGATTGAGCACACAGTGGAGATGATGATGTAGGGAGATCAAAAGTGCACAAAGCTCTTCTTGACAAAGATAGATCTAGTTAGGGGGCAAATAGGTCACTTAACTAAATGCTACATCTACCTAGCTAGCTAATTTGGGAGGAGACAACTTCAACTAGTGGAGGGGGAAGGAAAAAAGAGAAAGGAGATGCATTAATGGAGGTGGTGTAGTTAGCTAGGAATAATGAAGAGAGATAAAGGTAGGTAGGAGAGGGATAGTAATGGGGGAGAAGTATTGAGGAAGAAGAAGAGTGAGAGAGGGAGGATGTGGGAGGTAGGGGAAAGGGAATAGAGGAGATGGGGGAGGGGAGGACGGGTGGGGAAAGGTGGTGGGCTGGTGCGGCTTAGCAGTAGCGCGGGACGTAAAACACGCTGCTGATAAGAAAGTAGCAGCAGCGCGCTTTCCGCACAAACGCTACTGCTAACTGGGACCAACATTGTGCCCAATTTGAAAATTAGCAGCAGCGACCTCAGAAAAAGCGTGCTGCTACTACTGCTTTGGCAGTAGCGTGGGTCGCGACAATGCGCTGCTGCTAAATGTAGGTTGGTGGACACTGTCGGTCGATATTTGTAGCAGCGCGGGTTGCTCCAAGCGCGCTACTGCTAACTCCATGTCAGTAGCGAGTTTTGCACGCATGCGCTACTTCTAATTAGGAGTAGCACGTCTTTTTGAGCCACGCTGCTGCAAAGATTCTGTGTATAAGGTTTTCCCTAGTAGTGTTCCCTTGAATTTTGGAGTCTTCTTTCCTCCTTCGACATACTTGTTCCATATAGTTTTCTTGTGATTGTTGAATGCTATCGCCATCATCCTCAGAGCAGCGTTCTTAACTTTCTCCACATCTGCAGCTGTTAAATGATCTGGTAGCGTGAAATGTGACATGAGAGATTCCCAAAGCCGATCTTTTTCTCTTTTGTCCACAAAAGTAATATTTGGACGTTCCTTTGCTGGCTTTGTCCATTCTTGAATGGACATCGGGATTTGGTCCTTCACAAAAACTCCACACTGACGAATGAACTTAAATGCATTCTTCTTAGGCTCGAGCGGTTTGCCATTAGATTTGATGGCATCGATGTTGTACTTTACGCCGTCCTTCAACTTTTTGGCTGGGTCTCGCACTGTCCTGCTGCCTATATCAGATTTACTCGATCCGGAGGGCTGAAAGAAGAAAGATCGATTTGTTAATATATATATATATATATATATATATATATATATATAAATCAAATAAAACATGTGATGGATCACTAGATGCCTGCTTATATAAATATACCTCGCCGGTGTTCATTATTTGAAGGTCATCATAGTTCTGGACTTCATCCCTTTGTTCATCTTCATCGAATATCATATCATCCACCCCGGTATTGTTCAGGTACTGTGAGCTGTCATCTTCTTCATTCTCATATGGCCGGCTCGGGGAGTGTATGATCTCGAACATAGCCCCTTCTCCTTCTCTGCCGGTATTGTCCGCCATAGCTTTTATTTAACTAATCTAGAAGAAATATAAAACAGTTTAGTACGTATCTCGAATAATAGTAGATAATTGATATGCATCTCGAATAATAGTAGATAATAGGTATGCATCTCGAAAGATAAAACTGAATCATAGTAGATAATATGCATCATCGAATATAATCTTGAATACATCATCTCGAATATTATCGAATAATATAATCTCGAATACATTGTCTGGAAGATCTCGAATACATCGTCTCGAAGATCTCAAATACATCACTAGCTAATGTAGATCGAATACTATCAAATAATCTAGTTGAGTTGCGGTGGAGACCCAAAGAGAAGGTACCACCACATGATCATAGCTCTAGTGAGATCCCTGAAGAACTTGCTAGGTATTGGAGAACCTGACGTCCAACGCAACCATGTAGCGACGGACGTGCTCATCCTCCTCCCTGAAATGGTGACGTACCACCTTCGCGGGTGACGCCAGCCTCCGCACTGAATGTGGCCCACGCGCCCGCCACCAAAGAAGCTCCGGGTCCACGACGGGACCCGGGTTCCTCACCAAGATGCGCGCCCCTGAAGGTAGGACCTCCCAGTGCCAACCTGGCAGAGCCTAGTCTCGAACATGGCGCCTCTGAAGCAGGACGTCGTCGTGAACGGGTCGACGACGAGGATGCGGCCCGGGAATCATTGACGTCGATAACAAATTCTATGGAAATATGTAATACTTTTTAAATGCTTGGCTAGGAACAGGATTCAGAATCATAACGGATACTCTTAACCTTTAAGGTATTTAACAAAACGACACCATTCTGGATGTGCACAAGATGGTCCATATTTTTCCTGTTCTCATCTACCCTTCTATATGTCACGTTGTCTAGTGTCAAAGGATTCAAGAAAACCATGGCTTCATTATTAGCCGGAAGTAACAGACGCATAATGGTAAGAAGCTCTCCAAGTTGTTTTGGAACGGAGTCCCGGATAGGATAATTAGCTTTTTGGTACGAAGTTCAGGAAGAGCCTTCTGAATATCGCTATTTGGAAGGCCTTTGCTGAAATTCGTACCAAAAATCGAATTATTCTATCTGGAACTCCGTTCCAAAAACAACTTTCAAGAGCTTCATAGCATCATACGCCTGTTACTTCCGGCTAATGATTAAGCCATGGATTTCTTCAATACTTTGACAGACAACATGCCATATAGAAGAATATATATATATGAGATCAGAAAAAAATTGGATCAACTTGTGCATATCCATAATGGGGGCATTCTTATGTCAAAATTCAAACTTTGACATATATTATCAAATGTTGAATATGTCAAAATTCAAACTTTGACATATGATCAAATGTTGCATATGTCAAAATTCAAACTTTGACATATGATCAAATATTGTTGCATATGTCAAAATTCAAAATTTTACATATATGATCAAATGTTGAATATGTCAAAATTTAAACTTTGACATATGATCAAATGTTGCATATGTCAAAATTTGATCAAACTTTGACATATATACATCTAATCATCTAATCAAAATTCATCTAATTAACATTTATGTATCTATACATATTGGATCAAAAACTTTTTTCCATACATCAAAATTATATCTAATCATCATACTTTGTTCTACATACATCAAAATTGCATCTCATCAAAATTCTTGCATCTATACATATTGGATCGAAATTCCATCTATACATATTGAATATTGCATCTAATCATCTATACATATCTACACAAAATTGCATCAAAAATAATTGTGTGTGTGTGTGTGCGGGTTGGATGGGCGCGGCCATGGCGGTAGGGGCTCACTACGGGTGACGGCCGGCGAGGCAAGGTGACAAGGGCGGCGACGGGCCGGGGTGGTGACCGGGGCGGCGTACGGGGGCAGCGACGGGGACGGTGATGGCAGGCAACATGGACGGCGATGGCGCACGACGGGGGCAGCGATGAGGGCGGCGACGAGGGGCGGCGGCGATGTAGATCGAAGCAGAGGAGGAGACGAAGAAGAGGAATAAACTGAATTTTTTTGATGTGCTTGCTTATATAGGAGGGACCATTTGTCCCTGTTGGAGCCACCAACCGGGACTAAAGGTATGTTTTGGCCAGGCCAAGCGGCGGGAAGCGCAGGCCTTTAGTCCCGGTTGGTGGTTCCAACCAGGACTAAAGGGTGGCCTTTAGTCACAGTTGGAGCCACAAACCGGGAATAAAGGCTTGTACTCGCGCAGCCGCGGTGCAATGCAAGTTTAGTCCCACCTCGCCGAGCGAAGGGTAGCCGCACTGGTTTATAAACCCAGCCGCGGCGGCTCCTTCGAGCTCCTCTCCAAAGCAGGCTTCTGGGCCTAAAATTGTGCGCTGTCATATGGGCCTACTGGGCCTTGCGGGCCTGCATCCTGGCCCAACTACAAGTTGGGTTTCTAGTCGTATGCATGCCGTTGTGGCCCAGTAGGTGGGCTTTTTTTTCCTTTTTTTTCTTTTTGAGTTATTTATTTTCTTTTATTTCTGGCCCAATGCCAGTAGTTTTCAATTTTGAATAGTTTAAATTAGAATTATTTGAAATTAATGTGAATCAAGTTTGCGAATAACTTTACTTTAAAAAATAGATTTTCCAGTGATTCTTTTTTCTTATGTTTAATATTAGTGTGTTTTATAATTATATTCAATTTGGTAATACTTAGGTTATTTAAAAATGTAATGCCTTTGTAACAGATGAGTTTTCGCCTGAAACCCTAATACATTGAAAGAGATTGTCCATTTCGTACACGAAGTGCGTCCAGTTTTTGCCGTAACCGTCTCAACTTTTTAGCACATGCTATGTGGATGAAATGATGACACCATCCCAAGTTTCAACCTTTTCAGAGTTCATTTGTAGTGCTTTTCAACTCCAGGGTCATTTAGCTCAAAAAATCAGTGAATGCATGAAAAATATAAAATGAAGTCAGAAATGGCTAAAAAACTGATGATGTGGCTTTGAATGGTGCATATTGAATTCACAAAAAGTCTGGAGTTTAAATAAGTTTTAAAAAATGAAATGCCTTTGTAACAAATGAGTTTTCGTCCAAAACCATGATACTTCGGAAGAGGTTGTCGACTTTGTACACGAAGTGCATCTAGTTTTTACCGTAACCCTCTCAACTTTTTGGCACATGCTATGTGGGTGAAATGATGATACCATGCCAACTTTCAACCTTTTCAAAGTTCATTTGTAGTGCTTTTCAATTTCAGGGTCATTTAGCTCAAAAAAAAATCAGTAAATGCATGACTAATAGCAAATGAAGTCAGAAATGGTTGAAAATTGATGACATGGCTTTGAATGGAGCATACTGAACACACACAAAGTCTGGAGTTGAAATAAGTTTTAAAAAATGAAACGCCTTTGTAACGAATGAGTTTTCGTTCGAAACCCTGATACTTCGAAAGAGATTGTCCATTTTTGTACACGAAGTGCATCCAGTTTTTGTCGTAACCCTCTCAACTTTTTAGCACATGCTATGTGGGTGAAATAATGATACCATGCGAACTTTCAACATTTTCAGTGCTCATATGTAGTGTTTTCAATTTTAAGGTCATTTAGCTCAAAAAATCAGTAAATGCATGAAAAATAGCAAATGAAGTTAGAAATGGTTTTAAATTGATGACTTGGCTTTGAATGGTGCATAATGAACGCACAAAAAGTCTGGAGTTGAAATAAGTTTAGAAAAATGAAATGCTTTTTGTAACAGATGAGTTTTCCTCCGAAACCCTGATACTTCGAAAGAGATTGTCCATTTGGTACACGAAGTGCAACATGTTTCTGCCGTAACCCTCTCAACTTTCTAGCACATGCTAAGTGAGTGAAATTATGATACCATGCCATCATTCAACCTTTTCAGAGTTCATTTGTGGTGCTTTTCATTTTGAGGGTCATTTAGCTCAAAAAATCAGTAAATGCATGAAAAATAGCAAATGAAGTCAGAAATGGTTGAAAATCGATGACGTGGCTTTGAATGGTGCATACTGAACACACAAAAAGTCTGGACTTGGAATAAGTTTTAAAAAATGAAATTCCTTTGTAACAGACGAGGTTTGTCCAAAACCCTGATACTTTGGAAGAGATTGTCCATTTTCTACACGAAGTGCATCCAGTTTTTGCCGTAACCCTTTCAACTTTTTAGCACATGCTATGTGGGTGAAATGATGATACGATGCCAACTTTCAACCTTTTCAGAGTTCATTTGTAGTGCTTTTCATATTCAGGGTCATTTAGCTCAAAAAATCGGTAAACGCATGATAAATAGCAAATGAAGTCGGAAATGGTTCAAAATTGATAATGTGGCTTTGAATAGAGCATACTGAACGCACAAAAAGTTTGTAGTTGAAATAAGTTTTAAATAAATGAAATGCCTTTGTAAAAGATGAGTTTTCGTTCTAAACCCTGATACTTCGACAGAGATTGTCCATTTGGTACACGAAGTGCATCCAGTTTTTGTCGTAACCCTCTCAACTTTTTAGCACATGCTATGTGGGTGAAATGATGATACCATGCCAACTTTCAACCTTTTCAGAGTTCATTTGTAGTGCTTTTCATTTTTGAGGGTCATTTAGCTCAAAAAAATCAATAACTACATGATATATAGCAAATGAACTCAGAAATGGTTGAAAATTGATGACATGGCTTTGAATGGAGCATACTGAACGCACAAAAAGTCTGGAGTTGAAATAAGTTGTAAATAAATGAAATGCCTTTGTAACATATGAGTTTTCGTTCGGAACCCTGATACTTCGAAAGAGATTGTCCATTTGATACACGAAGTGCATCCAGTTTTTGCCGGAACCCACTCAACTTTCTAGCAGATGCTAAGTACGTGAAATGACGATACCATGCCAACTTTCGTGGTGCTTTTCGTTTTTAGGGTCATTTAGCTCAAAAAAATCAGTAAATGCATGAAAAATAGCAAATGAAGTCAGAAATGGTTGAAAACCGATGACGTGGCTTTGAATGGTGCATACTGAACACACAAAAAGTCTGGAGTTGGAATAAGTTTTAAAAAATGAAATTCCTTTGTAACTGGTGAGGTTTGTCCAAAACACTGATACTTTGGAAGAGATTGTCCATTTTCTACACGAAGTGCATCCAGTTTTCATCATAACCCTCTCAACTTTTTAGCACTTGCTCTGTGGGTGAAATGATGATACCATGCCATCTTTCAACCTTTTCAGAGTTCATTTGTAGTGCTTTTAAATTTCAAGGTCATTTAGCTCAAAGAAATTAGATAATGCATGATAAATAGCAAATGAAGTTAGAAATGGTTGAATATTGATGGCGTGGCTTTGAATGGAGCATACTGAACGCCTACAAAGTCTGGAGTTGAAATAGGTTTAAAAAAATTAAAATGCCTTTGTAACAGATGAGTATTCGTCTGAAACCTTGATACTTCGAAAGAGATTGTCCATTTGGTACACGAAGTGCACACAGTTTTTGCCGTAACCGTCTCAACTTTCTAGCACAAGCTAAGTGGGTGAAATGATGATACCATGCCAACATTCAACATTTTCAGAGTTCATTTATAGCGATTTTCATTTTTAGGGTCATTTAGCTCAAAAAACTCAATAAATGCATGATAAATAGCAAATGAAGTCAGATATGGTCGAAAATTGATGACGTGGCTTTGATTGGAGCGTACTGAATGCACACAAAGTCTGGAGTTGAAATAAGTTTAAAAAAATGAAATGCCTTTGTTACAGGTGAGTTTTCGTCCGAAACCCTGATACTTCGAAAGAGATTGTCCATTTGGTACACGAAGTGCATCCGGTTTTTGCCGTAACCCTCTCAACTTTCTAGCACATGCTAAGTGGGTGAAATGATGATAACATGCCAACTTTCAACCTTTTCAGAGTTCATTTGTAGTGCTTTTCATTTTCAGGGTCATTTAGCTCAAAAAAATCAATAACTACATGATAAATAAAAAATGAAGTCAGAAATGGTTGATAATTGATGACGTGGCTTTGAATGGAGCATACTGAACGCACAAAAAGTCTGTAGTTGAAAAAAGTTTTAAATAAATGAAATGCCTTTGTAACAGATGAGTTTTCGTTCGAAACCCTGGTACTTCGAAAGAGATTGTCCATTTTGTACACGAAGTGCATCCAGTTTTTACCATAACCCTCTCAACTTTTTCGGACATGCTGTGTGGGTGAAATGATGGTACCATGCCAACTTTCAACCTTTTCAGAGTTCATTTGCAGTGCTATTCAATATCAGGGTCATTTAGCTCAAAAAATCGGTAAACGCATGATAAATAGCAAATGAAGTCGGAAATGGTTCAAAATTGATAATGTGTCTTTGAATAGAGCATACTGAACGCACAAAAAGTTTGTAGTTGAAATAAGTTTTAAATAAATGAAATGCCTTTGTAAAAGATGAGTTTTCGTTCTAAACCCTGATACTTCGACAGAGATTGTCCATTTTCTACACGAAGTGCATCCAGTTTTTGTCGTAACCCTCTCAACTTTTTAGCACATGCTATGTGGGTGAAATGATGATACCATGCCAACTTTCAACCTTTTTAGAGTTCATTTGTAGTGCTTTTCATTTTTGAGGGTCATTTAGCTCAAAAAAATCAATAACTACATGATATATAGCAAATGAACTCAGAAATGGTTGAAAATTGATGACATGGCTTTGAATGGAGCATACTGAACGCACAAAAAGTCTGGAGTTGAAATAAGTTGTAAATAAATGAAATGCCTTTGTAACATATGAGTTTTCGTTCGGAACCCTGATACTTCGAAAGAGATTGTCCATTTGATACACGAAGTGCATCCAGTTTTTGCCGGAACCCACTCAACTTTCTAGCAGATGCTAAGTACGTGAAATGACGATACCATGCCAACTTTCGTGGTGCTTTTCGTTTTTAGGGTCATTTAGCTCAAAAAAATCAGTAAATGCATGAAAAATAGCAAATGAAGTCAGAAATGGTTGAAAACCGATGACGTGGCTTTGAATGGTGCATACTGAACACACAAAAAGTCTGGAGTTGGAATAAGTTTTAAAAAATGAAATTCCTTTGTAACTGATGAGGTTTGTCCAAAACACTGATACTTTGGAAGAGATTGTCCATTTTCTACACGAAGTGCATCCAGTTTTCATCATAACCCTCTCAACTTTTTAGCACTTGCTCTGTGGGTGAAATGATGATACCATGCCATCTTTCAACCTTTTCAGAGTTCATTTGTAGTGCTTTTAAATTTCAAGGTCATTTAGCTCAAAGAAATTAGATAATGCATGATAAATAGCAAATGAAGTTAGAAATGGTTGAATATTGATGGCGTGGCTTTGAATGGAGCATACTGAACGCATACAAAGTCTGGAGTTGAAATAGGTTTAAAAAAATTAAAATGCCTTTGTAACAGATGAGTATTCGTCTGAAACCTTGATACTTCGAAAGAGATTGTCCATTTGGTACACGAAGTGCACACAGTTTTTGCCGTAACCGTCTCAACTTTCTAGCACAAGCTAAGTGGGTGAAATGATGATACCATGCCAACATTCAACATTTTCAGAGTTCATTTATAGCGATTTTCATTTTGTAGGGTCATTTAGCTCAAAAAACTCAATAAATGCATGATAAATAGCAAATGAAGTCAGATATGGTCGAAAATTGATGACGTGGCTTTGATTGGAGCGTACTGAATGCACACAAAGTCTGGAGTTGAAATAAGTTTAAAAAAATGAAATGCCTTTGTTACAGATGAGTTTTCGTCCGAAACCCTGATACTTCGAAAGAGATTGTCCATTTGGTACACGAAGTGCATCCAGTTTTTGCCGTAACCCTCTCAACTTTCTAGCACATGCTAAGTGGGTGAAATGATGATAACATGCCAACTTTCAACCTTTTCAGAGTTCATTTGTAGTGCTTTTCATTTTCAGGGTCATTTAGCTCAAAAAAATCAATAACTACATGATAAATAAAAAATGAAGTCAGAAATGGTTGATAATTGATGACGTGGCTTTGAATGGAGCATACTGAACGCACAAAAAGTCTGTAGTTGAAAAAAGTTTTAAATAAATGAAATGCCTTTGTAACAGATGAGTTTTCGTTCGAAACCCTGGTACTTCGAAAGAGATTGTCCATTTTGTACACGAAGTGCATCCAGTTTTTACCATAACCCTCTCAACTTTTTCGGACATGCTGTGTGGGTGAAATGATGGTACCATGCCAACTTTCAACCTTTTCAGAGTTCATTTGCAGTGCTATTCAATATCAGGGTCATTTAGCTCAAAAAATCGGTAAACGCATGATAAATAGCAAATGAAGTCGGAAATGGTTCAAAATTGATAATGTGGCTTTGAATAGAGCATACTGAACGCACAAAAAGTTTGTAGTTGAAATAAGTTTTAAATAAATGAAATGCCTTTGTAAAAGATGAGTTTTCGTTCTAAACCCTGATACTTCGACAGAGATTGTCCATTTTCTACACGAAGTGCATCCAGTTTTTGTCGTAACCCTCTCAACTTTTTAGCACATGCTATGTGGGTGAAATGATGATACCATGCCAACTTTCAACCTTTTTAGAGTTCATTTGTAGTGCTTTTCATTTTTGAGGGTCATTTAGCTCAAAAAAATCAATAACTACATGATATATAGCAAATGAACTCAGAAATGGTTGAAAATTGATGACATGGCTTTGAATGGAGCATACTGAACGCACAAAAAGTCTGGAGTTGAAATAAGTTGTAAATAAATGAAATGCCTTTGTAACATATGAGTTTTCGTTCGGAACCCTGATACTTCGAAAGAGATTGTCCATTTGATACACGAAGTGCATCCAGTTTTTGCCGGAACCCACTCAACTTTCTAGCAGATGCTAAGTACGTGAAATGACGATACCATGCCAACTTTCGTGGTGCTTTTCGTTTTTAGGGTCATTTAGCTCAAAAAAATCAGTAAATGCATGAAAAATAGCAAATGAAGTCAGAAATGGTTGAAAACCGATGACGTGGCTTTGAATGGTGCATACTGAACACACAAAAAGTCTGGAGTTGGAATAAGTTTTAAAAAATGAAATTCCTTTGTAACTGATGAGGTTTGTCCAAAACACTGATACTTTGGAAGAGATTGTCCATTTTCTACACGAAGTGCATCCAGTTTTCATCATAACCCTCTCAACTTTTTAGCACTTGCTCTGTGGGTGAAATGATGATACCATGCCATCTTTCAACCTTTTCAGAGTTCATTTGTAGTGCTTTTAAATTTCAAGGTCATTTAGCTCAAAGAAATTAGATAATGCATGATAAATAGCAAATGAAGTTAGAAATGGTTGAATATTGATGGCGTGGCTTTGAATGGAGCATACTGAACGCATACAAAGTCTGGAGTTGAAATAGGTTTAAAAAAATTAAAATGCCTTTGTAACAGATGAGTATTCGTCTGAAACCTTGATACTTCGAAAGAGATTGTCCATTTGGTACACGAAGTGCACACAGTTTTTGCCGTAACCGTCTCAACTTTCTAGCACAAGCTAAGTGGGTGAAATGATGATACCATGCCAACATTCAACATTTTCAGAGTTCATTTATAGCGATTTTCATTTTTAGGGTCATTTAGCTCAAAAAACTCAATAAATGCATGATAAATAGCAAATGAAGTCAGATATGGTCGAAAATTGATGACGTTGCTTTGATTGGAGCGTACTGAATGCACACAAAGTCTGGAGTTGAAATAAGTTTAAAAAAATGAAATGCCTTTGTTACAGATGAGTTTTCGTCCGAAACCCTGATACTTCGAAAGAGATTGTCCATTTGGTACACGAAGTGCATCCGGTTTTTGCCGTAACCCTCTCAACTTTCTAGCACATGCTAAGTGGGTGAAATGATGATAACATGCCAACTTTCAACCTTTTCAGAGTTCATTTGTAGTGCTTTTCATTTTCAGGGTCATTTAGCTCAAAAAAATCAATAACAACATGATAAATAAAAAATGAAGTCAGAAATGGTTGATAATTGATGACGTGGCTTTGAATGGAGCATACTGAACGCACAAAAAGTCTGTAGTTGAAACAAGTTTTAAATAAATGAAATGCCTTTGTAACAGATGAGTTTTCGTTCGAAACCCTGATACTTCGAAAGAGATTGTCCATTTTGTACACGAAGTGCATCCAGTTTTTACCATAACCCTCTCAACTTTTTCGGACATGCTGTGTGGGTGAAATGATGGTACCATGCCAACTTTCAACCTTTTCAGAGTTCATTTGCAGTGCTATTCAATATCAGGGTCATTTAGCTCAAAAAATCGGTAAATGCATGATAAATAGCAAATGAAGTCGGAAATGGTTCAAAATTGATAACGTGGCTTTGAATAGAGCATACTGAACGCACAAAAAGTTTGTAGTTGAAATAAGTTTTAAATAAATGAAATGCCTTTGTAACAGATGAGTTTTCGTTCGAAACCCTGATACTTCGAAAGAGATTGTCCATTTTGTACACGAAGTGCATCCAGTTTTTGTCGTAACCCTCTCAACTTTTTAGCACATGCTATGTGGGTGAAATGATGATACCATGCCAACTTTCAACCTTTTCAGAGTTCATTTGTAGTGCTTTTCATTTTTGAGGGTCATTTAGCTCAAAAAAATCAATAACTACATGATATATAGCAAATGAACTCAGAAATGGTTGAAAATTGATGACATGGCTTTGAATGGAGCATACTGAACGCACAAAAAGTCTGGAGTTGAAATAAGTTGTAAATAAATGAAATGCCTTTGTAACATATGAGTTTTCGTTCGGAACCCTGATACTTCGAAAGAGATTGTCCATTTGATACACGAAGTGCATCCAGTTTTTGCCGGAACCCACTCAACTTTCTAGCAGATGCTAAGTACGTGAAATGACGATACCATGCCAACTTTCGTGGTGCTTTTCGTTTTTAGGGTCATTTAGCTCAAAAAAATCAGTAAATGCATGAAAAATAGCAAATGAAGTCAGAAATGGTTGAAAACCGATGACGTGGCTTTGAATGGTGCATACTGAACACACAAAAAGTCTGGAGTTGGAATAAGTTTTAAAAAATGAAATTCCTTTGTAACTGATGAGGTTTGTCCAAAACACTGATACTTTGGAAGAGATTGTCCATTTTCTACACGAAGTGCATCCAGTTTTCATCATAACCCTCTCAACTTTTTAGCACTTGCTCTGTGGGTGAAATGATGATACCATGCCATCTTTCAACCTTTTCAGAGTTCATTTGTAGTGCTTTTAAATTTCAAGGTCATTTAGCTCAAAGAAATTAGATAATGCATGATAAATAGCAAATGAAGTTAGAAATGGTTGAATATTGATGGCGTGGCTTTGAATGGAGCATACTGAACGCACACAAAGTCTGAAGTTGAAATAGGTTTAAAAAAATTAAAATGCCTTTGTAACAGATGAGTATTCGTCTGAAACCTTGATACTTCGAAAGAGATTGTCCATTTGGTACACGAAGTGCACACAGTTTTTGCCGTAACCGTCTCAACTTTCTAGCACAAGCTAAGTGGGTGAAATGATGATACCATGCCAACATTCAACATTTTCAGAGTTCATTTATAGCGATTTTCATTTTTAGGGTCATTTAGCTCAAAAAACTCAATAAATGCATGATAAATAGCAAATGAAGTCAGATATGGTCGAAAATTGATGACGTGGCTTTGATTGGAGCGTACTGAATGCACACAAAGTCTGGAGTTGAAATAAGTTTAAAAAAATGAAATGCCTTTGTTACAGATGAGTTTTCGTCCGAAACCCTGATACTTCGAAAGAGATTGTCCATTTGGTACACGAAGTGCATCCGGTTTTTGCCGTAACCCTCTCAACTTTCTAGCACATGCTAAGTGGGTGAAATGATGATAACATGCCAACTTTCAACCTTTTCAGAGTTCATTTGTAGTGCTTTTCATTTTCAGGGTCATTTAGCTCAAAAAAATCAATAACAACATGATAAATAGAAAATGAAGTCAGAAATGGTTGATAATTGATGACGTGGCTTTGAATGGAGCACACTGAACGCACAAAAAGTCTGTAGTTGAAACAAGTTTTAAATAAATGAAATGCCTTTGTAACAGATGAGTTTTCGTTCGAAACCCTGATACTTCGAAAGAGATTGTCCATTTTGTACACGAAGTGCATCCAGTTTTTACCATAACCCTCTCAACTTTTTCGGACATGCTGTGTGGGTGAAATGATGGTACCATGCCAACTTTCAACCTTTTCAGAGTTCATTTGCAGTGCTATTCAATATCAGGGTCATTTAGCTCAAAAAATCGGTAAATGCATGATAAATAGCAAATGAAGTCGGAAATGGTTCAAAATTGATAACGTGGCTTTGAATAGAGCATACTGAACGCACAAAAAGCTTGTAGTTGAAATAAGTTTTAAATAAATGAAATGCCTTTGTAACAGATGAGTTTTCGTTCGAAACCCTGATACTTCGAAAGAGATTGTCCATTTTGTACACGAAGTGCATCCAGTTTTTGTCGTAACCCTCTCAACTTTTTAGCACATGCTATGTGGGTGAAATGATGATACCATGCCAACTTTCAACCATTTCAGTGTTCATTTGTAGTTTTTTTCAATTTCAGGGTCATTTAGCTCATAAAAAATTAGTAAATGCATGAAAAATAGCAAAGGAAGTGAGAAATGGTTTTCAATTGATGATGTGGCTTTGAATGGTGAACGCACAAAAGTTCTGGAGTTGAAATAAGTTTAGAAAAACGAAATGCCTTTTCTAACAGATGAGTTTTCGTCCGAAACCCTAATAGTTCGAAAGAGATTGTCCATTTGGTACATGAAGTGCATCCAGTTTTTGCCGTAACCCTCTCAACTTTCTAGCACATGCTAAGTGGGTGAAATGATGATACCATGCCATCATTCAACCTTTTCAGAGTTCATTTGTGGTGCTTTTCGTTTTTAGGGTCATTTAGCTCAAAAAATCATCAAATGCATGAAAACTAGCAAATGAAGTCAGAAATGGTTGAAAACCGATGACGTAGCTTTGAGTGGTGCATACTGAACACACAAAAAGTCTGGATTTGGAATAAGTTTTAAATAATGAAATTCCTTTGTAACAGATGAGGTTTGTCCAAAACCATGATACTTTGGAAGAGATTGTCCATTTTCTACACGAAGTGCATCCAGTTTTTGCCGTAACCCTCTCAACTTTTTAGCACATGCTATGTGGGTGAAATGATGATACCATGTCAACTTTCAACCTTTTCAGAGTTCATTTTAGTGGTTTTCATATTCAGGGTCATTTAGCTCAAAAAATTCAATAAATGCATGATAAATAGAAAATGAAGTCAGTTATGGTTGAAAATTGATGACGTGGCTTTGAATGGAGTGTACTGAATGCACACAAAGTCTGGAGTTGAAATAAGTTTAAAAAAATGAAATGCCTTGTAACATATGAGTTTTCGTCCGAAACCGAGATACTTCGAAAGAGATTGTCCATTTGGTACACGAAGTGCATCTAGTTTTTGCTGTAACCCTCTCAACATTCTAGCACATGCTAAGTGGGTGAAATGATGACACCATGCCAACTTTCAACCTTTTCAGAGTTCATTTGTAGTGCTTTTCATTTTTCAGGGTCATTTAGCTCAAAAAAAATCAATAACTACATGATAAATAGCAAATGAAGTCAGAAATGGTTGAAAATTGATGACGTGGCTTTGAATGGAGCATACTGAACGCACAAAAAGTCTAGAGTTGAAATAAGTTGTAAATAAATGAAATGCCTTTGTAACAGATGAGTTTTCGTTCGGAACCCTGATACTTCGAAAGAGATTGTCCATTTGATACACGAAGTGCATCCAGTTTTTGCCGGAACCCTCTCAACTTTCTAGCACATGCTAAGTGGGTGAAATGATGATACCATGCCAACTTTCAACCTTTTCAGAGCTCATTTGTAGTGCTTTTCATTTTCAGGGTCATTTAGCTCAAAAAAAAAACAATAACTGCATGATAAATAGCAAATGAAGTTAGAAATGGTTTAAAATGGATGACGTGGCTTTGAATGGAGCATACTGAACGCACACAAAGTCTATAGTTCAAATAAGTTTGAAATAAATGAAATGCCTTTGTAACAGATGAGTTTTCGTTCAAAACCCTGATACTTCGAAAGAGATTGTCCATTTTGTACACGAAGTGCATCCAGTTTTTACCGTAACCCTCTCAACTTTTTAGGACATGCTGTGTGTATGTAATGATGATACAATCCCAACTTTCAACCTTTTCAGAGTTCATTTGAAGTGCTCTTCAATATCAGGGTCATTTAGCTCAAAAAAATCAGTAAATGCATGATAAATAGCAAATGAAGTCGGAAATGGTTCAAAACTGATAAAGTGGCTTTGAATAGAGCATACTGAACGCACAAAAAGTTTGTAGTTGAAATAAGTTTTAAATAAATGAAATGCCTTTGTAACAGATGCGTTTTCGTTCGAAACCCTGATACTTCGAAAGAGATTGTCCATTTTGTACACGAAGTGCATCCAGTTTTTGCCGTAACCCTCTCAACTTTTTAGCACATGCTATGTGGGTGAAATGATGATACCATGCCAACTTTTAACCATTTAAGTGCTCATTTGTAGTGTTTTTCAATTTCAGGGTCATTTAGCTCAAAAAAAAATTTAGTAAATGCATGAAAAATAGCAAAGGAAGTGATAAATGGTTTTCAATTGATGACGTGGCTTTGAATGGTGAACGCACAAAAGTTCTAGAGTTTAAATAAGTTTAGAAAAATGAAATGCCTTTTCTAACAGATGAGTTTTCGTCCAAAACCCTGATAGTTCGAAAGAGATTGTCCATTTAGTACATGAAGTGCATCCAGTTTTTGCCGTAACCCTCTCAACTTTCTAGCACATGCTAAGTGGGTGAAATGATGATACCATGCCATCATTCAACCTTTTCAGACTTCATTTGTGGTGCTTATCGTTTTTAGGGTCATTTAGCTCAAAAAATCAGTAAATGCATGAAAAATAGCAAATGAAGTCAGAAATGGTTGAAAACCGATGACGTGGCTTTGAATGGTGCATACTAAACACACAAAAAGTCTGGACTGGAATAATTTTTAAAAAATGAAATTCCTTTATAACTGATGAGGTTTGTCCAAAACCCTGATACTTTGGAAGAGATTGTCCATTTTCTACACGAAGTGCATCCAGTTTTTATCGTAACCCTCTCAACTTTTTAGCACTTGCTATGTGGATGAAATGGTGATACCATGCCATCTTTCAACCTTTTCAGAGTTCATTTGTAGTGCATTTAAATTTCAAGGTCATTCAGCTCAAAGAAATTAGCAAATGCATGATAAATAGCAAATGAAGTTAGAAATGGTTGAAAATTGATGACGTGGCTTTGAATGGAGCATACTGAACGCATACAAAGTCTGGAGTTGAAATAGGTATAAAAAAATTAAAATGCCTTTGTAACAGATGAGTTTTCGTCTGAAACCTTGATACTTCGAAAGAGATTGTCCATTTGGTACACGAAGTGCATACAGTTTTTGCCGTAACCGTCTCAACTTTATAGCACAAGCTAAGTGGGTGAAATGATGATACCATGCCAACTTTCAATCTTTTCAGAGTTCATTTGTAGCGATTTTCATTTTCAGGGTCATTTAGCTCAAAAAAACAATAAATGCATGATAAATAGCAAATGAAGTCACATATGGTCAAAAATTGATGACGTGGCTTTGACTGGAGCGTACTGAATGCACACAAAGTCTGGAGTTGAAATAAGTTTAGAAAAATGAAATACCTTTTTAACAGATGAGTTTTCGTCCGAAACCCTAATACTTCGAAAGAGATTGTCCATTTGGTACACCAAGTGCATCCAATTTTTGCCGTAACCCTCTCAACTTTCTAGCACATGCTAAGTGGGTGAAATGATGATAACATGCCAACTTTCAACCTTTTCAGAGTTCATTTGTAGTGCTTTTCATTTTCAGGGTCATTTAGCTCAAAAAAAAAATCAATAACTACATGATAAATAGCAAATGAAGTCAGAAGTGGTTGATAATTGATGACGTGGCTTTGAATGGAGCATACTAAACGCACAAAAAGTCTGTAGTTGAAATAAGTTTTAAATAAATGAAATGTCTTTGTAACAGATGAGTTTTCGTTCGAAACCCTGATACTTCGAAAGAGATTGTCCATTTTGTACACGAAGTGCATCCAGTTTTTACCATAACCCTCTCAACTTTTCAGGACATGCTGTGTGGGTGAAATGATGGTACCATGCCAACTTTCAACCTTTTCAGAGTTCATTTGCAGTGCTATTCAATATCAGGGTCATTTAGCTCAAAAAAATCAGTAAATGCATGATAAATAGCAAATGAAGTCAGAAATGGTTCAAAATTGATAACGTGGCTTTGAATAGAGCATATTGAACGCACAAAAAGTTGTAGTTGAAATAAGTTTTAAATAAATGAAATGCCTTTGTAACAATTGAGTTTTCGTTCGAAACCCTGATACTTCGAAAGAGATTGTCCATTTTGTACACGAAGTGCATCCAATTTTTACCATAACCCTCTCAACTTTTTAGGACATGCTGTGTGGGTGAAATGATGGTACCATGCCAACTTTCAACCTTTTCAGAGTTCAGTTGCAGTGCTATTCAATATCAGGGTCATTTAACTTAAAAAAATCAGTAAATGCATGATAAATAGCAAATGAAGTCAGAAATGGTTCAAAATTGATAACGTGGATTTGAATAGAGCATACTGAACACACAAAGTCTAGAGTTGAAATAAGTTTTAAATAAATGGAATGCCTTCGTAACAGATGAGTTTTCGTTCGGAACCCTGATACTTCGAAAGAGATTGTCCATTTTGTACACGAAGTGCATCCAGTTTTTGCTGTAACCCTCTCAACTTTTTAGCACATGCTATGTGGGTGAAATGATGATACCATGCCAACTTTCAACCTTTTCAGTGTTCATTTGTAGTGCTTTTCAATTTCAGGGTCATTTTGCTCAAAAAAATTAGTAAATGCATGAAAAATAGCAAAGGAAGTGATTTAAATTGATGACGTGGCTTTGAATGGTGCATAGTGAACGCACAAAAATTCCGGAGTTGAAATAAGTTTAGAAAATTGAAATGCCTTTTGTAACAGATGAGTTTTCGTCCGAAACCCTGATAGTTCGAAAGAGATTGTCCATTTGGTACATGAAGTGCATCCAGTTTTTGCCGTAACCCTCTCAACTTTCTAGCACATGCTAACTGGGTGAAATGATGATACCATGCCAACTTTCAACCTTTTTAGAGTTTATTTGTAGTGCTTTTCGTTTTTAGGGTCATTTAGCTCAAAAAATCAGTAAATGCATGAAAAATAGCAAATGAAGTCAGAAATGGTTGAAAACTGATGATGTGGCTTTGAATGCTGCATACCGAACACAAAAAAAGACTGAAGTTGGAATAAGTTTTAAAAAATTAAATTCCTTTGTAATAGATGAGGTTCGTCCAAAACCCTGATACATCGGAAGAGATTGTCCATTTTCTACACAAAGTGCATCCAGTTTTTATCGTAACCCTCTCAACTTTTAAGCACTTGCTATGTGGGTGAAATGATGATACCATGCCATCTTTCAACCTTTTCAGAGTTCATTTGTAGTGCTTTTAAATTTCTAGGTCATTTAGCTTAAAGAAATTAGTAAATGCATGATAAATAGCAAATGAAGTTTGAAATGGTTGAAAATTGATGACATGACTTTGAATGGAGCGTACTCAACGCACACAAAGTCTGGAGTTGAAATAAGTTTTAATAAAATGAAATGCCTTTGTAACAGATGAGTTTTCATCCGAAACCCTGATACTTTAAAAGAGATTATCCATTTTGTACACGAAGTGCATCCAGTTTTTGCCGTAACCCTCTCAACTTTTTAGCACATCCTATGTGGGTGAAATGATGATACCATGACAACTTTCAACCTTTTTAGTGTTCATTTGTAGTGCTTTTCAATTTCAGGGTCATTTAGCACAAAAAATCAGTAAATGCAGGAAAAATAGCAAATAAAGTCAGAAATGGTTGAAAACTGATGACGTGGCTTTGAAAGGTGCATACTGAATGCACAAAAAGTCTGGATTGGAAATAAGTTAAAAAAATAAAATGCCTTTGTAACGGATAAGTTTTTGTCCAAAATCCTGGTACTTCGGAAGAGATTGTCCATTCTGTACACGAAGTGCATCCAGTTTTTACCGTAACCCTCTCAACTTTTTAGCACTTGTTATGCGGGTGAAATGATGATCCATGCCATCTTTCAACATTTTAGAGTTCATTTGTAGTGCTTTTCAATTTCAGGGTCATTTAGCTCAAAAAATCAATAAATGCATAATAAATAGCAAATAAAGTAAGAAATGGTTGAAAATTGATGACGTCGCTTTGAATGGAGCATACTGAACGCACACAAAGTCTGAATTGAAAGAATTTTTAAAAAATGTATTGCCTTTGTAACAGATGAGTTTTTGCCCGAAACCTTGATACTTCGAAAGGGATTATCCATTTTGTACACGAAGTGCATTCAGTTTTTACCGTAACCCTCTCAACTTTTTAGCACATGCTATGTGGGTGAAATGATGATACCATGCCAACTTTCAACCATTTCAGTGTTCATTTGTAGTGTTTTTCAATTTCAGGGTCATTTAGCTCAAAAAAATTAGTAAATGCATGATAAATAGCAAATGAAGTTAGAAATGGTTGAAAATTGATGACGGGTCTTTGAATGGTGCATACTGGATGCACAAAAATTCTGGAGTTGAAATAAGTTTTAAATAAATGAAATGCCTTTGTAACAGATGAGTTTTTGTTCGAAACCCTGATACTTCGAAAGAGATTGTCCATTTTGTACAAGAAGTGCATCCAGTTTTTGCCGTAACCCTCTCAACTTTTTAGCACAAGCTATGTGGGTGAAATGATGATACCATGCCAACTTTCAACCTTTTCAGAGTTCATTTGTAGTGCTTTTCATATTCCGGGTCATTTAGCTCAAAAAAAAATCAATAAATGCATGATAAATTGCAAATGAAGTCAGTTATGGTTGAAAATTGATGACGTGGCTTTGAATGGAGTGTACTGAATGCACACAAACTCTGGAGTTGAAATACGTTTAAAAAAATGAAATGCCTTTGAAACATATGAGTTTTCGTCCGAAACCGAGATACTTCGAAAGAGATTGTCCATTTGGAACACGAAGTGCATCTAGTTTTTGCTGTAACCCTCTCAACTTTCTAGCACATGATAAGTGGGTGAAATGATGATACCATGCCAACTTTCAACCTTTTCAGACTTCATTTGTAGTGCTTTTCATTTTTCAGGGTCATTTATCTCAAAAAAATCAATAACTACATGATAAATAGCAAATGAAGTCAGAAATGGTTGAAAATTGATGACGTGGCTTTGAATGGAGCATACTGAACGCACAAAAAGTCTGGAGTTGAAATAAGTTGTAAATAAATGAAATGCCTTTGTAACAGATGAGTTTTCGTTCGGAACCCTGATACTTCGAAAGAGATTGTCCATTTGATACACGAAGTGCATCCAGTTTTTGCCGGAACCCTCTCAACTTTCTAGCACATGCTAAGTAGGTTAAATGATGATACCATGCCAACTTTCAACCTTTTCAGAGCTCATTTGTAGTGCTTTTCATTTTCAGGGTCATTTAGCTCAAAAAAAATAACTGCATGATAAATAGCAAATGAAGTTAGAAATGGTTTAAAATGGATGACGTGGCTTTGAATGGAGCATACTGACCGCACACAAAGTCTGTAGTTCAAATAAGTTTGAAATAAATGAAATGCCTTTGTAACAGATGAGTTTTCGTTCGAAACCCTGATACTTCGAAAGAGATTGTCCATTTTGTACACGAAGTGCATGCAGTTTTTACCGTAACCCTCTCAACTTTTTAGGACATGCTGTGTGTATGAAATGATGATACAATCCAAACTTTCAACCTTTTCAGAGTTCATTTGTAGTGCTCTTCAATATCAGGGTCATTTAGCTCAAAAAAATCAGTAAATGCATGATAAATAGCAAATGAAGTCGGAAATGGTTCAAAACTGATAAAGTGGCTTTGAATAGAGCATACTGAACGCACAAAAAGTTTGTAGTTGAAATAAGTTTTAAATAAATGAAATGCCTTTGTAACAGATGAGTTTTTGTTCGAAACCCTGATACTTCGAAAGAGATTGTCCATTTTGTACACGAAGTGCATCCAGTTTTTGCCGTAACCCTCTCAACATTTTAGCACATGCTATGTGGGTGAAATGATGATACCATGCCAACTTTCAACCATTTAAGTGCTCATTTGTAGTGTTTTTCAATTTCAGGGTCATTTAGCTCAAAAAAATTAGTAAATGCATGAAAAATAGCAAAGGAAGTGAGAAATGGTTTTCAATTGATGACGTGGCTTTGAATGGTGAACACACAAAAGTTCTGGAGTTTAAATAAGTTTAGAAAAATGAAATGCCTTTTCTAACAGATGAGTTTTCGTCCGAAACCCTGATAGTTCGAAAGAGATTGTCCATTTGGTACATGAAGTGCATCCAGTTTTTGCCGTAACCCTCTCAACTTTCTAGCACATGCTAAGTGGGTGAAATGATGATACCATGCCATCATTCAACCTTTTCAGACTTCATTTGTGGTGCTTATCGTTTTTAGGGTCATTTAGCTCAAAAAATCAGTAAATGCATGAAAAATAGCAAATGAAGTCAGAAATGGTTGAAAACCGATGACGTGGCTTTGAATGGTGCATACTGAACACACAAAAAGTCTGGACTTGGAATAAGTTTTAAAAAATGAAATTCCTTTATAACTGATGAGGTTTGTCCAAAACCCTGATACTTTGGAAGAGATTGTCCATTTTCTACATGAAGTGCATCCAGTTTTTATCGTAACCCTCTCAACTTTTTAGCACTTGCTATGTGGATGAAATGGTGATACCATGCCATCTTTCAACCTTTTCAGAGTTCATTTGTAGTGCATTTAAATTTCAAGGTCATTTAGCTCAAACAAATTAGCAAATGCATGATAAATAGCAAATGAAGTTAGAAATGGTTGAAAATTGATGACGTGGCTTTGAATGGAGCATACTGAACGCATACAAAGTCTGGAGTTGAAATAGGTTTAAAATAATTAAAATGCCTTTGTAACAGATGAGTTTTCGTCTGAAACCTTGATACTTCGAAAGAGATTGTCCATTTGGTACACGAAGTGCATACAGTTTTTGCCGTAACCGTCTCAACTTTCTAGCACAAGCTAAGTGGGTGAAATGATGATACCATGCCAACTTTCAATCTTTTCAGAGTTCATTTGTAGCGATTTTCATTTTCAGGGTCATTTAGCTCCAAAAAAACAATAAATGCATGATAAATAGCAAATGAAGTCACATATGGTCAAAAATTGATGACGTGGCTTTGACTGGAGCGTACTAAATGCACACAAAGTCTGGAGTTGAAATAAGTTTAGAAAAATGAAATTCCTTTGTAACAAATGAGTTTTCGTCCGAAACCCTAATACTTCGAAAGAGATTGTCCATTTGGTACACGAAGTGCATCCAGTTTTTGCCGTAAACCTCTCAACTTTCTAGCACATGCTAAGTGGGTGAAATGATGATAACATGCCAACTTTCAACCTTTTCAGAGTTCATTTGTAGTGCTTTTCATTTTCAGGGTCATTTAGCTCAAAAAAAATCAATAACTACATGATAAATAGCAAATGAAGTCAGAAGTGGTTGATAATTGATGACGTGGATTTGAATGGAGCATACTGAACGCACAAAAAGTCTGTAGTTGAAATAAGTTTTAAATAAATGAAATGTCTTTGTAACATATGAGTTTTCGTTCGAAACCCTAATACTTCGAAAGAGATTGTCCATTTTGTACACGAAGTGCATCCAGTTTTTACCATAACCCTCTCAACTTTTCAGGACATGCTGTGTGGGTGAAATGATGGTACCATGCCAACTTTCAACCTTTTCAGAGTTCATTTGCAGTGCTATTCAATATTAGGGTCATTTAGCTAAAAAAAATCAGTAAATGCATGATAAATACCAAATGAAGTCGGCAATGGTTCAAAATTGATAACGTGGCTTTGAATAGAGCATACTGAACGCACAAAAAGTTGTAGTTGAAATAAGTTTTAAATAAATGAAATGCCTTTGTAACAATTGAGTTTTCGTTCGAAACCCTGATACTTCGAAAGAGATTGTCCATTTTGTACACGAAGTGCATCCAGTTTTTACCATAACCCTCTCAACTTTTTAGGACATGCTGTGTGGGTGAAATGATGGTACCATGCCAACTTTCAACCTTTTCAGAGTTCAGTTGCAGTGCTATTCAATATCAGGGTCATTTAACTTTAAAAAAATCAGTAAATGCATGATAAATAGCAAATGAAGTCAGAAATGTTTCAAAATTGATAACGTGGATTTGAATAGAGCATACTGAACACACAAAGTCTGGAGTTGAAATAAGTTTTAAATAAATGGAATGCCTTCGTAACAGATGAGTTTTCGTTCGGAACCTTGATACTTCGAAAGAGATTGTCCATTTTGTACACGAAGTGCATCCAGTTTTTGCCGTAACGCTCTCAACTTTTTAGCACATGCTATGTGGGTGAAATGATGATACCATGCCAACTTTCAACCTTTTTAGTGTTCATTTGTAGTGCTTTTCAATTTCAGGGTCATTTAGCTCAAAAAAATTAGTAAATGCATGAAAAATAGCAAAGGAAGTGATTTAAATTGATGACGTGGCTTTGAATGGTGCATAGTGAACGCACAAAAATTCTGTAGTTGAAATAAGTTTAGAAAATTGAAATGCCTTTTGTAACAGATGAGTTTTCGTCCGAAACCCTGATAGTTCGAAAGAGATTGTCCATTTGGTACATGAAGTGCATTATTTCTAGTGCTTTTCGTTTTTAGGGTCATTTAGCTCAAAAAATCAGTAAATGCATGAAAAATAGCAAATGAAGTCAGAAATGGTTGAAAACTGATGATGTGGCTTTGAATGCTGCATACCGAACACACAAAAATACTGAAGTTGGAATAAGTTTTAAAAAATTAAATTCCTTTGTAATAGATGAGGTTCGTCCAAAACCCTGATACATCGGAAGAGATTGTCCATTTTCTACACAAAGTGCATCCAGTTTTTATCGTAACCCTCTCAACTTTTAAGCACTTGCTATGTGGGTGAAATGATGATACCATGCCATCTTTTAACCTTTTCAGAGTTCATTTGTAGTGCTTTTAAATTTCTAGGTCATTTAGCTTAAAGAAATTAGTAAATGCATGATAAATAGCAAATGAAGTTAGAAATGGTTGAAAATTGATGACATGACTTTGAATGGAGCGTACTGAACGCACACAATGTCTGGAGTTGAAATAAGTTTTAAAAAAAATGAAATGCCTTTGTAACAGATGAGTTTTCGTCCGAAACCCTGATACTTTAAAAGAGATTATCCATTTTGTACACGAAGTGCATCCAGTTTTTGCCGTAACCCTCTCAACTTTTTAGCACATCCTATGTGGGTGAAATGATGATACCATGACAACTTTCAACCTTTTTAGTGTTCACTTGTAGTGCTTTTCAATTTCAGGGTCATTTAGCACAAAAAATCAGTAAATGCAGGAAAAATAGCAAATAAAGTCAGAAATGGTTGAAAACTGATGACGTGGCTTTGAAAGGTGCATACTGAATGCACAAAAAGTCTGGATTGGAAATAAGTTAAAAAAAATAAAATGCCTTTGTAACGGATGAGTTTTTGTCCAAAATCCTGATACTTCAGAAGAGATTGTCCATTCTGTACATGAAGTGCATCCAGTTTTTACCGTAACCCTCTCAACTTTTTAGCACTTGTTATGCGGGTGAAATGATGATCCATGCCATCTTTCAACCTTTTCAGAGTTCATTTGTAGTGCTTTTCAATTTCAGGGTCATTTAGCTCAAAAAATCAATAAATGCATAATAAATAGCAAATAAAGTAAGAAATGGTTGAAAATTGAAGACGTCGCTTTGAATGGAGCATACTGAACGCACACAAAGTCTGGAATTGAAAGAATTTTTAAAAAATGTAATGCCTTTGTAACAGATGAGTTTTTGCCCGAAACCTTGATACTTCAAAAGGGATTATCCATTTTGTACACGAAGTGCATCCAGTTTTTACCGTAAATCTCTCAACTTTTTAGCACATGCTATGTGGGTGAAATGATGATACCATGCCAACTTTCAACCATTTCAGTGTTCATTTGTAGTGTTTTTCAATTTCAGGGTCATTTAGCTCAAAAAAAATTAGTAAATGCATGATAAATAGCAAATTAAGTTAGAAATGGTTGAAAATTGACGACGGGTCTCTGAATGGTGCATACTGGATGCACAAAAATTCTGGAGTTGAAATAAGTTTTAAATAAATGAAATGCCTTTGTAGCAGATGAGTTTTTGTTCGAAACCCTCATACTTTGAAAGAGATTGTCCATTTTGTACAAGAAGTGCATACAGTTTTTGCCGTAACCCTCTCAACTTTTTAGCACATGCTATGTGGGTGAAATGATGATACCATGCCAACTTTCAACCTTTTCAGAGTTCATTTGTAGTGCTTTTCATATTCCGGGTCATTTAGCTCAAAAAAATCAATAAATGCATGATAAATTGCAAATGAAGTCGGTTATGGTTGAAAATTGATGACATGGCTTTGAATGGAGTGTACTGAATGCACACAAACTCTGGAGTTGAAATAAGTTTAAAAAAATGAAATGCCTTTGAAACATGTGAGTTTTCGTCCGAAACCGAGATACTTTGAAAGAGATTGTCCATTTGGAACACGAAGTGCATCTAGTTTTTGCTGTAACCCTCTCAACTTTCTAGCACATGCTAAGTGGGTGAAATGATGATACCATGCCAACTTTCAACCTTTTCAGAGTTCATTTGTAGTGCTTTTCATTTTTCAGGGTCATTTAACTAAAAAAAATCAATAACTACATGATAAATAGCAAATGAAGTCAGAAATGGTTGAAAATTGATGACGTGGCTTTGAATGGAGCATACTAAACGCACAAAAAGTCTGGAGTTGAAATAAGTTGTAAATAAATGAAATGCCTTTGTAACAGATGAGTTTTCGTTCGGAACCCTGATACATCGAAAGAGATTGTCCATTTGATACACGAAGTGCATCTAGTTTTTGCCGGAACCCTCTCAACTTTCTAGCACATGCTAAGTAGGTGAAATGATGATACCATGCCAACTTTCAACCTTTTCAGAGTTCATTAGTAGTGCTTTTCATTTTCAGGGCCATTTAGCTCAAAAAAAATCAATAACTGCATGATAAATAGCAAATGGAGTCAGAAATGGTTTAAAATGGATGACATGGCTTTGAATGGAGCATACTGAACGCACATAAAGTCTGTAGTTCAAATAAATTTGAAATAAATGAAATGCCTTTGTAACAGATGAGTTTTCGTTCGAAACCCTGATACTTTGAAAGAGATTGTCCATTTTGTACACGAAGTGCATCCAGTTTTTACCGTAACCCTCTCAACTTTTTAGGACATGCTGTGTGGATGAAATGATGATACAATCCCAACTTTCAACCTTTTCAGAGTTCATTTGCAGTGCTATTTAATATCAAGGTCATTTAGCTAAAAAAAATCAGTAAATGCATGATAAATAGCAAATGAAGTCGGAAATGGTTCAAAATTGATAACGTTGCTTTGAATAGAGCATACTGAACGCACAAAAAGTTTGTAGTTGAAATAAGTTTTAAATAAATGAAATGCCTTTGTAACAGATGAGTTTTCGTTCGAAACACTGATACTTCGAAAGAGATTGTCCATTTTGTAAACGAAGTGCATCCAGTTTTTGCCATAACCCTCTCAACTTTTTAGCACATGCTATGTGGGTGAAATGATGATACCATGCCAACTTTCAACCATTTCAGTGTTCATTTGTAGTGTTTTTCAATTTCAGGGTCATTTAGCTCAAAAAAAATAGTAAATGCATGAAAAATAGCAAAGGAAGTGAGAAATGGTTTTCAATTGATGACATGGCTTTGAATGGTGAACGCACAAAAGTTCTGGAGTTGAAATAAGTTTAGAAAAATGAAATGCCTTTTCTAACAGATGAGTTTTCGTCCGAAACCCTGAGAGTTCGAAAGAGATTGTCCATTTCGTACATGAAGTGCATCCAGTTTTTGCCGTAACCCTCTCAACTTTCCAGCACATTCTAAGTGGGTGAAATCATGATACCATGCCATCATTCAACCTTTTCAGAGTTCATTTGTGGTGCTTTTCGTTTTTAGGGTCATTTAGCTCAAAAAATCAGTAAATGCATTAAAAATAGCAAATGAAGTCAGAAATGGTTAAAAACCGATGACGTGGCTTTGAATGGTGCATACTGTACACACAAAAAGTCTGGACTTGGAACAAGTTATAAAAAATGAAATTCCTTTGTAACAGATGAGGTTTGTCCAAAACCCTGATACTTTGGAAGAGATTGTCCATTTTTTACACGAGGTGCATCCAGTTTTTGCTGTAACCCTCTCAACTTTTTAGCACATGCTATGAGGGTGAAATTATGTTACTGTGCCAACTTTCAACCTTTTCAGAGTTCATTTGTAGTGCTTTTCATATTCAGGGTCATTTACCTCAAAAAATCAATAAATGCATGATAAATAGCAAATGAAGTCAGTTATGGTTGAAAATTGAAGACGTGGCTTTGAATGGAGTGTACTGAATGCACACAAAGTCTGGAGTTGAAATAAGTTTTAAAAAATGAAATGCCTTTGTAACATATGAGTTTTCGTCCGAAACCGAGATAGTTCGAAAGAGATTGTCCATTTGGTACATGAAGTGCATCTAGTTTTTGCTGTAACCCTCTCAACTTTCTAGCACATGCTAAGTAGGTGAAATGATGATACCATGCAAACTTTCAACATTTTCAGAGTTCATTTGTAGTGCTTTTCATTTTTCAGGGTCATTGAGCTCAAAAAAAATCAATAACTACATGATAAATAGCAAATGAAGTCAGAAATGGTTGAAAATTGATGACGTGGCTTTGAATGGAGCATACTGAACGCACAAAAAGTCTGGAGTTGAAATAAGTTGTAAATAAATGAAATGCCTTTGTAATAGATGAGTTTTCGTTCGGAACCCTGATACTTCGAAAGAGATTGTCCATTTGATACACGAAGTGCATCCAGTTTTTGCCGGAACCCTCTCAACTTTCTAGCACATGCTAAGTAGGTTAAATGATGATACCATGCCAACTTTCAACCTTTTCAGAGTTCATTTGTAGTGCTTTTCATTTTCAGGGTCATTTAGCTCAAAAAAATCAATAACTGCATGATAAATAGCAAATGAAGTCAGAAATGGTTTAAAATGGATGACGTGGCTTTGAATGGAGCATACTGAACGCACACAAAGTTTGTAGTTCAAATAAGTTTGAAATAAATGAAATGCCTTTGTAACAGATGAGTTTTCGTTCGAAACCCTGATACTTCGAAAGATATTGTCCATTTTGTACACGAAGTGCATCCAGTTTTTACCGTAACCCTCTCAACTTTTTAGGTCATGCTGTGTGGATGAAATGATGATACAATGCCAACTTTCAACCTTTTCAGAGTTCATTTGCAGTGCTATTCAATATCAGGGTCATTTAGCTCAAAAAAATCAGTAAATGCATGATAAATAGCAAATGAAGACGGAAATGGTTCAAAATTGATAACGTGGCTTTGAATAGAGCATACTGAACGCACAAAAAGTTTGTAGTTGAAATAAGTTTTAAATAAATGAAATGCCTTTGTAACAGACGAGTTTTCGTTCGAAACCCTGATACTTCGAAAGAGATTGTCCATTTTGTTCACGAAGTGCGTCCAGTTTTTGCCGTAACCCTCTCAACTTTTTAGCACATGCTATGTGGGTGAAATGATGATACCATGCCAACTTTCAACCATTTCAGTGTTCATTTGTAGTGTTTTTCAATTTCAGGGTCATTTAGCTCAAAAAAAATTAGTAAATGCATGAAAAATAGCAAAGGAAGTGAGAAATGGTTTTCAATTGATGACGTGGCTTTGAATGGTGCATAGTGAACGCACAAAAGTTCTGGAGTTGAAATAAGTTTAGAAAAATGAAATGCCTTTTCTAACAGATGAGTTTTTGTCCGAAACCTTGATAGTTCGAAAGAGATTGTCCATTTGGTACATGAAGTGCATCCAGTTTTTGCCGTAACCCTCTCAACTTTCTAGCACATGCTAAGTGGGTGAAATGATGATACGATGCCATAATTCAACCTTTTCAGAGTTCATTTGTGGTGCTTTTCGTTTTTAGGGTCATTTAGCTCAAAAAATCAGTAAATGCATGAAAAATAGCAAATGAAGTCAGAAATTGTTGAAAACCGATGACGTGGCTTTGAATGGTGCATACTGAACACACAAAAAGTCTGGACTTGGAATAAGTTTTAAAAAATGAAATTCCTTTGTAACTGATGAGGTTTGTCCAAAACCCTGATACTTTGGAGGAGATTGTCCATTTTCTACATGAAGTGCATCCAGTTTTTATCGTAACCCTCTCAACTTTTTAGCACTTGCTCTGTGGGTGAAATGATGATACCATGCCATCTTTCAACCTTTTCAGAGTTCATTTGTAGTGCTTTTAAATTTCAAGGTCATTTAGCTCAAAGAAATTAGATAATGCACGATAAATAGAAAATGAAGTTAGAAATGGTTGAAAATTGATGACGTGGCTTCGAATGGAGCATACTGAACGCATACAAAGTCTGGAGTTGAAATAGGTTTAAAAAATTGAAATGCCTTTGTAACAGATGAGTTTTCATCTGAAACCTTGATACTTCGAAAGAGATTGTCCATTTGGTACACGAAGTGCATACAGTTTGTGCCGTAACCATCTCAACTTTCTAACACAAGCTAAGTGGGTGAAATGATGATACCATGCCAACTTTCAACCTTTTTCAGAGTTCATTTGTAGCGATTTTCATTTTCAGGGTCATTTAGTTCAAAAAAATCAATAAATGCATGATAAATAGCAAATGAAGTCAGATATGGTCGAAAATTGATGACGTGGCTTTGATTGGAGCGTACTGAATGCACACAAAGTCTGGAGTTGAAATAAGTTTAAAAAAATGAAATGCCTTTGTAACAGATGAGTTTTCGTCCGAAACCCTGATACTTCGAAAGAGATTGTCCATTTGGTACACGAAGTGCATCCAGTTTTTGCCGTCACCCTCTCAACTTTCTAGCACATGCTAAGTGGGTGAAATGATGATAACATGCCAACTTTCAACCTTTTCAGAGTTCATTTGTAGTGCTTTTCATTTTCAGGGTCATTTAGCTCAAAAAAATCAATAACTACATGATAAATAGAAAATGTAGTCAGAAATGGTTGATAATTGATGAGTGACTTTGAATGGAGCATACTGAACGCACAAAAAGTCTGTAGTTGAAATAAGTTTTAAATAAATGAAATGCCTTTCTAACAGATGAGTTTTTGTTCGAAACCCTGATACATCAAAAGAGATTGTCCATTTTGTACACGAAGTGCATCCAGTTTTTACCATCACCCTCTCAACTTTTTAGGACATGCTGTCTGGGTGAAATGATGGTACCATGCCAACTTTCAACCTTTTCAGAGTTCATTTGAAGTGCTATTCAATATCAGGGTCATTTAGCTCAAAAAAATCAGTAAATGCATGATAAATAGCAAATGAAGTCGGAAATGGTTCAAAATTGATAACGTGGCTTTGAATGGAGCATACTGAATGCACAAAAAGTTGTAGTTGAAATAAGTTTTAAATAAATGAAATGCCTTTGTAACAATTGAGTTTTCGTTCGAAACCCTGATACTTCGAAAGAGATTGTCCATTTTGTACACGAAGTGCATCCAATTTTTACCATAACCCTCTCAACTTTTTAGGACATGCTGTGTGGGTGAAATGATGGTACCATGCCAACTTTCAACCTTTTCGGAGTTCAGTTGCAGTGCTATTCAATATCAGGGTCATTTAGCTCAAAAAATCAGTAAATGCATGATAAATAGCTAATGAAGTCAGAAATGGTTCAAAATTGATAGCGTGGATTTGAATAGAGCATACTGAACACACAAAGTCTGGAGTTGAAATAAGTTTTAAATAAATGAAATGCCTTTGTAACATATGAGTTTTCGTTCGGAACCCTAATACTTCGAAAGAGATTGTCCATCTTGTACACGAAGTGCATCCAGTTTTTGCCGTAACCCTCTCAACTTTTTAGCACATGCTATGTGGGTGAAATGATGATACCATGCCAACTTTCAACCTTTTCAGTGTTCATTTGTAGTGCTTTTCAATTTCGGGGTCATTTTGCTCAAAAAAATTAGTAAGTGCATGAAAAATAGCAAAGGAAGTGATTTAAATTGATGACGTGGCTTTGAATGGTGCATAGTGAACGCACAAAAATTCCGGACTTGAAATAAGTTTAGAAAAATGAAATGCCTTTTGTAACAAATGAGTTTTCGTCCGAAACCCAGATATAGTTCGAAAGAGATTGTCCATTTGGTACATGAAGTGCATCCAGTTTTTGCCGTAACCCTCTCAACTTTCTAGCACATGCTAACTCGGTGAAATGATGATACCATGCCAACTTTCAACCTTTTTAGAGTTCATTTGTAGTGCTTTTCGTTTTTAGGGTCATTTAGCACGAAAAATCAGTAAATGCATGAAAAATAGCAAATGAAGTCAGAAATGGTTGAAAACTGATGATGTGGCTTTGCATGCTGCATACCGAACACACAAAAAGACTGGAGTTGGAAAAAGTTTTAAAAAAATTAAATTCCTTTGTAATAGATGAGGTTCGTCCAAAACCCTGATACATTGGAAGAGATTGTCCATTTTCTACACGAAGTGCATCCAGTTTTTATCTTAACCCTCTCAACTTTTAAGCACTTGCTATGTGGGTGAAATGATGATACCATGCCATCTTTCAACCTTTTCAGAGTTCATTTGTAGTGCTTTTAAATTTCTAGGTCATTTAGCTTAAAGAAATTAGTAAATGCATGATAAATAGCAAGTGAAGTTAGAAATGGTTGCAAATTGATGACATGACTTTGAATGGAGCGTACTAAACGCACACAAAGTCTCGAGTTGAAATAAGTTTAAAAAAATGAAATGCCTTTGTAACAGATGAGTTTTCGTCCGAAACCTTGATACTTCGAAAGATATTGACCATTTTGTACATGAATTGCCTCCAGTTTTTGCCGTAACCCTCTCAACTTTTCAGGACATGCTATGTGGTGAAATGATGATAAAATGCCGACTTTAAACCTTTTCAGAGTTCATTTGTAGTGCTTTTCAATTTCAGGGTCATTTAACTCAAAAAAATCAGTAAATGCATGATAAATAGCAAATGAAGTCAGAAATGGTTGAAAATTGATGATGTGGCTTTGAATGGTGCATACTGAATGCACAAAATTTTTGGAGTTGGAATAAGTTAAAAAAATGAAATGCCTTTGTAACAGATGAGTTTTCGTCTGAAACCCTGATACTTCGGAACAGAGTGTCCATTTTGTACACAAAGTGCATCCAGTTTTTTACCGTAACCCTCTCAACTTTGTAGCAGATGCTATGTGGGTGAAATGATGATAACTTGCCAACTTTCAACCTTTTCAGAGTTCATTTGTAGTGCTTTTCAATTTCAGCGTCATTTAGCTCAAAAAATTCAGTAAATGCATGATAAATAGCAAATGAAGTCAGAAATGGTTGAAAGCTGATAATTTGGCTTTGAATGGAGCATAATGAACACAAACAAAGTCTGGAGTTGAAATATTTTTTAAATAAATGAAATGCCTTTGTAACAGATGAGTTTTCGTTCGAAACCCTGATACTTCGAAAGAGATTCTCCATTCTGTACACGAAGTGCATCCAGTTTTTGCCATAACCCTCTCAACTTTTTAGAACGTGCTATGTGGGTGAAATGATGATACCATGACAACTTTCAACCTTTTCAGTGTTCATTTGTAGTGCTTTTCAATTTCAGGGCCATTTAGCACAAAAAAATCATTAAATGCATGACCAATAGCAAATGAAGTCAGAAATGGTTGAAAACTGATGACGTGGCTTTGAATGGTGCATACAGAATGCACAAAAAGTCTGGAGTTGAAATAAGTTTAAAAAATGAAATGCCTTTGTAACAGATGAGTTTTCGTCCAAAACCCTTATACTTTGTTAGAGATTGTCCATTTTGTACACGAAGTGCATCCAGTTTTTACCGTAACCCTCTCTTCTTTTTAGCACATGTTATGTTGATAAAATGATGATAACATGCCAACTTTCAACCTTTTCAGAGTTCATTTGTAGTTCTTTTCAATTTCAGGGTCATTTAGTTCAAAAAATCAGTAAATGCATGATAAATAGCAAATGAAGTCAGAAATGGTTGAAAATTGATGACGTGGCTTTGAATGGAGCATACTGGATGCACACAAAGTCTGGAGTTGAAATAAGTTTTAAATAAATGAAATGCCTTTGTAACAGAAGAGTTTTTGTTCGAAACCCTGATACTTCGAAAGAGATTGTCCATTTTGTACACTAAGTGCATCCAGTTTTTGTCGTAACCCTCTCAACTTTTTAGCACATGCTATGTGGGTGAAATGATGATACCATGCCAACTCTCAACCTTTTCAGTGTTCATTTGTAGTGCTTTTCAATTTCAGGATCATTTAGCTCAAAAAATCAGTAAATGCATGAAGAATAGCAAATGAAGTCACAAATGGTTTTAAATTGATGACGTGGCTTTGAATGGTGCATATTGAACTCATAAAAAGTCTGGAGTTGAAATAAGTTTAGAAAAACGAAATGCCTTTTCTAACAGATGAGTTTTCGTTTGAAACCCTGATACTTTGAAAGAGATTGTCCATTGGGTACCCGAAGTGCATCCAGTTTTTGCCGCAACCCTATCAACTTTCTAGCACATGCTAAGTTGGTGAAATGATGATACCATGCCAACTTTCAACCTTTTCAGAGTTCATTTGTAGTGCTTTTCATTTTCAGGGTCATTTAGCTCAAAACGAATCAGTAAATGTATGAAAAATAGCAAATGAAGTCAGAAATGGTTGAAAATTGATGACGTGGCTTTGAATCGTGAATACTGAACGCACAAAAAGTCCAGAGTTGAAATAAGTTTTAAAAAATGAAATGTTTTTGTAACAGATGAATTTTCGTCCGAAACCCTGATACTTCAAAAGAGATTGTCCATTTTGTACAGGAAGTGCATCCAGTTTTTGCCGTAACCCTCTCAACTTTTTAGCACATCCTATGTTGGTGAAATGATGATACCATGACAACTTTCATCCTTTTCAGTGTTCATTTGTAGTGCTTTTCAATTTCAGGGTCATTTAGCACAAAAAATCAGTAAATGCATGAAAAATAGCAAATAAAGTCAGAAATGGTTGAAAATTGATGACGTGGCTTTGAAAGGTGCATACTGAATGCAAAAAATGTCTGGATTGGAAATAAGATAAAAAATGCCTTTGTAACGGATGAGTTTTTGTCCAAAACCCTGATACTTCGGAAGAGATTGTCCATTCTGTACACGAAGTGCATCCATCTTTTACCGTAACCCTCTCAACTTTTTAGCACTTGTTATGCGGGTGAAATGATGATCCATGCCATCTTTCAACCTTTTCAGAGTTCATTTGTAGTGCTTTTCAATTTCAGGGACGTCATTTAGCTCAAAAAAATCAGTAAATGCATGATAAATAGCAAATAAAGTAAGAAATGGTTGAAAATTGATGACGTGGCTTTGAATGGAGCATAATGAATGCACACAAAGTCTGGAGTTGAAATAAGTTTTAAAAAAATGTAATGCCTTTGTAACAGATGAGTTTTTGCCCGAAACCTTGATACTTCGAAAGGGATTATCCACTTTGTACACGAAGTCCATCCAGTTTTTTCCGTAACCCTATCCTCTTTTTAGCACATGCTATGTGGGTGAAACGATGATACCATGACAACTTTCAACCTTTTCAGAGTTCATTTGTAGAGCTTTTCAATTTGAGGGTCATTTAGCTCAAAAAAATTAGTAAATGCATGGAAAATAGAAATCGAAGTCACAAATGGTTTTAAATTGATGACGTGGCTTTGAATGGTACATATTGAATGCATAAAAAGTCTGTTGTTGAAATAAGTTTAGAAAAATGAAATGCCTTTGTAATAGATGAGTTTTCGTCCGAAACCCTAATACTTCGAAAGAGATTGTCCATTTGGTACACGACGTGCATCCAGTTTTTGCCGCAACCCTCTCAACTTTCTAGCACAAGCTAAGTGGGTGAAATGATAATACCATGCCAAATTTCAACCTTTTCAGAGTTCATTTGTAGTGCTTTTCATTTTCAGGGTCATTTAGCTCAAAAAAATCAGTAAATGTATGAAAAATAGCAAATGAAGTCAGAAATGGTTGAAAATTGATAACGTGGCTTTGAATGGTGCATACTGAACGCACAAAAAGTCTGGAGTTGAAATAAGTTTAAAAAATTAAATGCTTTTGTAACAGATGAGTTTTCGTCCGAAACCGTGATACTTCGAAAGAGATTGTCCATTTGGTACACGAAGTGCATCCAGTTTTTGCCGCAACCCTATCAACTTTCTAACACATGCTAAGTGGGTGAAATGATGATACCATGCCAACTTTCAACCCTTTCAGAGTTCATTTGTAGTGCTTTTCATTTTCAGGGTCATTTAGCTCAAAACAAATCAGTAAATGTATGAAAAATAGCAAATGAAGTCAGAAATGGTTGAAAATTGATGACGTGGCTTTGAACCGTGCATACTGAACGCACAAAAAGTTCGGAGTTGAAATAAGTTTTAAAAAATGAAATGCTTTTGTAACATATGAGTTTTCGTCCGAAACCCTAATACTTCAAAAGAGACTGTCCATTTTGTACAGGAAGTGCATCCAGTTTTTGCCGTAACCCTCTTAACTTTTTAGCACATCCTATGTGGGTGAAATGATGATACCGTGACAACTTTCAACCTTTTCAGTGTTCATTTGTAGTGCTTTTCAATTTTAGGGTCATTTAGCACAAAAAATCAGTAAATGCATGAAAAATAGCAAATGAAGTCAAGGTTGAAAACTGATGACGTGGCTTTGAAAGATGCATACTGAACGCACAAAAAGTCTGGAGTTGAAATAAGTTAAAAAAAATAAAATGCCTTCGTAACGGATGAGTTTTCGTCCAAAACCCTGAAACTTCGGAAGAGATTGTCCATTTTGTACACGAAGTGCATCCAGTTTTTACCATAGCCCTCTCAACTTTTTAGCACTTGTTATGCGGGTGAAATGATGATCCATGCCATCTTTCAACCTTTTCAGAGTTCATTTTTAGTGCTTTTCAATTTCAGGGTCATTTAGCTAAAAAAAATCAGTAAATGCATGATAAATACCAAATAAAGTAAGAAATGGTTGAAAATTGATGACGTGGCTTTGAATGGAGCATACTGAACGCACACAAAGTATGGAGTTGAAATAAGTTTTAAAAAAATGTAATGCCTTTGTACCAGATGAGTTTTTGCCTGAAACCTTGATACTTCGAAAGGGATTATCCATTTTGTACACGAAGTGCATCCTGTTTGTGCCGTAGCCATCTCAACTTTTTAGCACATGCTATATGAATGAAATGATGATACCATTCCAACTTTCAACTTTTTCGGAGTTCATTTGAAGTGCTTTTCAATTTCAGGGTCATTTAGCTCAACAAATCACTAAATGCATGAAAAATAGCAAATGAAGTCAGAAATGGTTGAAAATTGATGACGTGGCTTTCAATGGTGCATATTGAACGCACAAAAATTCTGGAGTTGAAATAATTTAAAAAAAATGAAATGTCTTTGTAACAGATGAGTTTTTGTTCGAAACCCAGATACTTCGGAAGAGATTGTCCACTTTGTCCATGAAGTGCATCCGGTTTATTACCGTAACCCTCTCAGCTTTTTAACACATGCTATGTGGGTGAAATGATGATACCATGCCAACTTTCAACCTTTTCAACGTTCACTTGTTGTGCTTTTCAATTTCAGGGTCACTTAGCTCAAAAAAATTAGTGAATGCCTGAAAAATAGCAAATGAAGTTAGAAATGGTTTTACATTGATGACGTTGCTTTGAATGGTGCGAACGCAACACACACACAAAGTCTGGAGTTGAAATGACTTTAGAAAAGTGAAATACCTTTTGTAACAGATGAGTTTTCGTCCGAAACCCTGATACTTCGAAAGAGATTGTCCATTTGGTACACGAGTGCATCCAGTTTTTGCCATAACCCTCTCAACTTTCTAGCACATGCAATGTGCGTGAAATGATGATACCATGCCAACTTTCAACCTTTTCAGAGTTCGTTTGTAGTGCTTTCCATTTTCAGGGTCATTTAGCTCAAAAAAATCAGTAAATGCATGAAAAATAGCAAATGAAGTCAGAAATGGTTGAAAATTGATGACGTGGCTTTGAATGGTGCACACTGAATGCACAAAAAAGTCTGGAGTTGAAATAAGTTTTAGAAAAGGAAATGCCTTTGTAACAGAAGAGTTTTCGTCTGAGACCCTGATACTTCGAAAGAGATTGTCCATTTTGTACATGAAGTGCGTCCAGTTTTTGACGTAACCCTCTCAAGATTTTGGCACATGCTATGTGGGTGAAATGATGATACCATGCCAACTTTCAACCTTTTCAGTGTTCGTTTGTAGTGCTTTTCAATTTCAGGGTCATTTAGCACAAAAAATCATTAAATGCATGAAAAAGAGCAAATGAAGTCAGAAATGGTTGAAAATTGATGACGTGGCTTTCAATGGTGCATATTGAACGCACAAAAAGTCTGGAGTTGAAATAAGTTTAAAAAAATGAAATGTCTTTGTAACAGATGAGTTTTCGTTCGAAACCCTGATACTTCGGAAGAGATTATCCACTTTGTCCATGAAGTGCATCTAGTTTGTTACCGTAACCCTCTCAACCTTTTACCACATGCTATGTGGGTGAAACGATGATACCATGACAACTTTCAACCTTTTCAGAGTTCATTTGTAGTGCTTTTCAATTTCAGGGCCATTTAGCTCAAAAAATTCAGTAAATGCATGATAAATAACAAATGAAGTCAAAAATGGTTGAAAATTGATGACGTGTCTTTAAATGGAGCATACTGAATGCACACATGGTCTGAAATTGAAATAAGTTTAAAAGAATGAAATGCCTTTGTAACAGATGAGTTTTCGTCCGAAACCCTGGTACTTCGAAAGGGATTGTCCATTTTGTTTTTGACGTAACCATCTCAACTTTTTAGCACATGCTATGTGGGTGAAATGATGATACCATGCCAACTTTCAACCTTTTCAATGTTCATTTGTTGTGCTTTTCAATTTCTGGGTCACTTAGCTCAAAAAAATTAGTGAATGCCTGAAAATAGCTAATGAAGTCAGAAATGGTTTTACATTGATGACGTTGCTTTGAATGGTGCGTAATGAACGCACACAAAGTCTGGAGTTGAAATAACTTTAGAAAAGTGAAATGCCTTTTGTAACAGATGAGTTTTTATCCGAAACCCTGATACTTCGAAAGAGACTGTCCATTTGGTACACGAGTGAATCCAGTTTTTGTCGTAACCCTCTCAACTTTCTAGCACGTGGTATGTGTGTAAAATGATGATACCATGCCAACTTTCAACCTTTTCAGAGTCCATTTGTAGTGCTTTTCATTTTCAGGGTCATTTAGCACAAAAAATCAGTAAATGCATGAAAAATAGCAAATGAAGTCAGAAATGGTTGAAAATTGATGACGTGGCTTTGAATGGTGCATACTGAACGCACAAAAAAGTCTGGAGTTGAAATAAGTTTTAGAAAAGGAAATGCCTTTGTAACAGAAGAGTTTTCGTCTGAGACCCTGATACTTCGAAAGAGATTGTGCATTTTGTACACGAAGTGCATCCAATTTTTGATGTAACCCTCTCAAGATTTTGGAACATGCTATCTGGGTGAAATGATGATACCATTCCAACTTTCAACCTTTTCAGTGTTCATTTGTAGTGCTTTTCAATTTCAGGGTCATTTAGCACAAAAAATCATTAAATGCATGAAAAATGGCAAATGAAGTCAGAAATGGTTGAAAATTGATGATGTGGCTTTCAATGGTGCATATTGAATGCACAAAATGTCTGGAGTTGAAATAAGTTTAAAAAATGGAATGTCTTTGTAACAGATGAGTTTTCGTTCGAAACCCTGATAGTTGTCCACTTTGTCCATGAAGTGCATCCAGTTTGTTACCGTAACCCTCTCAACTTTCTAGCACGTGGTATGTGCGTGAAATGATGATACCATGCCAACTTTTAACCTTTTCAGAGTTCATTTGTAGTGCTTTTCATTTTCAGGGTAATTTAGCTGGAAAAAATCAGTAAATGCATGAAAAATAGCAAATGAAGTTAGAAATGGTTGAAAATTGATGACGTGGCTTCGAATGGTGCATACTGAACGCACAAAAAAGTCTGGAGTTGAAATAAGTTTTAGAAAAGGAAATGCCTTTGTAACAGACGAGTTTTCGTCTGAGACCCTGATACTTCGAAAGAGATTCTCCATTTTGTACACGAAGTGCATCCAGTTTTTGATGTAACCCTCTCAAGATTTTGGAACACACTATGTGGGTGAAATGATGATACCATGCCAACTTTCAACCTTTTCAGTGTTCATTTGTAGTGCTTTTCAATTTCGGGGTCATTTAGCACAAAAAATCATTAAATGCATGAAAAATAGCGAATGAAGTCAGAAATGGTTGAAAATTGATGATGTGGCTTTCAATGGTGCATATTGAATGCACAAAAAGTCTGGAGTTGAAATAAGTTTAAAAAATGGAATGTCTTTGTAACAGATGAGTTTTCGTTCGAAACCCTGATACTTGTCCACTTTGTCCATGAAGTGCATCCAGTTTGTTACCGTAACCCTCTCAACTTTCTAGCACGTGGTATGTGCGTGAAATGATGATACCATGCCAACTTTTAACCTTTTCAGAGTTCATTTGTAGTGCTTTTCATTTTCAGGGTAATTTAGTTGGAAAAAATCAGTAAATGCATGAAAAATAGCAAATGAAGTCAGAAATGGTTGAAAATTGATGACGTGGCTTTGAATGGTGCATACTGAACGCACAAAAAAGTCTGGAGTTGAAATAAGTTTTAGAAAAGGAAATGCCTTTGTAACAGACGAGTTTTCGTCTGAGACCCTGATACTTCGAAAGAGATTCTCCATTTTGTACACGAAGTGCATCCAGTTTTTGATGTAACCCTCTCAAGATTTTGGAACACGCTATGTGGGTGAAATGATGATACCATGCCAACTTTCAACCTTTTCAGTGTTCATTTGTAGTGCTTTTCAATTTCAGGGTCATTTAGCACAAAAAATCATTAAATGCATGAAAAATAGCAAATGAAGTCAGAAATGGTTGAAAATTGATGATGTGGCTTTCAATGGTGCATATTGAATGCACAAAAAGTCTGGAGTTGAAATAAGTTTAAAAAATGGAATGTCTTTGTAACAGATGAGTTTTCGTTCGAAACCCTGATACTTCAGAAGAGATTGTCCACTTTGTCCATGAAGTGCGTCCAGTATGTTACCGTAACCCTCTCAAATTTTTAACACATGCTATGTGGGTGAAATGATGATACCATGACAACATTAAACCTTTTCAGAGTTCATTTGTAGTGCTTTTCAATTTCAGGGTCATTTAGCTCAAAAAATTCAGTAAATGCATGATAAATAACAAATGAAGTCAGAAATGGTTGAAAATTGATCATGTGGCTTTAAATGGAGCATACTGAATGTACACATAGTCTGCAGTTGAAATAAGTTTAAAAAATTTAAATGCCTTGTAACAGATGAGTTTTCGTCCGAAACCCTGATACTTCGAAAGAGATTGTCCATTTTGTACACGAAGTGCATCCAGTTTTTTTCATACCCATCTCAACTTTTTAGCACATGCTATGTGGGTGAAATGATGATACCATGCCAACTTTCAACCTTTTCAATGTTCATTTGTTGTGCTTTTCAATTTCTGGGTCACTTAGCTCAAAAAAATTAGTGAATGCCTGAAAAATAGCAAATGAAGTTAGAAATGGTTTTACATTTATGACGTTGCTTTGAATGGTGCGTACGGAACACACACAAAGTCTGCAGTTGAAATAACTTTAGAAAAGTGAAATGCCTTTTGTAACAGATGGGTTTTCGTCCGAAACCCTGATACTTCGAAAGAGATTGTCCATTAGGTACATGAGTGCGTCCAGTTTTTGCCGTAACCCTCTCAACTTTCTAGCACATGCTATGTGCGTGAAATGATGATACCATGCCAACTTTCAACCTTTTTAGAGTTCATTTGTAGTGCTTTTCATTTTTAGGGTCATTTAGCTCAAAAAATCAGTAAATACATGAAAAATAGCAAATGAAGTCAGAAATGGTTGAAAATTGATGATGTGGCTTTGAATGGTGCATACTGAACGCACAAAAAAGTCTGGAGTTGAAATAAGTTTTAGAAAAGGAAATGCCTTTGTAACAGACGAGTTTTCGTCTGAGACACTGATACTTCGAAAGAGATTCTCCATTTTGTACATGAAGCGCATCCAGTTTTTGATGTAACCCTCTCAAGATTTTGGAACACGCTATGTGGGTGAAATGATGATACCATGCCAACTTTCAACCTTTTGAGTGTTCATTTGTAGTGCTTTTCAATTTCAAGGTCATTTAGCACAAAAAATCATTAAATGCATGAAAAATGGCAAATGAAGTCAGAAATGGTTGAAAATTGATGATGTGGCTTTCAATGGTGCATATTGAATGCACAAAATGTCTGGAGTTGAAATAAGTTTAAAAAACTGAAATGTCTTCGTAACAGATGAGTTTTCGTTCGAAACCCTGATACTTCAGAAGAGATTGTCCACTTTGTCCATGAAGTGCATCCAGTTTGTTACCGTAACCCTCTCAACTTTTTAGCACATGCTATGTGGGTGAAATGATGATACCATGACAACTTTCAACCTTTTCAGAGTTCATTTGTAGTGCTTTTCAATTTCAGGGTCATTTAGCTCAAAAAATTCAGTAAATGCATGATAAATAACAAATGAAGTCAGAAATGGTTGAAAATTTATGACGTGGCTTTAAATGGAGCATACTGAATGTACACATACTCTGAAGTTGAAATAAGTTTAAAAAAATGAAATGCCTTTGTAACAGATGAGTTTTCGTCCGAAACCCTGATACTTCGAAAGAGATTGTCCATTTTGTACACGAAGTGCATCCAGTTTTTGTCGTAACCATCTCAACTTTTTAGCACATGCTATGTGGGTGAAATGATGATACCATGCCAACTTTCAACCTTTTCAATGTTCATTTGTTGTGCTTTTCAATTTCTGGGTCACTTAGCTCAAAAAAATTAGTGAATGCCTGAAAAATAGCAAATGAAGTTAGAAATGGTTTTACATTGATGACGTTGCTTTGAATGGTGCGTACAGAAGACACACAAAGTCTGCAGTTGAAATAACTTTAGAAAAGTGAAATGCCTTTTGTAACAGATGGGTTTTCGTCCGAAACCCTGATACTTCGAAAGAGATTGTCCATTTGGTACACGAGTGCATCCAGTTTTTGCCGTAACCCTCTCAACTTTCTAGCACATGCTATGTGCGTGAAATGATGATACCATGCCAACTTTCAACCTTTTCCGAGTTCATTTGTAGTGCTTTTCATTTTTAGGGTCATTTAGCTCAAAAAATCAGTAAATGCATGAAAAATAGCAAATGAAGTCAGAAATGGTTGAAAATTGATGATGTGGCTTTGAATGGTGCATACTGAACGCACAAAAAAGTCTGGAGTTGAAATAAGTTTTAGAAAAGGAAATGCCTTTGTAACAGACGAGTTTTCGTCTAAGACACTGATACTTCGAAAGAGATTCTCCATTTTGTACATGAAGTGCATCCAGTTTTTGATGTAACCCTCTCAAGATTTTGGAACACACTATGTGGGTGAAATGATGATACCATGCCAACTTTCAACCTTTTGAGTGTTCATTTGTAGTGCTTTTCAATTTCAGGGTCATTTAGAACAAAAAATCATTAAATGCATGAAAAATAGCAAATGAAGTCAGAAATGGTTGAAAATTGATGATGTGGCTTTCAATGGTGCATATTGAATGCACAAAATGTCTGGAGTTGAAATAAGTTTTAAAAACTGAAATGTCTTTATAACAGATGAGTTTTCGTTCGAAACCCTGATACTTCAGAAGAGATTGTCCACTTTGGCCATGAAGTGCATCCAGTTTGTTACCGTAACCCTCTCAACTTTTTAACACATGCTATGTGGGTGAAATGATGATACCATGACAACTTTCAACCTTTTCAGAGTTCATTTGTAGTGCTTTTCAATTTCAGGGTCATTTAGCTCAAAAAATTCAGTAAATGCATGATAAATAACAAATGAAGTCAGAAATGGTTGAAAATTTATGATGTGGCTTTAAATGGAGCATACTGAATGTACACATACTCTGAAGTTGAAATAAGTTTAAAAAAATGAAATGCCTTTGTAACAGATGAGTTTTCGTCCGAAACCCTGATACTTCGAAAGAGATTGTCCATTTTGTACACGAAGTGCATCCAGTTTTTGTCGTAACCATCTCAACTTTTTAGCACATGCTATGTGGGTGAAATGATGATACCATGCCAACTTTCAACCTTTTCAATGTTCATTTGTTGTGCTTTTCAATTTCTGGGTCACTTAGCTCAAAAAAATTAGTGAATGCCTGAAAAATAGCAAATGAAGTTAGAAATGGTTGAAAATTGATGATGTGGCTTTGAATTGTGCATACTGAACGCACAAAAAAGTCTGGAGTTGAAATAAGTTTTAGAAAAGGAAATGCCTTTGTAACAGACGAGTTTTCGTCTGAGACCCTGATACTACGAAAGAGATTGTATATTTTGTACACGAAGTGCATCCAATTTTTGATGTAACCCTCTCAAGATTTTGGAACATGCTATGTGGGTGAAATGATGATACCATGCCAACTTTCAACCTTTTCAGTGTTCATTTGTAGTGCTTTTCAATTTCAGGGTTATTTAGCACAAAAAATCATTAAATGCGTGAAAAATAGCAAATGAAGTCAGAAATGGTTGAAAATTGATGATGTGGCTTTCAATGGTGCATATTGAATGCACAAAAAGTCTGGAGTAGAAATAAGTTTAAAAAATGGAATGTCTTTGTAACAGATGAGTTTTCGTTCGAAACCCTGATACTTCAGAAGAGATTGTCCACTTTGTCCATGAAGTGCATCCAGTTTGTTACCGTAACCCTCTCAACTTTTTAAGACATGCTATGTGGGTGAAATGATGATACCATGACAACTTTCAACCTTTTCAGAGTTCATTTGTAGTGATTTTCAATTTCAGGGTCATTTAGCTCAAAAAATTCAGTAAATTCATGATAAATAACAAATGAAGTCAGAAATGGTTGAAAATTGATGATGTGGCTTTAAATGGAGCATACTGAATGTACATATAGTTTGAAGTTGAAATAAGTTTAAAAAAATGAAATGCCTTTGTAACAGATGAGTTTTCGTCCGAAACCCTGATACTTCGAAAGAGATTGTCCATTTTGTACACGAAGTGCATCCAATTTTTGTCGTAACCATCTCAACTTTTTAGCACATGCTATGTGGGTGAAATGATGATACCATGCCAATTTTCAACCTTTTCAATGTTCATTTGTTGTGCTTTTCAATTTCTGGGTCACTTAGCTCAAAAAAATTAGTGAATGCCTGAAAAATAGCAAATGAAGTTAGAAATGGTTTTACATTGATGACGTTGCTTTGAATGGTGCGTATGGAACACACACAAAGTCTGCAGTTGAAATAACTTTAGAAAAGTGAAATGCCTTTTGTAACAGATGGGTTTTCGTCTGAAACCCTGATACTTCGAAAGAGATTGTCCATTTGGTACACGAGTGCATCCAGTTTTTGCCGTAACCCTCTCAACTTTTTAGCACATGCTATGTGCGTGAAATGATGATACCATGCCAACTTTCAACCTTTTCAGAGTTCATTTGTAGTGCTTTTCATTTTTAGGGTCATTTAGCTCAAAAAATCAGTAAATCCATGAAAAATAGCAAATGAAGTCAGAAATGGTTGAAAATTGATGATGTGGCTTTGAATGGTGCATACTGAACGCACAAAAAAGTCTGGAGTTGAAATAAGTTTTAGAAAAGGAAATGCCTTTGTAACAGACGAGTTTTCGTCTGAGACACTGATACTTCGAAAGAGATTCTCCATTTTGTACATGAAGTGCATCCAGTTTTTGATGTAACCCTCTCAAGATTTTGGAACACGCTATGTGGGTGAAATGATGATACCATGCCAACTTTCAACCTTTTCAGTGTTCATTTGTAGTGCTTTTCAATTTCAAGGTCATTTAGCACAAAAAATCATTAAATGCATGAAAAATAGCAAATGAAGTCAGTAATGGTTGAAAATTGATGATGTGGCTTTCAATGGTGCATATTGAATGCACAAAATGTCTGGAGTTGAAATAAGTTTAAAAAACTGAAATGTCTTTATAACAGATGAGTTTTCGTTCGAAACCCTGATACTTCAGAAGAGATTGTCCACTTTGTCCATGAAGTGCATCCAGTTTGTTGCCGTAACCCTCTCAACTTTTTAACACATGCTATGTGGGTGAAATGATGATACCATGACAACTTTCAACCTTTTCAGAGTTCATTTGTAGTGCTTTTCAATTTCAGGGTCATTTAGCTCAAAAAATTCAGTAAATGCATGATAAATAACAAATGAAGTCAGAAATGGTTGAAAATTTATGATGTGGCTTTAAATGGAGCATACTGAATGTACACATACTCTGAAGTTGAAATAAGTTTAAAAAAATGAAATGCCTTTGTAACAGATGAGTTTTCGTCCGAAACCCTGATACTTCGAAAGAGATTGTCCATTTTGTACACGAAGTGCATCCAGTTTTTGTCGTAACCATCTCAACTTTTTAGCACATGCTATGTGGGTGAAATGATGATACCATGCCAACTTTCAACCTTTTCAATGTTCATTTGTTTTGCTTTTCAATTTCTGGGTCACTTAGCTCAAAAAAATTAGTGAATGCCTGAAAAATAGCAAATGAAGTTAGAAATGGTTTTACATTGATGACGTTGCTTTGAATGGTGCGTACGGAAGACACACAAAGTCTGCAGTTGAAATAACTTTAGAAAAGTGAAATGCCTTTTGTAACAGATGGGTTTTCGTCCGAAACCCTGATACTTCGAAAGAGATTGTCCATTTGGTACACGAGTGCATCCAGTTTTTGCCGTAACCCTCTCAACTTTCTAGCACATGCTATGTGCGTGAAATGATGATACCATGCCAACTTTCAACCTTTTCAGAGTTCATTTGTAGTGCTTTTCATTTTTAGGGTCATTTAGCTCAAAAAATCAGTAAATGCATGAAAAATAGCAAATGAAGTCAGAAATGGTTGAAAATTGATGATGTGGCTTTGAATGGTGCATACTGAACGCACAAAAAAGTCTGGAGTTGAAATAAGTTTTAGAAAAGGAAATGCCTTTGTAACAGACGAGTTTTCGTCTAAGACACTGATACTTCGAAAGAGATTCTCCATTTTGTACATGAAGTGCATCCAGTTTTTGATGTAACCCTCTCAAGATTTTGGAACACGCTATGTGGGTGAAATGATGATACCATGCCAACTTTCAACCTTTTGAGTGTTCATTTGTAGTGCTTTTCAATTTCAGGGTCATTTAGAACAAAAAATCATTAAATGCATGAAAAATAGCAAATGAAGTCAGAAATGGTTGAAAATTGATGATGTGGCTTTCAATGGTGCATATTGAATGCACAAAATGTCTGGAGTTGAAATAAGTTTAAAAAACTGAAATGTCTTTGTAACAGATGAGTTTTCGTTCGAAACCCTGATACTTCAGAAGAGATTGTCCATTTTATCCATGAAGTGCATCCAGTTTGTTACCGTAACCCTCTCAACTTTTTAGCACATGCTATGTGGGTGAAATGAAGATACCATGACAACTTTCAACCTTTTCAGAGTTCATTTGTAGTGCTTTTCAATTTCAGGGTCATTTAGCTCAAAAAATTCAGTAAATGCATGATAAATAACAAATGAAGTCAGAAATGGTTGAAAATTGATGACGTGGCTTTAAATGGAGCATACTGAATGCACACATAGTCTGAAGTTGAAATAAGTTTAATAAAATGAAATGCCTTTGTAACAGATGAATTTTCGTCCGAAACCCTGATACTTCGAAATAGATTGTCCATTTTGTACACGAAGTGCATCCAGTTTTTGTCGTAACCATCTCAACTTTTTAGCACATGCTATGTGGGTGAAATGATGATACCATTCCAACTTTCAACCTTTTCAATGTTCATTTGTTGTGCTTTTCAATTTCAGGGTCACTTAGCACAAAAAATTAGTGAATGCCTGAAAAATAGCAAATGATGTCAGAAATGGTTTTACATTGATGACGTTGCTTTGAAAGGTGCGTACGGAACACACACAAAGTCTGCAGTTGAAATAACTTTCGAAAAGTGAAATGCCTTTTGTAACAGATGAGTTTTTGTCCGAAACCCTGATACTTCGAAAGAGATTGTCCATTTGGTACACGAGTGCATCCAGTTTTTGCCGTAACCCACTCAGCTTTCTAGCACATGCTATGTGTGTGAAATGATGATACCATGACAACTTTCAACCTTTTCAGAGTTCATTTGTAGTGCTTTTCAATTTCAGGGTCATTTAGCTCAAAAAATTCAGTAAATTCATGATAAATAACAAATGAAGTCAGAAATGGTTGAAAATTGATGATGTGGCTTTAAATGGAGCATACTGAATGTACACATAGTCTGAAGTTGAAATAAGTTTAAAAAAATGAAATGCCTTTGTAACAGATGAGTTTTCGTCCGAAACCCTGATACTTCGAAAGAGATTGTCCATTTTGTACATGAAGTGCATCCAGTTTTTGTCGTAACCATCTCAACTTTTTAGCACATGCTATGTGGGTGAAATGATGATACCATGCCAACTTTCAACCTTTTCAATGTTCATTTGTTTTGCTTTTCAATTTCTGGGTCACTTAGCTCAAAAAAATTAGTGAATGGCTGAAAAATAGCAAATGAAGTTAGAAATGGTTTTACATTGATGACGTTGCTTTGAATGGTGCGTACGGAAGACACACAAAGTCTGCAGTTGAAATAACTTTAGAAAAGTGAAATGCCTTTTGTAACAGATGGGTTTTCGTCCGAAACCCTGATACTTCGAAAGAGATTGTCCATTTGGTACACGAGTGCATCCAGTTTTTGCCGTAACCCTCTCAACTTTCTAGCACATGCTATGTGCGTGAAATGATGATACCATGCCAACTTTCAACCTTTTCAGAGTTCATTTGTAGTGCTTTTCATTTTTAGGGTCATTTAGCTCAAAAAATCAGTAAATGCATGAAAAATAGCAAATGAAGTCAGAAATGGTTGAAAATTGATGATGTGGCTTTGAATGGTGCATACTGAACGCACAAAAAAGTCTGGAGTTGAAATAAGTTTTAGAAAAGGAAATGCCTTTGTAACAGACGAGTTTTCGTCTGAGACACTGATACTTCGAAAGAGATTCTCCATTTTGTACATGAAGTGCATCCAGTTTTTGATGTAACCCTCTCAAGATTTTGGAACACGCTATGTGGGTGAAATGATGATACCATGCCAACTTTCAACCTTTTGAGTGTTCATTTGTAGTGCTTTTCAATTTCAGGGTCATTTAGAACAAAAAATCATTAAATGCATGAAAAATAGCAAATGAAGTCAGAAATGGTTGAAAATTGATGATGTGGCTTTCAATGGTGCATATTGAATGCACAAAATGTCTGGAGTTGAAATAAGTTTAAAAAACTGAAATGTCTTTGTAACAGATGAGTTTTCGTTCGAAACCCTGATACTTCAGAAGAGATTGTCCATTTTATCCATGAAGTGCATCCAGTTTGTTACCGTAACCCTCTCAACTTTTTAGCACATGCTATGTGGGTGAAATGAAGATACCATGACAACTTTCAACCTTTTCAGAGTTCATTTGTAGTGCTTTTCAATTTCAGGGTCATTTAGCTCAAAAAATTCAGTAAATGCATGATAAATAACAAATGAAGTCAGAAATGGTTGAAAATTGATGACGTGGCTTTAAATGGAGCATACTGAATGCACACATAGTCTGAAGTTGAAATAAGTTTAATAAAATGAAATGCCTTTGTAACAGATAAGTTTTCGTCCGAAACCCTGATACTTCGAAATAGATTGTCCATTTTGTACACGAAGTGCATCCAGTTTTTGTCGTAACCATCTCAACTTTTTAGCACATGCTATGTGGGTGAAATGATGATACCATGCCAACTTTCAACCTTTTCAATGTTCATTTGTTGTGCTTTTCAATTTCAGGGTCACTTAGCACAAAAAAATTAGTGAATGCCTGAAAAATAGCAAATGAAGTCAGAAATGGTTTTACATTGATGACGTTGCTTTGAAAGGTGCGTACGGAACACACACAAAGTCTGCAGTTGAAATAACTTTCGAAAAGTGAAATGCCTTTTGTAACAGATGAGTTTTTGTCCGAAACCCTGATACTTCGAAAGAGATTGTCCATTTGGTACACGAGTGCATCCAGTTTTTGCCGTAACCCACTCAGCTTTCTAGCACATGCTATGTGTGTGAAATGATGATACCATGACAACTTTCAACCTTTTCAGAGTTCATTTGTAGTGCTTTTCAATTTCAGGGTCATTTAGCTCAAAAAATTCAGTAAATTCATGATAAATAACAAATGAAGTCAGAAATGGTTGAAAATTGATGATGTGGCTTTAAATGGAGCATACTGAATGTACACATAGTCTGAAGTTGAAATAAGTTTAAAAAAATGAAATGCCTTTGTAACAGATGAGTTTTCGTCCGAAACCCTGATACTTCGAAAGAGATTGTCCATTTTGTACATGAAGTGCATCCAGTTTTTGTCGTAACCATCTCAACTTTTTAGCACATGCTATGTGGGTGAAATGATGATACCATGCCAATTTTCAACCTTTTCAATGTTCATTTATTGTGCTTTTCAATTTCTGGGTCACTTAGCTAAAAAAAATTAGTGAATGCCTGAAAAATAGCAAATGAAGTTAGAAATGGTTTTACATTGATGACGTTGCTTTGAATGGTGCGTACGGAACACACACAAAGTCTGCAGTTGAAATAACTTTAGAAAAGTGAAATGCCTTTTGTAACAGATGGGTTTTCGTCCGAAACCCTGATACTTCGAAAGAGATTGTCCATTTGGTACACGAGTGCATCCAGTTTTTGCCGTAACCCTCTCAACTTTTTAGCACATGCTATGTGCGTGAAATGATGATACCATGCCAACTTTCAACCTTTTCAGAGTTCATTTGTAGTGCTTTTCATTTTTAGGGTCATTTAGCTCAAAAAATCAGTAAATGCATGAAAAAAAGCAAATGAAGTCAGAAATGGTTGAAAATTGATGATGTGGCTTTGAATGGTGCATACTGAACACACAAAAAAGTCTGGAGTTGAAATAAGTTTTAGAAAAGGAAATGCCTTTGTAACAGACGAGTTTTCGTCTGAGACACTGATACTTCGAAAGAGATTCTTCATTTTGTACATGAAGTGCATCTAGTTTTTGATGTAACCCTCTCAAGATTTTGGAACACGCTATGTGGGTGAAATGATGATACCATGCCAACTTTCAACCTTTTCAGTGTTCATTTGTAGTGCTTTTCAATTTCAGGGTCATTTAGCACAAAAAATCATTAAATGCATGAAAAATAGCAAATGAAGTCAGTAATGGTTGAAAATTGATGATGTGGCTTTCAATGGTGCATATTGAATGCACAAAATGTCTGGAGTTGAAATAAGTTTAAAAAACTGAAATGTCTTTATAACAGATGAGTTTTCGTTCGAAACCCTGATACTTCAGAAGAGATTGTCCACTTTGTCCATGAAGTGCATCCAGTTTGTTACCGTAACCCTCTCAACTTTTTAACACATGCTATGTGGGTGAAATGATGATACCATGACAACTTTCAACCTTTTCAGAGTTCATTTGTAGTGCTTTTCAATTTCAGGGTCATTTAGCTCAAAAAATTCAGTAAATGCATGATAAATAACAAATGAATTCAGAAATGGTTGAAAATTTATGATGTGGCTTTAAATGGAGCATACTAAATGTACACATACTCTGAAGTTGAAATAAGTTTAAAAAAATGAAACGCATTTGTAACAGATGAGTTTTCGTCCGAAACCCTGATACTTCGAAAGAGATTGTCCATTTTCTACACGAAGTGCATCCAGTTTTTGTCGTAACCATCTCAACTTTTTACCACATGCTATGTGGGTGAAATGATGATACCATGCCAACTTTCAACCTTTTCAATGTTCATTTGTTGTGCTTTTCAATTTCTGGGTCACTTAGCTCAAAAAAATTAGTGAATGCCTGAAAAATAGCAAATGAAGTTAGAAATGGTTTTACATTGATGACGTTGCTTTGAATGGTGCGTACGGAAGACACACAAAGTGTGCAGTTGAAATAACTTTAGAAAAGTGAAATGCCTTTTGTAACAGATGGGTTTTCATCCGAAACCCTGATACTTCGAAAGAGATTGTCCATTTGGTACACGAGTGCATCCAGTTTTTGCCGTAACCCTCTCAACTTTCTAGCACATGCTATGTGCGTGAAATGATGATACCTTGCCAACTTTCAACCTTTTCAGAGTTCATTTGTAGTGCTTTTCATTTTTAGGGTCATTTAGCTCAAAAAATCAGTAAATGCATGAAAAATAGCAAATGAAGTCAGAAATGGTTGAAAATTGATGATGTGGCTTTGAATGGTGCATACTGAACGCACAAAAAAGTCTGGAGTTGAAATAAGTTTTAGAAAAGGAAATGCCTTTGTAACAGACGAGTTTTCGTCTAAGACACTTTTACTTCGAAAGAGATTCTCCATTTTGTACATGAAGTGCATCCAGTTTTTGATGTAACCCTCTCAAGATTTTGGAACACGCTATGTGGGTGAAATGATGATACCATGCCAACTTTCAACCTTTTGAGTGTTCATTTGTAGTGCTTTTCAATTTCAGGGTCATTTAGAACAAAAAATCATTAAATGCATGAAAAATAGCAAATGAAGTCAGAAATGGTTGAAAATTGATGATGTGGCTTTCAATGGTGCATATTGAATGCACAAAATGTCTGGAGTTGAAATAAGTTTAAAAAACTGAAATGTCTTTGTAACAGATGAGTTTTCGTTCGAAACCCTGATACTTCAGAAGAGATTGTCCATTTTGTCCATGAAGTGCATCCAGTTTGTTACCGTAACCCTCTCAACTTTTTAGCACATGCTATGTGGGTGAAATGATGATACCATGACAACTTTCAACCTTTTCAGAGTTCATTTGTAGTGCCTTTCAATTTCAGGGTCATTTAGCTCAAAAAATTCAGTAAATGCATGATAAATAACAAATGAAGTCAGAAATGGTTGAAAATTGATGACGTGGCTTTAAATGGAGCATACTGAATGCACACATAGTCTGAAGTTGAAATAAGTTTAATAAAATGAAATGCCTTTGTAACAGATGAATTTTCGTCCGAAACCCTGATACTTCGAAAGAGATTGTCCATTTTGTACACGAAGTGCATCCAGTTTTTGTCGTAACCATCTCAACTTTTTAGCACATGCTATGTGGGTGAAATGATGATACCATGCCAACTTTCAACCTTTTCAATGTTCATTTGTTGTGCTTTTCAATTTCAGGGTCACTTAGCTCAAAAAAATTAGTGAATGCCTGAAAAATAGCAAATGAAGTCAGAAATGGTTTTACATTGATGTCGTTGCTTTGAATGTTGCGTACGGAACACACACAAAGTCTGCAGTTGAAATAACTTTCGAAAAGTGAAATGCCTTTTGTAACAGATGAGTTTTTATCCGAAACCCTGATACTTTGAAAGAGATTGTCCATTTGGTACACTAGTGCATCCAGTTTTTGCCGTAACCCTCTCAACTTTCTAGCACATGCTATGTGCGTGAAATGATGATACCATGCCAACTTTCAACCTTTTCAAAGTTCATTTGTAGTGCTTTTCATTTTCAGGGTCATTTAGCTCAAAAAATCAGTAAATGCATGAAAAATAGCAAATGAAGTCAGAAATGGTTGAAAATTGATGATGTGGCTTTGAATGGTGCATACTGAACGCACAAAAAAGTCTGGAGTTGAAATAAGTTTTAGAAAAGGAAATGCCTTTGTAACAGACGAGTTTTCGTCTAAGACACTGATACTTCGAAAGAGATTCTCCATTTTGTACATGAAGTGCATCCAGTTTTTGATGTAACCCTCTCTAGATTTTGGAACACGCTATGTGGGTGAAATGATGATACCATGCCAACTTTCAACCTTTTGAGTGTTCATTTGTAGTGCTTTTCAATTTCAGGGTCATTTAGAACAAAAAATCATTAAATGCATGAAAAATAGCAAATGAAGTCAGAAATGGTTGAAAATTGATGATGTGGCTTTCAATGGTGCATATTGAATGCAAAAAATGTCTGGAGTTGAAATAAGTTTAAAAAACTGAAATGTCTTTGTAACAGATGAGTTTTCGTTCGAAACCCTGATACTTCGGAAGAGATTGTCCGTTTTGTCCATGAAGTGCATCCAGTTTGTTACCGTAACCCTCTCAACTTTTTAGCACATGCTATGTGGGTGAAATGATGATACCATGACAACTTTCAACCTTTTCAGAGTTCATTTGTAGTGCTTTTCAATTTCAGGGTCATTTAGCTCAAAAAATTCAGTAAATGCATGAGAAAGAACAAATGAAGTTAGAAATGGTTGAAAATTGATGACGTGGCTTTAAATGGAACATACTGAATGCACACATAGTCTGAAGTAGAAATAAGTTTAATAAAATGAAATGCCTTTGTAACAGATGAATTTTTGTCTGAAACCCTGATACTTCGAAAGAGATTGTCCATTTTGTACACGAAGTGCATCCAGTTTTTGTCGTAACCATCTCAACTTTTTAGCACATGCTATGTGGGTGAAATGATGATACCATGCCAACTTTCAACCTTTTCAATGTTCATTTGTTGTGCTTTTCAATTTCAGGGTCACTTAGCTCAAAAAAATTAGTGAATGCCTGAAAAATAACAAATGAAGTCAGAAATGGTTGAAAATTGATGACGTGGCTTTAAATGGAGCATACGGAACACACACAAAGTCTGCAGTTGAAATAACTTTCGAAAAGTGAAATGCCTTTTGTAACAGATGAGTTTTTGTCCGAAACCCTGATACTTCGAAAGAGATTGTCCATTTGGTACACTAGTGCATCCAGTTTTTGCCGTAACCCTCTCAACTTTCTAGCACATGCTATGTGCGTGAAATGATGATACCATGCCAACTTTCAACCTTTTCAAAGTTCATTTGTAGTGCTTTTCATTTTCAGGGTCATTTAGCTCAAAAAATCAGAAAATGCATGAAAAATAGCAAATGAAGTCAGAAATGGTTGAAAATTGATGATGTCGCTTTGAATGGTGCATACTGAACGCACAAAAAAGTCTGGAGTGGAAATAAGTTTTAGAAAAGGAAATGCCTTTGTAACAGACGAGTTTTCGTCTGAGACCCTGATACTTCGAAAGAGATTGTCCATTTTGTACACGAAGTGCATCCAATTTTTGATGTAACCCTCTCAAGATTTTGGAACATGCTATGTGGGTGAAATGATGATACCATGCCAACTTTCAACTTTTTCAGTGTTCATTTGTAGTGCTTTTCAATTTCAAGGTCATTTAGCACAAAAAATCATTAAATGCATGAAAAATAGCAAATGAAGTCAGAAATGGTTGAAAATTGATGATGTGGCTTTCAATGGTGCATATTGAATGCACAAAAAGTCTGGAGTTGAAATAAGTTTAAAAAAAATGAAATGTCTTTGTAACAGATGAGTTTTCGTTCGAAACCCTGATACTTCGGAAGAGATTGTCCGCTTTGTCCATGAAGTGCATCCAGTTTGTTACAGTAACCCTCTCAACTTTTTAGCACATGCTATGTTGGTGAAATGATGATAGCATGACAACTTTCAACCTTTTCAGAGTTCATTTGTAGTGCTTTTCAATTTCAGGGTCATTTAGCTCAAAAAAATCATTAAATGCATGAGAAATAACAAATGAAGTTAGAAATGGTTGAAAATTGATGACGTGGCTTTAAATGGAGCATACTGAATGCACACATAGTCTGAAGTAGAAATAAGTTTAAAAAAATGAAATGCCTTTGTAACAGATGAGTTTTCGTCCGAAACCCTGATACTTCGAAAGAGATTGTCCATTTTGTACACGAAGTGCATCCAGTTTTTGCCATAACCATCTCAACTTTTTAGCACATGCTATGTGGGTGAAATGATGATACCATGCCAACTGTCAACCTTTTCAATTATTCATTTGTTGTGCTTTTCAATTTCTGGGTCACTTAGCTCAAAAACATTAGTGAATGCTTGAAAAATAGCTAATGAAGTCAGAAATGGATTTACATTGATGACGTTGCTTTGAATGGTGAGTACGGAACGCACGCAAAGTCTGCAGTTGAAATAACATTAGAAAAGTGAAATGCCTTTTGTAACAGATGAATTTTCGTCCGAAACCCTGATACTTCGAAAGAGATTGTCCATTTGGTACACGAGTGCATCCAGTTTTTGCCGTAACCCTCTCAACTTTCTAGCACATGCTATGTGCGTGAAATGATGATACCATGAGAACTTTCAACCTTTTGAGAGTTCATTTGTAGTGCTTTTCATTTTCAGGGTCATTTAGCTCAAAAAAATCAGTAAATGCATGAAAAATAGCAAATGAAGTCAGAAAAGGTTGAAAATTGATGACGTGGCTTTGAATGGTGCATACTGAACGCACAAAAAATTCTGGAGTGGAAATAAGTTTTAGAAAAGGAAATGCCTTTGTAACAGACGAGTTTTCGTCTGAGACCCTGATACTTCGAAAGAGATTCTCCATTTTGTACACGAAATGCATCCAGTTTTTGATGTAACCCTCTCAAGATTTTGGAACATGCTATGTGGGTGAAATGATGATACCATGCCAACTTTCAACCTTTTCAGTGTTTATTTGTAGTTCTTTTCAATTTCAGGGTCATTTAGCACAAAAAATCATTAAATGCATGAAAAATAGCAAATGAAGTCAGAAATGGTTGAAAATTGATGACGTGGCTTTCAATGGTGCATATTGAATGCACAAAAAGTCTGGAATAGAAATAAGTTTATAAAAATGAAATGTCTTTGTAACAGATGAGTTTTCGTTTGAAACCCTGATACTTCGGAAGAGATTGTCCGCTTTGTCCATGAAGTGCATCCAGTTTGTTACAGTAACCCTCTCAACTTTTTAGCACATGCTATGTTGGTGAAATGATGATAGCATGACAACTTTCAACCTTTTCAGAGTTCATTTGTAGTGCTTTTCAATTTCAGGGTCATTTAGCTCAAAAAATTCAGTAAATGCATGAGAAATAACAAATGAAGTCAGAAATGGTTGAAAATTGATCACGTCGCTTTAAATAGAGCATACTGAATGCACACATAGTCTGAAGTAGAAATAAGTTTAAAAAAATGAAATGCCTTTGTAACAGATGAGTTTTCGTCCGAAACCCTGATACTTCGAAAGAGATTGTCCATTTTGTACACGAAGTGCATCCAGTTTTTGCCATAACCATCTCAACTTTTTAGCACATGCTATGTGGGTGAAATGATGATACCATGCCAACTTTCAACCTTTTCAAAATTCATTTGTTGTGCTTTTCAATTTCAGGGTCACTTAGCTCAAAAAAATTAGTGAATGCCTGAAAAATAGCAAATGAAGTTAGAAATGGTTGTACATTGATGACATTGCTTTGAATGGTGCGCACGGAACACACACAATGTCTGTAGTTGAAATAACTTTACAAAAGTGAAATTCCTTTTGTAACAGATGAGTTTTTGTTCGAAACCTTGATACTTCGAAAGAGATTGTCCATTTGGTACACGAGTGCATCCAGTTTTTGCCGTAACCCTCTCAACTTTCTAGCACATGCTATGTGCGTGAAATGATGATACCATGCCAACTTTCAACCTTTTCAGAGTTCATTTGTAGTGCTTTTCATTTTCAGGGTCATTTAGCTCAAAAAATCAGTAAATGCATGAAAAATAGCAAATGAAGTCAGAAATGGTTGAAAATTGATGATTTGGCTTTGAATGGTGCATACTGAACGCACAAAAAAATTTGGAGTTGAAATAAGTTTTAGAAAAGGAAATGCCTTTGTAACATACGAGTTTTCGTCTGAGACCCTGATACTTCAAAAGAGATTGTCCATTTTGTACACGAAGTGCATCCAGTTTTTGACGTAACCCTCTCAAGATTTTGGCACATGCTATGTGGGTGAAATGATGATACCATGCCAACTTTCAACCTTTTCAGTGTTCATTTGTAGTGCTTTTCAATTTCAGGGTCATTTAGCACAAAAAATCATTAAATGCATGAAAAATAGCTAATGAAGTCTGAAATGGTTAAAAACTAATGACGTGGCTTTGAATGGTGCATACTGAATGCACAAAAAGTCTGGAGTTGAAATAAATTTAAAAAATGAATTGCCTTTGTAACAGAGGAGTTTTCGTCCAAACCCTGATACTTCGTGATATTCATTGTTGGTTAAATGCTTGCATGGTATCATTGTTGATATCTTCTTGCATGATATTTATTGTTGATGCTAGTGGTCATGCTAGGTTTCTATGAGTAGTGTTGTACTGGTGATATTTATGCACGTCATTATGCCATGCTTAGTTGGATATGATTCATTGTTGATATGGTCGATAGTTATGTTGTACCCTCATTCTGATGTTGATATCATGCTCGTGCATTGTAATTGCATCATGTTATTTTATCATGGCTCAGCATATTTGCATTCAAGTTTAACCGGATTAAATTGAAGTTGAACAACTGTTGGCTGAGTCATGGTGCCACCATATCGAGCTGACCAGTGCAACCACACTTACCTATATGGGAAGGTCCTAACTGGGTCTATTGTTGTGCCTCCAGCCGGTGCCTCCAACAAGGGAAGGTTATGGGCGCGCGCTACCCTGATCAGGTAAGCGAACATAAGCCTTGTGTGCCCGTTGTTGTTGATATGTGCACATGTCACCGTTTGGGACCGTTTATTGTTTTGTCCACGACGGTTGTCGTTGGTGTCTTTGGTAGACACGGGGCCACCCAGGACTAGCCCAGTGGGGAGGGAGTCGGAGTGGTCGGAGAGTGTCATGGCAGTAGGACGGTTTTGTCGGAACGCCGTTGGTCCACCCGAATGGGAGCGAGAGGCCATGGGTTCCGTGGTGTGGGTATAGTGTGCTAACCTCTGCAGAGTGTGTGTTAAATCTATCGATAGCCGTGCCCGCGGATAAGGGCCCAATTCATTGCCGGTCACTCTATGGGTCAACAGTAATAATGATAATAACATGCTTAATAACAACCCCGGTTCGATGATAAGATAAGTTGGTTATGTGATCGGTGAATGATCACCGTTTGGTTATGAGGGAACCCGTTGAACCAACAGTGGTTCCGTTCGTGATCCGTGAGTGATCACCGTGGTATCGAGGATATCGAGTTGTTGGATATTCATGATGTTGTGCGAGAATGGTGGGTAAAGATCAAGCTCCTTGTGGTCACTTAATGATTACTGCAGTATTGTTTATACCAAGTTTGATTTGATCCTGAGATGGTCGTGTGATGTCCGAAGTTGGTAAGTGATGCATGTGATGGTTATGAGGAAAACCGAGAAGAATAAGTGGTGCATGTAGTGTCATCATGTTGCATGCTAGTATTGTCAGATTCATATGTTCATGCCATGCTCATATTGTTCTAGCTGTACCAGGTTCATGTTGTTCATGCCATGTTGTTATGATGATATCATGTTAATCCTTGCTTAATCTGTAATTGCCATGCTGTTGTTTGTCTTGAATGCTTCTGGATTATCGTGATCTTGCAAGTACATTCAATGTACTGACCTGGCGTGTCATGCCAATTTGCAGGTTATGCCGGATTTGAATGCTTGTTTGTCGTGGATTCTTTGTTTGCGAGCTAGGATAAGCATTCCCGCAAGAGTCCCTGCAGAGTGGAGTTCACCTCCGTCGTCGTTGTTCCGCTGCTAGATTTATTCCGCTGCTTCGAGTTGTATGTTGCTTGCATAGAGCAACAGTGGCAGGCGTAGTGTCGCCATGCCGATGTAACCCTTGTACCCAAATAGATTGTAACAAAGAGCTGGTTTGTTCTATGCTGAGCGGTGCCGTATTCCAGAAGACTTCATCTCGATCTCTGGGCTGGAATACAGGGCGTTCCGGTTTTCTCTGAGCCGGGGTGCCACAGGCTTGGTATCCGAGCAGGTCTGGCTGTAGGATGCCCTAGACCGCGCGAACGTTAGAATGCAGTGGTATAGACCCCAGTTGGTTCGTTGCACTTGATTGCTGCATTTGTTTGTCGTATAACATGCATATAGATTATTATTTTGTCACTAACGGTAAATCTTGTGAGTCTAGGTGTCGTTGTTTTCGATCCACCGCCTGCACCCTCCTTCCTAGCATGTCTGCTCTTTGGTGTTCGGCATCATCTCTATCCCAGCAGGGTGATGCCCTGGTACCCAGTGTTCCAGACACAATTTGCAGGAGCAATGTTCAGGTATGGCGTCGATATTTTTCCGCCACCCACCAATATTATTTCGGTGATAAACTTGACTCTATCCCGAATCATGCCATCCATCTCGTCCCTCTAGCAGCCCTTACTGATCTTGGTTATCAGAAAAGGGCAATGCCAGCAAGCCTTGCTTTTCCACCACTGCCCTACCCAGTCATTCTATTCTTTGGACGTGTACGAATTCCTTTCGTACGCTTGATGACGATGTGGTCGTGACTTTTGTGTCTTGCTACTTGATCGTCAAGTCCGTCCTCACCTGTGTATCCAGCCAGCTCCAGCCGGTGTTCAGCCAGTGCTTGGTGTAGCTTCGATTACGCCAACTCCTTCCACACATGGATACAATTTTCGTGCACACCGCCAAACATATTAGACCGTAATACCGGAGTTTCCACAAGATTTGTGTGCTTAGGTGTGCATACATATTATGGTGTGAATAGAAGTAATATGTGATGATTGCTTGATTAATTATATTAGTAGTTTGCTTGTGTGCTTTTGTTTTAGTCGTTTCTTTTGTTCCTTTCTTTGGGCCTTCGGTGTTACAAATTTTCCCCTATTAAAGTTGCTCGTCAGCCGACACCGGACCCGAAGAGTCAGCAAGGAATGCATATAGTTGGAACTCAGCTAAAAGGAAAGAAATTATCAGCAGACTGCAGTAAATTTGGGAATATCTCGTGTGAATGCCAAAGAAATCCTGGATGGACCGTCAATATCAAGTTTGCATTGGCGTGCACTCCTCACAACAAAATGATTAAATCAGCAAGAAGATAAATTGTGTGCAAGGTTGACAGAATATTATCAAAGGTATGGCTCAGATACAAGTTTAATTTTTCGTTGAAGATGATTTTGAAACACAATATGCCAGGAAGCAAGCAAATATATGGCATATACTCATAAAGGAGGATAGTCCTGCAAAACTCCGTTTCATACAAGAAATCAATAACAAAAATATTAAGATGGTTATATATGTGGAAATAGGTCCGCATATCACAATAAGAAGCTTCTGGTGTAAGCAACCCAATCTTCCCTCGCAAGATACCAGAGAAGCTTCCAAGGCAAGATTCATCTATCTTCCTCAGTACGATGCATGCATGACTTTTCACGCAAGGTACTCTGTCTTCTTCAGTAAGCAACCGCAAAAGTTTCCGGCAGAAGGTACTGAGTCTTTCCCTAGCAAAGTCTTTAAGGGGGTAAGCTTTTAAAGCACGATATGTAGTCTTCTTCGGCAAGCTGTCCGAGGAAAGTTTCGATCACAAGCCATCCAATCTTCCTCAATAAGCCATTGGCACAAGGTACTACGCTGTGAATTGACAGCATATGGTAGTGAATCCCAAGAATCAGATCCGCAACATTTTGGTCAGAAGCAAGAATTAGTCAGAGCACACGTCTGTCTCGGGAATCAGATTCTCATATATGCGGTAAGCATACCACCAAGATCATAAAAGTCACTTAGATGAGGATCTGACAACCACGTAAGGATGGTTAAGGGAAGAAAGCCAGTGTACATCGCAGTGTGACAAAGGATTATGAGGATTGAGGACATCAATGAGCTCAGTACAAGTACCGGTGAACCTGGAAAATGATCCTGATGAGCCCTTGTCCCCTTTTTCTCCAATGACGGCACCACGCCTGTGATTTGAACTATTTTTAGATATCCGGGGTGGATGCCGATTTTTATTTCTCTCTTCAACAACTGTCATGAGTTCTGAGCTGCTTTTCGGCCATCTCGTACAGCTGTTGAGTTTCTTTTTGTGACCGTAGCCCTATAGCTGCTTTTTTGCTATTTTAGGGAGCTGCCACCTTCTTCTTATCGACCCGGTCTCATGCTTTGAGCTGCTTTTCGGCCGTCCTGAGCTGTGGTTGAGTTATTTTAGTAATGTCCCAGATCTGAGTTGTATAGACCATTCTGGTGGCTACTGATTTATTTGCCGATTTCTTGTAAGGGTTCGGATGATAATTTCCCAATGATCAGAACTTGAGGGGTGTTGAATCCGCCATTTAATGGGGTACTATGTCAGAAAAATGAGGATAAGCTACGATTGCCAAAAAATTGCACCGACAGTACCTATGGTCATACGAACAAGCAATATTGCCTAGCTCTTTCAGCCAAGGATCTAGACCAAGAAAACAATAATGAAGGAGCAAGACCAGTGATGTAGGTATGAAAATTGTTGCACGACCCCCAGGCTCCTGATACCCCGGACAGTCTAAGTCAGTATTGATCCACATGGATAAGCCTACAACATGAGTAATCGGTATGTGGAATAACAATCTCAAAGCATGACTCCTCACTTATGTGAATCATCATGGATAGCCTGTCGTAAACAAAATTTTTTTGTCAGAACCACTGTCAGTCAAGTCTGCAGATATTATCATACAGGTCAAACCTTTATGCTGGCCACAACAGGACACAATCAAATATTTGGTACGGATCCGATACTCAAGATAGTGGAACCAGTTAAGATGATTCAGAAACTTCTACAATGAGTCAGAATCTGTCAGCAAATGGTTATGCTTCAACTCACTGTTTAGAAACCAAAGGACCTGCCTTTAGCGAAGAAACCCAATGCAAGGAGTCAAAGCTTGATTTTTCATCAGAAAAATCTGATCATCATTACATGAAAGGTTTTTAGTGCCAGGTGGCACACCCAGCGGAAATCACTCTCGGATTTGCGAGCCAGTCATATATTTCAGTCATGGTAACAAATCACACTCAGCTAGTCAGCAGATCTAAAAAGAAATTGGAGCCTATATAGGCATGAGCAAGACAGGTAAGATCTGTCAGAATGTGGATACAGTAAGGCAAACCACCCAGAGCCAGTCTGATAAAATTTGGTGGGAACAACAATAAAGGAAAAAGGATACCCGAGCTAGATACGGTTTCCTTAAGTCAGAATATTCATACTTGTTCCCTGATCAACCAAATCTCGAGGATGAGATTTCTTTAAGGGGGTAAGGTTTGTGACAGCCTAATTTTTGGCCCTTTCTTTTTCTTTTGTTGCTCAGAGGTTTTTGCCCGAGTTTTCTTTTTCCGTGGCTTTGTGGTCTCGAAACTAAAAAAGATAACCTCTTCTTTGCTTCCAGAGTGGCTTGTCATCACCCAAATCCATCCCTAGACCCTGCCATTTTCATCCTAGCCCAAATCCCAATATTGTTTTTATTGGGAATATTCCTTTTCTATTAAAGGAATAACTCAAATTTCCCTAGGTTGTGACGCAACCTATATTTTCATCACTCCTAAAATTCCCAAATAATTCTCATAAATTTTTTGGGTCATATCTTGATCAAATATGGCAAAACTTTCCATTGCCATGTTCAAAAATAATCCTCCAATAATTAATTTCCTATTCTGCCCTAAATGGCACATTGTGAAGAAAGTGCCATTTTTGTTTGCCCAATTGACCTGAAACTCCTTGGACACCTTTTCATATCCATATCATTGCGACATGCCAAAATGCAACCTCATTTGCCTAGTAATTATTTAATTATGATTTTCCAAAGTTTTTGTCCAGAAAGAAACTTTGTGAAGGAGGTACAAGCTACACATATCCAAATGAGTTGGCATTCTGCATGATCCTTCATATCATCATATTATAGCCCTCAACCAAAGTTGAGCTCATTTCATGTCTCCATGTGAGCTCATCTTCAATTCTTAGATTTGGCCCAAAATTTTAGTTTGTGAATCAAGCATACTATATCTTGCTCCATTATGACTGCAAATTTTTATAGGCCTTCTAGTATCCTTATAACCTCCCTCCACAAAGTTTTGGCCATTTGCCCTTTGGAATTTTTCCAAGTTTCTAGTCAGAATAAATCTTTCTAAAGCAAGTGCTATTTTGGTTCATCCAAATGGCATGAAACTCCTTGGGCATCTTAATATCTTTAAATAATTGGGCCATTCCCAAATTCAACTCAATACCAATTGATATGTGAGTGCCACTTCATGTTTTGTATTTCGGTCCAGTCTGGTGGTTTCTACAGCAACCACTAGCTAAACTCCTCTTCTTGAGCTTAAACTTTGCCATCTTAGTCACCTTAGAGTGTGATCATTGTCAGACAAAATATTTACCACGTTACCAAGCTGGAGTAACCACAGCAAGTTACAAACACCTTCCTGTTGATTTACTTTGGAGCTAAGTGCAAATCTCTTCTTTTCCCCAAGACAGATTTCTTTCCTCATTTTGACTAAGGGCACGACAGTCTATCTACTGGACATGGTCGTCCTGGCCAGAATGCGCCATTTGCACCAGTGCCCGTGGTGATCACGCTGGCGTCACGCACATTGCATGCTCTGGCTAGTTCTTGCCCCTGTGCTTGTCTCCTCTCTCCTCGTCTTGACGTCTATTCATGTCCTGGAGCTCCCCCGTGATGCCCTGCGTCTCTCTGCATCGATGCCTCGTCATGGTTCACCATAAATGAGCCGCAAATGCCATGCCCGTGTGATGCCCAGCCACTGACCTCCACTAGAGCATTGCTCAAGCTCGCTAGTGATGCTCTAGAGCCTTCCCCTCGGCTATATAAGCGTGCCCGATGTCCTCCCGCAGCTCCCAAGCCCCTCATTTGTCTCCCTAGCCCAGCGGAGTCCTCGGCCCCCTCCTCATTTCGCCGGAGTTTGCCTCGGCCACCACGGTTCCTCCTTGGTTCCGGCGAGCTCGAGCCTCCGCTCCTCCTCTAGTGTTGTCCACGATCTCCCCCACCTCATCACGGTTCACCCCACCCCCTTTCCCCCTCGTCGGAGTTCTCGCAGCACCGTCAACCTCCACCCCCTGAAGCTTCCTGTCCTCCTCATGGCGCCGCCCCTCCCCTCCGTTCCACCCCTCCCCGGTGACCCCTTTGCCTTTGGATGGGTTCGCCAGGCTGCCACGCATCTGCCGGTGGCCTCGCCTCGGCCAATGGTGGCCGGAGCCGGCCGAACCACCACCGCCCCGCCGCCTCTGTTCCTCTCCATCGCCACCCTGCGCCGTTGTTCCAGGCCTCCCCGCAGTCGCTCTTCACCTGGACGGGTGCGCTTGGCCCCGCCACACCCGTCGGTGGCCTCGCCCTAGCCAGAGTCGGCCGGAGCCGGCTGCCCCAGCGCCGCCCCCTCCCCTGCTCTACTCTCTGTTCACAAGCGAACAGGAGCGAGGAGAGGAGGAAGATGATGATTTGCCTAGCCCCTCCCCTGACCGCGTGGGGCCCGCCTGTAAGTGGCCCAAGGCCCAGGTCCACGTGGATAAGTGGAAGCGTATTTCTCATTTTGCGCCTCTGCCTTATCCACTTAGGGACCTGTTTGCTGAAGAAATTTTCACAGATTGGTCCCTGATCTTCTACACCTCACTACTTTCTGCTCGTAACTCCAAATGAGGTGAATCCAAAGCCCACTTCTTCGTTTCGTCGAGCCCGTTCTGTTGGTTTCATTTTCACTATGGTTTGACAGTGAAAATGACATTTTTGTCCTTGCACGTAAACAACCCCTCAGAAAGAGAACTGTTTCCGGCAAATCTTTCCGCAGCTTCACCGCACTTCTCCCCGGTGCCTTCTTCATCCCTAGGCAAGCCACAATACCCACTTGCATGATAGTCATGCAGTAGCCATGGTTTTCAACTTGAATATTTATTAAATGTTTGCTTGTTGAAAAGATGGTTATCGTTGTTCCGGTGATGCTTAAGTTGCATGTTCACTTTTGTGCTATGTGTTCTTGTACTCTGTTATCATGTTCTACCTGCTAGTATTTTCTTTCATATGTTTATGCTTGCTAGTAGTACATGTTGATGTTAGTGATGGCCTTCGGTACATGACTGTCGTCTGTCCTGAGTGTCGTTGTTATGCATGTTCCATTGCATTCAGTTGGTTAAATGCTTGCATGGTAGCATTGTTGATATCCTCTTGCATGATATTTATTGTTGATGCTAGTGGTCATGGTAGGTTTCTATGAGTAGTGTTGTACTGGTGATATTCATGCACGTCATTATGCCATGCTCAGTTGGATATGATTCATTGTTGATATGGTCGATAGTTATGTTGTACCCTCATGCTGATGTTGATATCATGCTCGTGCATTGTAATTGCATCATGTTATTTTATCATGGCTCAGCATATTTGCATTCAAGTTTAACCGGATTAAATAGAACTTGAACAACTGTTGGCTGAGTCATGGTGCCACCATATCGAGCTGACCAGTGCAACCACGCTTACCTTTATGGGAAGATCATAATTGGGTCTATTGTTGTGCCTCTCACCGGTGCCACCAACAAGGGAAGGTTATGGGCGCGCGCTACCCTGATCAGGTAGGCGGACATAAGCCTTGTGTGCCCATTGTTGTTGATATGTGCACATCTCCCCGTTTGGGACCGTTTATTGTTTTGGCCACGACGGTGGTCGTTGGTGTCTTTGGTAGATACGGGGCCACCCAGGACTAACCCAGTGGGGAGTGAGTCGGAGTGGCCGGGAGAGTGTCATGGCAGTAGGACAGTTTTGTCGGAATGCCATTGGTCCACCCGAATGGGAGCGAGAGGCCATGGGTTCCGTGGTGTGGGTACAGTGTGCTAACCTCTGCAGAGTGTGTGTTAAATCTATCGATAGCCATGCCCGCGGATAAGGGCCCAGTTCGTTGCCGGTCACACTATGGGTCAATAGTAATAATGATAATAATGTGCTTAATAACAACCTCGGTTCAATGATGAGATAAGTTGGTTATGTGATCCGTGAATGATCACCGTTTGGTTACCAGGTAACCAGTTGAACCAAGAGTGGTTCCGCTCATGATCCGTGAGTGATCACCGTGGTATCGAGCATACCGAGTTGTTGGATATTCGTGATGTTGTGCGAGAATCGTGGGTAAAGATTAAGCTCCTTGTGGTCATTTAATGATTACTACAGTATTGTTTATACCAAGCTTGATTTGGTCCTGAGATGATCATGTGATGTCCGAGGTTGGTAAGTGATGCATGTGATGGTTATGAGGTAAACCGAGCAGAATAAGTGGTGCATGTAGTGTCATCACGTTGCATGCTAGTATCGTCAGATTCATATGTTCATGCCATGCTCATACTGTTCTAACTGTACGAGGTTCATGTTGTTCATGCCATGTTGTTGTGATGATATCATGTTAATCCCTGCTTAACCTGTAATTGCCATGCTGTTGTTTGTCTTGAATGCTTCTGGATTATTGTGAGCTTGCAAGTACATTCAATGTACTGACCTGGCGTGTTATGCCAGTTTGCAGGTTATGCCTAATTTGAATGCTTGTTTGTCGTGGATTCTTTGTTTGCGAGCTAGGATAAGCATTCCAACCAGAGTCCCTGCAGAGTGGAGTTCACCACCATCGAAGTTGTTCCGCTGCTAGAGTTATTCCGCTGCTTCGAGTTCTATGTTGCTTGCATAGAGCAATAGTGGCAGGCGTAGTGTCGCCGTGCCAATGTAACCCTTGTACCCAAATAGATTGTAATAAATAACAGGTTTGTTCTATGCTGAGCGGTGCCGTATTCCAGAAGACTTCATCTCGATCTCTAGGCTGGAATACGGGGCATTCCTGTTTTCTTTGAGCCGGGGTGCCACAACAAAGGACCTTCAAATCACTTCCATAGTCAAGTTCCCACATATCCTCTATGTAACCATAATATGTGTCCTTTCCCCTATTATTTGATGCATCAAAGCGGACACCACTGTTTTGGTTGGTGCTCTTTTTATCTTGGACGATCGTGTAAAATGTATTCCCATTTACCTCGTACCCTTTGAATGGCATTATATTTGAAGATGGTAACTAGAACAGCAAGTACAGGTCATCTTCAACAGCATCGTCATGCATAGCACGTGTCTGCAACCAACCGGCAAAAGTACTCGTTTGTTCACGTGTAATCCAGTCGTCAGACTGCTCCGGGTATTTGGAGCATAGAATATTCTTGTGTACCTCCATATACCAAGCCACCAAGGGGGAATTTTGTAGAACGGTGTAGTGTGCTTGAGTGAGAGAATGCCCGTTCCTACATATTATTTGATTTGGTCCTACAGTGCCATTTCCAACTAGTCTTCCCTTATGGTGCGAGTCAGGAACACCAATCATCTTAAGGTCAAAAATAAAGTCAACACAAAACTCAATGACCTCCTCATTTTGATGGCCCTTGGAGATGCTTCCTTCTGGCCTAGCACGGTTATGAACATATTTCTTTAAGACTCCCATGAACCTCTCAAAGGGGAACATATCATGTAGAAATACATGACCCAGAACGGCAATCTCTTCGCATACGTGAACTAGGACGTGCGTCATGATATTGAAGAAGGATGGTGGGAACACCAACTCGAAACTGGCAAGAAATTGCACCAAATCATTCTCTAACCTTGGTATGATTTCTGGATCGATTCCCTTCTAAGAGATGGCATTGAGGAATGCACATAGCTTCACAATGGCTAATCGAACTTTTTCCGGTAGAAGCCCCTCAATGCAACCGGAAGAAGCTACATCATAATCATTGATGGTCACAAACAGCAACACATGTAGGTCCAATTCCTCCTGTCCATGGTCATCCCATGCATGTACGGCTTTTTCATTCCATAGCTGTAAGAGTTCTTCAACTAATGGTCTTAGGTACACATCAATGTCATTGTCGGGTTGCTTAGGGCCCTGGATGAGCCCTGGCATCATAATGAACTTCCACTTCATGCACAACCAAGGAGGAAGGTTATACATAGATAGAGTCACAGGCAAGGTGCTATGATTGCTGCTCTGCTCCCCAAAAGGATTAATGCCATCTGCGCTTAGACCAAACCATATTTTCCTTGCGTCACCTGCAAAGTCCTCCCAGTACTTTATCTCGATTTTTCTCCACTTCGACCCGTCAGCTGGTACTCTCCACTTCCTGTCTTTCTTCCGGTCTTCTTTGTGCCATCGCATCAACTTGGCATGCTCTTTGTTTTGGAACAAATGTTTCAACCCTAGTATTATAGGAGCATACCACATCACCTTGGCAGGAATCTCCTTCCTGGGGCGCTCGCCCTCGACATCACCAGGGTCATCGCGGCTGATCTTATAGCACAATGCATCACACACCAGGCACATGTTCAAATCCTCATACTCACCGTGGTAGAGGATGCAATCATTAGGGCATGCATGTATCTTCTACACCTCTAATCCTAGAGGGTAGACAACCTTCTTTGCTTCGTACGCACTCTCGGGCAACTCATTGTCCTTTGGAAGCATCTTCTTTAACATTATTAGGAACTTTCCAAATCTCTTGTCAGACACACAATTCTCTGCCTTCCATTGCAGCAATTCCAGTGTGGTGCCCAGCTTTTTCTTGTCAGCTTTGCAATTTGGGCACAACAATTTCTTGTGGTCCTCTAACATGCGTTGCAACTTCAGCCTCTCCTTCTCACTTGCATAGTTTCTCTTTGCATCGGCAATGGCCCGACCTAGATCATCAATGGGCTCGTCTGATACCTCTTATTCAGCTTCTTCCTGCATTGCCGGCTCAGCTTCTCCCCCCATTGTTGTACCCTCGTATTCAGGGAACCCATGGCTACGATAGCTATCATTGTCCTCTTCTTTTTCATTGTCTTCCATCATAACCCCTCTTTCTCCTTGCTTGTTCCAAACATTATAGTGGGGCATGAAACCAGACTCAAACAGGTGGACCTGAATGGTTTTTCACTTAGAGTAATTCCGATCATTCTTACAGCCAGCACATGGAAAAGACATAAAACCACCCGCCCCCTTGTTTGCCACAGCCGCAAGCAGAAAAGTACACATGCCATTAACGAACTGGGGAGAGCATCGATCATCATACATCCATTACCGGCTCATCTTCATTACACGGCACCGAAAAGATGAAATTAATACAAGTTCATACATAATGTTCCATACACACTTATTCTCATAGAACAACAAACTCTCTAGTTAAAGCATTTAAATGCAACAGCAAATGCGATCAAGATCGCAACTAAGGTAACAATTGATCCAACAACATAATGATACTAAGCCTCACTATTAACGACATATTTTCTAATCTTTCTAATCTTCAAGTGCATTTTCTCCATCTTTATCTTGTGATCATCGACGACATCGGCAAGATGCAACTCCAATTCCATCTTCTCCTTCTCAATTCTGTTCAATTTTTCTTTCAAATACTCGTTTTCATTTTCAACTAAATTTAACATCTCAACAATAGGGTCGGTTGGAATTTTCAGTTCACATACATCCTAGATAAAAATATCTATGTGAACTTGATGGGCATAATTTTTCATAGACACGAAATGCAACAAATAGTTATAAAAGAGAATATATCACATCCGAATTGTAAATCGGAAGAGGGCCGATGGGGACGGATATCAAAACCAAGGCACTATGTATAACAAATAACTTACGGTAAGATAATTATACAAGTAACTATATATCTAAATCACAAAAACATGATATTTTTTTGTATAAAAAAGATAAGAACAAGAGTCTCGCCACAAGGTGGTGCCAGCGACGGGACGGCGCGGGTGATCGACAGTGGTTAGGATGGAGATGGGAAGGCACTAAGTAAACCAGACCTACATATGTAAACTAAGAAATTTTTTTGAGCTCAAATTGCATATAAATCAAATAATCTACCACATATAATTCCTCCAAAATAACTAAAATCCACAAATCACTATACTTATAGAGCATTGCAAGAGCTAATCTAGCAACGAGAGGTGAAAGGACAAAGTTGCTAACCTTTGTGATCACTTGGATGGATGGGGTGCCTTCAAATCTTGAAAAATTTTGTGAAAAATGGAGGATGAGCTCGAGAGGAGAGGAAGAAACAGAAGGAGCAGAAAGGGGGAGAACAGAGAGCTCGGGCTCGATGAAGGTTTTATATAGGATGATCTTTAGTCCCGGTTGGTTATACAAACTGGGACTAAAGGTGTATCTCTGGTCCCAGTTCGTTCCACGAACCAGTACTAAAGGTGTTGGTGGGGCTGCAACCTGACACCAGCCTTCCACCACCTCTTTAGTCCCAGTTCGTGGAACGAACCGGGACTAGAGGTTCCCCACAAACCAGGACTAATGAGCACCGCCCGCCTAGCCATTGGAACCGGCACTAATGGTCACGTTAGTGCCGGTTCATTTATAAACTGGGATTAATGGGCTGAACATTAGGCCCTTTTTCTACTAGTGGAGAGAGAGATTAAACACATAGCTACTGGTACAAATCCTCAGCCCCGATGCTGGACTACTCCCTCCTCATCATGGTGGCCGCCGGGATGATGAAGATGGCCTTCGGTGATGATTTGCCCCTCTTGCAGAGTGCCGGAATAGGGTCCAGATTGGCTTTTCATGGTTACAGAGGCTTGCGGCGGTGGAACTTCTGATATAGGATAACTTTCGGAGGTTTCTGAATATATAGGATTTATTGGCGTCGGTTTCACGCGTAGATGGGCCTCAGAAGGCCCACCACCCACCAAGGCGCGGCATGGAGGCTGGCGTGCCCTGGTGTCTTGTGGACAGTAGGGGTCCCCCTCTGGTAGTTCTTTGCTCCATTATTTCTCTTTTCTTCCAAAGAAACCATCAAAAAGTTTCGTCCAATTCCGAAAACTAAGCACCTCTCCCATTGCAAGAAATACCAATCTAGTTGGCCAAACCAAACCAACAATTCGAAGAGCAATACAAAGATATCAAATCATGCATATAAGAATTCAAAGAAGATTCAAATAATATTCATAGATAATCCGATCATAAATCCACAACTCATCGGATCTTGACAAACACACCGAAGAAGATTACATCGAATAGAACTCAAAGAACATTGTATTGAAGATCAAAGTGAGAGAAGAAACCATCTAGCTACTAGCTATGGACCCGTAGGTCTGTGGTAAACTACTCACGTTTCGGAAGGAAGCGCAATAGGGTTGATGTAGAAGCCATCCGTGATTGAATCCCCCTCCGGCAGAGTACCGGAAAAGGCCTCTAGATGGGATCTCACGAGGTCAGAGACCTGCAGCGGCGGAAAAGTATTTTTGTGGAACGCTTTTTTGGTTTCTAGAATATATCAGAATTTATAGGCAAGATAGGACGTCGGGGAGTCTTCGAGGGGCCCACAAGCCCTAGCGGTGCGCCCCCCTAGCTTGTCGTCTCCTTGGGGCTTCTCTGACTTAGACTCCAAGTCCCACGCGTGTCTTCTGGTCCAAGAAAAATCGTCGCAAAAGTTTTATTCCGTTTAGACTCCGTTTGATATTCCTTTTCTGCGAAACTCAAAAACAAGGAAAAAAACATAAACTTGCACTGGGCTCTAGGTTACTAAGTTAGCCCCAAAAATAATATAAAATAGCATATTAATGCATATAAAACATCCAAAACAGATAATATAATAGCATGGAACAATCCAAAATTATAGATACATTGGAGACGTATCAAGCATCCCCAAGCTTAATTCCTGCTCGTCCTCGAGTAGGTAAATGATAAAAACATAATTTTTTAAGTGGAATGCTACCTAACATATTTATCAATGCATTCCCTTTTATTTGGCATGAATATTAAGATCCATATGATTCAAAACGAAAGTTCATTAACAAAAAAATAATACTTCAAACATACTAAAAAGCAAATCATTAAGCTTCAAAAGTAACATGGCTAAAGAAAGTTATCCCTATACACAAAGTATAAATCATGCCCACCCCGGTGTCAGCCAAGCAATTGTTTCATACTTTTTAATGTGCTTCAGCATTTCTAACTCTTCACACAATACATGAGTGTGAGCCATGGACATAGTACTATGGGTGGAATAGAAGGTGGTAGTGGACAAAATAAGGGAGAATGTCTCACATCAACTAGGCAAATCAATGGACTATGGAGATGTCCATCAGTTGATATCAATGTGAGTGAGTAGTGATTGCCATGTAACGGATGCACTAGAGCTATAAGTGTATGAAACCTCAAAAGAAAACTAGTGGGTGTGCATCAACTTGCTTGCTCATGAAGACCTAGGGCATTTGAGGAAGCCCATCGTTGGAATATACAAGTCAAGTTCTATAACAAAAAATTCCAACTAGTAAAATATGAAAGTTACAAAATAGGAGACTCTCTATCATGAAGAACATGGTGCTAATTTGAAGCACAAGTGTGGAAAAGGATAGTAACATTGCCCTTCTCTCTTTTTCTCTCATTTTTTAGGCCCCTCCCCTTTTTGGAGACCTCTTCTATTTTTTATTTCTTTTTTTCTCTCTCTTTTTTTGGAGACTCTTTTGGCCTCTCTCTTTATTTTGATAACCTCACATGGGACAATGTTCTAATAATGATAATCATCATACTTTTATTTACTTACAACTCAAAATTACAACTCGATACTAGAACAAATATATGACTCTATATGGATGCCTCCGGCGGTGTACCGGGATGTGCAATGATCAAGAGTGTCATGTATAAAAATATGAAGGTTGGCCAAGCCACCAATACTATTCCAACTACATGATCATGCAAAGAAATATGACAATGATGGTATGTATCATAATAAACGAACAGTGGAAGTTACATGGCAATATATCTTCGAATGGCTATGAAAATGCCATAATAGGTAGGTATGGTGTCTGTTTTGAGGAAGGGTATAAAGTGGGTTTAATGCTCCTGCGAATGTTGCGCGGTACTAGAGTGGCTAGCAAATGTGGAAGGGTGAGTGTCAGTGTCAAAACCGGCGGATCTCGGCTAGGGGGTCCCGAACTGTGCGTCTAGGCGGATGGTAACAGGAGACAGGGGACACGATGTTTTTACCCAGGTTCAGGCCCTCTCGATGGAGGTAAAACCCTACTCCTGCTTGATTGATATTGATGATATGGGTAGTACAAGAGTAGATCTACCACGAGATCAAGGAGGCTAAACCCTAGAAGCTAGTCTATGGTATGATTGTTGTTCGTCCTATGGACTAAAACCCTCCGGTTTATATAGACACCGGAGAGGGCTAGGGTTACACAGAGTCGGTTACAATGGTAAGAGATCTACACATCCGTATCGCCAAGCTTGCCTTCCATGCCAAGGAAAGTCCCATCCGGACACGGGACGAGGTCTGCAATCTTGTATCTTCATAGTCTTGGAGTCCGGCCAATGATGATAGTTCGGCTATCCGGACACCCCCTAGTCCAGTACTCCCTCAGTAGCCCCTGAACCAGGCTTCAATGACGACGAGTCCGACGCGCATATTGTCTTCGGCATTGCATGGCGGGTTCTTCCTCCGAATAATTCATAGAAGATTGTGAACACAAGGATAGTGTCTGGCTCTGAAAAATAAATTCTGCATACCGCCGTAGAGAGAATAATATTTACACAAGTCCAATCTGCTGACGTATTTCGTGGCATGACGTCACACCACGGCCAAGCCTTTACTCGAATCGTTTTTATTATGCCACCACAGCGCGTTTAGCGAAGCGGTTTCCTTGGCACGTCTTGTCGAAGCAGAGATCATGTCCCCCTATTACGGGATTCTCATCAATACGTACGTGGGTAACCCAAACGCGCCCGTTGGCTTGCCCCCTCCATCGAAGGCGAGTCCCAAACGTTTACGGGGATGGCTCTTGGTATTCAACCCCTTTATAATGAGACCAAGGCCTGTTCCTTTTCTTCAATATCCAATCGAATCTGCCTCTCACCTCGAGTTCCAACACCCAAGGCTCCAGATTCAGGCGCTTCGGACCTTCGACAATGTCCGGCTCCGACCTACAGGGCTGGTGGATGCCTTCTTCCGTCATGGAGGAAGATGTGCTAAAGCTGAGAGATGCTAGGTATCTAACCGGTGAAATTTCGCACAGGCTGCCCGCCCAAGGGCAAGTGATTCCTACTCCCGTGCCTGGTGAGAGCATGGTGTTCGTGTCTCACTTCCATCGGGGCTTAGGCTTCCCGATGGATCCCTTCGTGAGAGGGTTCATGTTTTATTATGGCCTGGAATTCCATGACTTGGATCCGGAGTCCATCCTCCAGATCTCATCGTTCATTGTCATATGCGAAGCCTTCCTCCACTCCACTCCTCACTTCGGATTGTGGCTCAAGACCTTCAATGTGGAGCCGAAGATGATCGAGGAGCGGCAGGCAGAGTGCGGAGGGGCAGTTATAAGCAAAAGAGCTGACGCCCCGTGGCCCGAGGGCCTTTTTCAGAAGGAGCTCGGTTTGTGGCAACAGGAGTGGTTCTACATCACCGCTCCCAGGGGCACCAGATGGGTGGCGCCGCCTGCCTTTCGCTCGGGCCCTCCACAACGGCTGGCGTCGTGGGTCAACAAAGGGCTTGACTGGGGGCCGTCCAAGGACGTGCCATTATTGCAGGGCCGCATTCGAGACCTCCAAGAGAGGGAGATCAATCTGGTTGTAGTGGCACAGGTCATGCTGATTCGGCGCCTTCTGCCCTGCAAATGTCGCCCCCTCCGCCTATGGGAATTAATTCCGGAGGGACCGCGAGCTCTTCAACACTTCATGGGTGCAACACCCGTGGAGATGTACAAACTGTTCTTCGGATCACAAGAGATGTGTCCGGACTTGACCGAGGATGCCGGCCTAAGCTGCAATCACCCGGATACTCAAGTAAGCAGTCTTGTGTCCGGACATACCGTCCATTCATTTATCATAGATTTTCCCTTTAACCGGCTATCCCTGGAAGAGGAGTGGATAGCGAAAGCAAAACTGATACGGTGTCCAGCCCCCCTCCCCGAGACCACGCCGGATCCCGTGTTAGTCAAGATGCTGGAGGTTGCGCCTTCGGAAGATGGCGAAGGGGAAAATAGGAAAACTACCGCCTCCACTAAAGAGGCTCTCAAAAACGGGGGGATCGAGAATCCCTCCCTCCAGGGGGAGAGGAGGACCGCTTCCGAAGATCCGGAGGCCAAGGCCTCAAAGCGGGGGAAGAAATCTTCACCGGAGGGTCCTGCGCCAGGAGAAGCCCCGACCGCACTATTTCCCCAAGGGAATCAGCCCTCCAGCAAGCCGTAAGTAGAAAGGGGAGTTTTGTAATAAGGGACATCCCTGCTTTTATTTATGAGGATAACCGAAGTTTTTACCTTGTAGTTCGGATCTCAGCCCTTCTCAGTAGAGCTCATCTTCGGGGGATCTTCGTCCGGAGATGATGGAGAGCGAGATGCCTCCATCTGCCGCGCCGTCGGGCGGGGTGGATGACCCTGAGGTGTCGTCGCGGAGGGTCTCCCCGAGTCCGGCGGGGCCGGAGAGTTCGGCACCAACTAGTGTACGGCCGGAGGAGCTGAAGGATTTGCTCGGGCGGGCCTCTATCTCAGAAGATCACCGTACATTAATGAGTACGGTGATTGAAAGGATTTCATCCGCTGAGAGCGGGTTGCATGAGGCCGTCAGAAGTTTACTGAAGGGGTTTGAGGTACGTAAAAATGATATACCTTTTGACAATTTTGCGCATAGAGTGCGCCCTGTATAGATAGTAGCCTCTGAGACTCGGTATGTTGTCAAAAGCAACAGCGTGCCGAGGATCATAATCTCAGTTATAATATGTCGCCCTTCCTATTCAGGTGGTGGAATGTTCGGTGGCCAGCCGGGCTGATAGAGTTGCTGAACTGAAGCGGCAACTTGACGTTGCGGATGCGGACATCGCGCCGGTCAATAAACGACTTGACGAGTCACAAGGTATGTGGCTTCTCCGCGGACACCTTTGTAAGCGGGCTTGATGCCCGTGCCTTACAACATGTATGCTTGTTGCAGATGGCGCCGCTGCTATGGAGGACCTTCGGGCGGAGCTTGCCCGAGCCAAGGAGCAAGCCAGAAAAAGTGATGCGGCTGCCTCGAAGGCAGCCGAAGAGCTAAAAGCCGAACAGGCTGCTCACTGCCGAAGCAGGGAGGAAATGGCCGAAATGGCCGTGAAGCTGAAGGATGCTACCAACCGCTATGAGTTTCTTGAAAGAGAACGCCGAGCAGGGCAAGAGGACCTGAAGAAGGCCACCGCCGAAGCCAAGGATGCCCGCTCCACGATGAGGGCTATAAAGGAGGAGTTGCGTCAGGCCGGGGATATTGCGGCTGGAAAGCCCTTTCTGCTGCGTAGGAAGTTTACGGACCCGAAGTATGCTCAGTTGGGCCAGTTGTGGGGTGCGGAGGATGCTTATCTGAATTTGGCGGCGAGTGCGGCGGACGCAGTCGTGCACTTCCGAAGCCAAAAGGATCACGGAATGGAAGAGCTTTTTTGGTCTCAATTCCATAATCCGAAGTGTCCACTTCCGTTAAACGATCGGTTGGCTGAGTGGGCTGAGCTGAACAGGTTGTCCGGACTTGCCATGAAGGATGTCGTGGCTCATCTGTGGCTGAAAAGGCCCGAGCCGAAGAGTTATTTTGGCTTGGTGCAGCAGTTCCTTGATGTGGTGCCGCATATCAAGGCGATGAAGCGGTCGGCATGCATAGAGGGTGCATGGATGGCTCTCGCCCGTGTCAAAACATACTGGGCAGAAATGGAGGCCACCGACGTTGCATCTCGGGATTCGGACAGGAGCCGATTACCCGCCGAGCACTATTTTGGGGAAGTCCTGCAGGGCGCTCGTTTAATAGAGTCGCAGTGCTCGAAAAACGTTATGTTCAAATGACATGTATGATTTGTGAAACCATATTTATAATATAAGGGCTTTTCATACTTGTGCGTTCAAGTATTAAAATACCTCCTGGGCGGCCGTTAATGTATATGTATATATAACTTGAAAGATGGCAGTCTTCAGCTTCAGCCCCCACGCACATGGTGCGGGGGCGTTTGCAAAAAAAGCGCATTTTCACACTTAATCCAACATCTTGGTCCTGTGAAGGAGGTGATAGCGTAGCAAACTAGGCAACCGGACTATAATGCTTTATCACTTTCACTTAGCCATAGGAGTTCGATGGTGGGGCTACTATATAGCCCCTAGGGGCACCGCGCTCTCCGAACTCGGCGCGCGTGTGTGCCTGACCGGGAAACGGTCCTTCGTCAAAGTGGAGGAATTCTAAACATTCCGGTAGTCGATCGAGTGGTTGACCAGTCTCTCACTATATCATGACAGTCAGTTTTCGGCTTTCTCTACTGAGGTGCTCACCAGGCCGAATCGGGGCACAATCGTAGTAGTTCTCCTGGTGTCGCATTAGCCGATAGAACGGAACGTAAGGCAGCAAAACACAGGAGCCGGGCAAACCCAACATTTGACCAAAGACATGATTCAGAGCTGATGCATATAAGGCCTAACTCGAGACGCCGAACACTCCCTGAGGTATTCGGTCTTTATGAAAACGGGCAGAACAATGCCCTAAGCCCCTAGTGTCCAGGTACGCGCGAAAACTTCTGACGTGGCCGATGCCAAAACGCTAGCCTCCTCCTCGGTTATGGTAAGAAACCGAGGGATGTGTATCAACAAGAGACAGTAAAAAAGGTTTACGCAGGGTCTTAATCTGAAGAGAATCCTTGCAACGGGTCCCTGCTGCACGTCTGCGCCTGTGTCTCTGTTGTGCTGTATCCTGGACGGGTGTAGCATGCTGTTCATCTATAAAAGAGAAGAACTTAGTTTGAAAAAAGATCGTGCGAAAAATGTATTTGTTAGAATAAACATAGTATGATTCAAAAAATGAATAAAATTGAGCTTTATTGGCTCTTATTGTGCATGCGTGCGGCCCCTTGTAAGGGGGTACGCGACTGGTGAGCCCCTTGTTTATTTATACCGGACTCGCCTGTCCGTGTCCGGGGTCTGAATGACCTGTCTAGGGGCTTCGATCAGCAAAGCCAGATTAGTGTGTGGCTGTCAAGGCAGTCTCACGTTCTTCCGTAGTCGAGGAACACTCGAAGTTACCCTTTAATGAGATGATGCCGCGTGGACCAGGCATTTTGAGTGTAAGAGACGCGTAATGCGGTATTGCCTTAAAGCGGGCGAAATCTTCGCGTCCCAATAGTGCTTGATGGCTACTTTTAAATGGAGCGATATGGAAGATTAGCTTTTCACAACAGAAGTTGTCGGATGAACCGAACACTACTTCTAGTAGTAAGGTGCCCGTACAATTGGCATAAGGGCCTGGCGTCACTCCTTTAAAGGAAGTGTTGCTACGGCGAATTTTGGTAGGGTCTATCCCCATTCTGCGGATTGTGTCCTGGTATAGCAGGTTTATATCACTGCCGCCATCCATTAGGACTTGTGTAAATTCTAGTCTGTCGATTATAGGATCCAATATCAAAGCAGTCCATCCTGCGTTTCGAATACTTCTGAAGTAATCCTAATGGTCGAAAGTAATTGGTTTTGACATCCGGTTTCGGGACTCTGCTGGGGTGGACCGTGCGGCGCGTACTTTAGTAGGCGCCGCCCTATTTTTCCTTGTTATCACTTGAAGTGAATTCACTGTTTTGACTTCTTGTGGGAAATTCTTTTGTTTTCCGGCGCTCTGCTTGTGGAGTTCCTCATCGTCCTCACTTGGTGTGTCGAGACCCTATTGTTCGGTGTTAAGTCGGCCGGACTGCTTGAAGACCCAACAATCTTTGTGGGTATGGTTTGCAGGCTTCCCGGGGGTACTGTGGATTTGACATATTCTGTCCAAGATTTTGTTTAGGTTGGATAGCTCGTCACTGTTGTCCTTAAGAGGCAGTGTTTTGTTGTTCGGCCGAGAGCTTTTGAACCCGGCGTTGACTGCCGTGCTCTTTGGGCCATTTTCCTTGGTCCGGCGATGGTCTTTTCTGCGTCGTGGTTTCCCATTTCCATCCCTGACCTCGGATGTACTCGGGTTGCTGGTGCTGCATCTTGCCAGCCAGCTATCTTCTCCCGCGCAAAAGCGGGTCATGAGGCTTGTTAGTGCGGCCATTGACCTTGGCTTTTTCTGGCCGAGGTGTCTGGCGAGCCATTCATCACGGACGTTATGTTTGAAGGCTGCTAATGCTTCGTCGTCCGGACAGTCGACTATTTGGTTCTTTTTGGTAAGGAACCTGTTCCAGAATTTGCGGGCTGACTCTTCGGGCTGTTGAGTTATGTGACTCAAATCGTCTGCATCCGGAGGGCGGACATAAGTCCCCTAAAAATTTGATCGAAACGCATCCTCGAGCTCTTCCCAACTTCCAATGGTATTTTCTGGGAGGCTTTTGAGCCAATGCCGGGCTGGCCCTTTGAGCTTGAGGGGCAAGTATTTTATGGCATGGAGGTCATCTCCTCTAGCCATATGTATGTGTAGGATGTAATCCTCAATCCAGACTCCGGGGTCTGTTGTTCCGTCATATGCCTCTATGTTTACGGGCTTGAATCCCGCTGGAAATTCATGATCCAGTACCTCATCGGTGAAACATAGGGGGTGTGCGGCGCCCCTGTATTTGGGTGTACCGTTATTTTCAAACACCCGACGTGTTGTGTTGCTCCCTCGAGCCTTCTTTCTTGGCCCGTAGATGTACCTGACCGGGCCATCCTTTTTGTGAGGATCCTTATGTGGATCATTTGTCAGCTTGTGTGCGGCGCCGCTTGCCGCTCTTTGCTTGTCATGTGGTCGTCTATTCGATCGGGCGGCCTCTTTGTTTTTTGATTGTGGGGGCTCTACGGCCTCTTCGTCAAATTCGAGCAATAGTTTGCTCTTCGGGTAGCTCTTTGTTTGGCGGCTATCACCGTACTTGTCCACGGTCTTGAGTACTTTGCTCCATCTCATTCTGTGTATGTCTTCCGTTGTTTTGAGCTTCCGCTTCTACTTCTTCAGACTTCGTGCAGTGGTGACGAGCCTTTTGTGAAGGTTCTTATGTTCGAACGATGTGTCCGGCGTGAGATCATCCGGACTGTTGTTTTTGCCGGGGATGGGTTGTTTATCCAATTCATCCTGTTCGGATGATTGCTTGGTGGCATGTTCGTCATCCACTGGTTCGCCCTGCTCTACGGCTGGGTCTGTATGGTTGCTGTCATTGTCGAGGCGGGACTTTGGGCGGCGCTTGCGTCGCCATTTCGGCTGTTTTTCGGGGGAATTATCCTTCGCAGCGTCCCGTTGTTCCTCGTTATCGCTTCCTTTTGGTGTATCCACCATATATACATCATGAGTTGAGGTGGCTTTCCAGTGCCCTGTGGGCGTTGGTTCTTGGTCGTCTCCGGCATCGTCGTCCATACCGTTGATATCTTCGGAGTCGAGATCTAGCATGTCGGTTAAATCATCGACAGTGGCTACGAAGTGGGTGGTTGGTGGGCTTTGAATTTCTTCGTAGTCCGCATCCCAACCATCCTGGCCATAATCCGGCCAAGTCTCTCCTGATAGAGAGAGGCACTTTAGCAAATTCAGGATGTCGCCGAAAGGCGAGTGCTGAAGGATGTCCGCAGCGGCGTACTCCATGGTCGGCGCCCAATCGGATTTGATTGGCAGAAGCGCGGAAGGTTCGGGGTCCGGAGCAGAGTTCGGCACCTTGGAGTCACAAGCTTTACCAGGGACAGGGTCGGTATTCGGCTCCATCGCCATAGCAGCCCCCGAGGCGGTGTCTAGCCACCCATCCTCGATTGGCGCAGTCGGCTCCGAGTTAAGGGTCAGAGCGGGCTCTCGTGCGGCCTCCAGGGCACTGTCCGGCAGCAGGGCTAAGTCATGCCCTTTGTGACAGTGCGGCGCGCTCGGCCGTGGCTCGAATCCGTAGAAGATCAAGTCTCTGCGGACGTTGGTCGCATAATTCAAACTTCCAAATCTGACCTGATGGCCAGGGGCGTAGCTTTCGATCTGCTCCAGATGGCCAAGCGAATTGGCCCGCAGTGCCAAGCCGCCGAATACGAAGATCTGCCCGGGGAGAAAGGTCTCACCCTGGGATGCGTCATTGTTGATGATTTTACAGAGGAACTCTCAATGAAAGCACCAATGTCGGTGTGAAAACCGGCGGATCTCGGGTAGGGGTCCCGAACTGTGCGTCTAGGCGGATGGTAACAAGAGACAGGGGACACGATGTTTTTACCCAGGTTCGGGCCCTCTCGATGGAGGTAAAACCCTACTCCTGCTTGATTGATATTCATGATATGGGTAGTACAAGAGTAGATCTACCACGAGATCAAGGAGGCTAAACCCTAGAAGCTAGCCTATGGTATGATTGTTGTTCGTCCTATGGACTAAAACCCTCCGGTTTATATAGACACCGGAGAGGGCTAGGGTTACACAGAGTCGGTTACAATGGTAAGAGATCTACACATCCGTATCGCCAAGCTTGCCTTCCACGCCAAGGAAAGTCCCATCCGGACATGGGACGAGGTCTTCGATCTTGTATCTTCATAGTCTTGGAGTCCGGCCAATAATGATAGTTCGGCTATCCGGACACCCCCTAGTCCAGGACTCCCTCAGTGAGAGTGCGTATAATCCATGGACTCAACATTATTCATAAAGAACTCACATACTTATTGCAAAAATTCTATTATCCCTCAAAGCAAACTAGTACTACGTATGCTCCTAGGGGAGAGGTTGGTACGGTTAACCATCGCGCGCTCCCGCCTTTCACGCAAAGAAAGATAATCAAGAATAAATTGCGTGCCAACTTCATCACATAACTAGAAGACCATACATGCATGCTACGGGAATCACAAACCTTAATGCAATTATTTCTTTGACTCCACAATTTACTACTAGCATGAGACCCTAATATCACCATCTTCATATCTCAAAACAAATGCTAGGAATCAAACTTCTCGTGTATTCAGTGCTCTATATGGAAGTTTTTAGTATATCCCTCTTGGATGCCCATTATATTAGGACTAAATTCACAACCTAAGCAAATTACCATGCTGTTTAGAGACTCTTAAAATGATATAAGCGAAGCAAGAGAGTTCATCAATTTCTTTAAAATAAAACCACCGCCGTGCTCTAAAAAGATATAAGTGAAGTACTAGAGCAAATTCCCTAGCTCAAAATATGTAATTGAAGCACATGGAGTATTCTAATAAATTCACGGTTCATGCATGTCCCTCTCAAAAGGTGTGTACAACAAGGATGATTGTGGCAAACTAAAAAGAAAAGACTCATATCATACAAGATGCTCCAAGCGAAAGACATATCATGTGGTGAATAAAAATATAGCCTCAAGTAAATTTACCGATAGACGAAGACGAAAGAGGGGATGCCATCCGAGGCATCCCAAAGCTTAGATGCTTGGTTGTCCTTGAATATTACCTTGGGATGCCTTGGGAATCCCCAAGCTTAGCCTCTTGCCACTCCTTATTCCACAGTCCATCAAATCTTTACCCAAAACATGAAAACTTCACAACAGAAAACTCATGAGATCCATTAGTATAAGAAAATAAATTACCACTTTTTGGTACTATTGTGAACTCACTATTTATTTCTTTTGGTGTAATATCTACTGTATTCCACCTTCTCCATTGTTCATACCCCCTGATACTACCTATAGATTCATCAAAATAAACAAACTACACATAGAAAACAGAATAAGTCAAAAACAGAACAGTCTGTAGGAATCTGAAAACTCCGAATAATTATGCAACTCCAAAAATTCTGAAACATTAGGACAACCAGGTAAATTTGTATATCAATCTTGTGTAAAAAATTCAGATCAAAAGCACGCTCCTGTGAATTTTGAAAATTATTTTACTGGGCATAGAAGTTTCTCTTTTTCAACAAGATCAAATCAACAATGTTCCAAACTATCCCAAAGGTCTTACTTGGCCCAAACACTAAATTAAAACATGAAAACACATCTAAACAGAGGCTATATGATATATTTATTCAAAAACAGCGAGGAAAAATATTTGGTTGTCTCCCCACAAGTGCTTTCCTTTAAAGCCTTTTAGTTAGGCATTGATAATTTCAATGATACTCACATAAAAGAGAAGAATTGAAGCACAAAGAGAGCATCATAAAACACGTGGCAAACACATCTAAGTCTAACATACTTCCTATGCATAGGCATTTTATAAGAAAACAAATTATCAATGCAAAAAATACTAGCATATGCAAGGAAGAAGAAAGAGACGATAGCAATCTCAACAAGAAGAGAGGCAATTTAGTAAAATGAACATTTCTATAACCATATTTTCCTCTCTCATAATAATTACATGTAGGATCATAAGAAAATTCAACAATATAGCTATCACATAACATATTCTCAACACGATCCACGTGCATGCGAAGTTGACACTCTTCCAACCTAGTGGTATTAACATTAACGAAAGTAATGACCTCTCCATACCCACTTTTATAAAAAAATCATAAGATTGAACATTGTCCAAATATGTGGGATCTAAAGTTGACACTCTTCCAAACCGACTTTCAATATTATTGCAAACATTATTGTCAATCTCATTTTTTTTTGAAAGCTTGGGACAGTGAGGGCAGCCCCCCACTGACTTTTTGTATTACTATTCAAGACACAAGATTACATGGGATAGAAGTTACATGGGGGCAGAATGAGTTAAGATATCCCTAGACAACAAAGGTACAAGGCTATGTTGCTAGAACAGGTCAATGACCTGATCAACAAAAGGCACCAGGGCCTGTTTGTTTCTGTGTCTCATCATACCGAAGTCCATTTTGAATCTCTGGGCCCACCACTCGACGGTTGGCACCATGTTCCTGAAAGTTAGTTGTTGCGTTCCTTCCAAATTCTCCAAGAGGCTATAATAAATACTTCCATGAACATCGTCCTGCCCCACGTGTTTTTAGCTGCATGCAAGAGTTGCACCCGGTTGCCATGCAGAGGCCACGTGATCCCCAGCTTCCCCCAACATGTGCTACTGAAATCACAGCGGAAGAATAGGTGCTCAACCGTTTCTTCGGGTGGGCGATCACACAGCAGGCAGGCATAGTTGTCATCTCTCAACTTCATTTGTTTCCTCTTGAGCAAACCTCGTGTGTTCAGTCTATCCGCAAGGAGGAGCCACACAAAAACCTTCCATTTGTTGGTGCACTTTGATTTCCAGATCCATTTGAATGCATCATCCGCTTCCATATCCCGAAACCAATGAAGATAGAATTTGCTGGCAGCGAACTCCTCCGATCCCCAAATCGGGTTCCAGGCATCGTGCACCTCCACGAGCTCCATATCGGCCAGGGAGGCTTGAAGATCGTCCAACTCTTATCTGGACAAGCGTTGGCGACGTCAGGAGCATTTTGATAGATATATCCTCATGTCTGGCGAAGGAGAACAGGCAAGGGTGACTGTCAGCCAGAGTGTCACCGTGCCAGGCATCTTTCCAGAACAAAGTTGAGCTCCCGTCCCCCACCTGAACTGAAGTGATCGCACTGTAGGTTGGCGCCAAATTCATGACGTCCTTCCACCAGAATGACCCACACGATCCAGAAGCATGCGGGACCATGCCTTCATAAGGCATCATGGGGCTTAACTAAATTTTCAAGATCATAAGAAGGATCACCTCAATCCTGATCATTGCAACAAGTAGTAGACATAGCAAAATTAGCATCCCCAAGCTTAGGGTTTTGCATATCATTAGCACAACTGACCTTAATGGGATTTATAATAACATCATTGCACCCATGCTTTTCATTCAAGGAACTATCGTGAATCCCTTTATAATTTTCTTCTTTCAACACTTCATTTGTCAGGACCCCAATCCTAAGTCACATCGATCTGGCATATAACACATCATATCACTTTGCAGCCTCACGCACGGTATTCCTTTTGGCTCACGTATATGATAATGCCGCTAGCATCCATATGATAGTGCTGCTAGCATATATGATAGTGCCGCTAGCTTATATGATAGTGCCGCTAGCATCCATATGATAAAGAGCCTAGGCCGACATGACTAGTCATAAACCCAAGGTGGCGCTAACTTATAGGGACAGGCATACATGACCCAGTAATGGACATGTCGATCAACAACTTATAAAACCAAGTCGTAGCAAGCTACAAGGACTTAAAGGAACAACACGTGACATTCCCCGAAGGGACAGACATAGGAACGAAGAAGGACACATGCCGGCCAGCCTAAGTGTTCCGGAGGAGTAGCAAGCTACCATGGCTCAGTGGAAGCACTAGGAGACATTTCCCGGTAAGAGAGGCTACCAAGAATAAACAACTAGGTTGTCGGATCCCACACATACCAAGCATTTCAATAACATACACACAATTTGCTCGATATGTGGAAATACAACATGGCATGACAACAAAACTCTGCGACTCAAAGTATTTATTCAATAGGCTCCGAGGAGCCAAGTATTACAAGCATGGGTGTCATGAACCAACATTCAGAGCATACAAACAACAAAGGCATAACATGTCTGAGTACAGACAAATACAAAAGAAAAGGGCTGATAAGCCTGACTACCTACGAGATACTGCCGAGGGCACAAGATCGTAGCTGAGGTAACAAGCTAAATGTCGAAGTCCACGCGGAACTACTAGCGAGACTGAATTCTCTCTGCAAACACATAAATTAAGAAAACGTGAGTACAAATGTACCTAGGAAGACTTACATCAGAACTACCTACATATGCATTAGTATCAACAAAATGGCCGTGGGCTGCAACGGTGGCGCACGAGAAAGCAGGCGGCGGCGGAGCTCGGCCACACTGGAACTACCACCTAGACACTACTAGGGAAAACCTTATACACAGAACTTTAGCAGTAGCGAGGGTCAAAAAAGTACGCTTGTGCTATGTAGCAGTAGTGCGCCTAAGAAAACCGCGCTGCAGATAAAGTTCTAGCAGTAGCGCATCTTGCTCTAAACACGTTACTACTAAAATTCCCATGGCTTAGCCGATAGGCTACACGTAGTAGTAGCGACCTATAACTAACCGCGCTACCGATACTTTATTTGTAGCAGCGCGTTTTAATCTAAACTCACTACTGCTAAAGGATATAAAATTAAATGGAAAGAAAATAGAAAGGTAATTGAAAATGAAAGAAATAGAATAAGGTGAAAGGAAAAAAATAAAATGTGAAGAAAACTAAATGAAAAGGGGGAAAAAAGAAAGGAGTAGCAGTAGCGTGTATCCTAGAACGTGCTGTAGCTAACGTAGCAGCAGCACTCTTCCTGGAACACGCTACTGCTACTTCTGACTTAACCACGGGGTTCGTCCTTCCCCACGCGGCCACTTCCCCCAAATCCAACTCTCCACTCTCGCCGCCACCGTTGCCCGTCGGCCGCCGTGCGCTCTCCGCACACCCTCTACGCCGCCCTGACCCCAGATTCAACGCCGCCCCCGCCCCCGACCTCAACGCCGCCCCGGACGCCTCCCCGACCCCGACCTCGACGCCGCCATCCGCCGCGCGCCCGAGCCCTGACCCTGACCTCAACGCCGCCCTACCCCTCCCTCGTCGCAGGCACCCGAGGTGAGCACGCCTGCTCCTCCCTCTCCCCTACCTCTGCCTAGGGTTTCTTTATATTTTAGTTGCATCAAATTATTTAGGGTTCATGTAAGAGTGGAAACAAATCGGATGCGGATGCGGCTCAAATGAGTTAGGGTTCATGTAAGGGTGGAAACGGATCAAACTTCTAAGATGAATCATAAAACGAGTAAAATTTGACCACTTATTTCACTTTATAGTTGGACAATTGGAATATCCGCTACCACTTTCCACCCCTATAGGTTCATCAAATTAGATGGTAATTAGGGCGGTAGTTCCTAGGTACTAATTAGTTAGTAAGAACTAGGTACTAGAATATTTTTATTTATAGTAAGTTTATTTTTAGTAAGAACTAGTTGAATTAATAGAACTAGTTAGTAAGAACTTGTTGCTATTTTTTAGTTAAAGCAATTTTTCCCGCCTCGACGTGGACGATGCATATCCCGCATCCTCGTCGTCGAGTCGGCAGAGGACGACACCTGCTTGACCAGATCGGCCATGTCCGGGACTGGGCTCCGCCGGGGTGGTACTGGGAGGCGCTACCTACCGGGGGGCGCAGGTTGGTGAGGAGCCAGCCTGTCGTTGACCCGAACCTTCTTTGGTGGCGGTCGCGTGGGCCAGTGACGGTCCAGAGGCTTGAGGACTCCACGGAGGTGGTGCGTCTCCGTGTCAGTGAGGAGGACGCGCACGTCCGTCGCTATTTGTTTGCGTTGGAGCACAGGTTCTCCAATACCTGGCAGGTTCTCCAGGGATCTCACTAGAGCTATGATCCCGTGATGGTTCATTCTCTGTGGGTGTCCACCGCCCGCGCCGATACCCGTCGTGTGCTAGGGTTTTAGTTGTATTAGTGATGTTATATGTATGACACTATTCATGATGTATTAGTGATAATATTCGATGATGTACAGACGCATGAGATGATTTACTTTTGCTTATTGAATGCATGCTAATTTGAGTCTTATAAGATATTTTGAAATGTATATCTTGTGTTGCTCAATATCCAAGTGGCCGGTCATGTTTGCAAGTTACACCTCCGAGTGGCCTATGTTTTGCCGGAGTGTTGATTCATTTTCCTTCCGGCAAATTTCAGGCGCTCGATATGTCCTATTTTAGCAAAGGTCATGCCAGATTTTTCCGTGAATTTTGGCATGACTTGTGCCAGAATATGTAGGAAATATCAAGTGCCCCGGATTTGTGTGTTGAGTATCCTGGTAGTTGTCTTCGATCGATTTTCAATTAATGTTTTAACTATGAACATAGGAAATGTCTGACGACGAAAAGGATTTTGGTATTTGCAAATACTGCGAAGACGAGCGCGGCTTGTGCGACGGAATATTCCTAGATGATGATAGGCGCTTCAGCATCAAGCTGGACAAGAACTTCAAGTCTTTTTTCGTAATTAAGCATGACCTCTGCTTCATTTGCTTCAACTTATATTTTTTTTACTATTCTACTAGCATATCCCCTGCCATGCAAGAGTTTTTGTATTGGATAAGATAGGTTTCACTCATACTACGGAGGTAAAGAAAGTTTACTTGAAGACCGAGCATGGTTATATTTTCCATGCAAAATTATACAATTCAGACGACAACACCTTTTTTGGATGCAAAACATGGTGAGCGCTATGCAAGACTTATGCATTTGAGCCTGATATGGTTATCACCTTTGATATTCGTCCGGAAGATGATATTGAAGGTAATACCGACATCTGGGTCGATGTGCAGACGCCTCCAGTTATACCATTATGTAAGTTTCTCAGCCATATTTATGTCTTTGATATTGTTTATTCAAAAATAGTTGACAACTAATTTGTATTGTCAGCTTATTTCGATGCAAGCAAACATGTCCAGCGCTTGGTAGACAGGACCGTATACTGTCCTGGGGCTGAACTCAACTGCGAGGACCTCAGTCATTATGTTTCATGCCTTGAGGATCTTAATACTGTCAAGACAAATTTTCTTCCTACATTTAGAAATGTTACTAGTGAAATGTGCGACCAATAGTGTTCGTAATGAACTACGGTCACATCTATTTAGGAAGGATGGTAAGATTTTTACTATTTGTCCTCAGTGCATCTTTTCCATACATTATTTTCGAAGCTAAACTTCATTGCTAAGTATGTAACCATACGATGTTCTTCAACAGGGACTCCCGATGCATGTTGTGCCTTATGGGATTGAGACTAAAGGTACCATGAGTATTATCAGCTTACGGTCAAGATATCCTACAGATTACTTTAGTGCATTCAAGATTAGCGACGGATGCTTAATAGTGCAAGACTGGACCAAATATGTGATGGGGGAGCGCAGAGAAGTACTAGGGGGCAGCAAATAGATGCGCTACCCACAATTAGGAGACAGGTTCATCTGCATGCTCCAACTTGATCAAGGAGGAGAGCTATACATGTTTTATGTTATTTTACCTAAGAGAGAGCAACAGGAGTGATTAGCTAGCTAGAAATGAGTTTGACGATGATGATGTGCTACACTATTACTATGATGATAAAATAGCTAGTGTTGGTGGTAATGACTATGATGATTATTATTAGCTGGTGTTAGTGGTGATTAAATAAATACTGTTGGTGTTAATGACTTTGATGATGATTAAATAGCTTGTGCTGGCGGATTAGATTCAAGTGGAGGCAACATGTGGTGCACATCGAAAGTACTACTAGTCCAAACTAGATCAAGTTTGGATTAGTAGTATACTTTTGACATGCACCACATATTGCCTCCACTTGAACCTAATCCGCCTTCATTTGACACACTGTTATGGACATAATGATGTAAACCTCATAACTGGTATTGTACCAATATTTGTACGATGGCGCATAAATACACTAAAAATAAAAAAATAAAAAAAAGAATACTAGTAGCGATGGAGAGAAAACACGCTGCCAGTAGTTACATTAGAAATAGCGTGGGAGTGAAAAAACGCTGCAGCTATTTGTCCTAGCGGTAGCGCATGCGTGCACGCGTTACTGCTAAGCAATAGCTGTAGCGCCTTATTAGTAGCGCGCCTACCCGCGCTACTAGTGAGCACAAAACCAGCGCTACTGCTAGGGTTTTCCCTAGTAGTGAGAGGAAGCAATCAACAGAGGGAACATGGGTGAAAACTTCAGGGGCTCACAGCAATGAAGGGGAGCAGCTCGGTGTGGCTGGGGACACGCTGAGGCAGCAAATTGACCGGAGGCGGCCGTCGGATCCGGAGGTTGAAGACGGCGTGTTGGCAGCAATGCATGGCCTCATGCGATGCGTGGCTCGGTGTAGAGGACGGGCGGGACTTTGCGGAGCTCGGGGAAAAGGTAGAGCAGCGTTACATCGGCGGTGGCCACCCGGGCGAGCTGCGGTGGCCGGCAGGAACGTTCCGGTTGGGAGCAGAGAAGCGAGGGAGAGAGAGGCTAGAGGGGGGATGCTCGAGAGAGAGAGGGGATTTAGGGGGGTGACGTGGCATCCTTAACCGGTCCAGGGTGGGGCGGCAAGCAGGAGGTGGCTCGGGCGTGTGCACGCGCGCCATGGCCACACACTTGTCCTTCTGTCCGACGAGGAAGACGACATGACGAGCTGCGGTGGTGAGCTGGGCTAGCGCAGCTGGGCCGGCTGTGCACAGGGTCGGGCCACAAGTGAGTGTCCTCTCTCCTCTATCTTTATTTCTATTTTTCTAATTTTTGCAGATTTGTTTTAATTTGGTTTGCTAACCAAATTATTTTTGCAGCTTCTGAAAATTATTGTGGATGCAATAAGGTTTATCCCAGAGCTCTACAAAATATTCCAGGATCATTGGAGCAATAAAAAATATTTATAGAATTTATTTGCTCCAACTCAAATACAATATGAGTTAATTCAAAAACCATAAATTCCTTGGAAAAATGTGCATGACCTCTGATTAAGGTTTTAACCTTTTTCCAAAAATAATGAACATTTTTAAGGGCATTTTGGTCCAATGAAAATATTTGCATATGAACATAGTTAAATTGATCTGGTGCTGGGGTTTGGTCATCCCCATTTCAAGTTTCAACAATTTAAACATGATGCATAGATTAGAAACCTCATGGAGATAATCTAGTGCACTCAATTCACTAGCAATTTTCAGATTCATGAATTTCAAGCAAAACCTCATAAATACAGGACTAAGCTAGGGTTGTGACATCATCACAACTTTCAGATTCATGAATTTCAAGCAAAACATCGTAGAGATAATCTAGTGCACTCAATTCACTAGCAATTGGTTCATCATAATTGGATCTTTTAAAAAGATTAGAAAGTGGATGAGGATCCATAAATCTCTTTGCTCCTGTATTTGAATAAACACAATTATGCCAAGTAAATGAGCAAACAAACCAAGTAAGACATAAAGGCAAACGGAAAGAAGGCGAATAAAAAGGCAAATATTTTTGTGTTTTCTTGAAAACGTTCTAGAAGTGGGGGAGATGAAAACGAGAGGCAAATGGAAAATAATGTAAGTGCAAGAGATGATATTTTATGATGGGTACTTGATAGGCTTGATGTAGATCTCCCCAGAAACAGTGCCAGAAATTCTTCCTGCAACTTCTTGAGCTTGCGTTGGTTTTTCCCTCGAAGAGGAAAGGGTGATGAAGCACAGTAGAGATAAGTATTTCCGTTAGTTAAGAACCAAGGTATCAATCTAGTAGGAGAAACACGCAGGTCCCCAATATATACACCTACACAAACAATCAAACAGTTGCACCCAACGTGATAAAGGGGTTGTCAATCCCTTCACGGTCACTTGCAAAGGTGAGATCTGATAGATATAGATATAAAAGATTATTAAAACGTAAAACAAAATAAAAGTAAATAAAAGCCAGCGAAGTATTTTTGGTTTTTTTGGTATATAGATCAGAAAATAATAGTTGGAAAATAGACCCGAGGGGCATAGGTTTCACTAGAGGCTTCTCTCTTGAAAGCAAATAATACGGTGGGTGAACAAATTATTCTCAAGCAATTGATAGAAAAGAGCAAAGTTATGACGATATCTAAGGCAATGATCATGAATATAGGCATCACGTCTGTGTCAAGTAGACTGAAACAATTCTGCATCTACTACTATTACTCCACACATCGACCGACTCCTGCCTGCATCTAGAGTATTAACTTAACAAGAACAGAGCAACACTTTGAGCAAGATCACATGATGTAGAGGGATAAACTCAAGCAATATGATGTAAACGCCATCTTTTTACCCTTGATGGCAACAATACAATACGTGCCTCGCTACCCCAACTTTGTCACTAGGTGAGGACACCGCATCACTGAACCCAAAACTAAGCATGTGTCCCATTGCAAGAAATACCAGTCTAGTTGGCCAAACCAAACCAATAATTCGAAGAGAAATACAAAGATATCAAATCATGCATATAAGAATTCATAGAAGATTCAAATAATATTCATTGATAATCTGATCGTAAATTCACAATTCATCGGAGTATTCTAATAAATTTACGATTCATGTGTGTCCCTCTCAAAAGGTGTGTACAACAAGGATTATTGTGGAAAACTAAAAAGCAAAGACTCATATCGTACGTGAATAAAAATATAGCCTCAAGTAAATTACCGGTAGACGAAGATGAAAGAGGGGATGCCATCCAGGGCATCCCCAAGCTTAGATGCTTAGCTTTCCTTGAATATTACGTTGGGGTGCCTTGGGCATCCCCAAGCTTAGGCTCTTGCCACTACTTATTCCATAGTACATCAAATCTTCACCCAAAACTTGAAAACTTCACAACACAAAACTCAACAGAAAACTAATGCGATCCATTAGTATAAGAGAATAAATCACCACTTTTTGGTACTATTGTGAACTGATTCTTTATTTATATTGGTGTAATGTATACTATATTCCAACTTCTCCATGGTTCATACCCCCCAATACTACCCATAGATAAATCAAAATAAGCAAACAACACATAGAAAACAGAATTTGTCAAAAACAAAACAATCCGTAGCAATCTGAAAACTTTGAATACTTCTATAACTCCACAAATTCTGAAAAAAATAGGATAACATGGGCAATTTCTATATCAATCTTGTGTAAAACATTTAGATCAAAATCACGCTTCTGTGAATTTTAAAAATTATTTTACTGGGCGCAAAAGTTTCTGTTTTTCAGCAACATCAAATCAACAATGTTCAGAACTATCCCAAAGATCTTAGTTGGCCCAAACACTAAAACACATCCAACGAGAGGCTAGATGATATATTATTCAAAAACTGGAGCAAAAAGGAAAGAACAAAAATAAAATTGGGTTGCCTCCCAACAAGCGCTATTGTTTAACGCCCCTAGCTAGGCAAAAAGCAACAATCTAGGTATTGTCATCTTTGGCCTTTATCTCTTTAGTGGAAATATGCTCAAATCTTGGAGGTTCTTTGCGTTTCCCATCATCTTCAGAAATCTTTATATCTAGAGCGTCCAACCACTTAATGTAAAGAGTCATCATCATATTCATGCGGTGGAGGTTTCTACTAATATTTTTGAGAGGTTCAAGAGATTTTTGCAAAAAAAAATTGTCCTTCACACAACTTCTCCAAAACTTGTGTTCCCTCTTGGTTATGATGGAGTCCCTTTTTTGGGGGTAATATTCCTACTACTCCTTCTACTATCTGACAAGCAATGTTGGTACAATCTCAATAAAATTTCCTTTAGCAGCGAAATCCAAAAGTTGCCTATGGGACATGGTTAGTCCAACGTAAAAATTACGAAGTAAAATCTTAGTATCCCCGTTTATAGTATAGTTGCGATAAGACTCTATCATCCTATACCAAGCATCCTTTAAAATTTCTCCTTGTTTCTATTTGAAGTGAAGAACTTCAAAGTCAGGAGACAAACGAGGGGTAAAAGCGCTAGTCATAGCGAGAAGAAAAAAGTAAAGACATGGCAAACAATCTAGCACATGAGCAAACAAAAAGCAAACGAAAAGATGAACGAAAGAAGGGAGAATAAAAAGGAAAATATTTTTGTATTTCTCTAAACATCATTTTAGAAGTGGGGGAGAGGTAACGAGAGGTGAGGGAGTCCTGGACTAGGGGGTGTCCGGGTAGCCGGACTATGAAGATACAAGATTGAAGACTTCGTCCCGTGTCCGGATGGGACTTTCCTTGGCGTGGAAGGCAAGCTTGGTGATACGGATATGTAGATCTCCTACCATTGTAACCGACTCTGTGTAACCCTAGCCCTCTCCGGTGTCTATATAAACCGGATGGTTTTAGTCCGTAGGACAACAACCATTACAACAATCATACCATAGGCTAGCTTCTAGGGTTTAGCCTCCTTGATCTCGTGGTAGATCCACTCTTGTACTACCCATATCATCAATATCAATCAAGCAGGAGTAGGGTTTTACCTCCATCGAGAGGGCCCGAACCTGGGTAAAAACATCGTGTCCCTTGTCTCCTGTTACCATCCGCCTAGACGCACAGTTCGGGACCCCCTACCTGAGATCCGCCGATTTTGACACCGACATTGGTGCTTTCATTGAGAGTTCCTCTGTGTCGTCACCGATAGGCTTGATGGCTTCTTCAATCAACAACAACGCCGTCCAGGGTGAGACTTTCCTCCCCGGATAGATCTTCGTGTTCGGCGGCTTTGCACTGCGAGCCAATTCACTTGGCCATCTGGAGCAGATCGAAAGCTACGCCCCTGGCCGTCAGGTTAGGTCTGGAAGCCTAAACTTCACGGCTGACATCCGCGGAGACTTGATCTTCGACGGATTCAAGCCACAGCCGGGCGTGCCGCGCTGTCACGATGGGCATGATTTAGCTCTGCCGCCGGATAGTGCCCTGGAGGCCGCACACGAGTCCGCTCTGACCCATAGTTCGGAGCAGACCGCGCAGATCGAGGACAGGTGGCTGGACACCGCCTCGGGGGCTGCGACATCTACGGCGATGGAGCCGAATACTGACCTTGTCCCTTATAAAGCTCGTGACTCCGAGGCACCGGACTCCTTGCCGGACTCCGAACCTCTTGCGCCCCTGCCAATCGAATCCGATTGGGCGCCGATCATGGAATTCACTGCCGCGGACATCTTTCAGCACTCACCCTTTGGCGACATCCTAAACTCGCTAAAGCATCTCTCGTTATCAGGAGAGCCCTGGCCAGACTGCGGTCAGGATGGTTGGGATGCGGACGATGAAGAGATTCAAAGCCCGCCCACCACCCACTTTGTAGCCACTGTCGACGATCTAACCGACATGCTAGACTACGACTCCGAAGACATCGACGGTATGGACTACGATGCCGGAGACGATCAAGAACCAGCGCCTACAGGACACTGGAAGACCACCTCTCCATACGACATATGCATGGTGGACACTCCGAAGGGGAGCGATAACAAGGAATAACGGGACACGGCGAAGGATAATTCATCCGAAAAACAACCAAAACAGCGACGCAAGCGCCGCCCCAAGTCCCGTCTCGATGACAACAGTACCCATAATAACCCAGCCATAGAGCAGGGCAAACCAATAGGCGACAAGGATGCAACCAAGCAGCTATCAGAACAGGATGAACCGGACGATCAGCTCATCCTTGGCGAAAATAATAGTCCGGACGATCTCACGCCGGACACACCACCGGAGCGCAAGAACCTCCAAAAAAGGCTTGTCGCCACTGCAAGAAGCTTGAAGAAGGAAAAACGGAAGCTCAAAATAGCGGAAGACATACTCAAGATGAGGTGGAGCAAAGTACTCAAGACCGCGGACAAATATGGCAATGGCCACCAAACAAAGAGCTACCCGAAGCGCAAGCTACTGCCACAATTTGACGAGGAAGCCATAGAGCCTCCACAGTCAAAAAGCAAAGAGGCCGCCTGGCCGGATAGACGACCAGATGATAGGCCAAAAGCGACAAGCGGCGCCGCACACAAGACGACACGTGACCCTCATAAAACAGATGGCCCGGTCAGGTCCATTTATGGGCCAAAAAAGAGGGCCCCAGGAAGCAACACAACACGTCGCATGTTCGAAGATAACGGCATGCCTAAATACAGGGGCGCCGCACACCCACTATGTTTCACCGATGAGGTGCTGGATCATGAATTCCCAGCGGGATTCAAACCCGTAAACATAGAGGCATACGACGGAACAATAGACCCTAGAGTCTGGATTGAAGATTACATACTACACATACACATGGCTAGAGGAGATGATCTCCACGCCATAAAATATCTACCCCTCAGGCTCAAAGGGCCAGCTCGGCATTGGCTCAAAAGCCTCCCAGAAATTACTGTTGGAAGTTGGGAAGAGCTCGAGGACGCGTTTAGAGCAAATTTTCAAGGGACTTATGTCCGCCCTCCGGATACAGACGATCTAAGTCATATAACTCAACAGCCCGGAGAGTCAGCGCGCAAATTCTGGAACAGGTTCCTCACCAAAAAGAACCAAATAGTCGACTGTCCGGACGCCGAAGCCTTAGCAACTTTTAAACATAATGTCCGAGACAAATGGCTCGCCAGACACCTCGGCCAAGAGAAGCCGAGAACAATGGCCGCGCTAACAAGCCTCATGACCCGCTTTTGCGCGGGGGAAGACAGCTGGCTAGCAAGATGTAGCACCAGCGACCCGAGTACATCCGAGATCAGAGATGGAAACGGAAAATCACGGCGCAGAAAGGACCAGCGCCGAAACAAAGAAAAAAGCCCAAAGAACACGGTGGTCAATGCCGGATTCAAAAGCTCGCGGACGAACAACAAAACACTGCCTCTTATGGACAACAGTGACGAGCTATCCAACTTAAACAAAATTTTGGATCGGATATGTCAAATCCACAGCACCTCCGGAAGGCCTGCAAACCACACCCACTGAGATTGTTGGGTCTTCAAATAGTCCGGCCGACTCAACGCCGAACACAAGGGGCTCGACGCGCCAAGCGAGGATGACGACGAACCCCACCAGTAGAGCGCCGGAAAACAAAAGACATTCCCAAAAGAAGTCAAAACAGTAAACTCACTTCATGTGATAATACGGAACAATAGTTCGGCACCCACTAAAGCAGGTATCGCACGGTCCACCCCAGCAGAACCTCAAGGTTGGATGTCAAAACCAATTACTTTCGACCACCTGGACCATTCCAGAGGTATTCGAAACGCAGGATGGACTGCTCTGATATTGGATCCTATAATCGACGGACTACAATTTACACAAGTCCTGATGGACGGCTGCAGCGATTTAAACCTGCTATATCCGGACACAATCCGCAAGTTGGGGATAGACCTTACTAAAATTCGACATAGCCGCACTTCCTTCAAAGGAGTGACGCCAGGCCCTTATGCCAAGTGCACAGGCTCCTTACTACTAGAAGTTGTGTTCGGGTCACCCGACAACTTTCGACGCGAAAAGCTAATCTTTCATGTCGCCCCATTCAAAAGTAGCCATCAAGCACTATTGGGACGAGAAGCTTTTGTCCGCTTTAATGCAATACCACACTACGCGTCTCTTACACTTAAAATGCCCAGTCCATACGCCATCATCTCACTAAAAGGTCGTTCAAGACCCCGGACACGGCTAGATGAGTCCGGCATAAAATAAGCTAGGGGCTCCCTAGCCGCACACCCCTTTGGAAGGGGCTGTGCATATGAGCTAATATAGGCTCAGCGTTATTCAATCATTCATATTTCGATTTTTAATACATTTTTTGCATGATTTACTTTCAAGCTAAGTTAATCTCTTTTTATAGATGAACAACGTGTACACCCGTCCAGGATACGGCACAATGGAGACACAGGCGCAGACGTGCAGCAGGGACCCGTCGCAAGGATTCTTTTCAGATTAAGTCCCTGCGTAAACCTTTCTTACTGTCTTTTGTTGATCACATCCCACGGTTTTTCACCATAACCAACGAGGAGGCTGGCGTTTTGGCATCGGTCGCGCCAGAAATTCTCGCCCGTACCTGGACACTAGGGGCTTAGGGCATTGTTCTGCCCGTTATTATAAAGACCGAACACCTTAGGGAGTGTTCGGCGTCTCGAGTTAGGCCTTATATGCATTAGCTCCGAGTCATGTCTTTGGTCAAATGTTGGGTTTGCCCGGCTCCTGTGTTTTGCTGCCTTACATTCCGTATCATCGGCTAACGCGGCACCAAGAGAACTACTGCGATTGTGTCCCGGTTCGGCTGGGCGAGCACCTCAGTAGAGAAAGCCGAAAACTGACTATCATGATATAGCGAGAGACTGGTCAACCACTCGATTGACTATCGGAATGTTTAGAATTCCGCCGCTTTGACGAAGGACCATTTCCCGGTCAGGCACATACGCGCCCCGAATTCGGAGAGCGCGGTGCCCCTAGGGGCTATGTCGTAGCCCCACCCTCGAACTCCTATGGCTAAGTGAAAGTTATAAAGCATTATAGTCCGGTTGCCTCGTTTGCTACGCTAACACCTCCTTCACAGGACCGAGACGTCGGATTAAGTGTGAAAATGCGCTATTTTTGCAAACACCCCCGCACCTTGTGAGTGGGGGCTGAAGCCGACGACTGCCATCTTTCAGGTTATACACACGTATACATAAACGGCCGCACAGGAGATATTTCAATACTTGAACGCACAAGTACAAAAAGTTCTTACATTATAAACATCGTTTTACAAACCATAACGTTCATTTGAACATGACATTTTTTGAGCACTGCGACTTTATTTCACGAGCACCACGCAGAACTTCCCCAAAATAGTGCTCGGCGGGTAACCGGCTCTCGTCCGTACCCTGGGTCGCAACAGCGCTGGCATCCATCTCCGTCTCGTATGTCTTCACACGGGCGAGGGCCATCCGTGCACCCTCTATGCAGGCCGATCGCTTCATCGCCTTGATATGCATGATAAATAACAAATGAAGTCAAAAATGGTTGAAAATTGATGACGTGTCTTTAAATGGAGCATACTGAATGCACACATGGTCTGAAATTGAAATAAGTTTAAAAGAATGAAATGCCTTTGTAACAGATGAGTTTTCGTCCGAAACCCTGATACTTCGAAAGGGATTGTCCATTTTGTACACGGAGTGCATCCAGTTTTTGCCGTAACCATCTCAACTTTTTAGCACATGCTATGTGGGTGAAATGATGATACCATGCCAACTTTCAACCTTTTCAATGTTCATTTGTTGTGCTTTTCAATTTCTGGGTCACTTAGCTCAAAAAAATTAGTGAATGCCTGAAAATAGCTAATGAAGTCAGAAATGGTTTTACATTGATGACGTTGCTTTGAATGGTGCGTAATGAACGCACACAAAGTCTGGAGTTGAAATAACTTTAGAAAAGTGAAATGCCTTTTGTAACAGATGAGTTTTCATCCGAAACCCTGATACTTCGAAAGAGACTGTCCATTTGGTACACGAGTGAATCCAGTTTTTGTCGTAACCCTCTCAACTTTCTAGCACGTGGTATGTTCGTAAAATGATGATACCATGCCAACTTTCAACCTTTTCAGAGTCCATTTGTAGTGCTTTTCATTTTCAGGGTCATTTAGCACAAAAAATCAGTAAATGCATGAAAAATAGCAAATGAAGTCAGAAATGGTTGAAAATTGATGACGTGGCTTTGAATGGTGCATACTGAACGCACAAAAAAGTCTGGAGTTGAAATAAGTTTTAGAAAAGGAAATGCCTTTGTAACAGAAGAGTTTTCGTCTGAGACCCTGATACTTCGAAAGAGATTGTCCATTTTGTACACGAAGTGCATCCAATTTTTGATGTAACCCTCTCAAGATTTTGGAGCATGCTATCTGGGTGAAATGATGATACCATTCCAACTTTCAACCTTTTCAGTGTTCATTTGTAGTGCTTTTCAATTTCAGGGTCATTTAGCACAAAAAATCATTAAATGCATGAAAAATGGCAAATGAAGTCAGAAATGGTTGAAAATTGATGATGTGGCTTTCAATGGTGCATATTGAATGCACAAAATGTCTGGAGTTGAAATAAGTTTAAAAAATGGAATGTCTTTGTAACAGATGAGTTTTCGTTCGAAACCCTGATAGTTGTCCACTTTGTCCATGAAGTGCATCCAGTTTGTTACCGTAACCCTCTCAACTTTCTAGCACGTGGTATGTGCGTGAAATGATGATACCATGCCAACTTTTAACCTTTTCAGAGTTCATTTGTAGTGCTTTTCATTTTCAGGGTAATTTAGCTGGAAAAAATCAGTAAATGCATGAAAAATAGCAAATGAAGTTAGAAATGGTTGAAAATTGATGACGTGGCTTTGAATGGTGCATACTGAACGCACAAAAAAGTCTGGAGTTGAAATAAGTTTTAGAAAAGGAAATGCCTTTGTAACAGACGAGTTTTCGTCTGAGACCCTGATACTTCGAAAGAGATTCTCCATTTTGTACACGAAGTGCATCCAGTTTTTGATGTAACCCTCTCAAGATTTTGGAACACGCTATGTGGGTGAAATGATGATACCATGCCAACTTTCAACCTTTTCAGTGTTCATTTGTAGTGCTTTTGAATTTCGGGGTCATTTAGCACAAAAAATCATTAAATGCATGAAAAATAGCGAATGAAGTCAGAAATGGTTGAAAATTGATGATGTGGCTTTCAATGGTGCATATTGAATGCACAAAAAGTCTGGAGTTGAAATAAGTTTAAAAAATGGAATGTCTTTGTAACAGATGAGTTTTCGTTCGAAACCCTGATACTTGTCCACTTTGTCCATGAAGTGCCTCCAGTTTGTTACCGTAACCCTCTCAACTTTCTAGCACGTGGTATGTTCGTGAAATGATGATACCATGTCAACTTTTAACCTTTTCAGAGTTCATTTGTAGTGCTTTTCATTTTCAGGGTAATTTAGTTGGAAAAAATCAGTAAATGCATGAAAAATAGCAAATGAAGTCAGAAATGGTTGAAAATTGATGACGTGGCTTTGAATGGTGCATACTGAACGCACAAAAAAGTCTGGAGTTGAAATAAGTTTTAGAAAAGGAAATGCCTTTGTAACAGACGAGTTTTCGTCTGAGACCCTGATACTTCGAAAGAGATTCTCCATTTTGTACACGAAGTGCATCCAGTTTTTGATGTAACCCTCTCAAGATTTTGGAACACGCTATGTGGGTGAAATGATGATACCATGCCAACTTTCAACCTTTTCAGTGTTCATTTGTAGTGCTTTTCAATTTCAGGGTCATTTAGCACAAAAAATCATTAAATGCATGAAAAATAGCAAATGAAGTCAGAAATGGTTGAAAATTGATGATGTGGCTTTCAATGGTGCATATTGAATGCACAAAAAGTCTGGAGTTGAAATAAGTTTAAAAAATGGAATGTCTTTGTAACAGATGAGTTTTCGTTCGAAACCCTGATACTTCAGAAGAGATTGTCCACTTTGTCCATGAAGTGCGTCCAGTTTGTTACCGTAACCCTCTCAAATTTTTAACACATGCTATGTGGGTGAAATGATGATACCATGACAACATTAAACCTTTTCAGAGTTCATTTGTAGTGCTTTTCAATTTCAGGGTCATTTAGCTCAAAAAATTCAGTAAATGCATGATAAATAACAAATGAAGTCAGAAATGGTTGAAAATTGATCATGTGGCTTTAAATGGAGCATACTGAATGTACACATAGTCTGCAGTTGAAATAAGTTTAAAAAATTTAAATGCCTTGTAACAGATGAGTTTTCGTCCGAAACCCTGATACTTCGAAAGAGATTGTCCATTTTGTACACGAAGTGCATCCAGTTTTTGTCATACCCATCTCAACTTTTTAGCACATGCTATGTGGGTGAAATGATGATACCATGCCAACTTTCAACCTTTTCAATGTTCATTTGTTGTGCTTTTCAATTTCTGGGTCACTTAGCTCAAAAAAATTAGTGAATGCCTGAAAAATAGCAAATGAAGTTAGAAATGGTTTTACATTGATGACGTTGCTTTGAATGGTGCGTACGGAACACACACAAAGTCTGCAGTTGAAATAACTTTAGAAAAGTGAAATGCCTTTTGTAACAGATGGGTTTTCGTCCGAAACCCTGATACTTCGAAAGAGATTGTCCATTTGGTACACGAGTGCATCCAGTTTTTGTCGTAACCCTCTCAACTTTCTAGCACATGCTATGTGCGTGAAATGATGATACCATGCCAACTTTCAACCTTTTTAGAGTTCATTTGTAGTGCTTTTCATTTTTAGGGTCATTTAGCTCAAAAAATCAGTAAATGCATGAAAAATAGCAAATGAAGTCAGAAATGGTTGAAAATTTATGACGTGGCTTTAAATGGAGCATACTGAATGAACACATAGTCTGAAGTTGAAATAAGTTTAAAAAAATGAAATGCCTTTGTAACAGATGAGTTTTCGTCCGAAACCCTGATACTTCGAAAGAGATTGTCCATTTTGTACACGAAGTGCATCCAGTTTTTTCGTAACCATCTCAACTTTTTAGCACATGCTATGTGGGTGAAATGATGATACCATGCCAACTTTCAACCTTTTCAATGTTCATTTGTTGTGCTTTTCAATTTCAGGGTCACTTAGCTCAAAAAAATTAGTGAATGCCTGAAAAATAGCAAATGAAGTCAGAAATGGTTTTACATTGAAGACGTTGATTTGAATGGTGCGTACGGAACACACACAAAGTCTGCAGTTGAAATAACTTTAGAAAAGTGAAATGCCTTTTGTAACAGATGAGTTTTCGTCCGAAACCCTGATACTTCGAAAGAGATTGACCATTTGGTACACGAGTGCATCCAGTTTTTGTCGTAACCCTCTCAACTTTCTAGCACATGCTATGTGCGTGAAATGATGATACCATGCCAACTTTCAACCTTTTCAAAGTTCATTTGTAGTGCTTTTCATTTTCCAGGGTCATTTAGCTCAAAAAAATCAGTAAATGCATGAAAAATAACAAATGAAGTCAGAAATGGTTGAAAATTGATGATGTGGCTTTGAATTGTGCATACTGAACGCACAAAAAAGTCTGGAGTTGAAATAAGTTTTAGAAAAGGAAATGCCTTTGTAACAGACGAGTTTTCGTCTGAGACCCTGATACTACGAAAGAGATTGTACATTTTGTACACGAAGTGCATCCAATTTTTGATGTAACCCTCTCAAGATTTTGGAACATGCTATGTGGGTGAAATGATGATACCATGCCAACTTTCAACCTTTTCAGTGTTCATTTGTAGTGCTTTTCAATTTCAGGGTTATTTAGCACAAAAAATCATTAAATGCGTGAAAAATAGCAAATGAAGTCAGAAATGGTTGAAAATTGATGATGTGGCTTTCAATGGTGCATATTGAATGCACAAAAAGTCTGGAGTAGAAATAAGTTTAAAAAATGGAATGTCTTTGTAACAGATGAGTTTTCGTTCGAAACCCTGATACTTCAGAAGAGATTGTCCACTTTGTCCATGAAGTGCATCCAGTTTGTTACCGTAACCCTCTCAACTTTTTAAGACATGCTATGTGGGTGAAATGATGATACCATGACAACTTTCAACCTTTTCAGAGTTCATTTGTAGTGATTTTCAATTTCAGGGTCATTTAGCTCAAAAAATTCAGTAAATTCATGATAAATAACAAATGAAGTCAGAAATGGTTGAAAATTGATGATGTGGCTTTAAATGGAGCATACTGAATGTACATATAGTTTGAAGTTGAAATAAGTTTAAAAAAATGAAATGCCTTTGTAACAGATGAGTTTTCGTCCGAAACCCTGATACTTCGAAAGAGATTGTCCATTTTGTACACGAAGTGCATCCAATTTTTGTCGTAACCATCTCAACTTTTTAGCACATGCTATGTGGGTTTCAACCTTTTCAATGTTCATTTGTTGTGCTTTTCAATTTCTGGGTCACTTAGCTCAAAAAAATTAGTGAATGCCTGAAAAATAGCAAATGAAGTTAGAAATGGTTTTACATTGATGACGTTGCTTTGAATGGTGCGTACGGAACACACACAAAGTCTGCAGTTGAAATAACTTTAGAAAAGTGAAATGCCTTTTGTAACAGATGGGTTTTCGTCTGAAACCCTGATACTTCGAAAGAGATTGTCCATTTGGTACACGAGTGCATCCAGTTTTTGCCGTAACCCTCTCAACTTTTTAGCACATGCTATGTGCGTGAAATGATGATACCATGCCAACTTTCAACCTTTTCAGAGTTCATTTGTAGTGCTTTTCATTTTTAGGGTCATTTAGCTCAAAAAATCAGTAAATGCATGAAAAATAGCAAATGAAGTCAGAAATGGTTGAAAATTGATGATGTGGCTTTGAATGGTGCATACTCAACGCACAAAAAAGTCTGGAGTTGAAATAAGTTTTAGAAAAGGAAATGCCTTTGTAACAGACGAGTTTTCGTCTGAGACACTGATACTTCGAAAGAGATTCTCCATTTTGTACATGAAGTGCATCCAGTTTTTGATGTAACCCTCTCAAGATTTTGGAACACGCTATGTGGGTGAAATGATGATACCATGCCAACTTTCAACCTTTTCAGTGTTCATTTGTAGTGCTTTTCAATTTCAAGGTCATTTAGCACAAAAAATCATTAAATGCATGAAAAATAGCAAATGAAGTCAGTAATGGTTGAAAATTGATGATGTGGATTTCAATGGTGCATATTGAATGCACAAAATGTCTGGAGTTGAAATAAGTTTAAAAAACTGAAATGTCTTTATAACAGATGAGTTTTCGTTCGAAACCCTGATACTTCAGAAGAGATTGTCCATGAAGTGCATCCAGTTTGTTACCGTAACCCTCTCAACTTTTTAACACATGCTATGTGGGTGAAATGATGATACCATGACAACTTTCAACCTTTTCAGAGTTCATTTGTAGTGCTTTTCAATTTCAGGGTCATTTAGCTCAAAAAATTCAGTAAATGCATGATAAATAACAAATGAAGTCAGAAATGGTTGAAAATTTATGATGTGGCTTTAAATGGAGCATACTGAATGTACACATACTCTGAAGTTGAAATAAGTTTAAAAAAATGAAATGCCTTTGTAACAGATGAGTTTTCGTCCGAAACCCTGATACTTCGAAAGAGATTGTCCATTTTGTACACGAAGTGCATCCAGTTTTTGTCGTAACCATCTCAACTTTTTAGCACATGCTATGTGGGTGAAATGATGATACCATGCCAACTTTCAACCTTTTCAATGTTCATTTGTTGTGCTTTTCAATTTCTGGGTCACTTAGCTCAAAAAAATTAGTGAATGCCTGAAAAATAGCAAATGAAGTTAGAAATGGTTTTACATTGATGACGTTGCTTTGAATGGTGCGTACGGAAGACACACAAAGTCTGCAGTTGAAATAACTTTAGAAAAGTGAAATGCCTTTTGTAACAGATGGGTTTTCGTCCGAAACCCTGATACTTCGAAAGAGATTGTCCATTTGGTACACGAGTGCATCCAGTTTTTGCCGTAACCCTCTCAACTTTCTAGCACATGCTATGTGCGTGAAATGATGATACCATGCCAACTTTCAACCTTTTCAGAGTTCATTTGTAGTGCTTTTCATTTTTAGGGTCATTTAGCTCAAAAAATCAGTAAATGCATGAAAAATAGCAAATGAAGTCAGAAATGGTTGAAAATTGATGATGTGGCTTTGAATGGTGCATACTGAACGCACAAAAAAGTCTGGAGTTGAAATAAGTTTTAGAAAAGGAAATGCCTTTGTAACAGACGAGTTTTCGTCTAAGACACTGATACTTCGAAAGAGATTCTCCATTTTGTACATGAAGTGCATCCAGTTTTTGATGTAACCCTCTCAAGATTTTGGAACACGCTATGTGGGTGAAATGATGATACCATGCCAACTTTCAACCTTTTGAGTGTTCATTTGTAGTGCTTTTCAATTTCAGGGTCATTTAGAACAAAAAATCATTAAATGCATGAAAAATAGCAAATGAAGTCAGAAATGGTTGAAAATTGATGATGTGGCTTTCAATGGTGCATATTGAATGCACAAAATGTCTGGAGTTGAAATAAGTTTAAAAAACTGAAATGTCTTTATAACAGATGAGTTTTCGTTCGAAACCCTGATACTTCAGAAGAGATTGTCCACTTTGTCCATGAAGTGCATCCAGTTTGTTACCGTAACCCTCTCAACTTTTTAACACATGCTATGTGGGTGAAATGATGATACCATGACAACTTTCAACCTTTTCAGAGTTCATTTGTAGTGCTTTTCAATTTCAGGGTCATTTAGCTCAAAAAATTCAGTAAATGCATGATAAATAACAAATGAAGTCAGAAATGGTTGAAAATTTATGATGTGGCTTTAAATGGAGCATACTGAATGTACACATACTCTGAAGTTGAAATAAGTTTAAAAAAATGAAATGCCTTTGTAACAGATGAGTTTTCGTCCGAAACCCTGATACTTCGAAAGAGATTGTCCATTTTGTACACGAAGTGCATCCAGTTTTTGTCGTAACCATCTCAACTTTTTAGCACATGCTATGTGGGTGAAATGATGATACCATGCCAACTTTCAACCTTTTCAAAGTTCATTTGTAGTGCTTTTCATTTTCCAGGGTCATTTAGCTCAAAAAAATCAGTAAATGCATGAAAAATAACAAATGAAGTCAGAAATGGTTGAAAATTGATGATGTGGCTTTGAATTGTGCATACTGAACGCACAAAAAAGTCTGTAGTTGAAATAAGTTTTAGAAAAGGAAATGCCTTTGTAACAGACGAGTTTTCGTCTGAGACCCTGATACTACGAAAGAGATTGTACATTTTGTACACGAAGTGCATCCAATTTTGGATGTAACCCTCTCAAGATTTTGGAACATGCTATGTGGGTGAAATGATGATACCATGCCAACTTTCAACCTTTTCAGTGTTCATTTGTAGTGCTTTTCAATTTCAGGGTTATTTAGCACAAAAAATCATTAAATGCGTGAAAAATAGCAAATGAAGTCAGAAATGGTTGAAAATTGATGATGTGGCTTTCAATGGTGCATATTGAATGCACAAAAAGTCTGGAGTAGAAATAAGTTTAAAAAATGGAATGTCTTTGTAACAGATGAGTTTTCGTTCGAAACCCTGATACTTCAGAAGAGATTGTCCACTTTGTCCATGAAGTGCATCCAGTTTGTTACCGTAACCCTCTCAACTTTTTAAGACATGCTATGTGGGTGAAATGATGATACCATGACAACTTTCAACCTTTTCAGAGTTCATTTGTAGTGATTTTCAATTTCAGGGTCATTTAGCTCAAAAAATTCAGTAAATTCATGATAAATAACAAATGAAGTCAGAAATGGTTGAAAATTGATGATGTGGCTTTAAATGGAGCATACTGAATGTACATATAGTTTGAAGTTGAAATAAGTTTAAAAAAATGAAATGCCTTTGTAACAGATGAGTTTTCGTCCGAAACCCTGATACTTCGAAAGAGATTGTCCATTTTGTACACGAAGTGCATCCAATTTTTGTCGTAACCATCTCAACTTTTTAGCACATGCTATGTGGGTGAAATGATGATACCATGCCAATTTTCAACCTTTTCAATGTTCATTTGTTGTGCTTTTCAATTTCTGGGTCACTTAGCTCAAAAAAATTAGTGAATGCCTGAAAAATAGCAAATGAAGTTAGAAATGGTTTTACATTGATGACGTTGCTTTGAATGGTGCGTACGGAACACACACAAAGTCTGCAGTTGAAATAACTTTAGAAAAGTGAAATGCCTTTTTTAACAGATGTGTTTTCGTCTGAAACCCTGATACTTCGAAAGAGATTGTCCATTTGGTACACGAGTGCATCCAGTTTTTGCCGTAACCCTCTCAACTTTTTAGCACATGCTATGTGCGTGAAATGATGATACCATGCCAACTTTCAACCTTTTCAGAGTTCATTTGTAGTGCTTTTCATTTTTAGGCTCATTTAGCTCAAAAAATCAGTAAATGCATGAAAAATAGCAAATGAAGTCAGAAATGGTTGAAAATTGATGATGTGGCTTTGAATGGTGCATACTGAACGCGCAAAAAAGTCTGGAGTTGAAATAAGTTTTAGAAAAGGAAATGCCTTTGTAACAGACGAGTTTTCGTCTGAGACACTGATACTTCGAAAGAGATTCTCCATTTTGTACATGAAGTGCATCCAGTTTTTGATGTAACCCTCTCAAGATTTTGGAACACGCTATGTGGGTGAAATGATGATACCATGCCAACTTTCAACCTTTTCAGTGTTCATTTGTAGTGCTTTTCAATTTCAAGGTCATTTAGCACAAAAAATCATTAAATGCATGAAAAATAGCAAATGAAGTCAGTAATGGTTGAAAATTGATGATGTGGCTTTCAATGGTGCATATTGAATGCACAAAATGTCTGGAGTTGAAATAAGTTTAAAAAACTGAAATGTCTTTATAACAGATGAGTTTTCGTTCGAAACCCTGATACTTCAGAAGAGATTGTCCACTTTGTCCATGAAGTGCATCCAGTTTGTTACCGTAACCCTCTCAACTTTTTAACACATGCTATGTGGGTGAAATGATGATACCATGACAACTTTCAACCTTTTCAGAGTTCATTTGTAGTGCTTTTCAATTTCAGGGTCATTTAGCTCAAAAAATTCAGTAAATGCATGATAAATAACAAATGAAGTCAGAAATGGTTGAAAATTTATGATGTGGCTTTAAATGGAGCATACTGAATGTACACATACTCTGAAGTTGAAATAAGTTTAAAAAAATGAAATGCCTTTGTAACAGATGAGTTTTCGTCCGAAACCCTGATACTTCGAAAGAGATTGTCCATTTTCTACACGAAGTGCATCCAGTTTTTGTCGTAACCATCTCAACTTTTTAGCACATGCTATGTGGGTGAAATGATGATACCATGCCAACTTTCAACCTTTTCAATGTTCATTTGTTTTGCTTTTCAATTTCTGGGTCACTTAGCTCAAAAAAATTAGTGAATGCCTGAAAAATAGCAAATGAAGTTAGAAATGGTTTTACATTGATGACGTTGCTTTGAATGGTGCGTACGGAAGACACACAAAGTCTGCAGTTGAAATAACTTTAGAAAAGTGAAATGCCTTTTGTAACAGATGGGTTTTCGTCCGAAACCCTGATACTTCGAAAGAGATTGTCCATTTGGTACACGAGTGCATCCAGTTTTTGCCGTAACCCTCTCAACTTTCTAGCACATGCTATGTGCGTGAAACAATGATACCATGCCAACTTTCAACCTTTTCAGAGTTCATTTGTAGTGCTTTTCATTTTTAGGGTCATTTAGCTCAAAAAATCAGTAAATGCATGAAAAATAGCAAATGAAGTCAGAAATGGTTGAAAATTGATGATGTGGCTTTGAATGGTGCATACTGAACGCACAAAAAAGTCTGGAGTTGAAATAAGTTTTAGAAAAGGAAATGCCTTTGTAACAGACGAGTTTTCGTCTAAGACACTGATACTTCGAAAGAGATTCTCCATTTTGTACATGAAGTGCATCCAGTTTTTGATGTAACCCTCTCAAGATTTTGGAACACGCTATGTGGGTGAAATGATGATACCATGCCAACTTTCAACCTTTTGAGTGTTCATTTGTAGTGCTTTTCAATTTCAGGGTCATTTAGAACAAAAAATCATTAAATGCATGAAAAATAGCAAATGAAGTCAGAAATGGTTGAAAATTGATGATGTGGCTTTCAATGGTGCATATTGAATGCACAAAATGTCTGGAGTTGAAATAAGTTTAAAAAACTGAAATGTCTTTGTAACAGATGAGTTTTCGTTCGAAACCCTGATACTTCAGAAGAGATTGTCCATTTTATCCATGAAGTGCATCCAGTTTGTTACCGTAACCCTCTCAACTTTTTAGCACATGCTATGTGGGTGAAATGATGATACCATGACAACTTTCAACCTTTTCAGAGTTCATTTGTAGTGCTTTTCAATTTCAGGGTCATTTAGCTCAAAAAATTCAGTAAATGCATGATAAATAACAAATGAAGTCAGAAATGGTTGAAAATTGATGACGTGGCTTTAAATGGAGCATACTGAATGCACACATAGTCTGAAGTTGAAATAAGTTTAATAAAATGAAATGCCTTTGTAACAGATGAATTTTCGTCCGAAACCCTGATACTTCGAAAGAGATTGTCCATTTTGTACACGAAGTGCATCCAGTTTTTGTCGTAACCATCTCAACTTTTTAGCACATGCTATGTGGGTGAAATGATGATACCATGCCAACTTTCAACCTTTTCAATGTTCATTTGTTGTGCTTTTCAATTTCAGGGTCACTTAGCTCAAAAAAATTAGTGAATGCCTGAAAAATAGCAAATGAAGTCAGAAATGGTTTTACATTGATGACGTTGCTTTGAAAGGTGCGTACGGAACACACACAAAGTCTGCAGTTGAAATAACTTTCGAAAAGTGAAATGCCTTTTGTAACAGATGAGTTTTTGTCCGAAACCCTGATACTTCGAAAGAGATTGTCCATTTGGTACACGAGTGCATCCAGTTTTTGCCGTAACCCACTCAACTTTCTAGCACATGCTATGTGTGTGAAATGATGATACCATGACAACTTTCAACCTTTTCAGAGTTCATTTGTAGTGCTTTTCAATTTCAGGGTCATTTAGCTCAAAAAATTCAGTAAATTCATGATAAATAACAAATGAAGTCAGAAATGGTTGAAAATTGATGATGTGGCTTTAAATGGAGCATACTGAATGTACACATAGTCTGAAGTTGAAATAAGTTTAAAAAATGAAATGCCTTTGTAACAGATGAGTTTTCGTCCGAAACCCTGATACTTCGAAAGAGATTTCCATTTTGTACATGAAGTGCATCCAGTTTTTGTCGTAACCATCTCAACTTTTTAGCACATGCTATGTGGGTGAAATGATGATACCATGCCAATTTTCAACCTTTTCAATGTTCATTTATTGTGCTTTTCAATTTCTGGGTCACTTAGCTCAAAAAAATTAGTGAATGCCTGAAAAATAGCAAATGAAGTTAGAAATGGTTTTACATTGATGAAGTTGCTTTGAATGGTGCGTACGGAACACACACAAAGTCTGCAGTTGAAATAACTTTAGAAAAGTGAAATGCCTTTTGTAACAGATGGGTTTTCGTCCGAAACCCTGATACTTTGAAAGAGATTGTCCATTTGGTACACGAGTGCATCCAGTTTTTGCCGTAACCCTCTCAACTTTCTAGCACATGCTATGTGCGTGAAACGATGATACCATGCCAACTTTCAACCTTTTCCGAGTTCATTTGTAGTGCTTTTCATTTTTAGGGTCATTTAGCTCAAAAAATCAGTAAATGCATGAAAAATAGCAAATGAAGTCAGAAATGGTTGAAAATTGATGATGTGGCTTTGAATGGTGCATACTGAACGCACAAAAAAGTCTGGAGTTGAAATAAGTTTTAGAAAAGGAAATGCCTTTGTAACAGACGAGTTTTCGTCTGAGACACTGATACTTCGAAAGAGATTCTTCATTTTGTACATGAAGTGCATCTAGTTTTTGATGTAACCCTCTCAAGATTTTGGAACACGCTATGTGGGTGAAATGATGATACCATGCCAACTTTCAACCTTTTCAGTGTTCATTTGTAGTGCTTTTCAATTTCAGGGTCATTTAGCACAAAAAATCATTAAATGCATGAAAAATAGCAAATGAAGTCAGTAATGGTTGAAAATTGATGATGTGGCTTTCAATGGTGCATATTGAATGCACAAAATGTCTAGAGTTGAAATAAGTTTAAAAAACTGAAATGTCTTTATAACAGATGAGTTTTCGTTCGAAACCCTGATACTTCAGAAGAGATTGTCCACTTTGTCCATGAAGTGCATCCAGTTTGTTACCGTAACCCTCTCAACTTTTTAACACATGCTATGTGGGTGAAATGATGATACCATGACAACTTTCAACCTTTTCAGAGTTCATTTGTAGTGCTTTTCAATTTCAGGGTCATTTAGCTCAAAAAATTCAGTAAATGCATGATAAATAACAAATGAATTCAGAAATGGTTGAAAATTTATGATGTGGCTTTAAATGGAGCATACTAAATGTACACATACTCTGAAGTTGAAATAAGTTTAAAAAAATGAAACGCATTTGTAACAGATGAGTTTTCGTCCGAAACCCTGATACTTCGAAAGAGATTGTCCATTTTCTACACGAAGTGCATCCAGTTTTTGTCGTAACCATCTCAACTTTTTAGCACATGCTATGTGGGTGAAATGATGATACCATGCCAACTTTCAACCTTTTCAATGTTCATTTGTTGTGCTTTTCAATTTCTGGGTCACTTAGCTCAAAAAAATTAGTGAATGCCTGAAAAATAGCAAATGAAGTTAGAAATGGTTTTACATTGATGACGTTGCTTTGAATGGTGCGTACGGAAGACACACAAAGTCTGCAGTTGAAATAACTTTAGAAAAGTGAAATGCCTTTTGTAACAGATGGGTTTTCGTCCGAAACCCTGATACTTCGAAAGAGATTGTCCATTTGGTACACGAGTGCATCCAGTTTTTGCCGTAACCCTCTCAACTTTCTAGCACATGCTATGTGCGTGAAATGATGATACCTTGCCAACTTTCAACCTTTTCAGAGTTCATTTGTAGTGCTTTTCATTTTTAGGGTCATTTAGCTCAAAAAATCAGTAAATGCATGAAAAATAGCAAATGAAGTCAGAAATGGTTGAAAATTGATGGTGTGGTTTTGAATGGTGCATACTGAACGCACAAAAAAGTCTGGAGTTGAAATAAGTTTTAGAAAAGGAAATGCCTTTGTAACAGACGAGTTTTCGTCTAAGACACTGATACTTCGAAAGAGATTCTCCATTTTGTACATGAAGTGCATCCAGTTTTTGATGTAACCCTCTCAAGATTTTGGAACACGCTATGTGGGTGAAATGATGATACCATGCCAACTTTCAACCTTTTGAGTGTTCATTTGTAGTGCTTTTCAATTTCAGGGTCATTTAGAACAAAAAATCATTAAATGCATGAAAAATAGCAAATGAAGTCAGAAATGGTTGAAAATTGATGATGTGGCTTTCAATGGTGCATATTGAATGCACAAAATGTCTGGAGTTGAAATAAGTTTAAAAAACTGAAATGTCTTTGTAACAGATGAGTTTTCGTTCGAAACCCTGATACTTCAGAAGAGATTGTCCATTTTGTCCATGAAGTGCATCCAGTTTGTTACCGTAACCCTCTCAACTTTTTAGCACATGCTATGTGGGTGAAATGATGATACCATGACAACTTTCAACCTTTTCAGAGTTCATTTGTAGTGCCTTTCAATTTCAGGGTCATTTAGCTCAAAAAATTCAGTAAATGCATGATAAATAACAAATGAAGTCAGAAATGGTTGAAAATTGATGATGTGGCTTTAAATGGAGCATACTGAATGCACACATAGTCTGAAGTTGAAATAAGTTTAATAAAATGAAATGCCTTTGTAACAGATGAATTTTCGTCCGAAACCCTGATACTTCGAAAGAGATTGTCCATTTTGTACACGAAGTACATCCAGTTTTTGTCGTAACCATCTCAACTTTTTAGCACATGCTATGTGGGTGAAATGATGATACCATGCCAACTTTCAACCTTTTCAATGTTCATTTGTTGTGCTTTTCAATTTCAGGGTCACTTAGCTCAAAAAAATTAGTGAATGCCTGAAAAATAGCAAATGAAGTCAGAAATGGTTTTACATTGATGACGTTGCTTTGAATGGTGCGTACGGAACACACACAAAGTCTGCAGTTGAAATAACTTTCGAAAAGTGAAATGCCTTTTGTAACAGATGAGTTTTTATCCGAAACCCTGATACTTTGAAAGAGATTGTCCATTTGGTACACTAGTGCATCCAGTTTTTGCCGTAACCCTCTCAACTTTCTAGCACATGCTATGTGCGTGAAATGATGATACCATGCCAACTTTCAACCTTTTCAAAGTTCATTTGTAGTGCTTTTCATTTTCAGGGTCATTTAGCTCAAAAAATCAGTAAATGCATGAAAAATAGAAAATGAAGTCAGAAATGGTTGAAAATTGATGATGTGGCTTTGAATGGTGCATAGTGAACGCACAAAAAAGTCTGGAGTTGAAATAAGTTTTAGAAAAGGAAATGCCTTTGTAACAGACGAGTTTTCGTCTAAGACACTGATACTTCGAAAGAGATTCTCCATTTTGTACATGAAGTGCATCCAGTTTTTGATGTAACCCTCTCTAGATTTTGGAACACGCTATGTGGGTGAAATGATGATACCATGCCAACTTTCAACCTTTTGAGTGTTCATTTGTAGTGCTTTTCAATTTCAGGGTCATTTAGAACAAAAAATCATTAAATGCATGAAAAATAGCAAATGAAGTCAGAAATGGTTGAAAATTGATGATGTGGCTTTCAATGGTGCATATTGAATGCACAAAATGTCTGGAGTTGAAATAAGTTTAAAAAACTGAAATGTCTTTGTAACAGATGAGTTTTCGTTCGAAACCCTGATACTTCGGAAGAGATTGTCCGTTTTGTCCATGAAGTGCATCCAGTTTGTTACCGTAACCCTCTCAACTTTTTAGCACATGCTATGTGGGTGAAATGATGATACCATGACAACTTTCAACCTTTTCAGAGTTCATTTGTAGTGCTTTTCAATTTCAGGGTCATTTAGCTCAAAAAATTTAGTAAATGCATGAGAAAGAACAAATGAAGTTAGAAATGGTTGAAAATTGATGACGTGGCTTTAAATGGAACATACTGAATGCACACATAGTCTGAAGTAGAAATAAGTTTAATAAAATGAAATGCCTTTGTAACAGATGAATTTTCGTCTGAAACCCTGATACTTCGAAAGAGATTGTCCATTTTGTACACGAAGTGCATCCAGTTTTTGTCGTAACCATCTCAACTTTTTAGCACATGCTATGTGGGTGAAATGATGATACCATGCCAACTTTCAACCTTTTCAATGTTCATTTGTTGTGCTTTTCAATTTCAGGGTCACTTAGCTCAAAAAAATTAGTGAATGCCTGAAAAATAACAAATGAAGACAGAAATGGTTGAAAATTGATGACGTGGCTTTAAATGGAGCATACGGAACACACACAAAGTCTGCAGTTGAAATAACTTTTGAAAAGTGAAATGCCTTTTGTAACAGATGAGTTTTTGTCCGAAACCCTGATACTTCGAAAGAGATTGTCCATTTGGTACACTAGTGCATCCAGTTTTTGCCGTAACCCTCTCAACTTTCTAGCACATGCTATGTGCGTGAAATGATGATACCATGCCAACTTTCAACCTTTTCAAAGTTCATTTGTAGTGCTTTTCATTTTCAGGGTCATTTAGCTCAAAAAATCAGAAAATGCATGAAAAATAGCAAATGAAGTCAGAAATGGTTGAAAATTGATGATGTCGCTTTGAATGGTGCATACTGAACGCACAAAAAAGTCTGGAGTGGAAATAAGTTTTAGAAAAGGAAATGCCTTTGTAACAGACGAGTTTTCGTCTGAGACCCTGATACTTGGAAAGAGATTGTCCATTTTGTACACGAAGTGCATCCAATTTTTGATGTAACCCTCTCAAGATTTTGGAACATGCTATGTGGGTGAAATGATGATACCATGCCAACTTTCAACTTTTTCAGTGTTCATTTGTAGTGCTTTTCAATTTCAAGGTCATTTAGCACAAAAAATCATTAAATGCATGAAAAATAGCAAATGAAGTCAGAAATGGTTGAAAATTGATGATGTGGCTTTCAATGGTGCATATTGAATGCACAAAAAGTCTGGAGTTGAAATAAGTTTAAAAAAATGAAATGTCTTTGTAACAGATGAGTTTTCGTTCGAAACCCTGATACTTCGGAAGAGATTGTCCGCTTTGTCCATGAAGTGCATCCAGTTTGTTACAGTAACCCTCTCAACTTTTTAGCACATGCTATGTTGGTGAAATGATGATAGCATGCCAACTTTCAACCTTTTCAGAGTTCATTTGTAGTGCTTTTCAATTTCAGGGTCATTTAGCTCAAAAAAATCATTAAATGCATGAGAAATAACAAATGAAGTTAGAAATGGTTGAAAATTGATGACGTGGCTTTAAATGGAGCATACTGAATGCACACATAGTCTGAAGTAGAAATAAGTTTAAAAAAATGAAATGCCTTTGTAACAGATGAGTTTTCGTCCGAAACCCTGATACTTCGAAAGAGATTGTCCATTTTGTACACAAAGTGCATCCAGTTTTTGCCATAACCATCTCAACTTTTTAGCACATGCTATGTGGGTGAAATGATGATACCATGCCAACTGTCAACCTTTTCAATGTTCATTTGTTGTGCTTTTCAATTTCTGGGTCACTTAGCTCAAAAAAATTAGTGAATGCTTGAAAAATAGCTAATGAAGTCAGAAATGGATTTACATTGATGACGTTGCTTTGAATGGTGAGTACGGAACGCACGCAAAGTCTGCAGTTGAAATAACATTAGAAAAGTGAAATGCCTTTTGTAACAGATGAATTTTCGTCCGAAACCCTGATACTTCGAAAGAGATTGTCCATTTGGTACACGAGTGCATCCAGTTTTTGCCGTAACCCTCTCAACTTTCTAGCACATGCTATGTGCGTGAAATGATGATACCATGAGAACTTTCAACCTTTTCAGAGTTCATTTGTAGTGCTTTTCATTTTCAGGGTCATTTAGCTCAAAAAAATCAGTAAATGCATGAAAAATAGCAAATGAAGTCAGAAAAGGTTGAAAATTGATGACGTGGCTTTGAATGGTGCATACTGAACGCACAAAAAAGTCTGGAGTGGAAATAAGTTTTAGAAAAGGAAATGCCTTTGTAACAGACGAGTTTTCGTCTGAGACCCTGATACTTCGAAAGAGATTCTCAAATTTGTACACGAAATGCATCCAGTTTTTGATGTAACCCTCTCAAGATTTTGGAACATGCTATGTGGGTGAAATGATGATACCATGCCAACTTTCAACCTTTTCAGTGTTTATTTGTAGTTCTTTTCAATTTCAGGGTCATTTAGCACAAAAAATCATTAAATGCATGAAAAATAGCAAATGAAGTCAGAAATGGTTGAAAATTGATGACGTGGCTTTCAATGGTGCATATTGAATGCACAAAAAGTCTGGAATAGAAATAAGTTTATAAAAATGAAATGTCTTTGTAACAGATGAGTTTTCGTTTGAAACCCTGATACTTCGGAAGAGATTGTCCGCTTTGTCCATGAAGTGCATCCAGTTTGTTACAGTAACCCTCTCAACTTTTTAGCACATGCTATGTTGGTGAAATGATGATAGCATGACAACTTTCAACCTTTTCAGAGTTCATTTGTAGTGCTTTTCAATTTCAGGGTCATTTAGCTCAAAAAATTCAGTAAATGCATGAGAAATAACAAATGAAGTCAGAAATGGTTGAAAATTGATCACGTCGCTTTAAATGGAGCATACTGAATGCACACATAGTCTGAAGTAGAAATAAGTTTAAAAAAATGAAATGCCTTTGTAACAGATGAGTTTTCGTCCGAAACCCTGATACTTCGAAAGAGATTGTCCATTTTGTACACGAAGTGCATCCAGTTTTTGCCATAACCATCTCAACTTTTTAGCACATGCTATGTGGGTGAAATGATGATACCATGCCAACTTTCAACCTTTTCAAAATTCATTTGTTGTGCTTTTCAATTTCAGGGTCACTTAGCTCAAAAAAATTAGTGAATGCCTGAAAAATAGCAAATGAAGTTAGAAATGGTTGTACATTGATGACATTGCTTTGAATGGTGCGTACGGAACACACACAATGTCTGTAGTTGAAATAACTTTACAAAAGTGAAATTCCTTTTGTAACAGATGAGTTTTTGTTCGAAACCTTGATACTTCGAAAGAGATTGTCCATTTGGTACACGAGTGCATCCAGTTTTTGCCGTAACCCTCTCAACTTTCTAGCACATGCTATGTGCGTGAAATGATGATACCATGCCAACTTTCAACCTTTTCAGAGTTCATTTGTAGTGCTTTTCATTTTCAGGGTCATTTAGCTCAAAAAATCAGTAAATGCATGAAAAATAGCAAATGAAGTCAGAAATGGTTGAAAATTGATGATTTGGCTTTGAATGGTGCATACTGAACGCACAAAAAAATTTGGAGTTGAAATAAGTTTTAGAAAAGGAAATGCCTTTGTAACATACGAGTTTTCGTCTGAGACCCTGATACTTCAAAAGAGATTGTCCATTTTGTACACGAAGTGCATCCAGTTTTTGACGTAACCCTCTCAAGATTTTGGCACATGCTATATGGGTGAAATGATGATACCATGCCAACTTTCAACCTTTTCAGTGTTCATTTGTAGTGCTTTTCAATTTCAGGGTCATTTAGCACAAAAAATCATTAAATGCATGAAAAATAGCTAATGAAGTCTGAAATGGTTAAAAACTAATGACGTGGCTTTGAATGGTGCATACTGAATGCACAAAAAGTCTGGAGTTGAAATAAGTTTAAAAAATGAAATGCCTTTGTAACAGAGGAGTTTTCGTCCAAACCCTGATACTTCGTGATATTCATTGTTGGTTAAATGCTTGCATGGTATCATTGTTGATATCTTCTTGCATGATATTTATTGTTGATGCTAGTGGTCATGCTAGGTTTCTATGAGTAGTGTTGTACTGGTGATATTTATGCACGTCATTATGCCATGCTTAGTTGGATATGATTCATTGTTGATATGGTCGATAGTTATGTTGTACCCTCATTCTGATGTTGATATCATGCTCGTGCATTGTAATTGCATCATGTTATTTTATCATGGCTCAGCATATTTGCATTCAAGTTTAACCGGATTAAATTGAAGTTGAACAACTGTTGGCTGAGTCATGGTGCCACCATATCGAGCTGACCAGTGCAACCACACTTACCTATATGGGAAGGTCCTAACTGGGTCTATTGTTGTGCCTCCAGCCGGTGCCTCCAACAAGGGAAGGTTATGGGCGCGCGCTACCCTGATCAGGTAAGCGAACATAAGCCTTGTGTGCCCGTTGTTGTTGATATGTGCACATGTCACCGTTTGGGACCGTTTATTGTTTTGTCCACGACGGTTGTCGTTGGTGTCTTTGGTAGACACGGGGCCACCCAGGACTAGCCCAGTGGGGAGGGAGTCGGAGTGGTCGGAGAGTGTCATGGTAGTAGGACGGTTTTGTCGGAACGCCGTTGGTCCACCCGAATGGGAGCGAGAGGCCATGGGTTCCGTGGTGTGGGTATAGTGTGCTAACCTCTGCAGAGTGTGTGTTAAATCTATCGATAGCCGTGCCCGCGGATAAGGGCCCAATTCATTGCCGGTCACTCTATGGGTCAACAGTAATAATGATAATAACATGCTTAATAACAACCCCGGTTCGATGATAAGATAAGTTGGTTATGTGATCGGTGAATGATCACCGTTTGGTTATGAGGGAACCCGTTGAACCAACAGTGGTTCCGTTCGTGATCCTTGAGTGATCACCGTGGTATCGAGGATATCGAGTTGTTGGATATTCATGATGTTGTGCGAGAATGGTGGGTAAAGATCAAGCTCCTTGTGGTCACTTAATGATTACTGCAGTATTGTTTATACCAAGTTTGATTTGATCCTGAGATGGTCGTGTGATGTCCGAAGTTGGTAAGTGATGCATGTGATGGTTATGAGGAAAACCGAGAAGAATAAGTGGTGCATGTAGTGTCATCATGTTGCATGCTAGTATTGTCAGATTCATATGTTCATGCCATGCTCATATTGTTCTAGCTGTACCAGGTTCATGTTGTTCATGCCATGTTGTTATGATGATATCATGTTAATCCTTGCTTAATCTGTAATTGCCATGCTGTTGTTTGTCTTGAATGCTTCTAGATTATCGTGAGCTTGCAAGTACATTCAATGTACTGACCTGGCGTGTCATGCCAATTTGCAGGTTATGCCGGATTTGAATGCTTGTTTGTCATGGATTCTTTGTTTGCGAGCTAGGATAAGCATTCCCGCAAGAGTCCCTGCAGAGTGGAGTTCACCTCCGTCGTCGTTGTTCCGCTGCTAGATTTATTCCGCTGCTTCGAGTTGTATGTTGCTTGCATAGAGCAACAGTGGCAGGCGTAGTGTCGCCATGCCGATGTAACCCTTGTACCCAAATAGATTGTAACAAAGAGCTGGTTTGTTCTATGCTGAGCGGTGTCGTATTCCAGAAGACTTCATCTCGATCTCTGGGCTGGAATACAGGGCGTTCCGGTTTTCTCTGAGCCGGGGTGCCACAGGCTTGGTATCCGAGCAGGTCTGGCTGTAGGATGCCCTAGACCGCGCGAACGTTAGAATGCAGTGGTATAGACCCCAGTTGGTTCGTTGCACTTGATTGCTGCATTTGTTTGTCGTATAACATGCATATAGATTATTATTTTGTCACTAACGGTAAATCTTGTGAGTCTAGGTGTCGTTGTTTTCGATCCACCGCCTGCACCCTCCTTCCTAGCATGTCTGCTCTTTGGTGTTCGGCATCATCTCTATCCTAGCAGGGTGATGCCCTGGTACCCAGTGTTCCAGACACAATTTGCAGGAGCAATGTTCAGGTATGGCGTCGATATTTTTCCGCCACCCACCAATATTATTTCGGTGATAAACTTGACTCTATCCCGAATCATGCCATCCATCTCGTCCCTCTAGCAGCCCTTACTGATCTTGGTTATCAGAAAAGGGCAATGCCAGCAAGCCTTGCTTTTCCACCACTGCCCTACCCAGTCATTCTATTCTTTGGACGTGTACGAATTCCTTTCGTACGCTTGATGACGATGTGGTCGTGACTTTTGTGTCTTGCTACTTGATCGTCAAGTCCGTCCTCACCTGTGTATCCAGCCAGCTCCAGCCGGTGTTCAGCCAGTGCTTGGTGTAGCTTCGATTACGCCAACTCCTTCCACACATGGATACAATTTTCGTGCACACCGCCAAACATATTAGACCGTAATACCGGAGTTTCCACAAGATTTGTGTGCTTAGGTGTGCATACATATTATGGTGTGAATAGAAGTAATATGTGATGATTGCTTGATTAATTATATTAGTAGTTTGCTTGTGTGCTTTTGTTTTAGTCGTTTCTTTTGTTCCTTTCTTTGGGCCTTCGGTGTTACAAATTTTCCCCTATTAAAGTTGCTCGTCAGCCGACACCGGACCCGAAGAGTCAGCAAGGAATGCATATAGTTGGAACTCAGCTAAAAGGAAAGAAATTATCAGCAGACTGCAGTAAATTTGGGAATATCTCGTGTGAATGCCAAAGAAATCCTGGATGGACCGTCAATATCAAGTTTGCATTGGCGTGCACTCCTCACAACAAAATGATTAAATCAGCAAGAAGATAAATTGTGTGCAAGGTTGACAGAATATTATCAAAGGTATGGCTCAGATACAAGTTTAATTTTTCGTTGAAGATGATTTTGAAACACAATATGCCAGGAAGCAAGCAAATATATGGCATATACTCATAAAGGAGGATAGTCCTGCAAAACTCCGTTTCATACAAGAAATCAGTAACAAAAATATTAAGATGGTTATATATGTGGAAATAGGTCCGCATATCACAATAAGAAGCTTCTGGTGTAAGCAACCCAATCTTCCCTCGCAAGATACCAGAGAAGCTTCCAAGGCAAGATTCATCTATCTTCCTCAGTACGATGCATGCATGACTTTTCACGCAAGGTACTCTGTCTTCTTCAGTAAGCAACCGCAAAAGTTTCCGGCAGAAGGTACTGAGTCTTTCCCTAGCAAAGTCTTTAAGGGGGTAAGCTTTTAAAGCACGATATGTAGTCTTCTTCGGCAAGCTGTCCGAGGAAAGTTTCGATCACAAGCCATCCAATCTTCCTCAATAAGCCATTGGCACAAGGTACTACGCTGTGAATTGACAGCATATGGTAGTGAATCCCAAGAATCAGATCCGCAACATTTTGGTCAGAAGCAAGAATTAGTCAGAGCACACGTCTGTCTCGGGAATCAGATTCTCATATATGCGGTAAGCATACCACCAAGATCATAAAAGTCACTTAGATGAGGATCTGACAACCACGTAAGGATGGTTAAGGGAAGAAAGCCAGTGTACATCGCAGTGTGACAAAGGATTATGAGGATTGAGGACATCAATGAGCTCAGTACAAGTACCGGTGAACCTGGAAAATGATCCTGATGAGCCCTTGTCCCCTTTTTCTCCAATGACGGCACCACGCCTGTGATTTGAACTATTTTTAGATATCCGGGGTGGATGCCGATTTTTATTTCTCTCTTCAACAACTGTCATGAGTTCTGAGCTGCTTTTCGGCCATCTCGTACAGCTGTTGAGTTTCTTTTTGTGACCGTAGCCCTATAGCTGCTTTTTTGCTATTTTAGGGAGCTGCCACCTTCTTCTTATCGACCCGGTCTCATGCTTTGAGCTGCTTTTTGGCCGTCCTGAGCTGTGGTTGAGTTATTTTAGTAATGTCCCAGATCTGAGTTGTATAGACCGTTCTGGTGGCTACTGATTTATTTGCCGATTTCTTGTAAGGGTTCGGATGATAATTTCCCAATGATCAGAACTTGAGGGGTGTTGAATCCGCCATTTAATGGGGTACTATGTCAGAAAAATGAGGATAAGCTACGATTGCCAAAAAATTGCACCGACAGTACCTATGGTCATACGAACAAGCAATATTGCCTAGCTCTTTCAGCCAAGGATCTAGACCAAGAAAACAATAATGAAGGAGCAAGACCAGTGATGTAGGTATGAAAATTGTTGCACGACCCCCAGGCTCCTGATACCCCGGACAGTCTAAGTCAGTATTGATCCACATGGATAAGCCTACAACATGAGTAATCGGTATGTGGAATAACAATCTCAAAGCATGACTCCTCACTTATGTGAATCATCATGGATAGCCTGTCGTAAACAAATTTTTTTTGTCAGAACCACTGTCAGTCAAGTCTGCAGATATTATCATACAGGTCAAACCTTTATGCTGGCCACAACAGGACACAATCAAATATTTGGTACGGATCCGATACTCAAGATAGTGGAACCAGTTAAGATGATTCAGAAACTTCTACAATGAGTCAGAATCTGTCAGCAAATGGTTATGCTTCAACTCACTGTTTAGAAACCAAAGGACCTGCCTTTAGCGAAGAAACCCAATGCAAGGAGTCAAAGCTTGATTTTTCATCAGAAAAATCTGATCATCATTACATGAAAGGTTTTTAGTGCCAGGTGGCACACCCAGCGGAAATCACTCTCGGATTTGCGAGCCAGTCATATATTTCAGTCATGGTAACAAATCACACTCAGCTAGTCAGCAGATCTAAAAAGAAATTGGAGCCTATATAGGCATGAGCAAGACAGGTAAGATCTGTCAGAATGTGGATACAGTAAGGCAAACCACCCAGAGCCAGTCTGATAAAATTTGGTGGGAACAACAATAAAGGAAAAAGGATACCCGAGCTAGATACGGTTTCCTTAAGTCAGAATATTCATACTTGTTCCCTGATCAACCAAATCTCGAGGATGAGATTTCTTTAAGGGGGTAAGGTTTGTGACAGCCTAATTTTTGGCCCTTTCTTTTTCTTTTGTTGCTCAGAGGTTTTTGCCCGAGTTTTCTTTTTCCGTGGCTTTGTGGTCTCGAAACTGAAAAAGATAACCTCTTCTTTGCTTCCAGAGTGGCTTGTCATCACCCAAATCCATCCCTAGACCCTGCCATTTTCATCCTAGCCCAAATCCCAATATTGTTTTTATTGGGAATATTCCTTTTCTATTAAAGGAATAACTCAAATTTCCCTAGGTTGTGACGCAACCTATATTTTCATCACTCCTAAAATTCCCAAATAATTCTCATAAATTTTTTGGGTCATATCTTGATCAAATATGGCAAAACTTTCCATTGCCATGTTCAAAAATAATCCTCCAATAATTAATTTCCTATTCTGCCCTAAATGGCACATTGTGAAGAAAGTGCCATTTTTGTTTGCCCAATTGACCTGAAACTCCTTGGACACCTTTTCATATCCATATCATTGCGACATGCCAAAATGCAACCTCATTTGCCTAGTAATTATTTAATTATGATTTTCCAAAGTTTTTGTCCAGAAAGAAACTTTGTGAAGGAGGTACAAGCTACACATATCCAAATGAGTTGGCATTCTGCATGATCCTTCATATCATCATATTATAGCCCTCAACCAAAGTTGAGCTCATTTCATGCCTCCATGTGAGCTCATCTTCAATTCTTAGATTTGGCCCAAAATTTTAGTTTGTGAATCAAGCATACTATATCTTGCTCCATTATGACTGCAAATTTTTATAGGCCTTCTAGTATCCTTATAACATCCCTCCACAAAGTTTTGGCCATTTGCCCTTTGGAATTTTTCCAAGTTTCTAGTCAGAATAAATCTTTCTAAAGCAAGTGCTATTTTGGTTCATCCAAATGGCATGAAACTCCTTGGGCATCTTAATATCTTTAAATAATTGGGCCATTCCCAAATTCAGCTCAATATCAATTGATATGTGAGTGCCACTTCATGTTTTGTATTTCGGTCCAGTCTGGTGGTTTCTACAGCAACCACTAGCTAAACTCCTCTTCTTGAGCTTAAACTTTGCCATCTTAGTCACCTTAGAGTGTGATCATTGTCAGACAAAATATTTACCACGTTACCAAGCTGGAGTAACCACAGCAAGTTACAAACACCTTCCTGTTGATTTACTTTGGAGCTAAGTGCAAATCTCTTCTTTTCCCCAAGACAGATTTCTTTCCTCATTTTGACTAAGGGCACGACAGTCTATCTACTGGACATGGTCGTCCTGGCCAGAATGCGCCATTTGCACCAGTGCCCGTGGTGATCACGCTGGCGTCACGCACATTGCATGCTCTGGCTAGTTCTTGCCCCTGTGCTTGTCTCCTCTCTCCTCGTCTCGACGTCTATTCATGTCCTGGAGCTCCCCCGTGATGCCCTGCGTCTCTCTGCATCGATGCCTCGTCATGGTTCACCATAAATGAGCCGCAAATGCCATGCCCGTGTGATGCCCAGCCACTGACCTCCACTAGAGCATTGCTCAAGCTCGCTAGTGATGCTCTAGAGCCTTCCCCTCGGCTATATAAGCGTGCCCGATGTCCTCCCGCAGCTCCCAAGCCCCTCATTTGTCTCCCTAGCCCAGCGGAGTCCTCGGCCCCCTCCTCATTTCGCCGGAGTTCGCCTCGGCCACCACGGTTCCTCCTTGGTTCCGGCGAGCTCGAGCCTCCGCTCCTCCTCTAGTGTTGTCCACGATCTCCCCCACCTCATCACGGTTCACCCCACCCCCTTTCCCCCTCGTCGGAGTTCTCGCAGCACCGTCAACCTCCACCCCCTGAAGCTTCCTGTCCTCCTCATGGCGCCGCCCCTCCCCTCCGTTCCACCCCTCCCCAGTGACCCCTTTGCCTTTGGATGGGTTCGCCAGGCTGCCACGCATCTGCCGGTGGCCTCGCCTCGGCCAATGGTGGCCGGAGCCGGCCGAACCACCACCGCCCCGCCGCCTCTGTTCCTCTCCATCGCCACCCTGCGCCGTTGTTCCAGGCCTCCCCGCAGTCGCTCTTCGCCTGGACGGGTGCGCTTGGCCCCGCCACACCCGTCGGTGGCCTCGCCCTAGCCAGAGTCGGCCGGAGCCGGCTGCCCCAGCGCCGCCCCCTCCCCTGCTCTACTCTCTGTTCACAAGCGAACAGGAGCGAGGAGAGGAGGAAGATGATGATTTGCCTAGCCCCTCCCCTGACCGCGTGGGGCCCGCCTGTAAGTGGCCCAAGGCCCAGGTCCACGTGGATAAGTGGAAGCGTATTTCTCATTTTGCGCCTCTGCCTTATCCACTTAGGGACCTGTTTGCTGAAGAATTTTTCACAGATTGGTCCCTGATCTTCTACACCTCACTACTTTCTGCTCGTAACTCCAAATGAGGTGAATCCAAAGCCCACTTCTTCGTTTCGTCGAGCCCGTTCTGTTGGTTTCATTTTCACTATGGTTTGACAGTGAAAATGACATTTTTGTCCTTGCACGTAAACAACCCCTCAGAAAGAGAACTGTTTCCGGCAAATCTTTCCGCAGCTTCACCGCACTTCTCCCCGGTGCCTTCTTCATCCCTAGGCAAGCCACAATACCCACTTGCATGATAGTCATGCAGTAGCCATGGTTTTCAACTTGAATATTTATTAAATGTTTGCTTGTTGAAAAGATGGTTATCGTTGTTCCGGTGATGCTTAAGTTGCATGTTCACTTTTGTGCTATGTGTTCTTGTACTCTGTTATCATGTTCTACCTGCTAGTATTTTCTTTCATATGTTTATGCTTGCTAGTAGTACATGTTGATGTTAGTGATGGCCTTCGGTACATGACTGTCGTCTGTCCTGAGTGTCGTTGTTATGCATGTTCCATTGCATTCAGTTGGTTAAATGCTTGCATGGTAGCATTGTTGATATCCTCTTGCATGATATTTATTGTTGATGCTAGTGGTCATGGTAGGTTTCTATGAGTAGTGTTGTACTGGTGATATTCATGCACGTCATTATGCCATGCTCAGTTGGATATGATTCATTGTTGATATGGTCGATAGTTATGTTGTACCCTCATGCTGATGTTGATATCATGCTCGTGCATTGTAATTGCATCATGTTATTTTATCATGGCTCAGCATATTTGCATTCAAGTTTAACCGGATTAAATAGAACTTGAACAACTGTTGGCTGAGTCATGGTGCCACCATATCGAGCTGACCAGTGCAACCACGCTTACCTTTATGGGAAGATCACAATTGGGTCTATTGTTGTGCCTCTCACCGGTGCCACCAACAAGGGAAGGTTATGGGCGCGCGCTACCCTGATCAGGTAGGCGGACATAAGCCTTGTGTGCCCATTGTTGTTGATATGTGCACATCTCCCCGTTTGGGACCGTTTATTGTTTTGGCCACGACGGTGGTCGTTGGTGTCTTTGGTAGATACGGGGCCACCCAGGACTAACCCAGTGGGGAGTGAGTCGGAGTGGCCGGGAGAGTGTCATGGCAGTAGGACAGTTTTGTCGGAATGCCATTGGTCCACCCGAATGGGAGCGAGAGGCCATGGGTTCCGTGGTGTGGGTACAGTGTGCTAACCTCTGCAGAGTGTGTGTTAAATCTATCGATAGCCATGCCCGCGGATAAGGGCCCAGTTCGTTGCCGGTCACACTATGGGTCAATAGTAATAATGATAATAATGTGCTTAATAACAACCCCGGTTCGATGATGAGATAAGTTGGTTATGTGATCTGTGAATGATCACCGTTTGGTTACCAGGTAACCAGTTGAACCAAGAGTGGTTCCACTCATGATCCGTGAGTGATCACCGTGGTATCGAGCATACCGAGTTGTTGGATATTCGTGATGTTGTGCGAGAATCGTGGGTAAAGATTAAGCTCCTTGTGGTCATTTAATGATTACTACAGTATTGTTTATACCAAGCTTGATTTGGTCCTGAGATGATCATGTGATGTCCGAGGTTGGTAAGTGATGCATGTGATGGTTATGAGGTAAACCGAGCAGAATAAGTGGTGCATGTAGTGTCATCATGTTGCATGCTAGTATCGTCAGATTTATATGTTCATGCCATGCTCATACTGTTCTAACTGTACGAGGTTCATGTTGTTCATGCCATGTTGTTGTGATGATATCATGTTAATCCCTGCTTAACCTGTAATTGCCATGCTGTTGTTTGTCTTGAATGCTTCTGGATTATTGTGAGCTTGCAAGTACATTCAATGTACTGACCTGGCGTGTTATGCCAGTTTGCAGGTTATGCCTAATTTGAATGCTTGTTTGTCGTGGATTCTTTGTTTGCGAGCTAGGATAAGCATTCCAACCAGAGTCCCTGCAGAGTGGAGTTCACCACCATCGAAGTTGTTCCGCTGCTAGAGTTATTCCGCTGCTTCGAGTTCTATGTTGCTTGCATAGAGCAATAGTGGCAGGCGTAGTGTCGCCGTGCCAATGTAACCCTTGTACCCAAATAGATTGTAATAAATAACAGGTTTGTTCTATGCTGAGCGGTGCCGTATTCCAGAAGACTTCATCTCGATCTCTAGGCTGGAATACGGGGCATTCCTGTTTTCTTTGAGCCGGGGTGCCACAACAAAGGACCTTCAAATCACTTCCATAGTCAAGTTCCCACATATCCTCTATGTAACCATAATATGTGTCCTTTCCCCTATTATTTGATGCATCAAAGCGGACACCACTGTTTTGGTTGGTGCTCTTTTTATCTTGGACGATCGTGTAAAATGTATTCCCATTTACCTCGTACCCTTTGAATGGCATTATATTTGAAGATGGTAACTAGAACAGCAAGTACAGGTCATCTTCAACAGCATCGTCATGCATAGCACGTGTCTGCAGCCAACCGGCAAAAGTACTCGTTTGTTCACGTGTAATCCAGTCGTCAGACTGCTCCGGGTATTTGGAGCATAGAATATTCTTGTGTACCTCCATATACCAAGCCACCAAGGGGGAATTTTGTAGAACGGTGTAGTGTGCTTGAGTGAGAGAATGCCCGTTCCTACATATTATTTGATTTGGTCCTACAGTGCCATTTCCAACTAGTCTTCCCTTATGGTGCGAGTCAGGAACACCAATCATCTTAAGGTCAAAAATAAAGTCAACACAAAACTCAATGACCTCCTCATTTTGATGGCCCTTGGAGATGCTTCCTTCTGGCCTAGCACGGTTATGAACATATTTCTTTAAGACTCCCATGAACCTCTCAAAGGGGAACATATCATGTAGAAATACATGACCCAGAACGGCAATGTCTTCGCATACATGAACTAGGACGTGCGTCATGATATTGAAGAAGGATGGTGGGAACACCAACTCGAAACTGGCAAGAAATTGCACCAAATCATTCTCTAACCTTGGTATGATTTCTGGATCGATTCCCTTCTAAGAGATGGCATTGAGGAATGCACATAGCTTCACAATGGCTAATCGAACTTTTTCCGGTAGAAGCCCCTCAATGCAACCGGAAGAAGCTACATCATAATCATTGATGGTCACAAACAGCAACACATGTAGGTCCAATTCCTCCTGTCCATGCTCATCCCATGCATGTACGGCTTTTTCATTCCATAGCTGTAAGAGTTCTTCAACTAATGGTCTTAGGTACACATCAATGTCATTGTCGGGTTGCTTAGGGCCCTGGATGAGCCCTGGCATCATAATGAACTTCCACTTCATGCACAACCAAGGAGGAAGGTTATACATAGATAGAGTCACAGGCAAGGTGCTATGATTGCTGCTCTGCTCCCCAAAAGGATTAATGCCATCTGCGCTTAGACCAAACCATATTTTCCTTGCGTCACCTGCAAAGTCCTCCCAGTACTTTATCTCGATTTTTCTCCACTGCGACCCGTCAGCTGGTACTCTCCACTTCCTGTCTTTCTTCCGGTCTTCTTTGTGCCATCGCATCAACTTGGCATGCTCTTTGTTTTGGAACAAATGTTTCAACCCTAGTATTATAGGAGCATACCACATCACCTTGGCAGGAATCTCCTTCCTGGGGCGCTCGCCCTCGACATCACCAGGGTCATCGCGGCTGATCTTATAGCACAATGCATCACACACCAGGCACATGTTCAAATCCTCATACTCACCGTGGTAGAGGATGCAATCATTAGGGCATGCATGTATCTTCTACACCTCTAATCCTAGAGGGTAGACAACCTTCTTTGCTTCGTACGCACTCTCGGGCAACTCATTGTCCTTTGGAAGCATCTTCTTTAACATTATTAGGAACTTTCCAAATCTCTTGTCAGACACACAATTCTCTGCCTTCCATTGCAGCAATTCCAGTGTGGTGCCCAGCTTTTTCTTGTCAGCTTTGCAATTTGGGCACAACAATTTCTTGTGGTCCTCTAACATGCGTTGCAACTTCAGCCTCTCCTTCTCACTTGCATAGTTTCTCTTTGCATCGGCAATGGCCCGACCTAGATCATCAATGGGCTCGTCTGATACCTCTTATTCAGCTTCTTCCTGCATTGCCGGCTCAGCTTCTCCCCCCATTGTTGTACCCTCGTATTCAGGGAACCCATGGCTACGATAGCTATCATTGTCCTCTTCTTTTTCATTGTCTTCCATCATAACCCCTCTTTCTCCTTGCTTGTTCCAAACATTATAGTGGGGCATGAAACCAGACTCAAACAGGTGGACCTGAATGGTTTTTCACTTAGAGTAATTCCGATCATTCTTACAGCCAGCACATGGAAAAGACATAAAACCACCCGCCCCCTTGTTTGCCACAGCCGCAAGCAGAAAAGTACACATGCCATTAACGAACTGGGGAGAGCATCGATCATCATACATCCATTACCGGCTCATCTTCATCACACGGCACCGAAAAGATGAAATTAATACAAGTTCATACATAATGTTCCATACACACTTATTCTCATAGAACAACAAACTCTCTAGTTAAAGCATTTAAATGCAACAGCAAATGCGATCAAGATCGCAACTAAGGTAACAATTGATCCAACAACATAATGATACTAAGCCTCACTATTAACGACATATTTTCTAATCTTTCTAATCTTCAAGTGCATTTTCTCCATCTTTATCTTGTGATCATCGACGACATCGGCAAGATGCAACTCCAATTCCATCTTCTCCTTCTCAATTCTGTTCAATTTTTCTTTCAAATACTCGTTTTCATTTTCAACTAAATTTAACATCTCAACAATAGGGTCGGTTGGAATTTTCAGTTCACATACATCCTAGATAAAAATATCTATGTGAACTTGATGGGAATAATTTTTCATAGACACGAAATGCAACAAATAGTTATAAAAGAGAATATATCACATCCGAATTGTAAATCGGAAGAGGGCCGATGGGGACGGATATCAAAACCAAGGCACTATGTATAACAAATAACTTACGGTAAGATAATTATACAAGTAACTATATATCTAAATCACAAAAACATGATATTTTTTTGTATAAAAAAGATAAGAACAAGAGTCTCGCCACAAGGTGGTGCCAGCGACGGGACGGCGCGGGTGATCGACAGTGGTTAGGATGGAGATGGGAAGGCACTAAGTAAACCAGACCTACATATGTAAACTAAGAAATTTTTTTGAGCTCAAATTGCATATAAATCAAATAATCTACCACATATAATTCCTCCAAAATAACTAAAATCCACAAATCACTATACTTATAGAGCATTGCAAGAGCTAATCTAGCAACGAGAGGTGAAAGGACAAAGTTGCTAACCTTTGTGATCACTTGGATGGATGGGGTGCCTTCAAATCTTGAAAATTTTTGTGAAAAATGGAGGATGAGCTCGAGAGGAGAGAAAGAAACAGAAGGAGCAGAAAGGGGGAGAACAGAGAGCTCGGGCTCGATGAAGGTTTTATATAGGATGATCTTTAGTCCCGGTTGGTTATACAAACTGGGACTAAAGGTGTATCTCTGGTCCCAGTTCGTTCCACGAACCAGTACTAAAGGTGTTGGTGGGGCTGCAACCTGACACCAGCCTTCCACCACCTCTTTAGTCCCAGTTCGTGGCACGAACCGGGACTAGAGGTTCCCCACAAACCAGGACTAATGAGCACCGCCCGCCTAGCCATTGGAACCGGCACTAATGGTCACGTTAGTGCCGGTTCATTTATAAACTGGGATTAATGGGCTGAACATTAGGCCCTTTTTCTACTAGTGGAGAGAGAGATTAAACACATAGCTACTGGTACAAATCCTCAGCCCCGATGCTGGACTACTCCCTCCTCATCATGGTGGCCGCCGGGATGATGAAGATGGCCTTCGGTGATGATTTGCCCCTCTTGCAGAGTGCCGGAATAGGGTCCAGATTGGCTTTTCATGGTTACAGAGGCTTGCGGCGGTGGAACTTCTGATATAGGATAACTTTCGGAGGTTTCTGAATATATAGGATTTATTGGCGTCGGTTTCACGCGTAGATGGGCCTCAGAAGGCCCACCACCCACCAAGGCGCGGCATGGAGGCTGGCGTGCCCTGGTGTCTTGTGGACAGTAGGGGTCCCCCTCTGGTAGTTCTTTGCTCCATTATTTCTCTTTTCTTCCAAAGAAACCATCAAAAAGTTTCGTCCAATTCCGAAAACTAAGCACCTCTCCCATTGCAAGAAATACCAATCTAGTTGGCCAAACCAAACCAACAATTCGAAGAGCAATACAAAGATATCAAATCATGCATATAAGAATTCAAAGAAGATTCAAATAATATTCATAGATAATCTGATCATAAATCCACAACTCATCGGATCTTGACAAACACACCGAAGAAGATTACATCGAATAGAACTCAAAGAACATTGTATTGAAGATCAAAGTGAGAGAAGAAACCATCTAGCTACTAGCTATGGACCCGTAGGTCTGTGGTAAACTACTCACGTTTCGGAAGGAAGCGCAATAGGGTTGATGTAGAAGCCATCCGTGATTGAATCCCCCTCGGCAGAGTACCGGAAAAGGCCTCTACATGGGATCTCACGAGGTCAGAGACCTGCAGCGGCGGAAAAGTATTTTTGTGGAACGCTTTTTTGGTTTCTAGAATATATCAGAATTTATAGGCAAGATAGGACGTCGGGGAGTCTTCGAGGGGCCCACAAGCCCTAGGGGCGCGCCCCCCTAGCTTGTCGTCTCCTTGGGGCTTCTCTGACTTAGACTCCAAGTCCCACGCGTGTCTTCTGGTCCAAGAAAAATCGTCGCAAAAGTTTTATTCCGTTTAGACTCCGTTTGATATTCCTTTTCTGCAAAACTCAAAAACAAGGAAAAAAACATAAACTTGCACTGGGCTCTAGGTTACTAAGTTAGCCCCAAAAATAATATAAAATAGCATATTAATGCATATAAAACATCCAAAACAGATAATATAATAGCATGGAACAATCCAAAATTATAGATACATTGGAGACGTATCAAGCATCCCCAAGCTTAATTCCTGCTCGTCCTCGAGTAGGTAAATGATAAAAACATAATTTTTTAAGTGGAATGCTACCTAACATATTTATCAATGCATTCCCTTTTATTTGGCATGAATATTAAGATCCATATGATTCAAAACGAAAGTTCATTAACAAAAAAATAATACTTCAAACATACTAAAAAGCAAATCATTAAGCTTCAAAAGTAACATGGCTAAAGAAAGTTATCCCTATACACAAAGTATAAATCATGCCCACCCCGGTGTCAGCCAAGCAATTGTTTCATACTTTTTAATGTGCTTCAGCATTTCTAACTCTTCACACAATACATGAGTGTGAGCCATGGACATAGTACTATGGGTGGAATAGAAGGTGGTAGTGGACAAAATAAGGGAGAATGTCTCACATCAACTAGGCAAATCAATGGACTATGGAGATGTCCATCAGTTGATATCAATGTGAGTGAGTAGTGATTGCCATGTAACGGATGCACTAGAGCTATAAGTGTATGAAACCTCAAAAGAAAACTAGTGGGTGTGCATCAACTTGCTTGCTCATGAAGACCTAGGGCATTTGAGGAAGCCCATCGTTGGAATATACAAGTCAAGTTCTATAACAAAAAATTCCAACTAGTAAAATATGAAAGTTACAAAATAGGAGACTCTCTATCATGAAGAACATGGTGCTAATTTGAAGCACAAGTGTGGAAAAGGATAGTAACATTGCCCTTCTCTCTTTTTCTCTCATTTTTCAGGCCCCTCCCCTTTTTGGAGACCTCTTCTATTTTTTATTTCTTTTTTTCTCTCTCTTTTTTTGGAGACTCTTTTGGCCTCTCTCTTTATTTTGATAACCTCACATGGGACAATGTTCTAATAATGATAATCATCACACTTTTATTTACTTACAACTCAAAATTACAACTCGATACTAGAACAAATATATGACTCTATATGGATGCCTCCGGCGGTGTACCGGGATGTCCAATGATCAAGAGTGTCATGTATAAAAATATGAAGGTTGGCCAAGCCACCAATACTATTCCAACTACATGATCATGCAAAGAAATATGACAATGATGGTATGTATCATAATAAACGAACAGTGGAAGTTACATGGCAATATATCTTCGAATGGCTATGAAAATGCCATAATAGGTAGGTATGGTGTCTGTTTTGAGGAAGGGTATAAAGTGGGTTTAATGCTCCTGCGAATGTTGCGCGGTACTAGAGTGGCTAGCAAATGTGGAAGGGTGAGTGTCGGTGTCAAAACCGGCGGATCTCGGCTAGGGGGTCCCGAACTGTGCGTCTAGGCGGATGGTAACAGGAGACAGGGGACACGATGTTTTTACCCAGGTTCAGGCCCTCTCGATGGAGGTAAAACCCTACTCCTGCTTGATTGATATTGATGATATGGGTAGTACAAGAGTAGATCTACCACGAGATCAAGGAGGCTAAACCCTAGAAGCTAGCCTATGGTATGATTGTTGTTCGTCCTATGGACTAAAACCCTCCGGTTTATATAGACACCGGAGAGGGCTAGGGTTACACAGAGTCGGTTACAATGGTAAGAGATCTACACATCCGTATCGCCAAGCTTGCCTTCCATGCCAAGGAAAGTCCCATCCGGACACGGGACGAGGTCTGCAATCTTGTATCTTCATAGTCTTGGAGTCCGGCCAATGATGATAGTTCGGCTATCCGGACACCCCCTAGTCCAGGACTCCCTCAGTAGCCCCTGAACCAGGCTTCAATGACGACGAGTCCGACGCGCATATTGTCTTCGGCATTGCATGGCGGGTTCTTCCTCCGAATAATTCATAGAAGATTGTGAACACAAGGATAGTGTCTGGCTCTGCAAAATAAATTCTGCATACCGCCGTAGAGAGAATAATATTTACACAAGTCCAATCTGCTGACGTATTTCGTGGCATGACGTCACACCACGGCCAAGCCTTTACTCGAATCGTTTTTATTATGCCACCACAGCGCGTTTAGCGAAGCGGTTTCCTTGGCACGTCTTGTCGAAGCAGAGATCGTGTCCCCCTATTACGGGATTCTCATTAATACGTACGTGGGTAACCCAAACGCGCCCGTTGGCTTGCCCCCTCCATCGAAGGCGAGTCCCAAACGTTTACGGGGATGGCTCTTGGTATTCAACCCCTTTATAATGAGACCAAGGCCTGTTCCTTTTCTTCAATATCCAATCGAATCTGCCTCTCACCTCGAGTTCCAACACCCAAGGCTCCAGATTCAGGCGCTTCGGACCTTCGACAATGTCCGGCTCCGACCTACAGGGCTGGTGGATGCCTTCTTCCGTCATGGAGGAAGATGTGCTAAAGCTGAGAGATGCTAGGTATCTAACCGGTGAAATTTCGCACAGGCTGCCCGCCCAAGGGCAAGTGATTCCTACTCCCGTGCCTGGTGAGAGCATGGTGTTCGTGTCTCACTTCCATCGGGGCTTAGGCTTCCCGATGGATCCCTTCGTGAGAGGGTTCATGTTTTATTATGGCCTGGAATTCCATGACTTGGATCCGGAGTCCATCCTCCAGATCTCATCGTTCATTGTCGTATGCGAAGCCTTCCTCCACTCCACTCCTCACTTCGGATTGTGGCTCAAGACCTTCAATGTGGAGCCGAAGATGATCGAGGAGCGGCAGGCAGAGTGCGGAGGGGCAGTTATAAGCAAAAGAGCTGACGCCCCGTGGCCCGAGGGCCTTTTTCAGAAGGAGCTCGGTTTGTGGCAACAGGAGTGGTTCTACATCACCGCTCCCAGGGGCACCAGATGGGTGGCGCCGCCTGCCTTTCGCCCGGGCCCTCCACAACGGCTGGCGTCGTGGGTCAACAAAGGGCTTGACTGGGGGCCGTCCAAGGACGTGCCATTATTGCAGGGCCGCATTCGAGACCTCCAAGAGAGGGAGATCAATCTGGTTGTAGTGGCACAGGTCATGCTGATTCGGCGCCTTCTGCCCTGCAAATGTCGCCCCCTCCGCCTATGGGAATTAATTCCGGAGGGACCGCGAGCTCTTCAACACTTCATGGGTGCAACACCCGTGGAGATGTACAAACTGTTCTTCGGATCACAAGAGATGTGTCCGGACTTGACCGAGGATGCCGGCCTAAGCTGCAATCACCCGGATACTCAAGTAAGCAGTCCTGTGTCCGGACATACCGTCCGTTCATTTATCATAGATTTTCCCTTTAACCGGCTATCCCTGGAAGAGGAGTGGATAGCGAAAGCAAAACTGATACGGTGTCCAGCCCCCCTCCCCGAGACAACGCCGGATCCCGTGTTAGTCAAGATGCTGGAGGTTGCGCCTTCGGAAGATGGCGAAGGGGAAAATAGGAAAACTACCGCCTCCACTAAAGAGGCTCTCAAAAAAGGGGGGATCGAGAATCCCTCCCTCCAGGGGGAGAGGAGGACCGCTTCCGAAGATCCGGAGGCCAAGGCCTCAAAGCGGGGGAAGAAATCTTCACCGGAGGGTCCTGCGCCAGGAGAAGCCCCGACCGCACTATTTCCCCAAGGGAATCAGCCCTCCAGCAAGCCGTAAGTAGAAAGGGGAGTTTTGTAATAAGGGACATCCCTGCTTTTATTTATGAGGATAACCGAAGTTTTTACCTTGTAGTTCGGATCTCAGCCCTTCTCAGTAGAGCTCATCTTCGGGGGATCTTCGTCCGGAGATGATGGAGAGCGAGATGCCTCCATCTGCCGCGCCGTCGGGCGGGGTGGATGACCCTGAGGTGTCGTCGCGGAGGGTCTCCCCGAGTCCGGCGGGGCCGGAGAGTTCGGCACCAACTAGTGTACGGCCGGAGGAGCTGAAGGATTTGCTCGGGCGGGCCTCTATCTCAGAAGATCACCGTACATTAATGAGTACGGTGATTGAAAGGATTTCATCCGCTGAGAGCGGGTTGCATGAGGCCGTCAGAAGTTTACTGAAGGGGTTTGAGGTACGTAAAAATGATATACCTTTTGACAATTTTGCGCATAGAGTGCGCCCTGTATAGATAGTAGCCTCTGAGACTCGGTATGTTGTCAAAAGCGACAGCGTGCCGAGGATCATAATCTCAGTTATAATATGTCACCCTTCCTATTCAGGTGGTGGAATGTTCGGTGGCCAGCCGGGCTGATAGAGTTGCTGAACTGAAGCGGCAACTTGACGTTGCGGATGCGGACATCGCGCCGGTCAATAAACGACTTGACGAGTCACAAGGTATGTGGCTTCTCCGCGGACACCTTTGTAAGCGGGCTTGATGCCCGTGCCTTACAACATGTATGCTTGTTGCAGATGGCGCCGCTGCTATGGAGGACCTTCGGGCGGAGCTTGCCCGAGCCAAGGAGCAAGCCAGAAAAAGTGATGCGGCTGCCTCGAAGGCAGCCGAAGAGCTAAAAGCCGAACAGGCTGCTCACTACCGAAGCAGGGAGGAAATGGCCGAAATGGCCGTGAAGCTGAAGGATGCTACCAACCGCTATGAGTTTCTTGAAAGAGAACGCCGAGCAGGGCAAGAGGACCTGAAGAAGGCCACCGCCGAAGCCAAGGATGCCCGCTCCACGATGAGGGCTATAAAGGAGGAGCTGCGTCAGGCCGGGGATATTGCGGCTGGAAAGCCCTTTCTGCTGCGTGGGAAGTTTACGGACCCGAAGTATGCTCAGTTGGGCCAGTTGTGGGGTGCGGAGGATGCTTATCTGAATTTGGCGGCGAGTGCGGCGGACGCAGTCGTGCACTTCCGAAGCCAAAAGGATCACGGAATGGAAGAGCTTTTTTGGCCTCAATTCCATAATCCGGAGTGTCCACTTCCGTTAAACGATCGGTTAGCTGAGTGGGCTGAGCTGAACAGGTTGTCCGGACTTGCCATGAAGGATGTCGTGGCTCATCTGTGGCTGAAAAGGCCCGAGCCGAAGAGTTATTTTGGCTTGGTGCAGCAGTTCCTTGATGTGGTGCCGCATATCAAGGCGATGAAGCGGTCGGCATGCATAGAGGGTGCATGGATGGCTCTCGCCCGTGTCAAAACATACTGGGCAGAAATGGAGGCCACCGACGTTGCATCTCGGGATTCGGACAGGAGCCGATTACCCGCCGAGCACTATTTTGGGGAAGTCCTGCAGGGCGCTCGTTTAATAGAGTCGCAGTGCTCGAAAAACGTTATGTTCAAATGACATGTATGATTTGTGAAACCATATTTAAAATATAAGGGCTTTTCATACTTGTGCGTTCAAGTATTAAAATACCTCCTGGGCGGCCGTTAATGTATATGTATATATAACTTGAAAGATGGCAGTCTTCGGCTTCAGCCCCCACGCACATGGTGCGGGGGCGTTTGCAAAAAAAGCGCATTTTCACACTTAATCCAACATCTTGGTCCTGTGAAGGAGGTGATAGCGTAGCAAACTAGGCAACCGGACTATAATGCTTTATCACTTTCACTTAGCCATAGGAGTTCGATGGTGGGGCTGCTATATAGCCCCTAGGGGCACCGCGCTCTCCGAACTCGGGGCGCGTGTGTGCCTGACCGGGAAACGGTCCTTCGTCAAAGTGGAGGAATTCTAAACATTCCGGTAGTCGATCGAGTGGTTGACCAGTCTCTCACTATATCATGACAGTCAGTTTTCGGCTTTCTCTACTGAGGTGCTCACCAGGCCGAATCGGGGCACAATCGTAGTAGTTCTCCTGGTGTCGCATTAGCCGATAGAACGGAACGTAAGGCAGCAAAACACAGGAGCCGGGCAAACCCAACATTTGACCAAAGACATGATTCAGAGCTGATGCATATAAGGCCTAACTCGAGACGCCGAACACTCCCTAAGGTATTCGGTCTTTATGAAAACGGGCAGAACAATGCCCTCAGCCCCTAGTGTCCAGGTACGCGCGAAAACTTCTGACGTGGCCGATGCCAAAACGCTAGCCTCCTCCTCGGTTATGGTAAGAAACCGAGGGATGTGTATCAACAAGAGACAGTAAAAAAGGTTTACGCAGGGTCTTAATCTGAAGAGAATCCTTGCAACGGGTCCCTGCTGCACGTCTGCGCCTGTGTCTCTGTTGTGCTGTATCCTGGACGGGTGTAGCATGCTGTTCATCTATAAAAGAGAAGAACTTAGTTTGAAAAAAGATCGTGCGAAAAATGTATTTGTTAGAATAAACATAGTATGATTCAAAAAATGAATAAAATTGAGCTTTATTGGCTCTTATTGTGCATGCGTGCGGCCCCTTGTAAGGGGGTACGCGACTGGTGAGCCCCTTGTTTATTTATACCGGACTCGCCTGTCCGTGTCCGGGGTCTGAATGACCTGTCTAGGGGCTTCGATCAGCAAAGCCGGATTAGTGTGTGGCTGTCAAGGCAGTCTCACGTTCTTCCGTAGTCGAGGAACACTCGAAGTTACCCTTTAATGAGATGATGCCGCGTGGACCAGGCATTTTGAGTGTAAGAGACGTGTAATGCGGTATTGCCTTAAAGCGGGCGAAATCTTCGCGTCCCAATAGTGCTTGATGGCTACTTTTAAATGGAGCGATATGGAAGATTAGCTTTTCACAATAGAAGTTGTCGGATGAACCGAACACTACTTCTAGTAGTAAGGTGCCCGTACAATTGGCATAAGGGCCTGGCGTCACTCCTTTAAAGGAAGTGTTGCTACGGCGAATTTTGGTAGGGTCTATCCCCATTCTGCGGATTGTGTCCTGGTATAGCAGGTTTATATCACTTCCGCCATCCATTAGGACTTGTGTAAATTCTAGTCTGTCGATTATAGGATCCAATATCAAAGCAGTCCATCCTGCGTTTCGAATACTTCTGAAGTAATCCTAATGGTCGAAAGTAATTGGTTTTGACATCCGGTTTCGGGACTCTGCTGGGGTGGACCGTGCGGCGCGTACTTTAGTAGGCGCCGCCCTATTTTTCCTTGTTATCACTTGAAGTGAATTCACTGTTTTGACTTCTTGTGGGAAATTCTTTTGTTTTCCGGCGCTCTGCTTGTGGAGTTCCTCATCGTCCTCACTTGGTGTGTCGAGACCCTATTGTTCGGTGTTAAGTCGGCCGGACTGCTTGAAGACCCAACAATCTTTGTGGGTATGGTTTGCAGGCTTCCCGGGGGTACTGTGGATTTGACATATTATGTCCAAGATTTTGTTTAGGTTGGATAGCTCGTCACTGTTGTCCTTAAGAGGCAGTGTTTTGTTGTTCGGCCGAGAGCTTTTGAACCCGGCGTTGACTGCCGTGCTCTTTGGGCCATTTTCCTTTGTCCGGCGATGGTCTTTTCTGCGTCGTGGTTTCCCATTTCCATCCCTGACCTCGGATGTACTCGGGTTGCTGGTGCTGCATCTTGCCAGCCAGCTATCTTCTCCCGCGCAAAAGCGGGTCATGAGGCTTGTTAGTGCGGCCATTGACCTTGGCTTTTTCTGGCCGAGGTGTCTGGCGAGCCATTCATCACGGACGTTATGTTTGAAGGCTGCTAATGCTTCGTCGTCCGGACAGTCGACTATTTGGTTCTTTTTGGTGAGGAACCTGTTCCAGAATTTGCGGGCTGACTCTTCGGGCTGTTGAGTTATGTGACTCAAATCGTCTGCATCCGGAGGGCGGACATAAGTCCCCTAAAAATTTGATCGAAACGCATCCTCGAGCTCTTCCCAACTTCCAATGGTATTTTCTGGGAGGCTTTTGAGCCAATGCCGGGCTGGCCCTTTGAGCTTGAGGGGCAAGTATTTTATGGCATGGAGGTCATCTCCTCTAGCCATATGTATGTGTAGGATGTAATCCTCAATCCAGACTCCGGGGTCTGTTGTTCCGTCATATGCCTCTATGTTTACGGGCTTGAATCCCGCTGGAAATTCATGATCCAGTACCTCATCGGTGAAACATAGGGGGTGTGCGGCGCCCCTGTATTTGGGTGTACCGTTATTTTCAAACACCCGACGTGTTGTGTTGCTCCCTCGAGCCTTCTTTCTTGGCCCGTAGATGTACCTGACCGGGCCATCCTTTTTGTGAGGATCCTTATGTGGATCATTTGTCAGCTTGTGTGCGGCGCCGCTTGCCGCTCTTTGCTTGTCATGTGGTCGTCTATTCGATCGGGCGGCCTCTTTGTTTTTTGATTGTGGGGGCTCTACGGCCTCTTCGTCAAATTCGAGCAATAGTTTGCTCTTCGGGTAGCTCTTTGTTTGGCGGCTATCACCGTACTTGTCCACGGTCTTGAGTACTTTGCTCCATCTCATTCTGTGTATGTCTTCCGCTGTTTTGAGCTTCCGCTTCTACTTCTTCAGACTTCGTGCAGTGGTGACGAGCCTTTTGTGAAGGTTCTTATGTTCGAACGATGTGTCCGGCGTGAGATCATCCGGACTGTTGTTTTTGCCGGGGATGGGTTGTTTATCCAATTCATCCTGTTCGGATGATTGCTTGGTGGCATGTTCGTCATCCACTGGTTCGCCCTGCTCTACGGCTGGGTCTGTATGGTTGCTGTCATTGTCGAGGCGGGACTTTGGGCGGCGCTTGCGTCGCCGTTTCGGCTGTTTTTCGGGGGAATTATCCTTCGCAGCGTCCCGTTGTTCCTCGTTATCGCTTCCTTTTGGTGTATCCACCATATATACATCATGAGTTGAGGTGGCTTTCCAGTGCCCTGTGGGCGTTGGTTCTTGGTCGTCTCCGGCATCGTCGTCCATACCGTTGATATCTTCGGAGTCGAGATCTAGCATGTCGGTTAAATCATCGACAGTGGCTACGAAGTGGGTGGTTGGTGGGCTTTGAATTTCTTCGTAGTCCGCATCCCAACCATCCTGGCCATAATCCGGCCAAGTCTCTCCTGATAGAGAGAGGCACTTTAGCAAATTCAGGATGTCGCCGAAAGGCGAGTGCTGAAGGATGTCCGCAGCGGCGTACTCCATGGTCGGCGCCCAATCGGATTTGATTGGCAGAAGCGCGGAAGGTTCGGGGTCCGGAGCAGAGTCCGGCACCTTGGAGTCACAAGCTTTACCAGGGACAGGGTCGGTATTCGGCTCCATCGCCATAGCAGCCCCCGAGGCGGTGTCTAGCCACCCATCCTCGATTGGCGCAGTCGGCTCCGAGTTAAGGGTCAGAGCGGGCTCTCGTGCGGCCTCCAGGGCACTGTCCGGCAGCAGGGCTAAGTCATGCCCTTCATGACAGTGCGGCGCGCTCGGCTGTGGCTTGAATCCGTAGAAGATCAAGTCTCTGCGGACGTTGGTCGCATAATTCAAACTTCCAAATCTGACCTGATGGCCAGGGGCGTAGCTTTCGATCTGCTCCAGATGGCCAAGCGAATTGGCCCGCAGTGCCAAGCCGCCGAATACGAAGATCTGCCCGGGGAGAAAGGTCTCACCCTGGGATGCGTCATTGTTGATGATTTTACAGAGGAACTCTCAATGAAAGCACCAATGTCGGTGTGAAAACCGGCGGATCTCGGGTAGGGGTCCCGAACTGTGCGTCTAGGCGGATGGTAACAAGAGACAGGGGACACGATGTTTTTACCCAGGTTCGGGCCCTCTCGATGGAGGTAAAACCCTACTCCTGCTTGATTGATATTCATGATATGGGTAGTACAAGAGTAGATCTACCACGAGATCAAGGAGGCTAAACCCTAGAAGCTAGCCTATGGTATGATTGTTGTTCGTCCTATGGACTAAAACCCTCCGGTTTATATAGACACCGGAGAGGGCTAGGGTTACACAGAGTCGGTTACAATGGTAAGAGATCTACACATCCGTATCGCCAAGCTTGCCTTCCACGCCAAGGAAAGTCCCATCCGGACATGGGACGAGGTCTTCGATCTTGTATCTTCATAGTCTTGGAGTCCGGCCAATAATGATAGTTCGGCTATCCGGACACCCCCTAGTCCAGGACTCCCTCAGTGAGAGTGCGTATAATCCATGGACTCAACATTATTCATAAAGAACTCACATACTTATTGCAAAAATTCTATTATCCCTCAAAGCAAACTAGTACTACGTATGCTCCTAGGGGAGAGGTTGGTACGGTTAACCATCGCGCGCTCCCACCTTTCACGCAAAGAAAGATAATCAAGAATAAATTGCGTGCCAACTTCATCACATAACTAGAAGACCATACATGCATGCTACGGGAATCACAAACCTTAATGCAATTATTTCTTTGACTCCACAATTTACTACTAGCATGAGACCCTAATATCACCATCTTCATATCTCAAAACAAATGCTAGGAATCAAACTTCTCGTGTATTCAGTGCTCTATATGGAAGTTTTTAGTATATCCCTCTTGGATGCCCATTATATTAGGACTAAATTCACAACCTAAGCAAATTACCATGCTGTTTAGAGACTCTTAAAATGATATAAGCGAAGCAAGAGAGTTCATCAATTTCTTTAAAATAAAACCACCGCCGTGCTCTAAAAAGATATAAGTGAAGTACTAGAGCAAATTCCCTAGCTCAAAATATGTAATTGAAGCACATGGAGTATTCTAATAAATTCACGGTTCATGCATGTCCCTCTCAAAAGGTGTGTACAACAAGGATGATTGTGGCAAACTAAAAAGAAAAGACTCATATCATACAAGATGCTCCAAGCGAAAGACATATCATGTGGTGAATAAAAATATAGCCTCAAGTAAATTTACCGATAGACGAAGACGAAAGAGGGGATGCCATCCGAGGCATCCCAAAGCTTAGATGCTTGGTTGTCCTTGAATATTACCTTGGGATGCCTTGGGAATCCCCAAGCTTAGCCTCTTGCCACTCCTTATTCCACAGTCCATCAAATCTTTACCCAAAACATGAAAACTTCACAACAGAAAACTCATGAGATCCATTAGTATAAGAAAATAAATTACCACTTTTTGGTACTATTGTGAACTCACTATTTATTTCTTTTGGTGTAATATCTACTGTATTCCACCTTCTCCATTGTTCATACCCCCTGATACTACCTATAGATTCATCAAAATAAACAAACTACACATAGAAAACAGAATAAGTCAAAAACAGAACAGTCTGTAGGAATCTGAAAACTCCGAATAATTATGCAACTCCAAAAATTCTGAAACATTAGGACAACCAGGTAAATTTGTATATCAATCTTGTGTAAAAAATTCAGATCAAAAGCACGCTCCTGTGAATTTTGAAAATTATTTTACTGGGCATAGAAGTTTCTCTTTTTCAACAAGATCAAATCAACAATGTTCCAAACTATCCCAAAGGTCTTACTTGGCCCAAACACTAAATTAAAACATGAAAACACATCTAAACAGAGGCTATATGATATATTTATTCAAAAACAGCGAGGAAAAATATTTGGTTGTCTCCCCACAAGTGCTTTCCTTTAAAGCCTTTTAGTTAGGCATTGATAATTTCAATGATACTCACATAAAAGAGAAGAATTGAAGCACAAAGAGAGCATCATAAAACACGTGGCAAACACATCTAAGTCTAACATACTTCCTATGCATAGGCATTTTATAAGAAAACAAATTATCAATGCAAAAAATACTAGCATATGCAAGGAAGAAGAAAGAGACGATAGCAATCTCAACAAGAAGAGAGGCAATTTAGTAAAATGAACATTTCTATAACCATATTTTCCTCTCTCATAATAATTACATGTAGGATCATAAGAAAATTCAACAATATAGCTATCACATAACATATTCTCAACACGATCCACGTGCATGCGAAGTTGACACTCTTCCAACCTAGTGGTATTAACATTAACGAAAGTAATGACCTCTCCATACCCACTTTTATAAAAAAATCATAAGATTGAACATTGTCCAAATATGTGGGATCTAAAGTTGACACTCTTCCAAACCGACTTTCAATATTATTGCAAACATTATTGTCAATCTCATTTTTTTTTTAAAGCTTGGGACAGTGAGGGCAGCCCCCCACTGACTTTTTGTATTACTATTCAAGACACAAGATTACATGGGATAGAAGTTACATGGGGGCAGAATGAGTTAAGATATCCCTAGACAACAAAGGTACAAGGCTATGTTGCTAGAACAGGTCAATGACCTGATCAACAAAAGGCACCAGGGCCTGTTTGTTTCTGTGTCTCATCATACCGAAGTCCATTTTGAATCTCTGGGCCCACCACTCGACGGTTGGCACCATGTTCCTGAAAGTTAGTTGTTGCGTTCCTTCCAAATTCTCCAAGAGGCTATAATAAATACTTCCATGAACATCGTCCTGCCCCACGTGTTTTTAGCTGCATGCAAGAGTTGCACCCGGTTGCCATGCAGAGGCCACGTGATCCCCAGCTTCCCCCAACATGTGCTACTGAAATCACAGCGGAAGAATAGGTGCTCAACCGTTTCTTCGGGTGGGCGATCACACAGCAGGCAGGCATAGTTGTCATCTCTCAACTTCATTTGTTTCCTCTTGAGCAAACCTCGGGTGTTCAGTCTATCCGCAAGGAGGAGCCACACAAAAACCTTCCATTTGTTGGTGCACTTTGATTTCCAGATCCATTTGAATGCATCATCCGCTTCCATATCCCGAAACCAATGAAGATAGAATTTGCTGGCAGCGAACTCCTCCGATCCCCAAATCGGGTTCCAGGCATCGTGCACCTCCACGAGCTCCATATCGGCCAGGGAGGCTTGAAGATCGTCCAACTCTTATCTGGACAAGCGTTGGCGACGTCAGGAGCATTTTGATAGATATATCCTCATGTCTGGCGAAGGAGAACAGGCAAGGGTGACTGTCAGCCAGAGTGTCACCGTGCCAGGCATCTTTCCAGAACAAAGTTGAGCTCCCGTCCCCCACCTGAACTGAAGTGATCGCACTGTAGGTTGGCGCCAAATTCATGACGTCCTTCCACCAGAATGACCCACACGATCCAGAAGCATGCGGGACCATGCCTTCATAAGGCATCATGGGGCTTAACTAAATTTTCAAGATCATAAGAAGGATCACCTCAATCCTGATCATTGCAACAAGTAGTAGACATAGCAAAATTAGCATCCCCAAGCTTAGGGTTTTGCATATCATTAGCACAACTGACCTTAATGGGATTTATAATAACATCATTGCACCCATGCTTTTCATTCAAGGAACTATCGTGAATCCCTTTATAATTTTCTTCTTTCAACACTTCATTTGTCAGGACCCCAATCCTAAGTCACATCGATCTGGCATATAACACATCATATCACTTTGCAGCCTCACGCACGGTATTCCTTTTGGCTCACGTATATGATAATGCCGCTAGCATCCATATGATAGTGCTGCTAGCATATATGATAGTGCCGCTAGCTTATATGATAGTGCCGCTAGCATCCATATGATAAAGAGCCTAGGCCGACATGACTAGTCATAAACCCAAGGTGGCGCTAACTTATAGGGACAGGCATACATGACCCAGTAATGGACATGTCGATCAACAACTTATAAAACCAAGTCGTAGCAAGCTACAAGGACTTAAAGGAACAACACGTGACATTCCCCGAAGGGACAGACATAGGAACGAAGAAGGACACATGCCGGCCAGCCTAAGTGTTCCGGAGGAGTAGCAAGCTACCATGGCTCAGTGGAAGCACTAGGAGACATTTCCCGGTAAGAGAGGCTACCAAGAATAAACAACTAGGTTGTCGGATCCCACACATACCAAGCATTTCAATAACATACACACAATTTGCTCGATATGTGGAAATACAACATGGCATGACAACAAAACTCTGCGACTCAAAGTATTTATTCAATAGGCTCCGAGGAGCCAAGTATTACAAGCATGGGTGTCATGAACCAACATTCAGAGCATACAAACAACAAAGGCATAACATGTCTGAGTACAGACAAATACAAAAGAAAAGGGCTGATAAGCCTGACTACCTACGAGATACTGCCGAGGGCACAAGATCGTAGCTGAGGTAACAAGCTAAATGTCGAAGTCCACGCGGAACTACTAGCGAGACTGAATTCTCTCTGCAAACACATAAATTAAGAAAACGTGAGTACAAATGTACCTAGGAAGACTTACATCAGAACTACCTACATATGCATTAGTATCAACAAAATGGCCGTGGGCTGCAACGGTGGCGCACGAGAAAGCAGGCGGCGGCGGAGCTCGGCCACACTGGAACTACCACCTAGACACTACTAGGGAAAACCTTATACACAGAACTTTAGCAGTAGCGAGGGTCAAAAAAGTACGCTTGTGCTATGTAGCAGTAGTGCGCCTAAGAAAACCGCGCTGCAGATAAAGTTCTAGCAGTAGCGCATCTTGCTCTAAACACGTTACTACTAAAATTCCCATGGCTTAGCCGATAGGCTACACGTAGTAGTAGCGACCTATAACTAACCGCGCTACCGATACTTTATTTGTAGCAGCGCGTTTTAATCTAAACTCACTACTGCTAAAGGATATAAAATTAAATGGAAAGAAAATAGAAAGGTAATTGAAAATGAAAGAAATAGAATAAGGTGAAAGGAAAAAAATAAAATGTGAAGAAAACTAAATGAAAAGGGGGAAAAAAGAAAGGAGTAGCAGTAGCGTGTATCCCAGAACGTGCTGTAGCTAACGTAGCAGCAGCACTCTTCCTGGAACACGCTACTGCTACTTCTGACTTAACCACGGGGTTCGTCCTTCCCCACGCGGCCACTTCCCCCAAATCCAACTCTCCACTCTCGCCGCCACCGTTGCCCGTCGGCCGCCGTGCGCTCTCCGCACACCCTCTACGCCGCCCTGACCCCAGATTCAACGCCGCCCCCGCCCCCGACCTCAACGCCGCCCCGGACGCCTCCCCGACCCCGACCTCGACGCCGCCATCCGCCGCGCGCCCGAGCCCTGACCCTGACCTCAACGCCGCCCTACCCCTCCCTCGTCGCAGGCACCCGAGGTGAGCACGCCTGCTCCTCCCTCTCCCCTACCTCTGCCTAGGGTTTCTTTATATTTTAGTTGCATCAAATTATTTAGGGTTCATGTAAGAGTGGAAACAAATCGGATGCGGATGCGGCTCAAATGAGTTAGGGTTCATGTAAGGGTGGAAACGGATCAAACTTCTAAGATGAATCATAAAACGAGTAAAATTTGACCACTTATTTCACTTTATAGTTGGACAATTGGAATATCCGCTACCACTTTCCACCCCTATAGGTTCATCAAATTAGATGGTAATTAGGGCGGTAGTTCCTAGGTACTAATTAGTTAGTAAGAACTAGGTACTAGAATATTTTTATTTATAGTAAGTTTATTTTTAGTAAGAACTAGTTGAATTAATAGAACTAGTTAGTAAGAACTTGTTGCTATTTTTTAGTTAAAGCAATTTTTCCCGCCTCGACGTGGACGATGCATATCCCGCATCCTCGTCGTCGAGTCGGCAGAGGACGACACCTGCTTGACCAGATCGGCCATGTCCGGGACTGGGCTCCGCCGGGGTGGTACTGGGAGGCGCTACCTACCGGGGGGCGCAGGTTGGTGAGGAGCCAGCCTGTCGTTGACCCAAACCTTCTTTGGTGGCGGTCGCGTGGGCCAGTGACGGTCCAGAGGCTTGAGGACTCCACGGAGGTGGTGCGTCACCATGTCAGTGAGGAGGACGCGCACGTCCGTCGCTACTTGTTTGCGTTGGAGCACAGGTTCTCCAATACCTGGCAGGTTCTCCAGGGATCTCACTAGAGCTATGATCCCGTGATGGTTCATTCTCTGTGGGTGTCCACCGCCCGCGCCGATACCCGTCGTGTGCTAGGGTTTTAGTTGTATTAGTGATGTTATATGTATGACACTATTCATGATGTATTAGTGATAATATTCGATGATGTACGGACGCATGAGATGATTTACTTTTGCTTATTGAATGCATGCTAATTTGAGTCTTATAAGATATTTTGAAATGTATATCTTGTGTTGCTCAATATCCAAGTGGCCGGTCATGTTTGCAAGTTACACCTCCGAGTGGCCTATGTTTTGCCGGAGTGTTGATTCATTTTCCTTCCGGCAAATTTCAGGCGCTCGATATGTCCTATTTTAGCAAAGGTCATGCCAGATTTTTCCGTGAATTTTGGCATGACTTGTGCCAGAATATGTAGGAAATATCAAGTGCCCCGGATTTGTGTGTTGAGTATCCTGGTAGTTGTCTTCGATCGATTTTCAATTAATGTTTTAACTATGAACATAGGAAATGTCTGACGACGAAAAGGATTTTGGTATTTGCAAATACTGCGAAGACGAGCGCGGCTTGTGCGACGGAATATTCCTAGATGATGATAGGCGCTTCAGCATCAAGCTGGACAAGAACTTCAAAGTGGATACAGTAACTCACAACGACAAGTCTTTTTTCGTAATTAAGCATGACCTCTGCTTCATTTGCTTCAACTTATATTTTTTTTACTATTCTACTAGCATATCCCCTGCCATGCAAGAGTTTTTGTATTGGATAAGATAGGTTTCACTCATACTACAGAGGTAAAGAAAGTTTACTTGAAGACCAAGCATGGTTATATTTTCCATGCAAAATTATACAATTCAGACGACAACACCTTTTTTGGATGCAAAACATGGTGAGCACTATGCAAGACTTATGCATTTGAGCCTGATATGGTTATCACCTTTGATATTCGTCCGGAAGATGATATTGAAGGTAATACCGACATCTGGGTCGATGTGCAGACGCCTCCAGTTATACCATTATGTAAGTTTCTCAGCCATATTTATGTCTTTGATATTGTTTATTCAAAAATAGTTGACAACTAATTTGTATTGTCAGCTTATTTCGATGCAAGCAAACATGTCCAGCGCTTGGTAGACAGGACCGTATACTGTCCTGGGGCTGAACTCAACTGCGAGGACCTCAGTCATTATGTTTCATGCCTTGAGGATCTTAATACTGTCAAGACAAATTTTCTTCCTACATTTAGAAATGTTACTAGTGAAATGTGCGACCAATAGTGTTCGTAATGAACTACGGTCACATCTATTTAGGAAGGATGGTAAGATTTTTACTATTTGTCCTCAGTGCATCTTTTCCATACATTATTTTCGAAGCTAAACTTCATTGCTAAGTATGTAACCATACGATGTTCTTCAACAGGGACTCCCGATGCATGTTGTGCCTTATGGGATTGAGACTAAAGGTACCATGAGTATTATCAGCTTACGGTCAAGATATCCTACAGATTACTTTAGTGCATTCAAGATTAGCGACGGATGCTTAATAGTGCAAGACTGGACCAAATATGTGATGGGGGAGCGCAGAGAAGTACTAGGGGGCAGCAAATAGATGCGCTACCCACAATTAGGAGACAGGATCATCTGCATGCTCCAACTTGATCAAGGAGGAGAGCTATACATGTTTTATGTTATTTTACCTAAGAGAGAGCAACAGGAGTGATTAGCTAGCTAGAAATGAGTTTGACGATGATGATGTGCTACACTATTACTATGATGATAAAATAGCTAGTGTTGGTGGTAATGACTATGATGATTATTATTAGCTGGTGTTAGTGGTGATTAAATAAATACTGTTGGTGTTAATGACTTTGATGATGATTAAATAGCTTGTGCTGGCGGATTAGATTCAAGTGGAGGCAACATGTGGTGCACATCGAAAGTACTACTAGTCCAAACTAGATCAAGTTTGGATTAGTAGTATACTTTTGACATGCACCACATATTGCCTCCACTTGAACCTAATCCACCTTCATTTGACACACTGTTATGGACATAATGATGTAAACCTCATAACTGGTATTGTACCAATATTTGTACGATGGCGCATAAATACACTAAAAATAAAAAAATAAAAAAAAGAATACTAGTAGCGATGGAGAGAAAACACGCTGCCAGTAGTTACATTAGCAATAGCGTGGGAGTGAAAAAACGCTGCAGCTATTTGTCCTAGCGGTAGCGCATGCGTGCACGCGTTACTGCTAAGCAATAGCTGTAGCGCCTTATTAGTAGCGCGCCTACCCGCGCTACTAGTGAGCACAAAACCAGCGCTACTGCTAGGGTTTTCCCTAGTAGTGAGAGGAAGCAATCAACAGAGGGAACATGGGTGAAAACTTCAGGGGCTCACAGCAATGAAGGGGAGCAGCTCGGTGTGGCTGGGGACACGCTGAGGCAGCAAATTGACCGGAGGCGGCCGTCGGATCCGGAGGTTGAAGACGGCGTGTTGGCAGCAATGCATGGCCTCATGCGATGCGTGGCTCGGTGTAGAGGACGGGCGGGACTTTGCGGAGCTCGGGGAAAAGGTAGAGCAGCGTTACATCGGCGGTGGCCACCCGGGCGAGCTGCGGTGGCCGGCAGGAACGTTCCGGTTGGGAGCAGAGAAGCGAGGGAGAGAGAGGCTAGAGGGGGGATGCTCGAGAGAGAGAGGGGATTTAGGGGGGTGACGTGGCATCCTTAACCGGTCCAGGGTGGGGCGGCAAGCAGGAGGTGGCTCGGGCGTGTGCACGCGCGCCATGGCCACACACTTGTCCTTCTGTCCGACGAGGAAGACGACATGACGAGCTGCGGTGGTGAGCTGGGCTAGCGCAGCTGGGCCGGCTGTGCACAGGGTCGGGCCACAAGTGAGTGTCCTCTCTCCTCTATCTTTATTTCTATTTTTCTAATTTTTGCAGATTTGTTTTAATTTGGTTTGCTAACCAAATTATTTTTGCAGCTTCTGAAAATTATTGTGGATGCAATAAGGTTTATCCCAGAGCTCTACAAAATATTCCAGGATCATTGGAGCAATAAAAAATATTTATAGAATTTATTTGCTCCAACTCAAATACAATATGAGTTAATTAAAAAACCATAAATTCCTTGGAAAAATGTGCATGACCTCTGATTAAGGTTTTAACCTTTTTCCAAAAATAATGAACATTTTTAAGGGCATTTTGGTCCAATGAAAATATTTGCATATGAACATAGTTAAATTGATCTGGTGCTGGGGTTTGGTCATCCCCATTTCAAGTTTCAACAATTTAAACATGATGCATAGATTAGAAACCTCATGGAGATAATCTAGTGCACTCAATTCACTAGCAATTTTCAGATTCATGAATTTCAAGCAAAACCTCATAAATACAGGACTAAGCTAGGGTTGTGACATCATCACAACTTTCAGATTCATGAATTTCAAGCAAAACATCGTAGAGATAATCTAGTGCACTCAATTCACTAGCAATTGGTTCATCATAATTGGATCTTTTAAAAAGATTAGAAAGTGGATGAGGATCCATAAATCTCTTTGCTCCTGTATTTGAATAAACACAATTATGCCAAGTAAATGAGCAAACAAACCAAGTAAGACATAAAGGCAAACGGAAAGAAGGCGAATAAAAAGGCAAATATTTTTGTGTTTTCTTGAAAACGTTCTAGAAGTGGGGGAGATGAAAACGAGAGGCAAATGGAAAATAATGTAAGTGCAAGAGATGATATTTTATGATGGGTACTTGATAGGCTTGATGTAGATCTCCCCAGAAACAGTGCCAGAAATTCTTCCTGCAACTTCTTGAGCTTGCGTTGGTTTTTCCCTCGAAGAGGAAAGGGTGATGAAGCACAGTAGAGATAAGTATTTCCGTTAGTTAAGAACCAAGGTATCAATCTAGTAGGAGAAACACGCAGGTCCCCAATATATACACCTACACAAACAATCAAACAGTTGCACCCAACGTGATAAAGGGGTTGTCAATCCCTTCACGGTCACTTGCAAAGGTGAGATCTGATAGATATAGATATAAAAGATTATTAAAACGTAAAACAAAATAAAAGTAAATAAAAGCCAGCGAAGTATTTTTGGTTTTTTTGGTATATAGATCAGAAAATAATAGTTGGAAAATAGACCCGAGGGGCATAGGTTTCACTAGAGGCTTCTCTCTTGAAAGCAAATAATACGGTGGGTGAACAAATTATTCTCAAGCAATTGATAGAAAAGAGCAAAGTTATGACGATATCTAAGGCAATGATCATGAATATAGGCATCACGTCTATGTCAAGTAGACTGAAACAATTCTGCATCTACTACTATTACTCCACACATCGACCGACTCCTGCCTGCATCTAGAGTATTAACTTAACAAGAACAGAGCAACACTTTGAGCAAGATCACATGATGTAGAGGGATAAACTCAAGCAATATGATGTAAACGCCATCTTTTTACCCTTGATGGCAACAATACAATACGTGCCTCGCTACCCCAACTTTGTCACTAGGTGAGGACACCGCATCACTGAACCCAAAACTAAGCATGTGTCCCATTGCAAGAAATACCAGTCTAGTTGGCCAAACCAAACCAATAATTCGAAGAGAAATACAAAGATATCAAATCATGCATATAAGAATTCATAGAAGATTCAAATAATATTCATTGATAATCTGATCGTAAATTCACAATTCATCGGAGTATTCTAATAAATTTACGATTCATGTGTGTCCCTCTCAAAAGGTGTGTACAACAAGGATTATTGTGGAAAACTAAAAAGCAAAGACTCATATCGTACGTGAATAAAAATATAGCCTCAAGTAAATTACCGGTAGACGAAGATGAAAGAGGGGATGCCATCCAGGGCATCCCCAAGCTTAGATGCTTAGCTTTCCTTGAATATTACGTTGGGGTGCCTTGGGCATCCCCAAGCTTAGGCTCCTGCCACTACTTATTCCATAGTACATCAAATCTTCACCCAAAACTTGAAAACTTCACAACACAAAACTCAACAGAAAACTAATGCGATCCATTAGTATAAGAGAATAAATCACCACTTTTTGGTACTATTGTGAACTGATTCTTTATTTATATTGGTGTAATGTATACTATATTCCAACTTCTCCATGGTTCATACCCCCCAATACTACCCATAGATAAATCAAAATAAGCAAACAACACATAGAAAACAGAATTTGTCAAAAACAAAACAATCCGTAGCAATCTGAAAACTTTGAATACTTCTGTAACTCCACAAATTCTGAAAAAAATAGGATAACATGGGCAATTTCTATATCAATCTTGTGTAAAACATTTAGATCAAAATCACGCTTCTGTGAATTTTAAAAATTATTTTACTGGGCGCAAAAGTTTCTGTTTTTCAGCAACATCAAATCAACAATGTTCAGAACTATCCCAAAGATCTTAGTTGGCCCAAAGACTAAAACACATCCAACGAGAGGCTAGATGATATATTATTCAAAAACTGGAGCAAAAAGGAAAGAACAAAAATAAAATTGGGTTGCCTCCCAACAAGCGCTATTGTTTAACGCCCCTAGCTAGGCAAAAAGCAACAATCTAGGTATTGTCATCTTTGGCCTTTATCTCTTTAGTGGAAATATGCTCAAATCTGGGAGGTTCTTTGCGTTTCCCATCATCTTCAGAAATCTTTATATCTAGAGCGTCCAACCACTTAATGTAAAGAGTCATCATCATATTCATGCGGTGGAGGTTTCTACTAATATTTTTGAGAGGTTCAAGAGATTTTTGCAAAAAAAAATTGTCCTTCACACAACTTCTCCAAAACTTGTGTTCCCTCTTGGTTATGATGGAGTCCCTTTTTTGGGGGTAATATTCCTACTACTCCTTCTACTATCTGACAAGCAATGTTGGTACAATCTCAATAAAATTTCCTTTAGCAGCGAAATCCAAAAGTTGCCTATGGGACATGGTTAGTCCAACGTAAAAATTACGAAGTAAAATCTTAGTATCCCCGTTTATAGTATAGTTGCGATAAGACTCTATCATCCTATACCAAGCATCCTTTAAAATTTCTCCTTGTTTCTATTTGAAGTGAAGAACTTCAAAGTCAGGAGACAAACGAGGGGTAAAAGCGCTAGTCATAGCGAGAAGAAAAAAGTAAAGACATGGCAAACAATCTAGCACACGAGCAAACAAAAAGCAAACGAAAAGATGAACGAAAGAAGGGAGAATAAAAAGGAAAATATTTTTGTATTTCTCTAAACATCATTTTAGAAGTGGGGGAGAGGTAACGAGAGGTGAGGGAGTCCTGGACTAGGGGGTGTCCGGGTAGCCGGACTATGAAGATACAAGATTGAAGACTTCGTCCCGTGTCCGGATGGGACTTTCCTTGGCGTGGAAGGCAAGCTTGGTGATACGGATATGTAGATCTCCTACCATTGTAACCGACTCTGTGTAACCCTAGCCCTCTCCGGTGTCTATATAAACCGGATGGTTTTAGTCCGTAGGACAACAACCATTACAACAATCATACCATAGGCTAGCTTCTAGGGTTTAGCCTCCTTGATCTCGTGGTAGATCCACTCTTGTACTACCCATATCATCAATATCAATCAAGCAGGAGTAGGGTTTTACCTCCATCGAGAGGGCCCGAACCTGGGTAAAAACATCGTGTCCCTTGTCTCCTGTTACCATCCGCCTAGACGCACAGTTCGGGACCCCCTACCTGAGATCCGCCGATTTTGACACCGACATTGGTGCTTTCATTGAGAGTTCCTCTGTGTCGTCACCGATAGGCTTGATGGCTTCTTCAATCAACAACAACGCCGTCCAGGGTGAGACTTTCCTCCCCGGATAGATCTTCGTGTTCGGCGGCTTTGCACTGCGAGCCAATTCACTTGGCCATCTGGAGCAGATCGAAAGCTACGCCCCTGGCCGTCAGGTTAGGTCTGGAAGCCTAAACTTCACGGCTGACATCCGCGGAGACTTGATCTTCGACGGATTCAAGCCACAGCCGGGCGTGCCGCGCTGTCACGATGGGCATGATTTAGCTCTGCCGCCGGATAGTGCCCTGGAGGCCGCACACGAGTCCGCTCTGACCCATAGTTCGGAGCAGACCGCGCAGATCGAGGACAGGTGGCTGGACACCGCCTCGGGGGCTGTGACATCTACGGCGATGGAGCCGAATACTGACCTTGTCCCTTATAAAGCTCGTGACTCCGAGGCACCGGACTCCTTGCCGGACTCCGAACCTCTTGCGCCCCTGCCAATCGAATCCGATTGGGCGCCGATCATGGAATTCACTGCCGCGGACATCTTTCAGCACTCACCCTTTGGCGACATCCTAAACTCGCTAAAGCATCTCTCGTTATCAGGAGAGCCCTAGCCAGACTGCGGTCAGGATGGTTGGGATGCGGACGATGAAGAGATTCAAAGCCCGCCCACCACCCACTTTGTAGCCACTGTCGACGATCTAACCGACATGCTAGACTACGACTCCGAAGACATCGACGGTATGGACTACGATGCCGGAGACGATCAAGAACCAGCGCCTACAGGACACTGGAAGACCACCTCTCCATACGACATATGCATGGTGGACACTCCGAAGGGGAGCGATAACAAGGAATAACGGGACACGGCGAAGGATAATTCATCCGAAAAACAACCAAAACAGCGACGCAAGCGCCGCCCCAAGTCCCGTCTCGATGACAACAGTACCCATAATAACCCAGCCATAGAGCAGGGCAAACCAATAGGCGACAAGGATGCAACCAAGAGCTATCAGAACAGGATGAACCGGACGATCAGCTCATCCTTGGCGAAAATAATAGTCCGGACGATCTCACGCCGGACACACCACCGGAGCGCAAGAACCTCCAAAAAAGGCTTGTCGCCACTGCAAGAAGCTTGAAGAAGGAAAAACGGAAGCTCAAAATAGCGGAAGACATACTCAAGATGAGGTGGAGCAAAGTACTCAAGACCGCGGACAAATATGGCAATGGCCACCAAACAAAGAGCTACCCGAAGCGCAAGCTACTGCCACAATTTGATGAGGAAGCCATAGAGCCTCCACAGTCAAAAAGCAAAGAGGCCGCCTGGCCGGATAGACGACCAGATGATAGGCCAAAAGCGACAAGCGGCGCCGCACACAAGACGACACGTGACCCTCATAAAACAGATGGCCCGGTCAGGTCCATTTATGGGCCAAAAAAGAGGGCCCCAGGAAGCAACACAACACGTCGCATGTTCGAAGATAACGGCATGCCTAAATACAGGGGCGCCGCACACCCACTATGTTTCACCGATGAGGTGCTGGATCATGAATTCCCAGCGGGATTCAAACCCGTAAACATAGAGGCATACGACGGAACAATAGACCCTAGAGTCTGGATTGAAGATTACATACTACACATACACATGGCTAGAGGAGATGATCTCCACGCCATAAAATATCTACCCCTCAGGCTCAAAGGGCCAGCTCGGCATTGGCTCAAAAGCCTCCCAGAAATTACTGTTGGAAGTTGGGAAGAGCTCGAGGACGCGTTTAGAGCAAATTTTCAAGGGACTTATGTCCGCCCTCCGGATACAGACGATCTAAGTCATATAACTCAACAGCCCGGAGAGTCAGCGCGCAAATTCTGGAACAGGTTCCTCACCAAAAAGAACCAAATAGTCGACTGTCCGGACGCCGAAGCCTTAGCAACTTTTAAACATAATGTCCGAGACAAATGGCTCGCCAGACACCTCGGCCAAGAGAAGCCGAGAACAATGGCCACGCTAACAAGCCTCATGACCCGCTTTTGCGCGGGGGAAGACAGCTGGCTAGCAAGATGTAGCACCAGCGACCCGAGTACATCCGAGATCAGAGATGGAAACGGAAAATCACGGCGCAGAAAGGACCAGCGCCGAAACAAAGAAAAAAGCCCAAAGAACACGGTGGTCAATGCCGGATTCAAAAGCTCGCGGACGAACAACAAAACACTGCCTCTTATGGACAACAGTGACGAGCTATCCAACTTAAACAAAATTTTGGATCGGATATGTCAAATCCACAGCACCTCCGGAAGGCTTGCAAACCACACCCACTGAGATTGTTGGGTCTTCAAATAGTCCGGCCGACTCAACGCCGAACACAAGGGGCTCGACGCGCCAAGCGAGGATGACGACGAACCCCACCAGTAGAGCGCCGGAAAACAAAAGACATTCCCAAAAGAAGTCAAAACAGTAAACTCACTTCATGTGATAATACGGAACAATAGTTCGGCACCCACTAAAGCAGGTATCGCACGGTCCACCCCAGCAGAACCTCAAGGTTGGATGTCAAAACCAATTACTTTCGACCACCTGGACCATTCCAGAGGTATTCGAAACGCAGGATGGACTGCTCTGATATTGGATCCTATAATCGACGGACTACAATTTACACAAGTCCTGATGGACGGCTGCAGCGATTTAAACCTGCTATATCCGGACACAATCCGCAAGTTGGGGATAGACCTTACTAAAATTCGACATAGCCGCACTTCCTTCAAAGGAGTGACGCCAGGCTCTTATGCCAAGTGCACAGGCTCCTTACTACTAGAAGTTGTGTTCGGGTCACCCGACAACTTTCGACGCGAAAAGCTAATCTTTCATGTCGCCCCATTCAAAAGTAGCCATCAAGCACTATTGGGACGAGAAGCTTTTGTCCGCTTTAATGCAATACCACACTACGCGTCTCTTACACTTAAAATGCCCAGTCCATACGCCATCATCTCACTAAAAGGTCGTTCAAGACCCCGGACACGGCTAGATGAGTCCGGCATAAAATAAGCTAGGGGCTCCCTAGCCGCACACCCCTTTGGAAGGGGCTGTGCATATGAGCTAATATAGGCTCAGCGTTATTCAATCATTCATATTTCGATTTTTAATACATTTTTTGCATGATTTACTTTCAAGCTAAGTTAATCTCTTTTTACAGATGAACAACGTGTACACCCGTCCAGGATACGGCACAATGGAGACACAGGCGCAGACGTGCAGCAGGGACCCGTCGCAAGGATTCTTTTCAGATTAAGTCCCTGCGTAAACCTTTCTTACTGTCTTTTGTTGATCACATCCCACTGTTTTTCACCATAACCAACGAGGAGGCTGGCGTTTTGGCATCGGTCGCGCCAGAAATTCTCGCCCGTACCTGGACACTAGGGGCTTAGGGCATTGTTCTGCCCGTTATTATAAAGACCGAACACCTTAGGGAGTGTTCGGCGTCTCGAGTTAGGCCTTATATGCATTAGCTCCGAGTCATGTCTTTGGTCAAATGTTGGGTTTGCCCGGCTCCTGTGTTTTGCTGCCTTACATTCCGTATCATCGGCTAACGCGGCACCAAGAGAACTACTGCGATTGTGTCCCGGTTCGGCTGGGCGAGCACCTCAGTAGAGAAAGCCGAAAACTGACTATCATGATATAGCGAGAGACTGGTCAACCACTCGATTGACTATCGGAATGTTTAGAATTCCGCCGCTTTGATGAAGGACCATTTCCCGGTCAGGCACATACGCGCCCCGAATTCGGAGAGCGCGGTGCCCCTAGGGGCTATGTCGTAGCCCCACCCTCGAACTCCTATGGCTAAGTGAAAGTTATAAAGCATTATAGTCCGGTTGCCTCGTTTGCTACGCTAACACCTCCTTCACAGGACCGAGACGTCGGATTAAGTGTGAAAATGCGCTATTTTTGCAAACACCCCCGCACCTTGTGAGTGGGGGCTGAAGCCGACGACTGCCATCTTTCAGGTTATACACACGTATACATAAACGGCCGCACAGGAGATATTTCAATACTTGAACGCACAAGTACAAAAAGTTCTTACATTATAAACATCGTTTTACAAACCATAACGTTCATTTGAACATGACATTTTTTGAGCACTGCGACTTTATTTCACGAGCACCACGCAGAACTTCCCCAAAATAGTGCTCGGTGGGTAACCGGCTCTCGTCCGTACCCTGGGTCGCAACAGCGCTGGCATCCATCTCCGTCTCGTATGTCTTCACACGGGCGAGGGCCATCCGTGCACCCTCTATGCAGGCCGACCGCTTCATCGCCTTGATATGCGGCACCGCCCCAAGGAATTGCCGCAATAAACCAAAATAACTCTTCGGCTTGGGCCTATCCGGCCAGACATGAGTCACGATATCCTTCATGGCAAGTCCGAACAATCTATTTAGCTTAGCCCACTCGGCCAACCGATCGGTCAGCGGAAGGGAACGCTCCGGACTATGGAATTGAGACCAAAATAGCTCTTCCATCTTGTGATCCTTCTGACTTCGGAAGTGCACAACGGCATCCGCCGCACTCGCCGCTAAGTCCATATAAGGATCCTTCGGACCCCACAGCTGGCCAAGCTGAGCATACTTTGGATCTGTAAACCGTCGGCACAGCAGAAAGGGCTTGCCAGCCACAATGTCTCCGGCCTGGCGCAGCTCCTCCTTTATAGCCCGCATTGCAGAACGGGCATCCTTGGCTTCGGCGGTGGCCTTCCCCAGGTCTTCTCGCTCTGCTAGGCGCTCCTTTTCAAGGACCTCAATGCGGTCGGTAGCATCTTTTAACTTCACGACCATTTCGGCCATCTCCTCCCTGCTTTGGCAGTGTGTAGCCCTTTCGGCTTCTAGCTCTTCGGCCGCCCTTGAGGCAGCCGCATCATTCCTTCTGGCTCGCTCCTTGGCTTGAGCAGGCTCTGCCCGAAGGCACTCCACCGCAGCGGCACCATCTGCATTTAGCACACATGTTGTAAGGAGTGGGCTTCGGCTCCCTTACTAGGTGACCACGGAAAAAAAAACCTACCTTGCGACTCGTCAAGTCGTTTATTGACCAGCGCGATGTCCGCATCCGCAACTCTAGCTGCCGCTTTAGTTCGGCAACTCCATCAATCCAGCTAGCCACCAAACTATCCGCCACCTGCTTAGGAAAGGTGAAAATCAATAACTGGGATTTTGATCCTCGGCACGCTGTCGTTCTCGACACCCTACCGAGCCTCAGGGGCTACTATCTATACAGGGCGCACTTTATGTGTAAAACTGTCAAAGGGTATGTCATTTTTACGTACCTCAAACCCCGCCAGCAAACTCCTGACGGCATCACGCAATCCGCCTTCGGCGGATGAAATTCTTTCAATCACCATACTCATCAGCGTACGGTGACCTTCTGAGATAGACGCCCTCTCAAGCAGATCCTTCAGCTCCCCCGGCCGCACACCAGTTGGTACCGAACTATTCGGCCCCGCCGGACTCGGGGATACCCTCCGTGATGACACTTCAGGCTCGTCCGCCCTATCCGATGGTGCGGCAGATGGAGGCGTCTCGCTCTCCATCATCTCCGGACGGAGTTCCCCCGAAGACGACCTCATCTGAGAAGGACGGAGATCCGAACTACAAGGTAAAAACCTAAGTTATCCTCACAAGCGCAAATAGGGATGTCCGTTATTACAAAACTCCCTTTTTTCCACTTACGGCTCGCTGGAGGGCTGATTCTTTAGGGGAGATTGTGCGGCCGGAGCCTCTCCGGACGCAGGACCCTCTGGTGAAGATCTCTTCCCCCGCTTTGGAGCTTTGGCCTCCGGGTTTTCGGAGGCGGTCCTCTTCTCCCCCTGGAAGGAGGGATTCTCGATCCCCCCTTCCTCAAAAGCCTCCTTAGTTGAGGCGATAGTTCCTCTGTTCTCCCCTTCGCCTTCCTCCGAAGGCGCAACCTCCAGCATCCTGACCAGCACGGGATCCGGCGCGGTCTCTGGGAGGGGGGCCGGACACCGTATCAGTTTTGCTTGCGCTATCCACTCCTGTTTAGAGGGCAGTTGGTCAAAAAGCGAATCATAGAAAGGCAAAAAAAGGTATGTCCGGACATGGAGCTACTTACTTGTGTATCCGGGTGATTGCAGCTTAGGCCGGCGTCCTCGGTCAATTCTGGACATGCCTCTCGTGATCCGAAGAACAGTTTGTACATCTCCACGGGTGTCATACCCATGAAGTGTTGGAGAATTCGTGGTCCCTCCGGATTAAACACCCACAGCCGGGGAGGACGACGTTTGCAGGGCAGGAGGCGCCTAATCAGCATGACCTGCATCACCACGACCAGATTGATCTCCCTCGCTTGGAGGTCTCGAATCCGGCCCTGCAATAGGGGCACGTCCTTTGACGAACCCCAGTTGAGTCCTTGGCTGAGCCACGACACCAGCCGTTGTGGAGGGCCCGGGCGGAAGATGGGCAACGGCTTCTGCCTGCTGCCCCTGGGAGCGGTTATGTAGAACCACTCTTGCTGCCACAAGCCGAGCTCCTCCTGGAAAGAGCCCTCGGGCCATGGAGCGTCGGCCCTTCGGCTTACAGCCGCCCCGCCGCACTCTGCTTGACGCCCCACGATCATCTTCGGCTCCACGTCGAAGGTCTTAAGCCACAAGCCAAAGTGAGGGGTAATGCGGAGGAAGGCTTCGCAGACGACAATGAATGAAGAAATATGGAGGATGGACTCCGGAGCCAAGTCATGGAATTCCAGCCCATAATAAAACATGAGCCCTCTCACAAAAGGATCCATCGGGAAGCCTAAACCCCGACGGAGGTGGGATACAAACATGACATGCTCGCCGGGCTCGCGGGTAGGAATGACTTGCCCTTTGGTGGGCAACCTATGCGAAATCTCGTAAGACAGGTACTTAGCCTCTCGCAGCTTTAGCACGTCTTCTTCCTTGACGGAGGAGGGCGTCCACCGGCCCTGTAGGTTGGAGCCGGGCATTATTGAAGGTCCGAAGTGCTCGAATCTGGGGCTCTGGGTGTTGGAACTCGGGGCAGGGAGAGGATTCGATTGCGGGTTGAAGAAAAGAAACGAGCCTTGGTCCCATTATAAAGGGGGAGAATATCAAGAGCCGTCCCCGTGACCGTTCAGGACTCGCCTCCGATAGAGGGGTCGTGGCGACGGGCACGATTGGGTTACCCATGCCCGTATTGATGGGAGTCCCGGAATAAGGGGAACACGATCTCTGCTTCGACAAGACGTGCCAAGGAAACCGCTTCGCTAAACGCGCTGAGGTGGTATAATAAAAAACGTAAAGGCTTGGTAGTGTGATGACGTCATGCCACGAAATACGTCAGCAGATTGAACTTGTGTACATATTATTCTCTCTACGGTGGAATGTGGAATTTATTTTGCAGAGCCAGACACTATCTTGGTGTTCACAATCTTCTATGAATTATTCGGAGGAGGAACCCGCCTTGCAATGCCGAACAATATGCGCGCCGGACTCATCGTCATTGAAGCCTGGTTCAGGGGCTACTGAGGGAGTCCTGGACTAGGGGGTGTCCGGGTAGCCGGACTATCATCATCGGCCGGACTCCAAGACTATGAAGATACAAGATTGAAGACTTCGTCCTGTGTCCAGATGGGACTTTCCTTGGCGTGGAAGGCAAGCTTGGCGATACGGATATGTAGATATCCTACCATTGTAACCGACTCTGTGTAACCCTAGCCCTCACCGATGTCTATATAAACCAGAGGGTTTTAGTCCGTAGGACAACAACCATTACAACAATCATACCATAGGCTAGCTTCTAGGGTTTAGCCTCCTTGATCTCGTGGTAGATCCACTCTTGTACTACCCATATCATCAATATCAATCAAGCAGGAGTAGGGTTTTACCTCCATCGAGAGGGCCAGAACCTGGGTAAAAACATCGTGTCCCTTGTCTCCTGTTACCATCCGCCTAGACGCACAGTTCGGGACCCCCTACCCGAGATCCGCCGGTTTTGACACCGACAAGAGGCAAACGACAAATAGTGTAATGCAAGAGATGAGAGTTTATGATGGGCACTTGGTAGGCTTTATGTAGATCTCCCCGACAATGGCGCCATAAATTCTTGCTGCTACTTGTTGAGCTTGTGTTGGTTTTTCCCATGAAGAGGAAAGGGTGATATAGCACAATAAAGATAAGTATTTACCTTAGTTAAGAACCAAGGTATAAATCCAGAAGGAGAAACATGCAAGTCCCCAATATATGCACCTACACAAACAATCAAACACTTGCACCTAATGCAATAAGGGGTTGTCAATCCCTTCACGGTCACTTGCAAAGGTGAGAACTGATAGAGGTAGATATAAAATATTATTAAAACTTAAAACAAAAAAAATAAAAAAAACTCAGCGAAGTATTTTTGGGTTTTTTGGTTTATACATCTGAAAATAATATATGGAAAATAGACCCGGGGGCCATAGGTTTCACTACAGGCTTCTCTCTTGAAAACAAATAATACAGAGGGTGAACAAATTACTATTGAGAAATTGAGAAAAGCGCAAAGTTATGATGGTATCAAAGGAAATGATCATGAATAAAGGCATCATGTCCGTGTCAGGTAGACCGAAACGATTCTGCATCTACTACTATTACTCCACACACCGACTCCTGCCTGCATCTACAGTATTAAGTTCATAAGAACAGAGCAACGCTTTAAGCAAGATGACATGATGTAGAGGGATAAACTCAAGCAATATGATATAAACTCCATCTTTTTACCCTTGATGGCAACAATACAATACGTGCCTTGCTATCCCTACTTTGTCACTAGGGGTGAGGACACCGCAAGATTGAAACAAAAACTAAGCACATCTCCCATTGCAAGAAATACCAATCTAGTTGGCCAAACCAAACCGATAATCCAAAGAGAAATACAAAGATATCAAATCATGCATATAAGAATTCCGACAAGATTCAAATAATATTCATAGATAATCTCATCGTAAATTCATAATTCATCGGATCTCGACAAACACACTGCAAAAGAAGATTACATCGAATAGAACTCCAAGAACATCGAGGAGAACACTGTATTGAAGATCAAAGAGAGAGAAGAATCCATCTAGCAACTAGCTATGGACCCGTAGGTCTGTGCTAAACTACTCACGGTTCATCGGATGGACAATAGGGTTGGTGTAGAAGCCCTCCGTGATCGAATACCCTTCTGACAGAGTACCGGAAAAGGCCTCCAGATGGGATCTCACGAGGTCAGAGACCTGCGGCGGCAGAAAAGTATTTTTGTGGACGCTTTTTGGGTTTCTGTAATATATATGAATTTATAGGCCAAGGTAGGAGGTCAGGGATCTTCGAGGGGCCCACGAGCCCTAAGAGCGCGCCCCCGGGTTGTCGTCTCCTTGGGGCTTCTCTGACTTGGACTCCAAGTCCCACGCGTGTCTTCTGGTCCATCAAAAATCATCGCAAAAGTTTTATTCTGTTTGGACTCCGTTTGATATTCCTTTTCTGCGAAACTAAAAAACAAGGAAAAAAACAGAAACTGGCACTGGGCTTTAGGTTAATAAGTTAGTCCCAAAAATAATATAAATAACATATTAATGCATACAAAACATCCAAAACAGACAATATAATAGCATGGAACAATCAAAAATTATAGATACATTGGAGACATATTAGCTAGTAGCTATGGACCCGCAGGTCTGTGGTAAACTACTCACGCTTCCTCGGAAGGGCAATAGGATTGATGTAGAAACCCTCCATGATCGAATCCCCCTCTGGTAGAGTACCAGAAAAGGCCTCCATATGGGATCTGACGAGGTCAGAGACCTTTGGCAGTGGAAACGTATTTTGGTGGACGCTATTAGGGTTTCTGGAATATATCTCAATTTATAGTTCAAGGTAGGAGGTCAGGGGGTCTTCGAGGGGACCACAAGCCCTAGGGGCGCCCCCTGGGGTGCGCCCCCTAGTTTGTCGTCTCCTCAGGGCTTCTCTGACTTGTACTCCAAGGCCCACGTGTGTCTTCTAGTCCAAGAAAACTCATCGTGAAAGTTTTATTCCGTTTGGACTCCGTTTGTTATTCCTTTTCTACAAAACTTAAAAACAAGGAAAAAACAGAAACTGTCACAGAGCTCTAGGTTAATATGTTAGTCCTAAAATAATATAAAATAGCATATTAATACATATAAAACATCCAAAACAGATAATATAATAGGATGGAACATTAAAAAATTATAGATATGTTGGAAACGTATCACTGTTTTTATTATTCAGATTATAAAAATATATTTCTACCATTCATATTACATTTTTACCACCATCTCTTCGCCGAACTAATGCACCTATTCAATTTCCATTGTATTGGGTGTGTTTGTATCACAAGAGATTCTTTTTTATTTGGTTGAAGTGGTTTTTGAGAGAGACCATATTAATCCTACGCCTCCCACGGATTGATAAACCTTAGGTCATCTACTTGAGGGAAATTTGCTATTGTCCAACAATACTCTGGGCTTGGAGGCTCAACACGAGTCTACAACAACAACTACTATAGTAGACATTAGGGAGGAGGAGTTGGACTCCTCCGCGACACCAATTCGGCCTCCCCCTTAGGAAAGGGTGGGGGGCATTTCCTTCTAGGCCAAGGTGGCCCAATATACCTTTCACCACTTGGCTTTTAAGGCCCGTTGATATTAAATTAAATATAAAAGACCTCTTAAAATTACTAGAGCATATTATATATAATTTAACACCTCCGGAAACAGTATCCACCTATATATTGTTTATCGGTAATACCCGATATTTCCCGATACTCTCTGAAACTCTTCCGATGACCCCAAAACGCTTCCGGATTCTCTCGAAACTATTCTGAATATTTATGAAACAATTCCACAGATATATTCTCCTCACTCATGTCCTACTAACACTCAACAAATCGTGATTGTCTTAAGCTTGTGACCCCATAGGTTCGGTAACTCATAGATATTAATGAAACCCCTTTGTTCAATGACCGATAGCGGAACCGTGGATGTCCATATCGATCCCTATGAGCACACGAATGACATTAGAGTGAACCTTTGGTTATCATGTGATGTTCCCTTGGCTTTTTGATACTTTACAGAACTCAGGATGTATCGTATCCTCCTGAGTCTCACTATATCATAATCCTCGTTACCGGTTTTGTTCTTCTCATTGTCGTGTTCCGGCATCCCAGTGACATAGTCAGCCGTGCATGGACCAATGATGAAGGATGTCGCCACACCAAGAGGGCCCTAAGAGCATCTCCAACAGGCACCCAAAAACTACCTCACGCGCTAAAAACCAGCATTTTTTGTGCGCTGAAGGCAAAAAAAAGCACTCCAGCAAGCGCTGTAAAGTAGAGCGCGCTTAGAGAACTCTAGCGCACGGGTGTGCGCGTGGGCTGTGGGGCTGTAAATTTGGGAGACCGGATTGTTCGCACGGGCTACTGCAAGTGGGGACTCCACATTGGGTGCCGTGTTTTTGTGTGTCTGAAAAACCTCTCGTGCGCAAAAACACTATTTCAGCGCTGTAAAACTTTTTAGCGCACTGCGCGTGTGTTGGAGATGCTCTAAGAATATCTCTCCATTGTCGGAGGAGAATATCCCACTCTCGAGCTATCTAGTCCTTGTCAAACTTTCCAATGAGCCTATAAGTTGTGGTTATGATCACCGTGTTACAACTGACGTTTGAGCAACCCCAAAGTCCACCGTACGGTAAGAAGTCACTATGATACTCTCATGTCCTAACGAGCAAAATCACATGTTAAGACTCTATGTTATTAAAATTGATTACAGGTGATATTATCTCAATTCAGAACAAACGAGTTTAGTTTGATTCAATATGATCATTCTTCCAATGTCATAATCTCAATGTTGTTTTAGAACTATTGTTACACTTAACTATATCCTAAGATCCAGAAAATGTGATCACCAATCAACACTTGAGCTAGTCTTAGAGGCGAGACTAGGAAGCATTATTTTATCCATTTATCATTTCGCATGTGCATATGAGTTTTCCACTGAGTCACATATTCCAGGATCATAGCAGTTATAGCATGAAATATAAACACTTACTTATGAATATAGAAATATAATAATACAATATTATTGCCTCTAGGCTATATTTTCAACACATCTGCATGGGCTTCACCTGCCCATGGTTGCCTGTCACCCCGCCCCATTGCAGTGGTTCCAGGATGATCTAACCCTTCGACTTTCAATACTCATGTCTCTTAAGTTTGGGCAACATCACTAGAGCCACCTTAAGCAAGTGGAATTTTATCGCCGTGTGCAAACTAAACTCCTTCCTATCATTGGCATCAATGTTCCCATGTAAAATGTAAATGGTGTTGAAATTGTATCGAATATATTTTGTACAAGGTAGGTTACAATTATATTTGAATTCAACATATGTGTAGATAGGATACGAAGAAGTGTTTGAGTAGGACATTTTGTATCTGAAGCCTCTTATATAATGTGAACGTAGATAGATGATATAACTGATGTCTACTACACAACTTGTTCTTGTAGACTCGTGTTAGGCCTACAAGCGCACAGTTTTGTAGGACGGTAGCAAATTTCTCTCAAGTGGATGACCTAAGGTTTATCAATCCATTAGAGGCATAGGATGAAGATGGTCTCTCTCAGACAACCCTACAACAAAATAGAAGAAATCTCTTATGTCCCCAACACACCAAATACAATGGCAAATTGCATAGGTGCACTAGTTCGGCGAAGAGATGGTGATAGAAGTGTAATATGGATGATAGAAATATATTTTAATAATCTGAATAAATAAAAACAGCAAGGTAGCAAACGATAAAAGTGATCACAGACAGTATTGCAATGCTTGAAAACAAGCCCTAGGGTTCGTATTTTCGCTAGTGCAATCTCTCAACAATGCTAATATAATTGGATCACACAACCATCCCTCAACATGAAATGAAGAATCACTCCAAAGTTCTTATCTAGTGGAGAACGTAAGAAGAAATTGTTTGTAGGGTACGGAACCACCTCAAAGTTATTCTTTCGGTCAATCTTTCCAAGAGTTCATACTAAAATAAAACCAAGTTATCCTTTCCGATCGATCTATCCAAGAGATCGTACTAAAATAACAACATATGATAAACATCGACCAACTCTAATGTCACGTAGATACTCCAATGTCATCGCAAGTATCAATGAGTTGATTATACGATATGCATCACACAATTTCAGATTCATAATACTCAATCCAACACAAAGAACCTCAAAGAGTGCCCCAAGATTTCTATCGGAGAAACAAAGATGAGAATGTGCATCAACCCCTATGCATAGATTACCCCAATGTCACCTCAGGAATCCGCGAGTTGAGTGCCAAAACACACATCAAGTGAATCAATATGATACCCCATTGTCACTATGGGTATTCATAGCAAGACATACATCAAGTGTTCTCAAATCCATAAAAGTATTCAATATAGTAAAACTGATATCTCAAAGGGAAAGTCAATTCATCCCAACAAGATAGAGAGTGGAAAACACCATATGATCAACGTATATAAAAAAGCTAGCCATACATCAAGATCGTGCCAAATCAAGAAGGCGGGAGAGAGACTAAAAACATAGCTACTGGTACAAACCGTCAGCCCCGAGGGTGGACTACTCCCTCCTCATCATGGTGGCCGCCGGGGCAATGTAGATGGCCTCCGGTGATGATTTCCGCCTCCGCTGGAGTGCCGAAACAGGGTCTAGATTGGTTTTTCATGGCTACAGAGGCTTGCGACGATGGAACTTCCAATCTAGGTTAACTTGCAGAGGTTTCTGAATATATAGGATTTTTTGGCGTCGGTTTCACGCGAAGATGGGCCTTAGAGGGCCCACCACCCACCAAGGCGCGCTAGGGGGGCTGGCGCGCCCTGGTGTCTTGTGGGCAGCAGGGGGGCCACCTATGGTAGTTCTTTGCTCCATTATTTATCTTTTCTTCCAAAAAACATCGTCAAAAAGTTTCGTCCAATTCCGAGAACTTTCATTTCAACACAAAAAACAACACCATGGTAATTCTGTTGAAAACATCGTCTGTCCGGGATAGTTCCATTCAAATCATACCAAAACCATATAAAATTGTTATAAACATGGCATAAATACTTCGTAAATTATAGATACGTTGGGGACATATCAATAACCTATGCCCACATTATAGCACATGCACGCAGGGGAAGCCGGCGCGGTGTGCTGGCACCCGTGTGGCTGGGGTGTGGTATTTTAGAGGTGTCGTGGGATGGAGCACTCATATTTAGACCATGGGGATTTAGTCGATGTTAGGTGAACCTCGTTAACAAATATTGTTGCCGTGCCGTGTGTGATTGCTTGGTTATCGGTAGATCAACTATGCGCCTTGAATAAATTCTAACAAGTGGTATCATGAACTAGGTTATTTGGTGGACAATATATGATCTAAATGATGGTGAAGTTACCAGATCAATAGCTGCAAGTAGTCGACAGATCAACTTCTCAGATTGGATCATGATGTCGGGTTTTTGGATTCGAATCGACAAGTGTTGTTCGGAAGAAACAGGCGGATGAGGTTGGTTCAAAAGATTCAACACGATTAGGACATGAACTATCGTAAAAGGGAGCAGCAGTTTTGTTGTTGTTGAGAAACTGCACCCTTCATTAAAAAATAATGTTAATGGGAATATAGATAATATAGACACATACCACTAGGAATTCTGGACTCCCTAAGAATGCTTTAATCCTCTGCTAGTTCCAATATGTTATTCGTCCCGCTAAACTCATTTCTTTCCTTTTATTTGATTACTTCTGTTCGCAACCTACTTAAAATTAATATTTACTTCCGCTCGCATTTTTCTTGAGTTTACAATTACTTGCAAGGACAATCCCTGAGTATCTATAAGGGGCGAAGTCCAATTCCCGTGCCTTCTAGAGAATCAATAATCTTGCTTCAAAAGGCTACAACTAAACCATGTGCCCTTGCAGGCCATCATAAGGCGAAAACATGAGGCTCTTCGTGTACAAACTGAACACTCTCCAATGAAGTATCAAGGTTTTGAATGAAAAACGTTGTATTTAAGGTTCAAAAAAATGTTGTCTTCCACACACAGCTCCATTTTTTACATCATTTCAACTTAAAACTTTTTCTGTTTTTAATACACACCTTCCAAAGTACCACACTCAAATTTGTCCACTTTTTAAGTTTGTTTGTTATTTTTTAATAATTTCATGATTTTCGGCTATTTAATAGGCCAAAACGATGTTCAGTTCAACATAACGTCCAAACCAGCACGGTAAGGGGTGAAACTTGGCATGGTGCATTCATAGGAACCTTGTAGGATTTTGATGTCCTGCCAGTGCACAGGGCTTTTTTAGCAATTTCACCGTATGTAAGGTTTGTTGATCCCAGAGGAAGCGAATAAGAAGGCATCCCAAACCCCAACAACTACGTTGTCACTTTACACTGTTCCATACGCACCCAAAATCGAGATTGGAAATATTCTACCTCATTTGGTTGCTAGGAAGACAAATAAAGAGGGCTTTAAATACACTATGAACAAAAAGGTAAAATAAAAACAAATAAAAGGGAACTAAACTATGTGAAAGAGTGCTTGAGTAGTAACGTTCCCGAGAGATCCAGAGTCATCAACACAAGCATGATGCTGACAACACATGCAAAAGCATAGCTCTACATTTGTATCAATAATCTACATAATATGTGATAACCCACAAGTATAGGGGATTGCAATAGTTTTCGAGGGTAGAGTATTCAGCCCAAATTTATAGATTCGACATAAGGGGAGCCAAAGAATATTTGCAAGTATTAGCAACTGAGTTGTCAATTCAATCACACCTGGAGATTAATTATCTGCAGCAAAGTGATCAGTAGGACAGTAATATGATAGCTTTGATAGTAGTGGTAGAAGCAACAGTAACAGTAACAGTGATTGTAATAGTTTTGTAGCAATAACAATAGTAACAATAACAGTAGTAACTTAGCAAGATCAATATGCGGTAAAACCATAGGCATTGGATCGGTGATTTGTTGGATGATATTCATCATGTAATAGTCATAAACTAGGGTGATGCGACACTATAAGCTCCAGTTCATAAATATAATGTAGGCATGTATTCCGGAAATAGTCATATGTGCTTATGGAAAAACTTGCATGACATCTTTTGTCCAACCCTCCCGTGGCAGCGGAGTGTTATTGGAAACTAAGGGATATTAAGGACCCCTTGTAATAGAGAACCGGAACAAAGCATTAACACACGGTGAATATATGAACTCCTCAAACTACGGTCATCACCGGGAAGTGTCCCGACTATTATCACCCGGGGTTGCCGGATCATAACACATAGTAGGTGACTATCACTTGCAAGATCAGATCTAGAACATAGATATAATGGTCATAACATAAACGGTTCAGATCTGAAATCATGGCACCGGGCCGAAAATGACAAGCATTAAGCATGGCAAAGTCATAGCAACATCAATCTTAGAACATAATGGATACTAGGGATCAAACCCTAACAGGACTAACTCGATTACATGATGAATCTCATCCAACTCCTCACCGACCATCGAGCCTACGAAGGAATTACTCGCTCCCGGTGGGGAGCATCATGGAATTGGCGATGCAGAAGGGTTGGTGATGATGAAGATCGAAGATCCCCTCTCCGGAGCCCCAAATGGACTCCAGATCTGGCCTCCCGATGAAGAACAGGAGGTGTCGGTGGCTCCGTCTTGTGAAATGCGATAATTCTTCCTCTCTAATTTTTTACTAGAAATATGTGATGTTATAGCGTCGGTTTCATGGTCTGCAGGACCACCAGGTGGGGACAACCCACCTAGGCGTGCCCTGGTGGGTGCGCCCACCCAGGTACCCCCCTCCGGTGGTTCATGGCTCCAGAAATTATCTTTATTTGTATAAAAATTCCTTGCAAAGTTTCGTTCCAATCCAAGAATTTTATTTCTGCACAAAAACAACACCATGGTAGTTCTGCAGAAAACAGCGTCAGTCCGGGTTAGTTTCATTCAAATCTTACAAATTAGAGTCCAAAACAAGAGGAAAGCGTTAGGAAAAGTAGATACGACAGAGATGTATCAATATGATCTTTCGCAGGATGAGCCAAAATAGTACACATCCCCACTCCGGTTACTACGTACACTCGTGCCACCACTATGTGTCCCCACTTTGGTTACCATGATGGTGATCCATGATTTCCCCATGAACATGACATTAAGTTCTAGGGTTCTCCATTACTCCCCATTGCAATGCTCAGGCATGAAAGGAGTTACGCCCTGTCACTACCCACCTCCTCAACCAGCCTTCACACCAATATTAATTACCTCAAGTCCAGAAGTGGCTAATGCTATGCGAGCGCTCTTGACAACACCATGAGACAATGAACGGAATACATATATAGAGAGTGATCAGAGTACTTATTAAATCATCAAGTGCTAATCATGCAAGGGTTCATCCACATCCTCAAGAACTAATACAACTACTCAAATATCAAAGAGGCCATAGACAAGTTACAAGCTGTCATGGAGCCGGTGGGGGAGAGGAGCATGGCGGCGGCGATGGTGATGATGACGGTGCCAGTGGCGGAGGCGGTGATGGAGACTGCACTGGCACGAAGGTCATTGCTCATGGTCTCATCTTACTCCTCTTGAAATGGCCCTTTTTCTCTCTATGGAGGTGCTCTTCGAGAGCAGCAATGCAGATGGGATTGGATGATGGTGGATTGTGGGAGATGATGGATGTGGAAGCTATGGTATGGAGTTGCATATATAATTGGTCTCTCGGTTTCTCCTCCATAGATGTGATAATTCCAAGGGATCAAGATGAGCCTAATCCTCTCCCAAGACCTTCCTTATTGTCATTGGTTAAGAGTCATGTCTAGAAGGGAAACTTTCGGTCTTCTCTGGAGCTAGTACGACCACGGGTACGGCCATGCACTGTCTTACCAAACGCCATCGAACGCTCTGGACTTCTTCGGTATTTCAGTCGCCATTTCTTCATATGGGTTCCAACATTAACATTCTTGGGCTCGGAGGATCCGCACGAGCGACACCGCCACAATGGTTGTGGTAGATCTTGATTTAGAGGAGTTTTGGAATCATTGTTTTTCCACTCTCCAAAACGTTGAAGTCTGGTACTGTAAGTCCTCCATATTGAACCCATCTTTGGACCTTTCATCGGGTTTGGTCCTAGGTTGCTCTAAAATACCTCTAGACACAAGAAAACAGATAAAACTAATAAAAACTAAATAAAACCACAAATATGCAATGCTCACGATGAAAATTGTAAAAACTAGTTATCATGCACAATGAACATATATTTGGTTCAATGGGACATGCAACAAATGAGCACTAAAAATGCGTAAAATACAGAGCCATGAGGTTTGGTAAAAAAAATGAGTGTTGTGGCCAAATCATGATGCATTTCGCGTACAAACTGAACACTCTTTGCAAACTATTAGGGTTTCAAACCAAATCGACCGCCTTCCACACACAACTCCACTTTTCAACATCATTTCAAATTCAAACTTTTTATATGTTTAATACACACCATCCAAAGTACCAACCTCAAATCTGTCCACTTCTTAAGTTTGTTTGCTAGTTTTAAAGCATTACTTGATTTTCTGGCCATTAAAAAGGACAAAACATTGCTCGGTTGAACGTAACATCCAAACGAGCTAGAAAAGGGATGAAACTTGGCATGGTGCATTAATAGGACCCATGTAGGGTCTGGTAATAATTTGAGTGTTATGTAAAAACTTGATGCACTTTGCGTAAAAATTGTACACTTTTCGACGAAGTGTGAGGTGATCAAACAAAAACCGCCGCCTTCCACATTCAACTCCATTTTTACACCATTTCAACTTCAAATTTCTCTATGTTTAATACACACCATACAAAGTACCACATTCAAACTTGACCACTTTTTTAGTTGTTGCTATTTTTAAAGCTTTACTTGATTTTCTGGCCAATTAAAAAGGCCAAAATGTTGTTCAGTCCAACATAATGTCCAAACGAGCTCGGAACGGGGTTAAACTTGGTATGGTGCCTTTAGGGTGTGATAAAATTTTGAGAGTGTTACGACAAAAACTTGATGAACTTTTTGTACAAACTGAACACTCTCCAAGAAAGTATCAGGGTTTCGAGTGAAGATTATCGCCTTCCATAGATAACTCCAATTTTACATCATTTCAACTTAAACTTTTCTATACACACCAACCAAAGTACCACACTCAAATTTAGGTAGTTTTTTACTTGCTTTTCTATTTGTAGAACATTAATTGATTTCCGTAAGAATTTTCTTACTTCCTATATCTACGGCAGGCGTTAGTTGTTTCCCGCCACAACTTACCTATGGAAATTTTGGAGAAAATTGGCATAGGTCAGTGAAATATTGTTGTGGCACGCAAAATTCTCGCCAGCCATTGGTGCTACACAAACCAATGGACGGCAAAATTCCATAGCCCATGACTGCTGTCCATGTCTAAATTTGTCAAAAATTAAGAGTGGCGGGTGGTCTTTTTTCTTGACAGTGTTGTACACATAGAAGTGGCCGGCAACGTTACCCGCCACTAGTACTTTTCCAAAATAATAGTGGTGGGTACCGGTCCTTACCTGCCACCTATATGTCTTTTCCCAGAAGTGGTATGACAAAAGATGTTGTGCAAATTCTTAATTCATGCACGTACAACAAGATATGAAATACATTTCTACAGACGATTGGTGAATTGGGTCGCTTTTTGTCACCTCGTGTTATGGCTATTTCATAACTGATTCTATCCATGTGACATCCATTATCCACTCCGATGCCTGCATTCTTCATAATTGTCACTATTTTTTAGTTACTTTTGTTCTTGGCAACCGCTGGAAATTGTTGCTTTTGTTATCACTCCACAATACAACTACAATCACTACATTGCTTTTGCTACCAGTAAATCCTATCAAGCAAATATATGTTTTCAGATGTGGTTGAATTGACAACTCAACTGCTAAGGCTTATAAATATACTTTGCCCCCCTTGTGTTGAATCAAACAAATTAGCTTGTAATACTTCCCTCGAACACTATTGTGATCCTCTACAGTTGTGGGTTATGTGGTCATGCTCTACAACCCAACCATATGTCGAGGAGGGAGAGTCTTAGTGGCACTAGTTCTAACATCCCATGGTGTGACACTATGGGGTGAGGAACAAGGTAGAGATGAATGCATAAGTGCTAGAACCATGTAGGTGGTTCCACATACAAAACTTCCTCGAGTACTTCTTAGCTGAAGGAGGTTTCAAATTTCCAATTGCCTCCACCAATTACTATAAAAGATTTAAAATTTCCAACCGCCCGCCGAATAACTGCCACCACTAGATTATTACAGCCGGATATGTAACTTGTGGACATAACCTATTTTGTGGCCCACTTCTAATACCCATTTTCAAGTAATTTAACAACAATCATCATGCCCATAGGGAGTTCGGCGGAGGTAGGTTTCCACGCGGATTCGACGGCGATGAATTGCAGTGTGTCGAAACACAGAAGCTGCCTAGACCTGAGCTTGCCATCGATTGCCGAAGAAATCCCGCTTATATTGCTACTCCAGCATGTGCATGACCCATGGTGGGCATCAACTGCCTTGGAAATTTCGTGGAAATACTCATGCTTTTGGGATTTGGTAAAGGAAAAGCACATGCATGATTCAGGTGCGGGATTTTACATAGTCGAGCTTTTACCAAGGTTTGGCCCCCTATTCTAGGGGTAACTATTGGGGAACGATTCATGGAAAAGAAAAAAAATTCTACGGGCACGCAAGATCTATCCATGGATATGCATAGCTATGATAGGGAGAGAGCATCTACATACTCTTGTAGATCACTAAGCGGAAGCGTATATAACGTGGTTTATGTAGTCGTACTCTTCACGATCTGATCACGATCCAACATATCTAGTGCCGAATAGACGGCACGTCCGAGTTTAGCACACGTGCGGCTCGTTGAAGTCTCCTCCTTCTTGATCCAGCAAGAGGGATAGGATAAGTAGATGGGATACAACCAACACGAAGGTGTGGTTGTGATGGTGGTGGTGGAGCACCGACAACGCTTCACTAAGAATCGTCGGGACGAGGCGGTGGAACTACGGAGTAACGGGAGAAAGAGGGGTGTCAAGGGCTTTGTGTATCCTCTTGGGGAACCCACTCCCCTCTATATAGAGGTGGAGGGATGTGGGGAACAGCCCCTCCAATTCCTAGGGCAGAACAAAGGGGGGAGGAGGTGGAATCCTAGTCCGCCTCCTTCCCTTCCCATACAAAAGTCGACTTTCCACCTTTCCCAACTGCATGGGCCTCTGAGGGACTTGTGTGCTCCTAGACCAATAAGGCCAGGGTGCCTCCCCTCAGCCCATGCTCACCCTTGGGACGTGACGGAACCCTTGGTGGACTTCCAGAATCCTCTGGAAGTTTCCAGAACCTTCTGGAAGCTTCTCGATATAATACCGAAAAAACTGAAACTTTTTCCGGAACCTTGAAAACAACTTTCCATATATAAATCTTTACCTCCCGACCATTACGAGACTCCTCATGATGTCCGAGATCTCATCTGGGACTTCAAATAACATTTGGTTACCAATCATCTAATATCCCAATACTACTCTATCGTCAACGAACGTTAAGTGTGCGACCCTGCAGGTTCGGGAATCATGTAGTCATGACCGAGACACCTCTCCGGTTAATAACAAATAGTGGGACATGGATGCCCATATTGGTTACTATATATTCCATGAAGATCTTTTATTGCTTGAACCACGATGTCAAGGATTTGATTAATCCCATATGCAGTTCCCTTTGTCCGTCGGTATATTACTTGCCCGGGTCGATCGCCAGTATCTCATACCTAGTTTATTCTCATTACCAGCAAGTATCTTTACTCATTCTGTACTACAAGATCCCATGACTGACTCCTTAGTCACATTGCTTGCAAGCTTCTTGTGATGTTGTATTAGCGAGAGGGCCCAGAGATACCTCTCTGTCAAACGGAGTGCCAAATCCCGGTCTCGATCCATGCCAACCCAACAGACACCATCAGAGATACCTATAGAGCACCTTTATGATCAACCAATTACAAAGTAACATTTGATAGCACAGAAGGTATTCCTCCGGTATCCAGGAGTTGCATGATCTCATGGTCGAAGGAACAGATCCTTGACATGAAGAAAGCTATAGCAAATAACTTAAACGAAGTTATGAAAGAAGCTTCGGACTCAAATTTTCATGGGTTGAGAGCGGGAGTTGAACTCTAGGAGGTCGAATCCCCCCTTGTTCCTCAGTAGCTCAGTGGTAGAGTGGTCGGCTGTTAACTGACTGGTCGTAGGTTCGAATCCTACTTGGGGAGATTTTATTCATTCTTTAATGTAAGAATAAAGAATTGAATTAAAGGGATTTCTTTGACCCTTAGGAGTAGGTAGCCTGTTCGCTATCCTTCTTTCTATTTCTATTTAATTATATCTCATCGTATCACATTTGGTTCTACGATTCCACTTCGACAAAAGGAAAGAGCATACCAAAGTTCAACAGCTTTACATCCGCTATCCCGATCATGATTTTGCTACCCTAAGGGGGAAAGTAAAGGCCCTTCCCCCTTTGGAAGGCTGTGGGTGAGGAGGGATTCAAACCCCTGACATCGTGGTTCTTAGGCATGTGCTCTAATGGTCTGAGCTACAGGCCCAGCTGTCTCCACTTGATCTCTTCCCGGGGGTACCCTTCATTTCAGGTTAAGAAGATAGGAAAGCGCCTTTCTCTCTATAAAAACAGTGTGTTCCGAGGTGTGAAGTGGGAGAGTGGGGATGTGATGATTAAGGTTTTGAATAAGACGACCATTGCATTTTAGATTTGGATCTTTTTCTTATTTCAAAATAGTGAAAAGTCCAATAAGAGGTGTTAAGGTTTTTATCATTCTGGCATCGAGCTATTTTGCCGTAGGACCTCCCCTACAGTATCGTCACCGCAGTAGAGTTTAACCACCAAATTCGCGATGGATTGGTATGGTTCCTCTATGCCTAGGACACCAGAATATTGAACCATGAACCAGGAAAGGCATGAGATAAATATTTGCTACTAATAGTGAAGCCCCAATTCTTGACCGAAAGGGACACAAAAGGCATCTTCCCTCCCTCTCTATCTATCCAAGAGATGGAAGGGCAGAGCTTTTTATGTTTTTTCATCTTTTCATCAAAGAGTTGAACAATGAAGATAGATGGCAAGTGCCTGATCGATTTGATAAGGACATGTAGGAACAAGGTTCAAATCGTTCATTCGTTAGGATGCCTCAGATGCATACATCACTGCACTTCCACTTGACACCTATTTAAATGGCTCGTCTCGCTGCTACCTTATCCTATTTCCATACTTTTGTCGCTCCATCCCGGTATGCGTGGTGAACCCGTAGCTGTCTCGGCTATTGATACCGGAGGATCTAGGGAAGTCGGAGGAGAGAGCACTCATCTTGGGGTGAGCTTACTACTTATATGCTTTCAGGAGTTATCGTCTCCGCACTTGGCTACCCCGCATTTACCGTCGGTACAATAAGTAATCACGCATATAAGAGATCAAAAGACTCAAATAACTTTCATGAATTTACCAATCCAATGCCTACGAGTTTTTCATATTGTTCTTGCTAAGTTACTATTGTTATTGCTACTATCACAACTGCTACAAAATTATTTCTCTCATTGTTACTGCTACTACTACCATTACCACTGCCATCAAAACTATTATATTACTGTGCTACCGATCACTTTGCTGCAGATAATTAATCTCCAAGTGTGGTTGAATTGACAACTCAGCTGCTAATACTTGCAAGTATTCTTTGGCTCTCCTTGTGTCGAATCTATAAATTTGGGTTGAATACTCTACCCTCGAAAACTATTGTGATCCCCTATACTTGTGGGTTATCAAGACCTTTTTCCGGCGTTGTTGCCGGGGAGCATTGCTATATTTATTGAGTCACTTGGGATTATTATCTATTTATCACTATGAATAATCTGAAGGATACAAAGACCAAGATAGTTCCCTCTAGGACGAGGGGATGTGAGGAACTGCCATCTAGCTCTGCACTTCATTCACCTTCTGTTTTGAGTAGACTTGCAACACCACCACATGCTATTAACCCTGATATGTCGCAAGTTACTGATGATGCTAATTCTATGAATGCCACTCATGATGATGCTAGTACCTTACTTAATGATGATGTGCCACTAGGTGATTTTCTTGATGAACAAATTGCAAGATCTAAGGAGAATCAAATTAATTTAACTGATGAGATCACTGAAACTAATGAAGTACTCCGAAACTGAAAATCTTGAAACACCTATTAGACCTGGCGCTCTAGATATGAATTGCCTAAGGTACCTGAAGGTTATGTTATGGATGAGGAGACGGCTAGAGACTTTCTTGCTTGCAATGATAGAGACGATCTAAAGAAATTATTATGCAAACTGAAAGAAAAACCATTGAATGCTAGAATGAAATGTGATCCTCAGTTTGCCACCTCACCTATCTTTTTGACAATAAGGATTATGAATTCTTTGTCTACCCAGAGTTAATTACTCTGGTTGAATCTGATCCTTTCCATGGTTATGAAACTGAAACTGTTGTGGCACATCTTACTAAGTTAAATGATATAGCCACCCACTAGTACACGTCGGTGCTATACAAACGGTCTTAAACCCCTTTCCGTGACGACATTTGGAACTGTCGCCAAGTGAGTGTGGGCGATAGGGGGTGCTTCCCACACGACCCAGGAACCGTCGGGGGAATGGAGCCATGATCCAGAGGCCTTGCAAAACGTAATCGTGTACGATGCAGCACACACTAAATTCTTTCGCACGTGTAGGATCGGTGATTAAACATTTCTAATGACGCAGTGAAACCAAACGGTGTGTCGTAATGAACCGTTTGGGAAACAGTATGCAAGGCACATGGGTGAAATCATTTCCGGTCGTAAGTACATCCCAAATAGTCAGTCCCCATGAAACGTTTCCATTCGTATATACATCCTACGCAGTCGCTGCAAGGAAAACGTTTCCGTTTGTAGGTACATCACACACAATTTTCCCCATTAAATCGTTTATGATGGCGTTCCCATCGCACACAATATTAAAAAAATTATTGTTTGCGTTATTGAATGCATCACACACGGTGCATAGAAGAAACTGTGTGGCAAAGGCTATCCATCACACACAGTTTTTATGCGGTAAACGTTTGCGCAAGGTGGCCTAACGCAAACAGTTTTAAAGAGAATGTCGTGTGTGATTGTTCATCGATCCAACACGGTTTATTCCTAGAAACTGTGTGCATTGCCTTAGGTCATCGCCCACGGTATTTTCTCAATAACCATTTGCAATAGCAAAAACCAATTAGCAGGCTCATTCACCATTAGCAGGCTAATAGCCTATTATTAATAATCCATTTATTAATATAATTGACATTCATATTAAACACATAATATATTTCATTCCCATATTAAGGAAGCAGGATTTCATAATTGAAATACATCAGAGTACAACATGATATAGCTTCAGCACTCAGCTACCCCATTACACAACTGCACCAGCACCAAGTTTCACATGCAACATCTAGAACCTTTCGAAATTAATATCACAGATGGTATATAGATAGATGCATCTCATTGGGAAAACTGCTGAAGCGAAAGGCGAATATTGAGCCTTCATTGATGTTTAATGTCTTTGCAACTTTAGGCCAGTGCTTGTGGATAATTGACCGTCCATCCTTCGTCCTCTTCAGGAACACTTCAATATTGAACTATGGGTGTTGCATGAATACCTTCGTCGCGTCCTGTCCATATAGGTGGTTTGAGAGGTAATCATCAGTGAACTTTTTTGGAAAGGCCTGAAAACAAGCATGTGCATAAATATCTTCTCTATATTGGAAATGGGGTAAAGGAATAAAAAAGATAAGGTATGATAGTTAGTACCATCCTGTAGTGAACCAATGTCTTCTCCATTGTGCGGACAAAGATCATGTCGATTTTTGTCGCCAATTTCTTTATCCTAAGAATCCTTTTGAGTTTCTTGACTTGATTGATATTCATGGACAACTCATTTCCCCATATGCAAAAAGGGTCGAACAGCGGGTCAAAACCTCTGACAGCAGGACCTACATGTGCAAGACCAAATTGTTAAAAACCTAAGTATTTGAATGGTTCCTGCAATTGCACAATAATGTGCTATTAGACAACATACCATTCACGTACTAACCTCGATTGTAAACCTCAGTGCTTCCCATTATATTGTTTCCCTGCAACACATATAAGGTAGTTAGTCATCAGGTTAAGTAAGGGTTCGCATGCTATCAGTAAAATATGTTGATGAAAAATAAGCACATTGCAGATTCATCAGATTAATTCAAGCCACATGGAAAACCCATCCAAACCAAGCATCATTAAGAACTAGGAAATATAGCAATTGTATATGTTTCCCATGTATTAAGTGCAGCCAAATTCGATTATTCCTCACATGCACAACAATACAAAATTATAAACACGCCAATTGGACATTGCATTGCAGAATTGAACCAAGCAGTTAACTTAACACCACAACAAATGAACTAAACACTAACTGAGCACCACATTGCACAATATAACATACTCCTAATAGAAGATCGGACAGTTAACCAAACCAAGCATGCTTAAAAACTTGGAAATATAGCAATTGTATTTGTTTCTCATGTATTTAGTATAGCCAAATTCAATTTATTTCTCACATGGTATACAATAATAGAATGCACCCACAACAATTGAACATCGCATTGCAGAATGGAACCAAACAGTTAACTAAACACCACAACAAATGAACCAAACGTTAAGTGAGCACCACATTACACAATGTATAACATACTAGAAGATCAAACAGTTAACCAAACCAAGCATGCTTGACAACTTGGAAATATAGCAATTGGATTTGTTTCTCATGTATTTTGTAAAGAAAAAATCAATTTATTTCTCACATGGAAGACAATACAAAATTGCATCCTCAAGAATTGAACATCACATTTGCAGAATTGAACCAAACAGTTAACTGAACACGACAACTAATTAACCAAATAGTTAATAAGTGAGCACCACATTGCATGACATATAGAACATATACACTAGAGCAACAAATTGCATGGTAAAAGTAGATAGCACAATTCACTAGAATTTGTTAAGGACAGACAGGAGCGGCACACGCAACGGGTAAACCGAGCATGCTTAACCGGCGTAGCTACCTAGCAAATGGCAAGGTGCTCCACCAAGATCTGGGGGTCGGCACGAATGGCAGCCATCACGACCTCATCAGCTTGTGCAACCGTGATTTGCTTCTCCGCTGCCAAATGCTCCTTGAGATCCTGGCTATACTGCGTGCACCATGGCTTAGGGCAGCGCTTATTTGGTGGAGGGGTCGGTGATTTGGGTGGAAGGTGTCGCGCTCACGCCAGCGGTCGGGGCATGTGGGATGTGGAAGGAGGAGGAGGATGGGGGTCGGGTGTGAATTACCTGCCTGGATAGGCAAGGCCGAGCAGCGTGAAGGAGGGTTGCCGGCGAGGGGGGCGGCACTGCAAGCAAGGAGTGAAGGTTTCAACTTGGAAAGGAAGGCGGAAACATGGGAAATGTGGCTTTTGGTAAGGGGGAGGGGGTGGGGGGAGGTAGATATTTTCGCGAAAGCCAACAATTTGGAATCGCTTCAGCGAAAAAACTGGCGCGCAAAGTGTCATCAGACACGGTCCCTTATTCAGAACTGTGTATGATATGTGAACATCACAAACAGTTCAGATAGCTTAACCCGTGTGCGATAAGTTTGAATGTCAAAAATTTTGGTTCCAATTTCCCTGGTTACAGTGCTCATCCACGTCATCGCATAATTTGGGTACACAAAGGAGACTACAGCACGCCCACACTTCTTAATCGAGCAAGTTCAGCAATTAAACAGAGCTCGCTGGCCTAAACATTAATCTAACAAATTAAAGACCGGTGCTCTTAATTAAACAAAACAAAGAGTACTACTACGGCTGGTGCTCGTCGATCTCCGCTGCCTCCTCCATGTCTAGCTCGCGCCCGACGGTCGACTAGGGAAGGGGCTCCATGTGATCCATTACACCATACTTGGCAAGCATCTCGCATTTGTGTCCACCATCTCTTTGGAAAAGGCCGCCACGAGCTGGGTGTGGGCAGCCGCTGGGCTTTGACGGGCTCTGTCGTGGCAAGGTATTCCGCGTAGGAACAGGCGACTACTCGAACGCTCTCGGCGATTGCCAACTCTTAGGTCGTGGGTTGCCGATCATTGTCGGAGAAGCTTCTTTCGATTTGTGTGGTGACCGCCACGAGCTGGGCGTGGGCGGCCTCGACATGGTCCTGGGCGGCATCCATCTGCGCCAAGGCCGCCACTGTGGAACGGACAGCTGTTGTGCCGCTCTCGCCAGTTGCTATCCACGAGGCAAATATTGCTGTTACCGCTTGAGAAGCAACAGCGTCCGTTTGGGCTGCCTTGGCTGGCCGGTCGTAGATGTCGGTCGCCCTCACGAAGCTTGTTAGTACACGCCTGGCGGCTGCGACCGCGCTCTCGCCGGAGTGGGATGCCGAAGTTGCCCTCGGGACGCAGGTCCATGTCCCCATCTTTCACCATCGACGATTGAACATTGAAATGATATTTGCGGAGTGAGCTAGTGTGCTTGACACGCCGGCTGTGGACTGTAGCCGACGAACCTTCTCAAGTAAGCCATAGGCGTACTATACACCGACGGTGCTCAAGGATATTTTGTACTGCATCTCACACGGTTGGTGATAATAAACTATGTGGGATCTACTTGATTTTTCATCTTGATTTTAATTACATAATGGGGTCACAGCTGCAAAGGATGGTGTTTGAATTGCTAGAACTTCTATGTGTAGTGAACATGCAACTATAGATGTGTCGTCAAAAAATTTGGAATTATTAAGGGTTCATTTGGACATTTTTATACGGTAACTTGGTTTTCTAGGCATTTCAGGTGCACAATTCAAAATTAAACCACATGCACATGCTCTAGTGCACCAAAATGGGTTGTAAAATGATATATGTGTCCATGGGTTGATGCTTACGTCCCATACAAGAAATGGGCATGAATTTCAAACACCACGGCACCGTGGCTCTCCGGCAAACGTTGAGGTGCTTGCTTTTGTAATTCTAGTAAATACAAAACTCGTCTGAAATTCATGAACCTTGGCATGCTATCATGGAACGACATCAAGATGCTGGGGTAAAAAAATATTGTCCCATTTGGGTCAGGTTATGGTATAAGCTTCTCACAGACCAGAGCTTCTCTCACAACAGGCATGATGGCTTTGGTAGGGAACATGCCACCTTGGGCGACGAAACGATATTTGTTGCGTCTTCTTGCTTTCAAAAATTTCTCGTGTCAACATGAGTGTTTGCAATTTTTTGGGATATTTCGGGGTTCACTTGGACATTTGTATACATTAACTGAGTTTTGTATGCATTCATGTGCATAATTCAAATTTGAACTACATGCACCTGCTCCAGTGCATATAAATGGGTTGAAAAATCAAATGTGTGTCCTTGGTTGCAACCTTAGGTCACATGCAAGAAATAGGAATGAATGTCAAACACCTTTGCCCCCGTGGCTTGGCCGCTAACATTGAGATACATAGTTTTAAAATTCTAGTAAAGCGAAAACTCGTCTGAAATTCATGAAACTTCACATGCTATCATGGAACGGCAGCAACATGTAGTGGTAAAAATATTGTCCCATTTGGGGCAGGTTGGGGTATAAGCTTCTCACAAACCAGAGCTTCTCGCAACAAGCCTCGTGGTTATGCTAGGGAACGTTTCACCTTTCTGTACGAAACGATATCCATTGCCTCTACTTGATTTCAATTTTTGCTCTAGTGTCAACATATAGAACAATAGGAGTGTTCTGTTAAATTTTGAAAATTTTCGGGGTTTGTTAGGACATTTTTATGCATTAATTGACCTTTCAATGCATTTATGTGCATAATTCAAATTTGAACTACATGTACATGCTCTAATGCATATAAATTGGTTGAAAATTCAAATCTGTCTCCTTGGTTGCATGCTTAGGTCCCATGCAAGAAATGGGAATGAATGTCAAACACGCTGCCATCGTAACTCGGCCACAAACATTGAGATACCTGATTTTTCAATTCTAGTAAATCCAAAACTCGTCTGTAATTCATTAAACATGGAATGCTATCATGACGCGGCATCAACATGCCGTCATAAATATTTTGTCCCATTTGGGGCAGGTTTGGGTATAAGCTTCTCACAAACCAGAGCTTCTCACAACAAGCCTGATGGTTTCGGTAGGGAACGTTTCACCTTTCTGGACAAAACAATAGTCGTTGCCTCTTCTTGATTTATTTTTTTTCTCTAGTGTCAACATAGAACAGCATGAGTGTTGTGTTAAATTTTGGAATTTTGGGGGTTCGTTAGCACATTTCTTATGAATTAATTGAGTTTTCAATGCATTTATGTGCATAATTCTAATTTGAACTACATGCACATGCTCTAATACATATAAATTGTTTGAAAATTCAAATATGTGTCCTTGGTTGCATGCTTAGGTCTCATGCAAGAAATGGGAATGAATGTCAAACACCCTGCCACCGTCAATCGGTTGCAAACATTAAGATACCTGGTTTTTAAATTCTAGTAAATCCAAAAACTCGTCTGAAATTCATGAAACCTGGCATGCTATCATGGAACGGCACCCGACATGCCATGGTAATTTTTTTGTCCCATTTGGGACAGGTTTGGGTATAAGCTTCTCACAACAAGCTTGATGGTTTCGGTAGGGAACGTGCCACCTTTGGGGAAGAAACGATACCCATTGTCTATTATTGCTTTCAAAAAAATTCTAGTGTCAACATAGAACAACAGGAGTGTTGTGTTCAATTTTGGAATTTTTGGGGTTCGTTTGGACATGTTTATATATTAACAGGGTTTTCTAGGCATTTTATGTGCATAATTCAAATTTGAACTACATGCACAAGCTCCGGTGCATATAATTTGGTTGAAAAATCAAATATGTGTCCTTGGGTGCATGCTTAGGTCCCATGCAAGAAATGGGAATGAATTTCAAACACCAGCACTATTGACTACCGGCAAAACATTGAGATACTTTGTTTTTAAATTCTAGTAAATCCAAAACTCGTCTGAAATTCATGAAACTTGGCATGCTATCATGGAATGGCACCCGACTTGCTATGGTAATTTTCGTGTCCATTTTGAGAGAAGGCGCACTCGAAAAACAGTCAACAAAGGCATTTTGAAACAACTAGCTGCCACTCTAACATCGCAAACATTTTAGATAGAACACTCGTATGTACACTGACAGCTTTCCCAGTAAGCCAAGGGAAAATGTGCCGAGCAAGATTTGTTCAGCTCTTCATCGCAAACGTTTTAGATAGAACACATGTATGCGAAGTGAGAGCTATGGTCTTCCGCAGTAAGCCAAGGGAAAATTCGCTGGGCAGGATTTGTGCATCTCTTCAACGCAAATGGTTCAGATTGAATAAGGTATGCAAAGCGAGACTTCGGCGCTAAGCCAAGAGAAAATTTGGCAAGTAGGATTTCTACCTCCCTTCAACGCAAATGGTTTTTTCGGATGACCCGAGTGCAACCACGTACAGACAATTTGGTAAGATTTGCATCTGTCATATTGGGTATATTGCCATTTGTCAAACTGGTAAGATTGACATTTGTTGATCTAGTAACATTGCCATTTTTCAATCCTTGTAACACTGCGATTTGTCAAAATATGCAGCTAAAAATCACTAGCACTATCTAATTTTTGCAACTAAAATTCAGCAATTAAGCATAGATTTCATTCATAGATTAAGCAGTCGTGCTTAATTTATAAAAACAGTTCAACTTTACAGCTGAACCGACTAAACTTTTCCCCAATTGTTGCCAACCACGTATTGAAATAGCTAGTTCAACTATATATACTAGCTAATTTTAAGTATGTTGTACAGTTTCACCACATCTATAGTCAGATGAACTGAACAAAATAGCCCCTAAATACTACTATGGAGGGGCTTTGTACTACTTCCGGCAGCCTCTCCTCTTCCGAGCACGCTCAGTAAGAGGAAGGGGAGGAGGAGGCTACCGACGAACTGGACAACTGCAATACGGTTCCTGCCGCTGCTGCACCTTCAGTGACACTCACCTTGAATGCCCTCTGCCGCTCCAGACGACCCCTCTCGAAGCGGTGGTTCTCCTCGTAGATCTCCTGATTCCTCGCCTTTGCGTCAGCATGTGCCGCGGCCACGGCGGCGATAAGGCTCTTTGCATGCTCGATGAGGCGCTCCTCCTCCTCCCGTAGGAACTCGATGTAGCGCGCAAGTTCGTTGCCGCATGTGTGGGCCTCCACCTCTACCTCCCTCCTACGGGCGGCAATGGCGGAGCAGGTGATGATGTCGGCGGTCGACGATGGGCTAGAGGCCACGGCAGACGACGATGGGGTGCCTGCCACGACCACCACCTCCGGCCTTCGGGCAGCGGTGGCGGAGTGGGTGATGGCCACGGTGGCCGGTAGTGGGGTGATGGCCACGGCGGAGCGGGTGATGGTCATGGCGGTGGAGTGGGTGATGGCCCTGACTTTCGACGGAGGTGTGGCGGCAACAACTGCCGACGGGCACCGGCGGCCGAGCGTGTGGTGCATGTTCCGCGCACACCCAACTGGGATGCCGCGCGCACTATACTACGTCAGGGACTGCTTCGCCGCTGCGGTGTAGCCTCCTAGCTGGAGTTGTGCTCTGATGATGGCGGAGTGGCTGAGAGACGACGTCGGTCCGGTGGCATTGCTGATTTTGGGAGAAGCAGACAAGATAAGCTACAGGGAGGGTGGGGAAAATGCGATGCAAGACTCGCCGGCCGTGAGGGTTTATATAGTAGGATGATAAGCATTGGGATTTTGGGGGATTTCACCGAGTCGGGCGGGAAGCTTGCGCACGAACCTGCGCGATTGCGCGGGAACAGGCTCAGCACCGTTTGGCCAAAAGAACGCCCTCATGCGCTGCTCAATCTTGCGCTCGAACGTTTGCGGCAGCGGGGTGACAAGATGTGCGAGAGAAGGATGAAAGGACACATACACATGATGAGATGAACACGGACCACACTAGGGAACCCGTCGGTGATGAATTCATCAATCGCAAACGGTTGTACACTAGCAAGCGTTTTCCCACAACACACACGACTTATTCGATCACAAACAGGTCGGGTGGATCAACTGTATGCCACGTATATACATTGTCAAAAAGTAATGCAGTAGACCTTCTTTAACATATATTAAAAAATAAAATAAAAATAAAAAACAAGGACCTTGAGGTTAAATTAGCTAAGGGAATGGGGCATTTTGGTCATTTGGATGACTGAAATGACCCATCCTATCAGCTAATTTAACATCAACACAACTTCCCATCCAGTCACCCATCCCATGGCTGCTCTAGCCTGAGCACACTTAACTTGAGAGTTCTCTTAGATGAGCCATTGGTGGAACAGCTAGTCCTTGCTGATGTAGGATGCCTCTTTGCGTCCTTATGGCGTATCTGGATGACTGCCCATCCCCCAATGGCCAATACATGTTGTGTAGACAGAGCATATCACATACGTCTTATTAGAAGCAATCATCTGTGTTATTATTGGTCTTCACACACATTTCTGATTACAGATCTGTTTGTCGTGTATCACACACATCTTGTTATATTAAATTGTTTATGTTTGCTTGTCTCAACACAAACAGTTCATCCGAGTGAACCGCATGCTGTATATCGCACACACCTTGATCTGGCTGACCGTTTCTTTTGTGTTGCCTAATCAGAAACAGTTCATCCTAGTGAATCGTATGATGTGTATCGCACACGCCTTCATCTGGCTGCCCGTTTCTTTTGTTACTCCTCGTCACAAACAGTTAATTGAACTAAATCGTATGCCCTGCATCGCACATGCAACTAAAATCTGAACCGTTTTTGATGCATCCGTCATCGCAAACGTTTTGGACATTTTTAACGGTTCTCTGAACCACCGTTTGCGATTATTGCATCGCACATAGTTTCTCTAAGGGTCTCTGATCGTAGTGCCACGTTAGCAGCATCCTGCACTAGTGACCCTTTTTGCTCATGATGAGAAAATTCACTACTATTATATCCTCAAGTTATTTTAGTTCTCATTAAAGGGTGATGCTAAAATACGGTACAATACTCTTGCTCCTTGTTGTGTGCGTAGTTCCCAGGATATGATTTACCACTTCTCTAGAAAAAAAGTTCCTGCTCATAAAAAACAAGCTGCCTTAGAAGAAATATTTAACTTAGTGCAAATTAAAGAAGAGAGTCTCCCACAAGCTTTGGTGAGGCTTCTCCAATTACTTAATGCTTTGCCTGATCATCCACTTAAGAAAAATGAAATACTTGATATTTTCTATAATGGACTAACCGATGCTTCTAGGGATTTCCTAGATAGTTGTGTTGGTTGTGTTTTCAAGGAACGAACTATTGAACAAGATGAGGAATTATTGAATAATATATTAAAAAATCATGATGATTGGACTCTTCCTAAACCACCGCCTAAACCCACTCCGAAGTAGAGCGGTATCTTATATCTAAGTCCTGAAGATATGCAAGAGGCAAAGAAAAGTATGAAGGAAAGAGGTATTAAAGTAGAGGATGTTAAATTTTACCTCCTATTGAAGAAATACATGGAATGAATGCACCACCTCCAGAGGTGGTAGAGGTAAATTCTTTATTGAAGTTTGATGAAGGTGATAGTCCTTATAATAAACATCCCAGTCAGTGCTTATATGAGTTTGACAACTACATTATAAAACAAGATCACTTCAATGCCAATGTTATGAAACAACTGAAATATAATTCTAATATGATTGCTCGCTTAAGTGACTTGTTATTTAGAATCTATAATGATTTCAAAGGTGTAGGAATACATTCTTCTGTGGTTCAAACTCAACTAGAACAAGTTGCCAAATCTCAAAGAGAGTTGCTTGATGAAATGAACAACAATATAAATGATCATGCTATAAGAGTTGTAACTAGGGGAGGTAAAATTACTCAGGAACCACTTTATCCTGAAGGTCACCCTAAAAGAATCTAACAAGACACTCAAAGAATTGACATTGATGCACCTAGTCCTTCTAAAAAGAAAAAGAAAAAGAAAAATGATAGGACTTTGCATGATTCTAGTGAACCTGGGAAAAAACGTCCTACAAATAATAATGATGTTTCTATGCTGAAACTCAATCTAGTAATGAACATTCACCTATTGATAATGAAAAATACAATGATGAGGTTCATGAAGATACTCAACCAAACAATGATAAACAACCAGACAATGATGTTGAATTAGAACCTGTTGTTGATCTTGATAACCCACAATCTAAAAATAAAAGATATGATAAAAGAGATTTTGTTGATAGAAAACATGGTAAAGAAAGAGAACCATGGGTACAAAAACCCATGCCCTTTCCACCTAAATCAACTAAGAAAAAGGATGATGAAGAATTTGAATACGTTGCTGAAATACTAATAAAGGAAAAATACCTGAAGTTGAAATATCCACCATGCTTGCTAATTATTCTTTTAAGGATGGAGTACCTAAAAAACTTGGAGATCCGGAAATACCAACTATACCTTGCTCTATCGAAAGAAATTATGTCAAAACTGCTTTGTGTAATTTAGGAGCTGGTGTTAGTGTTATGCCTTTCTCCTTATATAAAAGACTTGATTTGAATAAACTCACACCTACTAAAATATCTTTGCAAATGGCTGAAAAATCAACTGCCATACCTAACGGTATTTGTAAGGATGTGCCCGTTGTTGTTCCAAATGTTACTATCTTAACTGACTTTGTTATACTTGAGATGCCCGAGGACGACAACATGTCAATTATCCTTGGTAGACCCTTCTTGAATACAGTAGGGGCTGTTATACATTGATTGCAATAAAAGGAAGGCCACTTTTCATATCAATGGTAATGAGCATATGGTGCACTTTCCGAAGAAAAAATTCCAACTAAATGGTATTAATGTTATTGAAAAATCTCCGGCACTCACTATTGGAAGTTTTCAACTACCTCTACCTACTGCCAAAAGAAATATGAAATGCTTATTGTTGGGGACATGCATATCCCCATTGAGGTAACTTAGTGTTTTACGAAAGTTCTTCTGTTTCATGTTAATCGAAAGTGGTTGTTAATAAGACCTGATCAACCTTATTAATGGATCATATTTTAGAGGTATGAAGTTGATGAATTTAGTAAGCACCACCTTCTGTTCCCAACCTTCTTTTTTCTGTTTTCGTTAGTTAAATAAAATAAAATGCCATATTTTGCCAGTTTTCTGAATTTCCCGTGCAACAAAAAATGACCCAAAAATAAAATTTCTCAGAATGCCATGAAAATTTAATACGATTTTTTATGAATATTTCTGACTTTTTGAGTACAAATAACATCAGGGGGTGTGCACCAGGTGGGCACAACACACCTGGGCGCGCCAGTGGCCCCAGGCGCGCCCTGGTGGGTTGTGGTCCCCACGTGGGCCCCCTCACATATCTCTTTAGCCCATGTCATCACCTACCTCCAGAAAAAAATCACCATTGCTTTCTCTCTCTCGTGTTCTTGCTCTCAAACCCGCGGATTTCGATCTCTTTGCTCGAAGCTCCGCTTCCGAAACTGTTTTGCGGAATTGCTACTTGGTATGTGACTCCTCCACTGGTACAATTAGATTTTGCTTTAGTGGATTATAATTTGAATAATTAGCTACTCTTGGTGCTGCTGTAGATGAGCTTGCATGCCGAATTCTTAGAGTTGTAAGTAGTTTGAATGCTGAATATAACCTTTATACATCCCTATGAGTAGTTTCTATCAATCTTGTGAAGTTCATTGACAAAAAAATTGTGGGTTAAAAATTTCAAAATTTTATTTATAGGAATAAGATGAGTTTCTTTAGGAAGTTTGCTTCCAAGAAGAACTCTAAGGAAGTCATTGGGGAGCCATCGGACAACAACCGCCACACACGGAGAATGGCGGAGGTGCGGTCATGCGAATGGCGGCATAACCCCTTCATGGATGGAGCCGGTATCCGTCAAGAGTTCATACGATTTGCTGCTAATGATGGTCTCACCGACTTCATCACAGCTGAGTGTGAACAGTACCATCTCCTTACAAATTCCTTTGTGCAAAGTTTTCATTTTCTGAGTAGGAATAAGCCCCCTGAGGTTCAGTTTAATCTAGACGCTGAGACCTGTCAGATACCACTTACTGATTTTTGTGACATATGCTTGATCCCTTCTAAAGGGGAAAAAAGAGAGCCTAGGCCAGCAGAGTTCGAGGGATTTTATCGTACTCTATCAGTAGGAGATGGCAGAGGCGTGTCGAATGTCACCGCTACTAGTTTGCAGCTTCCTGTTGTGCATTATTTTGATCTATTTATTGCTAAGTGCTTCATTGCTATGGAGAGGGTTGGTGCACTTTGTGCTCCGGACTTCGCCATCTTACGCCACGCACTGTAGGTGATAACACTTACAGCCTAGGGGCTATCATTGCACGTCGCCTGCACCTCAACGGATCCAAGGGCAAAATTCAGGGCGGTATTTATGCGACTCGTTTAGCGAGTCACTTTAACATTCAGATTCGCGAGCATGATTATCGTTTACCTAAGGTTTATTTATATCACAAGACGGTGAAGGATCACCAATTTACTGCTATTGATGACTTTGTTAACCATATTACTTACAACCTGGTTTTTAGTGAGGATACCGGTGATATTATTCCGTTGCCTGCATCTGCCTTGTTTGATTCTATTGCCAGGGGCGGATACAGGATGATGCCTGAGGACAATTGCTTACCGGAACAACTAGGCAGCGGCTGAGGAGCAACCTCAGGAGTAGGACGCTCAGGTGCCCGCTCCACAGCACTTCGAGATGGGGCCGGATGGCTACTATAAGTGGTGATTACCAAGCGAGGACAAAAGCCTAAGCTTGCGGGAGTACATATTTCCACCGGCATTACATTCATGTTCACACATTTCATTCCATATGCCAGTGTCCACACTTTTACATTGTATTATCCATGCTAGATTTATTTCCACATTTTGTTCTGTGTGTCTGAAAACTTTGAGAAAATCAAAAAAAAACTTTCTTGCTTCTTTTTTGGTCTTTCTTTTTAGCCTAGTTACCTGTAGTATTAAAAAGAAAACCGAAAAAGGTTTCCTGGTTCTTCTTTTGCTTGTTGGGAGCTCTCCCATGTAAATAGTTTTTCTCGTTTTTGTTTTTCTTTCTCTTTAATTTGCTTTCTTCAAGAAAAACATAAACTCCAAAAATATTTCAGTGTGTTTCTCTGAACTTCTTTTCCTTTTATTGACTCATACTAAGGAGAAGACCATGATGAAAATGTTGAGTGGCTCTCATATGCATTGATATTGATCCAACAAAGAGCCATATTACCTTGTCTTCTCCTTGTTGAATAAAATGTTTGCAGATTCCAGCTTAGTCCACGACACCCTTGCACTATTATCATTTTCATAGCACTCCATCGTGCAGGTGTAAGGCAATAATGACAATATTAGATAAACTGGCTGTGGCAGAGAGAAACGCGTATGAACTTGACTTGTTCTGTTTTTGTAAATATGTTTAACCTAGTATCCATGATTCAGCATATTATGATCAAACATGTTTGCAATGACAATTAGAGATTATAGTTTCCCATGCCATGCTTAAGTACCTAGGAGTGGATAATGATTTATCTTGGATGTTAACATTGTGTTAAAATGATTGTGATGTAGTATGATGATATGGTATCCTCCTCTGAATGTTTGAGTGGCTTGACTTGACACATGTTCACGCATGTAGTTGAATCAAAACCAACATAGCCTCTATGATATTTATGTTCATGGTGTTCATATCCTACTCATGCTAGTACTCAATGTTTATTATGCATAATGCATGTTCATGCCATGTTCGCTCTCTAGCTAGCCGCTTCTCAACGTATTTGCTAGCCTTTGCATGTACTAAGCGGAAATACTGCTTGTGCATGAAAATCCTAAAACTCAAGTTATACAAGATGAGTCCACCATACCTACCTATATGCGGTATTACCCTACCGTTCTAAGTAAATTTGCATGTGCCACCTTGAAAATTTCAAATAAACATCTGTTTTTGTGTGTCTGGATTGTTCATAGAGCGACAGGAGGTAGTCGGTATCTTCCGTGCTAAGCTGTTTATTCTCATGATGAGCATTTATTCACTCGTCCTTACACAAGGGCGGTAATATGGATTCCCAGTCCCGAATTCAAATTGCAAATAATGAAACAAAACTCCCCCAGGAATGATGTTGGTATGGAAGGTACCCGTGGATTTGGCTAGCCGTGGAATGTGTTTGTTGGTGGAGGGGGAGTAAACCTTAATTTTATCCCTTGGGAACCACCACTAATGTGTTTAGCATGGAAGATATTGATAACTGATGGTCGTGAAGTAAACAGGAAGGGTGCATTTCTCAAAATTTTATTTATCTCTATTTTAAAAATCTGAGCTCTGGCACCACTGCAAATTCATGATTCCCTCTGCGAAGGGACTATCTATATAGTTTTATGTTGATTCACCACCTTCTCAAATAAGCTCCAGATCGGAGAGCACTATTGTCATCCTCATGCATTGTGTATAGTTAATGTTGGGTGCATCATGACTGGATCATTTCTACCATGAATTACAATGTTTAGTCGCTGCTTGAACTTTGGAGGTGCTCTGCATTTATATTTTGCAGTCTCAGAAAGGGCTAGTGAGATATTATATCATGCTTGTTTTGACAAAGTGTTGTCGTTTGAGATATCTTATCATTGCTCGCTAGTTGCTTATGCCATTGATATGAGTTAATATAATTTTTAAGAGTTATTTTCAACATGGTTAATCATAATCTTTGCTAAAAACCTAGGTGCTACTTAAGCTTACTTATGTAAACAAGAGCAAAAGAGTTTGAAAAAGTTTTTCTTTTTCACTTTTAGTTTATGAACTTAATTGCTTGAGGATAAGCAAAGGTTTAAGCTTGGGGGACTCCATCATATACTTTTCCTAACGCTTTTGCTCTTGTTTTGGACTCTAATTTGCATGATTCGAATGAAACTAACCCGGACTGACATTGTTTTCAGCAGAACTACCATGGTGTTGTTTTTTTGCAGAAATAGAAGTTCTCGGAATGGAATGGAACTTTTTGGAGAATTTTTATACAATGAAAGAAAAACAATGGAGCCAAGAACCACCGGAGGGGGGTCCCTGGGGGAGCACAACCCACCAGGACGCCCCCCCTCCTGGCGCACCCAGGTGGGTTGTGCCCACCTGGTGGCCCCGCTGACCCTATCTCCGACGCTATAACATCCTATTTTCGGAGAGAAAAATTAGGGAGAAATAATTATTGTGTTCACGAGGCGGAGCCGCCGCCGCCTCCTATTCTTCATCGGGAGGCCAGATCTAGAGTCCGTTCGGGGCTCCGGAGAGGGGAATCTACGATCTTCATCATCACCAACCCTTCACCATCGCCAATTCCATGATGCTCCCCACCGGGAGTGAGTAATTGCTTCGTAGGCTCGCTGGTTGGTGAGGGAGTTGGATGAGACTCATCATGTAATCGAGTTAGTTTTGTTAGGCCTTGATCCCTAGTATCCATTATGTTCTGAGATTGATGTTGCTATGACTTTGCCATGCGTAATGCTTGTCACTTTGGCCTGGGTGCCATGATTTCATATCTGAACCATTTATGTTATCACCATTATAACTATGTTCTAGATCCAATCTTGCAAGTTATAGTCACCTATTACGTGTTATGATCCGTAAACCCTGGAGTGACAATAGTCGGGATACTTTCCGATGATGACCATAATTTGAGGAGTTCATGTATTCACTGTGTGCTAACGCTTTGTTCTGGTTCTCTATTAAAAGGAGGCCTTAATATCCCCTAGTTTCCTTATGGACCCCGCTGCCACGGGAGGGTAGGACAAAAGATGTCATGCAAGTTCTTTTCATAAGCATGCATGACTATTTACGGAATCCATGCCTACATTATATTTATGAACTGGAGCTAGTTTTGTATCACCCTAGGTTATGACTGTTATATGACGAATATCGTCCAACAAATTGACCAATCCAGTGCCTACGAGTTTTTCACATATTGTTCTTGCTAAGTTACTATTGTTATTGCTACTGTCACAACTGCTACAAACTTAGTGCTATCATTGTTACTGTTACTACTACTGTTACCACTGCCATCAAAACTATTATATTATTGTGCTACTGATCACTTTGCTGCAGAAAATTAATCTCCGGGTGTGGTTGAATTGACAAATCAGCTGCTAATACTTGCAAATATTCTTTGGCTCCCTTTGTGTCGAATCTATAAATTTGGGTTGAATACTCTACCCTTGAAAACTATTGCGATCCCCTATACTTGTGGGTTATCACATAGCGATAAAGCAAAGCAATTACAGGGCGCTTAGTGACTGATACGCATGTCATACAATGATTAAAAACAACCCTAAGGCTCGTGCCGGTTGTCGTACTCATCGACATGCAAGTCGTGAACTTATTAAAAAACATCATCTCATACATCAACATATATCAAATCATGTCTTGACCATATCGCATGACAACATACCCTACATAAACAAGTTAGACGTCCTCAACTTTGTTGTTGCAAATTTTACGTGGCTGCTACGGGCAACTAGCAAGAACCGTTCTTACCTACGCAAAACGACAACGATGATTATCAAGTTGCTATTTGAACTTCTGCAAGGACCGCCGTAGTCAAATAAGATTCAACTAAAGTGGGAGAAACTGACACTTGCCAGCAACCTTTATGCAAAACAAGTTGCATGTTAGTCCGTGGAACCGGTCTCATGTGCGTGGACATGTAAGGTTAGTCTGAGCCACTTCATCCCACAATACCTCCGGATCGAAATAAGACATTGGTGGTAAGCAATATGAACATCACCACCCACAACTCCTTTGTGTTCTACTCGTGCATATCATCTATGCTTAGACCTGACTTATGATGCCACTGTTGGGGAATGTTGCATGGAAAACAAAAAAAATCTACGCACACGCAAGATCTATCCGTGGAGAAGCATAGCTATGAGAGGGGGAGAGAATCTACATACCCTTGTAGATATCTAAGTGTAAGCGTATATAACGCGGTTGATGTAGTCGTACTCTTCGTGATCCGATCACGATCCAACCGATCTAGTGCCGAATGGACGACACCTCTGAGTTTAGCACACGTGCAGCTCGATGACGTATCCTCCTTCTTGATCTAGAAAGAGGGAGAGGAGAAGTAGATGGGATCACAAACAACACGACGGTGTGGTGGTGATGGTGGTCGTGGTAGAGGCGTGGAGCACCCACAACGCTTCGCTAAGCGTCGCCGGGACGAGGCGGCGGAACTACGGAGTAACAGCAGAGAGAGGGGCGCCAAGGGCTTTGTGTATCCCCTTGGGGCGCCCCTCCCCTCTATATATAGGTGGATGGGTGTGTGGAACATCCCCTCCAAACCCTAGGGCGCAGCCAATGGGGGAGGAGGTGGAATCCTAGTCCTCCTCCTTCCCTTCCATACAAAAGTGGACTTTCCACCTTTTCCAACTGCATGGGCCTTTGAGGGACATGTGTATGCCTAGCCCAATAAGGCCAGGGAACCTCCCATCAGCCCATGCTGACCCTTGGGACATGGTGGAACCCTTGGTGGACTTCCAGACTCCTTTGTAAGTTTCCGTAACCTTCTGGAAGCTTCCCGATACAATACCGAAAAATTGAAACTTTTTTCGGAACCCTAAAAACAACTTTCGATATATAAATTTTTACCTCTCGGCCATTTCGAGACTCCTCGTGACATCCGGAATCTCATCCGGGACTCCGAAGAACATTCGGTTACAAATCATCAAATCTCCCAATACTACTCTATCATCAACGAACGTTAAGAGTGCGACCCTGCGGGTTCGGGAATCATGTAATCATGACCGAGACACCTCTCTGGTCAATAACCAATAGCGGGACCTGGATGCCCATATTCGTTTCTACATATTCCACGAATATCTTTTATCGGTTGAACCACGATGTCAAGGATTTGGTTAATCCCGTATGCAGTTCCCCTTGTCCGTCGGTATGTTACTTGCCCGAGATTCGATCATCGGTATCTCATACCTAATTCAATCTCGTTACCGGCAAGTCACTTTACTCATTCTATAATACAAGATCCCATGACTAACTACTTAGTCACATTGCTTGCAAGCTTCTTGTGACGTTGTATTACCGAAAGGGCCCAGAGATACCTCTCTGTCAAACGGAGTGACAAATCCCTGTCTCAATCCATGCCAACCCAACACACACCGTCGGAGATATCTGTAGAGCACCTTTATGATCACCCACTTACGAAGTGACATTTGATAGCACACAAGGTATTCCTCAACTCTCCGGGAGTTGCATGATCTCGTGGTCGAAGGAACAGATACTTGACATGAAGAAGGCTATAGCAAATAACTTAAACGATCTGATGCTAAGCTTACGGTTGGGTCTAGTCCATCACATCATTCTCCTAATGATGTGATCCCGTTATCAAATGACAACTCATGTCTATGGTTAGGAAACCTTAACCAACTTTGATCAACGAGCTAGTCTAGTAGAGGCATACTAGGGACACGGTGTATTTATGTATTCACACATGTATTTAAGCTTCCAATCAATATAATTCTAGCATGAATAATAAAATTTTATCATGAACGAGAAATATGATAATAACCATTTTATTATTGCTTCTAGGGCATATTTCCAATAGTAAAACCTAAGTACAGGTGGATGTTCACTCTTGTATGAATAATATGGTTACAATGTATGATCATGTCGATCTTGTAGGAGAAACTAAGCATCTAAAACTTGTCCAGAATTTACCCATGCTTCTCCTTATATAGCGTTGAAGAAGCAGGGAATACAACGGCCGCATGGCTACAAGCCCACATCCTAATAATCACACAATAAACATGTCCGTTACCGGGGTCTTGATGATGTCACGATATAACTAACTTTATGGCGCTGTTCGTAACTAAAACCGTCAATGCCCCACGTCGAGTTCATTCGGAGGATCGTCCTTGTGCAACTCAGCCGAATGGGCTGGTGATGTTGGCCCAACTTAGTGATTCTCTTGTTGAAAACTCGCCCTGTTTGGGCTAGATGGGCCATATCCTTGTCACATGGGCCTACCCCGGGGGTTCTGCCGTCATCATATATATAAATTTGAAGAATTTACACTGCATATAACATATGACTTGTGTGTTACTACTAGTTGTACCTTTTCCTCCTCATATATGATGACAACGGGTGCGATTAATACGAGTGGTATTTGAGATACCCTAATGTTGTAACAGCGTTTCAGGAGGTGGGTGGAGCATTTGGCTCGTCGATCTCAATCACTTCACAACATTCATTCACAAGCATGATTATTAGCAGCACCAAACAGCATGTCAGAGGAGGATCGATCAGTCGGGCGCCTAACTTCATAGATGACATGAGTAATTTTTCATGTGGAGTTAATTTTGAGCACCGAACTAATAGTAACATTACATATCCTAATGGATTGTTTTGGGTATGAGTAACTGACACTCGTGTGTGATTAGAAGTAGTGTCTTAATGGCTCTTGCAAAACCAACATGTAGCCGCCTACATGAATATAAAGGCCACTAATCACTCTTCATCAGTTTCTAATGCAAAGCTAGGACCAAGAGTAGATGAGAGCAATAGTAGGTAAATATACATACCTAATGACAACTAGGCGAAGAATAGATTTCCCTCTTGAGCCGTCGGGCGACGACGTGCATGATTGTTGCACAGAGCTATCTCCAAAACCCAACATTTGGTAAGATTAGTCATATTGGGGAGTAACTTACACTAGTATCATGCATATGACACTAGTCTATGTTGCTACCCTCATAGTGTGGGGTACCATAGAGGTAGTGTCATAGACTCATTTTGTCTTGGGAACCGCTATGTGATGGTAATGTTATCACAAACGCATCTCTCCTAATTAACTACCTGCCACATAAGTAAACTTGGCTTGGGGTGTGTTATATTACTACTCCCTCCGTTCGGAATTACTTGTCACAAAAATGGATGTATCTACAACTAAAATACATCTAGATACATTCATTTCTTCGAAGAGTAATTCCGAACGGAGGAAGTACTAGCTAAGTTACTCCTATTATGACCAGCCTTACAGTGACCGAGAGGTCCATGTAGTGCTTGGGTGGCTGATCTTGAGCGGTGGAGGACCAAACGTGTCATTTATTGTCAGCATTATTTTTAACAGCAAACAAGCAGTACTCCTCGTACCAGCAGTACGTTATTTGGTGATGTTTGTTGTTGGGTTTATGATTGGGAGCAATACTTCATGCTTTTTGCGCTTGGATCTCTGTGTGCTGTAGGAGGTCACCCCAGTCTTAATGCTTGGAGTTTCACGTGCCGTGCCTAAACTGGGACCATTCCTTCTCCAAAACGAATAATAACTGCCTGCATATTAATGTGGCGCCGATCGTACAATCCTCGTGAGAAGAGATATAGGTACAGTGAGGAAGGTGGCCCGGTGGTTTTACCACCCTCACATGGACAAATCCCTACATCTTGCCTACTCCCTCCGGATGGGAATATATGTTGGACTCGGATTCTTAGGTCTTCAATTTCACTACCGAAACATGTGTTGTATGCTAAAGAACAATATCTTTAGATTCAGTGTCGAATGAAGTTTCTAACCACAAAATAAGAATGGTAATAATATTCTTGACAATTTATATTCAATTTATTTTATGTGTAATCTACAATATTGGGTATAAATAACATGTAAGAGTTTTAACTAAATATAGCATCTATATCTATATATCTATATATACCTATACTAATTTGAGACTCCCTAGAAATTATCACGTTAATTAGATTTTACGAGCCGTTAATCTGGTGGGACCGAATTATTACGGTGTAGATCGACTCACAAGAAAAAAAAATATCTCTCTTCCCTGACCCGATCAACTCACAAGAAAAAAACTCAAGCATCTCTCTCCCACGTATATCTCTCCCATGACCCAGCTCCCAGAATGATTCACGTATCTCTAACAAACTCTCACGTACAAAACTCTCATATCTCTCTCCAATTGCCTAACTCTCCCAGTCTCTACAACAAAAATCTCTCATGCATATATCTTCTTACGTCTCTATCCCTCCCCCAATCTCATGTATATCTCTCTCTCAATCTCTCACGCATATATCTTCGCAGCCTGTTCTTGGCACATGATGTCTGTCCATCACTCCATTGTACCACAGGTAATTACTAAGAATTCATGGACAGCAAAAATTTGCATCATAGGTAATAGTTTACACCAATATTGGCCACTATTTATCACGTCCATCATTTGGCGACTAATGATCTCTCTAGACACCGGCAACGATGATGTACTTCACCAAAGTGTTTTATGCGGGGAGCATCTCCATAGTTATGATGCTGTTACATGGGGAGAAACTAACCTATTTTTATGCCGCATAGTGCTACATAAGATGTTTTAAGTCGATTTGTGCATGTGATTCCAGCTATGGTACAGGGAACCACCATCGGAAGGCTGTCTAGGGAACAACCGAGGCAGTCACAGCGGCCTACAACCCTCCAGACTGAAGTTGTTGTCCATCTCAAAATAACTTCGACAAGCTCCTGAGTTCTGATTACTTTCAGTTGTATGTAGGCAATGCAGAAGCAAAATAAACTTCACACATATCCACGTGTGCTAGATTTTTTTTTATGAAGTAAGGAGGGAGAGGAGAGTTGGGGACTAAATGGACCCTTGCCCCGTACAAAAAAGTTTATGGTGTTATATTGAACACAATTTTTTTGTTTACTCTAGATCGGGTACTTTAGAAAATTAATGTAGCTATTCCTGCTAGCTGGGAGTGATGGATATTTGCCTCTCAATTGATAAAAGTTCATATACGTATCTTAGAACCTATTATTATACCTCTCTCGCTTTTATGTACAAAATATGATAAGATATTACCAAATTATTTTTACGTATTTTTTAATAAACACTCCATCCGATTTCTTCAATATAAGATGTTTTGGTAGTTCAACCGCAAGGCAAGTCTCCACAGATAATAGTATATTATATTTGTTGTTCCTACTTATTCTATCGGATGGATTCCCCATGACCTGGATTCTCAAGAACATGACGTAACTGAGGTACTTCCATGATCGATGTTAATGCTATACATATTGCTACTCATTTCTATTTTCTACCTGCTTGAGTGATCAAATCATCACAGTTCAAAGCATTGCTTTTGTTTCTTGGATTTTCTAGCACAAACACCTGCACTGGACACGTGGAGGTGGGACATGTAAGAGATGATGGGTTCAACCATCGGAAGAAAGGTGTAGCTGTGTTCTGGATTTGATTGAAGCTTACAAGTTGTCTTCATGGTTTTACTTTCAGGTCTAATCAAAGCTTCTCCCTCAGGTCATGCAGGTTCACACGAAAATCCACCAAATCCAGTCCACCAACGGAGGCAATGAATCATTATTGTGGCCGTGTCGTCTACAAAGGGTCAAAGCTACCCATGTGTCTACGACATCTAATTAGCAGTTTTACATCGGATGTTGCTAAATATATGGAGATGCATTTTCCTTCAACGGTGTGGTAGGCTTGCCATTATTTTACTCATAATTACCACATAAACACTTAATTAATACAACACTCATATGTGCTAATATTTCCAGTATATACTTAATTTCTCAACTCCTCCTGGATATATGTGTGGTGGCACCCAGTATTTAATGTTAAATAGAGAAATTAATATTCCATGTTTCTATGTCTGCTTATCTATGAACAAAGTAAAAATTGTAAGTAGATGATTTTCTCTAATTGGAACTGTTCTCTGAAAAGTGCATGCCTATGACAATCTACAGTTGTACATACAAGGCTATTATCACCGGTTAAAGATTTTAATTTGAAATCATCTTATGGGCTGCTGCAACATTCATGATTGGAACTACCAAGCTCTCTTATTGTTTCTGGTTTAACCAAGAACCAAGAATCCGACACTACAAAAGGAGAAGAACAAAGACCTCATTCGGGCCTGTTAGCTCAGTAATAACACAAAAGTGTGGTATGCAGTCAGCACCTGTAAACGCAGCAATAAAAAAAAATCATCTAAGACCATCGTGGATGTAGCACATCTATACTGTCTAATACAAATCCGTTATTAAGATTATTTGCTATGATTTTAAACAAAGGCTCTCTTCAAGTCGTGGCATTCTACAAATTCCAAATGTATTCAGTTATGTCGTTTTTTAACTTCCAATACAATTTTTCCTTTCTGTTACTTGATGATCAATGAAATGAGTTCTGATTATTTTCTTTTTAGAAAGTACTAAGTTAGTTTGAAAGATATATGAACTGTCAAGAATATCAAGTATATGGGAATATTCTACTTTGTGATTTTTATAGGATAAGATAATTTGTGATAGTAACTTTTTTTATCATTAAGGTAAACAGAATTATTTTAGCATGCCATAGTTAATATAGTTTAATATTTTCATTGGGGACTATCATTGGTATACGCGTAACTTCTTGAGATAGTTGAAGCCTATACGGATCGAATATGAATATACCTAAGCAATTAAGAAATATATTAGTCGACTTTGAATAATGCTTGAATATTTTTAATCATTTCCCTCAATATATAAAGGATAGTGTAACCATACAAAAAATGATATCAAGTTATCTCAGTGCATATTATTTTCATGTGTTAGCTTATAATTTAATGAGATTAACTCTGTCCGACTAACGCATTTGTGGAATCACGCTCTCCTATCAATCTCTGTTGCTCAAGTCCATTAGTATGATTAGATGGCACCATCTTGATATAGTTGTGTACAACTCATAATTATATGTTAGCAATATAGACCTAATGTAATATTAAGCAACTAGGCCGTGCGAATGCACGGGTTAACGACTAGTATGTCTAGTGTGTGACTACTATTTGTATATTTACCTTCTCGTGTATGATGACGACAAGTGCGATTGATTAGAGTAATTATATCAGGCACCTAATGTACGGTAACACTGTTTCGTGAGGTTGGTTGAGCATTTGGCTTGTCGATCTGTCATTCGGCGACATGTGCCATTAACAAGCACGATTATTTGCAGCACCAAACCAGCTGTAACAGTGTGTCGGAGGAGGAGCGATCAGTCCTGGCACCTAACGTTAACGTCCGAGATGACATGAGTGGTTTGGCAATGTAGAGTTGTTTTCTGGGCACCTAACTGAAAGTCAGGTTACAAATTCCAACAGATTGTTTTGGACTTGAGTGACTAACGCTAATTAGATTACAGATTGCATAAGAATGTGTGATTAGTACTAGTTGTTTTGATGACTCTTGCAAAACCCACGTGGGGCCAACCAACACGTATATAAAGGCCACTGGTGCCTCCTCCATCCGCATATTATGTAAATATGTATATTCCAAATGGCGACTAGGTAATGAAATAAGAGATCATAGAGGTGGAATGAGTAGTTGGTTTACCCTCTTGAGCAGTTGGCAACGCCATGCATGATTGATAGGCCCATTGTGTCGTAACAGCGATCAAGAGGTCGATACAGTGCTTGGTTGGCTGATCTTGAGCAGTGGGGGACCAACTGTCTGATTTGATTGGCTGCATTATTTTTACTATTGTCGGATCTACCGTGCAATTCACAGCTTTGGAGCTGTCGGTTGTTGGATTTATGATTTGGAGCTTTATTTCATGCATTTGCTCCTCACCTTTATGCCGACGTCATCTTGCAGTGCCAGATCCAGGACGAACTGTACGGACAATCCCAAGTCCGGGTCTTGCAAGGCACTTGCTTCATGGGCATCTTCCTGACTGGTCGTTTACATTAATTTATGCGGACAAAAGAGGCCACTATGATTATGACAGGAAAGACATGCCAAGCGTGTAAATGTCAGCAAAACACTTAAATAATAGAAGTCCATCAATGCATGGAGACCTTTAATTGTTGAATCGCTAAATGAAGTGAGCGTAGCTACACTAAGTTAAGCACATATGCATTGGGGACTTTAATTGCTAAACTCTTTAATTTGATTAGCACGACATCTAACACATGTGCATATTGGAAGAGGCCACATAACCTAGTATCAGGAAGCCCCATGCGGTGACAACTAAGCATGTTGGTGACATGACATATGTAGTAATTAATTAAAGAAAGAGACTATGCTAATATCATAACTCATGTCGGAATCATAAGAAATGTTGTGCTACTATGTCAGATGCAAAACAATAAATAATGTCATCCAATAAATAATGTAGGCTTGTCCTCTCCTCGGGGCTTCTCTTCTACCTGTCCTGGTATACTATGCATTAGGAAGTGATTGTAGCTTAATGGTGGTGAAGTGTAGAGCAACAATACTCAGCAACGTCAAGTACAAAATATCAATAAAGAGAGCGATAACGATCAAAAGTGTAGGGATGAGGATGGATAGAATCAAATATGTAATTGCAGTAACATAGGGTGACATCAATCCAGCTCAAATTCATAGACTTATGTTGGCATCTATTTCGTATGTTTTTGTACGATGTTTGTCCTAAGAACTTGCACAACATATTTTGTCCTACCATCTCCTTTTAGCGTGGTCCTAACGTAAACTAAGGTTAATTAAGTACTACATTCACAAAGCACCAGAGCAAACGATTAACAATCAATGAATATATATATATATATATATATATATATATATATATATATATATATATATATATATATATATATATATATAATTCTCAACTTACAATCGTTTCCTTTGATATCTGATTATTGTCACCTCAGGGTCTTCGGTTCATAAAAATAACATGTGCATACAACTTGCAGTTATGATCCAAGCACATAGATATTCGTGAAAACGTATATGGTTCAGATCTGAAATCATGGATTTCGGGCCCTTGACGAGCATTAAGCATAGAAAAGTCATATGAACATAAATCTCAGAACATTGATGAAAGTGGGTATCAAACCTTAAACTTTTTGATAACTATTACATATAAGGGATCCCATCCAATTCTCATCAATTCCATGTGCCAAAAATGATATCACTCGCGCATGTGTGAGGAGATGATGATGGTGATGATGATGATGATGATGATGATGATGATGATGATGATGATGGAGAAGGAATTGGTGATGAAGGTGATGAAGGTGTGAGAGATAGGAAGATGGTTGGCTGCTCGATGAAGAAATAGGAGCGTTGGAGAGGGAACCGATAAGGATATGTGCGGTGGATTCTCTCAGGAAAAAGAAAACGTGGGTGGGACGTGCCACACAGGCGATGGTCAGTTATATTTAAATCTGAGACGATATTATAGAATATAATTGTTGGCAATATTTTTAGTGTATGTGAACAATCATGGTGGCTTGTTTACCTCTTGTTTTAGTAACATACTAAAAGGGGCCGTGCTATTTGGCTAACATTACCTTTTTATTGAACACATCGTCCGTATCACACGGTGGTTCTCTCTACCTTAGATGCATGTGTGCAAATAAAGACAAAATTGTCCATGTTACCAAATTTATTTCATATTTCAAAAATTCAAAAAAAAATTGTAGCTCTAGCTGATTCACAATCCGTTTTCACCATTGAATCCCTGCAATGAGATGTTCAAAAGTAGATCCCATGTTGATATGTTTCGATGACCTTTTTGGTGAGTTAAAAGTTACCAGGATGTATTATATAAGTTACCACCATGTTCACACAAAAGTTAGCAAGCATGAAAATAGAAAAAAATTGCCAAGTTTGAATTATTATTTTCAGGTCTAATGTTATCAACCTGTAATATAAAAGTTACCAATATTGTCCAGATGTTGTTACCGTCGAACATTATGTGAGTTGTCGGGCTACTCGTGTAGTTATCGTTTCTAAAATTAGATCTCGCTGCAACCACCAATCTAATTACATCACTACTATGGTGGTGACCGCAACCTAGGCAACTGGTAACTTTGGTTTTCTCATCTTGGTAGTTATAGCACGTGCAGTCGGGTAAGTACACAATTGTTATATTGGTAATTGTAGCATGGGTAGCCTGATAAATATAATTTTCTCATCTTGGCAACAACAGTACGACCAACTAGTAACTATATTTTTTCCCTGTTGGTAAGTATAGAGCAGGTAGCTGGTAACTATAGTCGTCTCATAATGGACAAGAAAAATATTGGTGTCTATAGTTATCTCATGTTGGTAACTACATAATCACTACGTTGGTAACCACATAATCCATTCTTTTCAGAAAAGAAAGAAAGAAGCTTCGTGGGCATGCTATTATGATTTTCTATTACCCTTTTGTGATTTGGTGACCTGGATGCTTTCTGCGAAAAAATATCTCTATCTAATTAATAAGATGTAACAACAATACCCTAATCGTAGAAGTAAGAACGGTTACAACCGGGTGCAAGGACCATCTTGCAATGACTACAAGCACTGAAATGTGCCGAAGGCACACTGCAATCGCCGCTCCTGCCATACAGGAGCAGGAAAAATCTTGTTGTAATTGACACTCAGGAAGTTTTCATACTAAGACCTCAAAAAGTTAGGCCGAACCATCGACGACTCGGCAACCCTAACTACGGGGAAGACAACCAAACTACTACTACCACCAGATCCGCAGAGCACGACTCTAGTTCTGATAACGCATTCGGAGGAGACATGCTAAAAGGAAAAAAGTTATCGATTTTTTTTATCATTCTGGCACAAGAAGAACAAATCGTGGATTCAATTATTTCTTGTTTTGGCAGCCTATAGACAGCATGTTATTAACATGTGTGCTATGGGTCCATAGCATAGCATAGGTCATAATTGTATATAAAGGCCAGATCATTCTTCCAACTCCTACCTAAAGCAACTCTATCACACCACAGGAGCGGACAGTCCAAATGGCGTCTGCTGTTACGGACACTCCCGAGAGAGTTTGTAGCTTCGAGCCATCGGTGTGGGACGACTTCTTCATACATTACGAGCCACAGCCACTCAAGGTAAAGACAATATTTTGTAAAATAAGTCCTTTGTGATATCCATACACCTTATAGTATTATAACATGGCCAACTTAACATTTTATAGTCATAACTTAACACCTTATGGTATACATACCCCTTATAGTATGGTAACCGAGTGCCTATGTATTTTCATACGCATTCGGACACAACTCAACATTTGTATCACATGTATGTCCGTTTGAGAAAGTCTGTTGATATATACCACATGAATTACATCCTTTTTTTAATTTATCCATGCATGTTTGATATTTATACGAGTAGCGTCCTAGCTAGCTATAATCTCTCAGTTCACGGCCTTATGGCTGACCGCCATTTCTTTTATGATGGCTAGGATTAGTGTCTCATTTGGAAAGGGCTACTGCACCTTCTTTTTTTTTGTTTGAGAAGGAATAAAAAAATATGACGAAGGAATTAATTTAATTTCACAACTATATTTGTTTGTATCATGGTTCAACTAATTTGTATATATAGCTAACTTTTGATATATTATTCCACACAAAAAGACCTTTTTTATATATTATCATTACCATAACATAGTATGTGCCGTACGTGCAATCTAGAATTTTGGATATAAGATATTTTTGGAGAGTTTTAACAAACAGGGGGGCGGGGAGATTAAAACTTATGCTACTCCATGTGTTTTCCTATTGGGACGACACATCACCAACATGCGGACCTCACCAATTATCAAAAGAAAACATGGAGGGCATGTGATGGGAGGAGATCGTGTTGAGGGACACTAGTAGAAAACAGGCTTTCGTTCGGCCCAGATACACCCATTAGTCCTGGTTTAGTCATGAACCTGTACCCATGGGGGCATTGGTCCCGGTTCGTGTGGCTAAAAGCATTAGTCCCGGTTCAAATGAGCCCTTTAGTCGGGACTAAAGGGTGCGATGTCCTCTAGTCCCGGTTTGTATCTCAAACCGGGACTAAAGATAGACATAGGGTGCGATGCCCTGTAGTCCCGGTTCGTATCTCAAACCGGGACTAAATATAGACCTTTAGTCCCGGTTTGAGGCACGAACCGGGACTAAAGGGTGCAATGCCCTTTATTCCCGGTTCGTGTCTCAAACCGGGACTAAAGGTCCCATTTTCAACCTGTACCCTCCCCCCCCCCCCCCCCCCCCGGCGGTGGATCGCCTTTTCAGCTTTGTAAAAGCAAAAGAAAATGATAAAAACTTCAAAAATTAAAATCCTTCGAGATGTAGTTATGTTACTACATCTATTAGTTAGGAAAATTAAAAAACTTAAATTTGGACATGTTTTGCAAAAAAGTGTTATGAAAAAGTAAAGCGGCCATATCTTTTGCATACAATGTCGAAAAAAACGCATAATATATCAAAAAAATCAGCACGGAAATCCCCATCCGGTTTTGACGGCCATAGGCCGGTTTGTAATTTTTTAGAATCCTCAAATTCTAAACGTAAAAAAGTTATGCTCAAATTTCATTATTTTTTTGAATTTTGGTTAAATCTGGTCAAATTATGGTCAAACTACTTATTCAAGAAGTAATAGTGGTACTAAATAATTATTCAAGAATATTAGTGTTACTAAATAATTATTTCAGTATTTTGAATTTTGGTCAAATCTGGTCAAACTTTGGTCAAACTATAGTCAAACTACTTATTCAAGAAATATTAGTGTTACTAAATAATCATTATTTTTAGAATAATAGTTTCAAATTCAAACAGTGAAACGTGTGACTTCATGCTCAAGCTAAACTCCTGAGGGTTAATAGCATTGACATCTTACTATTGTTATGAAAACATCAAGTGCAGACTTGGAAACGAGGGGGAATAGAACCCGGAAGTTAAGCGTGCTCAGGCTGGAGTAGTGAGAGGATGGATGACCGGCCGGGAAATTAGATGATTTGGAATGATGAGGGGTGATTAGAGATTAGAGGAGCAGTGATGAGTGGTGATGATTAGAGATTAAATTGTAAAATAATTCAGAAATTTGAAAATCAAGAAAAAAATTCAAAAAAAAATCAATTTTTTTTTAAAAACAAAAAAATCTTTACCAACCGGGACTAAAGGTGAAGCTCCAGACAGCGGCCACGTGGAGGGCCTTTAGTCCCGGTTCGTATAAGAACCGGGACTTATACGAACCGGGACTAAAGGGGGTGCCTTTAGTGCCGACCCGTTAGCCCCGGTTCCAGAACCGGGACTAAAGGTCCTCTAGAACCGGGACAAATGGGCCTTTTTCTACTAGTGGGAACATGCCACGGCGCTGGTGCTGACCTAGTACAGTGATATCATGAACATGTGACGAGGGTGAGGAGTTATTGTACTATTTCAATTTCCAAGTCAGATTCCTTATTGATCAGTCTGCAGAAAAATGTTCCATGATAATGACAGAATGATTGGACATGTGTCCTATCTGTTGTCATATTTCACAGAGTGCGTTCTGATAGAGGCACCGCTATGCATCAGACGACTAATAATTTACATCCCATCAGACTAGTCGTAGATCTTGGATCCGAATTAGGACGGCTAGTTTAGACCTGCGTGAGATTAGCTATAGCTACTAATTGAGCTTCCGCATCCCATTAGCTACTAAATGGTTGTTCGATCCTACTCCCTAGCTCCGTCCGACAATATAAGAGCATTTTTGACACTAGTAATAAATCGCCAACGTACTCCCTGATGCAAACATTTCCTCACGAGACGAAAACAATCTATGTCGACTTATGCAACAGCAGCATCGGTTGTCCTCGATGCAAACATTCTTTTTTGAGCACTGACACATAGTTATTTTTGTAGTGGAAACATTTTTCACTTCCAATAAACACTTCTTCACATTGGTGGAAACAGATTCCATCTGAGTCACTTCATAAAAAAAATTAATAAAGCTTCATTAGTTATCATCTGATGCCCTATATTGCTTCCAACAAAAGAAATATTTGTTTCCAAATATAATTATTTATTACCATTATAACAGTTGTGTTCGTTTGAACAGATAATTATATTAGAATAGGCATCCAACACAATCAGAATTTTCTATCATATAACTAGCAATAATCGTACATCTACGTAATCTTTACCTAATAATAAAGAGAATTGGGTTTCTGTCATCCGTCATAAGAATTACCCCCGTAGTTGCTAATAATTACCCCCTTGCCACCGGTAAGTGAAAAAAAATGATTCGTTTTTTTCCCTTCTCAAGTCGCCGCTGGCTATAGTTTATTATGGGTGAAGGTCCTTTGTATAGCAATAGCGTTTGCGTAGCACAGTGGCATGTGCCTCACGGCTGCGAGCCGGAGTTCCGGGTTTGATCCCCGGTTCTTACATGTATTTTTTTTTTTATACTTTGCTTTGTTTGGGAGTCAACCTGCAGCTCAGAAAAAGAGAGCCGAGAAAATTAGTTGCAACATGCTAGATGTTTGCAAATGCATAAATTGGCATCATTTTGTTAGCCATTTTGATCGATCTCACATTTAACTGATAGCTTCTGTTTATAGCAGTCTTTCTTCCAGATGATTTACAGAAAAGTAAAATTAGGAGGAAATACTCAAATCACATAGCAATCGCATTTCAACCCTACTAACAGTTCGTCAATTATCATTCATTTGCAGAATTTTTGTTTTGCCATGTTGAGTAAAAATCGAGCACAATTCCATATATGTGTGTGTGTTAATTGATGGTGGTCTGATCTATTTTTATTGACGTTCGTATCAGATCCCGGTAAAATATCCTTTGTTTTTATTTCAATTGTTTTACTGAGATTATTTTCCTAGGAAACTACCATTGCATGTGCAGAAAACATAACATCATAAAATACAACATCTCGTCTTTATCTTGGCGAGTCCGATTATGCATATATTATTTTTGAGATTATATGACGAGCAATGGTAGCGTGAACAACTTTATTCGAACCATGATCTTACTTCTTACAGAAGATATATAGATGAAAAATATAATGTACAATACTCCTAAGGCGGATATGATATTAGGCAATGGTATGTACACTTTCATGTCATTGTACAATAGTAAAAAAAAGGCGTCAATCCAGATACGGCGAGGACGTAAAAACACATACTCCATCCGTCCCAAAATAAGTGTCTCAACCTTAGTACAATTTTGTATTAAATTTAGTATAAAGTTGAGACACTTATTTTGGAACGGAGGGAGTATAATCCTTTCTTTTTTTTCATGCATGTTTTCACACCATGACAATGTTTTATTAGCGTGTTCCCCGTTGCAACGCACGGGCAATTTTCCTAGCATATACCTAGGCATCTAGGCACAATGCACCATCGGCCAATGATCTAATGATGGCATGTGTCCTTCCTATGGTTGTCATGCATCCTGCCGATAGTTCTTCCAATGGTGGCAGTGCTTCCTTCCGATGGTGGCCATGCTTCCTTGAGATGGTAGTAGGTGTGCTTCCTTCCAATAAAGGTAGCCGTGCTTTCTTCGCTGCCAGGCCACCCAGGGGATCGGAGAGGAGCGACATGAACTGAGTGCCGCTGCAGCATGGATCCACTGTTAGCCAAGGGTCGTGCTTCTTTCAAATGGTGGGCATGCTTCCTTCGAATGGTGTGTGTCCGAGAGACGGGAACGGTGTCTGTTGGGACAAACCCCGGACCAACTCCCTCACGAAGGTGGAAGAAGGAGCACACTATTTTTCGGGCGCACAAACGCCTCGCCGCACAAACAGTATCACGGCCGCACGCACGGCCTCTTTTACTTTCTGCAGCTCGAACTGCGGTGGGCACATACCACACAGGCTATCAGTACATTGGGGGAGGGATTTATACCCTCGTGTACACACACGACGCCGAGCTGCCTGCAACTCAATTGCGCGCACGATCCTCCTGGCACGACCGACGGACTCATGCGACTCCTCCTCAACCAACAGATGCATGCACGCCCGACTAACCTGCGCGCACACGCTACACACGGGCTACACACCCTGGCTACAGCAGCGTGCACGATGCACTGGCTAACCAACAGACTTGAGACACACTCTAATTCATGATTATCCTAACAGTGTCAATGTGGAGCAGCATGAACAGAGCGACAATGCCGCATGGATGAACCGTCTGGTGAGAGCCGTGCTTCCTTGTGATGCTTGTCGTGCATCCTTCCTGATGATCCTCCTGCTTCCTGGTGATGAAGCACGTATTGGATATATATGAAGCATCGAATCACTGTAGCAAAAAACTTGTAAGCACAACAAATACAAGGCCTAGTAAAAAGAAATCTATAAATGAACATTAGCATCCTTTTCCAAAGATGTAGACACTGAAATTTCTGATCAGTATCACCGAATATAAGTGAAGAATTTTTGGGTCTAAATTTAATTTTACTAGGATAAACCATGATCTGGGCATACAACGGCTTGAGAAAAAACAAAGACCTTTTTTCTAGAAAAGGAGGATCACCCGCGGCCCATGCATCAGATTGATGCATGCAGCCACAAAAACAAAGACCTTGTACTTCCATAATGCAAAGAAATTGAACCTAGGGCATGCAGGTTGAGGACGCAAAGCCGATGGTTGATGGATTCTTCCGCACATGGTACTGCTGATGCTGAGATATGCTCGCGCACGATGCAATCAAGCTGCCGCGACCACGTTCCACTTGGCGCCTGCTGCTGCAACTGTTGGTACTGAGTCTGTAGCCGGCCGCTCGATGATCATACGAGCAGTCTGGTGCACTGGTGATGACGGGCGCGGCCGCTTGAAGTTGGGATGGCGCGTCGGCGAGGCGCAAATGGTGGCCGCATCGAGGAGTGAGGTGGTGCAATGGATCTGATCTTGGCGGTGACGTGGGATTGTTCGCTCCGCGGAAGTGGGTTGAAACTTGAAAGAACGCGATCAAAAGGGGAGAGAGGAACGGGCTGAAAATTAGGGATGACAGACAGATGGTTGCGTGGAATATGGGAGCTGTGAACGGGATTTCTCAAGAATATTACGGCCGTTGGTGGAACATGAATTAACGGTGCGCAATTGGTCTGACGTTTTTCTTGTATCAGACGTATGATAGAAAGTGTTTTCCTATGATATGTAGTATTAATTCTGTGCCCGAGTGTCCAATCACCAACTTTAGAGGACCAACGGGGATCATCAGATGAACATCACCAAATATTAGAGGACACATCCCGAAGTGTCCGTGGACAATGGGCGGGGCGTGGCCATCCAACTAGAGTCACCCAATAAAAGCGGACATGTATTTTCATTGATTTTTTGGAATAATTTTTACATAGCAAAAGGACCTAAAAACAACTAAAAGTTCTACTCTACTCCTCCCATCGGAGGTGATGTTGGCGGGCCCTGCACGAGAAGGTCCGGTCTCCCCTGCACGAGACGGCCGGCACAAACAAGGCCAAGCTGACAACGGATATGTCTCTTTGGCAACAGCGGGCCATGGAGGCCACCTTTTTGTGTGCATCACTCCTCCAGAATATCTATACTTTATATCCAGAATTTGCTGGATTCATTCCTTCTTCACTAATGCCCTGATGTCTAGTGATTGGAGCTAGATACTGGTTTTTCTATCAAGTGATCACAAAAACTAAAGATATAAAATTTATAAATATAATTGAAATGTTGCAGAAAAGGCATCATAAAGCTCGAAATAAAATGATTAGTAATGTTCACTTCCATTTTTCTTTCTTACATTGTATTCCTTTTGGCTTCGGTTAATCTTAACTCATCTATACATGCATATATGAATGCAGACATCTGAAGATTGCATGAGGGTGAAGGCTCAAAAACTTCAGGAGGACGTACAAATGTTGTTTCAAACATTTACCAGTGTTGTACAAAAAATGAACTTGATCGACACACTTCAACGTCTTGGCATTGATCACCTCTTTGAAGATCAGATCAACACGGCAATGAACGAAATCCACGCGAAGGAACTCAACAATTGTAGTCTCTACGATGTTTCTCTTCGCTTCCGCTTGCTTCGAGAGCGTGGCCTTTGGGTGTCTCCAGGTACCGGTTAACAATTCATGCAAGTGGTATATCGAGGAGTGGGAGCACATACTCCCTATACATGATTCAATTGAAGTGAGCTCGAGCGCATAATACTACTTCTACGCTCCTGCTAGACAGCACAAGTCAGCCTGACCAGCGCTCCTCCCATCTTGTGGTAAAAATTTAGTAAGATTATAACTAGTTACAATTAATGCAGGAGCAAGGAATCAATGATAAAAAGATAGACTTCGCAAGGTAAAAAAGGCGCACATGATTTGCTAGGTAGCAAAAGAATCCAACTAGTTACCACTAATGCATAGGCAAGAAATCAATCGTAAAAAGATAGCCTCTTCAACTTAAAAAGGCCACGTGATGGGTGGGGTAGAGACTCAACTCGTGAATGATACTTGTAGTAATTGTCGTGTACATGTTTAGTAGTATATCACAGTTTTGTGACCACAAACTGAGCTCATGTCTTCCCCGCATTGTACCTTTTCTTGTTGAGCCAGTTCTGGCTCCGGCAGATATAGAATGGAAGAAAAATCCGTATGGTTTAAGATATGAAAAAATTAGATGGTAGTACAAGATAAGATAACGGCACTGCCTTAAAGATGTGCTTGATAGTCGTAAGACAATATCATGAGTAGCAATTTGGCATTGTCTTCGCAAAATATAAAGCATTACTAGTACTTTTGAAGTCCTTTTATACGATTAATTAAGTATCATATTTCTCCCTGGCTAACTACTTAACTACTATATTATATTTTTGCTGTCGAGCACGGATTAATTATATTCTGCACCTGCGTGTAATATAGAAATAAATGTATGTACATTAAAAAATGGGCCAGAGGTAATGAATTAATTTATTTATGTGCTTTTCTCATACTAACCTACTTCGTAAATAAGCTAATAAGTACACCCAACCCGTGTCGCAATGTCTTATGCAGATGTATTCAGTAAGTTCAAGGGCAAAGATGGGAGATTGAACAGGGATATAATTAGTGAACCAAGGGGATTATTGAGTTTATACAACGCAGCTTACCTATCGATCCCTGGTGAATCGGAACTCGATGAAGCCATCGTTTTCGCACGGCATCATCTCGAATCCATGAGGAGCAGCATTAATTACCCTTTTTCTGAACAAGTCAAACGGAACCTTGAGATACCACTACCAAGGACTTTGAAGAGGCTTGATGCACCATATTACATTGCAGAGTACCAACAAGAGAAAGCATACAACCCGTCTATATTGGAACTTGCAAAGCTCGACTTTAATCTTCTGCAACGGCTTCACCAAGAGGAACTTAAGGCTTTTTGTCGGTACGTGTTGGACATATAATTCTCTATCATGGCTTGTTGTACATAGGCTTAGTTATATCTAGATTCTAACTCTGATCTTGATTGATCATATTGGGATATATTGAAATAAAACTTAACTATATCTTATCAATGTTGATTTTAGGTGGGGAAATGATCTATATGAAGAAGTGAGACTAACCTACTCTCGGCATCGTATTGTTGAATGCTATTTCTGGTCCTATACGGAGTACTATGAACGACATTATGGAGATGCAAGAATAATCCTTGCCAAGTTACTTGTTCTGGCAACCCTATTAGATGACACTTTCGATATGCATGCTACCTTAGAAGAGGGCCGAAAGCTCAATGAAGCAATACAAAGGTAGGCAATGCTCTCCTTGGGTGATAACCCTCTCCTCATTTTAACAAAATCTTATATTAACCTCATCAACACATCAAATTGATAAAACATGCATGTTGGATATAAAAGGAACACGGAGTGGGTAAGGCAGATGGATCACGGTGCATAGATAAGACACCATCAATGACGTGGGACACTGGTGCCACCTGCTCCAGCTACACACATCATGTGGCCACCAGCTGTTCGCCATTGACCAAGTATTGAGACAATGTATGCATAAGAACAAAACCTGCAATGGAGATTTATTTTGTTTTAGAGGTAAAGCTAAGTTTTATTGATCATAAAGCACATAAAGTTGAACATACAGATTAGATGCAATCTAGATGATGCACTATACAAAATATAGCTGCAACCATTAAGCAAATTTAATAGTCTCATCCCATGATAAAACTAACAATTTTTAATATCATTCTAATGTCCTTTATTAGTTTATCCTTGGTAAGAATGATTCCTCTTCTCAATTATTACATAGAAAAGAGATTAATCTTTCAATGGTACTTTGATTTTTTTTTCAGAGCTGTCTATTCATTGCAGAGACATATCTAGAGTTCTAGGCTACCCATCTGGTGAAAGTCCTAATGAAAATTAATCTTGTCCTTACGATAAGTTAATTATGTTAAAAAGTTGTGTTACCACATGACTAGATTAATGGTATCAAGGTACCTCCATGTAGAGGGTCATGATGGGCATGGATAGACAAGACAACCCTACCGCTACTACTACACATAAACTATAAACTAACTACTGATGGGCACTTAAACCACTACGTTGATAGGGGAGCATCAGTGACTGTTGACTGTTGGGGTGCCCATTGATGGAGACTAGGTAACACTAACAATCACTGCATGGGGAGGAGGGGCCTTTGGTGGTGAGCTTTACTAGTAGCATGCATATTGTGCCTATCAATCAATGGTACAAGCCGATCGAAAGCACTCATGTTTATCGACTAAATGTTTTTTGTCTCTTCCTTACTAAATGCCCGCTTCCTGGCTCCTTCCTTTTTGCCAACCGTTTAAGTAGATAGTAGGCGCCCCTTGGCCCCGCAACCAAGAGTCACTCGTCGAAAGCCGACCAGGAAGACAATAACTAGGCTTTACCCCGTGAGTTTTTTTCCCTTAGATTATTAGTTTATGATTTTTTTTAAATTCAATCATCATTCATAATAAAGTGCACATATTTGATGATTTGATCTAGAACAAATTGTGTTACACAAATGAACGTTGCATCACACAATCATTCATTACATGTGTTTGTTTGACTAGCATGATTTTTCATCAATTCCTCTTATTATTGAACTAAATGATTACAGCCCCGCCTCCCTATAGGTGTGTGATTTTAGGAATGAAAGTTCATTAAAAAAAAAGGAGCAGACAATGATAAGAAGGCCTCAAGCAAATCAATGTCATCCACAAAGTCATAATTTAGCACCTCTTGCACCCCCCCCCCCCCCCCCTCTGTTGTTCCCTGAAGTCTCAAAATAAAAGGAAGCACAAATCGGAAGGTAGGGTACCTACTTCAATCATGTAGGGTTTCGTGAACAATCTTTCTAATCTATCTATGTAGCTAGCATACCTATCATACTAACCTACCGCTAGATTCTTCATTTCCCTCCTCATGTTAGCCCATGCCCGCCAAATGCAAATTCCAGTATACTATTGCTTCCTTCCATGAATCCAAGACATGGGATTGGATGAACAGAACATGTCCAAATGATTGGTCGACTATCGATCGTCACAACATCTGATCCAATCATCATCCAAAATTGTCATCAGTGGTGTAGGTAGTACTTTGGCTTGTCTAGCTCGGTGCTTGCTGTAAGTTTCAAGTACATTTTTAACTGTTGTGTCATGGGAGTCTAGGACAAAGCGGAAATTGACCAACTTGGTTTTAGGAAAATAGAAATCTGGTCGAGTTAGAGCAACATACTTAAGGGCCCCTACAAGTTTGTGATAGTTTTAAATATCATTAGAGGCGATATGATTCCTCACATCCTATGATAGTTATATGATTAGTCTATAAACGTGATCAGAGTGGTCGCCGGCGTTAGTTCGGCAGGTTGCCGTGTAGCTTGGAAAGTTTCCATGTATGATGCCCGGATCATGTATGAGTAGTACTAGCTCGTTTAGGAATTAGGAATTAGTGTATAGGTAAAACCCGGTTAGGATTTGACTGTCCATGTTGTACTTAGACCGTCTAGTTGGAGTTGGCTTCCTAGCCAGGTCGATGCATATAGCTCTCTCCTTCAATGGCATGTGTTGGTATGACATTGGGGATAATAATGGACATATTCTTGCGAAGTGAGAACAATAGCACCACTACTTCACCTATGAAGATTTGGGGCTCCGCAAAATACTTGATAGCAATTGAAGATTGAAGTCCACGAAGAAAATTGTAGATAGCCCGCTCAGAAGAACCACTTATAATAGATAAACATGAAGATGATGCACACATATTAGTTAAACATAGTCAGATATGAGTTCACCTTTGACTGGATGAACTAAGTTCTTCTAGGTTGGAAATCATAGAAATACCATGGATGCGGGGCATTACTTGATTCCATAGATCAATGTGGATAATCCTCCAAGCTAGCAGGTTGACAGCGTAGAAATTTGCTTCCAGAACTCCATGAATCAATGCACTAGAACATCCAATTATTCAAGTCACTAGCATCAGGCATAGCAAGAAAAAGAACCAATCGAACAGCTTCTGGCTTCATGAGTGGACTGAAGGTGTCCTCGTCATTCACATAAAACATTTTTTGAACCCATTCGCAATAAGATGAGGTTTGAGTCGATTTACATGACCATTTGCCTTGCATATGTACTCTTCGATGTTGCAAAGATGGGATGAGATAACATATATGATCACATACAATCTTAATACCCAGTTTGTGTCGATTACATTAATACACTAAGGGGGAGTTGACAAGGCATTGGTCTCTCCATTTCAGTAGGGCCACTCGACAATCATGGCATTCTTCCATTCTGGATGTTACAAGACATCCTCAATATCATATATTCTCTGTAAATACTAAATAGTTATAAATACCATATATGTGTATCATATAAGGGACATTTACATCTATGCCCCTAATTTGAGCCCACTCTCAGATTTACCCCTAATTTCAAAGCCTGCTCAAATTTGCCCCTCCACCGTTAGGTGCACTTACAGAAATGCCCTTTTGTGCCGTTACCGTCCGGTCAAAGCAGGTCAAAGTCGGTCAAAGGGCATTGACCGTCCTGAAAAAAATAGCAAAAAAATCTAAAAAATCTGAAAATTTCTGAGATCAAAGATACTCAGGTTCGCAAGGTGCGTGCAAATTTTCGTGCTGTTTGGGCATTCCAGGAGCTCATGTCAAAGGAAAAACAATAAATATGTAAGCCTGTGAACAGTAAATTCAAAAAAATAGCAAGAAAATTCAAAAAAATATGAAATTTTTAGGCATCAGAGAGGCTATGGTCTACAAGCTGTGTGCAAATTTTTGTTGTGTTTGGACATTGGAGGGGCTTGTGGAGAAAAAAAAACAAAATTTGGCTCGGGAAAAAACTTGGGAAAAAATGACTATTTTGTTTTTTCTTGCCAGAGCTCCTCGCATGTCATTTGATCAAGAAAACTTGCAAGCACCTTGTGCACCCAAGCCTCTTTGATGCCAAAAAATTTCATATTTTTTTGAATTTTCTTGCTATTTTATTTCAAATTTACTGTTCACAAGCGTGCATATTAACTATTTTTCCTTGCCACGAGCTCCTGGAATGTCCAAATAGCACGAAAATTTGCACGCACCTTGCGCCCATGAGTATCTTCGATCTCACAAAATTTTAGATTTTTTTAAATTTTTTTGCTATTTTTTTTAGGACGGTCAAAGTTGTTTGACCGGACGGTAACGGCGTAGAAGGGCATTTCTGTAAGGGAACCTAACGGCGGAGGGGCAAATTTGAGCAGGCTTTCGAATTAGGGGTATATCTGATTAGGTGGTTCGAGTTAGGGACAGAAATGCAAATGGCCCATCATATAATGATTTATTTCTACACGAATACAAGGTCATCTTGTTAAACACATGTAGCCTATTGCACAAGGCTAGGACTCTTTATCGTATAAAGAAGGCACCATGTGGAATCCACAGTTCATTCTAAGTTAAGGATCTCTTTCGTTAGGCATGTGTCGCCTACAAGCCGAACTCAAAGAAGATCAAGTCTTAACGTCCAAGACAAGGTACATATGTTAGGACATGGAGGCCATTGTGAAACACGCATAACTCATACCACTCAAGTTGCATGCAATATCAATTTTGAGGAGCACTATCGCAGGTAGTTTGGATATCATCTACATTAGCTTCCGCCAAGCATTTTAGTATAAAGATTACAAGGTAGGATGTAGGACTCTTTACCCATCTCGGCTGGGGTGTCCGAACCTGGGTACATCATGCGACTTCTCCTTGCCAATTTGTTGAAGTCCTTCAGTGGGGTATATGCATCACCTACTCATTGTACTTTCAGCTTGTACTATATCCTCGCATGCAAGATTGGCCAAATTTTATCGTGGACATTCAAACAACTCCATAGATCGCTCAAAGCTTCGCTTGTTGCGAAGGGGTTGAGCGAGTTACTTCATAAGTTAGCTATCCCAAGGATGACATCACAAATGTGATATCTTAAAGAAATTGAAAACCCATGTGGGGACAGGTATTTGGTTGTGCTCCATTTGAAACGCATCATCTCACATTTCCTTGGGATAGTCCATCCTTTGTGAGATGACTCCCCTACAGTGGACCAAAGTAGTTTTTGTAATCAACTCCAAATAAGTTATATACTCCCTTCGTCCCGAATTAATTGTCATATTATTATGTATATCCGTATCTAGACAAATTTATGACAATTAATTTGGGACGGGGGTTGTATCATCCATGTGGCGGAAGCTAATTAAGCTAACTGGCATATATGTAGATGGGACGAGAGTGCTATTCCTGTTTTACCAGAGTACTTGAAAAGGTACTTTGTCAGGTTGATGAATACTTTCAAAGAGTTTGAGGATGAAGTGAAGCCAGATCACAAGTACCGTGTTGCTTACAGTAGAAAAGCGGTACGTGTATCTGTCATTTCTGCAGCAATTTTCAGAATCATATAACCTAAAATTTCTCCTGCTCTTATGTATGTACGCATGTTGCATGCAGTTCCAAAATTTGTGCAAGCACTATCAACAGGAATCTGAATGGTTTCATAGCAGTCACATACCAAGTTTTGAAGAGCATGTCAAATGCTCGGTCATCTCCTCTGGTACCCCAACACTATTTGTTGGTTCACTTGTGGGTATGGGCGACGAAGCATCAAAGGAAGCATTCGAGTGGGCCATCAGTTGTACCGATGCTGTAAGGGCTTGTGGTGAGGTGACACGTTTCATGGATGACTTGGCTTCGTTTAAGGTATAGTAATAATATATGGCTTGATTATATTCAAATGTTCTTTAATTTGTATGATAAAACAAATGGAGTAACTAGTTGCTTTTGTCCTTGTTCACAGCATGGGAAGAACAAATTGGATGTGGCTAGCTCCATCGAAAGCTACATCAACCAGCATCGTTGCACGGATGAGGTAGCTATGGACGTGTTGGATAATCTGGTCGAAGATGCATGGAAAACTACCAATCAGGCACGATTTGACCGTGGTGCACTGCTCCCGCTTGTGAACCGAGCTGCGAACCTCACCAAGAGCATGACCTTGTTGTTCCGTAACAAAGGTGACCGCTACACATTCAGTCGTGGCAACAAAGACAGGATCCAGCAGCAGTTCGTAGACCATATCCCCCTCTAGGTTCTCAACATGCCTACATTGAATCTTTCAGACACAATGGATTTGCAGATATGAACCTAGTATCTATGTATTTTCAGTTTGCAAATAAGCACATCTCATATTTATGTTCTTGAAATTTATAATTTGGCTTCTACTTCCAAATTCCAAATAAGCACACATGTATGGACTTGTACGAATTGTTGTGATATTTTCCATATGCATATTTCAGTCCTTCATACTTCTTTCCGGTCATGCACTAGAAGTCTAGAAATGATCATGTCATGTTCCATATAACTTGGTATTTATATATGTCTCATGTTGTGCATGGGATGCCCCCGGTTTGACATAGTACTAGTACTAGAATATTTGTACATGTGAGCTTTAAGTGAAATCAATCTTTTTGAAGACACAAAACATGTTCAAACATTATGAAAATATTTGCAGACACATGTCCATGTATGATGTACAACCTCAAAAAGTTTCAGCTCCTAATTCAAACTACACTTAAAGAACCAAAAAAGACAAATTGGATGTGAATAGTGGCAAATACTATTCACTCAAAGCTGACACTATTCATAGTCGAATTTGTCTTTTTTTAATCTCTAAGTGTAGATTGAGTTTTGAGCTGATTTGTTTTGGAGTTGTAGACATACCCTGCATGTATGTTGTCTAAAAAAATCAGAATTTTTTGAATTGCCTAAATATGAAATTTTGGAGTTGATCCTACGATCTCACTAAGGGCCAGATCCTATACTAGTCTTCCTCGGTCCAGTTTGATATGTACTCCCTCCTGCCCTTTGTACTGTACAAAGTTGACTAACTTATTTAGGGACGGACGGGAACTTGAATATGTGTGCCTCGGATGGTTCATTTTGACATGTACTCAAATAGTTGTTGTTGGGATTGTCCACTTTGACATGTACCCAAATTTTGCCATGTACTTGAACAGGATGGCCTAATGTTCTCATGTACTCAAAATTTTCCCATAAGATATTGACATATTTTTTGGTGACCAACATGTAAAGTTTTCTTGCATAATTGGTGATATAAAAGTTTTTTGGTACCATGAACATCAAGAAGTTTTTTTCTTCAAGAAAGACACCCATAGGGCATCTTAGAACTGATAATTATTATCCAGAGAACAGCCAGTACAATGGAAAGACAATTGGAGGCAGAACAACCAGTAAAAAAATTACAATGGAAATCGTACAAGTCCTCTCCTCCGATTGATTGTCGCTCACACTGAACATCAAGAAGTTGACAACGAATGAATTAGCAAGTCCTCTCCTCCGAAACCCAAGCACTAACAATGGCAGAACCGAGTAGCGTCCGCCGAAAGAGTGGCTTGAATTCGCTCCCCACAGAGGTAATCAAGCTCATTGTTTCGCGTGTGGACAATCTCAGTACCATGCCGCTCGCCGCGTGCTCGTCGGGGCTGTACTGTTTACTCAAAGCCCTCAGGCCGGAGCTTTTCATGCCAGCTCCTTGCTTGCTGATGCCGCCTGATCTTCAGAAACGGCATGTCACGCAGCATAACGATCGTAGGGTGGCGAGCATCAACCCCCTTGACTGCGATCCGATCCCCGTCAGCCTCAACTACATTGACGGTATGTACTGGGTCGGCATGAACACGTCTTGGATGGTGCTCGTCGACGGTCGCGGAAGCTGGATGCTCGTGGAGGTCTACACCCGGTGATTGATCCCCCTTCCTTCGATTAACACTGCACTGCTTTGGCACCGCGGCCCAGAATACTCGGAATCTTACAGTAGCCAACATGATACCAAGTTTGATTTGCTCAAGGTTGTAATCTGCCAAGTGCCCACAAGATCTGCGAATTATAAAGAATTCAGGCTAATTGCGTTCTTCAACTGCGGTCTTGCCTATCTGACAGGTCACTGCGGTAAGTGGATAAATCTGCACGTCCATCGCAGGATCATACATCCTCCATGGTTCTCTGATGCCATTGAACACAAGGGCTTCATTTACGCTGTCGACTCCTTCTATGGCTGGACGTATTGCTGGCTTACTCCAGTTATCGCTACAAACGGCTGTTACAGCAGTATGTTACTTTCCTATGATATCATGATGGCTTGCTTATATTGCTGTCAACATTTACTGAAAAAATATTCATGCTCATAACATGTTGTTCTTAAGATTGACTAAATCAAGAGCCCTTTTTTATTTGACTCCAACTTGATATGATGTTGTAGGCCGCCTGGTGTGACTACCCTTCCTAATCCCAGAACCTTTCAAAGAAAAGCGGCATGGCAGTTGCAGGTGGTTCCTGGCTCGATCAGACGATGGCGAAAGATTGATGATCGTTTGCACGTACCGGACGTGTTGTTTCGCGGAATACAATCACAGTCACTGCAAGGTCTTTGAGCAGGATCCCAGCTTCTCTGGGCCTTCAGGAATTTTTGACTGGAGGCTGGTAAGTAGCCTTGGTACACGCTCTTTGTTTGTCGGACTGAATTATCCGATTAACCAGGAGATAACCGACGGCAAGGATCATGATGGCAGCGCAGTTTCGTTCATCAGGCAAAACTGTGTGTACACAGCATACCATGCGTCTCTGCATGCACCATACCCTGATATGTGCCGCCACGCTCTGCAGCCCAAAGTAGGAGAGAGGGTCGCAAGTATCAGACTTCGACCTGCTGGCTGGAGTTTCCCCCGTCAGGCACCCATCTGGTTCAAACCGTCAGCCAATCTCCACAGCTTAATAAATAGTAACATCTAACTAAGCCAGTTAGTTAGATGCGTACACTTGTGTAGTAGGATCTTTATTTAGTTTGATGCATACACTTGTTCTTTTTTGGTAGCCCTTTTGTAATGATGGTTGATGTTTGGTTTGGAAGAGAGAGCTGCGTCTTCACTCTTCTGGCCTGCTTACTGCTTCTGTTGCACCCCCAGCCCTGGTTGCTGCTGCTGCTATTTTCAATGTACAATCAGTAGTATATTTCGTCTGTTGGTTGAATAAATGTGTTGTTAGAACGACAAACACAATGTTTTTGAAGTCGTTGCATGGTTTGATCCTTTAGTGCCCCGTACCGTACGTAGCTCATACTATTTTTCGTACAGAACATATTTTCCACTTATTGATAACATGCAGCCCACTAATGAAGGACCAATAGAGAAGCCCATAATTAACTGGAAGGGAGGCTCTCACATGAATCCGGCCCAGGTACATGCTCATGGTCCCCTAAACATAAATAAGTAAATAAATAAATAAAGTTAAATGCTCATGCACCAGTTCTTTGGGAAAATAGGTAGCCCAGTATTTCTTTTTGAAAAATACCGAAGCCAGGCCTATTTGTTTTCTCCGAATTACTGGGCTGCAAATCTTTCAAGACGGGGAGGGATGCATTCCGTCCTGGCCAAAGAGTATGGTCAATGTCTGTTAAAAGTAATATGAAAAGGGTTGGAAATTCCAACCAAAATTATAGCAAATGGGATATTAATTTCTTATTTTCTTTTTGTTCTTCACTGATATCTTATACGTATTTCATTGGATTTAACATGACATAGTACTAATTTATTTTTAAATTTTTTTTAGTATGGTTAATTTTTGGATTAAGAATATTTCGTTCCCCAGCAAAAATTTGTGAATTTTTAAAATTTCCCACATGTTTAGTTAATTTTTTGACCCTGGTACTGACTAGAAAATGGCCAGCAATTCTAAAAATGGAAAACGGGCTGGAATAAATTCCATATGAATTAGAAAATGAGTAAAAATATATAAAAAAATAGCAAATAGGTTGTACACGCCACAGATTTCGAGGTTGACTTGTTTACACAAGGCTTTGTCAGTGAACACATGATTCTAGCAGCAGTGACTGTTGGATGTCCATCTAACGGCCGACGTGCTTCTTCAATCTCTGATCTTCCTGCTCCAGCCGCCTAAACTAGCGCCGGCGGGACTACCTGCTCCCTCCTCTTGTGGCCCGCTGTGATGCCGCGCAGGCTTCCCCGGCCCACCCTACTCCCTCCGCTGGCCTGGCCGCACGCAATCAACTGCCTCCTTATTACGCGAAAAAATGATTCCTTCCACTGACATCTGGGGCGCACCGGTTGGGAGGCTGACCTGTGGGCCTACTAAGTTGACGTGTACGCAGGGCTTGTCAACTTAGAGCATGGTTAATAGTATAGCCAGCTGCTGGCTATAAGCCTGTGCCATGTCATCTACAGCCCATCTTATAGCCAACATGTACAATAGTAGATTAAAAGAGTGTACTACTTTTTTATTATGTGGCCCACATTTCATTCTCACAAAGTGCCTAGGGGCACATGCTAGAGCTGGCTCTTCATGAAGAGCCCGCTTATCTTCTCTCTCTTCTTCTCTTTCCTCCAACTAAGCAGAAATATACTAGTTTATTCCTTATAACCCGCTGACTCGGCTCTATTGTACTTGCTCTTAGTCAACAAACGATTCTAGCAGTAGTAACCGTTGGATTTGAATCGAACGGTCCTGCTGCTTCTTCAATCGCTGCTCTTCTTGCATCAGCCGCCCAAACCAGCGCCGGGGAGATCGCCTGCTCCTGCCTCTAGTGGCCGGCTATGCTACCGTTGAGGCCTCATCGCCCCCTACTACTCCCACCGCTAGCTAGGCCCTGCGGCGACGGCAGCCTCACACAGCAGCCGAACCACTGAACCCTTGTACTCCTCTCCGCGTGGGCATCCACTGCCGTGTCTTCCCCGGCTCCGCGTCGTCCCCTTCCTAGGCCTCGCCGTCGTCCACCGCCTTGGTGCTCTCGGCGCGGCGTGGTCAATGTGGTCAACGACATTCCATCGAAAGAGTACTGTACGTGGAGAGGCTAACAACTGGGTCCACGGCCACAGCCCAGTTTTTTTGTGATTTGCCAAGTAAGTCGCTTTGTCAGGCATGTTGGGCTGCAAATCTTTCAAGACGAGGAGAGCTTTCATTCGGTTGGCCGAGAAAATGGCCCATCAGTAATGAGAAATGGGATGTACATTTTTAAAACACATCAAACCGGCAATTAGTTTCAAATATCTTTTTTTTATTTCGAGATATTAAATTACATTAATTTTTATGCGTGGAGAATTTGTTGGAATTCATATTGATATACATTTATTTTTAAAATCAGTTTGAATGTGAGTCAAAATTTCGGGATTAAAAACAGTTCGGACCGCATCGAAATATGCAAAATTTCATATAATTTTTTAACCGTGGCCACAATATGGGCTGTAATGCTAACAAAAAGAATATGGGCTCCAAAAAAACCTTAAGAATCAGCAAATGGGCTGTAAATTATTAGAAATAATGGCAGATGGGTTGTATGCTGTTTTCCACAGATTTAAGGCTTTCCTAAAAAAAGGTTGACGCACAAGCAGTGACTGTTGGATGTCCATCGAACGGCTGTCATGCTTCTTCAATCTCTGCTCTTCCTGCTCCAACCGCTTAAACAAGCACCGACGGGACTGCCTGCTCCCTCCTCCCCGCGGCCGGCTGTGCTGCCGCACAGGCCTCACTACCCCACCGTACTCCCATCACTGGCCTAGCCATCCCTCTACTCACCCACACCTGCTGTTATTCTCCGGCGACGGCAGACGAACCAGTAAACCCTCGTACAGTCGTACTTCCCTCCGCGTGGGAAACAACTGCCTCTGTGTTGTTCCCTTTCTAGGCCTCGCCGTCGTCCACTGCCCTGGTGCTCTCGGCGCGGCCTGGTTAACGTGGTCAACGACCGACGTGCATCTGAAGTGGACTATACGTGGAGAGGCCGACAGCTGGGTCCACGGCCGCACGCAATGAAATGCCTCCTTATTATGCGCAAAATAATGATTCCTCCACCTGACATCAAGGACCCACCGAAAGGGCCTCTGTATTTCACAAAAAAAGTTACCGCCACTGACAACTCGGACCCACCAGCTATATCCTCGCACGCAAGGAAGTGCCTCCTTATTACGCACAAAAAAATGAATACTCCCCCTGTTAGCTGGGACCCAGTATAGTGGCAGGCTGACTTGTGGGCCTACTAAGTTGACGGGGACGGAGGGCTTTGTCAACTTAGTCAATATGCACGATTCTAGCTCCAGTGACCGTACGATGTCCATCCAACGGCTGTAGTGCTTCTTCAACCTCTGGTCTTCTTGCTCCAGCCGCCCAAACCAGCGTCGGTCGTGCCTCGTGCTCCTGCCTCCCGTGGCCGGCTGCGATGCGGCGGAGGCCTCACCGCCGCCTACTACTCCTACCGTTGGCCAGGCCATCCCTCTACTCATCCACACCCCCTGTTATTCTGCGGCGATGGCAGCCTCACACCGCAGCGAACCAGTGAACCCTCGTACTCCTCTATGCGTGGGAATCCACTGTCGCGTCTTCCCCGGCTCCGTGTTATCCCCTTCCTAGGCCTCGCCGTCGTCCATCGCCCTAGTGCTCTAGGCGCGGCGTGGTCAACGTGGTCAAGGAACGGCTTCCATCGGACGTGGACTGTAGGTGGAGAGGCTGACAGCTGGGTCCACGACCGCAGCAAGGAAGTGCCTCCTTATTACGCGCAAAATAATTATTCCTCCACCTGATAGCGGGGACCCACCGGACGGGCCAACGTATTTCGTGAAAAAAAATGTTTCCCCCTGACTGTTGGGACCCACCAGCTACATCTTCGCACGCAAGGAAGTGCGTCCGAAAAAAAGATTCGCCCCCCTGACTGCTGGGACCCACCAGCTACATTTTAGCACGCAAGGAAGTGCCTGATAGTCGGGACCCACCTGGTCGAAGCGTACGTAGTGTTGTCATTCTGGTCGCGAACGTGTACTACATATATACTGGTCGATGTAGAGGCGCGCACGTGTCGTAGTAGAGGCGCGCACATAGCATGTACACGTACGTACAGCAGCCAGGGTGCAAGAAAGAAAATACGGCCACGTATGTGTACATACGGGCGGGGTCTCGAATGCCTACTCGCGCATACGTACGGCCAGGGCTCGTGTACATGGCTGGGTCGGAACGGAGAAACAGCGCCGTCGTCATGTTCATGGGGAGCCAACCGGCTAGGTCGGAACGGAATGCGTCGTCGTATACATCGGGAGCGCTTGGACGGAACATGCGATGGAAACGAGGCCTGGTGTACCGCAGAACGGAGGAAACGACCTTGTGTTCGACCGGACACGTTCGACACGGGATCCTGTTCATCGGGAGGGGTCTGACGTACCGCAAAACAGAGGAAACGGAGCTCCTACGGTCGAAACGGGGGTCGTGTTGATCGGGAGAGGTGTGGCGTACCGCAAAATGGAGGAAACGGACCTCCTACGGTCGAAACGGGGGTCCTGTTGATTGGGAGGGGTGTGGCGTACCGCAAAACGGACGAAACGGACTTGTGTTCAAGCGCTACGGTCGAAATGGGGGTCCTGTTCATCGGGAGGGGTGTGGCGTACCGCAAAACGGGACTCCACGGGATATTGTTCATCTCCACCGTCGACCTCCTCCAGCCTCCACGGGCTACCGTCGACCTCCTCCAGCCTCCACGGACTCCTGTTCATCCAGCCTCCACCGCGCGCTACTCCACCGGCTACTGTTCAACCACCCCTCCACAGGCACCCCTCCATCGTCTACTGTTCATCCAGCCCTCCACACCACGGGGTCCTGTTCAACCACCCCTCCATGGGCACCCCTCCACCATCTACTGTTTATCCAGCCCTCCACACCATGGTGTCCTGTTCATCCAAAGACAAACGCCACCGCTCACTGTTCATCCACCCCCCCACGCGCGCGCAACACTCACTGTTCATCCAATCGACCGGCTTCAGTTAGCAGCAGTAGCGAAGGAATCGCTCGATCGGGTTCAGTTAACAGCCATCGATCGATCGCTCGGGTTCAGTAACGCGTAGCCTGCAATGCAGTCGCTCGGGTTCAGTTAGAGCCCAACGCCTCGCTCGGGTTTAGTTAGAGCCAATGCCTCGCACACACGCACGTACGTGTACGAGAGAAACGTGCATCGCTCGGCCCCCGACCTCCCACCGTAACCGGGAACTCCCCGAGATTTTCCTCGCCCTCGCTTCTACCACGGTTTTTTCCGTCATGGACGGCCCAAAGAATGTCATGCAGCTGCGTCTCCGGCCCGCCCAGGACAAGAAGCCTATTTTCTGTCATGATTTTTTGTCATAGAAGTAGGAGCCCACCACATCTATGATGATACCGGGTTTTGTCACAATTATCGTCATAGAAGTGTCATATGTATGACAGGAAAAAAATTCGTTCGGCCCAAAATTTCACGAATGTGTCTTTTTTTTGTAGTGATGTAGAGGTAGCGTGCCGACCGCGATCACATCGACTTTCGAACCATTTTCTATGCACATCGTCACCTCGTCCTTAGCCAATCTTCGCTTAATCCGTAGTCCCTGTTTCGAGTTGCAAATGTTAGCAACTGAACCAGTATCAAATACCCAGGTGCTACTGCGAGCTTTAGTAAGGTACACATCAATAACATGTATATCACATATATCTTTGTTCACCTTGCCATCCTTCTTATCCGCCAAATACTTGGGGCAGTTCCGCTTCCAGTGACCAGTCCCTTTGCAATAGAAGCACTCAGTCTTAGTCTTAGGTCTAGACTTGGGTTTCTTCTACTGAGCAGCAACTTGGTTGCGGTTCTACTTGAAGTTCCCCTTCTTCTTCCCTTTACCCTTTTTCTTGAAACTGGTGGTCTTGTTGACCATCAACAATTGATGCTCCTTCTTCATTTCTACCTCCGCAACCTTTAGCATCGCGAAGCGCTCGGGGATTGTCTTTTCCATCCCTTGCATATTATAGTTCATCGTGAAGCTCTTGTAGCTTGGTGGTAGTGATTGAAGAATTCTGTCAATGACACTATCATCAGGAAGATTAACTCCCAGTTGAATCAAGTGATTATTATACCCAGACATTATGAGTATATGTTCACTGACAGAACTATTCTCCTCCATTTTGCAGCTATAGAACTTATTGGAGACTTCATATCTCTCAATCCGGGCATTTGCTTGAAATATTAACTTCAACTCCTGAAACATCTCATATGCTCCATGATGTTTAAAACGTCGTTGAAGTCCCGGTTCTAAGTCGTAAAGCATGGCACACTGAACTATCGAGTAGTCATCAGCTTTGCTCTGCCAGACGTTCACAACGTCCGGCGTTGCTCCTGCAGTGGGTCTTGCACCTAGCAGTGCTTCCAAGACGTAATTCTTCTATGCAGCAATGAGGATAAACCTCAAGTTACAGACCCAGTCCGTGTAATTGCTACCACCATCTTTCAACTTAGCTTTCTCAAGGAACGCATTAAAATTCAACGGAACAACAGCACGGGCCATCTATCTACAACAACATAGACAAGCAAAATACTATCAGGTACTAAGTTCATGATAAATTAAAGTTCAATTAATCAAATTACTTAAGAACTCCCACTTATACAGACATGCCTCCAATCATCTAAGTGATCACGTGATCCAAATCAACTAAACTAGTTCTGATCATCACGTGAAATGGAGTAGTTTTCAATGTTGAACATCACTATGTTGATCATATCTACTATATGATTCACGCTCGACCTTTCGGTCTCAGTGTTCCGAGGCCATATCTACATATGCTAGGCTCGTCAAGTTTAACCCGAGTATTTCTGCGTGTGCAAAACTGGCTTGCACCCATTGTATGTGAACGTAGAGCTTATCACACCCGATCATCACGTGGTGTCTCGGCACGACGAACTTTGGCAACGGTGCATACTCAGGGAGAACACTTGTACCTTGATTTTTTGTGAGATATCATCTTATAATGCTACCGTCAATCAAAGCAAAATAAGATGCATAAAAGATAAACATCACATGCAATCAATAAGTGATATGATATGGCCATCATCATCTTGTGTCTTTGATCTCCATCTCCAAAGCACCGCCATGATCACCATCGTCACCGGCGCGACACCTTGATCTCCATCGAAGCATCGTTGTCGTCTTGCCAACTATTGCTTCTACAACTATCGCTACCGCTTAGTGATAAAGTAAAGCAATTACATGGCGATTGCATTTCATACAATAAAGCGACAACCATATGGCTCCTACCAGTTGCCGATAACTCTGTTACAAAACATGATCATCTCATACAATAAAATTTAGCATCATGTCTTGACCATATCACATCACAACATGCCCTGCAAAAACAAGTTAGACATACTCTACTTTATTGTTGCAAGCTTTACCGTTCTTACCTACGCATCAAAACCACAACAATATTTTGTCAAGTTAGTGATGTTTTAACCTTCAACAAGGACCGGGCATAGCCACACTCGATTCAAATAAAGTTGGAGAAACTGACACCCGCCAGCCACCTGTGTGCGAAGCACGTCGGTAGAACCAGTCTCGCGTAAGTGTACGCGTAATGTCGGTCCGAGCCGCTTCATCCAACAATACCGCCGAATCAAAGTATGACATGCTGGTAATCAGTATGACTTGTATCGCCCACAACTCACTTGTGTTCTACTCGTGCATATAACATCTACACATAAACCTGGCTCGGATGCCACTGCTGGGGAACGTGTAATTTCAAGAAATTCCTACGCACACGCAAGATCATGGTGATGCATAGCAACGAAAGGGGAGAGTGTCATCCACGTACCCTCATAGACCATAAGCGGAAGCATTATGACAACGCGGTTGATGTAGTCGTACGTCTTCACGATCGACCGATCCTAGTACCGAACGTACAGCACCTCCGCAATCTGCACAAGTTCAGCTTGGTGACGTCCCATGAACTCACGATCCAGTAGAGCTTCGAGGGAGAGTTCCGTCAGCACGACAGCGTGATGACGGTGTTGATGAAGCTACCGACGCAGGGCTTCGCCTAAGCACTGCTACGATATGACCGAGGTGGATTATGGTGGAGGGGGGCACCACACACGGCTAAAGATCAATGATCAACTTGTGTGTCTTGGGGTGCCCCCCTACCCCCGTATATAAAGGAGCTAGGAGGAGGCGGCCGGCCAAGGAGGAGGGCGCGCCAAGGGGGGAGTCCTACTCCCACCGGGAGTAGGACTCCTTTCCTAGTAGGAGTAGGAGAAGGGGAAAGGGAAGGAGAGAGGAGGAACCCCCCCCCCCTCATCCAATTCGGACTAGAGGGGGAGGGGGAGCGTGGCCTGCCCTGGACGCCCCTCCTCTTGTCCACTAAGGCCCAATAGGCCCATTACACTCCCCGGGGGGTTCCGGTAACCCCCCCCCCCCCCCCCGGTACTCCGGTATATGTCTGAACTTACCCGGAACACTTCCGAAGTCCAAACATGGTCATCCAATATATCGATCTTTATGTCTCGACCATTTCGAGACTCCTCGTCATGTACGTGATCATAACCGAGACTCCGAACTACCTTTGGTACATCAAAACACATAAACTCATAATACCGCCGTCACTAAACGTTAAGCGTGCGGACCCTACGGGTTCGAGAACTATGTAGACATGACCGAGACACGTCTCCGGTCAATAACCAATAGCGGAACCTGGATGCTCATATTGGCTCCTACATATTCTGCGAAGATCTTTATCCGTCAAACCGCACAACAACATACGTTGTTCCCTTTGTCATCGGTATGTTACTTGCCCGAGATTCGATCGTCGGTATCTCAATACCTAGCTTAGTCTAGTTACCGGCAAGTCTCTTTACTCGTTCCATAATGCATCATCTCGCAACTAGCTCATTAGTCACATTGCTTGCAAGGCTTATAGTAATGTGCATTACCGAGAGGGCCCAGAGATACCTCTCCAACAATCGGAGTGACAAATCCTAATCTCGATCTATGCCAACTCAACAAGTACCATTGGAGACACCTGTAGAGCACCTTTATAATCACCCAGTTACGTTGTGACGTTTGGTAGCACACAAAGTGTTCCTCCGGTAATCGGGAGTTACATAATCTCATAGTCATAGGAACATGTATAAGTCATGAAGAAAGCAATAGCAGTAAACCAAAATGATCAAGTGCTAAGCTAACGGAATGGGTCAAGTCAATCACATCATTCTCCCAATGATGTGATCCCGTTTATCAAATGACAACTCATGTCTATGGTTAGGAAACCTTAACCATCTTTGATCAACGAGCTAGTCAAGTAGAGGCATACTAGTGACACTATGTTTGTCTATGTATTCACACATGTATTATGTTTCCGGTTAATACAATTCTAGCATGAATAATAAACATTTATCATGAAATAAGGAAATAAATAATAACTTTATTATTGCCTCTAGGGCATATTTCCTTCAATACCTGGGCGAGTCGTTGGGCATTTCGCCCGACAAGCTTACAATGGAGAAGCTTATGGCATCTCCCAAGACTTCTGCCTCTAAAGATTCTTCCAAATGATGATGCATCTCATGTTGTTTTATTTGCGCCTGCGTCGAGCTTTTGCTCCTATCTATCGCTGTATTTATCTTTCTAAACCTTGGCACGTTATGCATTGGTTGGCCGTGAACTCTAAAGCTTTTGGATGTCCGAGCTATTATGCAGTTTGGTCTTTTTATCTCTTGTTATTTGTGCATGATGAATAGTCCTCATTTTTGTAATTGGAAAGTGTTGTGCTGGAATGTGAGGGATCTTAATTCCGAGGCGAGGCGTCGTGATGTTAGGGGGGAAATTGAGGAGAGTCAGTGTTCCATTATCTGTCTCCAAGAAACCAAATGCTCTGATTTCGACATCCGAGCCATTCGCAAGTTCTGTCCATGCAGATTTGATAGTTTTGCTTTTGCACCATCTTCTGGTGCTTCGGGGGGTATTTTAGTAGTCTGGAATTCATCCATCTTCAGTGGTCAGCTGATTCAAATGCAGAGTTTTGGTGTTGTTATTTCTTTTACTTCAGTATGCTGAAAAGCATGGACTTTGGTTACAGCCTATGGTCTATGTGAAGGTGAGCGCAGGGATGATTTTGTGCACTGGTTATACCACCTTCATATTCCTATCGATGAGCACTGGCTCTTTCTCGGTGATTTTAGTTTCATTCATTCTCTTGACAACAGAACCTTGCCAGGTAGGGATGTCAATGACATTTTTCTTTTTAATGAGATCGTTGGTCACCTTGGGCTCTTGGAATTACCGTTGAAAGGGAGGCGTTTCACTTGGTCCAATATGCAGGAAAACCCACTATTAGAGCAGTTGGATTGGTTCTTCACAACTCCTGATTGGATTCCTCATTACCCAAATACTGTGGTGCTGCCCCTAGCCAAAACATCGTCTGACCATGTGCCTTGTGTTGTTTCTATTGACACAACCATCCCAGCTCCAAGATTGTTTCGTTTTGAGAATTTTGGGGTGGATATGCCTGGTTTTTTTGAGTGTGTCACTCAGTCCTGGGGAGCACCCATTTTTTCAAACTTGACAGCAGCAGAATTTGAAGAGATGGAGCAAAAAAGTATCTTATATCAAGCGGTAACGCTGGAATGCAACAAGGTTATTTTGTTCTTTGACCAGCTTGAAGAAAGAAGACCCCTAACCACACCTAAGTTCAACTTCAGGAAGATTGTTAAGTTGCATCATGAGGAGCTCTTGAGGGTGCACTATATTTATTGGAAGCAACGCTGCACCATTAGATATATCAAAGTGGGGGAAGAGAACTCCAAGTTTTTCCATGCAATGGCTTCGGAACTGATGAGAAAAAATTCTATCGCTAGCCTTACAGTTGAAGGAGGAGCTACTGTATTTGATCATTAGCAAATGGCGGGAATTTTGTGGACCTCATTCAAAGGCAGAAATGGGCCAGGCCCAGGGGATCTCTATGGGCTTTGATTTGCGTAACCTAATCCAGCCTGTCCCAGACTTGGATGAACTTTCCTACCCTTTTTCTAATGATGAAATCAACAAGGTTTTAAAGGAACTTTCGGTGGATAGGGCTCCCGGACCCGATGGTTTCAATGGTATTTTTGTCAAGCATTGTTGGTCCATCATTGAATCTGACTTCCTGCATTTGATCAAGGATTTTTACGAGGGAAACCTTTCCTTGGAGAACATAAATGGGTCACTAATTACTCTCATACCCAAAATGCTATCCCCTGAAAGTTCTAATGATTTTAGGCCCATTTCACTCACCACACATGTCTGAAATTCTTGACCAAGCTTTTGGCTAATCGTTTCCAGAAGGTCATCCTCAATTGCATCCATAAAAACCAATATGGATTTCTAAAAGGTCGTTCAATCCAAGATTGCTTGGTATGGACTTTTGAATATATTCATCAATGCAAACAGTCCAAAAAAACCTATTGTCATCCTAAAGCTTGATTTTTCCAAAGCTTTTGACACAATCGAACATGAGGTCATTCTGCAAATGCTAAGATTCAAAGGGTTTGATGAGAAGTGGATCTCTTGGATGAAAGAAAATATATCTTCTGGCAGCTCCTCTGTTTTGTTAAATGGTGTTCCAGTTCAAATGTAAGTATGGAGTTAGGCAAGGTGATCCTCTCTCACCTTTGCTTTTTGTTTTGGCTGTGGATTTGCTACAAACTGTGGTTAATGACATGTTATCTAGAGGGGTAATTACTTTGCCTATCCCCTCTCAAAATCCATATTTTTCCCATTATCCAATATGTTGATGATACAATTGTCATTCTGCCTGCCATTGAGGAGTAGTTGGTGGCTATGAAAAACATGATCCTCACCTTTCAACAATCCACTAGTTTGAAAGTGAATTTTAGAAAATCCTCTTTGATCCCTTTGAATATGGATAATGATCTTGCCACAAGATTGGTTGTTGTCCTGGGTTGCCAGATTGCATCAACTCCTTTCACCTACCTGGGTTTGCCAATGGGAACCACAAGACCTAGGATTATTGATTTTATGCCTACGGTTGACAGAGTTGAAAGGAGGCTTTCCTGCAGCTCATCCATGCTTAATCAAGGCTCCAGACTTCAACTTCTGCCTTCAGTCTTAACATCTATGCCAATTTATTTCATGTGATCCTTAAACATTCCTCCTAGATTTATTAAGCAACTGGATAGGATTTTTTTGGCAGTTTCTTTGGAGGGGCAATTCTGACACTCCCAAGCAATCCATTGTTGCATGGAACTTGGTCTGCAGGCCCAAGGAAAAAGGTGGACTTGGCATAATCAATCTCAACATCCAGAAGTAGGGGCTACTAATCAAGCACTTGCATAATTTTTATAATAAGGTGGATATCACCTGGGTCTCTTTAATTTGGAATTCATATTATGATGGGGTGGTTCCTCAAGCTACTGTGTTGGCAGGCTCTTTCTGGTGGGGAGATGTCTTCAAACTATCTGACACATATAGATCAGTTGCTTTAGCATAGGTCAACATAGGGGATTCAGTCATGTTCTGGTTGGATGCTTGGCAGGTGGGTGGGTCCACAATTCCCCTCTTCAGACATCTCCCAAGGTTGTTCTCCTTTGTTAAGGATGATAAAACTTCTGATGTTGATGTCCTTAGTTCCTCAGATCTATTTTCTCTGTTCTATCTGCCTATCTCTCAAGAAGCTGCTGAGGAACTGAGGATTCTTGAGGATTGGATTTTGAACCTTCAGAGGAATCCTCTCTCTTTTGATGTCTGGACTTGGGTGAGGAAATCTGGTGCCTACTCTGCAAAGAGCTTCTACAACATAATGCACACACACATGCCTACAATCCAGACTTGCAAATGGCTTTGGAGTAGCAAATGCACCATGAAGAATAAGGTTTTTGGATGGTTATTGTTTTTTATCATCTAAACACAAAGGATATGCTTGTCAGAAGGCATTGGAGACAGCTAGAGGATGAAAACTTGTGTGTCATCTGCGCTGCACAGGTTTATGAAGACAGGCTGCACCTTTTCATCAACTGCACATTTAGTTTTAGGGTTTGGAACTACCTGCGAATTGACTGGATTGGTGGAGATGACTTGCAACATTGTATTGCCCATGCAAGGAAATCCTTCAGGCAACCCTTCTTCTTTGAAGTCATGCTGACTGCTGCTTCGAACATCTGGATCTTGCACAATGGAAGAACCTTTAGAGCAGAGAGGGCTTCTTTTGCTATGTGGAAATGTAATTTTGTACATGATGTAATTCTTCTATATTATAGGATGCCTAGTTCTACCAAGGCCTCTCTTTTGACATGGGTTAACTCTCTTCCTTAGACTTTAGGTAAGTTAGGGTAGGTACCTCTCCCTTTTGTAATATACTGACTTGTAACTCTTTTTGGTTTCTGAGATTGGAATAAAAGGCTGTGGGGCTTTGCTCCACAGTAGATAGTTTCAAAAATGGTTAGTTCATGATTTTTGCTGAATACTTGGTTACTATTTAAGATTATATACAGATAGAAGAACAAAATAGTTCGTAAAAAAATTCTTAATCACTTTCAGTTTGTCAACTAAATTGCTTGAGGACAAATAGTGAGTTAAGCTTGGGGGAGTTGATACATCTCCGTCGTATCTACTTTAAAAAACACTTTTGCTCTTATTTTGGACTCTAATTTGCATGATTTGAATGAAATCAACCCGGACTGACGCTGTTTTCAGCAGAATTACCAAGGTGTTATTTTTTGTGTAGAAATAGAAGTTCTCAAAATCGAACGGAACTTTTTGGAGATTTTTTATGGAATACAAAAGAAATTCCTGGAACGAAGATACACCCAAGGGGGGACACCAGTTGCCCATAAGGCAACAGGGTGCGCCTACCCCCCCCCCCCCCGGGTGCGTCCTGTTACCTTGTCGGGCCCACAGGTAGTCGTCTGACCTAATTCCAGTGCTACAACTTCTATTTCCCTGAGAAAAAATTAAAGAAGAAATTCCATCACATTTTACAATGCAGAGCCGCCACCACCTCCTGTTCTTCATCGGGAGGATAGTTCTGGAGTCGTTCGGGACTCCCGGGAGGGGATTCGTCGCCATCATCGTCACCAACTCTTCTTCATCAACAAATTCATGATGCTCACCACCGAGAGTGAGTAATTCCTTCATAGGCTTGTTGTACGGTGATGGAGTTTGATGAGATTTGTCATGTAATCGAGTCAATTCGTTAGGGCTTGATCCCTAGTATCCACTATGTTCTAAGATTGTTGTTACTATGAAATTGCTATGCTTAATGCTTGTCACTAGGGTCCTGGTGACATGATTTCAGATGTGAACCCTCTATATTTTCATGAATATATTTGAGTTCTTGATCCTATCTACTAGTTATATGCACTTGTTATTGTTCTGATCCATAGACCCCAAAGTGGCAATAGTTGGGATACTCTCCATGAATGGTTGTAATTCGAGGAGTTCATGTATTCACCATGTGTTAATGCTTTGTTCCGGTTCTCTATTGTAAGAAGACCTTAATATCCCTTAGTTTCCTTATGGACCCCGCTACCACGGGAGGGTAAGACAAAAGATGTCATGCAAGTTCTTATTATAAGTATGTATGACTATATACAGAATACATGCTTACATTACATTGATGGATTGGAGCTATTGTGTATTGCTCTGGGTTGTCATTGTTATATGATGAATATCATCCAACACAAATATCCATCGCTGATCCAATGCCTATGCTTTTCTCACATTGATCTTTGCTAAGTTACTTTCATTATTGCTACTGCTACAATCACTACAAAACTGCTATTGTTACTGTTTTGTTACTGTTGCTACTGTTACTATTGCTTTCGAACTATCATACTACTGTGTTACTAAACACTTTGCTGCAGATATTTAGTTCTGTAGGTGTGGTCGAATTGACAACTCGACTGCGAATACTCATAAATATTCTTTGGCTTCCTTGTGTCGAATCAATAAATTTGGGTGAAATACTACCCTCGAAGACTGTCGTGATCCACTATACTTGCGGGTTATCATGAAGCGCGATCAACCCTTCTAGTTACTACTATGTGTGATTTGGCAAAACCATGTTCTGGTTCTTATTGAACAATGCTTTTTGATCGCTAAATTTATGTGTGCGGGGGGGGGGGGGGGGGGGCTCCGCTGGCTCCAATAAGTGGATATAAACATTTACTCATTTGACGGACATTCAGTGACTCTGGTTTGTACGTAAATGAGCTCAGTAAATCCAGTTCATCAAATAATTTTTCTTCTAGATTGGATTAGTCAATTAAATCTAGTTACGATGATCCTCAGTTTGGTTCATGAATTAGTTTCCGCGTCACCATGGTTGTGTTGAAGGAGTGAAATAGGGATGTTCTATGCCCTGGTTCATGAATTAATTTCCGCAGCTCTTCGCCCAGTTTTTTTTAGCTCGCCTTTTGTCATTCCTGCTCTGTTGTCACGGAAAAATCCACAATTAGTTTGTTTATTAATTTACCATAAAATACATAATATTTTTGCAGATATAAACATATTCATGAAATCTGAAAATTCCATGTAGAATTAACAATATTCGCAATTTAAAAATATTCCTGAATTAGCGAACATCTTTGCAAATTTAAATAATGTTCATGAATCTATAAAGTAATTGTGAATTTTAAAAACCACGGGTTTGAAAATATCTTCATGGATTTAGATAATGTGCACTAATTTGAGAAATGATCACTGTTCGTGAATTCAAACTAATATTATCCCATTTTAAGAAATGTTCACGTATTTGACGAATGTTTAATGATTTAAAAAATGTTCACAAATGTAAAATAAATTACATGACACGAAAATTCAAAAAAGTCAAAAAATAATCGTAAAATTTAAGAAATATTCATGTGTTTAAGAATGCTCTTGAGTTAAAACAGAAAAATGGAAAATAAAGAAAAATTGCAGGATAAAATAAAAGAAACAAACAAAAGGACAAACGGTAGATAAAAACGAATATAGTAAAAACTGGACGAAGGAATCTTCTAGAATGTTCCCAAAACCTAAGAACCACACTCTGTTTCCCGTTGCATGGGCCTGCCTGGGCCTGTAATATATCGCGCCTGGTCTTGACAATGATTGGCTGGCCCGGTACGGTGGATGATTTAGCACGGGTTTCTCTATAACGCTCGCTTTTGCAATTTGTTTCTCTGCAGTTTTCTCGCGCTGGTCTTCGTTTTCTCGTAATTTCTTCTGTGGCGCTTGACTTCGGGGGTTTTTTTAATAAAAATATATCACATTTATATCTATACACAATATTTGATTTTAAACATATAAACATTTGTATATAACTATTTATGCAAATTTGAGTGGTGTTCACTATTTAAAAAACATGCATGTAAATTTAAAATGTGTTCACCTATTAAAGAATAATTCATATAGCGTATTTTTTAAAATAACTGTATTTTAGGGCGTTCTTGTATTTAATAAATGTTTGTTTCATTTTAAAATGTTCATGTCAAACTAAAAATTGCCCATGTCTTATAAAATGTTCATCTATTTTACAATTTGTTCACATTTCAAGAAATTTTCATCTTGTACTTCAAAATTAATATTCTCCGATTTTAATAAATTATTTATTTGGTTACAAGCTGACAAAAGAAATAAAAAGCAGAGTCGCAGCACATTAACCTTCACATCTTCAGCTCAAACTGAATTGTATTTGTTCGGTGTGATCTCCCCCTCAAAAAAAAATTGTTCGGTGTGATCTTTCCAGCACATGGAGCTTGATGAGCAAGAAGCACTAGAGGATAGAACTTTTGTGTCGTATAACTTGATATGTATGTATGTCTCATGTTGTTGTTCTTCTGATGTGTATTTGAATATTTGTGCCTCAGGTGGTTCATTTTGACATGTACTCAAGTATTTGTGCATTATTTGCCATGGACCAGTTTGCCATGTACTTGGAAGGGGATTGCCTAATTTTCTCATGTACTCGAATATTTCCAATCCTTTTAGTGGCATGTACAAATTTTTTTCATAATAGTGATATAACAAAAGCCAAGTACTTAAAAACACATGCAGTTTATATGTGCAAAGAGGGCATCAGTGCTGTACAACAACAACAACAAAGCCTTTAGTCCCAAGCAAGTTGGGGTAGGCTAGAGGTGAAATCCATAAGATCTCGCAACCAACTCATGGCTCTGGCACATGGATAGCAAGCTTCCATGCACCCCTGTCCATAGCTAGCTCTTCGGTGATACCCCAATCCTTCAGGTCTCTCTTAACGGACTCCTACCATGTCAAATTCGGTCTACCCCGCCCTCTCTTGACATTCTCCGCACGCTTTAGCCATCCGCTATGCACTGGAGCTTCTGGAGGCCTGCGCTGGATATGCCCAAACCATCTCAGACGATGTTGGACAAGCTTCTCTTCAATTGGTGCTACCCCAACTCTATCTCGTATATCATCATTCCGGACTCGATCCTTCCTCGTGTGGCCACACATTCATCTCAACATACGCATCTCCGCCACACCTAACTGTTGAACATGTCGCCTTTTAGTCGGCCAACACTCAGCGCCATACAGCATTGCGGGTCGAACCGCCGTCCTGTAGAACTTGCCTTTTAGCTTTTGTGGCACTCTCTTGTCACAGAGAATGCCAGAAGCTTGGCGCCACTTCATCCATCCGGCTTTGATCCGATGGTTTACATCTTCATCAATACCCCCATCCTCCTGCAGTATTGACCCCAAATACCGAAAGGTGTCCTTCTGAGGTACCACCTGACCATCAAGGCTAACTTCCTCCTCCTCACACCTAGTAGTACTGAAACTGCACATCATGTACTCGGTTTTAGTCCTACTAAGCCTAAACCCTTTCGATTCCAAGGTTTGTCTCCATAACTCCAACTTCCTATTTACCCCCGCCCGACTATCGTCAACTAGCACCACATCATCCGCAAAGAGCATACACCATGGGATATCTCCTTGTATATCCCTTGTGACCTCATCCATCACCAATGCAAAAAGATAAGGGCTCAAAGCTGACCCCTGATGCAGTCCTATCTTAATCGGGAAGTCATCAGTGTCGACATCACTTGTTCGAACACTTGTCACAACATTATCGTACATGTCCTTGATGAGGGTAATGTACTTTGCTGGGACTTTGTGTTTCTCCAAGGCCCACCACATGACATTCCGCGGTATCTTATCATAGGCCTTCTCCAAGTCAATGAACACCATATGCAAGTCCTTCTTTTGCTCCCTATATCTCTCCATAAGCTGTCGTACCAAGAAAATGGCTTCCATGGTCGACCTCCCAGGCATGAAACCAAACTGGTTTTTGGTCACGCTTGTCATTCTTCTTAAGCGGTGCTCAATGACTCTCTCCCATAGCTTCATTGTATGGCTCATCATCTTAATTCCACGGTAATTAGTACAACTCTGAACATCCCCCTTGTTCTTGAAGATTGGTACTAATATACTCCGTCTCCATTCTTCTGGCATCTTGTTTGCCCGAAAAATGAGGTTGAAAAGCTTGGTTAGCCATACTATCGCTATCTCCCTGAGACCTTTCCACACCTCAATGGGGATACAATCCGGGCCCATCGCCTTGCCTCCCTTCATCCTTTTTAAAGCCTCCTTGACCTCAGACTCCTGGATTCGACGCACAAAATGCATGCTGGTCTCATCAAAAGAGTCGTCTAGTTCAATGGTAGAGCTTTCGTTCTCCCCATTGAACAGCTTGTCGAAATACTCCCGCCATCTATGCTTAATCTCCTCGTCCTTCACCAAGAGTTGGCCTGCTCTGTCCTTGATGCATTTGACTTGGCCAATATCCCTCGTCTTCCTCTCTCAGATCTTGGCCATCTTATAGATGTCCCTTTCGCCTTCCTTCGTGCCTAACCGTTGGTAGAGGTCCTCATACGCCCGACCCCTTGCTTCACCAACAGCTCGCTTTGCGGCCTTATTCGCCATCTTGTACTTTTCTATGTTGTGTGCACTCCTATCCAGGTATAGGCGTCTGAAGCAATCTTTCTTCTCTTTAATCGTCTTCTGGACATCATCATTCCACCACCAGGTATCCTTATCTTCGCTTCTCCTTCCCCTGGACACTCCAAACTCCTCTGAGGCCACCTTACGAATGCAAGTCGCCATCTTCATCCACACATTGTCCGCATCCCCTCCTTCCTCCCAAGGGCCCTCCTTAATGACCCTCTCCTTGAACGCCTGAGCTACCTCCCCCTTGAGCTTCCACCACTTCGCTCTAGCGACTTTAGCCCGCTTATCCCGCTGGACACGAATCCGAAAGCGGAAGTCAGCAACCACCAGCTTATGCTGGGGCACAACACTCTCTCCAGGTATCACCATCAGTGCTGTGAAGATTTAAAAATAATCTTCTTTACCAAGAGCAAAATGATTGAATACGAGAAGCTTGAGGTATTTCAACAGTATAGTATTTTCGCGGGGGGAGGGGGGGGGGCATTTCATGAAATGATCCCTCCATGTCCAGAATATCAAAACTGCATCACTCCGGCAAACAAAAGCTGCAAGCACACAACAAAACAAAACAAATGGAAAATAGAGCAAGCAACTTGGACATCACTAAGCCTTTTTTTGAAGACACCCAAAGGGCATCTTAGATCTGATAATCATTATCCAGTAAAACAGCCAGTACAACGGAAAGACAATTGGAGGCAGAACGACCAGTAAAAAAAATAAAATTACAACGAAAACCGACTAGTCTTCTTCCTCCGAATGATTGCCACCCACCAAAGTGAAAATCACACTGAACATCAAGAAGTTGACAACAAATGAATTAGCAATTTTGGCCTGTAACAAGATTTGAATCAAATCAATTATTATTCCTATCGAGATTACACATTGGGGAGCGAATTAATTAGTTAGTAACAAAACTGCAACAGCAATTACCTATCTGTAGCACATGTTCTGCTACTGTTGAAATCAGTAGAAAACTTCTGTTACATAGAATGAGAAGCTAACACAGTTTGCTTGTGTACACTTCTGATGAACAGGAAGGAATTACCATGTATACACAACTAATTGAGGTTCAAAGCCAGGGGCTGGGTCATTCATTGTCTGCCCCTAGATCCTGAACCACCATCATGGGGCCAGGGCTGCCATCTTTCAGATCTATGATGATTGCTTGGGAATCTTCTTCCTTGATGATGATCATACGGATATCTTGTTCTTGCCCCATTCCTCCCATTCCTTTGCACCCTTCCACCTCTGTCGAAACCTCTTCCATGATATCCTGAACTGTTATTCTGCCTCATGGCGTCATGACGGGGCATCTGAGTTGAAGTAGAAGGACAAGGACTCCCTCGTTGCAACTGTGGGAAAGGAATAAAAGGCACACCAGGTGCGACTTTCCATTTCTGGCCACAGTTGCCACCTCCTTCAACTTCTGGGGTTCCCAAGTGCTGAACACGAGCGATGGGAATCCCATATGAAATATTCAAGTTAGGGAGGCAGAATCCTGGAGCTACAGAACGACCCTGCTGAGGCTCAAACCCAGGAGGCACATCATCGTCTGTGCCTGTTGAGCTGCTTCCCATCACAGGCTGCGACCTATTTCTGGTCAAGCCAGCCTGAAGACCCAATTCTCCATAGACTTTCCGAACTAGTGATCCAACCATTTTATAGTGGGATTCTGGTTGATAATCCCAACGGCTCTTGCGCTTTCTTCTATTGGAATATGAATCTGTATACCATTTTGAAGTTGAAACAGGTCCATCCATATAAGGATGGATCCACTTCTCACAGAATTGCCGAGCAATAGTTTGAACCTGTTAAAATTAATATTAAATCAGATATTGGGAAAACTGGACAAGAGTTTGAACCTGTTAAAATTAATATTAAATCAGATATTGGGAAAACTGGACAAGACCATAGCTATTCATGAACTACCTAACCTATGCTTGCAGAGAGTAACAAATTTTAAATTCCTTATTTCTTGCTGCAAAACCTAACAAGAATGTGAACAGGGCTGGGAAAGACAAAATAAAAAATAATGTGAACTGACAAATAGCTACTTAGAGCATTACTAGTAGAACCCTCAAACCCTCAAACCCTTATAAATAACTGCTTTTTTACAGTTTGCGAGCAAAAAAATCGCGTAGACTAGAACCCCTTAACCCTCAAACCCTTAAATTTTTTTAAGGGTCCAACCCTCAAACCCTCTCCCAACCCTCAGAAGTAAGGGTTGGGGAGCAAAACCTACCCCAACCCTCACTTGGCGGTTATCTTCGCGCCAACTCCCGCGCCCGCGCCCGCGCCCACGCCCGCGTCCGGCGCTGCTAGTCGCCCCCGCCGCCGCCGGCCGCCCCGTCGACCTCCCGCGCCCGCCCGCCCCCAGCCGCCGGCCTCTCCTCCACCTCCTCCCGGCCGCAGCCGCGCTCGCCCCGCCCCCGGCCGTCGCCATCCGTCCCGCCGCCCCCGCCGCCTGTCGCCCCGCCGGCTTCTACTCCCGCGCGCCCGCCCGCCGCCCCGCCGGCTTCTACTCCCGTGCGCCCGCCCGCCGCCTCCGCCTCCCGCCCCCCGGCCTCTCCTCCTCCCGCGCCCCTCCGACTCCGCGCCCTCCGCCTCGACCCGCCGCCACCGCCCTTCGGCCCGTGCCCGCTCCCACGCCCTCCGCCTCCCGCCCCCGCGCCCTTCGCCTCCGCCTCCCACCCCCTGGCCACTGCCCTCCGCCCGCGCCCGCCCCGCCATCCACCCTCTGCCCCCGCGCTGCCCTCCGGCTGTCGTGCACGAGGTGCTCGACGGTATGCCCACAACGACAATATCGTTCATGGGGAATATTCCGTTATAAGGGTTGGGTTTGAGGGTTCTAATCTTTGCCCCTGTTTTTCAACCCGTAAAAGTGCACAAAAAGATCATTTTTGGACCCTTAAAACGCTAGTGAGGGTTTGAGGGTTCTACTAGTAATGCTCTTAGCCAGCAGCAAAGACTCCCGTAGGGTACCATGACTGGTAAACCTAACAGGCATGTCAATTTCATGAAAAGCTTCTGCTCGTAACAGCATTTTTTAATAGGGGGAACTGTAGCTCACTTAACTAGCAGACCTGTCTCTGGTGTAGCCAGGACAAGAATGGGGGAGTTGGGACCAAGTTCTATGAACATGAAAATAAGAAAAGGTTTGTGGGATAAGCTGTGCACGTCAGAAGTATGGTCACATCCATGTACACTTTTATGTAAGATTTTCCCCTCCTTGACTATTTAATTCATTCGTTACATTGATAAAGTTACATCAAAAAATGGCGTATCCATGCATTTCCATGCATTAGTCCATGGATCAGCTAATCATTCTAACAAATAAACAGCATGCAGATGCATGTCCAAAGTACAAGTTCAAAAGCATCCATCATGTCTAGTACATTACCTGTTTATCACCATGCCGGGTCAATTTCAACATCGAGTCCCTGAATCTGCAACAATAAAAAGTACAGGACAAGGTAATGAAAATTTGTACAACTGAAGCTCCAAAAAGGACAAAAATCAAAGGTATTGGAACAATAAAAAGTAAAGAACAAGGTAATGAAAATTTGTACAACTGAAGCTCCGAAAAGGACAAAAATCAAAGGTATTGGCAATGGAGATGTTTCTATGGCCATTATCCACCGGCAAGGCTTAGTGATAGACTAATAGGGTCAAGGGTAACGCAGCATCAAAAACCTGCAACTACACATAGCTGTAAATCAAGACCTCACTCATATCAACTAAAAAAACAACCTGCGAGGTCTTATCGACGGAGACCAGTGCATGGCTCTTCGCTCTACTGTCGTTTCTTCCAATGCCTCGGTTGTATGCTTGCAAGAAACCGAAGTCAAAGCTCTAACTCCCTAACTCGTTCTTGAAACAGTGCGATCAGAGTTCGATGGTTACACTTGTCTCCCAGCAATTGGTACTTCGGGTGGGATTCTTCTCGCTTGGAAGAGTCGTTGTGTCTCCCTGACCAACATGACGCTCACCAATAACGCCGTCTCAGCCCAGGTTTCCTCCCCGGCTGGGCAATGGTGGCTGAACGTGGTCTACGGCCAACAGAGGAAGCTGCCAAGATTGAGTTCCTCGACAAACTCTGTTTGTTGCATGTCGATAATGTTTCAAGGTAACCTACACCGCAGGTTGATGGGGCATTTCCTGCGCACTTCGTCCTCACTCGTGCACACCAGGGGTCAACTTCCGGGCCGTTCACCTATCCTCAAATTGCCCCAAGACAAGCACGCTTAACTTCGAGGTTCCTTTCGGATGGGCTCCCGGAAAAGAAGGTGCACCTTATTTTATGAGTAGTCTATCTCCTGGACCCATTAAGCCGGGATGTCACCTAAAGACCTCTCCTGGACCCATGCCCGAGTCTGTGGTCCCATCCCTGACGAAGCCCTCATTGACTGGTGGCACACTACTAAGCAAAGGACGCCGAAAGAGCAAGCCCAAATGCCTTGCGAGTGTCATGCTCCTCGCATCCTAGATGCTCTGGAAGCACCGAAACGCATGCAACACTGACAAATGACAACTTGCATCCAGACCACCACACCCTTCTTAGGGACATCATCAAGGAGGGTCGCGGATCCGGGCCGGCGGATGTCCAGTGATACCCCCTTTTGTTTCCTTGCCTGCTTCTTGTTCTGTTCCTGCCCGTTTGGGCATGTAAGTAACTTCGTTCCTACATTTGCATTACAACGGAATGCAAAGCTTTTGTGCTTTCTCAAAAAAAAAAAAACTTTACTTGCATATGTTCACAAAACGTAAGCAATTACAAGGCCATCCAACTAGATGTTAGGGTTCCTCCAAGGGCGGCCCTAAAACACCCCATTTGTTGTTTGTCTGGCATTGTTCGCTTTTGGCCCGAAAATCTTTTCCAAAGGGGTGCTCATACGGCGGCCGATAGCCCATCGCCCCTTTCTCCCCACAACTGGGACAGAAATGGGGGAGTTCTACTATCCACCTCCACGTGAGACAGGGCCCACACTGGCCCCACCTCAGGCCCACCAGCAGATGGGATTTTCCCTTCCCCGGGCCCAACCCAGCCCTCTCGACCCGCACGCCCTGACCGACGACGTGTTACCCAGCTCGTCGTTGCAGTGCCTCCCCCCTCTGTCATTGTCCACCCCGATTTCACGATCTGGATCCCTCCAGAGATAGCCGCCGCCTCACCTAACCCCCACGGCAAAGCCCAAAATCAATCCTCGAGCTACCGGCTGCCTAGCCCCACATGTTGTAGGCCCGGATCCTTCCCTCAGCTCGTCGGCGCCTCGCCATGCACGCTGCGCCAAACTTGTCGGCCGAGTCCCGAGCTCGCCATCCACTGCTGCCCTTGCTCTGCACACCACATGTTCGGTCATTTGACCAAACCGATTTGAGTATTGATATCACTGATGAATATGATTCGAAGCAAGGATTTCACCGTGTATTCACCATCTCTATTGGCCACGATGAGCGAGGCACTTGAAATAATGGAGTTGGAAGAGGATCATGTTCTCGACTTGTCATGATGCCATGTTTAGGCATCACTTCATACTGTCAAGGCACTTGTTCTTGCGCATTGTGGAGGGTGTGAAGCACTTCTATGATTACTTCATGTTGAAGAGGAGTTGCACTATGCTAATAGGATGCTTGCATATGGTGCACCCGCTCATGCAATAGACGAGTACTCGGATGTTTAAGAGCACATGTCCTTAAACAATGGATAGATTTAGCACTGCGGTGGTGAAGTATTTGGAAAAGAACACTTGCGAGAACCAAATACCAAGGACACAACCCGACTCCTAGCACTTGGAGAAGGAAGGGTGTTTCATGGTATGCTTGGAAGCATCATTTGCATGCAATGGGAATGGAAGAACTGTCCATGCTCTGCAAGGGCAATAAAGGCCGTGTTGAAGAGCCAACCATCATCCTAGAAGCCGTGAATTTGGCACTATGTTTGGCATATCAAGGTCTCACATCGACATCAACATGCTTAAGTTGTCTCAATTGTTTGACAGACTTTGCAAGGAAATGCTCCTGAGGGCAACTAAACTGACCTTCCATGATGCCATGGTGCCTGTGAGGGCTATAGCGTTGCTACGCGCTGGGAGCAGCACTACGACTAGCCAGTGATGTTGCAATGGCGTCCAAAGAAGCTAAGGGGATGTTGCAAGGACAACGACAGGAACGACAAAGGAGAGCTCGAATCACCGGTGTTGCGAGCTCGCTCGCCGGAAGCAACAATTGTTGCAAGGTCGCTCGCCGGGAAGAGCACCGTGCTGCGAGGCCACTCGCCGGCGGGAGCACTGGTGCTTCAAGGCCGCTCAACGGGAGTATCGGATGCTTTGAGGTGGCTCGCCGTGGGGAGCACGAGTGATGCGAGGTCGCTAGCCGAAAGCATCATATGTTGCGAGGCGATGCTGCAAGGGAGATGTTGTGCAACGCTGATGATACTACAACGACCGCAGGCGATGCTCCAAGCCGATGTCACAAGGGAGCGTTGAAGCTGCTGCCAGGAGCCAGTGCTACAATGGAGGTGGCGATGTGTTACGAGTGTGCGGCAAGAGGGGATGTGTGGCGAGGAAGAGGGCGTGCCCTGCTACTTGCTGCATGTGCGAGGAAGGCACCGTGCGGGAGGAGAAAGAAGGGATCGGACGGTCAGTTGTGGACCCATAGGACGGCTCAAAAGACGGTTCATATTTCCGCTCCTACATCCGGCTAACGCCTAGCACGCGCCCTTGCCAATGGTATCTACCCTCAACAGGGGACAGTTGTGAAGACAATCTCCAACCCACGAGGTACCAAAAAGTTCCGATTTTCCCAAATGCAAGGTGCGTGGAAGGATGTGGAGAGGGCATTTGGGCAAATTCTGCACAACATGCACAACATGATGGTGGACGATGAGCATGGTCAAGTTACACCCCATGGGCTATGACTATGTTGGAGAGCTTGTCGGGCTCACAGAAGAAGAACCGGCTGAATTTCAAAATATTCTCAAGATGCCCAGAACCATGACTAGGTTTCAAAATATTATTGGTTCCAACTGAAGCCTACCCCAACTTGTTTGGGACTAAAAGGCATTTCTTGTTTTTGTTGTTCTTATTTCTGTTGTTGTTGTTGTTGTTGTTGTTGTTGTTGTTGTTGTTTATGCATCGTAGATAAGTGCATCAACAACTTATCAATGATCATGAGTGTGTGAATCATGGAAACCAACAGAAGCCTAGGATGTCCGAATAAACTGAATTTTAATTTGCAAACTCCTATTAGAATTGTTTAACAACTTTTTGTGTTGTAATACTTTTTCATTGAATTATTTGTGATGACTCTGACACCTCATTTGTCCCCCCACCCACTTTTTGGACAAATGGAGTGGACAAATAGGGGATAGCCCTTGGAGATGCCCTTATAGGAAACCGGAGAGTTCAATCATCTAACATACAAAGAAATAACTCAAGCAATAATTTCCTCTTCTTTTGGGAAACCCTATGTAGTCTAAACTAAGTCATTGCACACAAAAATTAGAAAAATGTATGATATTTGCATATAAAAAGAAAAGGTTAACCGTCAAACCACTATGAAATTCTTTAATCAGCATTTCATTTAGTAGAATCAGAAGTTACAAATTAGAATAACCTAACCTTTCCATTTTCTCACGTGGGGCTTCTTCATTTATTTTTTCAGCTCTCAGGATTCCCTTCAAAGCTAGAAACTCCAATACCTAAAGAAAGATGCCAACATTCACAAATGATGGAAATATAGAATAGTAAGGATGTATTCCTATAATTCTATAAATAAAATATGAAATATATAGGAAAAAACCAGGTGATGTGACATCAAATGGTCAAAACCATACAAAGGTGATCATAATTGAAACCGTACAACAGGTAATTATACGAATTGATACAATCGAAGTAGTGGTAAACCTTCAAAAGCTTCCGTATTATAGGTCTTCGAAGAAAGGTGTCTCGATTCTGCTTCAATATATTATGAAGCATTTGCAATCCTGTCGCAGAATAGAAAATTATCAGTTTGCAATTATAGAAGATTATCTTTTATATAGGAAGTTGCACAAAGGCAAGAAAATATACCATTCATGTTGATGATATCCAACAGGACGGAGCGTGATTTTGTTTTTAGAAGTGCATCAAGAATTAACGAAAGATCCCTTGCACTGAAAGAGATTAAACAGTAGCACATTTAGACTGGGTACAGAAAACTTGCTAGACATCCCAACAGTAACCAAACCTTTTAGATGTGCCCCTGGCATTGTTACATTCCGCTGCGGACACAGAATTTTCCTGTTCCGCTGTGGTATTGTCATGTGCCGCTGGGATCACAAATACAAGAAGCTTCAAATATTCATTTGCTGAATCCTGTTTAGAAAACAAATTGTTCGCACCACTAGTTAGAACATGTAAGAAAGGGTGGAGCAGAAACAAACATTTGCACTATTGGAAGTACAACTGATGGACTATGAACACATCGAAATAGTGAACTCTTCCAAGATGGAGCTACGCCTGCCATCTACACGAGTATAAGCAATCAAAAAGAATCTGAAAACTAAGAGGGTTTGACAATCCTAGAAGCTCAAGCAGTCGAAAGTTACACAGTATGTCTTCCATACACTACGAAAATGTTAGCATCACTAATCAAATTATGGTCATCTCCTAAGCCTTCCCAACTTTCATTGAACAATGTCATATCTAAATTACTCCCTCTGATTCACTATGTGTCCTTGGCCACAGGGTAAGGACAGATACACAAGACAGAGTGTTGTTTCCAATTTAGCATGCTTGTTCAAATATTCAATCCAAGTCTAGTATTCAGAAAGGCATACAATAAAATGGATAAGTTAGTTACATACTTTTCGTCTGCTAATACCTCCATCTCGATCCAGTAGGTTGTTCAGTCTTCCTTCAACTGCAGATACCCCAGAGACATCATTAAATTTATCATGTCAGGCAGCAAGAAAGGAACATTTGGCAGATAGTTACCTCCCAGAGTATTTTCATTGTTAATAGAACATGATGATGATTTTGCATCTATGTGATCTTTTAGATTGTTTTTCTTCTTAGCATGGAAACCAGGTACCACCAGGTTGAGCCCCAAATCGGAGCTACCTGCTGATTGATTCACATTTGGAGCATTTGATCCATCCATTGTGTTAGGAGCCTTTGGCAACAATTCTAATGGCTGAGGGTCATATACTGGTAACTGCTGCAAAGTGCTATCTATTGTTCGGGGCACATGGACAGGTGTACGGGTGGGGTCTTCGGCATCCTGTGGGCTCCACATTTCCCAGGAATTTTCTAGCTCACTATCATCAAATAAGATAGGGGAAGTTTGGTGAGGTTCAGAGTCTGGGGTTACAGGTGGGCAGTTATTTGAATCTTCTTGTTGGATGCAGGTTTCATGCTGAAGCTCAGCAACACTTGGATTTGCACCATGCGAACATGCATTTCCTAGCATTTCCTCAGCATCCTTGTAAGTGACCATGGGTTCAAAATGCTCTGCTTCTGCACCATGTTGGGTATTGATAGCAGACCCTGATATGTCTCCACCAATGTAACCCCGGCATTTGGCAGTGCCACAAAAGCATTTTTGAGGAGCAGCACCAGATACACGAACATAGTTGTAATCAAAGGTTAATTCTTCACCCTGTGAGAAAATAATTATCAACTACATGCATCATATAGATATAGGCGGATACAGGAAACTAGTCAGGTAATAAAATGAGGACCTTCAATTGTTGCAAGTTCAATTAGAAATATTACCACAAAGTAAATCATCATCCTTGTAAAGGTAAAAAGTTAACATCTAAAAGGATGAGGCATAGGAGGTGGGACAAGGCTCTGTGGGAAGCTAAGTTTATTGATGATATCTAGCATTACCTTTTTGATGTTCCTCATAGCAAAAATTCCAATGCAAACTTCTCCATTGACCATCCACTAAACAAGGAGAAATAATTTAGTAAGCTCATGTTGGTAACAGACCTCATGAAAGTATTTCAAGCATCATCAGTATTTTGATTTTGCACAAGTAGAAGATAACGAGTGATATTGGAGATTATCAGCATATTTTAGCCAGCAAGGCAAAAAATGTGCAACAATACAAAGACAAAAAAAACAAATAAACAGAACTTCCACCTTCTCTGTGCGACAATTAGGACTGCAGCTATGATTGATGAACCGGCCCAAGTTTCCCTTGGTGCAGGCATCTATTACCTGGAAGGATTCAAAGCAAGAGGTTAAAAGTGGCCCAAGAGATTTATTTGTGTACTAGTATCAGGACAAATGACTTAGAAAAGTGGGTGCGACACAGGGTTATGTACTTATGTATGTGGTGTCATCTATTAATGGCAGACAGAAGGATATTAAGGGAAATAATAAGATATTTGCCATCAAACACATAGAAAATGGTGAAAGGTTTGCAACTAAAAATGGAGAAAGTTAAAACCTAATACAATAGAAGAGTTCTTGGGCAAAACCTAATGACAGAAATCACAAAGCCTACCTCACCACCATCTAGTGCCATAAAGTAGAAATGCTTCTTGCTCTTAGAAGCATAATCTCTTTGGCGGGATTCATAAGTCGTTATATCAAGAACCTGAAAGAACAACAAAATAAACAATCAACAAAGAACTTCTCTTTACAGGTACAATTTATGAATTTATACTTTGGTAAAAAATACTTTTGGATTTTAATGGAACAGAAGAGCAGGAGGATTTGTACCCCTGCGGGTTGTAAATGTATTATGGGTGAAGTGTGTAATTATTTGCATGTCGGGAAAACAACAAAATGATGTTACAACTGTGTCAAAATAGATTATGGGCATATACATCATGCATATGGACCGACTGGTATGGCTGGGCCATGTAAGTATTGATTACTTTGAATCATTTTGCCTGTCGACCCAAGAAGTTAGGTGAGCCATTAGGCAATAGTGCTAGCTGCACCCAGTCCCGTTTCGTGGAAATGGCGAACCAGTTTTCATATCCAGCATATTCAACACGATGTAATATTTCAATTTGTTTTGGCACGCTGCTTGTGCTCATGATGTGCCTATAGGCAGGCACAGGTTAGTGTTCAGTTGTGCTTTTTGGATTGTGTGAGCAACCAAATCGACTTGGACGGTGTAATGTGTTTGGATGGTGTAGGCGTTTCGTGATAAAATCCTCTCGTGGACCCTCAGCCGGTTGACAAGAAGCCAGAGGGTCAGCTGTGAAGCAATCAAGGAGAAGGATGGGGGCACGGGAGAGAGCCACAATGGTTGCTGGAGAAGATGACAGTGTTTGTCACGGCGCACCGCTGAGGCGATATACAGGTTGTGCTCAAGATTTGTTATGGTGAAATATAGCTACCCACAGGATGATCACCACCAAGAAAAGAAAGGATGAAAAAATAGAGTTAGTAGGCAGTTTGAATTGGTACCTCGCCAACATATTCAATAAGGAACCGTCCTTCAGGTACTTCTTCTAGCAACTGCAATCCATAGCCCTTCTTACCAGAATGGAACCATGCAATTTTTGCATAGTTGCGCCTTTGAAACTGTTATATATATTTTATAAAATCAAACCCAATATAATACAGGAAATATGCATTAGAACAAAGAAAAAATGCAAAAAATGACCTGCTGATTAGAACATTGCTCCTCGCATGGACATGTACGTTTTGCGCATTCAATATTGAGCATTCTGTTCAAACAGCCATCTCTACAACCCATTCGGCCATCTTGAGGAGGCTTGCAGTTGCATACCATGCTCTGTTTTTATTTTAATGCAAAATATACATAAGATAATAAAAAATTAGGCCATTATTTTCAAATGTTAACTGGTATTCAAGCTCCATGAATCAAGAACAAAGAATCAAATATATTGTGTACACTGGTTCAAAATAGTATAATGTATAATGGATTAGAAGAGTTGTGACAGGGGAGAAAATGCATTTGTTGAGAAGAGAATTAGCAGTGACTAGGGTGCAAATTTGTTCTTTTTTATACACTTGATTTTTCCCATAGTTCACTATTCATCCTACAAGTATAAGTAAGAAATGGTATCATGTAAAAAAAAATCTACTGCACGTGTGTGACTGTGTGCACTTAATTACTTAGGTAAGAATAGCCATCCGCCCATCTCTGATACACACTGACTATGGTACAAATGTTTATCATTTTATGCACTTCTCCAGCAATTTTTCCCAGCCCATCAAACAAGTGGAAGTGGAGGAAGATTGAAATTTATTTTGGACTCTAAAAGTGCACCATACTCCTCCCCATTAAGCTTGATAACATTGTCAGGTTCTGAGTCCAATACATTAACTATAAGATCTAGACCAACTTTATTTACCAACTGTTCTTAACAAATAAAAGGTCACTGCAATCAGAGAAGTAGATGAATATGATCAATACAGAAAGAAGTGAGTGAATCGGGCAATCAGCACATACCTCATCGATGGATTGATTCCTTCGGTTACGATGTAGATATGTGTTCGATCTAAGATTTGTCCAGGACGGTGCCCTAGAAGCTACACAACAGAAATGATGCAAAAGAGCATCCTAAAATCAGATTTTATTGATGTCCAACATAAGGGAGCCTTATGTATTATGACTAGAAAGCAAAGTTTACAAAAAGTGCTAGGTGTTAATTGTGTGTTTTGCCACCGCCTTGTGCTTTTCTGACCAACGTGCACGCGCAATTATGCGCACATTAAGCGCAATTAAGCACTAGAGCCTAGGCGCACTTTTTAACTATGCTAGAAAGTGTACTGAAGAAAAATGCAAAAACAATTCAAAACCTTTTGAGTTTGATCCATCCTTGTCAGCTTCATCAGCAGATGCATCTGAAAGTTCAAGCTCAGCATTGATCTCAGCGTTTGTCTTCGCTTGTGGTATAGAACAATCAGCAAACGCCTTGTCATCGTTGTCCTTGCAAGTCCTTCACAGTAACAAGGACGGATCAGAAGCATATAAAGCATTCGATATACAACAGAACATAACAGAAAGAGCAAGAGAAATACTAAAATACATATCTTAACAGAGTAGCAGGGCCACATGATAGGTTTTATATTTGTAAAAAACTTAATATGCATGAGCATTGCATTTCTTGGAAACACCCTTGATGAAACACAAATTATTAGAGAGATGGACCCAACACAGACATGTGAGCTATATTAGAACCCAACCCACAGAAAAAGAAAACTGTAGCTCCGCAGCTATTTGCACAGGGAACAATCAAGGAGTATTTCTTCCACTGAGTAACTGGGCTAGCAGCTACTGCCAAGATAACAAGACTATACAAACTATAAATTCTCAATGGAATTACATGAAGATACTCCCTCCGTTCGGAATTACTTGTCGTAGAAATGGATGTATCTAGATGTATTTTAGTTCTAGATACATCCATTTCCGAGACAAGTAATTCCAAACGGAGGGAGTAGTATAGACATGCCAGCTTTACAGAACACATGAGGGGATGTAGTGTGTGACAGTATTGTCCCAGTTAATCTCCTGACATTAACCAAATTAGCATCTTTCTACAAAATTCATTGCAGCTCAAGTTGATGATTCAGGATTAGTAACCTGGAAAACAAAAACTATCTAAGCAAAAAAGAAAGAACTTTAAAAGGAAAATCTGAATTCTTGCAGAGCAGAGCGATGTAGTAGTACAGAACTCCAGTATATGATTCCCAATTAGATTAGGCTTTTAGCAGAAAGGTGCAACCCTGGAAAATGATGGTAACAGGAAGAAAAGCTATACCATCTGTTTTCTCCAATGACATCTGCCAATTCAGATGGTATACAGCGCCACTTTTGGCAATCATCACAGCATGCCCATGCAGCACGTTTAGGCTGCGGTACAGATGCACCATCTGTTGAGCAAGCAACACTTCCCGGTAATTCGGTAGATATAGCGGCGGGATTCTGGAGTGTAAATTCAATAGCTGGACTATGATAACCTATAAAAATTAGAAGAATGTCAGAATCTACTGAAGTTACTTGATACATGACAGTTAAACAGGATTAAGTAATAAAATTCAAATAACAGGAGACCTACCCTGTTCATTCGTATGAGATGTTGCCAGATCAGTAGCGAGATGATAAGGTAAAGTAGACGATCCATAATCAATGAAAATGTCATCTGCTATATTTTTCTTCTTGCTTTTTTGCTTCACATGTGGATCCCGCACCATATCCTTCTTCCCTCTAAGACCATCACTTTTCTTGCACCTCGGCGATTTCACATTGTTAAGTGCACTTGTTTTCTCCTTGCCAATTACAGAAGGACCCTGCACCCAGCCATGTTCATGCATACTGATACCCTGTGTGGCAGAAGTTACGACCTCGAAACAAGAACTGAACTTTAAAGGTCCTGATGAAACAAGTGAAGATGGATCATCAGAGAAGGCCCTGTATTTTGAAGCTTCACTTGATGAAATTTTGGTGGAACTTCCATCTCTTATGTTATTTCCCTTTATTCCATCTTTCTTTCGCTCTTTCTGCTTCTCCAACATCTTAGTTTTCCTCACTGCATTGGACTTCTCTAAGCCTTGCACTTTTCCCTCACCAACATAACCAATTATGGCGTGAGACTGGTTAATCTCTTCACTTCTTCTGTTATCATCACCCCTCACAGTTTTGGGCTGCTGCTCAAAATCTGTTGATGATGACGCATGATTTTTTCCAAAGTCAGAAGTACATAAATCAGATGCATGAAGATCACTTCCAGTCAATGCAGCAGGATAAGATGGGTTTCCACGCAGTTTAACATCATGGCTTGCAGAGGTGTTGTTTTCACATGTAACAGAGGCTACCTCCAAAACAGAGTCAGGCGAAAATCCAACACCGGCATTATTGAGAGAAGGTTCAGAAATTGATTTAGCAAACTCTCCACACATGTACGCAGGGCATGTTTCTTGAGCAACACTCTCCACGCACCTGTCTAACTGCTGCATGTCAGTCTGGATAGACATATGTTGCACACTTCTGTGAGCATCATCAGAAACATTGAGAAATGCATGAGGAGCCAACTTAGGAAAGTTTCCTAAGTAACCTTCTGGGTAGCCATAAGCACCATCCATGACTGAAAAGGTAGGTTCGCCATTCAATTCATCCGGTGCATATCTGGTAACAGAAAAGGCAGGGAACTTATTTTTTGGACATCTTGAACTTCGAGCCTTTCGAACAATTGGCTGCTCTTTCTTCCCAGATCTTTTGTTTGATCTCCCACCATTTTCAAGGGAAATCAGATGAGAATTAGAGGTAGAAGGTTCACAGTTCTGACCAAAACCATCTGCTAGCTTTTCTAGACTGCCCCAGGCAGTCGAATTCACTGGTCTGTTGATGCCACTTCTTACCTTGGTAGTTTTGTTTGGGAACTTAATCAAGGTGCTTTCAACTAAAGAGCATGAACTCTCGACCTTCTTAGATTTGCATGTGCTACTGCTTCCTTTGTTTATTTGATCAGGTTCTACAGGAGCACGATTTCTTGACGAGGCGGCTCTTCTTGGATTCCTACGCTTGGAGGCATTTAATGACTCTGAAATTTGATTTTGTGATTCTTGTTCGTCGGCATTTCCAACAAAATCAGTAGAGCAAGGTTTGACAACGAAAGAGTTATATGCATTGAGCTCTTGTACCAAACGATCTGGACAGCGCAATTTGATACCTGAAGAATCTTGATGGCCCATGTACACAGCAGATGATTCCTTGCCACTACAACCAAGTCCATCTGAGCAAGAAGGGTTATAGGAAGGTCTAGCCAGGTATATCTCTGGGGGTAGTTCAAAGAACTTGTATTTTTTGTCAGCTTGTTGGAGTGGAACTTCTATTTCAGGAAAAAGACCACAAGCATTTAAACTTGCATTATTTTCATCTTTACAAACAGATGAAATCTGACCCTTTGACACTGCCATCCTATGATGTTGATTCACTTTTCCAGAAGCCTCAGTACGAAAACTGGCCTCGCTCTCAAATGAAAGCATATCTCCTTCCAGTGAATCTTGAGATAATTTCTCTATGTGTGACTTGCTATCTTCTACAATAACATCCGTGTGGCTCTTGTAGAAGGAAGGGGCAGAAGCCTCATCAACGGGGAAGGACACCTCTTCATCAATATTTGCCAAAAAGCAATCCCTTCCCAGCTCATGATTAGCATTGATAAAACTCAGACCATCAGCACCTCGTGGAAATTTCTCAGTGCCATGCTTCCCCAGATCTGACAAGCCCCCATTTTCATGACATCCTTCCATCCTGGAAAACTGATTCTTGTCTCCAACAACCCCCTTCCAAAATCCACGGTCAAATGACAGCATACCTCCTCCCTGTGAGCCACAGGCCACTCTCTCCATGCCAGTTCTGTGTTCAGATACTTCACCAATCTGACCAGCCTTGCCATCCAAAGAAACAGCGAGGTTACGCCCGAAGGTCAAAGGAACTGAATCTTGGTGGGCAGGGCGAGAGACCTCAGCTTCAAGTTTTGGCAGCAAACCATCATTTTCAAGCTCACAGTTGACATCTTTTTTCAGACACATGACAGGGACGTCATTATAACAGCGCAACTCCTTGCAACGCATCTGCGGATCCTCTGGGCTTGTCGTCTTCACCAACGCTTCATCCCACAGAACAACTCCCTCGGCTGCCACATCACACTGACTCGCTTCTGCCGCCTTGTCCACCATGTCATAGATGCATCCAGAATAGTTGGCCCGAGATCCTCCACCAGAGGGCGCAACCAGCTAGCATGCAAAAGGAGAAACGGTCATTTTAAACGGTAACAATATTATACATGCCTGACTTTTTTATAAAATCAACAACACAGCACAACAGTACCACTACTATGTTCCCAATCATAAACAAAATTCAGGACATCTATCATGCCAGCAATACCTTTCCAGCAGCACTAATGTGTTAACCAATTTGGGCTAGTACAACCGAGACAAAGCTCCTGCTGCTCTCAAACTGTGCGCTACCGCTATAAGCTTTGATGATTTCAGGCCAAGGCAGTGCAGATTATATTAAATACATACATATCGTCAGTCTAACATGTTTCGCTGTTGCTAACACGTACATTTGCTCATCTGGAAAAAGTCAAACTGCGGTTCGTCAAGATTTGCCCCTACAAGCATTATCACAAACACCTACCACGCGTGAGCAAAAATCCCTTCACATGTGAAGTCGAACACGCACTGGGAAAATCACGCAGCAACTACTCGTCAAGGAACAGCCGTCGCTGCATACATCCTCCTCGCAATACCCAATCTAGTACAGCAAGCACTCATCAGACACGTATTCTTCTAGAACAAAAAAACACTCATCCGACAGAAGAATCAGGAAAACAGAAATTGAACGGACAGAGGATGCAGACGGAAGGAGGGAGGGGGGAACGAGGGAGGAGGGGGGAAGGGGCGGTGGCTAGGTACCTGCCTATGGACCGGTCGCCGGGGTCGCTCCGGGCGGCGGGACCGGCCGCGCCAGGGCGGAAGGGAGGCGCTGGTGGGCTCCGGTGCCTGCGGTGGGGCGGCCGGCTGGGCGCGCCGCGGCGGAGGGGCGGCGGCGAGGAACCCTAGCCGTCGCGCTCGGGGGGGGGGGGGGGGGGGGGGGGGGAGGCAGATCTCTGGCTCTGGCTCTGGTCTGGTCGTTGGGGGGAGGAAGGGAGGCGGATAGGGAGACGACCGACCGGGAGAGAGAGAAGAGAAGAGAAGAGGACGCGTACGATGCTCACCAAACCAAATATACTACTCCTACTCCTACTCGTATCCCCGCACCAAAAATCTCACGAGCGCGTCCGTGCGTGCGCGTTGCAACGTTTTTTGTTTGGCACAGAAATTGTTGGAGGATGGGTTGTTCCTCCCAAGTGAATGAAGAAATTTATAAACTTGCATTCATCTATCTTAGTCTTCTAGAAGAGATGAGACAATTTGCCATGGTGGCTTTCCTAGTGATCCTAAAAGAACCAAAAGCCTGTAAATAAGCTTTTCTTTCCTTCGTCATCAAGCGAAAAAATGAAAAGCATTGCTTTCTGTTAGGGTTAGGGAGGAAGGAGCCGGATGCTGTTGCGGGTCCTGCCGCTTCGTTGTTTTTGTTGTTATCTCTCCATGTTCGCGCGTGTGGTGTCGTTCTTGTGCGGAAACCTGTGATGGGGTCGGGTTGGTTCGTCGCGGTTGGCGATGCAGTTTTGCATGGGGAAAGTTTTGAACTTTCCGGGGGGGGAGGGGGATCTGGAATGGGTTGGAAGGGAATTATGGCCTTGAATTACGACCTTCCGATGGTGAAGTGTCTGGTGGCGGAAAGGGAATTCAAATAGCGGCCGCGGCGAGGACGTTGGCCGCTTTATGCCAGATGGACGGCTACGCTGCATCGTAACTATGCGCGAAGTAGTATGCTGCCGTTGAATGGAGATCGGACGGCTGAAGCGGGCCGGAAGTTGGCGCCAAAATTGGAGGTGTTGATTTCTTTGGTACAAACTGTAAAAATGTTTGTTTTCTTTAGCTGGGGCCTGGCGATTCCCACGCCTTTAGAAGAAACAAAACCTGTGTGGCCTTTTCATCACGAGGCGAACATGGAAAGCATTGCTTTCTGTTAGGGTTAGGGAGGGAGGAGCCGAATGTTGTTGCGGATCCTGCCGCTCCGCTGCTCTGTTGTTTTCTCTCCACGTTCGCGAGTGTGGCGGCGTTCTTGTGCGGAAACCTGTGATGGGATCACTTTTGCGAGATTGGGTTGGTTCCGCCGTGGCTGGCCACGCAGGCTTGCATGGGGAAAGTTTTGAACTTTGAGGGGTCCGGATTTGGAATGGGTTGGAAGGGAATTATGGCCTTGAATTACGACCTTCCGATAGTGAAGTGTCCGGTGGCGGAAAGGAGAATTCAAATAGTGAAAGGATCGAGAAGAGGTGTCTAGAGGGGGTGAATAGACCCTCACCACACAAAGTTGGCAGTTTTTAAGTTTTTCAAGTTTAGGTGGAGTTTAAGCACAAGTTTAACCATTCACGATACATATCAAGCAAGCATGCAAAGAGTATATGGGCAGCGGAAAGTAAAGCATGCAACTTGCAAGAAAGTAAAGGGATGGGATTGGAGTGTGCAAACGCAATTGGAGACACGGATGTTTTTGGCGTGGTTCCGATAGGTGGTGCTATCGTACATCCACGTTGATGGAGACTGCAACCCACGAAGGGTAACGGTTGCGCGAGTCCACGGAGGGCTCCACCCACGAAGGGTCCACGAAGAAGCAACCTTGTCTATCCCACCATGGTCATCGCCCACGAAGGACTTGCCTCACTAGGGTAGATCTTCACGAAGTAGGCGATCTCGTTGCCCTTACAAACTCCTTGGTTCACTCCACAATCTTGTCGGAGACTCCCAAGTGACACCTAATCAATCTAGGAGACACCACTCTCCAAAAGGTAATAGATGGTGTGTTGTTGATGAACTCCTTGCTCTTGTGCTTCAAATCATAGTCTCCCCAACACTCAACTCTCTCTCATAGGATTGGATATGGTGGAAAGATGATTTGAGTGGAAAGCAACTTGGGAAGGCTAGAGATCAAGATTCAAATGTTTGGATTGGAATATCTTGGCCTCAACACATGAGTAGGTGGTTCTCTCTCAGAAAATGAATGCTGGAAATGTAGGCACGTTCTGATGGCTTTCCTCACGAATGAGGAGAGGGTGGAGGGGTATATATAGCCTCCACATAAAATCTAACTGTTACACACAATTCACCAAACTCGGTGGGACCGAATCATAAAACTCGGTCGGACCGATTTAGTTCATAATGTGACTGTTAGGCATTTCGATGGGACCGATATGATCAACTCGGTAGAACCGATGTGCAGGGGTTAGGTAAAACCTCAACTCGGTTTGACCGATTACACAACTCGGTGGGACCGATTTGGTAATAAGCAAAACAGAGAGTTGGTCAGGCAAACTTGGTGTGACCGATTACACTTTCTCGGTGAGACCGAAAATATTGCAATAGATAACAGGGAGTTTGCAAGCCCATCTCGGTGAGACCGAGATCCCATCGGTTAGACCGAAGTGACTAGGGTTTCTGGCAATGGCTATGTCAAATGAACTCGATGGCGCCGGATGGATCAAATCGGTGGGGCCGAGCTTGACTTTTGGTTTGGGACATATGTGGAAGTGAGAAAGTGGTTGAGGGATTTGGAGCATATCACTAAGCACTTTGAGCAAGCAAGCCATTAAGCAACACCTCATCCCCTTTTAATAGTATTGGCTTTCCTATGGACTCAATGTGATCTTGGATCACTGAAAATAGAAAATGTAAAGTCCTGAGCTTTGAGCTTGAGCCAATCCTTTGTCCTTAGCATCTTGAAGGGGTTCCACATCCTCTTGTCCATGCCACTCCATTGTTGGACTTACCTGAAATATACTAGATAAAAGTATTAGTCCAACAAGGGATATGTTGTCATTAATGACCAAAATCACCCAGGGAGCACTTGTGCTTTCAATCTCCCCCTTTTGGTAATTGATGACAACATACATCAAAGCTTTAGATAAGATATAGAGAAAGGCAGGAAAAGCTTTGGAAGGACATGTAACATGCATAGGCTCCCCCTACATGTATGCAGTCATGCAAATATGGAACATAAGATCATGTGAGTGCATAATCATGACAGAGCAAGCAATGAGTTACATGTATCTTGGCTATATGCATTAGAGTAAATGATGTGAGTATGAGAAATGTACCTTCATGTTCATGAGTCCTTCTTGCAAACAATATGTACATCAGTAAGAGATCCTCATGCACATGAGTGTGATGCATATACTTGCCTTGTGGTCTTGAGTTAGCTTTGGAAGAGATGAACCTGAGAAAACAGGGTTAGACAACACAGAAACATCTACTAAACAGAGCAAGAGCAGTAAACCACAAGAGTACCAAGATTTGGGATGACATGTATAGAGTGAGTACTAGGTACTCTATTTGAGTGTAGACATGTCCCCAACACAGTAAAGATATGCAATGAATTCGAACATTTCCTTCCCTTAGTTGTCTTGCTCCCCCTGAATCTTATATGGGATATTGGGAGAAGATAGGGAATAGACAAATCAGAGCAAAGCAAACACAGAAACAACATGAACATGTCTTCCCCTCTAAAGACATGGAAAATCTCTCCTCTTGAATACCAAGCAACTAGGCTCTCTCTTGATGTGATTGTTTATCTCTCTTTTCCCCCTTTTGATATGATTAAGCTTTGGTGTGAGCTCTCTCTCCCCCTTTGACATCAATTTCCAAGAAGTGTCTTCTGGAGTGTGAGTCAAAATAGGTTTGGTCCTTGAGTCACATGGCAAAGCAGCATATAGAATATGATGCTGGTAGAGGAAAAGAATCATTGAGTGGAGCTGGAACTAAATGTGCAGGATGCAAATGACAGAGTGTTTTCTCAGCATTGAGATCGGCTGCACCGAGTTGTTTCCTTCGGTGGCACCGAAAAGTTTCGGTTTGACCGAAAGAGGCAAGTCGGTTTGTCCGAGTTCATCACAGAGAAAATGCACTAGTCATCTCAGCTCACTAAGCAAATAAGATTTCACAAGGATTTGCAAGGAATTAACTAAAAGATTTGCGATGAATTGGATGCAGAGAAAATGCAGAACAAAAATAAAAGAGAAGAAATCTAGATGAAGTTTTTTTGAAAGGGGAAATAAATATGCATGAGACAAATGCAAGAACAAGGAGAAACACTAGAGAACTTCATCTAGAATTGGTCGGTGACAAAGTCACCTATGTTAGAGTATACTGACTTAGGAGTCAAGTGAGGACACTTGATCATGGGTCATACTCATCGTTTAAGCTCAAAATGGGGTTGCCATTTTTCGTTTAAGCAATTTAATGTATTCACATCTTGTTGAGCTGCTTTGACCCATGTCTTGGGGTAAAGCTTCTCTAAGATGGAATAACGTACCTTGGGTGGTGGTGTTGATCTTGATCATGTAGTTGAACTTGTGTGGGATGCTCAATGTTGATGTAGTTCACTTGGAGCACCACTTGTAATTGGAGTTCATCTATCTACATGAATTAGTTTTGCAAGGAATAGCACTTGTGCATCCAAAATGACAATCATGAAATTTTATAAAGGAATTGTCAAAGGATATATTTGAAGGGTTTCAAGCTTCCTTGTCTTCAACTATCGTAATGTAGAGACTTGATGATGTAGAGATTGCTCAAGATGTGAGAGAGAGTTGCAATCTCATAGATTTAGATTCATCCAAGTTCCTACAAGAGTTAGATGACATGCAAGGGTGCAAATATATCCAAGATATGTGATTATCATCATAAGAGAAATATCAAGGATTAGTCATAGGCTCATGTTTTGCATGTATCCAAATGGAGTTCCTACTCCAAGTTTGAAGCATCAATGATGTTCAATTCACCTCTCAACCTGCAAAACACTTTCTCATCAAGTGGTTTAGTGAATATATTTGTCAATTGCTTGTCGGTACAAACATGCTTAAGGTTAATATCACCTTTAGCAACATGATCTCGAATGAAGTGATGACGAACTTCGATGTGCTTAGTTCGAGAATGTTGCACGGGATTGTGAGCAATCTTAATAGCACTTCATTGTCACAAAGCAAAGGAACATGTTTCACATATATCCCATAATCTTTAAGAGTTTGGGTCATCCAAAGTAATTGAGCACAACATGAACCGGCGGCAATGTATTCTGCTTCGGTGGTGGATAAGGATACCGAGTTTTGTTTCTTGGAGGACCAAGACACAAGAGATCTACCAAGAAATTGACAAGTACCCGAAGTGGACTTTCTATCAACCTTGTCTCCAGCATAGTCCGAATCGGAGTAGCCAACAAGATCAAAAGAAGACCTCTTAGGGTACCAAATGCCAAAATTTGGTGTATGTATTAGGTATCTCACTATCCTTTTCACAGCCTTAAGATGACATTCTTTAGGGGCCGCTTGATATCGTGCACACATGCACACACTTAGCATAATATCGGGACGAGAGGCACATAGATATAATAATGAACCAATCATAGAGCGGTAAACTTTTTGATCAACGGGTTCACCATCTTTAGTCAAGTCAAGATGTCCACTAGTAGGCATGGATGTGCTCATACCTTTGCATTCTTGCATATTGAACTTCTTGAACAAGTCCTTGGTATACTTCATTTGAGAGACAAAGGTACCTTCCTTAGTTTGCTTGATTTGCAAACCAAGAAAGAACTTGAGTTCACTCATCATAGACATCTCAAACTTCTCCGACATAAGCTTCCCAAACTTCTCCGACATAAGCTTCCCAAACTTCTCACTAAAATGAGGGTTAGTTGATCCAAATATAATATCATTAACATAGATTTGGCACACAAATAATTCTCCATTAACCCTTTTAGTGAAAAGAGTAGAATCAATTTTTCCAATTTCAAAGCCTTTTTCAATAAGGAACTTGGTCAAGCATTTATACCATGCTCTAGGAGCTTGTTTAAGACCATAAAGAGCTTTGTGAAGTTTGTAAACATGATTGGGTTTCTTGAGATTAACAAAGCCGGGAGATTGTTTAACATAAACTTCCTCCTCAATTTCACTATTTAGAAAAGAACTTTTAATGTCCATTTGGTATAATGTGATATCATGGTGATTAGCATAGGCAAGTAAGATGCGAATGGACTCAAGTCTAGCAACGGGGGTGTATGTCTCACCATAGTCCATACCTTCGACTTGAGTGTAGCCTTGGGCGACGAGACGTGCTTTGTTGCGAACTACTTGTCCATCTTCATCTTGCTTGTTGCGAAACACCCATTTGGTACCGATGATGTTGTGGTTGTTGTCGGGCTTCTCGACCAATGTCCACACTTGGTTTCTCTCAAAGTTGTGTAGTTCTTCATGCATGGCATTTATCCAATATGGATCTTCCAATGCTTCTTCAACCTTCATGGGTTCAATGCTAGAGATGAATGAATAATGTTCACAAAGTTAGCCAAACAAGATTTAGAGCGAGTGATTCTCTCGGTTTGGATATCATTGTAGATTTGCTCGACGGGATGGTCTCTAGCAACTCTTGCTCGAACTCGTGAGAGCTTTTGCTTTGATCGGGGTGGAACATCGTCTTCCTCATCTCGTTCTTCTACTTGGCCTTCTTCATTGTTGACGTTGTCGTTCTCTCGTCGTGGTGGAGAAGGAGGTTGATGCGGTTCATCTTGGTGTACTTCCTCGTTTTCTTCATCTTGGTGTGTCCCACTTGTGGATGCTTCCATATCAACTCTTGGTTCACCTTGTCGTGAGGTAGAAGCTTCCACTTGGACGGACGAGGTACTCTCCTTCACCTCCGTTGGATGAACCTTGCCAATAGACAAGTCTTGGATTGTTTCCGAAGGGTCTTTATCTCCTACATCAATTGGCAATTGCTCTACTTGCGAGCCGTTAGATTCATCAAACTTCACATCTACCGTCTCTTCAACCTTTCGGGTGAAATTGTTGTAGACACGGTAAGTGTGAGAGTTTGAGCCATAAGCAAGTAGGAAACCTTCATGAGATTTGGGAGAAAATTTAGAACGACGATGCTTATCAAGAATGTAGTACTTTGAGCCGAATACTCAAAAGTATCCAACTTGGGGTTTGTTATCGGTGAGTAGCTTGTATGCCGTCTTGCCGAGTAGCTTGTGAAGATACAAGCGATTTGTCGCATGACAACCTGTCTCAACCGCTTCCGCCCAAAAGTGCTTTGGCGTCTTGTACTCATCAAGCATCGTTCTTGCCATTTTGATGAGCGTCCGGTTCTTCCTATCAACAACTCCATTTTGTTGAGGTGTGTACGTAGCCTAGAACTCATGTGAAATCCCTTCTTCGTCAAGAAAGGTGTCCACATTGGCGTTCTTGAACTCCGTTCTGTTGTTGCTGCAAACCTTCTTGATCTTTGATACATCTCCAACGTATCTATAATTTTTGATTGCTCCATGCTACTTTATCTACTGTTTTGGACTATATTGGGCTTTATTTTCCACTTTTATATTACTTTTGGACTAATCTATTAACCGGAGGCCCAGCCTAGAATTGCTGTTTTTTTGCCTTTTTCAGTATTTCAAAGAAACAGAATATCAAACGGAGTCCAAACGGAATGAAACCTTCGGGATCGTGATTTTCCAACCGAACATGATCCAGGAGACTTGGACCCTACTCCAAGTAGTGCCCGAGGAGGTCACGAGGGCGGAGGGCACCCCCTAGGCGCGCCCCCTACCTCGTGGGCCCCTTGGAGCTCCACCGATGTACTCCTTCCTCCTATATATACCTACATATCCCCGAACGATCAGAACAGGAGCCAAAAACCTAATTCCACCGCCGCAACCTTCTGTATCCACGAGATCCCATCTTGGGGCCTGTTCAGAGCTCCGCCGGAGGGGGCATCCACCACGGAGGGCTTCTACATCAACACCATAGCCCCTCCGATGAAGTGTGAGTAGTTTACTTCAGACCTTCGGGTCCATAGCTAGTAGCTAGATGGCTTCTTCTCTCTTTTTGCATCTCAATACAATGTTCTCCCCCTCTCTCGTGGAGATCTATTCGATGTAATCTTCTTTTTGTGGTGTGTTTGTTGAGACCGATGAATTGTGGGTTTATGATCCAGTATTATCTATGGAAAATATTTGATTCTTCTCTGAATTCTTTTATGTATGATTGAGTTATCTTTGCAAGTCTCTTCGAATTATCCTTTTTGGTTTGGCCAACTAGATTGGTAGTTCTTGCAATGGGAGAAGTGCTTAGCTTTGGGTTCAATCTTGCGGTGTCCTTACCCAGTGACAGAAGGGGCAGCAAGGCACGTATTGTATTGTTGCCATCGAGGATAACAAGATGGGGTTTTTATCATATTGCATGAATTTATCCCTCTACATCATGTCATCTTGCTTACGGCATTACTCTGTTTTTAACTTAATACTCTAGATGCATGCTGGATAGCGGTCGATGAGTGGAGTAATAGTAGTAGATGCAGAATCGTTTCGATCTACTTGTTTTGGACGTGATGCCTATATACATGATCATTGCCTAGATATACTCATAACTATGCTCAATTCTGTCAATTGCTCAACAGTAATTTGTTCACCCACCGTAGAATACTTATGCTCTTGAGAGAAGCCACTAGTGAAACATATGGCCCCTGGGTCTATTCTCATCATATCAATCTCTATCACTTTATTTACTTGCTTTGTTTTTACTTTGCCTTTACTTTTTACTTTGCATCTATCTATCAAAAATACCAAAAATATTATCTCTATCAGATCTCACTCTCGTAAGTGACCGTGAAGGGATTGACAACCCCTAAGCGTTGGTTGCGAGTTGCTATCGTTTTGTGTTGGTACGAGGGACTTGTGCGTGGTCTCCTACTGGATTGATACCTTGGTTCTCAAAAACTGAGGGAAATACTTACGCTACTTTGCTGCATCATCCTCTCCTCTTCGGGGAAATCCAACGCAGTGCTCAAGAGGTAGCAAGAAGAATTTCTGGCGCCGTTGCCGGGGAGGCTCACGCAAGCAAGTCAACTATACCAAGTACCCATCGCAATCCCTATCTCTCGCATTACATTATTTGCCATTTGCATCTCGTTTTCCTCTCCCCCACTTCACCCTTGCCGTTTTATTTGCCCTCTCTTTCCCAATCTCCTCCTCTCTCTCCCGTTTGCCTTTTTCCCTTTGCCTTTCTGTTTGCTTGTGTGTTGGATTACTTGTTGCCATGGCGCAAGATAATACCAAATTGTGTTATTTCTCGAATACCAATAATAATGATTTCCTTAGTACTCCGATTGCTCCTCTTAATAATGATGAGTCTTGTGAAATCAATACCGCTTTGTTGAATCTTGTTATGAAAGATCAATTCGCCGGCCTTCCTAGTGAAGATGCCGCTACTCATCTAAACAATTTTGTTGATTTGTGTGATATGCAAAAGAAGAAAGATACGGATAACAATATTGTCAAATTGAAGGTATTTCCGTTTTCACTTAGAGATCGTGCTAAAGTTTGGTTTTCATCTTTGCCTAAAAATAGTATTGATTCTTGGAACAAGTGCAAAGTTGCTTTTATCTCTAAGTATTTTCCTCCCGCTAAGATTATCACTCTTAGGAACGACATCATGAATTTTAAACAACTTGATCATGAGCATGTTGCCCAATCTTGGGAAAGAACGAAATTAATGCTTCGCAATTGCCCTACTCATGGTTTGAATTTATGGATGATCATACAAAATTTTTATGCCGGATTGAATTTTGCTTCTAGAAATCTTTTAGATTCGGCCGCGGGAGGCACTTTTATGGAAATTACGTTAGGGTATGCTACCAAATTGCTTGATAATATTATGGTTAATTATTCTCAATGGCACACCGAAAGATCTTCTAGTAAGAAAGTGCATGCTATAGAAGGAATCAATGTTTTGAGTGAAAAGATGGATGAACTTATGAAGATGTTTGCTCCTAAAAATACTCCTCTTGATCCCAATGATATGCCTTTATCTACTTTGCTTGAGAATAATAATGAATCTATGGATGTGAATTTTGTTGGTAGGAATAATTTTGGAAACAACGCTTATAGAGGGAATTTTAATCCTAGGCCTTATCCTAGTAATCCTTCTAATAATTATGGAAATTCCTACTATAACTCTTATGGAAATTTTAATAAGATGCCCTCTGAATTTGACAGTAGTGTTAAAGAGTTTATGAATTCACAAAAGAATTTTAATGCTTTGCTTGAAGAGAAATTGCTTAAAGTTGATGATTTGGCTAGGAACGTTGATAGAATTTCTCTTGAAATTGATTCTTTAAAGCTTAGATCTATTCCTCCTAAGCATGATATCAATGAGTCTCTCAAAGCCATGAGAATTTCCATTGATGAGTACAAGGAAAGAACCGCTAGGATGCGTGCTTCCAAAAATGCCTTTATTAAAGCGTGTTCTTCCAATTCCTATGAAAATCAAGATGAAGATCTAAAAGTTATTGATGTGTCCCCCATTAAATCTTTGTTTTGCAATATGAATCTTGATGAATCTGAATATTATCTTCCTTTACCTAGAAGGCGTTCTAAGAATTCGGAGTTTCTAGATCTTGATGATGAAATTGATGAAAGTGGGATTGAAATAAATAAAAATCGTGATGTTGCTAAACCCACTATTTTCGATCTCAAGGAATTTAATTATGAAATTTTCTCTTTGATTGGTTGTATTTCCTTGTTGCAATCCGTGCTAGATTCTCCTCATGCTTATAGTCAAAATAAGGCCTTTACCGAACATATTGTTGATGCTTTGATGCAATCTTATGAGGAAAAACTTGAGTTGAAAGTTTCTATCACTAGAAAACTCTATGATGAATGGGAACCTACTATTAAAATTAAAATTAAAGATTTTGAGTTTCATGCTTTGTGTGATTTGGGTGCTAGTGTCTCTACTATACCCAAAAATTTATGTGATTTGCGAGATTTCCGTGATTTTGATGATTGCTCTCTAAACTTGCATCTTGCAGATTCCACTATTAAAAAACCTATGGGAAGAATTAATGATGTTCTTATTGTTGCAAATAGGAATTATGTGGCCGTAGATTTTATCGTTCTTGATATAGATTGCAATCCTTCATGTCCTATTATTCTTGGTAGACCTTTCCTTAGAACGATTGGTGCAATTATTGATATGAAGGAAGGGAATATTAGATTCGAATTTCCCTTAAAGAAGGGTATGGAACACTTCCCTAGAAAGAAAATAAAATTACCATATGAATCTATCATGAGAGTCACTTATGGATTGCCTACCAAAGATGACAATACCTAGATCTATCCTTGCTTTTATGCCTAGCTAGGGGCGTTAAACGATAGCGCTTGTTGGGAGGCAACCCAATTTTATTTTGTTTTGTGTTTTTTGTTTTTGCTTCTGTTTAGGAATAAATAATCCATCTACCTTCCGTTTGGATGTGGTTTTATGTTTTAATTAGTGTTTGTGCCAAGTAGAACCTATAGGATAACCTACGATGATAGTTGATTTGATTCTGCTGAAAAACAGAAACTTTGCGCACACGAATTTAGTTATTATAAATCACAGGAACGTGCTTTTGCATTTATTCTTTTTGCTACTGATCAATAAACAAATTGTACAGGACTTACTATTTTGGTAGAATTTTTAGAGTTCCAGAAGTTTTCGTTAGTTACATATTGCTACAGACTGTTCTGTTTTTGAAAGATTCTGTTTTTCGTGTGTTATTTGCTTATTTTGATGAATCTATGGCTAGTAAATTAGTTTATAAACCATAGAGAAGTTGGAATACAGTAGGTTTAACACCAATATAAATAAAGAATGAGTTCATTACAGTACCTTGAAGTAGTCTTTTGTTTTCTTTCTCTAACGGAGCTCACGAGATTTCTGTTGAGTTTTGTGTTGTGAAGTTTTCAAATTTTGGGTGAATTCTTTTGATGGATTATGGAACTAGGAGTGGCAAGAGCCTAAGCTTGGGGATGCCCATGGCACACCCAATATAATCCAAGGACACCAAAAAGTCAAAGCTTGGGGATGCCCCGGAAGGCATCCCCTCTTTCGTCCACTTCCATCGGTAATTTACTTGGAGCTATATTTTTATTCACCAACATGATATGTGTTTTGCTTGGAGCGTCTTGTATTTGTGTCTTTGCTTGTTAGTCTACCACAACCATCCTTGCTGTACACATATTTTTGAGAGAGCCATACATGATTTGGAATTTGTTAGAATACTCTATGTGCTTCACTTATATCTTTTGAGCTTGATAGTTTTTGCTCATAGTGCTTCACTTATATCTTTTGAGCGTGATAATTTTTGCTCTAGTGCTTCACTTATATCTTTTAGAGCACGGTGGTGGATTTGTTTTAAAGAAACTATTGATCTCTCATGCTTCACTTAGATTATTTTGAGAGTTGTTAATAGCATGGTAATTCGCTTAATGTTAATATACTTGGTGTTCAAGATATGTGAAACTTTCTTTTGAGTGCGTTGAATACTAAGGTAAGTTTGATGCTTGATAATTGTTTTGAGATATGAAGATGGTAATATTAGAGTCATGCTAGTTGAGTAGTTATGAATTCAAAGAATGCTTGTGTTGAAGTTTGTGATTCCCGTAGCATGCACGTATGGTGAACCGTTATGTGATGCACTCGGAGCATGATTTATTTATTGATTGTCTTCCTTATGAGTGGCGGTCGGGGACGAGCGATGGTCTTTTCCTACCAATCTATCCCCCTAGGAGCATGCGCGTAATACTTTGCTTTGATAACTTCTAGATTTTTGCAACAAGTATATGGGTTCTTTATGACTAATGTTGAGTCCATGGATTATACGCACTCTTTCCCATCCTTCCACCTTTGCTAGCCTCTCTAATACCGCGCACTTTTCGCCGGTATCATACACCCACCATATACCTTCCTCAAAACAGCCACCATACCTACCTATCATGGCATTTCCATAGCCATTCCGAGATATATTGCCATGCAACTTTCCACCGTTCCGTTTATTATGACACGCTCCATCATTGTCATATTGCTAGCATGATCATGTAGTTGACATTGTATTTGTGGCAAAGCCACCGTTCATAATTCTTTCATACATGTCACTCATGATTCATTGCATATCCCGGTACACCGCCGGAGGCATTCATATAGAGTCATACCTTGTTCTAAGTATCGAGTTGTAATTGTTGAGTTGTAAGAAAAATAAAAGTGTGATGATCATCATTATTAGAGCATTGTCCCAAGTGAGGAAAGGATGATGGAGACTATGATTCCCCCACAAGTTGGGATGAGACTCCGGACGAAAAAAAAGAGGCCAAAAATAATAATAAGAGAAAGGCCAAATAAAAAAATAAAAAGATGAGAGAAAAAGAGAGAAGGGACAATGCTACTATCCTTTTACCACACTTATGCTTCAAAGTAGCACCAAGATCTTCATGATAAAGAGTCTCTCATTTTGTCACTTTCATATACTAGTGGGAATTTTTCATTATAGAACTTGGCTTGCATATTCCAATGACGGACTTCCTCAAAATGCCCTAGGTCTTCGTGAGCAAGCAAGTTGGATGCACACCCACTTAGTTTCTTTTGTAGAGCTTTCATATACTTATAGCTCTAGTGCATCCATTGCATGGCAATCCCTACTCACTCACATTGATATCTATTGATGGGCATCTCCATAGCCCGTTGATACGCCTAGTTGATGTGAGACTATCTTCCCTCTTTTTGTCTTCTCCACAACCACCCTTCTATTCCACCTATAAGTGCTATATCCATGGCTCACGCTCATGTATTGCATGAAGATTGAAAAAGTTTTGAAAATGTTAAAGTATGAAACAAATGCTTGGCTTGTCATCGGGGTTGTGCATGATTTAAATATTTTGTGTGGGGAAGATGGAGCATAGCCAGACTATATGATTTTGTAGGGATAACTTTCTTTGGCCATGTTATTTTGAGAAGACATGATTTCTTTGATTAGTATGCTTGAAGTATTATTATTTTTGTGTCAATATGAACTTTTGTCTTGAATCTTTCGGATCTGAATATTCATATCACAATTAAGAAGATTTACATTGAAATTATGCCAAAGTATCACTCCGCATCAAAAATTCTTTTCTTTATCATTTACCTACTCGAGGACGAGCAGGAATTAAGCTTGGGGATGCCTGATACGTCTCCAACGTATCTATAATTTTTGATTGCTCCATGCTACTTTATCTACTGTTTTGGACTATATTGGGCTTTATTTTCCACTTTTATATTACTTTCGGGACTAACCTATTAACCGGAGGCCCAACCCAGAATTGCTGTTTTTTGCCTTTTTCAGTATTTCGAAGAAATAGAATATCAAACGGAGTCCAAACGGAATGAAACCTTCGGGATCGTGATTTTCCAACCGAACATGATCCAGGAGACTTGGACCCTACTCCAAGTAGTGCCCGAGGAGGTCACGAGGGTGGAGGGTGAGCCCCCTGGGCGCGCCCCCCTACCTCGTGGGCCCCTCGGAGCTCCACCGATGTACTCCTTCCTCCTATATATACCTACGTATCCCCGAACGATCAGAACAGGAGCCAAAAATCTAATTCCACCGCTGCAACCTTCTGTATCCACGAGATCCCATCTTGGGGCCTGTTCCGGAGCTCCGCCGGAGGGGGCATCCACCATGGAGGGCTTCTACATCAACACCATAGCCCCTCAGATGAAGTGTGAGTAGTTTACTTCAGACCTTCGGGTCCATAGCTAGTAGCTAGATGGCTTCTTCTCTCTTTTTGGATCTCAATACAATGTTCTCCCCCTCTCTCGTGGAGATCTATTTGATGTAATCTTATTTTTGCTGTGTGTTTGTTGAGACCGATGAATTGTGGGTTTATGATCCAGTATTATCTATGGAAAATATTTGATTCTTCTCTGAATTCTTTTATGTATGATTGAGTTATCTTTGCAAGTCTCTTCGAATTATCCTTTTTGGTTTGGCCAACTTGATTGGTAGTTCTTGCAATGGGAGAAGTGCTTAGCTTTGGGTTCAATCTTGCGGTGTCCTTACCCAGTGACAGAAGGGGCAGCAAGGCACGTATTGTATTGTTGCCATCGAGGATAACAAGATGGTTTTTTATCAAATTGCATGAATTTATCCCTCTACATCATGTCATCTTGCTTACGGCGTTACTCTGTTTTTAACTTAATACTCTAGATGCATGCTGGATAGCGGTCGATGAGTGGAGTAATAGTAGTAGATGCAGAATCGTTTCGATCTACTTGTTTTGGACGTGATGCCTATATACATGATCATTGCCTAGATATACTCATAGCTATGCTCAATTCTGTCAATTGCTCAACAGTAATTTGTTCACCCACCGTAGAATACTTATGCTCTTGAGAGAAGCCACTAGTGAAACCTATGGCCCCGGGTCTATTCTCATCATATCAATCTCTATCACTTTATTTACTTGCTTTGTTTTTACTTTGCCTTTACTTTTTACTTTGCATCTATCTATCAAAAATACCAAAAATATTATCTCTATCAGATCTCACTCTCGTAAGTGACCGTGAAGGGATTGACAACCCCTAAGCGTTGGTTGCGAGTTGCTATCGTTTTGTGTAGGTACGAGGGACTTGTGCGTGGTCTCCTACTGGATTGATACCTTGGTTCTCAAAAACTGAGGGAAATACTTACGCTACTTTGCTGCATCATCCTCTCCTCTTCGGGGAAATCCAACGCAGTGCTCAAGAGGTAGCAATCTTCACTTCAAATTGATTTGGGGCCTTCCTAGCGAAGTTTTTGAAGATCTTTTGGACCTGTGATTTATCATCGAGAAAGAACACCCATGTAAATCTTGAAAAATCATGAACTATAACTAGACCAAATGAGTTTCCACCGAGACTTTTGTAAGCGTTGGGACCGAAAAGATCCATGTGAAGTAGCTCGAGCGGTCTGCTTGTGGTCATGATGTTCTTCACGGGGTGGCTTCCTCCAACCTGTTTTCCTGCTTGGCAAGCGCTGCAAAGTCTATCCTTATCAACTATGACATCTTTAACACCAAGGATATGATCACCTTTAATAAGCTTGTCAATGTTTTGCATGCCCACATGACCTAACCGCCTATTGCACAACCAGCCTTTAGAAGATTTAGCAATTAAGCAAGTTCTAGGTTGAGCCTTTTTAGTGAAATCAACAATGTATAGATCACCTTTATGTATACTGGTAAAGACCATTTTATGATTATCTCTACGAAACACTTGGCAATCTACTTTGGTAAATAGGACATTGAAACCAAAGTCAGCTAGTTTAGAAACAGAAAGCAGATTATAGCCAAGAGATTCAAGGAGCATGACATTTTGTATGGAGCTATCATGTGAGATGGCCACCTTACCAAGGCCAACCACCTTACCCTTTGAGTTATCACCAAAAGTGACATACTTTCGATGGCCGTCATTTTCAGCAAGCTCACGAAACATATCTTTATCTCCGGTCATGTGATCGGTACATCCACTATCAAGGACCCATTCCTTTCCTCCTGCCATGTATCCCCGAAGATTTGCCATAAGACCAAAGTGTCTCATTGCATCATCAAGATCATAGTCACTATCATCATCCTCATCATAGTATCCATGTTCAACATCGTCATGTGGTGGATCAATTCCTAGAGAGGGTGATTCATTAGATAAATGATTTTGACAATGATCATCTTTATGAATTCTAATAGCTTCATAAATAATATTGCTAATAATTCCAACATCTCCTTTGGCACACATAAGATTTGTAAGCTCAAATAGACAATCACCAAATTTAGGATCATTGGAATTCATCTTACTCAAGGCAATAGACTTATGAAGAATCTCATCTAGATTTTGCAAGGAATAGTTTGGAAATCGTTCCTCAAGAAATCTCCATATAGTGTAGGCACAATAAAGAGTAGGCAAGCAACCAATCAAGTTTCTAGGCAAACCTCTAGTGATAAGATTAACGGTCTTAAGATTGCGAATCATGTCAATGGACTCATCAAGAGTAGGATGCATAGGATCAACATGAGGTGCACAAGGGCTAGTAATGTACCTGTTCAAATGATATTCATTGAAAATCACAAGCATCTCATTTTTCCACTCACGAAAGTACTCTCCATCAAGTATAGGCACTCAATGTCTAAGACTCCCCAAAGTAGACTCATCCATCTTCCTTCAATGGTGTTTAAACCAAAGCAATGGAGACCAAAGCTCTAATACCAATTGAAAGGATCGAGAAGAGGTGTCTAGAGGGGGGGTGAATAGACCCTCACCACACAAAGTTGGCAGTTTTTAAGTTTTTCAAGTTTAGGTGGAGTTTAAGCACAAGTTTAACCATTCACAATACATATCAAGCAAGCATGCAAAGATTATATGGGCCGCGGAAAGTAAAGCATGCAACTTGCAAGAAAGTAAAGGGGTGGGATTGGAGTGTGCAAATGCAATTGGAGACACGAATGTCTTTGGCGTGGTTCCGATAGGTGGTGCTATCGTACATCCACGTTGACGGAGACTTCAACCCACGAAGGGTAACGGTTGTGCAAGTCCACAGAGGGCTCCACCAACGAAGGGTCCACGAAGAAGCAACCTTGTCTATCCCACCATGGCCATCGCCCACGAAGGACTTGCCTCACTAGGGTAGATCTTCATGAAGTAGGCGATCTCCTTGCCCTTACAAACTCCTTGGTTCACTCCACAATCTTGTCGGAGGCTCCCAAGTGACACCTAACCAATCTAGGAGGCACCACTCTCCAAAAGGTAATAGATGGTGTGTTGTTGATGAACTCCTTGCTCTTGTGCTTCAAATGATAGTCTCCCCAACACTCAACTCTCTCTCATAGGATTGGATATGGTGGAAAGATGATTTGAGTGGAAAGCAACTTGGGAAGGCTAGAGATCAAGATTCAAATGTTTGGATTGGAATATCTTGGCCTCAACACATGAGTAGGTGGTTCTCTCTCAGAAAATGAATGCTGAAAATGTAGGCATGTTCTGATGGCTTTCCTCACGAATGAGGAGAGGGTGGAGGGGTATATATAGCCTCCACACAAAATCTAACCGTTACACAGAATTCACCAAACTCTGTGGGACCAAATCATAAAACTCAGTCGGACCGATTTAGTTCATAATGTGACCGTTAGGCATTTCAGTGGGACCGATATGATCAACTCGGTAGAACCGATGTGCAGGGGTTAGGGTAAAACCTCAACTCAGTTTGACCGATTACACAACTCGGTGGGACCGATTTGGTAATAAGCAAAACAGAGAGTTGGTCAGGCAAACTCGGTGTGACCGATTACACTTTCTCGGTGAGACGGAAAATATTGCAATAGATAACAGGGAGTTTGCAAGCCCATCTCGGTGAGACCGAGATCCCATCGGTTAGACCGAAGTGACTAGGGTTTCTGGCAGTGGCTATGTCAAATGAACTCGATGGCGCTGGATGAATCAAATCGGTGGGGCCGAGCTTGACTTTTGGTTTGGGACATATGTGGAAGTGAGAAAGTGGTTGAGGGATTTGGAGCATATCACTAAGCACTTTGAGCAAGCAAGCCATTAAGCAACACCTCATCCCCTTTTAATAGTATTGGCTTTCCTATGGACTCAATGTGATCTTGGATCACTGAAAATAGAAAATGTAGAGTCTTGAGCTTTGAGCTTGAGCCAATCCTTTGTCCTTAGCATCTTGAAGGGGTTCCACATCCTCTTGTCCATGCCACTCCATTGTTGGACTTACTTGAAATATACTAGATAAAAGTATTAGTCCAACAAGGGATATGTTGTTATTAATTACCAAAATCACCCAGGGAGCACTTGGCTTTCAAATAGCGATAGTGGCGATGATGAGGGACACTTGATGCCAGTTGGACGGTTATGGTGCATCGCCCACTCCGCGCCAACCGGCATGTTGATGTTGAATGGAGATCGGACGGCTGAAGTGGGCCGGAAGTTGGCGCCAAAATTGGAGGTGTTGATTTCTTCAATAGGAATTGTAAAAATGTATGTAAACCTGTAAATAACCTTTTCGTCACAAGGCGAAAAAGGAAGGCATTGCTTTCTATTAGGGTTAGGGAGAGAGCCGAATGTTGTCGTGGGTCCTGCTGCTTCACCCTTCTATTCTTTCTCCATGTGTTCACATGTGTGGCGGCGTTCTTGTGTGGAAACATATGACGAGATTGCTTTGCGAGATCGGGTTGGTTCTGCCACGGCTCTAGGCGCAAGCTTGCATGAGGAAAGTTTTGAACTCTGAGGGATCTGGATATATAATAAGTTGGAAAGGGGTTATGGCCTTGAATCATAGCCTTCCTGTTGTGAAGTGTCCGGTGACGAAAAGCGAAATCAAATCATGACAACGGCGAGGACGAGAGCCGCTTGATGCCAGGTGGACAACTACACTGCATCGTAACCCTGCGTGAACCGGTATGTTGTCGTTGAATGGAGATCGACGGCTAAAGCGAGTCAGAAGTTGATTTTTTTTTGGCAACTATAGTACTCCTACTCCTACTAATGCGGCAGTGTCCGTGCGTGTGTGTTGCAACATTTTTTGGCACTGAAATTGTTGCAGAATTATTCCTCCCTCGAACATTGCATACCCAAGTGAATGAACAAATTTATAAACTTTCATCTATCTTAGGCTAGAAGAAATGAGACGATTTGCCATGATGGATTTCCTAACAATAATCCTAAGAGAAACAGAACATGTGATGACCTTTTCATCGCCGGGCGAATAAGGAAGGCATTGCTTTCTGTCAGGATTAGGGAGGGAGGAGCCGAATGCTGTTGCGGATCATGACGCTCCGCTGTTCTGTTCTTTTCTTTCCACGTTCGCGCATGTGCGGCGTGCTTGTGTGGAAGCCTATGATGGGATCGCTTAGCGAGATTGGGTTGATATCACTTCGGTTGGCCCTATTCAACCTCTGATAAAAAAGATAGACCTTGGTTCTATTTCATCTCTTCAACAAGTTTAGTAATAAGCATAACAACCCTATTGTTCAGATGGAGAGAAGAACCTATAATTAGCTTTTCGGGAAATTTCCAAACGAACAATTTCAACTAAATCTTTCAATTTCTCATTTTATTATGTTCAACTTTATGTATTCCTCTATCTGTAGAGTACATTGAATGTACAGAAATGGCTATAATAGAGTTTCTATTATTCATAAGCTTGCATGGGGAAAGTTTTGAACTTTGAGGAGGGGGGCTCAATCTTGAATGGGTTGGAAGGGAATTATGGCCTTGAATTACGACCTTCCCGTTGTGAAGTGCCTGGTGGCGGAAATGACAATTCAAATAGCGACAGCGGCGAGGATGACGGCTTCTTGATGCCACTTGGACGGTTACGCTGCATTGTAACTCCGCGCGAACTGGTATGCTACCGTCGAACGGTGACCGGACGGCTGAAGCGGGCCGGAAGTTGGCGCCAAAATCGAAGATGTTGATTTCTTCGGTAGAAAATTGTAAAATTGTATGTTTTCTTCAGTTGAGGCCTGGCAATTCCCCCGCCTTGAGATGAGACCTGCCCGCAAGGATGAGAGCCTTGGGAAATCATTTGGATGCATGTTCGATCTTGAATTACGACCTTCCCGTTGTGAAGTGTCTGGTGGTGGGCAGATTCTACCATTTGATGAGCCATTGGACCACACGGGACACGAAGATTGATATTTCCCTAAACTCTTGGTATAAGCTTGCACTAAGTGGTTCATCTGGTTCAGTGAGTATTGTCGTCGAAGTTAAGGATAGACGGATTAGGGTTAGGCACGGCCTCAGGCCCTAAATGTTTCTTTAGTCGGTCGATGTGAGATGTATGATGAAAATCGCATCCATCCAGAACGAAGAGATTGTAAGACACATTGATACGTCCCCAACGTATCTATAATTTTTTTATTGTTCCATGCTGTTATATTATCATTCTTAGATGTTTAGCAACTTTATATCATTTTTGGGACTAACCTATTGACATAGTGCCAGTGCTAGTTGCAGTTTTTTGCTTGTTTTTACTTCACAAAAAATCAATATCAAACAGAGTCCAAATGCCACGAAACTTTTTGAAGATTTTTTTTCTGCCCAGAAGACGTCCAGGGAGTCAAGGAAGCACGAGAGGAGGCTCGTGGAGCCTACTAGGCACCAGGGCGCGCCAGAGGCCCCTAGTGCGCCCTGGTGGGCAGTGGGGTCCACGGGAGTCCTTTCCATCGCCTCTCAGCTCTATAAATACTCGGATATCCCAGAAACCCTAGGGGAGTCGACGAAAAATTGTTCCAGCCACCGCAAGTTCCAGAGCCACGAGATCCAATCTAGAACCATATTCCGGCACCCCACCGGAGGGGAACGCGATCACAGAGGGGTTAATCATCCTCATTGGTGCTCCTCCGATGAAGCGTGAGTAGTTTACCTCAGACCTACGGGTCCGTAGGTAGTAGTTAGATGGCTTCTTCTCTCTTTTTGATCTTCAATATAATGTTCACTTCGGAGATCTATTCGATGTAATTCTTTTTGCGATGTGTTTGCTGGGATCCGATGAATTATGAGTTTATGATCAGATCTATTCATATCCATACATGATTATCATAACCTCGTATTTCTTCTTCGATATCTCAGTTTTGTTTGGCCAACTTGTTTGATTTATTTTGCAATGGGAAGAAGTGCTTTGTAATGGGTTCAGTCTTGCGGTGCTCAATCTCAGTGACAAGGAGACATAACACGCATGTGTCATTACTATTAAGGATAAAAAGATGGGATCTATTCCTACACGAATAGATCTTGTCTACATCATGTCATCGTTCTTAAGGCATTACTCCGTTTCTCCATGAACTCAATACACTAGATGCATGCTGGATAGTGGTCGATGTGTGGAGTAATAGTAGTAGATGCAGGCAGGAGTCGGTCTACTAATCTTTGATGCGATGCCTATATACATGATCATCGTCTTGGATATCGTCATAATTATTTGCTTTTCTATCAACTGCCCAACAGTAACTTGATTACCCACCGTATGCTATTTTTTCGAGAGAAGCCACTAGTGAAATCTACGGCCCCCGGGTCTATTTCTCATCATATATTTTTAGATCTATATTGCTTTATGTTTCCAATTTATTTTCTTCTTTTGTTTCAGATCTATATTATCAAAAACCCAAAAATATCTCGCTGAGTTTTATTTGCTTTTATTTTATTTGCATCTATCAATCTATCTATTTATCATATTACAATACCTTGGAGGGATTGATAACCCCTCTACGCGTCGGGTTGCGAGGATTTGTTGTCTGTGTGCAGGTGATGTCTACATAGTTTTGCTTGGTTCTCCTACTGGATTGATAACCTTGGTTTCATAACTGAGGGAAATACTTACCGCCGTTGTGCTGCATCATCCCTGGATCATCCCCTCCTCTTCGGGGAATTTACTTATGCAAATCACAAGTAGCAGGAAGAATTTCTGGCACCATTGCCGGGGAGGATCAAGTCCAGATCTATCAGGTGTACAATCACAAATCTCATCTCCTTGCAATTTGCATTATTTTCCATTTGCCTCTCGTTTTCATCTCCCCACTTCTAAAATGTTTTTTACAAAAACACAAAAATATTTGCCTTCTTTCCGTTTGCCTTTTTCTTGTCGGATCTCTTATTTGTTGGTGTCATTGCTTGCTTTATCGCTATGGCTCATTCTTCCCTCGCTATGTGCACCCATGAGATTGAAGTTCTAAATTTAAACAAAGGGGAGGAGAAAGTCTAAAAGATGCTTGGTATAGGATTTGCAATGCTCATAATAGATCTATTCATAAGCAATCTACTGTCGTTCTTCTTCGAAATTTTAATGTGGAATCACTACTTGGTATAGATTTATTCTCGACACTATCACCGGGGTGAATTTCTTATATTAAGTTGCCCTCCTTCTTGATGCTTTGAATGCCACGGGAAGTTTAGTGGGGTCTCCACCTATAATTATCAATGAAACAGTTTTAACTCTTGAGCATGTTATGCAAAGGATAGATGCTATTGAAAAGAAAATGCTCAACAGAGAACATGTTGAAAATTTGGATAAAAAGGTCCATGATCTTGCCAATCGAATCGGTTCTAAGATAGGAGATACTATTAAAATACTAAAAGAGAAACAACCCGTAACTAATGAAAGGGTAGTGGAGAGTCCGGCTCGGATTGATAAATTAGAAGAAATATTTAGTAGTTTGAGCACGGCTTTTTCTTCCATTAAACTATTGAAAAAACTCCTCCTAGTAAGAAATCTACCCATACTCCTAAGAACAAGGGTGCCACCTCTAGTAGCAACAATGTAGATCTTAAGATGATTAGTGTTCACCTCAACTTTTCCGAATTGATGAAAGAACCTTCTCATATGAATGAATTCTTTAACTTTATTCCTAGGGGTGTGATTTTTTGAGAATATGCATGCTAGATGTTTAAGGAATTACGGATGCGTGATTGAGGAGTTGGAAACTAAAGATGACAATACTTGAATCTTTGCATTATGCCTAGCTAGGGGCGTATAACGATACGCTTGTTGGGAGGCAACCCAATATTTATCTTTTGCTTTTTGGTTTTCTTGCTATTCTGCAATAAATACACAAACATGCCTCTGATTAGATGTGTTTTTGTGATTTAAATTAGTCTTTGTGCCAAGTAAAGCCTTTGGGATGATTTGGATGATAATTGATTTGATCCTGTTGGAAAATAGAAACTTTTGCGTCCAGTAGCAATTTTGCGCTCTTCACTTCTTCTACAAGTAAATTGTTATGAGTGATGGATGGGCTGGTTGCCCTCTCTTCACTGATAAGTTCTTAAAAGTTAGGAGCACAAAAAACCGACCACTTTACTCGTCACTGGTAACAATTTTGCGCCCTTCGCTAGTAGTTCTTTCTACAATAGTGTTAGTGCTGGAAATGTATTTTCTTATTGCAAACCGATAACAACAACAAACTTAGAGCTAGATCCATCACACTGCAATAGATTTTACCGATTAATAATATTATCCTTAGATTGAGCCACACCATCAACAAAAGTAGACATACAACCATTGACATTGATTTTCAAAGCACACCCCGTGCGAGAACCCTGTGACATAAGATACCTACAACTCTTGAGCCCCGCATGGCTTGCACTTGCATAACAAGTTACATATGAGTTTATTAGGCGTCTTAAACGTTCTTAAGAGTCCCTCAATGATTTAGACAAACAATGTCTACCATTTCAACACATAGTTGATCAGTTTGTTGATGAGACAATATATGTTATGTGGAATATATCAACATCATGAATCTTGGTCGGCACGACATCTGGATAGCTAATATTAAATCTTAATTAAGTACCACATATCTATCTTAGGCATTATACCCAATATTGGCTATTCATAAGTTTTTCATTTACTCCGAGTTATATTCTTCCAATTTTTGTTATGTTATCCTGCTATATGAAGCCATCATTTTCCCACTTTGGATCAGCCCACAAGTAAGTATATTGGCATCTCTACCTTTACAATACATTCCACAATACGATATCAAGCCTCCATCATAGTCGAAACTTCTTGAGTCTATGCTCTATGAATTCTACCGAGTACAAAGGTTAGAATAAACACTTACAAAAACCTTTGTTGTGGTCATGGAGACGAATTCACCATGTGCTGACTTCTCAGTAACCGCATCCAATATTTTGTTTGGCGACGATATCGCCAAAATATGTGCCATGGTAGACATTATGGTGCACCTTGCTAGGGGTGAAACCCTTCCAGGTGACATACAACTTCATCACCTCATTTCCAGCCTCTCCACAATTTTGATCCAAGCCCATAGCCACACCACAATGAACCATGCAGCCCGCTACGCATTGAAGGCAATAAGAGCATCCATTGCCACAAACATGACGATGGATCCATTTGTTCGCAATAATGCCCTCTATGCCATTAATTGTTGTTGGGAGGATGAGGCCTTTGGGTACATTTTACGTGACCCGGTAGATCTAAGGTTGTTGACGCTCCCGGCTCAACGTGGTGCATTGAGGATCATGCAAACATGCCTCCCTCGTTTGCCTGGACATGTCAATGATGTCAGATGTATTGTGGGCTTTGTTTCGTTGTTATCATCACCCCACACAGAAGTGGTGTGTGGATGCACTGATGCACTGTTGCCATCGTCCTCTATTCTGTCAGGATTTGCTTATGCTGTGGCAAAAGCGTACTGTAATTTGATTACCCATACACCATCTCTACGAACTGAAAATATGGTAATAGTTCTCGATCGACTACAACAGCTCAAGTCTGCCATCATGGAAGGTTCTGGTATGGATGACATGGCGACGTATGTGCTCCGTGCGCTAGCAGTCGGTGATCTTGTTGTGCAACAGAAGGTTTTAAACCTCGCAATGGGCCTCGTCACCCCGTGGAACATCAAAAACATGGTCCACTTCTTGCACAATGAGAAGAATGCAGCAACTGCGACTACTGAGTATTGTGTTATGCTGGAGCGGGCGATCCAAGCTTGCAGTAAAAAAATGATTCTTGAAGGTGATATGCATTAGAAGAAATCATGGGGACGTTAATATTTCTCTATTTCTATGGCATGCAATGAATGTTATCGTGTCCCTTACTATGTTGAGTATCATTTTTAATGATTACCGCAAATTTGTGGAGTTCATTCTATTCTTGTGATAATTTTCTTGTAGATCCTTAGGTTGGGGACCTGGCTGTGCCTTTTTTCGTGTCCTATGTTTTTTCTGAGAAACGAACAATGTTAACTGCATACCATCATTGTTTATTTGTTGCCACTATTCTGGTCAGGTTTAATATGAACATGTGTTCTCTACAGATCGTTGGTAAACAACCACCAAACAATAGGCCGGGCATACCAGGGCCGGGCCACCACACAGACATGAACAAGGCATCGGCCTAGGCAGACGCATCCCCGCACACAACCCCCGATGACCAAAAATACGAAATCACTACTTAAGGGCACCTCTTGCAAAGGTCACTCTCATCTCCTCAGGGGCTGACAAGTGGTAGCTTGGGAGTTTTCCCTTTTTGTAGATTGGTTTTTCAAAATGTTCTATCTCTCACATCATGCGTCCAAATCTCGAACCGTTTTCACCATTGGATTCTTCACATCGAGATATTCGAAACCAGATCCCATGTTAATAGGTTTCGACGAACCGTTTTTCATGAAAAAACCGAGTTAAACCGCTAGCAAAAATTTATAGCCAGAAGCACTTTTTTCTTCTTTCTTTTTTACCTTTCCGAGAGGCACAATGGTGCTTATCAGGGAAGCAAATCTGCGCCTCCATGAGAAGCAAATCAGTGCCTCTCGTGGGGAAAAAAATGTGTTTTTTTCATCTCCCCAGAGGCACAACTACGCCTCTCGTGGAAGCAAGCTTGTGCCTCCACAAAAAGAAAACTTGTGCCTATTATGGAAGCAAAAAAGCGTTTTTTTCGTTTCCGAGAGGCACAAGTATGCCTCTCGCAGAAGCACACCTGTGCCTTCACGAGAAGCAAACCTATGCCTCTCGTGGAAGCAAAAAAAACACATTTTTTTTCTTTTTTCAGAAGCAAAAAAACATGTTTTCCCTTTCCGAGAGGCTTCGTAGAAGCAAACCTGTGCCTCCACGAGAAGCAAATAATGCCTCTTGGAAGTAAAAAAACACGTTTTCTCATGCAATTCTTTTTCCAAATTTGTTTTTTCTTCAAAATCTCAGGAAAACTAGGCGAAAACTGAAAAGCCAAAAAAACATAAAAACAAACCATCTAAATCAGAAAACGCCTATAGAAAAAAACTTGAGGGAGCACCCAGCACGCGACACGTAATGGCGGCTAAGAGCACGCCAAGTAGCACGCTGTCATCCTGCCAAAAGTTAGCCTTGAAGGGCCCGCGCAAAGGGTACCTCTTAGTTAGTTGCTCTTCAAAAATATGTGCAGGTGTCGCTCACGCAGTGGCTAAAGTACTTTAACCCTATCCGCTACTCACCCCATCGCCTGCAACGCTCAGGTATGGGCCATCCAACTTTAGTGGTAGCACAATTTTTTTTAAGTACTCCTTGCGTCCCAAAATAAGTGTCGCTAATTTAGGACGGAGGGAATATCATGCTAGCATTGTCACAAAAAAGGTATCATGCTAGCATGAGTTTCCTATCGTCCAACGAAAAACACTCGAAAATGTTTGATAATTTTAAAAGGTACGCAGATTCAAAAAAAGTTCATCAATTCAAAAAATAGTTTCTAAATTAAAAAATATTCACAAATTTGAAAAAGTTTGCTATTTCAAAAAAATGTTCACACATTTGGAAAAAGTTGGCGAAGTAGATTTTTTCACTATTACAAAAAATTTCAGGAATTCAGAAAGTTCACAAATAGAAAATACAATATTTGTTCATGAATTCTAAAATATATTCTCAAACTCGAGAAAATACAAAATGAACATTTTCTTATACAAAAACTATTTTTTGTACTATAAATGTTTTCTAATATATTGGGAACATTTTCTAGATATACGTTTATTATTTTTCAATATACAGTGAACAATTTTTCAAAAGATACACATTTAATTTTTTAATATAAATTGAATAGTTTTTTAATGTATGGTGAATGTTTTTCCAAATATACACTGAACATTTTTGTAATGTTTTTCCAAATATACACTGTACTTTTTTCAAACAAATTGAACAACTTTTGAACTTTCAAACAATTTTATAAGATTTTGTTCATTTTTGAAATTTATGAATTTAAAAAATAAAAGTGAAAAAACAGAAAAACCAAAATAAAGTATATATTGCCTATACTAATAAAGGGAGGTAATAATTTTAGCCTGTCATTTATATTTGTGGAAAAGTCCATGTATTTCTTTCAATTAACCCGCATTCCACGGTTCTTTCGTACATCCATCCATTGGCTTGGCCGCACAGGATCGAGCAGCGTATCGAGCAACCTCCCATTTCATATGTCGGTCTCGAGCCTCCCATCTTATACGTTTTTCTTATGGGCCGCTAAAAGTCCCAACCCACTCCTTTACATCAAATTCTACCAACTTATATATGTTCGAAAGTTGCATATTAACAAGCCAAAGCATCAACAAAAAAAGGGTGAGGCTTGAATCCTATCGACCCTACGAAAATGAAGAAATTAACTTAATTGATGACATGACTGCACGTGCCAATCAAAGAGTATCATGCAAAAATGGATCCTCAAAGGGAGACGTGAGCCGAAGAAATCATGAGCTTTACATACTTCACTAGATCATGCCGCGCGCGTTGCTGCGCCCGTCTATTGTTGCGATCTAATGTTAGGCAATGATACAGATAAACGAAGGTATGGATAGATATTCTATACTTAAAAATTGTTTGTGAGAGGTTAGCCTAATGGCCATTATGTGGTGTTTAATTGGTTTGTAATATTCATGCATTTATAACTATTCACTTATCATTTTTGCGCCATGTATTTGCAATTGATTTGTAATTGATTAGTAAATAATTTTTTGATAACTGATGAATAAATTTGTGGTAACTGTTACTCCACCTACGTTCGCCAGGAAACGAGGAGGACCAATGATACAGGAGAGGAAGAAAACACTCCAGGCTGCAATTTTTTTGGTGGTCGACACTGTACAGTTCTGTTGGGTAAGAATTCTGATTTTGCATATGAATTTGGAGACTAAGATGCTCAAATCAGATGTTAGCTTTGGCTCATGTGGGTTTAACTAAAAACTGAAAAGGTGCATTTTGTGATGCTAATACAATTTGAGATAATATAGCATGGAGAGTTAAACATTCTTGGCAGAATAGTAGAATAACGAATCAGCACATCTATCAAAACAAATATTATTTAGAGGTAGAATAACCATGTGCATAGAATTGCATTGTTTAACTATTCAGGGCATAGAAGAGTAATAGTTTCTGCAAACACAGTACCAAAACACGGTTACTTGTGAAGACAAAGTTGCTGATCATTTGATCATGTAGTAGCATTCGCACAGAGGTGATATATTTACTAATGGAAAACTAAATCACTTGAAAAGATGGATGTATGCAGAACGTCGCCATTCCTTTTATGAGCACTTCAAATGCTGATCCAAGCTCTTTTTAGGATTATTAGTGCATCTTCTTTGCTGGAGGCGATTTGTTGGCTTTAGTTCCAGCCAAGTAATCCACAAAATTGTTCCTAAATACAACCCATTAACAGTCGCGTAAAGAGCGTCCTCTGGGCTATGCCACGTCGATTCTACTGTGCCGAAGGAAAAAAGTTAAATGTGATGGCCCATCGATCCCTGCACTTTTCATCGCTCACACGCAAGCCTTCCCTCGTCTCCTCTCTCGTGAGCTCTCTCTCTCCCCACACGACCCCTCGCCGCCGCCACCACCCACGCCAGCCGATTCCGGCGAGTCCCGGCGGCGGGTGACACACGAACGACTTCCCCTCGTGCCGCTCCTTCCTCCATCCATCCAAATTCGTCGCTACAAGCCTTCCACGCTCGCTCCCGACCCTCAGCCGTGGCTAGGGTTTCGGGCGCGGCGTCCCCTTCATCGCTGGCGAGGCTCAGGCAGCATCCGGCGGCTCGTCTCAGCTTGGGGCAACTAGCGCTGGCGAGCAACCCTCCCCCGTTGCTAGGGTTTTGGCCTCCGCGTGCTGCTGCTCGAGCTCTGTCACTTCCTCCCAAGCGGGGCTCGTCTGGTTGAGCGGCGGCGGAGCAGGCTTGGGCGCACGGCCATCAGATCGGCACAGGCATAGCAACAACGAGGAACAGTGGCGTTGGCGGATGCCCTCACTCCCTTCTTCTGTCTTCTCTCTCTATCCCTCGGCACAACCTCTCTGAATCAGGAACGTTTCTGCCGTCTTACTACTACACCTTAATATGTTTCGCATGATTTGCTTCATGAATTACTTTGACGTGCCTACTTTGTGGAGAGACCTTTTTTTTCTTCCTAGATGTTCATCTTAGCTTACTACTGCCTGATGCCTGAACTTTGAATTCTAATCGGCAACAAGTAGTTGTATTATAGTCGCTTCATGTCTTGAGAGTAAAGTTGATAAATCCGTACATCAATGTTCTGCCAACTGATTGCCATGCAGTGGGTAGTACTCTATTCCTTACTAATGTAGAAACTGGATGCGCCTTCATGCCATGATGTTGCTCAATAGTAAGGTCTCCCTAGCTACCATGGGGAGGTATGAATATGATCCACATTATTTTATTTGGCCATGAAATGTTAATTGGACCCTTATCTAATATGTACTTTGCCGGTGAAGGAGCACAGCTGCTGGTGGTGTCCGGCGTGGACAAATAACTCAGGCTAGTAGCTTCTTCTGTTTCTCTGGATTTTTTTTTTTTTGCAGTTGGTGCTGTTCTACAGAGAAAAGGCATGCGAGTTTCTTAATTTGCCGCTGTTTAGGATCAATTTGCCACTGTTGTTTCAGCACCAAGCAGTGAAACTGTCTTAATTTTCAGTCTGTACGATTAGTTTTTGATGCGGAACCTTTTAGAATTTCAGAATTTTCAGTCCGCCTCATGGACGGTCCTCCCACGCCCGATGGCCATGACGTGCACGCGGTGCATTGGGCCATGCCTTCTTTGCACCGGTGAGTTCATCCCTCCCTCCATCCTCCTCTCTACTTCTCTCGAGCTTTGACCCTCACCTCTACTGATTGGGCGACCGGGACCCAAGCGAAAGCCGATGAGCTTGATGAGGACATCGTCGTGATCTTGACCTCGACTACTCCCTACAGTCGTGCCTCTGCCCCTCTCCCTGCTGCTGCTCTAGACTGGTTTTGATTTATCTTGTTGGCTGTGAAACTATCAAATCTGTTTTGGGTGCTACACGCTGCTGTTTTGAGAGATTTCACACTTCTGTTATGTTGTGCGCACACAAACATGCAACATTGCTTCCTAAATATAGAGCAATCCTTTGATTCATTTTTGTTCCAGCAAGAAGTATCTATATCCTGTTTCTAGGGATTCATGTTGGGGATATCAAAATTAGTCATTGCTCAATGGAGCCATACAAATAATTGTCCAGCAAAATTTAACTTACATACCCTGAACTATGATTAATACATAGTTATGAGCATTTTCCCTACTTTACCAAAGATTGCCATGGTGCATGTGCTGAAACCGAAAATATACAAGTGAGATTTCTTTTCTTGTTGCCTATATTCAGAGGTTGTTTCTGACGATTCGCTGGTCATTTATTTTGCAGAGATCTGCTTGCAGTTCATACTATTGGTACCATAGTTTAATGTACTATCTACCATGTATGTATATGATGACTCCTTTTATCCTTGAAGGCATTGGCGTTCTTAAAGGGAAATGTTAATGATGGTGTATGAAATGGTTCGAGAGGTGTGCTTGTTTGGGCATTATTATCCCTAACTGAAGTTCTGTTGTGTTTTTATATTCAAGAGTACAATTCTTTGTTTTTATATTCTGTTGCTTATTCCCTGATGATTTTAAAGGTTATGTGTACTATCAAACTGAATGTGACAACACTGGCTTATTCGTAGTTCTCTTTTCTTTGCCTAGAATTTATGATTTATGGCTGATGTCAATTCCATCTTTTTAGGTGCTTGTCAAATATAGGTGGAAAGCTTGACATGGAGGAGCCACAGAGGTTTGCAGAATATGTTTCTAGGTTGACCCTTGAGAGGGAGAGTGAAGCAAACTCCAACATGTTTCAGGTGCACGTCCTTTGTCCCTTGTGCCTGTCTCCCTAGCAAACCTGGAGCATTGTACACTTTGGTATATGTGGTTAGTCACTGATTTTAATGGCACTTATGATAGTCCGAGCACATACATGCTTGGTTTTACTTCAGTTAAATTCGTGGCATTCTATAATTACTAAGAACTAATCATATCATAACCTGCATTTTCTAAGTAAGAAAATAAGGATGCCCTGATTGTCCATAAGCCCATCAAACGACTTGTGCAAGACGATACAAATGGGTGGAAATAGTAACTCAGAAAGTCGAACCAAATAATTAAAACCAGTGAGGTACTTTGTTCATTTTTGTATGAAAACTTTTAAAAGATATCATAGCCAGCATACAAATGGGTGGAAGTATGTCAGAAAGTCGAACCAAATAATTAAAACCGGTGAGGTACTCTGTTCATGTTTTTTTTTATGAAAACCTTTAAAAGATGCCATTACCAGCATGTGGATTTGCATTTCTTTTTAACTGTCCAGCTCCTAACAATTGTTGCTTTGTAGTGGCCATAGATGAAAACCACTTTTAGTCAGATTTACTATTGCACACTGAATTAGTTCAATGTATGCGTTTACACCTCTTTTCAACTATGTGATACTGTATAAATCGAGCACCGTAACAATTCACCATTTAGATACTTCATATCTCACTTGCAAATATGTTCCCTTCTTTGTACCCTATATATTAGATATTTTTTAATAATTTTAGGGTCATCCTAATTATTTCAAATTTCAGGCCACTCTAAACTATTTGGAATAGTTTGCCAGCATTGCTGGAGACAAATCCAATATGCATCAGTTACTGTAATATTTCTGGAACCATGTTATCACCACATATTTTAACTGAAATGAATGTGATTAAATTCATATCCTTGTTAAGATAAGGATAGATACAAGTGGTATGATTATGGGAGTACTTAATAAATTAACAAAAACAATGTATTAGACAATTCCGTTGAACCTTCAAAAGGATGAATTCGATTACCGCATTCAAAAGATAGCTAAATGATTCAGTTTAGTAACTCTAGATTAGCATGTTCTGCAATAACAGGGAGATATTTTGATTGTGATCAATCCTGCAGCTAATTGTCATAGGATTCATTGTCTCCTTGGATTCCTTTCTGTCTTTGCTCATCATTATGCCTGCAAGAATTGTGATGACTGTTTGGCGAGCTGAAAACTAGGTGGGTTCACGATGATGCCGTAAACTTGATGATTTACACATAGATTATGTGCATTGCTATGGAGTATTATTCTGTTATGTACAGATTAGTCAGGGTGTGTACTGCTATGGGAGAGGAGCTCCCAACTCGCGCCCTAGAGTGTGAGGAGGAAGCAGGGGGCGGTGGCCTTGGAGAGAGGGTTGGGCGTTTGCGACAGCGGAGGAGGAGCCACGCTTGCTGGCTACAACAACTGCTCAGAGTGGAGGTGGAGCGAATCAGCGGGTTCACGCAAGGCCTGGCCGAGGGCAGCGAGTTTAGGGGCAGCCGTGCCTTGCATACTTCCAGGGTAACTTGTGCTAGCTTTTAGATTATTCATCTTCGTTTTACCCTGTGAAAGATCTGCTTGGATTAGTTATGAAAGGACACAACTCAGCTGCTCTAATCTTGTTTTTTAGTAGTTGTCGTAGGTCTCTTAAGATTCATTTTCCTCGGTGTCAACTTTTTGCGTTGTAAGAAACCATTGCATAAACATGTGTCATGCATGGCCCAAACAGGAAAGTGAAAGGGGCGCTATCCCATTTGGCACTGCCGAGCTTCCGCTCAGGCGGCGCGCCACGGGCGCGCCCCAACCACTAGTAAATATTAAGCATACATGGAGAAGTTTTAGGTTCTAAGTGGTAGTTTAGACCTTTTGTAGGACTTCTTTCTAGTTCTGGGTGAATCATTTTTTGTTGCAGTACAAATGTCAAAAGATCATGCTTCTTGTTCCTTGTCTGAATATGGTGCTATGTGTTCCTATAATGATTCAAAGAAAATCACAGTGATAATGAAGCAAATGATTTTAGTCAAGGGTATAAACAAGTAAGAAATGTTGTACCGTTGCAACATGCACAGGAGAAATCTGCACTCCATTGTTATCATTTCCATCACTGTTGTTCCTGTCCTTGTCCTCGAGTTCTTTCTTGTTACTGATTGTGTTTACCTATCAAATACATACCGTGATAGATTTGTTTAGTACAACTTGAGGAAGGACATGTAGTATTTAGTTGTAATTTTGAGTGATTACATTACTTCCATCCGCATGAGCATCAAAGATTGAGTTGGCTATAGCCTGACAATCATGTAAAGTGCAATTATACATTAGGTAAATATATTAAAAATTTATATATTGGTAAAGCAAAAGTACACACCTTGCTAGCTTGCCAAGATGACTTAGTTGATGTGCTGCTTGACCCAGAGCAGTATGTTGCTCAAATTCGTCCTTGTATACAAGCTGCATTTTTTCGGCACAAAGAACAACTACAATGATAAAAAAATGTCCATAGATGGAGAAAGAATTGGGGAAAGAGGAGATGGAGGAACAAGGAATAATCGGAACTAGTTGCGGACATAAGAATCGCCAATCGTTGCTGAAGAAAGATTTTCAGAAGTGAGGAGAGTGGAGAACGAGCAGCGGCAAGGTTGGGATTACATGGGCGTGCATGAATTGAATGAAAATTATGAATCCCCAATCATAACAAACTTGCAACAATCGGCATCCGGCGCATCAGACTGTGAGTAATGCCTGGTTAAACTCTCAATCAAACATCGTTGAATTGGTGATAGAACCTGAAAGGACACATACCTTTTTGCCGCCACAAACCATCCCGCCGCGCCGTGCAACCGAATCGGTTCAAGTAAATCGAGCTTCCATCGACGCCATTAGCTCAATTCCAGAACAAATGAAACCAAATAAGCAAGAGAAAAGGAGGAACCAAAGCAGGGAAAATAAAGAATGTGCACGGCAGTTTGTACCTTCGATTAAGCATGTGCAGGTGAATCGATTAGGCTGCCCATTGAAAAGCTGAAAGGATGTAAACAAAGTACTTGTGTCCTTTTTTGGGGACGCCGCACCCTAACAGTATGTCGCACCTCCTCGTCCAGGTGGATTGATCTGTCGGTCGCTCCATGTTCGCCACCGGTCATGGGGATGGTACAGGAAACGATACCAATCGGAGATCTTTTGCTTCTGCGAGAGGCACGGTTTTGCTTCCGCAAGAGGCACGGTTGTGCTTTTGTGAGAGGCACGATTGTGCCTCTTTCGAAAAAAAACCATGCTATCGGTTCGGTTTTTCAGTCCATTTTTTCATCCGTTTTTTTCATAAAAAATTCGTCAAAACCTATCAACATGGATCTAGTTTTGAAGATCTCAACGCGGGGAACCCAACGGTAAAACGGTTCGATATTTGGACGCACGGTTTAAGAGATAAAACATTTTAAATAAACAGATCTACGAAAAATGGGAAAACTCCCTGGTTGCGACAAGTGGCGCACATGCAGCGGGCCACTTGTCACAACCCGAGGAGGTGGGAGTGATCTTTGCAAGGAGTACTCCTCAATTAGTGATTTCGCCCTTTAGGACCGTTGGGCCAGGAAATCGAATGTGCGGCGGAAGTAAGAAAACACAGCAAATCCGATGGTGAAGAATGGACAGATCATGAAAATAGACAGCCAGAAACACTCAGTACGTGAGAGGGCTAGAATTAGGCTCGGTTTCACTGTCTTAAATTAATAGGAGTGATTGCGGGTTGCGAGCTTTGCCCACTTAATTTAGGGGGGGGGGGGGGGGGGGGCGAGTAAACTCTATTGGAATCATGGGTTGCACACATCAATTAGGCATTAAATCCATAGCGTAATTTTTTTGAAGGTACTTCTATAAAATATATTTCCCTCGGTTCGTTACATACGCCCAGAATAAAGCTTCACAAATAAATGCACTTTTAATGATTATTTCAGTTAGGGAATTTTCAAAATATTCTAACTTTTATATTGACCCATGCAAAAAAAAATCTGGTAAATTCTTTAAAAACTATATGGACAAACCGCATTGTATTACACTAATAAGCTGCATTGCATAGAGTAATACATTAATGTGCTACTTGTCAAATACCGTTTGATAAAAGTTGAATCCTCATACTCTAATTTTTTCCGGCTATGGTACAATGCGCACATACGCACATATGCACTCACCCTATGAATGGATGCATGCGTGCACACCCTATCCCTATGAGCACCCCCGAGAGTGAGCCGACACAACAACTTAAGATTGACTCCACCACATCTAGATTCTCGCGCTTTGTATGTTGTGTTTTTAAGAAGAATGTGCGGATATTGTTTTTCTCCCGATGCAACGCAAGGGCATTTTTGCTAGTAAATAATAAACAGAAAAAAAATTCACTACTTACCTGGTCCTCGGCCCATGTAGGACCTAGCATGGGCGAGCACTATAGTATAGCTTGATATAACCACACAATGACTATATCTCGCTTATAATGAGATATAAGGTATGCTCGCACGAAGATTTTGCTTCGTAGGCAGCTACCGGGCCGGGCCATTTCTGTCTCTATTTTCCCCCTAATTTCGATAGATATGCTCACACTCGCTCGCTTGCTTCTCTGGTTTTTGCTCATTTTTTCTTTTTTCCTTTTCCTTTATTGTTTCTTTCCTTTATTGTTTCTTCACTGATTTTCTTCATTTTTATGTTTTCTTTGTTTTTCACCAATTTTCTTAGTTTCTTTCATGGTTTTCACTTGATTTTCTTTTCTTTCCTCTTTCTTCTCGGTTTTCATTGGTTTCTCTCTCTCTCTCTCTCTCTCTCTCTCTCTCTCTCTCTCTCTCTCTTCAATTTTCTTCATTTTTTGTTTATTTCTTGGTTTTCATCGGTTTTCTTTGTTTCTTTCTTGGTTTTCTATGTTTCTATTCTTTTGCATTGGTTTTCTTTGGTTTTCATTTTTTCGGTTTTCTTGTTTCTATTTTCATATTCACCGGCTTCTGTTTTGTCAACACATGTCAACTTTTCAGCGCACATTCCATATCTCGTATACATCAGAAACATATTCTATATACACATTTAATATTTTGGAGTACATGATTAACAATTTCTGAAAACATATACTTTTATGTCTACTTTTTTTCATACACATTGTAGATTTCTAGTATATACCTAGTACATTTTTTAATACATGTTCCCATTTCAAGTACAAGATTAATATTTTTGACCACATGGTCAAATTTTTAACATACGGTGAACTTTTTAGGGGCACTAAATGTTTTTCACACACAACAGATATACACAAGGAATATTTTTATATACATCTTTAACATTTTTTAAATACAAACTCAACTCTTTATAAATATATGTTTTTTATGTCTACTTTATGTAATGTACATTGTACATTTTTCATATACGCTAGGAACATTTTTTCTACATGTTTAACATTTTAAAATAAATATTGAACATTTTTGCATACACATTGTATTTCTTTGTATATATTTTTCGAATATGTGACAAATATATTTTCCATAGACACTTAGTATTTTTCAATTTAGTGCTTAACATTTTTTGAAATGCTTGGTTATTTTTTTTCACATGGTATATTTTTTGTATAGATGAAAAATATTTTCTCTAAACACATTTAACATTTTCAAATGTTTGGCTAACATTTTTTTAAATGTTTTTGTAATGTTACATGAAATGTTAACCCTATGAAAATGAGGCATGAGTCAAGTTTACCCTACACAAATGAAGAAATTAACTTAACCGATGACTTGGCTGCACGTACCAATCAAAGAGCCTCATGCGAAAATAGATCCTCAAAGGGAAGACGCTAGCCGGAGAAATCATGAGCTTTTCATACTTCATTAAGAGGAGTGCATCAATTGAGCATTACATCGACAACATAAAAACTAAAGATACTTCTATAAATTGTTTTCCCTTGATTCATTACATAAGCTTGAAATAAAAGCTTCACAAATAAATACACTTTTAATGATTATTTCAGTTACATAATTTGCAAACTATTCTAACTTTTATAATGATCCATGCAAATATTTTCGCAGTAAACTCTTTAAAAATTGTACCGATAAACCAGATTACGCAAAGTCATACATTAATGTGCTACTTCTCAGTTACCGTTTGTTAAAAAACGAATCTTCATACTCTAAAAAAACTTCAACCATGATACAATCAAAGATGCCCACATACACACATATACACTCACCCTATGAATGCATGCACGCACGCATAGCCTACCCCTGTGAGCACCTCCGACAGTGAGCCGACACAACATCTTAAGATTGACCCCACCACATCTAGATTCTCGCGTTGTGTATGTTGTGTTTTTTCAAAAAGAATGTGGTGATATATTTCTCTCCCGTTACAAGGCAATTATATTTTTGCTAGTAAAGGAAAAAAAAAGAATCTCGCTACTTAGCTGTGCCTGAGCCCACGTAGGACCTAGCGTGGGTGAGCATTATAGTATAGCTTGCCATAACCATGTAGCGGCTATATCTCGCTTATAATGAGATATTGTATGCCTGCGGCTACTGGGCCGGGCTATTTCTGTCTCTATTTTCCCACTAAATTTGATGCTCACACTCGTTCACTTGCTTCTCCTGTTTTTGCTCATTTTTTCTTTGTTGCTTTCTTTTATTGGTTCTTTAGTATTTTGTTTCTTCACCAGTTTTCTTCATTTTTATGTTTTCTTTGTCTTTCACTGATTTTCTTCATTTCTTTCATGGTTTTCACTTGATTTCCTTTTTGTTTCTTTCCTGGTTTTCACCTTTTCCTTCTTTTTTTGTTCTTGGTTTTCGTCGGGTTTCTTTCTTGGTTTTCTCTATTTCCAGTCTTTTGCATTGGTTTTCATTTTTTTGGCTTTCTTTGTTTTTGTTTTCATTTTCATCGGTCTCTTTTTTGTTCAAAACATGTCAACATTTCCCACCGGATATTCCATCAGATACAAATTTTACATACACATTTAATATTTTGAAATACACGATTAACAATTGTTGAAAACATTTTTTTATGTCTACTTTTCCCATACACATTGCAGATTTCTATTATATATATAATACATTTTTAATATATCATTCACATTTCTCTAGTACAAGATTAACATTTTTGGAATACATGATCAACATTTTTTAATACATAGTGTGAGTTTTTAATGACAATAAATATTTTTCACAAACAACATATATTTTTGTATGCATGAGGAATATTTCTATATAAATGTTAAACATTTTTTAAATATAGAATCAACTGTTTATAATTATATGTATTTTGATGTGTACTTCATTTAATGTACATTGTACATTTTTTTGTATACACCAGGAACATTTGTTTTGTACACGTTTGTATTTCTTTTGTATATATTTTCCACACAGACAACTTTTTTTCTATAGACATTTAGTATTTTTCAAATACCCAATTAATTTTTTTTCATATATTTGGTTAACATTTTTGAAACACTTGGTAATTTTTTCACTTTATATATTTTTTGTACAGTTTAGAAACATTTTATCTATACATCTAATTTTTTGAAATGCTTTGTTAACATTTTTTTGAAATCTTTTCATATATAGATTATTTCGAAATATATATATATATATATATATATATATATATATAACTTCAAGGTATTAAAATATAAAATATTAAGCAAAAAAACAAAAAATAAAAAGTGGAAAAACAACAAGCCTGTGGCCAGTGGCGTCCCCCCCCCCCCCCCCCCCCCCCCGGTGCCGAGCCTTTCCATTTAGGGAGGTGCCTGACGCGAGTGCAGCCTACGTCTCAGCTAAGTGAGACATAGGAACCCTAAAAAAAAAGTGAGACATAGGAGCGCCGCCAGATCTATATCTCGCTTATAGCGACGTTATGTTCCGTCTCGCAGAGGATCTTCGTGCGTGCATACAGTACTGTGCTGACCCATTTATTCAGCGCGCGTTCGTTCGCCGGCTCTGCATTTTCTTTGTCTTTCTTTGTTTTATTCCTTTTCTTTCCCTTTTGGTTCATTGTTTCTGCTCCTGTTTTCTCGGTTTCTTCACTGGTTTTCTTCTATTTTCTGGTTTTCTTTGTTTTTTCACTGGTTTTCTTTATTCTTTTCATGGTTTTCACTGATTTTTTCTTTTCTTTTTATTTTTTTCTTCTTGTATCTTTGTTTCTTTTTAGATTTTCACTGGTTTTATTTCCCTTTCTTTCCTTGTTTTCTTTTGTTTCCTGCTGGCTTTGCATTGTTTGTTTCTTCATTTTTCTTTCTTTCTTTCTTCTGTTTCTTCGGTTTTGACGGTCTTTCTCCATGTCTCTCTTTTATTCTTCAACATATGTCTACATTTGTATATGTATTAGTATATTTTTTGTGTATGTCAAGATTTTTTTATACACGTGTAACATTTTAAATGCATGGTTAATACTTTTTCAAACACATGTTTTTGAACATGTGTTGTTCGAACATATGTTATTGTTTTTCAAATACGTCTTGAAACAGTTTTTTTAAATGCTATCAACATTTTTCTATAATTACACCAACATTTTTGAGCACTACACAAACATTTTTGCCAACTTAAGTATTTTATTCAAATATATATTTTTCGATTTTTTGAAAATATAACAAAAAGTGAAAAGAAAAAAGAGAAAGAAAAAAAGGGAAATTGTGGAACGGAAACAAACGAACAAAATCCAAAATGCATGAACAGTGCTACTGGGCAGGTCCATTCCCACGTTCCTTCAGCAAGCGGACGCTCTGCCTCGTTTGAAGCGTGTCACAGGGGCGCCCTAGTTCACGTAGGATGGTTTGTATTTTTATATCAAAAGGACCGCTCTTCACACAATTTTGTTTTTCCAAATGATTAGTCTGTAGCGCTCGTTCACTCGCTTTTGTGTTGTTTTCTTCAAAAAGTTTGTTTTTCATAGCGCTTCCTGTAGCACTTTTTTATAGTCAATAAAAAGTTTGTGAATTAAAGCAATGCTCACCAATTTTAAAGAAAAATCACGATATAAAAAATGTGTTTCGAATTTGAAAATGTTCACAGATTCGTTAAAGTTCATGTATTTGAAAAACGTCATACATTCGTGAAATGTTCGTGAAATGTTCCTAAACCCTGAGTACGAATAACACAAAAAAATCCAACCCAAAAATCCCATGTTGTAAAAAAAAGGAGATTATAACATAAGGGAAAGACATTCTCTTTTGTTTCATAAATGGCCCGAATTTGCGCATGGATTTGTTCTATTGCCAAAAGATTATATGGGTTTTTTTGGGAAAAATCAGTACACTCTGTGGGCAAAAATCACATCTATGTTGCAGTCTACACCGTGTATAGACAATAAAAGTTGTTTTTTCTTCGCATTTTACTTGTAACATGCAAATGCTTTAAAGAGAAGGCATTGACAGAAAACAAGTTGGCCGCAAAAAATTTGGTTTGTGTGAAGCATATTTGGAAAAGTGAATGCTGGTGCTTCTTTCTTGGGCATGTTTTTTTTGTCCTCCAGCTCTGCAGTTTGCATGAGTCCCTGGTTTGGGAGAAAAAAATAGGTAACAGAAAAATTAAATCAAAAGGCAAGCCATGTTAGGGAATCTAAGCAAGATACATAGTAGGTTCATGCAAGTTGTGGTTTTACCCAGTAGTATCTATTGAAGAGGTTGACTTCATTTAGTTTGAGAATTTTGTCAGTGGGCCTGCAAAAAAAAAAATGCAGAAAAACTCAGGGGTGTGTGTGTGTGTGTGTGTGTGTGTGTGTGTGTGTGTGTGTGTGTGTGTGTGTGGTATAAACAGAAATCCAACACTGCGCAATCAAAACGCTATTAGGCATGGCAAGTTAGTAGTAAGCAAGTTTTTGAAGGTTATATACTGAAGATACTAATGTTGGGTGCATGTTCAAACAACACGAAGATGGACCAAACCCACACAATTACACAAAAGGAAGTATTGCTCTTTGATACCGCTAGTTGTGAGCAAAACAGTTGAATGTGAGTTGCTAGTGTTGAGTATGTGACTTGCTTGACATTTGAATGTGACTTTGCTAGTGTTCAGTATGTGACTTGTTGACATTTGAATGTGACTTGCCTATTCTGCATGTGATTTGCCTGACATACAACCACTACCCCCCAGGTCTGCGCCTAACATTTGTGTGTGACCTACCATTTTTAGTTCCACTAGCTTGTTCTATGCTTGTAAGTTGCCTAGTCTAGTAGTGTGGAGTTGCCTAACCCCCGATTTTTAGTCCAAGTGAATAAGTGTGAGTGTGAGCGTGTGTGTGTGTGTGTGTGTGTGTGTGTGTGTGTGTGTGTGTGTGTGTGTGTGTGTGTGTGTGTGTGTGTGTTCGTGAACTTCAAGATATGTGTGTGAGGTGCCAGAAAAAAGAAAGCACGTGGTTGTTAAAAACAAGGGAAAAAGATAGGCTCACTCACAGCTACCATTTGTTCGCCCCCCCAAATTAAAAATCCCAATGTAGCAGAAAAGAGAAAAAACATACAGTGATAATGTGTTGCCACATTCAAAATCCAAGTATAAAATTACCCCCAAAATTATGATGAAATGTGAAGGAAAATAACAGAAGAGCAAGGTTCATGTGCTATTTGAGGAAACTACCTGCAGAGTGTTGGGCAACTTTTGGCAAAACTAAAATCCACTAGGATTGAGTTTCATACAATCTGGCGCTTGTGTGAAAGCTTGTAGTGCACTAACTGAAATAACTAGCAAAAAAGTAACAAAACTGAAGCCCATTTAGGCAAATTCTGCACCATATCAGGCAACTAAGTAATAAATGTTAGAAAAGTTTAGAATTGTTGTCCATTTAGACAAGTTTAGAATTGTACTAGCAAAAAAGTACTAAGACACTTGCAAGAACTCCACAACGCCCAACTTAAGGAGACACACAAAAAAAGCAAAGTGTAGGATCTTCCTTGAATACTGGACCGTGTCCTTCTCACCGTGCGTTCTCACCGTCATTGGCATACAGAACATTTGGAAGTAAAAAAAAGAATTGTACCAGTCAAAACCATTTGGCAAGTCGAAGAGTGAACTTAAGGCAACTACTTTACAATCTTTGTACAACTTTTGGGGATAAAAAGAGAAAAACACACTAGTACTAACTAGTATACGACAAATGTGGCAACTCCATACCTTTCATGTGTCAGCTCTTCTGCACAGTTCTGGCAATTCGAAGCCTCTGCCCCATGTCCACTTCCCACCTCACAAAAACCTCTCAAATTCTCCCCCAATGGCAACAATCTTCATGGTTTTGACACCCCCATGACCATTAGCTCGCCCTCTCTAGTGTCCTGGCAGATCCACACCGCCCCGTTTCTCTAACCTTTCCCCATCAATGTAAAACTAGCTTATAAATTGTAAAGAAGATCATATGTCATAATGTTGAGGATGGAGAGACAGACCTAAATCCAGTACTTAAAATGCTACTATAACCAACCCTTTATGCTCTATATATAGTATAATATATAGTATAATCCACGGGACGCTTCCCATGAAATATGATTTTTTTGAAACTATCTACTGTGGAGCAAAGCCCCACAACCTTTTATTCCAAACTCAGTTACAGGTCAGTATATTACAAAAGGGAGAGACACCTACCCTAACTTACCTATAGACTAAGGAAGAGAGTTAACCCAAGCCAAAAGAGGGGCCCTGGTAGAACTAGGTATCCTATGAGATAGAAGAGTTACATCATGTACAAAATTACATTTCCACATAGCAAAAGAAGCCCTCTCTCCTCTAAAGGTTCTTCCATTGCGCAGGATCCAAATGTTCCAAGCAGCAGTCAGCATGACTTCAAAGAAAAAGGGTTGCCTGAAGGATCTCCTTGCATGGGCAATACAATGCTGCAAGTCATCCCCACCAATCCAGTCAGTTCTCAGGTAGTTCCAGACCCTGAAACTAAAGGTGTAGTTGATGAAAAGATGCAACCTGTCTTCATAAACCTGAGCAGCGCAAATGACACACAAGTTGTCATCCTCTGGCAGTCTCCAATGCCTTCTGACAAGCATATCCTTTGTGTTTAGACTATCAAAAAACAATAACCACCCAAAAACCTTAATCTTCATGAAATATAATTTGCAAGTCTAGATTGTAGGCATGAAATATAATTTCGTTGGTACCTCATCACTTGTACCCAATTGCAGGCACACTGCTTTCTGCCTGTAGAGAAGCAAAATAAAAAAATAAAAATAGGTACATGGGTGTTATTTCTCAAATATGCTGCAAAAAACCATGACCAAAAGAAAAAGCGGTGTGCGGAATTATTTTCAGAGACTCCCTTTTTTCCTGTGCACCTCTGTTTGAAGCTATTCAATGGACGAAGATGAACCATGCTCATGATTAGCCACGAACAGTCCCTTCTGATTGTCCTTTTTTGCTTTTCCCTGTTAATTTTCCCCATTAAAAAGATCAAAGAAACATCATCATAATGCATCATCATGTAATGTTGTGGGGTTTTGAAAAAATCAAGACCAAAAAAGCTTGTTAATTGCGTTGGGATTTTCCACGAAGAGGAGGGCAGATGCGGTACAATAGAGATCCGTATTTCCCTCAGTGAGAACAAAGGTTTATCGAAACAATAGGAGAGTCACGCAAATCCTCGTGAACAACACCTCTGTAGGTGTTAAAACTGGCAGTTCTCGGGTAGGGGGCCCAAGCTGTGCGTCTGAGGATTGGTGGTAACAATGGACAAAGGACACAGTGTTTACCCAGGTTCGGGCCCTCTTAATGGAGGTAAAACCCTAATCGTGCTTGATTATATTCGAAGGCTATAGAGGTTACAAGAGTTGATCTACCACGAAATCGTATCGGCTAACCCTAGCTTGGCTAGCCTAGTAATGTTATGATCCTGCCATCGATCTAACCCTCCGGTTTATATAGATACCGGAGGGGCTTAGGGTTGTACAAAGTCGGTTCAACAGAAAGGAAATAGCATATCCGGACACCTAAACTTGCCATCCACGTATACGGGAGTCCCTACCGGACACAAGAGGTGGTCTTCTGCCTTTTATCTTGACGGCCCATTAGTCCGGCCCATATCCAATAGACCGGACGCCCGAGGACCCCTTAGTCCTGAACCAGTCTTCAATGACGACGTGTTCGGTGCGCAGAGTATCTTCGGCATTGCGAGGTGGGTTCCCTGAATAATACACATCAGCTTTCCTCAAAAAAGGAACTGTATTCGGCTTTGCATAATTAACACAACCCTTAGCCGCGAAGGCAGGATATATAAAAAATAAGAATAGTGTCTTTGATAGCTTTTTTCGGTGAAGCGTCAGACTTGACCCTTCGGCGTTTTGAACCGTTTTCACACCCCGCGTTCCGTGTTTCGAGGCAAAGCCCCATTGGCCCGTCCTGTGAAAACAGAGACTGTACCCACTTAATACGGGATTGCTCATCAATAAAACTTGGGTAATCCAACCGTTTACAACGCACGCTTTCACTGGGAATAGGCGAGCTTCAAGGCACGAGTGGGGGGACGGTTGGCATTTTTACCGCCTATAAGAGGGCAATGGATTTCTCCTTTCTTCCCCACACCTTCCAGTCTCCTCAGACTTCCAATCTTCAAAGCTCTCAGTGCCCGAAAAGTTTCTATCTACCTCACCACCACCACCACCTCCTCCGACCATGGCCGGATCCGGTTCCAAGGGTAAGTGGGAGGCCTCCTCCGTCATAGAGAAGGATATAAAGGATCTCCTGAGTGCGGGATACCTCGCCGCAACCATCGCGCACAGGCTCCCCCCAAGGGTTAGATCATTCCCACTCCAGAGCCCGGCAAAAGGGTCGTCTTCCTCCCTGATACGTCTCCAACGTATCTATAATTTTTGATCATTCCATGCTGTTTTATTATCAATCTTGGATGTTTTATAATCATTATATAGTCATTTTATATCATTTTTTGGTACTAACCTATTGACATAGTGCCAAGTGCCAGTTGCTGTTTTCTGCATGTTTTTTAAATCGTAGGAAATCAATATCAGATGAGGTCCAAATACCACGCCAATTTACGATGATTTTTTATGGACCAGAAGGAACACAATGGGCCCTGGTTGCACCCGGGGGAGTCCCGTGGAGGGGACAACCCACCTGGGCGCACCAGGAAGCCCAGGCGCGCCCAGGTGGGTTGTGCCCACCTCGGGTGCCCCCTGGACCGACTCTTTGCTCTATAAATACCCCAATATTCTAGAAACCCTAGGGGAGTCGGCGAAATTTTCATCCAGCCGCCGCAGAGTCCATAACACCGAGATCCAATCTAGACACCATCACAGAGGGGTTCGCCACTTCCATTGGTGCCTCTCCGATGATGCGTGAGTAGTTCTTTGTAGACCTTCGGATCCGTAGTTAGTAGCTAGATGGCTTCCTCTCTCTCTCTCTCTTGATTATCAATACAATGATCTCTTGGAGATCCATATGATGTAAGTCTTTTTTGCGGTGTGTTTGTTGGGATCTGATGAACTTCGAGTTTATGATCAGTTATATCTTTTTATATCCATGAAAGTTATTTGAGTTCTCTGATCTCTTATATGCGTGATCTCTTATAGCCTCGTATTTCTTCTTCAATATTTGGGTTTTGTTTGGCCAACTTGATCTATTTATCTTGCAATGGGAAGAGGTGCCCGGTAGTGGGTTCGATATTACGGTGCTTGATCCCAGTGACAGAAAGGGAACCGACACATATGTATCATTGCTACTAAGGATAAAAAGACGGGATCCGTATCTGCCGCAATAGATAAATCTATCTTGTCTACATCATGTCAACATTCTTACTGCATTACTCCGCTTTTCCATGAACTTAATACACTAGATGCATGCTGGATAGCGGTCGATGTGTGGAGTAATAGTAGTAGATGCAGGCATGAGTCGGTCTACTAATCTTGGACGTGATGCCTATGTAATGATCATTTCCTGGATATCGTCATGATTATTTGAAGTTCTATCAATTACTCAACAGTAATTTGTTCACTCACCGTTTTCTATTTTTCTCGAGAGAAACCACTAGTGAAACCTACGGCCCCTGGGTCTTCTTTCTCATATATTTGTCTTGCGATCTACTTTCTCCTTGCGTTTATTTTCAGATCTATTAAACTAAAAAATACAAAAAATACCTTACTGCAATTTATTTGAGCCGCGATCAATTTATCCTATCTACAAATTCATCTCACGTCCTTTGCCTATCTTGAGGCGCCGTACCCCGAAAGGGATTGGCAACCCCTTTAACACGTCGGGTTGTGAGGTGTTGTTATTTGTGTGCAGGGGCTGTTTACGTTGTGTTGCTTGGTTCTCCTACTGGTTCGATAACCTTGGTTTCATATATGAGGGAAATACCTACCACCGCTATGCTACATCATCCCTTCCTCTTTGGGGAAAAAACCGACGTAACTTCAAGCAACATCAAAAGGAATTTCTGGCGCCGTTGCCGGGGAGGATCTTCAACATAACCAGGTTCCTAATCACAAATCTCATCTCCTTGCAGTTTACATTACCCCACTTCATAAAAATTTGCCATTTTAGTCACCCCTCTTTTTTGCCGATCTCTTGTCTCTAGTCCCGATGGCTAGCGTCCCTACTCCTCCTTTGTCACCAGATTATAAAGTTCTTTACTTCAAGCAAAGACAGGGAGAAAATTTGAAAGATGCCTGGCATAGGCTGATGGAATCTTATCGTGCTTTCAACTTAAGGGGGGATGCTAAGGTTTTACTTCGTAATTTTTACATAGGATTAGCTTGCATCATAGACAACTTCTTGATTTTGCTGCTAAAGGAAATTTAATCGAGCTTGATGCAAATGCTGCCTATGAAATCTTGGAAGGAATTTTGGGAATTCCTCCTCAAAAGAAGGGGTTTTCCTTTACCCCCGAGGGAGTTCAAATGTTGGACAAACTTGGTGATTTAAATAAACATATGGTCAAAATACAGAAATATAATGAACCCCTCAAGCACCACAATGGTAATATCAATCACATGAATACCTTGATTACTCTTTGCAACAAGCGATTGGATATTTTGGATCTTAAGATGGTTTCTTTTCTGGAGAATTTAGGGAAGCGTAAAGAGTCTCCCGGGTTTGAGAAAACCCTTACAAAAGTTTCCAAACCTTCGGAAGACAAAACTTAGATCCTACGCGTTATGCCCAGCTAAGGGCGTAAAACTATAGCGTTTGTTGGGAGGCAACCCAATGAATAAAATTTATTTTTACTTTTTGCTTTCTGTTCTTGAGTGTTAGCACAATTATTCTACTGTTATGATTGTGTTTTTTGTGTTTAATTTAGTGTTTGTGCCAAGTAAAGCCTTTAGGATCTTCCGGGGTGATAGTTGTTTGATCTTGTTGAAAAAGACAGAAACTTTGTGCTCACGAAAATAATTATTATAAATAACAGAAAAGAGATTTTACCCTGATTCTTTTTGCAGAAAATTAATATACAAATTATGCTAGTCGTCCTAATTTGGTAGAATGTTTTGAGTTACAGAAGTATTCGAAAGTTCCAGATTACTACAGACTGTTCTGTTTTGACAGATTCTGTTTTCTTTGTGTTGTGTGCTTATTTTGATGGCTCTATGGTTTTATTTGATGAGTTTTTGGCATAGAAAAGTTGGAATACAGTAGATATAATACAAAAAGAAAATAAGAATTGGTTTGATACAGCACTTATAGTAGTGGTTTGCTTTCTTTTACTAACGGATGTCACAAGGGTTTTGTTGAGTTTTGTGTGATTGAAGTTTTCAAGTTTTGGGTTATCTTACGATGGATGAAAGAAGGATAGAAGAGCCTAAGCTTGGGGATGCCCCGGTATCCCAAGCTATTATCCAAGAATGAACAACCAACTAAGCTTGGGGATGCCCCCGAGTGGCATCCCCTCTTTCTTCTAACGACCATCGGTATTTTACTCGAGGCTATATTTTTATTTGTCACATGATATGTGTTTTGCTTGGAGCGTCTTGTATGATATGTGTCTTCACTTGTTTTATTTTGTGTTTTACGTCATCAAACCTTTCTGGACACACCTATTTGAGAGAGCCAAAATTATGTCATGACTTGTTAGAATTTCTCTCTATGCTTCACTTAAATTTTTATGAGCAATGGACTTGCTCTAGTGATTCACTTATATCTTTTTGAGCACAGTGTGCTTAGTATTTTTGAAGAAATACTCTCTTGCTTCACTTAGATTTATTTGAGAGTTAGTAAAATTTTGAAGAAATTCTCTCTTGCTCTGCTTAAATTATTTTGAGAGAAAGAAAATATGTTATGCTCATGATCTTCACTTATATTTATTTGAGCTTATGAAAAGCAACACATGAAAATTAGTCCCAAAGTGATAGATATCCAAGAAGGATAAAGAAAATAAAATGTCATGATGATCATTGGACAAAATAAACTTGATTCTTAGTACTAGTTTTGAGATATGATGATGTGATATGTGAGTCATGTTGGTGAGTAATTGTGCTCTAGTAAGAATATTGGTGTTAAGGTTTGTGATTCCCTATGCATGCACGTAAGTCAATAATCATGCAATGAAAATTATATCCTACCCGTGGTGCATTATTTGGTGTTAATTATGCTTAATGCTTGCTTATGAGATTATTCGTTTCTTGGTTGGTTGCCTCTCAATCTTTTTGCTAGCCTTCATTTTGCACCAAGTATGACCTCTACTTGTGCATCCAAAATCCTTTAAACTAGTTTTGCCACATGAGTCCACTATATATACCTATATGCGGTATTCTTTTGCCGTTCCAAGCAAATTTGCATGTGCCATCTCTAATTTTCAAAATGAACTTCTCTTTTGTGTGTTTGTTTCGCTCGCGGAACGGTAATGGGTAGCTAATATTTTCCATGCTAGATGTGTTATTCTCACGATGAGTGTTTATTCACTTGTCATTGCACGAGAGTAAGGCAAAGGTATTAGGGATGCCCAGTCCCGAAATGCAAAAATGAATTTACTTTATGTTGTCAAATAATAAATTCCTTGGAAAGTGTTGGTATGGAGGGCACCCGTGGATATGGTTAGCCATGGAAAGTGAAAGTTATGGTGGAAAAAAAGGAATAAACTTTATTTTCTGTTTGGGAACCACCTATGATATATCTAGCATGGAAAGTGTTGGGATGCTCCAAGTCATTTTCGTTGGTGGGATGGATACACCTCCCAAAATGTTTTTATCTCTAATTTTTCGGTTTGAGCTCTGGCACCTCTACAAATCACTACTTCCCTCCGCGAAGGGCCTTTCTTTTACTTATGCAAATTTTACTTTTGAAATTGAGTCTCCATCCTCTCTTATAAAAGAACCAACTAGGGGACAATATGATCATACTTAAGTATTGGGTGTAGCTAATATTCGAGTGTGTTTCATGAATGGATCAATTTTTGAGCATGATGGGCTAGGGATAACTTGTTTTAGCATTGATATTTTGAAAGACATGGTTGCTTGTTGATATCCTTGAGTATCTAAATTATTATGTCAAAACTAGACTATTGCTTTGAATCACATAAAAGTCCAAATGTCCATGCTATGAAGAAAAGAATATGATATGACATGATAAACAACACTCCACATCAAAAATTCTGTTTTATCACTTACCTACTCGAGGACGAGCAGGAGTTAAGTTTGGGGATGCTAAGACGTCTCCAACGTATCTATAATTTTTGATTATTCCATGCTGTTTTATTATCAATCTTGGATGTTTTATAATCATTATATAGTCATTTTATATCATTTTTTGGTACTAACGTATTGACATAGTGCCAAGTGCCAGTTGTTGTTTTCTGCGTGTTTTTTACACCGCAGGAAATCAATATCAGATGAGGTCCAAATACCATGCCAATTTACAATGATTTTTAATGGACCAGAAGGACAATGGGCCCTGGTTGCATCTGGGGGAGTCCTGAGGAGGGGAAAACCCACCTGGGTGCGCCAGGAGGCCCAAGCGCGCCCAGGTGGGTTGTGCCCACCTTGGGTGCCCCCTGGACTGACTCTTTGCTCAATAAATACCCAAATATTCCAGAAACCCAAGGGGAGTCGACGAAACTTTCACTACTGGAATCAACTACTTTGCCATCTGCCAGCTCTTTGCCATCAGCTAGCGGACGGCAAAGAAGCTCTTTGCCATCAGCTACCAGAAAGCAGACGACAAAGAGCTGGCTGATGGCAACGAAAGCCTTTGCCATCAGCTAGCTCTTTGCCGTCCGCTAACTGACAACAAAGAGGGAGGGGGGGCCCACTGAGGAGCTGGTTAAAAAATACTTAACGTCCCCCTGCTTTGCCGTCCGCCGCAGACGGCAAATATGAAGAAAAGCGGACGACAAAGGAGGGCGGACGGCAAAGGCTGCCCTAACTAACCTAACTAACGGCCGAGCCCCCTCCCCCGCCCGTTACTCATCTCTCTCGATCCCTCGACCTCCTCCGCCCCCGCCCCCGCCGCCCCCGCCCCCGCCGCCCGGCGCCGCCCCCGCCCTCGCCGCACCCGCCACCGCCCCCCGCCGCCCGGCCCCGCCCTTGCCGCCCTTGCCACCGCACCCGCCGCCGCCGCTCCCACCCCCTCCCCCGCCGCCCGACCCGCCACCGTCCCCCGCCGCCCGGCGCCCCCGCCCCCGCCCCGCCCCTCCCGCCCGGCGCCGCCCCCGCCCCCGCCGCCCGACCATCCCACTGCCCCGGAGCCCCACCGCCCCCACCCACCCACCACCCCGGCGCCAGCGTCGCCCCCTCCGGTGAGTTTTTTTTCTTTTTTTGCTATTTAATTCTTGTTTAATTGTTAGTGTTAGTGTTAGTGTTATATTTAGTGTTAGAAAAGAAGAAATTTAGTGTTAGTGTTAGAAAAAAGAATATGTAGAAGAAAGAAGAAGAAGTGGAAAAAAGATGAAAAAGAAGAAAAGAAAAGAAGTAGAAAAAAGATGAAAAAGAAGAAGAAGAAAAGAAGTAGAAGAAGTAGAAGAAGTAGAAGAATAAGAATAGAAGAAAAGAAAAGAAGTAGAAAAAAGATGAAAAAAGAAGAAGAAGAAGAAATGAAAGAAGAAGAAGAAGAAAGGAAAGAAGAAGAAGGATAGAAGAAGAAGAAAGGAAAGAAGAAGAAAAAAGAAGAAGAAGAGAAGGAAAGAGGAAGAAGGATAGAAGGAAACACCCCGACCACTGACCCCGACACCCCGACCCCGACACCACACCCCGACACCTGACCCCGACACCCTGACCCCGACACCCCGACCCCGACACCACACCCCGACACACAGACCCCGACACCACACCCCGACACCCCGACCCCGACACGACACCATAACCCCGAAACAGCACCCGGACACCGACATGACACCCCGACCCCCTAAACCTCCCGAAAAGGTGCTCTTTGGTCTTCTAGAGCCCGACGGGGTTATATATTTGTGAATTATTAGTTAGGTCATATATTTTTCAATTTTGTTATGAAAAACATCATATATAATTGTGTTGATCGGGTAGATTTAAATATGTAGTTGTTTCATCGCTGCGAGGTTTGGTGTTCGACGACCTCGCCGTGCGTTTGACGAGCTCTGCCCCTTCTTTCGTGGGTGAGCACAAATGACATGTCCTTCTCCCCCATTAATTATTTGCACAAATGACATGAAATTTGGTAGCTAGCTATATATGTGTCTTGAATCATCAGTATGCGTAACCAATATGTGTCTCCCGTTCGAAAGCGTCATAGTTATAAATATGCATGCATTTGCATATTTATAACCTTGATTCTTTCGAATTGTCCAACGCTATCCATGGACAGCCCGAGTATGTGTAGATTGGGTTCGTTTTCCCATATGCTTTGCTCCGGATCCGACGCATAAATTTCGTCAGTGCTTCCCCTGTTGTTCTCCGGGTACACATCCTCTCTGTTTATTGCAGAGACGTGTATCAGGAGAACAACGAGGAGGTGCTGCCGAAATTTTGCGTCGGATCCGGAGATAGCATATGGGAAAATGAACCCAATCTACACATACTCGGGTGGGATTAGGACCTATCATTACCTATTAGAGTGTAGGTTGCATGGACGTAATGAAATTGACAAAGTAGATCAACTGATGAATATATACATGGTGAATTATATATATAATTGTTGTGTGTCCAGTAGCTCTGAAAGTCAAGATGAGTGATCGTGCATGGATGTATACCGGTCACACTGGTCAGAACAAATGGAGCGCTGAATGGTTCACAAAAACCAAGGGGTTTGTGCAAGCCGCATTTGCAAATGGCCAGAGGAAAACTTGGTGCCCCTGTTTCTGATGCGGCAATTGGGAAAAGAGGACAGAGGCTGAAATGGGTAAACACCTGCAGAAGAATGGTTTTACGCCCGATTATACAGTGTGGACATTTCATGGTGAGTCAGACCAACGTGACCGAGCTGAGGTGGATCATCGTCGCACCGACGAGCATGGTACCGGGATGGAAAACATGGTGCAAGACTATGATGATGCTCGGGATTCGGACGAGGAGATGGAGGAATCTGCAAAGGCCTTCAATGAAATGTTGGAGTCTTCAAAACGTCCGCTCCACGAGCACACTGAGCTTTGTCAGTTGGATGCCATCTCACAAGTAATGGCTTTGAAGGCTCAGTCAACTTGGGCAGAGAATGCTATGACGCAATTATGATAGTATTTGGACGCTTTCTACCCAAAGGCCATGTAATGCCTGCAAACCTGTACCAGTCGGACAAAATCCTCCGTGCACTGAAGATGCCCTATGAGAAGATACATGCCTGTGAGAAAGGATGTGCCTTATTTAGGCTTGACTATGCGGACTTGAACTATTGTCCCATTTGCAAGTTTTCCAGGTATATTGTGGTAGACAACGGTATGGGTGAGAAGACACAGACCACAATCCCTGTTAGTGTTCTTCGGTATATGCCAATCGTACCAAGACTTCAACGTCTTTTCATGGTCGAAGAGACGGCCAGACAGATGACATGGCACAAAACAGGAAAAAGAACCGAACTAGATGCAGATGTGAAACTGATGATGGTACACACATCGGATGGTGTTGCGTGGAAAAGGTTTGGTGAATTACATGCTGACAAAGCGGCAGATCCGAGGCATCCTCGAGTCGGCATCAGCACCGATGGGTTCAGTGTGTCCGGTATGACGGCAGCCCAATACAGTTGTTGGCCCGTATTTGTCTTTCCACTCAGTCTCCCCCCCGGACAGATTATGCAAAGAAAGAACATTTTCCTGACGTTGATAATTCCAGGGCCCAACTATCTGGGGAAAAAAATGAATATGTACATGCAGTCGCTTAAGGACGAATTGCAAGAAGCCTGGGATAATGGGTTCAAGACATACGACGCCTATAGCAAACGAAACTTCATAATGCGTGTCTGGTACATGTACTCGATGCATGACTTGCCGGCGTATGCGCTATTCGTTGGCTGGTGTGTGCATGGAAGGTTCCCGTGCCCCACATGCAAGGGAGCTCTTGAGTTTCGTTGGCTTCAGGCTGGTCGCAAGTTTTCTTGCTTCAACATGCATAGACAGTTCCTGGATCCTCGCCATAAGTTCAGGAAAGACAAGAAGAACTTCATCAGAGGTAGAGTTGTAAAAAACTCTGCACCACCCGCGTTGACAGGCCAACAGACCCTGGATCAGTAAACGCTCTCGAGCCAGATCGAGAGCGTCCAGGGTACTTCAAGGGATATAATTCTGAGCACGCATGGACTCACAAAACATGCTTATGGGATCTGCCTTACTTCAAAGTCCTCCTTTGCCCACACAACATCGACGTGATGCACACTGAGAAGAATATCGCCGAGGAACATTTTGGTACATTGTTCGGCATAGATGGGAAGTCAAAGGATAATACTAAGGCTAGAGTCGATCTGGAGGCGCTATGTGATAGGCCGTTACAAAACATGAAAGAACCGAAAGGAAAGCAGAACTGGATGAAGCCAAAGGCATGGTTCAATCTTGGAAGGCCAGCTATGAGGGAAATTATCTTGTGGGTGAAAATGCAGTTGATGTTCCCCGATGGGTATGCAGCGAATCTAAAGAGGGGAGCGAGTCTTGATAAATTGAAGATATTTGGTCTCAAGAGTCATGATTGGCACATATGGATTGAGCGGGTAATGCCGGTTGTCGTGGATTTGTCACGGCAGATGTCCTAGTGAAAGGACTTAGTCGTGGAGCCATCGCTACAGGTTAACTTGAAGGGGTTAAAGCGGACACAAAGACACGAGGGTTTATACTAGTTCGGCCCCTTCGATGAAGGTAAAAACCTACGTCTAGTTGTGATGGAATTGATGTGGTCTCGATGGCTAGGGAGCAAACAAGCTTCACCTAGGCTCGAGTTGTTGTTGTCTGTCCTTGAACCATCGCCGGGTCGTCCCCTTATATACACGGGTGACGCCCGTCGGTCCATAGAGTCCCAACCGGTTCATACTCGTATCCCGGTTGGTATATTTCTATTCCTAACTTACAATACAAGTTTACATATCATGCCGGTTTACGGCTTACAGTTTCTAAACCGACTACAGGCCTTGGGCCTTCATCTGCTTATACTACTACTGAAGTTAACCCGACCCAGGTAGGCCGGTTCACGCCCTGTGGCAATATGCCAACATTAGGCCCCAGATTGATTTGAACTGGTTCATGTCAATCCTTCATAAAAATCTTGTCTTCAACATCTTCTGGTAATTGGTAAACCGCCATGTCGCCATCGTCTCTGGCTGCTGTAAACCGGCCTGACGTCATCACAAAGTTTACATTGGTAACATCCTCTTTTATTAATAGATCTGCAATACCCAGGTCATCAGCTCCACTTCCGAAATTTTGGCTCCTGGATTCGCGCGCCTGACCCATGTCTGTTGCCTTATAAATAGGACCGAAGGGTCATTTCCTTTTCTCCCCTTCGTCTCTTCCTCTTCGTCTTCCTCGCGTCACCAGCCTCGGAGCTCCGCCGCCGCCGTTGTCCTCTGCATCATCCTGGGCCGCTGCATCAACCTGAACGCACCAGAGCACCGCGGTAGCCTTCCGCGTCTTCCTCAGTTCTGGTAAACCTTCTGTTCTTCTTAACCTAGATCTGTTCTAGGGTTTCTTGTTCTCACCATGTTCGTTGCTTGTTCATACTCGTACCCAGATTCCTGGATAACTCTGCGAACCCCTGCTCTGATTAGCAGTAACTTTGTAGCATCCTCCTATAGTTCCTCACTCAAGTTTATAGATCTCATCCACATACCTGCCCATTGATTTACTTCCGTTCCACTTTACTCTTTTGAATATTTTCTGTTTTTTCTGAACTTGCTTCAGATCCATTGCTGCAATAAGACTTTGTGAAACCTGTTTCTGCATACTTGGCCATCTGCAACTGCCTCCAATATTTAGATCAGGCGGTTTAACTTAATATAGAAAAAATTCAGTAAACCGGTATACACCATTAGTCCCCTTGTTGAACCGCCGGAAATTTTTTATCCATATGATGCCACCTCATAGAAATCCGGTTTAAATATACTGTCTCCGGTTTAGCATTGTTCATACCAGCACCTTCTTTTATCCAACATATTCTTGAACCGGAATCACCTATTTCTTGTAGATCTCACCATGGCCAAACAAGTATATGAGTGCAACTGGGTTCCTTCCCGCGTCACAGAAACTCAGCTGGACGATTTAGTCTTGATCGGCGCTTTAGACAGCAAAGATACTATCCACTGGAGGGTTCCTGGTAATGAATGTCCCCCCACACCTCAAGAGGGAGAGGTTGTGATCTTTGCGGATCATTTAGCCTGGGGCTTCAAACCGCCCGGCTCTAAATTTTACCGTGATGTGTTAGCCAATTTCCAACTCCGCCCGCAAGATATTGGCCCCAATTCTGTTACCAACCTATGTCACTTCCAAGTGCTCTCTGAGGTATACCTTCAAGAGGAGACTTCAATCGAATTGTTTAGAGACTGCTTCCACTTAAACCGCCGCACTGAATTTACTGACGGCCCAATACCGAATTGGGCGGTATGGCAATTCAGAAAAGAAAAGAAATCACTTATCCCCACGTCAAACTACACACTCACCCCAAGGAGTGGAATGCAACATGGTTTTATTGCAAAGACACCTCCCCTGATAATGAAAATCCCTTGCCTGGCTTTCGTCCGGAGCGGCTCAGCAACACTCACCCCTTTCCACAAAGATTAAGTGCCAAGGAGAGAAGTAAATATGCTCCGCAACTGTCCAAGCTCCGAGCCTTCATGGCCAACGGTTTAACTGGAATAGACCTTGCACGCTGTTGGATATCATGGAGCATACTGCCTCTCAGCCGGCGCTCCGGTTTGATGTGCAAGTATACTGATAGCGTCGATGACCCACTCCGACACACTAAGATCCAGCTCTCTGATGATGAAGTCACAGATTCTGTGAAGAAAATGTTGAATGAACCGGAGCACCTCTGCGCTCAAACCGGCCTGCTCCCTTTCTGCGCTACCAACAAACCGCCAGCTGTAAGATTTTGTTTGTACCTTTTATTGAACCTGTTATCGTTATCTCCGTCTGATATCCATTACTGCTTAACCAGGGTGATAATCCGTTTTGGAGCAAGAAGCTTTCACAAGATAAGCCGGAGAAAGTAGAACGGCCAACCCGGCCAAAGACCAAGGTCATGAAGAAGCCTGCTAAAAAGAGGAAAACCACTGCTTCATCTGATCCGGCTGTTGACGATGATGTGGGTAACTCGGACCTTGAGGTAGAACTCGATTCACTAGGTTTACTTTTTACACGCCTTATTGATGATGATACTTGTCAGGACGACGCTGAAGCCAGTAATGCTGAAGTCGCTGAGGTAACTATTCTCTCTTCCGATTCAGATCCTTTGCCTTTGCCAAAATTTCGCCAGGCAAACCGGAAAGTTAAATTTTCTCATTCTCTTGCTTACTTGGATCCCAAATTTCTTATGAAGACTCAGAAACATGAAGCTCGCCGCACAACCCGGCACAGTGGCCAGGTAGTTACCTTCGCCGGTTTACCAAACAGTCCGGTTCAAAAACGCCGCTCCGAGGTCTCCGACCTTTTTATTAATTTATATCCTAAAGCGGGTTTCATCCGTCAACCTCTTAATCCGTCCGACTCCGATTATCAGGTTACTTCTCATTCTTCCTCTGGTGAATCATCAGCCACTCAGCTGCCGCCACTGAAAACGGTTCTTGGGTAAGCTAGGCTGAACATATACTTCCGGTATACTGTTTTATAACTTATGCTGTTCCTTGACTCTTTGTTTTTCTTTCAGGGCTAAACCTAAACTGAGCAAGAAAGCCCGCCTGGACAAAGCGGCTGAGGAAGATATCGCCCCTGAACAGGATAAAGCACCAGATCTTGAAGCGTTTGTTCATGAGGATATTCCCAATGATCCTCCTTTGCAAGACGATGCTATTCCTGAGGAAAGGCCTATCAATACTTCAGTCCCTGCTGACCCGCCTGCCAGCTCCGTCCGGATTGAAAAATCCCGCAGTCCTGCTGATAAACCGACCGTGCCAACACAAACCGGTGAGTCCAAGGATGATGATGTTGTAATTACCGGCGTAGGTCGCTTTGAACCAGGGAATCCTGTCACTTTAACCAAGCATACAGTGAAAGAAGATTTTCCTGCCAAGAACAAAGGCAAATGGGATGTTGAACTGGAAACATATGCTGCTCTGAGTGCCCAAGATCTTCATTCTGGTTACTTGAACCAGCTATATACCAGCCGTGACTGTGAAGCTGGCCTGGTAAAGATGATGAGAGAAAAATTTGAGGTAACTCCCTTGTGCTTCTTCTTTCTTTAATTACTGCCACTGTATTAATCCTCCTAGCCCCCAAGGGCCGGTTTGTAACCTTGTTCAAACCGGGACTTGAATATAATCCTCAACACTTTGAAATCCGTCAATATAGCCCCCAAGTGCCGGTTCAACTTAACATAGTTAACCCGGGACTCCAATAAAGATTCTAATATGAGAACATGACTGAGCAAATATCCATTAGCCCCCAAGTGCCAAGTTGAATACCTGTATTGAGCTTGGGACTTTGCGATTTAGTAATAGATGAAAATTGAAGGTGCATTAGCCCCCAAGTATCAAGCGTATAACTTGTTATGTGGTTGGTACTTCAAATACTTGTACCGTTTGTTTAAAGCCAAGCACTGTCTTTATGCAGGCTGAAGGGAGGATCAAAGAGGACCAGATTACTGATCTGCAAGAAACTCTGAAAACCCAACAAGCCGAAACTGACAAAGCAAGGGAGGAATTGACCAGCGCCTTGAGCATCACGGAACAGTTGAAGGAGGGCTTCAAGAAGGAGCGTGCTGATTGGGACACTGAGAAGGCCGCTTTGCTAAAAAGAGCTGAAAACGCCGAAGCTGCCCTTAAACCGGTGGTAGATGAGCTGATGACCGTAAAGCGGCAAGTGCATGCCATGACCGCTGCTATCTTTGGTAAACTCCTTTTGGTTTGTTTGACAACTTCTTCCTTCTTACAATAGATCCGGTTTGTGATCGTTCCTGTACTGTTGCAGGTACACGCATTGCTCACTTAGGGTCAGATGTTCGGAAAAAACTGAAGGCTGCCTACACCTTAATTGAACAGCTGTATACCGGAGCGCAGCGGATCATCACCACTGCATCCCATAACAATCCGGCACCCACTCTAATCCAAGATACACTGAAGAGGTTGTCAATGCTTCCTGCCCGGATTGAAGAGCTAAAGAAATCTGCAATTAATGCCTTGATCCGGGCAAAAGCATGGGTGCCGGATTTCGATCCTGTTGAAGCAGCTCAAGGCTATCCCAGCTTGAAGGAAGATGGCTCAGAATTCAATGAAGAGGATTTAAGGGCGATAAACCGTGCAGTGCGCCCTCTGGCTTGTCAATTAGCTGAAGAGGCAGACTTGTCGCATTACCAAGCTCAATACAATGATCAGAACAAGTGAGTGGCTGCACCAGTTCTTGAAGCGGAGAATCTGATTCCTCCAAACCGTAAGCATACTTACGCTCCTGATATTGAACCGTCTTCTCTGATCCATGAAGAGGCTGTCTTTCAAGCTTTAATGGGAATCGACTGGACCACTATTGATTTCCAGCCAATGGATAGAGATGAAGATTCTGAAGCGGCGCAGGACGATGAGCAGGCTTGAACCGGAAGCCGGTTTAAATAGCTACTTCATTATGATCCGCCAGAAGAACAATGATCTTATTTGGGCACCGTGTTGCCTTGTAATAGGATAGTTAATACTTCTGCCTTGAATATGCCTTCGTGCATAAGTACTGATGCTTTTGCTTAAAAATCCCAATTTATATTTCCTGCAAACAGAAAATCTTGAACTTCGGTGGCGGTTATACCGTCAGCCGGTTTATGATCTTGATATATATATCATCAATGTATTTAAAACATATAACCAAATAGGCGATACAAAGTACCTGCCATCGCTGGTCATGAAGTTGGCTTAGGCAAGCTTGAAGTGGATGTTTTATAAACCATTACCGTCAAAGGGGAGAAAACAGCTCCCATATAAACCATGCTGGGTCATAATGAGCCCCCCTGTTACTCCATGATGTTAACAGGAAAAATAAACCGGGCATATTTTTCCGGATTAAAAAATGAACCGAATCCGTCAGCTGAACCGGCAAAAAAGTGTTGTTGGTTTAAAGGAAACACACACAAAAAAAATTAAGAAATAGCCATAAAAGAAATATGGAAGCAAAGGCAATGATAAAAACCGTTTGCAAAAACATGCTTTACTGAGCTGATCAGATGGTGTTACCACGGTTGGACAGGACCAAGCCCCCAATAGGAGTGACAATGGTTCAAGTCAGCCAGGTCCCCAAATGAAACCGTGGCATATATGCCAATCAAAAGGCGTGGCAATGGTTCGGGTTCGACCAAGCCCCCAAGTGATTTTGTGGCCTTAGGCCGATCAAGAGGCGTGACTGGTTCAGACTTGACCATGTCCCCAAGTGATCTGGTGGCTTTCGCCTATCAAAAGGCGTCGCGTTGGTTCGGATACGACCAAGGCCCCAAGTGATATGAAAAAGCAAATTTCAAGGGGTAAACCGGAGGCCGCTTTAAGACAGAACCACTCCATGTAACCACGCATGATATGAAAGGACAGAGACCCCGCTTTAGCTGAGGCTCCAGTTTTATTATATCAAAGATAATATATACACTGTCATAATATGTACATAGATAGAGCCAATGGCTCAGGTGTAGTAAGGCCGAAGATGAGCTATGTTCCACGGCCTGTTGGTCTCCTCCTCTGATGTGCGTGAGTCTTTATGCTCTCGAATATCAATCAGATAGTATGACCCGTTGCGCAGATTCTTGCTGACCACGAAAGGTCCCTCCCAAGGTGGGGATAGCTTGTGCATATCCGTCTGGTCTTGGATGAGCCGAAGCACCAAATCTCCTTCTTGAAAAGTTCTGGTTCTAACCCGGCGGCTGTGATAGCGACGAAGATCTTGTTGATAAATCGCCGAGCGGGCAGCCGCTATATCGCGCTCCTCGTCCAATAGGTCCAAAGCGTCTTGTCGTGCTGTCTCATTGTCCTCTTCAACATAAGCTGCCACACGAGGCGAATCGTGCCGGATATCACTAGGGAGAACCGCCTCCACTCCGTAGACCATGAAAAACGGCGTGTATCCTGTGGATCGGTTGGGTGTAGTATTGATACTCCATAGCACAGATGGTAGTTCTTCAACCCAACATCCTGGTGTTCTTTGTAATGGAACCATAAGCCGGGGTTTGATGCCTCGCAAGATCTCTTGATTAGCCTGTTCTGCCTGCCCATTGGACTGGGGGTGAGCCACTGATGATACGTCAAGTCGGATGTGCTCACGTTCACAGAACTCCTTCATAGCACCCTTGGATAAATTGGTACCATTGTCAGTAATGATACTGTGTGGAAAGCCAAACCGGAAAATCACCTTTTTAATGAACTGCACCGCTGTCGCTGCATCACACTTGCTGACAGGCTCCGCTTCAACCCACTTGGTAAACTTGTCAACTGCCACCAAAAGGCGGGTTTTCTTATCCTTGGATCTTTTAAAGGGTCCGACCATATCCAGCCCCCATGTTGCGAATGGACAAGTAATTGGAATCATCCTCAATTCTTGAGCCGGTATATGAGCACGCCTTGAAAATTTCTGACAGCCATCACACCGTTTAACCAAGTCCTCCGCATCAGCATGAGCTGTCAACCAGTAGAACCCGTGAGGAAACGCCTTTGCCACCAGAGACTTTGAACCGGCGTGGTGACCACAATCCCCTTCATGGATTTCTCGTAAGATTTCACAGCCTTCCTCAGGAGAGACACAGCGTTGAAACGCCCCTGATACACTGCAATGATGCAATTCACCATTGACAATAGTCATAGACTTGGATCGCCGGACTATCTGCCTGGCTAGAATCTCATCCTCTGGCAACTCTCCCCGGTTCATGTACGCAAGATAAGGAACTGTCCAATCTGGTATGACATGCAGGGCTGCCACATTGAGCCTCCGGATCAGGAATAGCCAAATCCGCTTCACCCGGGAGCTTGACTGACGGGTTGTGCAACACATCAAGAAAGATATTAGGTGGGACCGGTTTACGCTGAGAGCCCAACCGGCTTAAAGCGTCCGCCGCTTCATTCTTTCGATGGTCCACGTGATCCACCTGATAACCCTTGAAGTGACCCGCAATATTATCTACCTCACGATGATATGGAGCCATGAGCGGGTCCTTAGAATCCCAAGTGCCAGACACCTGTTGAGCCACGAGGTCCGAGTCACCGAAGCACTTAACCCGGCTTAAGTTCATATCTTTAGCCATCCGGAGACCATGGAGCAAAGCTTCTTACTTAGCTACATTATTAGTACAAGGGAACATTAGGTGGAGAACATAACAAAACTTATCACCTCGTGGGGAAGTTAATATGACTCCAGCCCCCGAGCCTTCCAATTGCCTGGATCCATCAAAATGGATAGTCCAATATGTGTGATCCGGCTTCTCCTCTGGTGCTTGCAACTCCGTCCAATCATTGATGAAATAAACAAGCGCTTGAGACTTCACCGCCGTCCGAGGCATGTACTTCAATCCGTGCGGCCCAAGTTCTATAGCCCACTTGGCAATCCGGCCAGTCGCCTCCCGATTTTGTATGATATCGCCCAAGGGAGCTGAACTGACCACTGTGATGGGGTGCCCTTGAAAATACTGCTTCAACTTCCGGCTTTCCATGAAAACTCCATATACCAGCTTCTGCCAATGCGGATACCTTTGCTTGGATTCAATAAGCACCTCGCTGATATAATAAACCGGCCGCTGAACCGGATATTCCTTGCCTGCCTCCTTGCGTTCCACCACAATAGCCACGCTAACTGCACGAGCATTGGCCGCTACGTATAACAATAACGGCTCCTTGTCGAACGGAGCCGCAAGAATGGGTGGATTGGCTAATTGCCGCTTCAAGTCCTCCAACGCTTCATCAGCAGCCGGACTCCAGATGAATTGATCTGTTTTTCTCAGCATCTGGTACAAAGGGATAGCCTTTTCTCCGAGGCGGCTGATAAACCGGCTCAGTGCGGCGATCCGACCCGCCAAACGCTGAACATCGTTGATACACTTTGGTTTAGCCAGGGAGGTGATAGCCGTAATCTTCTCCGAATTAGCCTCAATTCCTCTGTTGGACACAAGAAAACCCAGTAACTTACCTGCCGGAACACCAAAGACACACTTGGCCGGGTTAAGCATCATCTTGTAAACTCGCAAGTTGTCAAAGATCTCCTTCAAATCATCAATCAGCGTCTCCTTCTGCCTGGACTTGACTACAATATCATCCACATAAGCGTGCACATTGCAGCCGATTTGTTTATGCAGGCAATTCTGTACACACCGCTGGTAAGTGGCTTGGGCACTCTTGAGCCCAAAAGGCATAGATACATAGCAGAAGGCTCCAAAGGGAGTAATAAACACCGTCTTCTCCTGGTCCTTAACCACCATTTTGATCTGATGATACCCAGAATATGCATCCAAAAAACTCAAACACTCACAACCCGCCGTGGCATGAATAATCTGGTCAATGCGGGGGAGGGCAAAAGGATCCGCTAGACAAGCCTTGTTAAGATCCGTGTAATCCACACACATACGCCAAGTGCCGTTTTTCTTAAGAACCAGCACCGGATTAGCAAGCCACTCTAGATGGAACACCTCAATGATAAAGCCAGCCGCTAAGAGCTTGGCCACTTCCTCTCCAATGGCTTTGCGCCTTTCTTCGTTAAACCGGCGGAGAAACTGCTTTACCGGTTTGTACTTGGGATCAATATTAAGAGTGTGCTCAGCGAGTTCCCTCGGTACACCTGGCATGTCAGAAGGCTTCCATGCAAAAATGTCCCAATTCTCACGGATGAACTCGATGAGCGCACTTTCCTATTTAGGGTCCAAGTTGGCACTGACAGTGAACTGCTTGGACGAATCGCCGGGCACGAAGTCAACAAGCTTGGTCTCAGCCGCCGATTTGAACTTCAGATCTGAATCATGCTCTGTAGTAGGCTTCTTCAAAGGGGTCATATCCGCCGGGTCAACATTGTCCCGGTAATATTTCAACTCCTCCGTGGCACAAACCGACTCAGCATAGGCCGCATCACCTTCCTCACATTCCAAAGCAATCTTGCGGCTCCCATGAACCATTATTGTCCCTTTGTGACCCGACATCTTGAGCTGCAAATAGATGTAACAAGGCCGTGCCATGAATTTGGCATAAGCCGGCCGCCCAAACAAGGCATGATACGGGCTCCGGATTTCACCACCTCAAAGGTTAGCGTCTCGGACCGGGAATCATGCTCGTCCCCAAAAGCCACCTCCAGGGCTATCTTACCAACAGGGTATGCTGATTTGCCAGGCACCACACCATGGAACACCGTATTAGACGGTCTGAGATCTTTGTCTGTTAGCCCCATGCGGCGGAATGTCTCATAGTACAAGATGTTAATACTGCTTCCTCCATCCATGAGCACCTTGGTGAATTTATAACCTCCCACCTGAGGGTCTACCACTAATGCCAATTGACCCGGATTGTCAACCCAGGGTGGGTGATCCTCCCTGCTCCACACGATAGGCTGCTCCGACCAGCGTAAGTAACGTGGTACAGCCGGTTCAACAGAGTTCACCGCTCGCTTGTGGAGTTTCCGGTCGCGCTTATCCAAGCTAGTTGTAAAAACGTGACACTGCCCATTGTTCAACTGCTTTGGCTGGCTCTGATAACCCGACTGCTGCTGCTGCTGCTGCTGGTTGTAGCCCCCTTGGCCACCTTGATTATTCTGATTATTATGACCGCCCTGATTGAAACCTGAACCGGAAGCTCCATCGTGACCCGGCCCATGGAACCCGGATCCTGAGCCACCACCTGACCCACGGTTATACCGCAAGGCATTAGAGTTCTTAAACTCCTGCATAATGTAACAATCTTTCCAAAGGTGGTTAGCCGGCGCCTCCTTCGTCCCGTGCTTTGGACAAGGCTGATTCAACAAATAGTTTAAACGATCTGTGTTAGGATTTGGAGCCCCGTTACGATTCGCCGCTTTACCTCTGCGCCGTTGACCCTTGTCCCACGCATTAGTGTTAGCCACAAAGTCCATGCTGCCGTCCGCTTTACGCTTGCTCCGTTTCCATGGCTCGCCGGTTTGTGTTGATATCCCTTGGGGTTGCTGCTCTTCTTTCCCTTCCCTGCTTCGTCATCGTCCGTCTCAGGATCCTTGGTACTATCAGAATCAGCATACTTTACTAACGCAGCCATGAGAGTACCCATGTCATTACAGAACCGCTTCATACGCCCCAACTTCAACTTTAGAGGCTTAAACCGGCAGTTGCCCTCCAGGGTTAAGATTGCAGAGTCAGCATTGATCCTGTCAGATGAGTGCAAGACTTCCGAAACGCGGCGCACCCAATGGGTTGTCGATTCTCCATCCTCCTGAACACAAGCCGCCAAGTCTACTATGGACTTAGGCTGTTTACACGTATCCTTGAAATTCTGGATAAACCAGGCCCGCAACTGGGCCCACGAACTGATAGAATTAGGTGGCAGGCCCTTCAACCAAGTACGGGCCATGCCTTCACGCATCATGGTGAAGTACTTTGCACACGCGGTCTCATCCACATACAGCATCTCCATGGCCATCTCATAACTTTCTACCCACGCTTCCGGAGATAAATCAGCGGTGTAATTCGACACCTTGCACGGACCCTTGAAATCTTTGAGCAGGTGTACATTGCATAAAGCGGGGACTAAACAGGGTACTCCCAAACTAGATGCGACCCCTGGCCCGGCAGAGGTGGTGGGACCAACCGGTGTAAGCTGATCCGCCTCGTTCTGTGCTGCTAACTCGGCCTCCCTTCGTGCCCGGGCCCGGTCCACGACCTCCTGAGCGTCACGAATACCACCTGTCGGGTTATTGCCACGGGCCGCTTCACGGCCTCGCGCATTGCTCGATATGGCCGGTTCATCCACGCACCTGCTATAGCTCCGGCTTGGACGAGGTGTGGAGTGAATCCGATCGCGGCTGTATGAATATGCCTCCTATTGAATCAAAGCGGTCTGGAGAAGCTCCTTAACCCGGCGCGTCTCTATTGCTTGTGGAGAGTCTCCCTCGACCGGGATAGCTTCTAATCGCGCCATAGCTGCGACAAGATTATCCATAGGATTAGAATAATGACCCGGAGGTGTCTGAACCGGTGGAGGAATCACAATGTTCTGTCGAGGAGGTTCCATCAGGCGGGGTTGGACCGTCGCTCCTGGACCTGGTGCCTCGACCCGGTTTACCTCCTGGTGCCCCGGCGGATTACTGGTTCCAGCTCCTGGAGTGTGAAAGAGATTTCGAGGGTCGAACCCTAACGACAGGCATGATCTGTGCTTCCGCTTCAAAACCTCCTGTGATGCGTTCTGGTCGAGCATGAGCTTATAGGACTGGGCGTCCAAAGCGGCCCGCTCTGCGACCATCCTATCCTTCTCTGCGGCCAGATCGGCTTTGGCCTGTACGATCTGCTCTCTCACCTTTGCAATCTCTGCGTCATGGGTCTCCTGATCCGCCGGATTGGCTTCTGCCATAAGTGCAGCTAGTGCGTCAAATAGGTCAGACAGAAATTGAACCGGCGGGCGCACAAGGCCTCCTGCCCCTGCTGCCGCTGCCGCTACTGATCCGGAAAGCATTGCTGCTGCGGTCGAAGAGTGATTCGCCGCCTGCGTGCCGGCCATGAATATTCCAACCCGGTTGATCTGATCTGGGGGGTCCGGAATACTGTCGCCATCGGAACAGCCCCTAATCTGGTCATCATGCACCTGGTACAATGATTCGATCTCTCCGGTTGAAGACTCGTCGCCGAAATAGACGACGGTCTCGCTACCGTATTCTGACTCGTCCTCATGCTCTCCTTCGTGGATGACTCCCACGAAGGCACGCTTCACAGCCGGTTTGCCCTGGGTAGATCTCGCACGCTGAGCCGTCTCGACGAGGTCGGTGCAGATGTCCGGCTCAGGCCCAGGCTCACCAATCTTGCCGATGAAAACGTGTATGCCACCAAAGGGGACCCGGTACCCGTACTCGATCGAATCGTCCTCGGGACCCCATCCTACATCGTCGATGTAGATCTTGCCACGACGACTCTTGGTCATCCGGCCCACAGCATAGCCTTCGAGTCCTTTGAGCTTGCCCTCCAAGATCATCAAACCGTCGTGCGATAGCCCCACGGTGGGCGCCAACTGTCATGGATTTGTCACGGCAGATGTCCTAGTGAAAGGACTTAGTCGTGGAGCCATCACTATAGGTTAACTTGAAGGGGTTAAAGCGGACACAAAGACACGAGGGTTTATACTAGTTTGGCCCCTTCGATGAAGGTAAAAGCCTACGTCTAGTTGTGATGGAATTGATGTGGTCTCGATGGCTAGGGAGCAAACAAGCTTCACCTAGGCTCGAGTTGTTGTTGTCTGTCCTTGAACCGCCGCCGGGTCGTCCCCTTATATAGACGGGTGACGCCCGTCGATCCATAGAGTCCCAACCGGTTCATACCCGTATCCCGGTTGGTATCTTTCTATTCCTAACTTACAATACAAGTTTACATATCATGCTGATTTACGGCTTACAGTTTCTAAACCGACTACAGGCCTTGGGCCTTCATCTGCTTATACTACTACTGAAGTTAACCCGGCCCAGGTAGGCCGGTTCACGCCCTGTGGCAATATCCCCAACACCGGTGATGTTGCGTGGCTTCATCCCTGAGGATGAATGGCTAGTACTGGCAGAACTCAGCTATTTCTTCCGTGTTCTTTGTGCGAAAGAACTATCGCCTGGCGTGCTAGAAGAAATGGAAGAGTTGGCGCCAGAGTTGATCTGCAAGTTAGAGAAGATCTTTCCACCGGGCTTCTTTAATCCAATGCAGCATTTGATTTTGCATCTCCCGACAAAGGCAAGATTGGGGGGGCCCGCGCAAAATCGTTGGTGCTACCCAACTGAGAGGATGCAGAAGACGCTTCGAGAAAAATGTAAAAATAAACGTAGAATTGAAGCGTCTATGGCTGAGGCATTCATCACTGAGGAGGCGGCAAACTTCGTGACAACACACTACGAAACCAAAAATCGTCATTTGCATAATCCGAAGCCTCGGTACAATGCTGACGAGCCTAAAAAGGGTGGATCCAACCTCAGCCTATTCAAAGGCAATCTCGCACCAGCCAGTGTTTCAAATCCAGTATCTTTGGATAACGAAGAATGGCGGACCATTTCATTGTATATCTTCACCAACTTGATAGAAGAGCGGCCGTACATCGAGTAAGTTCCCGGTACATTGTTTCGCAACTTCTATTTCCTTTGAACTACTCTTATTCCTGGATATTTCATACAGTCGATACGTCGCCCTATTCTCGTATGGAGCGGTGATCCAAAAGGATTCCGTCGAAGAGTATGAGCTTCTCGCAAAGCAAGGAGGCGGCTATCCCGGTTTCATCTCTTGGTTCAAACAAACGGTAAATTCTATTAGACAATTTCATTTCATTCGCTAATTTGTGCGTAATGCAACAATCCTTTCATATTAAACTTGTAGGCTAATTCAGAGTCTATGGACGCCAAATTGAGACAAGTCGCTAATGGTTTTGACTATAAGGTCCGTTCATTTGACAAATACGACATCAACGGGTATCGTTTTCGTACATATGACAAAGAGCTATCTATGGCCGACCGAAAGTCTACAAATTGTTGTGTATCTGCTATCGGCGAAGGAGGTACCGAGTATTATGGGAGAGTTGAAGCAATTTATGAACTTCTATTCTATGGTGAAAACCCACCGAATGTCGTAGTCTTCAAATGTTATTGGTTTCAGCCGAAGGAGACTAGAAGGACTCATGAACATATAGGGCTAGTTGAAATCAACCAAAGCACCCATTTAGATTTTCCTGATGTCTATATTATGGCTCAACAGGAGACCCAAGTATTCTATCTACCCTGGGCCTGCCAAACTAATCCAAATCTGAAAGGTTGGGATGTCGATTATGAAGTGCCGCCACGTGCTAGACTATCTCCCCCAAAGGAAGAGGATTATGAACCTAACATTAACCCAGCCACATATGAAGGAGAATTCTTCCAAGAGACACATCTTTCCAAAAAGCGATTCAAGAACCTGTATACTTCACCCCAAAACATTGAAGTAGACAACGACAGTGAATCCCACATCACCCCAGAGGAGGAACAAGAAGAGCCGGAACAAGAAGAGGTTACTGCTGCGGAAGACCTCTCAATGCTTGACCGATTACGTAAAGGTTGCCTTCCACATGTTGATGCCACTGAACCATATGAGGCCGTCATTGATTATAGTGATGATGATGATTATGCATTTATTGATGATACTGATCGAGATTATTAGTAGTGTCAGGTATTCAATTTTTTTATGTTGTACTTGATGATGATACACTTAAGTGATATACATATTATTATTCATGTCGATATTTTTTTTATGTTGTACTAATTTCGTTTACTCTTTGTCATGGCAGGTGTTGAAAGATGGAAGGGGAGCCGACTGAGGCCAAGGACAAACGTGCCCAAATTGAAGGTGTGCCACACCATCAAGGTAGCTCCAGCTTATATCAGTTCGGGCGGAATTGGGTAATGTGGTTTGCTTCATGATTAATGAAATTCATTCATCATGCTAGCTTGAGCCCTTTAATTACTAATTTACTTTGTTTCTCTCTTTCAGGCGTGCTACAATAAGACGGATAAGGTGCCATAGGGGTATGACCTGTATGCCATGGCCCACACTGCCTCTTACAAGCAAGTCAAGGGGAAGGCGAGGAAAAGGGAGGAGTTTAACCCAAGCCAGATCCCCTGCAATCCAGAGCAGGTGATGAGGTCCCATGGCTCCATAGCCATTGATCCAGAGATTGCTCCTGAGACCACGGTGAGTTTAATTTGAATGGACGTTACTTGCTAGTCTTAACATTTGAGTGTCATCATGATAACGAAACATTGGAAATGATCTTTGGTGCAGCGTAACTCCACACAAGCATCACACGATCCTTCTCCATCTACTGGCATGAGCCAGCCCGCTCCCACACCTCCATGATCAAGGTAAGTTTCTCTAGTTTTTTGCTTAACAAATGCATAAAGACCTAGACTTAGCTTTATTTCATCCAATATGCTTACCTTAATGACCTAGAGTTAGCTTCTTTTCCTGCAAAATGACTTAATAAGCTTACCGACCTCCAAAACCAGCCATTTTACCTAAGTTAGCTCTAAAACGATCTTTACTTAGCTTTGTTTCCTCCAAAATGACCTAAGTTAGTTATAATATGCTTAGTTAACTAGGTTTGCTCAATAATGACATGTACTTACCTTACTTATGTAAAAAAGGCATAATTAGCTTAGTTAGCTCATAAACGATCCATTTTACCTACATTAGCTCTAAAATGATGCATTTTACCTAAGTTAGCTCATAAACGATCCATTTCACCTAAGTTACCTCACAAACGATGCCGTGCTTCTTCTTCTAGTCTTCTTCTTCTAGTCACCTTTTCCTAACTTTCTTATTTGCAGATTTCATTCACTTCTCGGAAGCTAGCTTGCTATGGAGTGCTTGTTTTTTTATTTCATTCTCTTCTAGTATTCTTCTAATGGTTGCAACTTATGTGTATGCTACGATGGAACTTGCTATCTTGATGAAACTTTGCATTGTAATATGTATGTGCAACCTCCTAATGGTTGCAACTTATATGTATGTGCAACTTGCTATGTATGAGTGGATGGAACTATATATGTATGTACGATGAAACTTATGTGCTGTTAAATAGCCCTGTGAAATATATCTATATATGTCATATATATTTGTTGTGAAAATTGTTGGATTTAAAAAAAACAGAAAAAAAGAGACAATATGCAGGATCTTTGCCGTCTGCCACCGACGGCAAAGGACCCTTTGCCATCAGCAGCGGAAGGCAAAGAGGCCACGTGGCAGGAAACTATGCTTCCTGGGAGGCTGACCTATTTGGTCAGTTTGCCAACAGTGGCTGACGGCAAAGAGGAAAAAAACTTTGCCTACAGCGACGGACGGAGGAAAAAAAACTTTGCCTACAGCGGCGGACGGCAAAGGCTTGCCGTTAACCACCTGACGGAGTAACGACGGAAATATTGCCGTCAGCATTCTTTGCCATCGGCAGCTGATGGCAAAGGACCCTTTTGCCGTCAGCCGCCCGAAGCGGACGGTAATGTAGCTCTTTGCCGTCCCTTACATTGCCGTCCACTTTTGCCGTCCGCGGCCGACGACAAAGACCTTTGCCGTCCGCCATCCATGCCTTTGCCATCCGCCGTGGCAGATGGCAAAGTAGCAGATTCCTGTAGTGTTTCATCCAGCCGCCGCAGAGTCCAGAACACCGAGATCCAATCTAGACACCATCACGGAGGGGTTCACCACTTCCATTGGTGCCTCTCCGATGATGCGTGAGCAGTTCTTTGTAGACCTTCGGGTCCGTAGTTAGTAGCTAGATGGCTTCCTCTCTCTCTCTCTTGATTATCAATACAATGATCTCTTGGATATCCATATGATGTAAGTCCTTTTTTTAGTGTGTTTGTTGGAATCTGATGAACTTCAAGTTTATGATCAGTTATATCTTTTTATATCCATGAAAGTTCTTTGAGTTCTTTGATCTCTTATACGCGTGATCTATTATAGCCTCATATTTCTTCTCTGATATTTGGGTTTTGTTTGGTTAACTTGATCTATTTATCTTGCAATGGGAAGAGGTGCCCGGTAGTGGGTTCGATCTTACGGTGCTTGATCCCAGTGACAGAAAGGGAACCGACACGTATGTATCGTTGCTACTAAGGATAATAAGACAGGATCCATATCTGCCGCAATAGATAAACGAATCTTGTCTACATCATGTCAACGTTCTTATTGCATTACTTCGTTTTTCCATGAACTTAATACACTAGATGCATGCTGGATAGCGGTCGATGTGTGGAGTAATAGTAGTAGATGCAGGCAGGAGTCGGTCTACTAATCTTGGACGTGATGCCTATGTAATGATCATTGCCTGGATATCGTCATGATTATTTGAAGTTCTATCAATTGCCCAACAGTAATTTGTTCACCCACCGTTTGCTATTTTTCTCGAGAGAAGCCACTAGTGAAACCTACGGCCCCCGGGTCTTCTTTCTCATATATCTGCCTTGCGATCTACTTTCTCCTTGCGTTTATTTTCAGATCTATTAAATTTTAAAAAATACAAAAAATATCTTGATGCAATTTATTTGATCCGCGATCTATTTATCCTACCTACTAATTTATCTCACGTCCTTTGCCTATCTTGAGGCGCCGTACCCCGAAAGGGATTGACAACCCCTTTAACACGTCGGGTTGGGAGGTGTTGTTATTTGTGTGCAGGGGCTGTTTACGTTGTGTTGCTTGGTTCTCCTACTGGTTCGATAACCTTGGTTTCATATCTTAGGGAAATACCTACCACCGCTGTGCTGCATCATCCCTTCCTCTTTGGGGAAAAAACTGACATAGCTTCAAGCGACATCACTCCCCCATTTCCTTAGAGGGTTAGGTTTTCCACTCCACCCATTTGTTCGTGGACTCATGTTATAGTACCAGCTAGATTTCCATGATCTGGCCCCGAATTCTTTCCTCCACATCTCCGCGTTTATCGCCGTGTGCGAGGCTTTACTCCGCATCCGCCCACACTTTGGCCTATGGCTGAAGATCTTCAATGTGAAGCCGAAGGTGGTCGAAGGGCAGCATGCGGACTGCAGCGGGGCTATGATAAGCAAGCTGCCCAACGCCACATGGCCCAAGGGGGCCTTTGTTGAGACCGTCAAGGTCTGGCAACAAGAATGGTTCTACATCCCCGAGCCGCGCCGCAGCAACTAGGCAGCGATTCTGGAGTTCAGATCCGAACCCCCCACAAGGCTCACGTTGTGGAATGCCAAGGGCCTCGACTGGGGGTCCCAGACGGAGGTGCAGACGCTGCAAACGTGCATCACCAACGTGCTGGGCAAGAACGTCGGCCTAACCAACATAGTGCAGATTATGCTCTTCCGCCGCATCCTCCCCTGCCAGCGCTAGACTTCCCCCATGTGGGAGTTCAATCCAGAGGAGCCATGGACTCTGCAGCATTTCATCGGCATGATGCATGAGGGAATGTGGAAGCTACTCTTCAAGGCGCAGAAGAGCTGGCCCATGGAGACCGAAGACGTTGGCCTCGACGCCAAGAATCCGGCCACTCTGGTAAGTGTTAATTTTCCGAATATATATCTGGTCTATATATTCGATCAATACGAAACTTATTAGCCCACCTCTCTTCAGGGCTGGACAAAGAAGTCGGAGCGGATTAAGAGTCCGACTCCTTGCTCGAAGACCCAGTCACTCCTCAGCTGGAGGAGATGCTGGTCCCTGCACCCTATCAAGCGCCGGAGAAGAAGACCAAGAAGAAGGGCAAGGGACCCAAGGACGGGCACTGCCGCAAAGGTCCTTCGGACGCAGTGTCTGGAGAGACCGATGCCTTCTCCTCTCACGAGGAAGACAAGGACGAAGTGGAGGAGGAGGAGGAGGTGGAGAGCGACTCCCCACACAAGACGACGAGGAGGAAGCGATGCGGACAACCTTTGAGAATCCGGAGGGAGCGATGCCGAAGAGGGGTAAGATCACCCTCTCGGTTAGTTCGGACTCAGAGTCCGAACACAGCCCGAAGAGGGCCCAAAGGGAGAAGCCCCTGGCCGAAACGTAAGTATCGAGAGCTTAATTGCTCAGTTTTTGCTTAATCTGCCTCTGTTATATAAATCATATCTTTATTTGCCTTTCAGCCCTCCGCGCGATATCCCGATTCCCTCGATCTCATGAGGGAATTCTCCACCGCCTGAAGAGGTGGAGAGCGACATACCATCGCAAGCCTTTTCCCCCTACCATGGAGGACACCAAGGTGTCGTCCTAAAGGACTTCTCCTAGCCGAGGAGGAGCGGACGAGGCCGTTCAGAAGACACCCAAGGGGAACACCTCGGACGCCGTAGAGCGAGGCATGGCGACCCCCATGACCACCGAGGATGGGGGGCCTCAACAGTTTGGGCCCTCACCGGACACTGTCCCGGAGACCAACACGGCTCCGGGTTCGGACCAACACCCCCCTTCAACAGAGGGGGAGGAGCAACAGCTCCATTGGCGGCTGCTACCTCTTGAGCATGTGCTGGTTTTTCCCTTGAAGAGGAAAGAGTGATGCAGCAAAGTAGCGTAAGTATTTCCCTCAGTTTTTGAGAACCAAGGTATCAATCCAGTAGGAGTCTCCTCAAAAGACCCACGCACCTACAGAAACAAGCAAGAACCTCGCAACCAACGCGATAAAGGGGTTGTCAATCCCTTCACGGCAACTTGCGAAAGTGAGATATGATAGAGATAATAAGATAAGATAAATATTTTTGGTATTTTTGTGATATAGATTGGAAAGTAAAAGATGCAAATAGAAGTAGATGGAAAACTTATATGATAAAAGATAGACCCGGGGGCCATAGGTTTCACTAGTGGCTTCTCTCAAGATAGCATAAGTATTACGGTGGGTGAACAAATTACTATCGAGCAATTGATAGAAAAGTGCATAGTTATGATATTATCTATGCATGATCATGTATATAGGCATCACGTCCGCAATAAGTAGATCAAAACGATTCTGCATCTACTACTATTACTCCACACATCGACCGACTCCTTCCTGCATCTAGAGTATTAAGTTCATGAAGAATAGAGTAACGCATTAAAAGATGACATGATGTAGAGGGATAAACTCATGCAATATGATATAAACCCCATCTTGTTATCCTCGATGGCAACAATACAATACGTGCCTTGCTGCCCCTGCTGTAACTGGGAAAGTACATCACAAGATTGAACCCAAAGCTAAGCACTTCTCCCATTGCAAGAAAGATCAATCTAGTAGGCCAAACCAAACTGATAATTCGAAGAGACTTGCAAAGATAACTTAATCACACATAAAAGAATTCAGAGAAGATTCAAATATTTCTCATAGATAAACTTGATCATAAACCCACAATTCACTGGATCTCGACAAACACACCGCAAAAAGAGTTACATCGAATAGATCTCCAAGAAGATCAAGGAGAACTTGGTATTGAGATTCAAAGAGAGAGAAGAAGCCATCTAGCTAATAACTATGGACCCGAAGGTCTGTGGTAAACTACTCACAACTCATCGGAGAGGCCTTGGAGATGATGTAGAGGCCCTCCATGGTCGATTCCCCCTCCGGCGAAGCGCCGGCGAAGGCTCCAAGATGGGATCTCGCGGATACAAAAGGTTGCGGCGGTGGAATTAGGTTTTCGTGGTGCTCCTCGATGTTTTTAGGGTACGGGACGTCCACTCCAAGTCTCCTGGATTGCGTTTATTCCGAAAAGATCGCTCCCGAAGGTTTCATCCCTTTGGACTCCATTTGATATTCCTTTTCTTCGAAACACTGAAATAGGCAAAAAAACAGCAATTCGGGCTGGGCCTCCGGATAGTAGGTTAGTCCCAAAAATGATATAACAATGTAAAGTAAAGCCCATAAACATCCAAAACGGGTAATATAATAGCATCGAACAATCAAAAATTATAGATACATTGGAGACATATCAGCGGCCTCTGTTAATCCGGAGGCCGCTAATACTCTGGAGGAAGCTCTGCAACACGCTTCCATCATGGAGGAGCATCGCACCCCGATGGGTGCGGTTATGGAGAAGATTCGGTCCGCGAAGAGCAGACTGACCGAAGCTTTCAATAGCCTATTGACGGGCTTTGAGGTATGCGATGTAATTCTCGTACAAGTTTTTCTATATGCAAGGCTGAACCCATGTATAGACAGTAGCCCCCGAGACTCTGTCCGGATTAGAATAATCTAGACAGAGGATCAAAAATGAATTGATAATGTATCGGACTATCTTGTTGGACAGGGATCCATGCTGGCGGCTACTGCCCAAGCCGCAGAGGTTTCCGAGCTCAATCGGAAGCTTTGGCTAGTCGATGAGGAACTCGACCGCGTCAATAAGCGGTTTGACCAAACCCAAGGTATGCGTCACTATTACATACCCGAAGTAATATGTGTGCAGATTTGTTTAAATTTACTGAGTGTTATGACTATACTCACGGTTGGCGCAACCGAGGTCAAGTCCCTCAAGAGCGCCCTCGCCTAAGCCAAGAAGGAGACAGAGGTGAGCAAGGTGGCCGCTGACAAGGCGGCCAAGGAATTGGAGGTGGAGCAAACCGCCCATGAACAACACGAGGCGCGGGTGGGCGAGGTCAAACAGGAGCTCAAGGACGCCATTGGCAAGAGCGAGTCCTTGGAGCAGAAGAGTTCGGAACAAGCCTCCGAGCTCACCAAAGCTCTTGAGAGCATAAAGGAAGCCCGAGTTGAAGCCCAGGGCGCTTGCTAGGAGATCCAAGAGGCAATGCAGATAGCGGCTGGTAAGGCCTTTCTCATGCAGAGTAAATTTACAAGAAAGAGATACATTTTACTGACCCGAGTTTGGAGTTCTCCAGGCGCCTTTGCGGATCTGTCGAGGAGTATTGCTGACGCTGCCAAGTTCTTCCATGTCGAAGAGGGGAGCTCAACGGAGAAGCTATTCTGGTCACAGTACCTTGCGCCAGAGTATCCGGCGCCCCTCAGCGATCAACTGAAATAGCTGACGGAGCTGCACAGGGTGGCAGGACTGGCCATGAAGGATGTAATAGTCCGTCTTTGGCCACCGAGCCCATACCCAGCAGCTACTTCAGACTTGTGAAGCGGTTGGTCGAGGCGCATCCACGGATTGACGCCATCAAGCGGTCGGCCTGCATAGAAGGTGCCCGGATGGCCTTCGTCCGAGTCAAGGTACAATGGGCGAAGATGAAGGCCACCGAGATTGCCACCGCAGGGCCGCCTGAAGGCAAGGATCACCGGCGACCGGAGAAATACTTCGGTGAGGTCCTCGAGGGAGCCCGCATTGTAGAGGGCCAGTGCTCAAAGGATATTATATTTGATTAATAGAGTCCGGTTTGTAAGAACCATGTAATGAACTCATGATGTAAAATATTTATGCTTGTGGTATGATTAGTTTATCCTCCTATTTGGCCGTTTAGTTTATAAGTCTAAAAGTTTACCAGTCGTCGGCTTCTGCCCCCATGTAAATATTACAGGGGTGTTCGGGAATGCATGACCGCACTTTATCCAATGTCTTGGTCCGATGTAGGAGGCGTCTTGCAAGGTGAACTAGGCAATCGGACTATCGGCTTTAGTACTTTCACTTAGCCATAAGACTCCAATGGTGGGGCTAAGTACTAGCCCCTTGTTGCGTGAATGGTGATCCGGAGTACGGTGCCTTTGCAACATGGCTTGGTCGAAGCCCCACCCCTCGTATAACACAACATAAATCGCGAACGATTTGTAGTATAACATAAAGTCACCGGATCGCTGACCCGTTCATGCATATCATGACTGTCAGTTTTTGACTTTCTCTACTGAGGTACTTAACCGGACGAGCCAGAAGTACAATCGCAGTAGTTCTCCCTTTACTACCTTAGCCGAACTTGCGGAACGTAAGGTGGCAAACACAGGAGCCGGGCAACCCAACTATAGACCAAAGACATGATTCAGAACTGATGCATATAATGCAATATTCATGATGCCGAAGAGTTCCCTAGAGGTGTTTGGACTTAAGAGTTTACGGGGCTGAATACAGCCCCTGGTATGAAGGCCGTGCCGAAGCACGTATGTCAGTCGAACGCAAGGGGGAATACGGATGACAAGATAATATAAGAACCCAACCAAAAAGGTGATGATCATTTGATTCTTTTATATCCTTATTAATACGTCAAGGCGTGTTTCGACAAACAATGCCATGAATATTAAGGTCATGTTACATGCCTAAAGAGAAAAGAAAAATAATTACATAAGGGAAAGTCTAGCACAGGGCCTAAAAATAATAGTTCAAAAACTTCAGTGATGCCTATCGCACGTCTGCGCCGTTTCTCCTTAGTAATAAGTCCTTTGATAGGAGTATTTGATGGTTGGGAAACGCTAGCCTTAAAAGGATATCCGGAGACAACCATATAGCATGTAGGGCTCTTAATGAACCTGTAGTGAAAAAAGGTATATGCAGTCCAGATAGGGTCAAGCCATACTATGGACCTTTTCCGCGGTGTGCCTCCGACGCTGCCCAAGTTATTTTTAGTGCGTAGTTATGTACGCGCGGTATGTAAGCCGCAACCTTATGGGGCATTCGGCGGAGGACGAATTGCTAATCAAGGTCCGGATCCATTGATTTATCTCAATTATGTGCGGATCAGACTCGTTTAGACACGTCATTGGCTTTATTGCCCGACGAACTGTTCAGCTTGATAAGGCCGCCGCACACCTCGGCTGCAAGGGCTGTGGTGTGTTCTTCAGCATAGAGGGCGCGCTCCATATTTCCATCAACTGTAATAATGCCGCGGGATCCAGGCATCTTGAGCTTTAAATTAGCATAGTGCATGACTGCATTAAAGTGGGTGAAAGCAATTCATCGGAGCAGTGCGTGATAGCCACTGCGGAAAGGGACGATGTCGAAGATTAACTCTTTGCTGCGAAAGTTGTCTGGGGAGCCAAATACCTCTAGTGTCAGTGAGCCCGTGCAACGGGCCTCCACGCCCGGTATCACACCTTTAAAGGTAGTGCTACTAGGCTTGATTCTTGATGGGTCAATGCCCATCTTGCGGACAGTGTCTTGACAGATCAAGTTGGGACTGCTGCCCCCGTCCATAAGGACTCTAGTGAGATGGTATTCGTCAATAATTGGATCAAGTACCAGGGCGGCCGAACCCCCGTGACGGATGCTGGTTGGGTGATCCCTGTGATCAGAAGTGATCGGATAGGCTGACCATGGTTTAAACTTTGGGGCGACAGGCTCTACAACATAGACGTCCCTTAGTGTGCTCTTGCTCTCCCTTTTGGGGATGTGAGTTACATAGATCATGTTCACTGTTTTCACCTCGGGGGGAAACTACTTCTGACCCCCCGTGTTTGGCTGACGGGGCTCATCATCGTCTTCACTTGGAGGTCCCTTTCCCTTGTGTTCGGTATTTATCTTACTGGCCTGTTTGAAAACCCAACAATTCCTGTTGGTGTGGTTAGCAGGCATATCGGGTGTGACATGAATCTGACATGTCCTCTCAAGGATTTTATCCAAGCTGGATGGACCGTCCCTGTTGCCTTTGAAAGGTTTCTTCCGCAGACCGGATTTAGAACCGCTGAATCCGGCATTGACTGTCGTATCGTCTATGTCGTCGTTGTTGTTCCGACCTTTGTTTTTATTGAGGCGAGGTTTACCATTGCCATCCGTGGCCTTAGAAGTGCCGGGGTCGCCCGAGCTGTTGCTTCTACGAGCCAACCAGCTATCCTCACCCGCACAGAAGTGGTTCATAAGTGCAGTTAAGGCTGCCATGGTCTTCGGCTTTTCCCGCCCGAGGTGTCGGGCGAGCCATTCGTCCCGGACGCTATGTTTGAAGGCCGCTAAGGCTTCGGTGTCCGGAAAATCCACGATCTGGTTATTTTTAATTAGGAACCGATTCCAAAGCTTGCGAGCCGATTTGCCTGGTTACTGGATTATGTGACTCAAGTCGTCAGCATTCGGTGTCCGGACATAAGTGCCCTGAAAGTTGGCCCAAAAAGCATCTTCCAAATATTCCTAGGTTCCAATGGATTTTTATGGGAGGCTGTTCAGCCAGTGCCGTGCTAGTCCTTTCAGCTTTAGAGGAAGATATTTAATGGCATGGATGTCATCTCCATGAGCCATGTGAATGTGGAGAAGAAAATCTTCAATCCAGACGGCCGGATCCGTCATTCCATCATACTGTTCGATGTTTACAGGTTTAAACCCTTTCGGAATTGGTGCTGCATTACCTCATCGGTGAAGCATAAAGGGTGTGCAACCCCTCTATATCATGCAACATCGCGGCAGAGGTCGGATGACATATGAGTTCGGTTCTGATCCCGAATATATTAATGGTCGGCACGCCGGGCTTTATAGCCGTTATCTCGCGCTGGGGCACGATCTCATGATCCGTAGATTGATCTGGTATGGCCAGCTTTGTTGGCTAGGTCACGTTGCAAGTCATATGTGTATCTCGCAGCTGCTATCTCCCTGCCTCTTCAGCGAGGGGGTGCGGGTTGGTGTTCAGCTTGATATGCCGCTTTATCCCGTCCACGTGGTAGTTGGTCTGGTTGATCTGCCTAATTGTATTTCGACAGTATTGGCTCAAGGGCTTCGTCGTCGAATTCTGGCAGTAGCTTGCGCTTGGGGTAACTTTTTGTAGGTCGCTCATGGCCGTACTCCTCAACGGCCAGGACCTTAGTCCACCTTTCATTGAGCGTATCCTGTTCAGCTTTGAGCTACTCCTATTTCTTTTTCAGGCTCCGCGATGTGGCGGTGAGTTGTCGCTTTAAGTGTTCTTGCTCGAGGGGTTCCTCTGGGACGATAAAGTCTTCGTCACTGAGGCTAACATCCTCTTCAGAGGCTGGCATATAGTTGCTGTCTTCCGAATCTTTGTGATCGGCGTGGTCGGGACTATATTGACCCTCTTCCCTTTCATCATGTTCGGATGTGGGCTCGACGGGGTATTCGGGATCTTTGGCATCATCCGAAGTCTCATTGTCTCTGGTGCCGGTATAGATATCCTTCGCCCGACGTGATCATGAGCGGCGCCGCTGACGTTGGTGCATTGGTGGTTTATCGACGGGCTTGTCCTCATCGGGGTTCTGATTATCCTCGTCATCCTTTTTATCAGGAGTGTCCACCATGTATATGTCATAGGTTGAAGTGGACGTCCAACGCCCTATGGTGGGTGCGACTTGGCTAGGTTCGACGTCGGCATCGTCGTCCATATCGTCAATGTCTTCGGATGCATATTCCAACATGTCAGTTAAATCCTCGACAGTGGCTATTAAGTGGGTGGTGGGCGGGGCATAAAATTCCCCGCTCCCAGCCCCCAGCCTGAGCTGGGTATAGTTCAGAGGCAAAGCCTCTGTGATGGCGAGAGACTGTATTAATCCCAATGCTTCATCTAGGAGCGAAAGCTGGACATGAAACTGTGGGTCTGCTGGCCTGAGTTCGGCATGAGACACCTGATCGGACCCGGTGAGCGCTGGCCTCTACAGTTTGGAGTTATCGTCCAGAGGCAAGTCTAAGATTGCATCTGGGTCTTTGGTCGGGAGCTCCATGAGGGGAGAGAGTCTGACGGGGCTAACACTTCCGTCCTCGGACAATACGACCCGCCCCGGATCTAAGGCCAGGGCAGCCGTGAGTGTTGACCCCTGAACAGGATCTAACATGGGGTCCGAAGAGCCTTCTTTATGGGGGCACAGAGCACTAGCTGAGGACGCGAACCCCTCAAATATTAGATCTCCTTGGATGTCAGCAATGTAGTTCAGGTTTCCAAACCTGATCTGGTGGCCGGGGGCGTAACCATCGACCTGCTCGAGGCGACAGATCAAGTTGGCATGAAGCACGAAGCCACCAAACACAAAAACCTGTCTGGGAAGAAAGATTTCCCTGGACGTGACATCATTGTTGATGAAGAAGTGTGCCATCAACCCTTGTGTTGACGATACAGCGGAGCTCTCAATGAAAGCACCAATGTCGGTGTCAAAACCGGCAGATCTCAGGTAGGGGGGCCCAAGCTGTGCATCTGAGGATTGATGGTAACAATGGACAAATGACACAGTGTTTACCCAGGTTCGAGCCCTCTTAATGGAGGTAAAACCCTACTCCTGCTTGATTATATTCGGAGGGTATAGGAGTTACAAGAGTTGATCTACCACGAGATCATATCGGCTAACTCTAGCTTGGCTAGCCTAGTAATGTTATGATCCTGCCTTCGATCTAACCCTCTGGTTTATATAGATGCCGGAGGGGCTTAGGGTTGTACAAAATCGGTTCAACAGAAAGGAAATAGCATATCCGGATACCTAAACTTTCCATCCACGTAAATGGGAGTCCCTACTGAACACGAGAGGTGGTCTTCTGCCTTGTATCTTGATGGCCCATCAGTTCGGGCCATATCCAATAAACCGGACACCCGAGGACCCCTTAGTCCAGGAATCCCTCAACCTCCACATACAAAAGCAAATACTTGCACCCAACGCGGGCAAGAGAGTTGTCAATCCCCTTGAACTCGTCACTTGCAAGGAACAAATCTTGTATAGGTAGATGAATAAACTGCAAAGTAAAATAAGAAATAAAATTGCAGCGAAGGTATTTTGGATTTTATGATATGATTAAAGTAGACCACGGGGGCCATAGTTTTCACTAGAGACTTCTCTCTCGAACACATAACATATGGTGGGTGAACAAATTATTGTTGGGTAATTGATAGAAAAGCGCATAGTTATAACGATATCCAAGGCAATGATCATGCATATAGGAATCAGGTCCGAGACAAGTAGACCGACTCCTGCCTGCATCTACTCCTATTACTCCACCAATCGACCGCTATCGAACATGCATCTATGGTATTAAGTTTTTGAAAAATGGAGTAACGCCTTAAGAAAGATGACATGATGTAGACAAAGTAAACCCAATTAATATGAATAAACCCCATTGTTTTATCCTTAATGGAAACAATACAGATACATGTGTTGTCCCCTTCTGTCACTGGGATATAGAGCACTGCAAGATTCAACCCATCACAAAGCACCTCTCCCACTGAAGATATATCAATCTAGTTGGCCAAACCAAACTGATAGATCAGAGAGAAATATGAAGTTATAGAAATCACACAAAATAAAGTTCAGAAAAGACTCAATTACTTCTCACGAATATTTATATCATAAACCCACAATTCATCGGATGCCAACAAACACACCGCAAAAGAAGAATACATCGGATAGAACTCCAGGAAGATCGAGGAGAACATTGTATTCAAGATCAAAGAGAGAGAGAAGAAGCCATCTAGCTACTAGCTATGGACCTGCATGTCCATGGTGAACTACTCACGCATCATCGGAAGGCAGCAAGTATTATGTAGAAGCCCTCCATATCGATTCCCCCTCTGGCAGAGTACCAGAAAAGGCCTCCGGATGGGATCGCGGAAGAACAGAAACTTGCGGTGGAGAAAAAGGGTTCAGGTGGCTCTCTGTTGGTTTCCCAATATTTGAGAATTTATAGAGGTGGAATTAGGTTAGACGGAGCCTCGTGGGGGCCACAAGGTAACAGGGCGCGCCCCGTTGCCTTGCCGTCTCCTCGATCATCATCTAGTCTCCTCCTGAAGCTTCTAGGGTCTCTTTTGTCCAGATTTTTTTTTCAAAAAGTTTCATAGCATTTGGACTCCGTTTGGTACTAATTTTCTGAAAAACAAAAATAAGCAGAAAACAACAACTGGCACTAGGCACTGGGTTAATAGTTAGTCCAATTCTTTTTTATAAAATAGTGCAAAAAGTCATATAAAATATCCAAGATTGATAATATAATAGCATGAAATAATCAAAAATTATATATACGTTGGAGACGTACCACGTAGCTAGGGGGTGGACAGGGTGGTCCATGGACCGCTCTGGAATTTCCCCATAGATTTTATATAATGTTGTTGTAAAAAATTGATTCTTCAAAAGAAACAAATTTATGTAAATATTTCTGTTATTGAAACACCCTGGTGCATTGGGCTCGCTACACCACTGTTCAAGACCATTGTTCTACTAAAAACATGCTCTCATTGTGGTTGACATCCTTGTTACTTTAACAATGCCCTATGACTAGGGAAACCGGATCATCATGCAACACATGAATTAGGCTTAGAGGCAAAACTAGGAAACTACTTGATATTTATGTTTCCACACATGCAACCAAGTTTTCCTCTAAATCTCACATTTCAAGAATCACTATTATTATAGCATAGAAATATAAACATTAATCATGAAGATTGAAATAAAATAATACTTTATTATTGCCTTTAGGGCATATTTCCAACAGGGACACCACCTATGTCGGTGTCACTAGCATCACATTGAATCTCAAAGGTCTCTCAGCTTAGGTAATAGAAGTGAGTAGGCATGAGTCAAACAATGCTTTAGCTCATTAATGACTTATTTTGTGAAGAACCTCAAGTGAAGGACATATTTTCTTAGAAAGAACATGAAATTGGGAGGCAAGTTGGCTAAAATCTTTATCAACTCAATGATATAATCCAGCTAACCAAGAAAAATAAGTGCTTGATTTAAGTTTATTGGTCGGGGCCAAGTTTTAATGGCATCATCATATATTTCAATGACATATGAAGAAACCACAAACCAGAAATCACTACTAGGGAAAAGCCTATACACAGAATCTTAGCAGCAGCGCGGTTCAAAATGGGGCGCTGCTGCTAACTAGTTGTAGCGCGTGTTATGTAAACTCGCCGCTGATAAGGATTTAGCAGTAGCGCGCTCGGCCAGAAACGCGCTGCTACAAATATCGACCGGCGGTGTTCACCTAACTCTAAGTAGCAGTAGTGCGGTCGCAAGAACAACGCTACTGCTAAGTATGTAGTAGTAGTGCGCTTTTTTCGTGATCGCTGCTGGTAAGTTTCGAATTGCCACAATTTTTTGTCCCAGTTAGCAGTAGCGCCGTACCGCAAAGCGCGCTGCTGCTAAAATCTTAGCGGCAGCACGTTTTCTCTCCCGCGCTACTGCTAACCCGCACCAACCCAACACCTTTCCCCACCCGTCCCTCCCCTCCCCCTCCTCTTTTCCCTTCCCCCTACCTCCCCCTCCTCTCTTCCCTTCCCCCTACCTCCACCACATGCTCCCACTCTCACTCTTCTTCTTCTCCTCAATACTTCTCCCCCATTACTATCTCTCTTCTATCCACCTTTCTCTCTCTTCATTACTCCTACATAACTACACCACCTCCATTAATGCATCTCCTTTCTCTTTTTCCTTCCCCCTCCACTAGTTGAAGTTGTCTCCTCCCAAATTAGGTAGCTAGGTAGATGTAGGATTTAGTTAAGTGACCTATTTGCCCCCTAACTAGATCTATCTTTGTCAAGAAGAGCTTTGTGCACTTTTGATCTCCCTACAACATCATCTCCACTGAAGGAAATATGCCCTAGAGGCAATAATAAAGTTATTATTTATTTCCTTATAATCATGATAAATGTTTATTATTCATGCTAGAATTGTATTAACCGGAAACATAATACATGTGTGAATACATAGACAAACAAAGTGTCACTAGTATGCCTCTACTTGACTAGCTCATTAATCAAAGATGGTTATGTTTCCTGACCATGGACAAAGAGTTGTTATTTGATTAACGAGGTCACATCATTAGTTGAATGATCTGATTGACATGACCCATTCCATTAGCATAGCACCCGATCGTTTAGTATGTTGCTATTGCTTTCTTCATGACTTATACATGTTCCTATGACTATGAGATTATGCAACTCCCGTTTGCCGGAGGAACACTTTGGGTGCTACCAAACGTCACAACATAACTGGGTGATTATAAAGGAGCATTACAGGTGTCTCCAAAGGTAGATGTTGGGTTGGCGTATTTCGAGATTAGGATTTGTCACTCCGATTGTCGGAGAGGTATCTCTGGGCCCTCTCGGTAATGCACATCACATAAGCCTTGCAAGCACTGCAACTAATATGTTAGTTGTGAGATGATGTATTACGGAACGAGTAAAGAGACTTGCCAGTAACGAGTTTGAACTAGGTATTGGATACCGACGATCGAATCTCGGGCAAGTAACATACCGATGACAAAGGGAACAACGTATGTCGTTATGCGGTCTGACCGATAAAGATCTTCGTAGAATATGTAGGAGCCAATATGGGCATCTAGGTCCCGCTATTGGTTATTGACCGGAGACGTGTCTCGGTCATGTCTACATTGTTCTCGAACCCGTAGGGTCCGCACGCTTAAGGTTACGATGACAGTTACATTATGAGTTTATGCATTTTGATGTACCGAAGGTTGTTCGGAGTCCCGGATGTGATCACGGACATGACGAGGAGTCTCGAAATGGTCGAGACGTAAAGATTGATATATTGGAAGCCTATGTTTGGACATCGGAAGTGTTCCGGGTGAAATCGGGATTTTACCGGGTTACCGGGAGGGTTACCGGAACCCCCCGGGAGTCATATGGGCCTTCATGGGCCTTAGTGGAAAGGTGAAAGGGCTGCCCACTAGGGCTGCACGCCTCCCCCCTCCCCCTAGTCCTATTAGGACTAGGAGAGGTGGCCGGCCAACCCTCTCTCTCTCTCCCACTTGGGGAGTCCTAGTTGGAATAGGATTGGAGGGGAGTCCTACTCCCGGTAGGAGTAGGACTCCTCCTGCGCCACCTCTCCTGGCCGGCGCCTCCTCCCCCCTTTGGCTCCTTTATATACTGAGGCAGGGGCACCCCATAACACAGAAGTTGATCCACGTGATCTATTCCTTAGCCGTGTGCGGTGCCCCCTGCCACCATATACCTCGATAATACTGTAGCGGAGTTTAGGCGAAGCCCTGCTGCAGTAGTTCATCAAGATCATCACCACGCCATCGTGCTGACGGAACTCTTCCCCGACACTTTGCTGGGTCGGAGTCCGGGGATCATCATCGAGCTGAACGTGTGCTCGAACTCAGAGGTGCCGTAGTTTCGGTGCTTGATCGGTTGGATCGTGAAGACGTACGACTACTTCCTCTACGTCGTGTCATCGCTTCCGCAGTAGGTCTGCGTTGAGTACGTAGACAACACTCTCCCCTCGTTGCTATACATCACATGATCTTGCGTGTGCGTAGGAAATTTTTTGAAATTACTACGAAACCCAACAGTGGTATCAGAGCCTAGGTTATTTATGTTGATGTTATATGCACGAGTAGAACACAAGTGAGTTGTGGACGATACAAGTCATACTGCCTACCAGCATGTCATACTTTGGTTCGGCGGTATTGTTGGACGAGACGACCCGGACCAACCTTACGCGTACGCTTACGCGAGACCGGTTCCCTCGACGTGCTTTGCACATAGATGGCTTGCGGGCGACTGTCTCTCCAACTTTAGTTGAACCGAGTATGGCTACGCCCGGTCCTTGAGAAGGTTAAAACGGAGTCTATTTGACAAACTATCGTTGTGGTTTTGATGCGTAGGTGAGATTGGTTCTTACTTAAGCCCGTAGCAGCCACGTAAAACATGCAACAACAAAGTAGAGGACGTCTAACTTGTTTTTGCAGGGCATGTTGTGATGTGATATGGTCAAGGCATGATGCTGAATTTTATTGTATGAGATGATCATGTTTTGTAACCGAGTTATCGGCAACTGGCAGGAGCCATATGGTTGTCGCTTTATTGTATGCAATGCAATCGCGATGTAATGCTTTACTTTATTACTAAACGGTAGTGATAGTCGTAGAAGCATAATTGGCGAGACGACAACGATGCTACGATGGAGATCAAGGTGTCGCGCCAGGTGACGATGGTGATCATGACGGTGCTTCGGAGATGGAGATCACAAGCACAAGATGATGATGGCCATATCATATCACTTATATTGATTGCATGTGATGTTTATCCTTTTATGCATCTTATCTTGCTTTGATTGACGGTAGCATTATAAGATGATCTCTCACTAAATTATCAAGAAGTGTTCTCCCTGAGTATGCACCGTTGCCAAAGTTCGTCGTGCCCAGACACCACGTGATGATCGGGTGTGATAAGCTCTACGTCCATCTACAACGGGTGCAAGCCAGTTTTGCACACGCAGAATACTCAGGTTAAACTTGACGAGCCTAGCATATGCAGATATGGCCTCGGAACACGGAGACCGAAAGGTCGAGCGTGAATCATATAGTAGATATGATCAACATAACGATGTTCACCATTGAAAACTACTCCATCTCACGTGATGATCGGACATGGTTTAGTTGATTTGGATCACGTAATCACTTAGAGGATTAGAGGGATGTCTATCTAAGTGGGAGTTCTTAAGTAATATGATTAATTGAACTTAAATTTATCATGAACTTAGTACCTGATAGTATCTTGCTTGTTTATGTTGATTGTAGATAGATGGCTCGTGCTGTTGTTCCGTTGAATTTTAATGCGTTCCTTGAGAAAGCAAAGTTGAAAGATGATGGTAGCAATTACACGGACTGGGTCCGTAACTTGAGGATTATCCTCATTGCTGCACAGAATAATTACGTCCTGGAAGCACCGCTGGGTGCCAGGCCTGCTGCTGGAGCAACACCAGATGTTATGAACGTCTGGCAGAGCAAAGCTGATGACTACTCGATAGTTCAGTGTGCCATGCTTTACGGCTTAGAATCGGGACTTCAACGACGTTTTGAACGTCATGGAGCATATGAGATGTTCCAGGAGTTGAAGTTAATATTTCAAGCAAATGCCCGAATTGAGAGATATGAAGTCTCCAATAAGTTCTATAGCTGCAAGATGGAGGAGAACAGTTCTGTTAGTGAGCATATACTCAAAATGTCTGGGTATAATAATCACTTGATTCAATTGGGAGTTAATCTTCCGGATGATTGCGTCATTGACAGAATTCTCCAATCACTGCCACCAAGCTACAAGAGCTTCGTGATGAACTATAATATGCAAGGGATGAACAAGACTATTCCCGAGCTCTTCGCAATGCTGAAAGCTGCGGAGGTAGAAATCAAGAAGGAGCATCAAGTGTTGATGGTTAACAAGACCACTAGTTTCAAGAAAAAGGGCAAAGGGAAGAAGAAGGGGAACTTCAAAAAGAACGGCAAGCAAGTTGCTGCTCAAGAGAAGAAACCCAAGTCTGGACCTAAGCCTGAAACTGAGTGCTTCTACTGCAAGCAGACTGGTCACTGGAAGCGGAACTGCCCCAAGTATTTGGCGGATAAGAAGGATGGCAAGGTGAACAAAGGTATATGTGATATACATGTTGTTGATGTGTACCTTACTAGAGCTCGCAGTAGCACCTGGGTATTTGATACTGGTTCTGTTGCTAATATTTGCAACTCGAAACAGGGACTACGGAATAAGCGAGCACTGGCAAAGGACGAGGTGACGATGCGCGTGGGAAATGGTTCCAAAGTTGATGTGATCGCGGTCGGCACGCTACCTCTACATCTACCTTCGGGATTAATATTAGAGCTAAATAATTGTTATTTGGTGCCAGCGTTGAGCATGAACATTATATCTGGATCTTGTTTAATGCGAGACGGTTATTCATTTAAATCAGAGAATAATGGTTGTTCTATTTATATGAGTAATATCTTTTATGGTCATGCACCCTTGAAGAGTGGTCTATTCTTATTGAATCTCGATAGTAGTGATACACATATTCATAATGTTGAAGCCAAAAGATGCAGAGTTGATAATGAAAGTGCAACTTATTTGTGGCACTGTCGTTTAGGTCATATCGGTATAAAGTGCATGAAGAAACTCCATACTGATGGAATTTTGGAACCACTTGATTATGAATCACTTGGTACTTGCGAACCGTGCCTCATGGGCAAGATGACTAAAACACCGTTCTCCGGTACTATGGAGAGAGCAACAGATTTGTTGGAAATCATACATACCGATGTATGTGGCCCGATGAATATTGAAGCTCGTGGCGGATATCGTTATTTTCTCACCTTCACAGATGATTTAAGCAGATATGGGTATATCTACTTAATGAAACATAAGTCTGAAACATTTGAAAAGTTCAAAGAATTTCAGAGTGAAGTTGAAAATCATCGTAACAAGAAAATAAAGTTTCCACGATCTGATCGTGGAGGAGAATATTTGAGTTACGAGTTTGGTGTACATTTGAAAAACTGTGGAATAGTTTCGCAACTCACGCCACCCGGAACACCACAGCGTAATGGTGTGTCCGAACGTCGTAATCGTACTTTATTAGATATGGTGCGATCTATGATGTCTCTTACTGATTTACCGCTATCATTTTGGGGATATGCTTTAGAGACGGCCGCATTCACGTTAAATAGGGCACCATCAAAATCCGTTGAGACGACGCCTTATGAACTGTGGTTTGGCAAGAAACCAAAGTTGTCGTTTCTTAAAGTTTGGGGCTGCGATGCTTATGTGAAAAAGCTTCAACCTGATAAGCTCGAACCCAAATCGGAGAAATGTGTCTTCATAGGATACCCAAAGGAGACTGTTGGGTACACCTTCTATCACAGATCCGAAGGCAAGACATTCGTTGCTAAGAATGGATCCTTTCTGGAGAAGGAGTTTCTCTCGAAAGAAGTGAGTGGGAGGAAAGTAGAACTTGACGAGGAAACTGTACCTGCTCCCTTACTGGAAAGTAGTTCATCACAGAAAACTGTTTCAGTGACTCCTACACCAGTTAGTGAGGAAGCCAATGATAATGATCATGAAACTTCACATCAAGATACTACTGAACCTCGTAGATCAACCAGAGTAAGATCCGCACCAGAGTGGTATGGTAATCCTATTCTGGAAGTCATGATACTAGATCATGATGAACCTACGAACTATGAAGAAGCGATGGTGAGCCCAGATTCCGCAAAGTGGCTTGAAGCCATGAAATCTGAGATGGGATCCATGTATGAGAACAAAGTATGGACTTCGGTTGACTTGCCCGATGATCGGCAAGCAATTGAGAATAAATGGATCTTTAAGAAGAAGACTGACGCTGATGGTAATGTTACTGTCTAGAAAGCTCGACTTGTCGCAAAAGGTTTTCGGCAAGTTCAAGGGATTGACTACGATGAGACCTTCTCACCCGTAGCGATGCTTAAGTCCGTCCGAATCATGTTAGCAATTGCCGCATTTTATGATTATGAAATTTGGCAGATGGATGTCAAAACTGCATTCCTGAATGGATTTCTGGAAGAAGAGTTGTATATGATGCAACCGGAAGGTTTTGTCGATCCAAAGGGAGCTAACAAAGTGTGCAAGCTCCAGCGATCCATTTATGGACTGGTGCAAGCCTCTTGGAGTTGGAATAATCGTTTTGATAGTGTGATCAAAGCATTTGGTTTTATACAGACTTTCGGAGAAGCCTGTATTTACAAGAAAGTGAGTGGGAGCTCTGTAGCATTTCTGATATTATATGTGGATGACATATTGCTGATTGGAAATGATATAGAATTTCTGGATAGCATAAAGGGATACTTGAATAAAAGTTTTTCAATGAAGGACCTCGGTGAAGCTGCTTACATATTAGGCATTAAGATCTATAGAGATAGATCAAGACGCTTAATTGGACTTTCACAAAGCACATACCTTGACAAGATTTTGAAGAAGTTCAAAATGGATCAAGCAAAGAAAGGATTTTTGCCTGTATTACAAGGTGTGAAGTTGAGTAAGACTCAATGCCCGACCACTGCAGAAGATAGAGAGAATATGAAAGATGTTCCCTATGCATCAGCCATAGGCTCTATCATGTATGCAATGCTGTGTACCAGACCTGATGTGTGCCTTGCTATAAGTTTAGCAGGGAGGTACCAAAGTAATCCAGGAGTGGATCACTGGACAGCGGTCAAGAACATCCTGAAATACCTGAAAAGGACTAAGGATATGTTTCTCATATATGGAGGTGACAAAGAGCTCACCGTAAAAGGTTACGTTGATGCAAGCTTTGACACTGATCCGGACGATTCTAAATCGCAAACCGGATACGTGTTTACATTAAACGGTGGAGCTGTCAGTTGGTGCAGTTCTAAACAAAGCGTCGTAGCGGGATCTACATGTGAAGCGGAGTACATAGCTGCTTCGGAAGCAGCGAATGAAGGAGTCTAGATGAAGGAGTTCATATCCGATCTAGGTGTCATACCTAATACATCGGGTTCAATGAAAATCTTTTGTGACAATACTGGTGCAATTGCCTTGGCAAAGGAATCCAGATTTCACAAAAGGACCAAACACATCAAGAGACGCTTCAACTCCATCCGGGATCTAGTCCAGGTGGGAGACATAGAGATTTGCAAGATACATACGGATCTGAATGTTGCAGACCCGTTGACTAAGCCTCTTCCACGAGCAAAACATGATCAGCACCAAAGCTCCATGGGTGTTAGAATCATTACAGTGTAATCTAGATTATTGACTCTAGTGCAAGTGGGAGACTGAAGGAAATATGCCCTAGAGGCAATAATAAAGTTATTATTTATTTCCTTATAATCATGATAAATGTTTATTATTCATGCTAGAATTGTATTAACCGGAAACATAATACATGTGTGAATACATAGACAAACAAAGTGTCACTAGTATGCCTCTACTTGACTAGCTCATTAATCAAAGATGGTTATGTTTCCTGACCATGGACAAAGATTTGTTATTTGATTAACGAGGTCACATCATTAGTTGAATGATCTGATTGACATGACCCATTCCATTAGCATAGCACCCGATCGTTTAGTATGTTGCTATTGCTTTCTTCATGACTTATACATGTTCCTATGACTATGAGATTATGCAACTCCCGTTTGCCGGAGGAACACTTTGGGTGCTACCAAACGTCACAACGTAACTGGGTGATTATAAAGGAGCATTACAGGTGTCTCCAAAGGTAGATGTTGGGTTGGCGTATTTCGAGATTAGGATTTGTCACTCCGATTGTCGGAGAGGTATCTCTGGGCCCTCTCGGTAATGCACATCACATAAGCCTTGCAAGCACTGCAACTAATATGTTAGTTGTGAGATGATGTATTACGGAACGAGTAAAGAGACTTGCCAGTAACGAGATTGAACTAGGTATTGGATACCGACGATCGAATCTCGGGCAAGTAACATACCGATGACAAAGGGAACAACGTATGTCGTTATGCGGTCTGACCGATAAAGATCTTCGTAGAATATGTAGGAGCCAATATGGGCATCCAGGTCCCTCTATTGGTTATTGACCGGAGACGTGTCTCGGTCATGTCTACATTGTTCTCGAACCCGTAGGGTCCGCACGCTTAAGGTTACGATGACAGTTACATTATGAGTTTATGCATTTTGATGTACCGAAGGTTGTTCGGAGTCCCGGATGTGACCACGGACATGACGAGGAGTCTCGAAATGGTCGAGACGTAAAGATTGATATATTGGAAGCCTATGTTTGGACATCGGAAGTGTTCCGGGTGAAATCGGCATTTTACTGGGTTACCGGGAGGGTTACCGGAACCCCCCGGGAGTCATATGGGCCTTCATGGGCCTTAGTGGAAAGGTGAAAGGGCTGCCCACCAGGGCTGCGCGCCTCCCCCCTTCCCCTAGTCCTATTAGGACTAGGAGAGGTGGCCGGCCAACCCTCTCTCTCTCTCCCACTTGGGGAGTCCTAGTTGGAATAGGATTGGAGGGGAGTCCTACTCCCGGTAGGAGTAGGACTCCTCCTGCGCCACCTCTCCTGGCCGGCGCCTCCTCCCCCCTTTGGCTCCTTTATATACTGAGGCAGGGGCACCCCATAACACAGAAGTTGATCCACGTGATCTATTCCTTAGCCGTGTGCGGTGCCCCCTGCCACCATATACCTCGATAATACTGTAGCGGAGTTTAGGCGAAGCCCTGCTGCAGTAGTTCATCAAGATCGTCACCACGCCGTCGTGCTGACGGAACTCTTCCCCGACACTTTGCTGGATCAGAGTCCGGGGATCGTCATCGAGCTGAACGTGTGCTCGAACTCAGAGGTGCCGTAGTTTCGGTGCTTGATCGGTTGGATCGTGAAGACGTACGACTACTTCCTCTACGTCGTGTCATCGCTTCCGCAGTCGGTCTGCGTTGAGTACGTAGACAACACTCTCCCCTCGTTGCTATACATCACATGATCTTGCGTGTGCGTAGGAAATTTTTTGAAATTACTACGAAACCCAACATCCACCGTGTGCTCGATCTCGATCGAGATAGAGGTGATGAAAATTTCATGCTTTTGCAAAATGGAAATGTGTTTATGTGTGTGTGATATGTTTGTGGAAATTGTGTGTGTGGCATGAGTTGACGCCGCCAAATTGTGCTTTTGAGTTGCCTATGTTTTGCAGAAATGTCGATTTATTTCCGTTTCGGCGAATTCCGGGCAAACTCTAGATCCATATATGTCCTATTATTAGGGAAGGTCATGCCAAATTTTTTTATGACTTTGATGCATGCATGCATTTTTATAATCAATTTTTTTATTATTACCGTGCAGAGTTGACGATGGTCAGTGGAACGATGGTGGACAGGTGGTTGCGGTCGGCGGTGCAGGACATGAAAGAAAATAACCGGACAGAGGTTTTATGTCCGTGTCGAAAATGCAGAGGAATAGTTTGGCTCGACCCCCATGACGATGGTCGTGTCGAAGCGCACCTGCTCATGACTGGTTTCATGGATGGCTATACTCGGTGGATAATTGAAGATGAGGATGACGATGTTGAGGATGCTGACGGGGCAGGCAATGATGACACGAGGCAAGACGAAGAGATGATCGATAATGGCGGCGGAGAAGGGGCCGGACATGGCGGCGGAGAAGGGGCCGGACATGGATGGCTATACTCGGTGGATAATTGAAGATGAGGATGACGATGTTGAGGATGCCGACGGGGCAGGCAATGATGACACGGGGCAAGACGAAGAGATGATCGATAATGGCGGCGGAGAAGGGGCCGGACATGGCGGCGGAGAAGGGGCCGGACATGGCGGAGGAGAAGGGGCCGGACATGGCGGCGGAGAGAACGACATGGACTCCACGCAACAGAGTTCGTCGGTACTAAGTTCAATTGTGCGGGACCCTCATGTTCAAGCATTGCTTCGCAAGGAGACGAGTACTGAGAGAGCTGCTTCTAGAGAGGAGGCTAAGCTGGAGCAACTGGTGGTAGACTCGAACACTCCATCGTATGATGGTTGCAATCCTGAGGTGACCCGGTTGAGTTTCACGCTCCAACTCCTGAAGACGAAGGCTAAAAACAAATGGACCAACACTAGCCTCGATGAGCATCTCAAGTACCTAAAGGATGTTCTTCCCGCGGGTAATCTATGTCCTACTAGTGTTGATGAGGCCAAGAAGATCATGTGCCCTCTTGATCTGCCACACGTTAGATACCATGCATGCATCAACGATTGCATAATTTATCGGAAGGAGCACGCGGAAAAAACAAGCTGTCCGGTGTGCAATGCTTCTCGATACAAGAAGGCCGGGAAGAAATGTCCCCAGAAAGTTCTATGGTACTTAACGATCACTCCCCGTCTCCAGAGGTATTTTGTAGATCCCAAGGAAGCAAAGCTAATGCGCTGGCACGTGGAGAGGAAGAAGCCCGACGATGGAGATGATTCGAAGCTGAGACATGTGAAGGATGGAAGCCAGTGGAGAGCGTTGAACAGCTTCTATCGGTATTTTGAATGTGATGCAAGGAACATCGTGCTCGGCGCGTGTACCGATGGCATGAATCCGTTTGGCAACCAGAACACCAACCATAGTACATGGCCCGTGTTTGTATGGATGTACAACCTCCCCCCTGGTTGTGCATGAAATCGAAGTACATTCACATGAGCATGCTTATTCAAGGGCCGAAACAACCAGGAAATAATATTAATTTGTATCTGGGGCTACTTCAAGAGGAGTTAGACACGTTATGGAAAACACCGGCCAAGACATGGGACGCCAGCAAAGGTGAGTATTTCAACATGAGAGTCGCGCTGATCACGACAGTGCAGGACTATCTCGGTTACGGATATGTGGCAGGCCAGGTGTGCCATGGATATTGCGGATGCACGCGGTGCATGGATGATACAACATCTCAGCAGCTAACATCAAGGAAAGATGGCGGGTCTGGGAAAATCGTGTACATGGGGCATCGAAGATGGCTTGAACAGGATGACCTGTGGAGAAACCGTGGCGATCTATTCAATGGTCACGCTGAGCATCGAGGACCTCCACGTAAGCGGAGCGCTGCCGAAATCGATGAGCTGTTGAAAAACTGGAAGGAGTGCCCCGCGCCGGGAAAGACGATGAGAAAGGCGCCGGAGCCGCTGCTGAACATATGGAAGACGAGGTCTGTGTTCTAGGACTTGGAGTACTGGCACAAACTCGATACACCTCATTGCCTTGATCAAATGCATATCTGTAAGAATGTCCTTGAGAGCTTGCTCGCAACACTAATGAACATGCTGGATAAGACCAAGGATGGGCCGAAGGCAAGAAAAGACTTGCAAGATTTGAAAATCAGGGAAGATCTGCACATGCCGCCCCGTAAAATGTCAGACGAGACAGAGACGGAGACAGAGGCACGGGAGAAGAAGGGCAAGAAAATAAAGAAAGAGGATTATTGCCCCCCTTCTTGCTTCACCTTAAGTCAGGCTGAGATCAATCAATTCTTTAAGTGCCTTACCGGAGTGAAAGTTAGTTCCGGTTACTGTGGCAAGATAAGCAGATATCTAGACACGGACAAGAAAAGGTTCAGCGGGATGAAGTCTCATGACTGTCATGTGATGATGACGCAGATACTACCTGTTGCCCTTAGAGGGATAATGGACAAGCACGTCCGTGACACGCTTATTGGTCTCTGCAACTTTTTCGACGTCATCTCTTGAAAGTCGATCAGTGTGAAGCAGCTCCAAAGGCTACAGGAAGAGATCGTTGTGATACTGAATGAGCTTGAGATGTACTTCCCGCCCGCGTTCTTCGACGTGATGGTGCATCTGTGTGTCCATATTGTGGATGACATAATAGACATGGGGCCGTCATTCCTGCACAACATGATGCCGTTTGAGAGGATGAATGGGATCATCAAAGGATTCGTTCGTAACATGTCTCGTCCGGATGGAAGCATCGTCCAGGGCTATTTGGCACAAGAGTGCATCTCTTTCTGTGAGAATTTTCTATATGGCGCAGACCAGCCGCCTGGTGTTAGTGTTGGTTTGCCCGTTAACAAGCACGATGGGAGGCTCGAAGGAGATGGTCACTGCAACGGTCGCAGGGAACTGCACGTGGCATACTCAGATCAACGCAGCGACTTTGACAGAGCAAACTTGGTAGTGCTACAACACCTAGATGAGGTAGATCCTTTCGTGGCACTGCAAAAAGAAATTATCGCAAAGAAGTATCTTGACCGGGGGGTATGCAGGACGGACGCCGAAGTTACTAGAGAGCACAACTCCACTTTCCTGCCTTGGTTCAAAGAGCATATTATTGCTAATCCCCCGGAGGAGGGCTCTAAGGACGGATTGCTCATATACGCCTTAGCACATGGCCCCTCGCCCAACCTCGTAACCTATCAGGCATATGATATCAACGGATACACGTTCTACACGGAGGCAAAAGATATGGACAGTGATGATCAGAACTCAGGGTTGACGATGGAATGCATGACCGGCAGCGACAACGGCACAACTGAACGATTTTATGGAAGGGTCGAGGAGATCTGGGAGCTTGACTACTCTGGACTGCACAACACGACGATGTTCCATGTCAGATGGGCTAAGAATGTCGAAAGAGAAAGCCGGATGTTCACTACCATGACTATACCCGACCCCAAGAGCGCTACCGTGAACGCTATCGCAAAAAACGAGCCATGGGTACACGCTAAGCACGTGACACAATGCTTCTTCATAACTGACCCGCGCAATCCCAGCCGTGTTGTCGTGAGGAGAGGCAAAAGGAACATCATTGGAATGGATGGAGTCGCCAACGAGGAAGACTATGATCAGTACGGCAACCCAAAGAGGGAAGATGACGATGATGATGAAGTATACGTCAAAAGAAGAATCAATACTACATTACCTAAGAAAAATCGTACTCCATGGAAAAGGCAAAGTCACAATGAGGGGCTCAATTATTCTTCGACGAACAAGAAGGGAAAGAAGCAGACTCAAAAACGAAAACGTCAGCACTGAGGAAACGTATGTTATGGGTCCAATGATGTGTAATATATATATGTTCCTATTTTGTATACACACTTAGCCATTATTATGCATGGGTCCAATGATGTGTAATATATATGTTCCTATTTTGCATACATATTTAACTGTCAAATGATGCAATATATATCGCCCTCCCTTCGTTCACTGCCCTCGGGAAATAAAAGTGGGATAAAATAAAGGAAAAGAAAAAGGAAAACTGGCAGTAGCGACGGTAGTAGCAGCGTGTTTCTCCTAAACCGCTACAGCTACAGATCTTAGTAGTAGCGCGTTTCTCCTAAACCGCTGCAGCTACAGAAATTAGTAGTAGCGTGTTTCACCTAAACCGCTGCAGCTATAGAATTTAGTAGCAGCGCTTTTTGACATAACGCGCTACTGCTACGTCCACTTAACCCAAAATTCTCACTCGCACTGCTTCATCCCGCCATTTGCCCCCAAATCCCAACTCTCTCTCCCCCGTCGCACCGCCGCGCCCGACCCGGCCCCGGCGCTCGCCCCCGACTCCGCCGGCGCCGGCGCTAGCCCCGGCGCTCGCACCCGTCCCGGCCCTCGACCCCGACCCCGGCGCCGGCGCTAGCCCCCGACCACGCCGCTCCCCGACCCAGCCGCTCGCCCCCGACCCCGGCGCGCTCGCCCCCGACCCCGGCGCGCTCGCCCCCGACCCGTCGGCCCTCACCTCCCTCCTCTCCCCTGCCGGCCGTCGTCGGGCCTGCCTCCTCGCCCCTGCACTCTTTGTAAACCCCCCCCTCTCTGCGAGGGTTCTTCATGTTAATTAATTAGGTTATCTATTTAGTTATGAATTTAGCTAGGTTTCAAAATTAGCTGAATTTATATGCAAATTTGAACTGGACATGTGATATGTGCATATGTCATGTTTTGGACATGTCATGTTTGGAAAATGATCCGTGTGGCCTATGTTACACCCGAATGTTGATTCATTTCCGTTTCGGTGAATTTCAGGCGCTCGATATGTCCATTTTTTAGCAAAGGTCATGCCAAAATTTCCCGTGAATAAAGGCATGATTTGTGCTACATAGTTGGCATATGGAGTGCTGGCACATAGATTTCTTTTTATGTCATTTCTCATTTATTCATACTTTTAGAAATAAATGAGGCCACTTAATCATAGGAAACATGTCGAACAACGAAGAAACTGGGCCTTCTGACCAAGATGCAGACGAGATGGATTATGAGGGTGAACAAGAGTACCTCGACTATTTGACTGCTAAGCAAGGTTTGCAGGTCGGCCTGGATGATGGTACTGACGCCGACATCGACACCGACGGCGCCGGCACCGATGGCGGCACCGAGACCGGTGGGGAAGGTACCGACGGGGAAGGTACCGGCGGGGAAGGTACCGGCCCCGATGCCGCTACCGAAAAGAGGAAGCATAAGAAGCAGAGGATACGAAAACCTAACAAACTAGGGATTGGACGACTTGTGATCACAAAGATGGCACCTGGCAAGTTTGAGCCGTTAGAGCCGGAAGAACCTCGCAAGTGCTATGGGAACCAAGTAGGATGCATCCTACGGGAATGCGTGAGCATCAACGACGATGACTTAAGGAGTAAAGAACATTTGACGCAGTTGCTCCTAACGAAGTTGCACAAGAGATTCAAGTTCCCCGACCGGGATGATAACATAGAACAACCGTGGGATGATCCGAAGATGAAAAAGATTAACAATCACGCCATGGGCATGTTCAGCAATGATTTGGCCTCCTGGAAAGGGAGGGTGAAACGAGCTATTGAGGCTGATGAACCCCTGTCCAAGATTCTGGAGGAAAATCCGACACTTACGGAAGAGGAGTTCGAAAAGTTCAAGGACAGTTGCGCTACCGAGGCAGCCAAGGCTAAGGCTGCGAAATTCAAAAGCCTTCAGCTCCGGAACACGGGGAAGCATCGCCTCGGAAGCCGTGGCTACCTCGGTAAAAGGCCCATATGGGATAAGGAGGACGCGGAACGTGAAGCCGCGGGTCTCCCAGACCCCTTCACGAAGTTCACCAACCCCTTGGAGCATGACTTCATCAGGGCCCGCTACAAGTGGGACAAGGAGAAAAATGTTTTTTACACGGACAAGATCACGAGGAAATTGATTAGACTACTGGAGAAGCAACACCGGCTTGCAGCCGAAAGCCCTACTTCTCCGATGAGGCCCAAGTGGGACACCCCTCTCAACCGGGCCTTGAACGAACTTAAGGGACTCCCGTTGGACCAGCGGCCGCAATATGGTCGTGTGCACGGCGCTGGAGACGGCGCCACGTGGAAGGTGTTTTACAACGACGGCCCGGAGGCCAAGAAGCAGAAAAAGAAGTTTAGTCAGGCGGACATCGACGCAAAGGTGAAGCTTGCGGTCGAGAAAAAAGCAGCTGAGGATGCGAAAAAAGCAGCCGAGGACAAATATGAGTTGCTACAGCAGGCAGTCAATGCAGCTGTAACTGCCTGCAGAAATGATTTCGCTACTAACTTGGTTCCAGTTATCATCAACTGGGTGAAGGAAAATCCAGATAAGACGGTACATGATTTTCCGATGCCCAGTTTCGTCGCAAGCAACTCCATGAACAACAACACCATCGCACCATCACTTGCTCAAGCAACCGGGCCTCCTCTCGCAGCCGCTCCCGCTCATAGCAGCCCGTCCTCAGTCTCAGGCGCGCTAGGTGGGCCTTCGTCTTTGGCTGAGCTCGACGCCGTTACGGTAATTACATGTCGCACCAACATATATATATATATATATATATATATATATATATATATATATATATATATATATATATATATATAGATAATATTCCATTTTTGTTGCCTTTCGGTTGTTTTACGCCACAGACATATGTGTTTTTAGGTGGTTACAACGGGAATCAGGTTTATGCAATCCTGATTCTCTCCAATCTCTCTAGCCAAACAATCCTAAAATTCGGGCGGAGATCATTCAACTAATCTTGTGGTGGAGGCGTTCCCTTAAAAGGGACTGTTCCTCTTGTATGATCGGCGTTTTCTATAATTAATTGATAAAAATAATATGATGTCCGACTTTTTGGTCAATTATGGCCTTCTGTACGAATTGTAAGGTCCGCACAACGAGGACGGCTTGACCAATAATGTCGTCTTCTATAATGCGTTGTCACTCTTGACCAACTGCTATTGTAGATTTATAAGAGTCTCGCATACCTAACGATGATAATGCGGAAATCCGTTAAACTAATCAATTCAGATCAACTGAATGGAAGATACTTACAAACAAGACAGTGGCTATCATCTCTGTGGTTAGAGGGAAAGCCAGTGAGTCCTCATGCTGCAGCCTCAGCAACACGTCCAAAAGGTCCTCGTCCTCGTTGCTGTAGGCGCCACGCATGGCCTTGCGCTTGTTGATGATGTCGGCGATGATGCGTAGGATGCTTGCGCAGCTCCTCTTCATTCGGCGCTCGCGGCTCGCCGATGATGACGGGAAAAGGTCGACGAGGCAGAAGCCTCCCATGAGGTCCATGATCTCGTCGACCTGGCGGAGGTACTCCTCCTGCCGCACGAATTTGCCGCCGAACACCGCCCGCGTCACGATACCGTTGCTGAGCGCCGCCACCTCCTGGCTAATGTTGATGGTCGTGGTGCCGGCCGAGGACGCGATGGAGCGGACAAGGCCGCCCACCTGCTCAGTCCTGATGCCCTCCATGCGCCTCACTTGCTTGGGGCTGAGAAGTTCCATGACGCAAACCTTCCACATCTGGCGCCAATGGTCGCCGTAGGGGGCGAAGATGATGCCCTGGCCGCCGAAGCCGACAATATCCTGCAACCCGGTGGTCTGCCTGTTCGAGCACACGGCGTCATTGGTTTTCATCACCTGCGCCATCGCCTTGGCGCTGGAGACCACCACGGCAGGTAGCTCGCCGAGCTTGAGGAGCATAACTGGCCCATGCCGGCGACACATCTCCATGATGGTGCGGTGTGGAGGGTGCTGAGGACATGGTGAGGCTGCCGATGATGGGGAGAGTCCATGGTCCAGGCGGCCGCTACGGCTTTTTTGGGCTGTTGCTCCTGCCAGCGGCGAGCTTGAGAAACCAAATGTATACTAGGGTAGCTAAGGCTACGAAGCACCAGGTAGCTTCCATGGCAGCTAGGCAGCTAGGTTATGGTCAGTTCGTTGTCAGCCGAGTGATATATAATATAGCCGCGCCTACTGTCACGCCCCCCTTGATGACCATAGAAAATGATCTCCGCAGTTAGCAGCCAGAACCGTAGAACTTGCTCTTTTGTTATGGAAAATTTGACCATATATAGAACTGGGTTGTTCCATTCGATTTTTATAACTGCCGCCAACATCCAAATACTAACCAGCAGCCGGGCATGGCTTGACTATTACGAGCAACTGGTTAGATTAATTAATATCAAAATATAGAGAACCTGGAACGCACATGAAATTAACACCCCATTTTTCAATGAGGGTGTGACATGCACGTTTGACCAACCTTTGTTATATTGGTTTGGTGGTTCCTACCATGATGATTTATTTACGCCCATCAAAAAGCATTGAGATGCTAATCCACGAAAGTTGATGCGAGAAATGTGGAAGAACTCAACTACGGAATGAGGGCGGCCCATGAACAAGGTACCCTAGCTTGTTTATATATAGATAAACACAGCTAGAATACATTAATAGATTCCTTTCTGCTCCTATAATGAGTCACATAATTGAAATTGCTATAAGCATATGGGTTTACTAGTCTAGCCCAACAACAATCATCTGATCTGGACAAGGCGACTGTCCCCACCATGTAGCGTACATTGTATTCTTACTTGATTTTAAATGGCACAACATTTAGTTGTGGCATGATTAGTTTTGCGTTAAGATTTTTTTGGTTTCTTGCACAGACATTTTGTATTTTTTAGTATGATGTAATGAACCTATACTCCATGTAATATTTAGAAATCAAATCTTCAATTTCCACTGCAATGAGCGGGGTACAGTTTAGTTCGTTAAACATGATAGGTCATTTTCCCGCAACTTCTCAGGATTTCATTTACCATAATATTATAGAAAGTGATGAATCTTAGCGACCAGAACCATATAAGTAGCTTTTTTTTTTAATTCTAGAAAATTGGACTGTAGAACTAGCTGTTCAATTAGATTCTCATAGCTGTCGCTAACATCCACTTTATTTTTTATTTTGTGGCGAGGGGAAGGGGGTGGATAGTGATGGGATGGGCTGGGGCGGATAGGGTTCGGGGGAGTGGCAGATATTAGTTTTTTACATTATCTAGTTGTCCCGTGGAACTGTGGATGCATATTCTCAGCCTTCATTTTACTTGCAAAGCACCATGGTCAAACATTTAAACTACAGAGAATACTTGCTGCCGGGGCCAAAGGGCTTTAAATATGATACATTGTTTCCGGAGAGTTACACCCATATCTCATATACTAGCCTGTGGTAGTATATGTACTTTATGATTTTAAATTTGTTGATGTACTTGATCTAAGATGAGCTAAATGAAAAAAAATATGGGTGAGCATATACATTTTACTATATTTTCTAAATACCTACATATCTATATGTAAAAAAAAATGATACATACTACTTAATACTACCTAAAAGGTAGTATATATGCTACCCAAATGGACACGAACGAGGAGCATACAGCGACGCACTCCTCTGGAATCAAAGCCACTCATGGTTAGTTCGGGGATCGGTGCAGGTTTTCCTATCGCAGCCATATCCTGTGAGGATCAGCCTCCCCTACGACATCCACGTCTTTGTCTTTGTGATCCCTTCGGCACTGCTACAGACAGTGATGATACGAAAGGAGCTTGCGGCCTGGCCTGTGACGCAATTAGAGGTATATAGTATGGCCAGTTCATTGTTAGCCGAGTGATATATAATATAGCCGCCGCCTACCGTCACCTAGAGAAAAAAAGAAAATGATGGAGCCATCGCAGCCACCAGTGTACGTCTAGTCACGCCCCCCTTGATGACCATCGAAAATGATTGATCTTAGCAGTTAGCAGCCAGAACTGTAGAACTAGCTTTTTTGTCATGGAAATTTTGACCATAGACATGGGTCGTTTCATTTGATTTTCATAGCTGCCTCTAACATATATACAAATAACCAGCAGCCGGGCATGCATACCTAGCTTGACTATAAAACGGTCAGACTAATTAATATCCAAACATAGCATGCGTTTCCAGCCATTGTTCTATTGGTTGCTACCAAGATGATTTATTTACACACATATAAAAACCTTGAGATGCTATCCACGATGTGAGAAATGGGGAAGAACTCAACTATGGGACGTGCGATCCATGAACAAGATACACCTTTTATATATAATTAATATACATAAACACAGCTAGCAAACATTAATAACTTTCTTCCTGCTCCTATGAGTCACATAATCCAAATTGTTGTAATTGGTGGATTTGCTAGCTTAGTCCAACAGCAATCATCTGATCTGAACAACGCGACCCTCCCCACCATGTAGCGTACATAGTATTCTGGTATTCTGGCACATTTAACCCAGTAATTTGGTCATTTAATTGTGGCATGCTTAACTTTTTGGGTTAAGGTTTTTTTCCATTTCTTTTACAATTCGCTCATATTTTTTCTTCTTTAGTATGATGCAATGAACCTATACTTCATGTAATATTTAGAAATTATACCTTCAGTTTCCATTGCAATGTGTGGGGTACAACTTAGTTCGTTAAACATGATAGTTAATTTTCCCGCAACTTCCTAGGACTTCATTTACGATACTATCATATAAAATAATGGAGCTTAGCAGTAGCGGCCAGAACCATAGAACAGTTTTTGTTTTGGAAAATTTGACCATAGAACTTGTTTGTTCTGTTAGATTCATGTAGCTGCCAACATCTATTCTATTCTATTTTGCTGCGAGGGGAGGGATGGTAGTTGGAGGCGCGGAAATGATTCGGCAGTGGCAGATGTCACAGGTTTTTATATTATCTTGTGTGCATGCAGAAGTGTGGATGCATATTCTCGGCCTTCATAATAATAATAATAATATTAATAATAATTGCTGCCGACGCCGAGTGAAAAACAACCCTTTCAAAATAGTTTTAGCACAAAATGAACCAAGCTTAAAATGATTTCATAAAATGACCCATTTGTATGATGCTCGGTCTCGGGGCGCCATGATAAACATCACGACTCCCTAAAGCCATGGAATCAACACTGGCATACCACATCAGACTTGCTTGGGACCATGACGCCTGGGGTCAGGGCGCCATGCACATGAACAAGGGACGTCACTCTGAAGCTATGCTCCTTACGGCCAGCTGGATGGGTCAAGTCCAAGTGATCACATACTATGCAGAGTAAGGTACGTGGTTGGGTATGTGGTTGTGCAACCCAACGACCCGAGTTCAATTCCCAGAATTGACAGGTGATGCACAGGGGTTTTCCCCCGTTTATTGAGGATCAAGCTTGATGTATGGTGGAAGCACTCATCAAGAAATATCTTGATACTCATTTAAAAAATTCTGAGGACCATGTTTATCTTGGTACTCATATTAAAATGGTCGTATGCATCCTTAGTTGGTGCAGAGACCGGGAAGTGAAAATCTCCCCATTTTTTAAGGAAGTATTTTTTTAAGTCAATGCACTCCCCGACCCCGCGTCGTCCTCAACCGGGCGACACGGGGGACACAACTACCAGCCGCCGCCGGCCTCTCCCTCACCTCCCTCCCTACCCCCGCCGCTGCTGGAGGAGGCCGTCCGATGGCGGCCGGCGGCGGCGGGGCGTCCTCAGAGTTTCCTTCCTTTTTCCCCTCGCCCTAGCTCATTCTCCCATCCCCACATCCATGTCAATCTGATCTGATTGCTGAGACAACCCTGGCCAAGATCGTGGCGCCATTCTCGCCGTGGACAGCGGCGTTCAGTCACAATCCGGCGAGGCGCGCGCCCCTCCAGCCGCGGTCGTCCATAGTGCGGAGGCGAGGGGCATGATGCCATCCGCGGCTGCCCATAGATCTTTCTTGTCTGGTACCGTTGTGTGGCCTTTTCCGAGATCTTCGTTGCTAAGCACGGATCACAGTGACGAGGTACAAGATGCGGCACCACCACATCGTATTATCCACCTCATCGGCCAAAAATTAACGGAGGTGGATATGTCTAGATGGATTGAAGGCCAGATGTTCTACACACTTATACTGTGTGAACTTGGTAATGGCGATGATGTAGAAGAAGACTGGATGGGACAGATCGAAAGAAGTTTGCGTGTTGGACAATTGGAATTTTGCAGCAGTAATCTTGACGAGTGGGGCAGCAACACTCGCAGACTTCGTTCTTGGTGGTCTCAGTTTCCGGGGTGAAAACCCTAGGTCTTGTACCTGACAATGGCGGCTTCCTAGTCGTTTCCTTGCTGAAGGCATTGTTTGGAGATTGGATCTTCTCCAGGGTGAAAATCCAGGATCTGACTGTGCTAGTTGGACCAGACGACGATAGTATTTGTGCACTATAACCTTTCTGAAGGCGTCGTTTTTGGAGAATCCTTTCCGGAGTCTACGTGTTGCCATCACTAGTGGTGCTCTTGCAGCTGTGAGCCTCTCTTTGTTTCGACGGGGCCTTTGTTTTTTTCTCTTCTTTTATTTTTTGGCTGTGTGCATCCGTGATGTCTAGAGACTAGTTGCTCTGGATATTATGTTGTTGCAGAGGCTGAGTGTAATTGGTATCATCTTGATATTAATATATTCCCTTTATCGAAAAAATGCAGAGTAAGGTGAGACGAGACTGAACTTTGTGAACATGACTAGAATAATCTGTGTTGGTTGTTGTAGAATAGAATACTCTAGTATATTCTGTGAGCAGTTGTTAATTAATCATTTAGATGTGCAATAACTGGGTCGCACTATCCGTCACTCCTCTCTTATTAGAACACTACACCACATTTTTAAGCCCCGTAAATGTTGTCCTACGTTGAAAGTGAAAAGAGAACTTAAGAAAATGTATGTCAGTCGAAAACAGTATTTCACATGATGTAAAATTATGAACATAAAGTAAAAATACACATATAAATATAAAATTTATGATTTAATAACTTATTTCTTAATTTTCTTACACCGATTTTTGTGCAGTGAATCAATAAGAATGTAATTATTCGTAGCCAAATGTAAATTCTAAAAGTAACAACGTACATTCTGAAATACCTTTTTCGGGTCTTTGCTGCTCAACTCTCACTATAATGTTCACTTATAGTATGTCTACAGAATTAGTGTAAATATATATGAAATAAAAATATTTTACAAGACAAACACAATGATACCATTTATACATCCTAAATTCACATAATTTTCTATATATTAGCGGTCAAAATTATGTGTTAAAACCGTGCAAAGTCAAGCACGCTTTATATTTTGGGAAGGAGGGAGTACAATAGAAGCTCGACGTTGCACACACTGATTATCATCATACATGATCCCATATCTTGTTTATCAGTTCACATCCAACTTGACATATATCACAAAGATACTCTCATAAAAAATATATAGGGCCTAATACCTTTTTTGAGGTTGCCTTTGACCACGGTTTAGAGCAATAATATATAACATGCATGTTACACAAAGCATACTGTCAAATTTGTATGAGAAAGGGTCTTCGAATGATACAATTCTATAACATGCATCTCATGTATTATTAATGTTATCAATGGTCAAAGGCAATCCTGAAAAATGTACTAGACCATATATATCAGGATGGAGGGGGTACTAGTTTTAATATTTATATATTTAATGCAATTGTCGATATACTAATCGATTAACATGAAATACAATTGTATATCACATTAGAAAACTTACAAGGATGTCAGCAAAACCAGATTGGACATGAAATCATCTATATCCAGTATGCATGCCTCGCCAAAACATCGCAAAAAACAAAACAAAAAACGGATTTCTCATCTTATGCCGGGGGAGGGACGCCTTAGGATTGATCACATTCGAACGCGTTTGTGATTGTATGGGCACTGACGCCACCGTCGGCGAGAGTGGGAAGGAGAATAAGGGGCAACACCGATGAAATGCCATGGGTTGAAATCAAGGATTTTGACCTATTGAGGTCTTGAGTCATGGTTATTAGGTTAGGGACATGTGGTATTTTTCCTCCAGTTGCAACACACGGGATCTTTTGCTAGTTATTCTTTATGAAAACATATGATGGGATCCTCGCAAAAAAAGACACATGATGGGATGATATATAACAGTACTAATGGACCCAACAGACAGCGCCGTCGTGCCCCTATCGAGGATATCGGCAATGATGTCCCGCGCTGTAGCTTGACGTTGGTGAACCAATGCCCCAGCAGCAACGAAGGCAAGTGCTCGGTGAGGAAGAGGCCAGCCAGCAGGTCAATGATCTCGTCGGCCTCGCGGTGGTATATATGTCCATTCCTCCTGCCCCTCGAACACCGCCAGGCTCGTGATGTCCTTGCTCAGCGCCGCCACCTTCTTGCTGACATACACCGCAGCGGCGCCTGCCGAGGCCGCAACGGAGCGGACTCGACCGACCACATCGGCAATCGAGATCGCCATGGTGGGGTCCTTGCAGAGCTCGAGGAGGGTCAGTGACCCATGCCGGCGACACAACTCCGAGATGGTGCTAAAGATGTGCTGGAGGTTGCCGATGATGGGGAGAGTCCATGGTCCAGGAGGTAGCTGCGGCTTTCTTGGGTTGTTGCTCCTGCCGCCGGCGAGCTTGAGAAGCCAAAGATATAATAGGATGGATAGAGCTATGAAACATAACGTGGCCTCCATGGCACACATGCAACTAGCTTATGGTCAGTTCGTCGCTCAGCCGAGTGATACATAATATAGTGAGCTAGCATGCGTACATATAGGAGGCAAGGTATAGACGGAACATGCGTGGAACATACAACATAGCCGAGAGACCTTTCAATGGGTAGAAGCCATAGCCATCGGCCATGAGTGTCAGCGCATACGTACAGACAGAGATCATGAGTGGAAGCCATAGCCCCTGGTTGGTTCGTAGAGAAAGAAGGAAAATGATAGCAGCCTGCTGTCAGTGTCACGCTCCCATGAATATGACTAAACCAGATCTTAGCAACCGGAAAAGATGGTCGCTCACAAAGCCGGGAGGCCTTTGAATATATTTCCACACGTCATTGGTCGTGGGAAACTTTGACCGCACAACCAAATTAGTTCCACTAAAGGAAGTGGTTCGTTCCATTACATCTCACACATGTTGTGATACGGCAGTACAATATTATAGGAACCTCGAATACACATGTCCCCACAACCCCACCTTCCTATGAGGGTATAACACGCGAGTCCGAATCAAACAGTGTGCATCTTATTCAATATACCTTAGAGAGTGATCCCACTAATTTATTTTTACATGCATACATGTCATATTAAAAAAATTGAGATCAGATAAAGCCCACCTCAACATGCAACCATGCATGCGAAAAACACCCACCACCACATGCAACCCTGCATGAGGAAATATTTATAATTCTACTTATATTGAACAAATATTTTTTAACTATATATAAATATTGTAAGTCGTATGTATTTTTTAATTCTGATTCACATGTTGTTAATCAAAATATTTATATTTCACACTATCAAATCTCATTGAAATATATTGCAACCGATTTCTGCAGCAATGCACGTGCTATCACCTAGTATTCATTAACATGGCAAGTCAATTTCCTACAATCACCTATGATTTTAGTTATAGATAATATAATTCCTACTTACGCAAACAGAGAAATTTAAAACCCAATCCTATATGCGGTCTATAGCAGGGGAAAAGCGAGGCGATCGCCCATTGACAAACAAAACATGAATCATTTCGCAACATTTGCTGTCGGTTCTGTTTGGTTTCTCGGTTTTTATAATTTTCTAGGTTTTTGTTTTTCCTAGGTTTCCTTTTTCAATTTCTAGTTTCCTGCTTTTTTCCTATTTCCTAATTCCTTCGTCTCATATTAATTGACGCTCAAATGGATGTATCTGGACATATTTCACTGCTAGATACATCTGTTTGAGGGTCAATTAATATGGGATGAAGGGAATGTTTTACCCTTTTAAGTTTCTTTTGAAATTCCATTTTACTTGCATATTTAGTTTTAAATATATAAATAATTGGCCGATATCATGGACATTATTTATAACATGTGAACACCATCGACCTATGGCCAAACTTTCTTTACGTAAATGGAATTTTTGTAAAATAAATGACCATTTATTAAGGGTTGTGATTTTTTTATAATTATACAACCGTATTGAAAAAAATACGTGAACACTTTATTAATTAGATGAACATTTTTTAAATGCACGAACACTTTTAGTTACAAGTACATATTTTTCTTTTTTAAAATATGTGAATACTTTGTTGTAGATTCATGATTTTTTTAAAAACCTCAAATACTTTTGAAAATGAAACGAAGTTTTCTTATAATATGAGAAAAATTGTTCAACAAAGCTATTTTGATTTCTCAATTCAATACTGAATGCTAAAAATGTAAATATACAATTTCTATCTCTGTTGTTTTTATATGCACATGTTGCGGGCTCTCTTTTTGCACGAACGTCCAGGTTTTTTTAAGCCTTGGCTCTCTTTTTGTACAAACGTCCATGTTTTTTAGCCTCAGATGTGTCAAGCCAGGTGGCATCGTATCAACATCGATGTGCTAATGGGCATGTGAGCAGCATGGGTGCTAACGCCTGCAATAAGTGATGTATATTTTGCCCCCAGTTAGAACAGTATAATTCTATATATCAATATCTGGATTTGTGTTTCCCCCGGTTAAAATAGTAAAATGTGGCCAATCCTATTTGACGTCCGCAAATTGAGCCGGCTCGGTCTTTGCTGTTTCCTTTGAGTTAATACTCCAGCTTTTTATTTTTTGCTTTTGTGCTGAAGTTTTTTCTCCTGTTTTTCCTGCGGTTTCTTTCATTGTGATTCTCAGCGTCTTTTGGTGATTTCCTATTTTGGTTTTTGTTCCAATTTTTTCCTGCTGTTTCATTTAGCATCACTGCTGCAAGTTTTTCTGAGTTTTCTGTTGTCGTTTTTCATTTCCACTTTTTTTGGTTATCTATATCGGTTTCTTACCTTTTTTTGTTTTTACTTTTTCCTTTTCTTTTTAAAACAAACGATGAACATTTTTTAATCATACTGCACATTTTATTTTAACATTATAAATATTAATTTAATACAAAGTAAACATTTTTATTACAGGATGAGATTTTCTTACATGGTGATCGGTTTTTAATTGCACCATAAACATTTTTTAAAATGGTGAAACAATTTTTTATACACAGTGGACGATTTTTAATACATGGCAAAGATTTTTTAAATATGTGATGAACATTAATTGGAAACCACAATGAAAAATTTATTATGCTTAAATAATTCTAGAAAAACCATGACAAGGAAACCAAAAAAATGACCAACACACGAATGTACCACCATCTCTCACAAAAGATAGTGAGGCTGACACTGGAGACACATCGACCTGAACTGGGCCCCGGCCCATCATGGCTAAAGTGTGCGCCGCCTCTCATATATGACGTTAATGAGCATTATATAGGAGGTCTCATAAAAAGTGGTCTATTGCCTGCTTCAAGATAATATACAAGCTTCTGAAGTTCATAATTTTATCAAAGTGGACCCAGTACAAAGGCTCACATGAAAGGCTTTAGAGTGAGCATAGCCAAAACTTTTCATTAGTAGATCTTTAGCTTGCATATTTTTTTCTCAAATGGCTGTTCTAGTATATATTGACAATATGGAATAACTACATTCTACAATTTTATAGGGATGCCACATGGTTTTAGTTTTTGCGTGGTCCTAGATGCATATGAGCACATCCTTAGTGTGATTTTTATTTGCAAGTCACCTTTGTAAAGTATTTGAAGAAAATAGGATACTTGGTTCCACAACCGAAGGGGTTGAACTTGGTGGCTTCCCATAGGAAGATACTGGACAAATTCATATGAAAACTAGAGAACATGGAAGGTATATTACATTCGTAAAATAAGAGCGTGAAATGTTTTTTGAAAGTACTAATATGTTTGTGCTAGTGGCTATCAAGTTGTTCTTGCCAATACTCCCAATGATGTGGAAGGAAGCAAATCCATCTCGATGGTCAAGCCACCACTGATACCAGAATAATCCAACCATTTGAGCAACATGGAAGATGCACATAATGTTGACAATTGTTGAGGAGATTCCTGAATGTACAACTTCCATCAAAGATTCCAAAGTTTCTATGTTAACGAGCCAACTTAACATCTTCATAATTGCCAAGGGAGATGGTGTTGTCACAACTACAAGGTGGTCGGGTGTGCACAGCAGGGATAGCATATGATTGTCTTCATATTTAAGTATGGTTGATGTCATTTGTGCGTGGAGAAGAAAACAGATATGAGGAAGCAAGGAAGGAAGTCAATGGTGAGGTGGCATGGTAAAGCAAGTGATATGAGTGAGGCGGTGATCGGCTGTTGCTATCGGGTGCCGGCCAAAGGAGGTAGAATGAGTGGATGGGATGCCAAGAAAATAGTTCTAGTGAATCATCTTTAATTTTTTCTAATATATTTTCTAGTACAGAAATGGAATGTGTGCCATTCCATTATTTTGGTCAATGCAACATATTATTACACAAATAATCTCATTCATAAGAATATATATATATATATATATATATATATATATATATATATATATATATATATATATATATATATAGACCTGCTAAACTAAGCGTGCGCTCATTATTACTTAGTCTACGCTCCGCCCACCCATCGACCCAACCGGCCGATAGGCGCTAATTAGCCCAAGCGCGCGCTCCGCCATGAAATCTACCGTAACGGCTTACACGTCGTCCACACGATTAACCAGGCCCAGGTTCCTCCTTTAGTAATGAGTTACGATTAGCCCATCCCTCCCACGCCTACAACCCGGACCAACCATTACCATCTAGTAATTGGCCTTGCTGGAAGTAGTAATGTATTATCATCAGCACACGTAGTAATGGATTACTACATATAGGCCTTATTTTACTAGGTTTACGCATTATCGTCGACTTCATCATTTTTGTGCATTAGTGCGCATAGTAAATAGTTACTACATGTTAGTGAGGTTTTACTATGATTAGGGCTCAAACCCTGGACATGTAGTAATCCATTACTACATATAGGCCTAATTTTACTCGGTTTACTATTACCAGTGCACGTACTAATTCGTTACTACATGTTAGCAAGGTTTTACTACAATTAGGGCTCAAACATTGCATTATTCGTTGCATGGTAAAAATCTTTATCCATTACTATCTCTACTACTCCCGGTTACCGCCAATAAATAGTGTCAGTAGAATCAGGATACATCGAACCATGCATGGTAATAAAATTAAGTGCATTACTTTTTGTTGCAAAGACCGTTACCCTAAACCAAATTAGCGGCGGGGAGCAGGTTCTCCGTGCGACCCTCCCGCCTAATTAGCATCGGCCGGAGCGCACGCTAAGCAAATATGCGCGCTCGCACAGAATAGCACAGCCGTATATATATATATATATATATATATATATATATATATATATATATATATATATATATATATATAGGACTCCTCTTTTGTACTCCCAAGAGTATGTACTCCCACTTCTAATGGATGAGGTTTAGCGAGTAAGGCAGGTATATAGCCGATAGCAGCAAGTAACAACCGTGCTAATTAGCAAAACAAAATACTCAGTAGCTAGTTTGTTTGCATGCGTAGCTAATGCCTAAAATAAAGGAGCGTGTGGGTGCTCATAGATTGCTTTAGGGGATAATGTTGTTGGCGTCCGGCTGGATTATATTCTCTCCTTAACAGCAGGTGTATGATATTTTTTTATTTTTATTTTTTGCGTGTAGCTACTACATATTTTATGAGGAAGTATATACTTTATATTTTGTGTGAGTACATATACAATATTTTTTAGGAAGTATATACTTTATATTTTGTGTGAGTACATATACAACATTTTTTAGGAAGTATATACTTCATCTTTTATGAGAGTGTGTGTACAACTTTTTTTTGAAGTATATACTTCTTTTTTGAGAGAGAGAGGGTATATACAACAACATTTTTTAGGAACTATATTCACCCTTTATGAGAGTGTATACACGACATGTTTTTTGGAAGTATATACTTCATTTTGCGCGAGATATGTACAACAATTTTTTTTTAGGAAGTATATACTACATATTTTATGGGAGAGTATACGTGACATCTTTCATGAGGAAGTTTATACTTCATCTTTTACACGAAGTATATACTAGATTTTCTAAACATAAAATCATGTGTGAATAAACATACTACCTTTCCAAGTATATATTATGATCATCATGCAAGGAAGTCGTATATACTAATATTTCACGAGGAAGTATAAACTTCCGGTAATTACCAAAACAAGTATGTCATACTCGTAAATTCAAAAGAAGTTTACACACTAGTAGAAAAGGGGGCAATGGTCCAGGCCGGTCCAGCCCATTAGTCCCGGTTCAATCCAGAACCGGGACCAATGGGAGCATTTGACCCGGTTCGTGAGCCCCGGGGGCCGGCCGGGCCACGTTGGCCATTGGTCCTGGTTCGTCTGGACCTTTTGGTCCCGGTTGGTGGGGCGAACCGGGACCAATGGGCCGCTCTTCTGGCCCACCACAATTGGTCCCGGTTGGTGGCATGAACCGGGACCGAAGGCAAACCTTTAGTCCCGGTTCAAGCGACTAACCGGGACCAATGGTGGTGCCTATATATACCCCCCTCGCGCAAGAGCAGAGCACACTGCTCTGTTTTTTCTGGCCGAGGGGGAGAGGGCTTGGTGGTGCTCTAGCTCACCTCCTATGCACACAAGGTGTTCGATGGAATGCCCGAGCCACACTACTTAAGGTTTCTCCTCTCCAAGCTCGACCGCCAAGCTCCATTTTCCTCCATATTTGTCTAGGTTTAGCGGTCCGTCACGCCCCGTCCCCGTCTTCAACGTCGTCGATCACCCGCACCGATCTCATCGCCGGCACCACCGTGGTGAGCCTCTTGTTCTTATCTTCTTTCTGAAAGGAAAAATATTTTTATTTGTATGTTTAGATAGATATATACTTGTATAATTTTCTTACTTTTATTATTGCATCTTATATAGTGCGATGGTTTTGGTATCCGCCCCCGTCGGCCCTCGTCCTGTCTATGATTCGGATGTGGTATATATTATCTTTTCATAACTATTGGTTCATTTATTGTTTATGACAATTATGCCGACCAACGTGACATAGATTTTATTCATCTAGGAGGTTGTTGAACCGGAAATTCCAACCGACCCTATTGTCGAGAGGTTAAATTTAGTTGAAGAAGAAAACAATTTGTTAAAGGAAAAAATTAGAAAAATTGAGGAGGAGAAGATGATATTGGAGTTGCATGTTGCGGATGTCGTCGATGATCACAAGATCAAGATGGATGCAATGCGCTTGAAGATTAGAAAGATTAGAAAATATGCCATTCATACCGAGGCTTGGTATCATTATGCCGTTGGATCAGTTGTTACATTGGTTGCGATTATGATCGCATTTGTTTTCGCATTGAAATATTTTACATAGTTTCAGTGTATGGTTTAATTAATTTAAATGCTCTGCAGAGCTTTATGTTGTTAGATGAGAACTATGTATGTACTTTGGTTTTAATGTGATGATGAACTTCTATTAATTTGGTCACTTAATTATCTATTCATGATGTTCTGTAATGATTTTTGACACACTTAATTATATATAATGCACACAGATGAACCGGCAATGGATGTACGGTTCAAGACACACCTCCGAGTACATTAAGGGCGTGCATAATTTTCTCGAAGTGGCTGAGGCAAACGAGCAGAATGGTTTTATGTGTTGTCCATGCCCTATATGTGGGAATACGAAGTCTTACTCTGACCGGAAAATCCTCCACACCCACCTGCTTTACAAGGGTTTCATGCCACACTATAATGTTTGGACGAGGCACGGAGAAATAGGGGTTATGATGGAAGACGGCGAAGAAGAAGAGTACGATGACAACTATGTGCCCCCTGAATACGGTGATGCTCCAGAAGATCAAGAGGAACCAGACGGTGTGCACGATGATGCTGCAACGGGCGAAGCTGCTGCAGATCAAGAGGAACCAGACAATGTGCCCGATGATGATGATCTCCGCCGGGTCATTGTCGATGCAAGGACGCAATGCGAAAGTCAAAAGGAGAAGCTGAAGTTCGATCACATGCTAGAGGACCACAAAAAAGGGTTGTACCCCAATTGCGAAGATGGCAACACAAAGCTCGGTACCATACTGGAATTGCTGCAGTGGAAGGCAGAGAATGCTGTGCCTGACAAAGGATTTGAGAAGTACTTAAAATATTGAAGAAGAAGCTTCCAAAGGATAACGAATTGCCCGACAGTACATATGCAGCAAAGAAGGTCGTATGCCCTCTAGGATTGGAGGTGCAGAAGATACATGCATGCCCTAATGACTGCATCCTCTACCGCGGTGCGTACAAGGATCTGAACGCATGCCCGGTATGCGGTGCATTACGGTATAAGATCAGACGAGATGACACTGGTGATGCTGACGGCGAGCCCCCCAGGAAGAGGGTTCCTGCGAAGGTGATGTGGTATGCTCCTATAATACCACGGTTGAAACGTCTGTTCAGAAACGGAGAGCATGCCAAGTTGATGCGATGGCACAGTGAGGACCGTAAGAAAGACGGGAAGTTGAGAGCACCCGCTGACGGGTTGCAGTGGAGAAAAATCGAGAGAAAGTACTGGGATGAGTTTGCAAGTGAGCCAAGGAACGTATGGTTTGCTTTAAGCGCGGATGGCATTAATCGTTTCGGGGAGCAGAGCAGCAATCACAGCACCTGGCCCGTGACTCTATGTATGTATAACCTTCCTCCTTGGATGTGCATGAAGCGGAAGTTCATTATGATGCCAGTTCTCATCCAAGGCCCTAAGCAACCCGGCAATGACATTGATGTGTACCTAAGGCCATTAGTTGAAGAACTTTTACAGCTGTGGAATGGAAACGGTGTACGTACGTGGGATGAGCACAAACAGGAGGAATTTAACCTAAAGGCGTTGCTGTTCGTGACTATCAACGATTGGCCCGCTCTCAGTAACCTTTCAGGACAGACAAACAAGGGATACCACGCATGCACACACTGTTTACTTGACACCGATAGTATATACCTGGCAAGCTGCAGGAAGAATGTGTACCTGGGCCATTGTAGATTTCTTCCGACCAACCATCAATGCCGAAAGAAAGGCAAGCATTTCAAAGGCGAGGCAGATCACCGGAAGAAGCCCGCCATGCGTACCGGTGATCACGTACTTGCTATGGTCAATGATTTACACGTAATCTTTGGAAAGGGTCCCGGCGGACTAGCTGTTCCGAGTGACGCTGGGGGACACGCACCCATGTGGAAGAAGAAATCTATATTTTGGGACCTACCCTACTGGAAAGACCTAGAGGTCCGCTCTTCGATCGACGTGATGCACGTGACGAAGAACCTTTGCGTGAACCTGCTAGGCTTCTTGGGCGTGTATGGGAAGACAAAAGATACAGCTGAGGCACGGGAGGACCTGCAACGTTTGAACGAAAAAGACGGCATGCCTCCAAAGCAGTATGAAGGTCCTGCCAGCTATGCTCTTACGAAAGAAGAGAAGAAATCTTCTTTGAATGCCTGCTTAGTATGAAGGTCCCGACTGGCTTCTCGTCGAATATAAAAGGAATAATAAATATGGCAGAGAAAAAGTTTCAGAACCTAAAGTCTCATGACTGCCACGTGATTATGACGCAACTGCTTCCGGTTGCATTGAGGGGGCTTCTACCGGAAAACGTCCGATTAGCCATTGTGAAGCTATGTGCATTCCTCAATGCAATATCTCAAGGGCCGAAACAACCAGGAAATAATATTAATTTGTATCTGGGGCTACTTCAAGAGGAGTTAGACACGTTATGGAAAACACCGGCCAAGACATGGGACGCCAGCAAAGGTGAGTATTTCAACATGAGAGTCGCGCTGATCACGACAGTGCAGGACTATCTCGGTTACGGATATGTGGCAGGCCAGGTGTGCCATGGATATTGCGGATGCACGCGGTGCATGGATGATACAACATCTCAGCAGCTAACATCAAGGAAAGATGGCGGGTCTGGGAAAATCGTGTACATGGGGCATCGAAGATGGCTTGAACAGGATGACCTGTGGAGAAACCGTGGCGATCTATTCAATGGTCACGCTGAGCATCGAGGACCTCCACGTAAGCGGAGCGCTGCCGAAATCGATGAGCTGTTGAAAAACTGGAAGGAGTGCCCCGCGCCGGGAAAGACGATGAGAAAGGCGCCGGAGCCGCTGCTGAACATATGGAAGACGAGGTCTGTGTTCTAGGACTTGGAGTACTGGCACAAACTCGATACACCTCATTGCCTTGATCAAATGCATATCTGTAAGAATGTCCTTGAGAGCTTGCTCGCAACACTAATGAACATGCTGGATAAGACCAAGGATGGGCCGAAGGCAAGAAAAGACTTGCAAGATTTGAAAATCAGGGAAGATCTGCACATGCCGCCCCGTAAAATGTCAGACGAGACAGAGACGGAGACAGAGGCACGGGAGAAGAAGGGCAAGAAAATAAAGAAAGAGGATTATTGCCCCCCTTCTTGCTTCACCTTAAGTCAGGCTGAGATCAATCAATTAGGACTAGGAGAGGTGGCCGGCCAACCCTCTCTCTCTCTCCCACTTGGGGAGTCCTAGTTGGAATAGGATTGGAGGGGAGTCCTACTCCCGGTAGGAGTAGGACTCCTCCTGCGCCACCTCTCCTGGCCGGCGCCTCCTCCCCCCTTTGGCTCCTTTATATACTGAGGCAGGGGCACCCCATAACACAGAAGTTGATCCACGTGATCTATTCCTTAGCCGTGTGCGGTGCCCCCTGCCACCATATACCTCGATAATACTGTAGCGGAGTTTAGGCGAAGCCCTGCTGCAGTAGTTCATCAAGATCGTCACCACGCCGTCGTGCTGACGGAACTCTTCCCCGACACTTTGCTGGATCGGAGTCCGGGGATCGTCATCGAGCTGAACGTGTGCTCGAACTCAGAGGTGCCGTAGTTTCGGTGCTTGATCGGTTGGATCGTGAAGACGTACGACTACTTCCTCTACGTCGTGTCATCGCTTCCGCAGTCGGTCTGCGTTGAGTACGTAGACAACACTCTCCCCTCGTTGCTATACATCACATGATCTTGCGTGTGCGTAGGAAATTTTTTGAAATTACTACGAAACCCAACATCCACCGTGTGCTCGATCTCGATCGAGATAGAGGTGATGAAAATTTCATGCTTTTGCAAAATGGAAATGTGTTTATGTGTGTGTGATATGTTTGTGGAAATTGTGTGTGTGGCATGAGTTGACGCCGCCAAATTGTGCTTTTGAGTTGCCTATGTTTTGCAGAAATGTCGATTTATTTCCGTTTCGGCGAATTCCGGGCAAACTCTAGATCCATATATGTCCTATTATTAGGGAAGGTCATGCCAAATTTTTTTATGACTTTGATGCATGCATGCATTTTTATAATCAATTTTTTTATTATTACCGTGCAGAGTTGACGATGGTCAGTGGAACGATGGTGGACAGGTGGTTGCGGTCGGCGGTGCAGGACATGAAAGAAAATAACCGGACAGAGGTTTTATGTCCGTGTCGAAAATGCAGAGGAATAGTTTGGCTCGACCCCCATGACGATGGTCGTGTCGAAGCGCACCTGCTCATGACTGGTTTCATGGATGGCTATACTCGGTGGATAATTGAAGATGAGGATGACGATGTTGAGGATGCCGACGGGGCAGGCAATGATGACACGAGGCAAGACGAAGAGATGATCGATAATGGCGGCGGAGAAGGGGCCGGACATGGCGGCGGAGAAGGGGCCGGACATGGATGGCTATACTCGGTGGATAATTGAAGATGAGGATGACGATGTTGAGGATGCCGACGGGGCAGGCAATGATGACACGGGGCAAGACGAAGAGATGATCGATAATGGCGGCGGAGAAGGGGCCGGACATGGCGGCGGAGAAGGGGCCGGACATGGCGGAGGAGAAGGGGCCGGACATGGCGGCGGAGAGAACGACATGGACTCCACGCAACAGAGTTCGTCGGTACTAAGTTCAATTGTGCGGGACCCTCATGTTCAAGCATTGCTTCGCAAGGAGACGAGTACTGAGAGAGCTGCTTCTAGAGAGGAGGCTAAGCTGGAGCAACTGGTGGTAGACTCGAACACTCCATCGTATGATGGTTGCAATCCTGAGGTGACCCGGTTGAGTTTCACGCTCCAACTCCTGAAGACGAAGGCTAAAAACAAATGGACCAACACTAGCCTCGATGAGCATCTCAAGTACCTAAAGGATGTTCTTCCCGCGGGTAATCTATGTCCTACTAGTGTTGATGAGGCCAAGAAGATCATGTGCCCTCTTGATCTGCCACACGTTAGATACCATGCATGCATCAACGATTGCATAATTTATCAGAAGGAGCACGCGGAAAAAACAAGCTGTCCGGTGTGCAATGCTTCTCGATACAAGAAGGCCGGGAAGAAATGTCCCCAGAAAGTTCTATGGTACTTAACGATCACTCCCCGTCTCCAGAGGTATTTTGTAGATCCCAAGGAAGCAAAGCTAATGCGCTGGCACGTGGAGAGGAAGAAGCCCGACGATGGAGATGATTCGAAGCTGAGACATGTGAAGGATGGAAGCCAGTGGAGAGCGTTGAACAGCTTCTATCGGTATTTTGAATGTGATGCAAGGAACATCGTGCTCGGCGCGTGTACCGATGGCATGAATCCGTTTGGCAACCAGAACACCAACCATAGTACATGGCCCGTGTTTGTATGGATGTACAACCTCCCCCCTGGTTGTGCATGAAATCGAAGTACATTCACATGAGCATGCTTATTCAAGGGCCGAAACAACCAGGAAATAATATTAATTTGTATCTGGGGCTACTTCAAGAGGAGTTAGACACGTTATGGAAAACACCGGCCAAGACATGGGACGCCAGCAAAGGTGAGTATTTCAACATGAGAGTCGCGCTGATCACGACAGTGCAGGACTATCTCGGTTACGGATATGTGGCAGGCCAGGTGTGCCATGGATATTGCGGATGCACGCGGTGCATGGATGATACAACATCTCAGCAGCTAACATCAAGGAAAGATGGCGGGTCTGGGAAAATCGTGTACATGGGGCATCGAAGATGGCTTGAACAGGATGACCTGTGGAGAAACCGTGGCGATCTATTCAATGGTCACGCTGAGCATCGAGGACCTCCACGTAAGCGGAGCGCTGCCGAAATCGATGAGCTGTTGAAAAACTGGAAGGAGTGCCCCGCGCCGGGAAAGACGATGAGAAAGGCGCCGGAGCCGCTGCTGAACATATGGAAGACGAGGTCTGTGTTCTAGGACTTGGAGTACTGGCACAAACTCGATACACCTCATTGCCTTGATCAAATGCATATCTGTAAGAATGTCCTTGAGAGCTTGCTCGCAACACTAATGAACATGCTGGATAAGACCAAGGATGGGCCGAAGGCAAGAAAAGACTTGCAAGATTTGAAAATCAGGGAAGATCTGCACATGCCGCCCCGTAAAATGTCAGACGAGACAGAGACGGAGACAGAGGCACGGGAGAAGAAGGGCAAGAAAATAAAGAAAGAGGATTATTGCCCCCCTTCTTGCTTCACCTTAAGTCAGGCTGAGATCAATCAATTCTTTAAGTGCCTTACCGGAGTGAAAGTTAGTTCCGGTTACTGTGGCAAGATAAGCAGATATCTAGACACGGACAAGAAAAGGTTCAGCGGGATGAAGTCTCATGACTGTCATGTGATGATGACGCAGATACTACCTGTTGCCCTTAGAGGGATAATGGACAAGCACGTCCGTGACACGCTTATTGGTCTCTGCAACTTTTTCGACGTCATCTCTTGAAAGTCGATCAGTGTGAAGCAGCTCCAAAGGCTACAGGAAGAGATCGTTGTGATACTGAATGAGCTTGAGATGTACTTCCCGCCCGCGTTCTTCGACGTGATGGTGCATCTGTGTGTCCATATTGTGGATGACATAATAGACATGGGGCCGTCATTCCTGCACAACATGATGCCGTTTGAGAGGATGAATGGGATCATCAAAGGATTCGTTCGTAACATGTCTCGTTCGGATGGAAGCATCGTCCAGGGCTATTTGGCACAAGAGTGCATCTCTTTCTGTGAGAATTTTCTATATGGCGCAGACCAGCCGCCTGGTGTTAGTGTTGGTTTGCCCGTTAACAAGCACGATGGGAGGCTCGAAGGAGATGGTCACTGCAACGGTCGCAGGGAACTGCACGTGGCATACTCAGATCAACGCAGCGACTTTGACAGAGCAAACTTGGTAGTGCTACAACACCTAGATGAGGTAGATCCTTTCGTGGCACTGCACAAAGAAATTATCGCAAAGAAGTATCTTGACCGGGGGGTATGCAGGACGGACGCCGAAGTTACTAGAGAGCACAACTCCACTTTCCTGCCTTGGTTCAAAGAGCATATTATTGCTAATCCCCCGGAGGAGGGCTCTAAGGACGGATTGCTCATATACGCCTTAGCACATGGCCCCTCGCCCAACCTCGTAACCTATCAGGCATATGATATCAACGGATACACGTTCTACACGGAGGCAAAAGATATGGACAGTGATGATCAGAACTCAGGGTTGACGATGGAATGCATGACCGGCAGCGACAACGGCACAACTGAACGATTTTATGGAAGGGTCGAGGAGATCTGGGAGCTTGACTACTCTGGACTGCACAACACGACGATGTTCCATGTCAGATGGGCTAAGAATGTCGAAAGAGAAAGCCGGATGTTCACTACCATGACTATACCCGACCCCAAGAGCGCTACCGTGAACGCTATCGCAAAAAACGAGCCATGGGTACACGCTAAGCACGTGACACAATGCTTCTTCATAACTGACCCGCGCAATCCCAGCCGTGTTGTCGTGAGGAGAGGCAAAAGGAACATCATTGGAATGGATGGAGTCGCCAACGAGGAAGACTATGATCAGTACGGCAACCCAAAGAGGGAAGATGACGATGATGATGAAGTATACGTCAAAAGAAGAATCAATACTACATTACCTAAGAAAAATCGTACTCCATGGAAAAGGCAAAGTCACAATGAGGGGCTCAATTATTCTTCGACGAACAAGAAGGGAAAGAAGCAGACTCAAAAACGAAAACGTCAGCACTGAGGAAACGTATGTTATGGGTCCAATGATGTGTAATATATATATGTTCCTATTTTGTATACACACTTAGCCATTATTATGCATGGGTCCAATGATGTGTAATATATATGTTCCTATTTTGCATACATATTTAACTGTCAAATGATGCAATATATATCGCCCTCCCTTCGTTCACTGCCCTCGGGAAATAAAAGTGGGATAAAATAAAGGAAAAGAAAAAGGAAAACTGGCAGTAGCGACGGTAGTAGCAGCGTGTTTCTCCTAAACCGCTACAGCTACAGATCTTAGTAGTAGCGCGTTTCTCCTAAACCGCTGCAGCTACAGAAATTAGTAGTAGCGTGTTTCACCTAAACCGCTGCAGCTATAGAATTTAGTAGCAGCGCTTTTTGACATAACGCGCTACTGCTACGTCCACTTAACCCAAAATTCTCACTCGCACTGCTTCATCCCGCCATTTCCCCCCAAATCCCAACTCTCTCTCCCCCGTCGCACCGCCGCGCCCGACCCGGCCCCGGCGCTCGCCCCCGACTCCGCCGGCGCCGGCGCTAGCCCCGGCGCTCGCACCCGTCCCGGCCCTCGACCCCGACCCCGGCGCCGGCGCTAGCCCCCGACCACGCCGCTCCCCGACCCAGCCGCTCGCCCCCGACCCCGGCGCGCTCGCCCCCGACCCCGGCGCGCTCGCCCCCGACCCGTCGGCCCTCACCTCCCTCCTCTCCCCTGCCGGCCGTCGTCGGGCCTGCCTCCTCGCCCCTGCACTCTTTGTAAACCCCCCCCTCTCTGCGAGGGTTCTTCATGTTAATTAATTAGGTTATCTATTTAGTTATGAATTTAGCTAGGTTTCAAAATTAGCTGAATTTATATGCAAATTTGAACTGGACATGTGATATGTGCATATGTCATGTTTTGGACATGTCATGTTTGGAAAATGATCCGTGTGGCCTATGTTACACCCGAATGTTGATTCATTTCCGTTTCGGTGAATTTCAGGCGCTCGATATGTCCATTTTTTAGCAAAGGTCATGCCAAAATTTCCCGTGAATAAAGGCATGATTTGTGCTACATAGTTGGCATATGGAGTGCTGGCACATAGATTTCTTTTTATGTCATTTCTCATTTATTCATACTTTTAGAAATAAATGAGGCCACTTAATCATAGGAAACATGTCGAACAACGAAGAAACTGGGCCTTCTGACCAAGATGCAGACGAGATGGATTATGAGGGTGAACAAGAGTACCTCGACTATTTGACTGCTAAGCAAGGTTTGCAGGTCGGCCTGGATGATGGTACTGACGCCGACATCGACACCGACGGCGCCGGCACCGATGGCGGCACCGAGACCGGTGGGGAAGGTACCGACGGGGAAGGTACCGGTGGGGAAGGTACCGGCCCCGATGCCGCTACCGAAAAGAGGAAGCATAAGAAGCAGAGGATACGAAAACCTAACAAACTAGGGATTGGACGACTTGTGATCACAAAGATGGCACCTGGCAAGTTTGAGCCGTTAGAGCCGGAAGAACCTCGCAAGTGCTATGGGAACCAAGTAGGATGCATCCTACGGGAATGCGTGAGCATCAACGACGATGACTTAAGGAGTAAAGAACATTTGACGCAGTTGCTCCTAACGAAGTTGCACAAGAGATTCAAGTTCCCCGACCGGGATGATAACATAGAACAACCGTGGGATGATCCGAAGATGAAAAAGATTAACAATCACGCCATGGGCATGTTCAGCAATGATTTGGCCTCCTGGAAAGGGAGGGTGAAACGAGCTATTGAGGCTGATGAACCCCTGTCCAAGATTCTGGAGGAAAATCCGACACTTACGGAAGAGGAGTTCGAAAAGTTCAAGGACAGTTGCGCTACCGAGGCAGCCAAGGCTAAGGCTGCGAAATTCAAAAGCCTTCAGCTCCGGAACACGGGGAAGCATCGCCTCGGAAGCCGTGGCTACCTCGGTAAAAGGCCCATATGGGATAAGGAGGACGCGGAACGTGAAGCCGCGGGTCTCCCAGACCCCTTCACGAAGTTCACCAACCCCTTGGAGCATGACTTCATCAGGGCCCGCTACAAGTGGGACAAGGAGAAAAATGTTTTTTACACGGACAAGATCACGAGGAAATTGATTAGACTACTGGAGAAGCAACACCGGCTTGCAGCCGAAAGCCCTACTTCTCCGATGAGGCCCAAGTGGGACACCCCTCTCAACCGGGCCTTGAACGAACTTAAGGGACTCCCGTTGGACCAGCGGCCGCAATATGGTCGTGTGCACGGCGCTGGAGACGGCGCCACGTGGAAGGTGTTTTACAACGACGGCCCGGAGGCCAAGAAGCAGAAAAAGAAGTTTAGTCAGGCGGACATCGACGCAAAGGTGAAGCTTGCGGTCGAGAAAAAAGCAGCTGAGGATGCGAAAAAAGCAGCCGAGGACAAATATGAGTTGCTACAGCAGGCAGTCAATGCAGCTGTAACTGCCTGCAGAAATAATTTCGCTACTAACTTGGTTCCAGTTATCATCAACTGGGTGAAGGAAAATCCAGATAAGACGGTACATGATTTTCCGATGCCCAGTTTCGTCGCAAGCAACTCCATGAACAACAACACCATCGCACCATCACTTGCTCAAGCAACCGGGCCTCCTCTCGCAGCCGCTCCCGCTCATAGCAGCCCGTCCTCAGTCTCAGGCGCGCTAGGTGGGCCTTCGTCTTTGGCTGAGCTCGACGCCGTTACGGTAATTACATGTCGCACCAACATATATATATATATATATATATATATATATATATATATATATATAGATAATATTCCATTTTTGTTGCCTTTCGGTTGTTTTACGCCACAGACATATGTGTTTTTAGGTGGTTACAACGGGAATCAGGTTTATGCAATCCTGATTCTCTCCAATCTCTCTAGCCAAACAATCCTAAAATTCGGGCGGAGATCATTCAACTAATCTTGTGGTGGAGGCGTTCCCTTAAAAGGGACTGTTCCTCTTGTATGATCGGCGTTTTCTATAATTAATTGATAAAAATAATATGATGTCCGACTTTTTGGTCAATTATGGCCTTCTGTACGAATTGTAAGGTCCGCACAACGAGGACGGCTTGACCAATAATGTCGTCTTCTATAATGCGTTGTCACTCTTGACCAACTGCTATTGTAGATTTATAAGAGTCTCGCATACCTAACGATGATAATGCGGAAATCCGTTAAACTAATCAATTCAGATCAACTGAATGGAAGATACTTACAAACAAGACAGTGGCTATCATCTCTGTGGTTAGAGGGAAAGCCAGTGAGTCCTCATGCTGCAGCCTCAGCAACACGTCCAAAAGGTCCTCGTCCTCGTTGCTGTAGGCGCCACGCATGGCCTTGCGCTTGTTGATGATGTCGGCGATGATGCGTAGGATGCTTGCGCAGCTCCTCTTCATTCGGCGCTCGCGGCTCGCCGATGATGACGGGAAAAGGTCGACGAGGCAGAAGCCTCCCATGAGGTCCATGATCTCGTCGACCTGGCGGAGGTACTCCTCCTGCCGCACGAATTTGCCGCCGAACACCGCCCGCGTCACGATACCGTTGCTGAGCGCCGCCACCTCCTGGCTAATGTTGATGGTCGTGGTGCCGGCCGAGGACGCGATGGAGCGGACAAGGCCGCCCACCTGCTCAGTCCTGATGCCCTCCATGCGCCTCACTTGCTTGGGGCTGAGAAGTTCCATGACGCAAACCTTCCACATCTGGCGCCAATGGTCGCCGTAGGGGGCGAAGATGATGCCCTGGCCGCCGAAGCCGACAATATCCTGCAACCCGGTGGTCTGCCTGTTCGAGCACACGGCGTCATTGGTTTTCATCACCTGCGCCATCGCCTTGGCGCTGGAGACCACCACGGCAGGTAGCTCGCCGAGCTTGAGGAGCATAACTGGCCCATGCCGGCGACACATCTCCATGATGGTGCGGTGTGGAGGGTGCTGAGGACATGGTGAGGCTGCCGATGATGGGGAGAGTCCATGGTCCAGGCGGCCGCTACGGCTTTTTTGGGCTGTTGCTCCTGCCAGCGGCGAGCTTGAGAAACCAAATGTATACTAGGGTAGCTAAGGCTACGAAGCACCAGGTAGCTGCCATGGCAGCTAGGCAGCTAGGTTATGGTCAGTTCGTTGTCAGCCGAGTGATATATAATATAGCCGCGCCTACTGTCACGCCCCCCTTGATGACCATAGAAAATGATCTCCGCAGTTAGCAGCCAGAACCGTAGAACTTGCTCTTTTGTTATGGAAAATTTGACCATATATAGAACTGGGTTGTTCCATTCGATTTTTATAACTGCCGCCAACATCCAAATACTAACCAGCAGCCGGGCATGGCTTGACTATTACGAGCAACTGGTTAGATTAATTAATATCAAAATATAGAGAACCTGGAACGCACATGAAATTAACACCCCATTTTTCAATGAGGGTGTGACATGCACGTTTGACCAACCTTTGTTATATTGGTTTGGTGGTTCCTACCATGATGATTTATTTACGCCCATCAAAAAGCATTGAGATGCTAATCCACGAAAGTTGATGCGAGAAATGTGGAAGAACTCAACTACGGAATGAGGGCGGCCCATGAACAAGGTACCCTAGCTTGTTTATATATAGATAAACACAGCTAGAATACATTAATAGATTCCTTTCTGCTCCTATAATGAGTCACATAATTGAAATTGCTATAAGCATATGGGTTTACTAGTCTAGCCCAACAACAATCATCTGATCTGGACAAGGCGACTGTCCCCACCATGTAGCGTACATTGTATTCTTACTTGATTTTAAATGGCACAACATTTAGTTGTGGCATGATTAGTTTTGCGTTAAGATTTTTTTGGTTTCTTGCACAGACATTTTGTATTTTTTAGTATGATGTAATGAACCTATACTCCATGTAATATTTAGAAATCAAATCTTCAATTTCCACTGCAATGAGCGGGGTACAGTTTAGTTCGTTAAACATGATAGGTCATTTTCCCGCAACTTCTCAGGATTTCATTTACCATAATATTATAGAAAGTGATGAATCTTAGCGACCAGAACCATATAAGTAGCTTTTTTTTTTAATTCTAGAAAATTGGACTGTAGAACTAGCTGTTCAATTAGATTCTCATAGCTGTCGCTAACATCCACTTTATTTTTTATTTTGTGGCGAGGGGAAGGGGGTGGATAGTGATGGGATGGGCTGGGGCGGATAGGGTTCGGGGGAGTGGCAGATATTAGTTTTTTACATTATCTAGTTGTCCCGTGGAACTGTGGATGCATATTCTCAGCCTTCATTTTACTTGCAAAGCACCATGGTCAAACATTTAAACTACAGAGAATACTTGCTGCCGGGGCCAAAGGGCTTTAAATATGATACATTGTTTCCGGAGAGTTACACCCATATCTCATATACTAGCCTGTGGTAGTATATGTACTTTATGATTTTAAATTTGTTGATGTACTTGATCTAAGATGAGCTAAATGAAAAAAAATATGGGTGAGCATATACATTTTACTATATTTTCTAAATACCTACATATATATATGTAAAAAAAAATGATACATACTACTTAATACTACCTAAAAGGTAGTATATATGCTACCCAAATGGACACGAACGAGGAGCATACAGCGACGCACTCCTCTGGAATCAAAGCCACTCATGGTTAGTTCGGGGATCGGTGCAGGTTTTCCTATCGCAGCCATATCCTGTGAGGATCAGCCTCCCCTACGACATCCACGTCTTTGTCTTTGTGATCCCTTCGGCACTGCTACAGACAGTGATGATACGAAAGGAGCTTGCGGCCTGGCCTGTGACGCAATTAGAGGTATATAGTATGGCCAGTTCATTGTTAGCCGAGTGATATATAATATAGCCGCCGCCTACCGTCACCTAGAGAAAAAAAGAAAATGATGGAGCCATCGCAGCCACCAGTGTACGTCTAGTCACGCCCCCCTTGATGACCATCGAAAATGATTGATCTTAGCAGTTAGCAGCCAGAACTGTAGAACTAGCTTTTTTGTCATGGAAATTTTGACCATAGACATGGGTCGTTTCATTTGATTTTCATAGCTGCCTCTAACATATATACAAATAACCAGCAGCCGGGCATGCATACCTAGCTTGACTATAAAACGGTCAGACTAATTAATATCCAAACATAGCATGCGTTTCCAGCCATTGTTCTATTGGTTGCTACCAAGATGATTTATTTACACACATATAAAAACCTTGAGATGCTATCCACGATGTGAGAAATGGGGAAGAACTCAACTATGGGACGTGCGATCCATGAACAAGATACACCTTTTATATATAATTAATATACATAAACACAGCTAGCAAACATTAATAACTTTCTTCCTGCTCCTATGAGTCACATAATCCAAATTGTTGTAATTGGTGGATTTGCTAGCTTAGTCCAACAGCAATCATCTGATCTGAACAACGCGACCCTCCCCACCATGTAGCGTACATAGTATTCTGGTATTCTGGCACATTTAACCCAGTAATTTGGTCATTTAATTGTGGCATGCTTAACTTTTTGGGTTAAGGTTTTTTTCCATTTCTTTTACAATTCGCTCATATTTTTTCTTCTTTAGTATGATGCAATGAACCTATACTTCATGTAATATTTAGAAATTATACCTTCAGTTTCCATTGCAATGTGTGGGGTACAACTTAGTTCGTTAAACATGATAGTTAATTTTCCCGCAACTTCCTAGGACTTCATTTACGATACTATCATATAAAATAATGGAGCTTAGCAGTAGCGGCCAGAACCATAGAACAGTTTTTGTTTTGGAAAATTTGACCATAGAACTTGTTTGTTCTGTTAGATTCATGTAGCTGCCAACATCTATTCTATTCTATTTTGCTGCGAGGGGAGGGATGGTAGTTGGAGGCGCGGAAATGATTCGGCAGTGGCAGATGTCACAGGTTTTTATATTATCTTGTGTGCATGCAGAAGTGTGGATGCATATTCTCGGCCTTCATAATAATAATAATAATATTAATAATAATTGCTGCCGACGCCGAGTGAAAAACAACCCTTTCAAAATAGTTTTAGCACAAAATGAACCAAGCTTAAAATGATTTCATAAAATGACCCATTTGTATGATGCTCGGTCTCGGGGCGCCATGATAAACATCACGACTCCCTAAAGCCATGGAATCAACACTGGCATACCACATCAGACTTGCTTGGGACCATGACGCCTGGGGTCAGGGCGCCATGCACATGAACAAGGGACGTCACTCTGAAGCTATGCTCCTTACGGCCAGCTGGATGGGTCAAGTCCAAGTGATCACATACTATGCAGAGTAAGGTACGTGGTTGGGTATGTGGTTGTGCAACCCAACGACCCGAGTTCAATTCCCAGAATTGACAGGTGATGCACAGGGGTTTTCCCCCGTTTATTGAGGATCAAGCTTGATGTATGGTGGAAGCACTCATCAAGAAATATCTTGATACTCATTTAAAAAATTCTGAGGACCATGTTTATCTTGGTACTCATATTAAAATGGTCGTATGCATCCTTAGTTGGTGCAGAGACCGGGAAGTGAAAATCTCCCCATTTTTTAAGGAAGTATTTTTTTAAGTCAATGCACTCCCCGACCCCGCGTCGTCCTCAACCGGGCGACACGGGGGACACAACTACCAGCCGCCGCCGGCCTCTCCCTCACCTCCCTCCCTACCCCCGCCGCTGCTGGAGGAGGCCGTCCGATGGCGGCCGGCGGCGGCGGGGCGTCCTCAGAGTTTCCTTCCTTTTTCCCCTCGCCCTAGCTCATTCTCCCATCCCCACATCCATGTCAATCTGATCTGATTGCTGAGACAACCCTGGCCAAGATCGTGGCGCCATTCTCGCCGTGGACAGCGGCGTTCAGTCACAATCCGGCGAGGCGCGCGCCCCTCCAGCCGCGGTCGTCCATAGTGCGGAGGCGAGGGGCATGATGCCATCCGCGGCTGCCCATAGATCTTTCTTGTCTGGTACCGTTGTGTGGCCTTTTCCGAGATCTTCGTTGCTAAGCACGGATCACAGTGACGAGGTACAAGATGCGGCACCACCACATCGTATTATCCACCTCATCGGCCAAAAATTAACGGAGGTGGATATGTCTAGATGGATTGAAGGCCAGATGTTCTACACACTTATACTGTGTGAACTTGGTAATGGCGATGATGTAGAAGAAGACTGGATGGGACAGATCGAAAGAAGTTTGCGTGTTGGACAATTGGAATTTTGCAGCAGTAATCTCGACGGGTGGGGCAGCAACACTCGCAGACTTCGTTCTTGGTGGTCTCAGTTTCCGGGGTGAAAACCCTAGGTCTTGTACCTGACAATGGCGGCTTCCTAGTCGTTTCCTTGCTGAAGGCATTGTTTGGAGATTGGATCTTCTCCAGGGTGAAAATCCAGGATCTGACTGTGCTAGTTGGACCAGACGACGATAGTATTTGTGCACTATAACCTTTCTGAAGGCGTCGTTTTTGGAGAATCCTTTCCGGAGTCTACGTGTTGCCATCACTAGTGGTGCTCTTGCAGCTGTGAGCCTCTCTTTGTTTCGACGGGGCCTTTGTTTTTTTCTCTTCTTTTATTTTTTGGCTGTGTGCATCCGTGATGTCTAGAGACTAGTTGCTCTGGATATTATGTTGTTGCAGAGGCTGAGTGTAATTGGTATCATCTTGATATTAATATATTCCCTTTATCGAAAAAATGCAGAGTAAGGTGAGACGAGACTGAACTTTGTGAACATGACTAGAATAATCTGTGTTGGTTGTTGTAGAATAGAATACTCTAGTATATTCTGTGAGCAGTTGTTAATTAATCATTTAGATGTGCAATAACTGGGTCGCACTATCCGTCACTCCTCTCTTATTAGAACACTACACCACATTTTTAAGCCCCGTAAATGTTGTCCTACGTTGAAAGTGAAAAGAGAACTTAAGAAAATGTATGTCAGTCGAAAACAGTATTTCACATGATGTAAAATTATGAACATAAAGTAAAAATACACATATAAATATAAAATTTATGATTTAATAACTTATTTCTTAATTTTCTTACACCGATTTTTGTGCAGTGAATCAATAAGAATGTAATTATTCGTAGCCAAATGTAAATTCTAAAAGTAACAACGTACATTCTGAAATACCTTTTTCGGGTCTTTGCTGCTCAACTCTCACTATAATGTTCACTTATAGTATGTCTACAGAATTAGTGTAAATATATATGAAATAAAAATATTTTACAAGACAAACACAATGATACCATTTATACATCCTAAATTCACATAATTTTCTATATATTAGCGGTCAAAATTATGTGTTAAAACCGTGCAAAGTCAAGCACGCTTTATATTTTGGGAAGGAGGGAGTACAATAGAAGCTCGACGTTGCACACACTGATTATCATCATACATGATCCCATATCTTGTTTATCAGTTCACATCCAACTTGACATATATCACAAAGATACTCTCATAAAAAATATATAGGGCCTAATACCTTTTTTGAGGTTGCCTTTGACCACGGTTTAGAGCAATAATATATAACATGCATGTTACACAAAGCATACTGTCAAATTTGTATGAGAAAGGGTCTTCGAATGATACAATTCTATAACATGCATCTCATGTATTATTAATGTTATCAATGGTCAAAGGCAATCCTGAAAAATGTACTAGACCATATATATCAGGATGGAGGGGGTACTAGTTTTAATATTTATATATTTAATGCAATTGTCGATATACTAATCGATTAACATGAAATACAATTGTATATCACATTAGAAAACTTACAAGGATGTCAGCAAAACCAGATTGGACATGAAATCATCTATATCCAGTATGCATGCCTCGCCAAAACATCGCAAAAAACAAAACAAAAAACGGATTTCTCATCTTATGCCGGGGGAGGGACGCCTTAGGATTGATCACATTCGAACGCGTTTGTGATTGTATGGGCACTGACGCCACCGTCGGCGAGAGTGGGAAGGAGAATAAGGGGCAACACCGATGAAATGCCATGGGTTGAAATCAAGGATTTTGACCTATTGAGGTCTTGAGTCATGGTTATTAGGTTAGGGACATGTGGTATTTTTCCTCCAGTTGCAACACACGGGATCTTTTGCTAGTTATTCTTTATGAAAACATATGATGGGATCCTCGCAAAAAAAGACACATGATGGGATGATATATAACAGTACTAATGGACCCAACAGACAGCGCCGTCGTGCCCCTATCGAGGATATCGGCAATGATGTCCCGCGCTGTAGCTTGACGTTGGTGAACCAATGCCCCAGCAGCAACGAAGGCAAGTGCTCGGTGAGGAAGAGGCCAGCCAGCAGGTCAATGATCTCGTCGGCCTCGCGGTGGTATATATGTCCATTCCTCCTGCCCCTCGAACACCGCCAGGCTCGTGATGTCCTTGCTCAGCGCCGCCACCTTCTTGCTGACATACACCGCAGCGGCGCCTGCCGAGGCCGCAACGGAGCGGACTCGACCGACCACATCGGCAATCGAGATCGCCATGGTGGGGTCCTTGCAGAGCTCGAGGAGGGTCAGTGACCCATGCCGGCGACACAACTCCGAGATGGTGCTAAAGATGTGCTGGAGGTTGCCGATGATGGGGAGAGTCCATGGTCCAGGAGGTAGCTGCGGCTTTCTTGGGTTGTTGCTCCTGCCGCCGGCGAGCTTGAGAAGCCAAAGATATAATAGGATGGATAGAGCTATGAAACATAACGTGGCCTCCATGGCACACATGCAACTAGCTTATGGTCAGTTCGTCGCTCAGCCGAGTGATACATAATATAGTGAGCTAGCATGCGTACATATAGGAGGCAAGGTATAGACGGAACATGCGTGGAACATACAACATAGCCGAGAGACCTTTCAATGGGTAGAAGCCATAGCCATCGGCCATGAGTGTCAGCGCATACGTACAGACAGAGATCATGAGTGGAAGCCATAGCCCCTGGTTGGTTCGTAGAGAAAGAAGGAAAATGATAGCAGCCTGCTGTCAGTGTCACGCTCCCATGAATATGACTAAACCAGATCTTAGCAACCGGAAAAGATGGTCGCTCACAAAGCCGGGAGGCCTTTGAATATATTTCCACACGTCATTGGTCGTGGGAAACTTTGACCGCACAACCAAATTAGTTCCACTAAAGGAAGTGGTTCGTTCCATTACATCTCACACATGTTGTGATACGGCAGTACAATATTATAGGAACCTCGAATACACATGTCCCCACAACCCCACCTTCCTATGAGGGTATAACACGCGAGTCCGAATCAAACAGTGTGCATCTTATTCAATATACCTTAGAGAGTGATCCCACTAATTTATTTTTACATGCATACATGTCATATTAAAAAAATTGAGATCAGATAAAGCCCACCTCAACATGCAACCATGCATGCGAAAAACACCCACCACCACATGCAACCCTGCATGAGGAAATATTTATAATTCTACTTATATTGAACAAATATTTTTTAACTATATATAAATATTGTAAGTCGTATGTATTTTTTAATTCTGATTCACATGTTGTTAATCAAAATATTTATATTTCACACTATCAAATCTCATTGAAATATATTGCAACCGATTTCTGCAGCAATGCACGTGCTATCACCTAGTATTCATTAACATGGCAAGTCAATTTCCTACAATCACCTATGATTTTAGTTATAGATAATATAATTCCTACTTACGCAAACAGAGAAATTTAAAACCCAATCCTATATGCGGTCTATAGCAGGGGAAAAGCGAGGCGATCGCCCATTGACAAACAAAACATGAATCATTTCGCAACATTTGCTGTCGGTTCTGTTTGGTTTCTCGGTTTTTATAATTTTCTAGGTTTTTGTTTTTCCTAGGTTTCCTTTTTCAATTTCTAGTTTCCTGCTTTTTTCCTATTTCCTAATTCCTTCGTCTCATATTAATTGACGCTCAAATGGATGTATCTGGACATATTTCACTGCTAGATACATCTGTTTGAGGGTCAATTAATATGGGATGAAGGGAATGTTTTACCCTTTTAAGTTTCTTTTGAAATTCCATTTTACTTGCATATTTAGTTTTAAATATATAAATAATTGGCCGATATCATGGACATTATTTATAACATGTGAACACCATCGACCTATGGCCAAACTTTCTTTACGTAAATGGAATTTTTGTAAAATAAATGACCATTTATTAAGGGTTGTGATTTTTTTATAATTATACAACCGTATTGAAAAAAATACGTGAACACTTTATTAATTAGATGAACATTTTTTAAATGCACGAACACTTTTAGTTACAAGTACATATTTTTCTTTTTTAAAATATGTGAATACTTTGTTGTAGATTCATGATTTTTTTAAAAACCTCAAATACTTTTGAAAATGAAACGAAGTTTTCTTATAATATGAGAAAAATTGTTCAACAAAGCTATTTTGATTTCTCAATTCAATACTGAATGCTAAAAATGTAAATATACAATTTCTATCTCTGTTGTTTTTATATGCACATGTTGCGGGCTCTCTTTTTGCACGAACGTCCAGGTTTTTTTAAGCCTTGGCTCTCTTTTTGTACAAACGTCCATGTTTTTTAGCCTCAGATGTGTCAAGCCAGGTGGCATCGTATCAACATCGATGTGCTAATGGGCATGTGAGCAGCATGGGTGCTAACGCCTGCAATAAGTGATGTATATTTTGCCCCCAGTTAGAACAGTATAATTCTATATATCAATATCTGGATTTGTGTTTCCCCCGGTTAAAATAGTAAAATGTGGCCAATCCTATTTGACGTCCGCAAATTGAGCCGGCTCGGTCTTTGCTGTTTCCTTTGAGTTAATACTCCAGCTTTTTATTTTTTGCTTTTGTGCTGAAGTTTTTTCTCCTGTTTTTCCTGCGGTTTCTTTCATTGTGATTCTCAGCGTCTTTTGGTGATTTCCTATTTTGGTTTTTGTTCCAATTTTTTCCTGCTGTTTCATTTAGCATCACTGCTGCAAGTTTTTCTGAGTTTTCTGTTGTCGTTTTTCATTTCCACTTTTTTTGGTTATCTATATCGGTTTCTTACCTTTTTTTGTTTTTACTTTTTCCTTTTCTTTTTAAAACAAACGATGAACATTTTTTAATCATACTGCACATTTTATTTTAACATTATAAATATTAATTTAATACAAAGTAAACATTTTTATTACAGGATGAGATTTTCTTACATGGTGATCGGTTTTTAATTGCACCATAAACATTTTTTAAAATGGTGAAACAATTTTTTATACACAGTGGACGATTTTTAATACATGGCAAAGATTTTTTAAATATGTGATGAACATTAATTGGAAACCACAATGAAAAATTTATTATGCTTAAATAATTCTAGAAAAACCATGACAAGGAAACCAAAAAAATGACCAACACACGAATGTACCACCATCTCTCACAAAAGATAGTGAGGCTGACACTGGAGACACATCGACCTGAACTGGGCCCCGGCCCATCATGGCTAAAGTGTGCGCCGCCTCTCATATATGACGTTAATGAGCATTATATAGGAGGTCTCATAAAAAGTGGTCTATTGCCTGCTTCAAGATAATATACAAGCTTCTGAAGTTCATAATTTTATCAAAGTGGACCCAGTACAAAGGCTCACATGAAAGGCTTTAGAGTGAGCATAGCCAAAACTTTTCATTAGTAGATCTTTAGCTTGCATATTTTTTTCTCAAATGGCTGTTCTAGTATATATTGACAATATGGAATAACTACATTCTACAATTTTATAGGGATGCCACATGGTTTTAGTTTTTGCGTGGTCCTAGATGCATATGAGCACATCCTTAGTGTGATTTTTATTTGCAAGTCACCTTTGTAAAGTATTTGAAGAAAATAGGATACTTGGTTCCACAACCGAAGGGGTTGAACTTGGTGGCTTCCCATAGGAAGATACTGGACAAATTCATATGAAAACTAGAGAACATGGAAGGTATATTACATTCGTAAAATAAGAGCGTGAAATGTTTTTTGAAAGTACTAATATGTTTGTGCTAGTGGCTATCAAGTTGTTCTTGCCAATACTCCCAATGATGTGGAAGGAAGCAAATCCATCTCGATGGTCAAGCCACCACTGATACCAGAATAATCCAACCATTTGAGCAACATGGAAGATGCACATAATGTTGACAATTGTTGAGGAGATTCCTGAATGTACAACTTCCATCAAAGATTCCAAAGTTTCTATGTTAACGAGCCAACTTAACATCTTCATAATTGCCAAGGGAGATGGTGTTGTCACAACTACAAGGTGGTCGGGTGTGCACAGCAGGGATAGCATATGATTGTCTTCATATTTAAGTATGGTTGATGTCATTTGTGCGTGGAGAAGAAAACAGATATGAGGAAGCAAGGAAGGAAGTCAATGGTGAGGTGGCATGGTAAAGCAAGTGATATGAGTGAGGCGGTGATCGGCTGTTGCTATCGGGTGCCGGCCAAAGGAGGTAGAATGAGTGGATGGGATGCCAAGAAAATAGTTCTAGTGAATCATCTTTAATTTTTTCTAATATATTTTCTAGTACAGAAATGGAATGTGTGCCATTCCATTATTTTGGTCAATGCAACATATTATTACACAAATAATCTCATTCATAAGAATATATATATATATATATATATATATATATATATATATATATATATATATATATATATATAGTAACGCTAAACTAAGCGTGAGTGTAGAATAGCTTATTCTACACCCCAGTAATGGTACATACAAAATATAGTAACGCACTATGTAAAATATAGTAATTTTTGTAAAAATGTAGTAAATTCCAAACTTGGGTGATAAAAATTTTATTTTCCGAATTACTACATTTCGTACACCGTTTTACTAGATTTTGTATATAGCGTTACTAGGGGGTGTAGAATAAGCTATTCTACACTCACGCTTAGAATAGCGTTACCCTATATATATATATATATATATATATATATATAGGACTCCTCTTTTGTACTCCCAAGAGTATGTACTCCCACTTCTAATGGATGAGGTTTAGCGAGTAAGGCAGGTATATACCCGATAGCAGCAAGTAACAACCGTGCTAATTAGCAAAACAAAATACTCAGTAGCTAGTTTGTTTGCATGCGTAGCTAATGCCTAAAATAAAGGAGCGTGTGGGTGCTCATAGATTGCTTTAGGGGATAATGTTGTTGGCGTCCGGCTGGATTATATTCTCTCCTTAACAGCAGGTGTATGATATTTTTTTATTTTTATTTTTTGCGTGTAGCTACTACATATTTTATGAGGAAGTATATACTTTATATTTTGTGTGAGTACATATACAATATTTTTTAGGAAGTATATACTTTATATTTTGTGTGAGTACATATACAACATTTTTTAGGAAGTATATACTTCATCTTTTATGAGAGTGTGTGTACAACTTTTTTTTGAAGTATATACTTCTTTTTTGAGAGAGAGAGGGTATATACAACAACATTTTTTAGGAACTATATTCACCCTTTATGAGAGTGTATACACGACATGTTTTTTGGAAGTATATACTTCATTTTGCGCGAGATATGTACAACAATTTTTTTTTAGGAAGTATATACTACATATTTTATGGGAGAGTATACGTGACATCTTTCATGAGGAAGTTTATACTTCATCTTTTACACGAAGTATATACTAGATTTTCTAAACATAAAATCATGTGTGAATAAACATACTACCTTTCCAAGTATATATTATGATCATCATGCAAGGAAGTCGTATATACTAATATTTCACGAGGAAGTATAAACTTCCGGTAATTACCAAAACAAGTATGTCATACTCGTAAATTCAAAAGAAGTTTACACACTAGTAGAAAAGGGGGCAATGGTCCAGGCCGGTCCAGCCCATTAGTCCCGGTTCAATCCAGAACCGGGACCAATGGGAGCATTTGACCCGGTTCGTGAGCCCCGGGGGCCGGCCGGGCCACGTTGGCCATTGGTCCTGGTTCGTCTGGACCTTTTGGTCCCGGTTGGTGGGGCGAACCGGGACCAATGGGCCGCTCTTCTGGCCCACCACAATTGGTCCCGGTTGGTGGCATGAACCGGGACCGAAGGCAAACCTTTAGTCCCGGTTCAAGCGACTAACCGGGACCAATGGTGGTGCCTATATATACCCCCCTCGCGCAAGAGCAGAGCACACTGCTCTGTTTTTTCTGGCCGAGGGGGAGAGGGCTTGGTGGTGCTCTAGCTCACCTCCTATGCACACAAGGTGTTCGATGGAATGCCCGAGCCACACTACTTAAGGTTTCTCCTCTCCAAGCTCGACCGCCAAGCTCCATTTTCCTCCATATTTGTCTAGGTTTAGCGGTCCGTCACGCCCCGTCCCCGTCTTCAACGTCGTCGATCACCCGCACCGATCTCATCGCCGGCACCACCGTGGTGAGCCTCTTGTTCTTATCTTCTTTCTGAAAGGAAAAATATTTTTATTTGTATGTTTAGATAGATATATACTTGTATAATTTTCTTACTTTTATTATTGCATCTTATATAGTGCGATGGTTTTGGTATCCGCCCCCGTCGGCCCTCGTCCTGTCTATGATTCGGATGTGGTATATATTATCTTTTCATAACTATTGGTTCATTTATTGTTTATGACAATTATGCCGACCAACGTGACATAGATTTTATTCATCTAGGAGGTTGTTGAACCGGAAATTCCAACCGACCCTATTGTCGAGAGGTTAAATTTAGTTGAAGAAGAAAACAATTTGTTAAAGGAAAAAATTAGAAAAATTGAGGAGGAGAAGATGATATTGGAGTTGCATGTTGCGGATGTCGTCGATGATCACAAGATCAAGATGGATGCAATGCGCTTGAAGATTAGAAAGATTAGAAAATATGCCATTCATACCGAGGCTTGGTATCATTATGCCGTTGGATCAGTTGTTACATTGGTTGCGATTATGATCGCATTTGTTTTCGCATTGAAATATTTTACATAGTTTCAGTGTATGGTTTAATTAATTTAAATGCTCTGCAGAGCTTTATGTTGTTAGATGAGAACTATGTATGTACTTTGGTTTTAATGTGATGATGAACTTCTATTAATTTGGTCACTTAATTATCTATTCATGATGTTCTGTAATGATTTTTGACACACTTAATTATATATAATGCACACAGATGAACCGGCAATGGATGTACGGTTCAAGACACACCTCCGAGTACATTAAGGGCGTGCATAATTTTCTCGAAGTGGCTGAGGCAAACGAGCAGAATGGTTTTATGTGTTGTCCATGCCCTATATGTGGGAATACGAAGTCTTACTCTGACCGGAAAATCCTCCACACCCACCTGCTTTACAAGGGTTTCATGCCACACTATAATGTTTGGACGAGGCACGGAGAAATAGGGGTTATGATGGAAGACGGCGAAGAAGAAGAGTACGATGACAACTATGTGCCCCCTGAATACGGTGATGCTCCAGAAGATCAAGAGGAACCAGACGGTGTGCACGATGATGCTGCAACGGGCGAAGCTGCTGCAGATCAAGAGGAACCAGACAATGTGCCCGATGATGATGATCTCCGCCGGGTCATTGTCGATGCAAGGACGCAATGCGAAAGTCAAAAGGAGAAGCTGAAGTTCGATCACATGCTAGAGGACCACAAAAAAGGGTTGTACCCCAATTGCGAAGATGGCAACACAAAGCTCGGTACCATACTGGAATTGCTGCAGTGGAAGGCAGAGAATGCTGTGCCTGACAAAGGATTTGAGAAGTACTTAAAATATTGAAGAAGAAGCTTCCAAAGGATAACGAATTGCCCGACAGTACATATGCAGCAAAGAAGGTCGTATGCCCTCTAGGATTGGAGGTGCAGAAGATACATGCATGCCCTAATGACTGCATCCTCTACCGCGGTGCGTACAAGGATCTGAACGCATGCCCGGTATGCGGTGCATTACGGTATAAGATCAGACGAGATGACACTGGTGATGCTGACGGCGAGCCCCCCAGGAAGAGGGTTCCTGCGAAGGTGATGTGGTATGCTCCTATAATACCACGGTTGAAACGTCTGTTCAGAAACGGAGAGCATGCCAAGTTGATGCGATGGCACAGTGAGGACCGTAAGAAAGACGGGAAGTTGAGAGCACCCGCTGACGGGTTGCAGTGGAGAAAAATCGAGAGAAAGTACTGGGATGAGTTTGCAAGTGAGCCAAGGAACGTATGGTTTGCTTTAAGCGCGGATGGCATTAATCGTTTCGGGGAGCAGAGCAGCAATCACAGCACCTGGCCCGTGACTCTATGTATGTATAACCTTCCTCCTTGGATGTGCATGAAGCGGAAGTTCATTATGATGCCAGTTCTCATCCAAGGCCCTAAGCAACCCGGCAATGACATTGATGTGTACCTAAGGCCATTAGTTGAAGAACTTTTACAGCTGTGGAATGGAAACGGTGTACGTACGTGGGATGAGCACAAACAGGAGGAATTTAACCTAAAGGCGTTGCTGTTCGTGACTATCAACGATTGGCCCGCTCTCAGTAACCTTTCAGGACAGACAAACAAGGGATACCACGCATGCACACACTGTTTACTTGACACCGATAGTATATACCTGGCAAGCTGCAGGAAGAATGTGTACCTGGGCCATTGTAGATTTCTTCCGACCAACCATCAATGCCGAAAGAAAGGCAAGCATTTCAAAGGCGAGGCAGATCACCGGAAGAAGCCCGCCATGCGTACCGGTGATCACGTACTTGCTATGGTCAATGATTTACACGTAATCTTTGGAAAGGGTCCCGGCGGACTAGCTGTTCCGAGTGACGCTGGGGGACACGCACCCATGTGGAAGAAGAAATCTATATTTTGGGACCTACCCTACTGGAAAGACCTAGAGGTCCGCTCTTCGATCGACGTGATGCACGTGACGAAGAACCTTTGCGTGAACCTGCTAGGCTTCTTGGGCGTGTATGGGAAGACAAAAGATACAGCTGAGGCACGGGAGGACCTGCAACGTTTGAACGAAAAAGACGGCATGCCTCCAAAGCAGTATGAAGGTCCTGCCAGCTATGCTCTTACGAAAGAAGAGAAGAAATCTTCTTTGAATGCCTGCTTAGTATGAAGGTCCCGACTGGCTTCTCGTCGAATATAAAAGGAATAATAAATATGGCAGAGAAAAAGTTTCAGAACCTAAAGTCTCATGACTGCCACGTGATTATGACGCAACTGCTTCCGGTTGCATTGAGGGGGCTTCTACCGGAAAACGTCCGATTAGCCATTGTGAAGCTATGTGCATTCCTCAATGCAATATCTCAAGGGCCGAAACAACCAGGAAATAATATTAATTTGTATCTGGGGCTACTTCAAGAGGAGTTAGACACGTTATGGAAAACACCGGCCAAGACATGGGACGCCAGCAAAGGTGAGTATTTCAACATGAGAGTCGCGCTGATCACGACAGTGTAGGACTATCTCGGTTACGGATATGTGGCAGGCCAGGTGTGCCATGGATATTGCGGATGCACGCGGTGCATGGATGATACAACATCTCAGCAGCTAACATCAAGGAAAGATGGCGGGTCTGGGAAAATCGTGTACATGGGGCATCGAAGATGGCTTGAACAGGATGACCTGTGGAGAAACCGTGGCGATCTATTCAATGGTCACGCTGAGCATCGAGGACCTCCACGTAAGCGGAGCGCTGCCGAAATCGATGAGCTGTTGAAAAACTGGAAGGAGTGCCCCGCGCCGGGAAAGACGATGAGAAAGGCGCCGGAGCCGCTGCTGAACATATGGAAGACGAGGTCTGTGTTCTAGGACTTGGAGTACTGGCACAAACTCGATACACCTCATTGCCTTGATCAAATGCATATCTGTAAGAATGTCCTTGAGAGCTTGCTCGCAACACTAATGAACATGCTGGATAAGACCAAGGATGGGCCGAAGGCAAGAAAAGACTTGCAAGATTTGAAAATCAGGGAAGATCTGCACATGCCGCCCCGTAAAATGTCAGACGAGACAGAGACGGAGACAGAGGCACGGGAGAAGAAGGGCAAGAAAATAAAGAAAGAGGATTATTGCCCCCCTTCTTGCTTCACCTTAAGTCAGGCTGAGATCAATCAATTAGGACTAGGAGAGGTGGCCGGCCAACCCTCTCTCTCTCTCCCACTTGGGGAGTCCTAGTTGGAATAGGATTGGAGGGGAGTCCTACTCCCGGTAGGAGTAGGACTCCTCCTGCGCCACCTCTCCTGGCCGGCGCCTCCTCCCCCCTTTGGCTCCTTTATATACTGAGGCAGGGGCACCCCATAACACAGAAGTTGATCCACGTGATCTATTCCTTAGCCGTGTGCGGTGCCCCCTGCCACCATATACCTCGATAATACTGTAGCGGAGTTTAGGCGAAGCCCTGCTGCAGTAGTTCATCAAGATCGTCACCACGCCGTCGTGCTGACGGAACTCTTCCCCGACACTTTGCTGGATCGGAGTCCGGGGATCGTCATCGAGCTGAACGTGTGCTCGAACTCAGAGGTGCCGTAGTTTCGGTGCTTGATCGGTTGGATCGTGAAGACGTACGACTACTTCCTCTACGTCGTGTCATCGCTTCCGCAGTCGGTCTGCGTTGAGTACGTAGACAACACTCTCCCCTCGTTGCTATACATCACATGATCTTGCGTGTGCGTAGGAAATTTTTTGAAATTACTACGAAACCCAACATCCACCGTGTGCTCGATCTCGATCGAGATAGAGGTGATGAAAATTTCATGCTTTTGCAAAATGGAAATGTGTTTATGTGTGTGTGATATGTTTGTGGAAATTGTGTGTGTGGCATGAGTTGACGCCGCCAAATTGTGCTTTTGAGTTGCCTATGTTTTGCAGAAATGTCGATTTATTTCCGTTTCGGCGAATTCCGGGCAAACTCTAGATCCATATATGTCCTATTATTAGGGAAGGTCATGCCAAATTTTTTTATGACTTTGATGCATGCATGCATTTTTATAATCAATTTTTTTATTATTACCGTGCAGAGTTGACGATGGTCAGTGGAACGATGGTGGACAGGTGGTTGCGGTCGGCGGTGCAGGACATGAAAGAAAATAACCGGACAGAGGTTTTATGTCCGTGTCGAAAATGCAGAGGAATAGTTTGGCTCGACCCCCATGACGATGGTCGTGTCGAAGCGCACCTGCTCATGACTGGTTTCATGGATGGCTATACTCGGTGGATAATTGAAGATGAGGATGACGATGTTGAGGATGCCGACGGGGCAGGCAATGATGACACGAGGCAAGACGAAGAGATGATCGATAATGGCGGCGGAGAAGGGGCCGGACATGGCGGCGGAGAAGGGGCCGGACATGGATGGCTATACTCGGTGGATAATTGAAGATGAGGATGACGATGTTGAGGATGCCGACGGGGCAGGCAATGATGACACGGGGCAAGACGAAGAGATGATCGATAATGGCGGCGGAGAAGGGGCCGGACATGGCGGCGGAGAAGGGGCCGGACATGGCGGAGGAGAAGGGGCCGGACATGGCGGCGGAGAGAACGACATGGACTCCACGCAACAGAGTTCGTCGGTACTAAGTTCAATTGTGCGGGACCCTCATGTTCAAGCATTGCTTCGCAAGGAGACGAGTACTGAGAGAGCTGCTTCTAGAGAGGAGGCTAAGCTGGAGCAACTGGTGGTAGACTCGAACACTCCATCGTATGATGGTTGCAATCCTGAGGTGACCCGGTTGAGTTTCACGCTCCAACTCCTGAAGACGAAGGCTAAAAACAAATGGACCAACACTAGCCTCGATGAGCATCTCAAGTACCTAAAGGATGTTCTTCCCGCGGGTAATCTATGTCCTACTAGTGTTGATGAGGCCAAGAAGATCATGTGCCCTCTTGATCTGCCACACGTTAGATACCATGCATGCATCAACGATTGCATAATTTATCAGAAGGAGCACGCGGAAAAAACAAGCTGTCCGGTGTGCAATGCTTCTCGATACAAGAAGGCCGGGAAGAAATGTCCCCAGAAAGTTCTATGGTACTTAACGATCACTCCCCGTCTCCAGAGGTATTTTGTAGATCCCAAGGAAGCAAAGCTAATGCGCTGGCACGTGGAGAGGAAGAAGCCCGACGATGGAGATGATTCGAAGCTGAGACATGTGAAGGATGGAAGCCAGTGGAGAGCGTTGAACAGCTTCTATCGGTATTTTGAATGTGATGCAAGGAACATCGTGCTCGGCGCGTGTACCGATGGCATGAATCCGTTTGGCAACCAGAACACCAACCATAGTACATGGCCCGTGTTTGTATGGATGTACAACCTCCCCCCTGGTTGTGCATGAAATCGAAGTACATTCACATGAGCATGCTTATTCAAGGGCCGAAACAACCAGGAAATAATATTAATTTGTATCTGGGGCTACTTCAAGAGGAGTTAGACACGTTATGGAAAACACCGGCCAAGACATGGGACGCCAGCAAAGGTGAGTATTTCAACATGAGAGTCGCGCTGATCACGACAGTGCAGGACTATCTCGGTTACGGATATGTGGCAGGCCAGGTGTGCCATGGATATTGCGGATGCACGCGGTGCATGGATGATACAACATCTCAGCAGCTAACATCAAGGAAAGATGGCGGGTCTGGGAAAATCGTGTACATGGGGCATCGAAGATGGCTTGAACAGGATGACCTGTGGAGAAACCGTGGCGATCTATTCAATGGTCACGCTGAGCATCGAGGACCTCCACGTAAGCGGAGCGCTGCCGAAATCGATGAGCTGTTGAAAAACTGGAAGGAGTGCCCCGCGCCGGGAAAGACGATGAGAAAGGCGCCGGAGCCGCTGCTGAACATATGGAAGACGAGGTCTGTGTTCTAGGACTTGGAGTACTGGCACAAACTCGATACACCTCATTGCCTTGATCAAATGCATATCTGTAAGAATGTCCTTGAGAGCTTGCTCGCAACACTAATGAACATGCTGGATAAGACCAAGGATGGGCCGAAGGCAAGAAAAGACTTGCAAGATTTGAAAATCAGGGAAGATCTGCACATGCCGCCCCGTAAAATGTCAGACGAGACAGAGACGGAGACAGAGGCACGGGAGAAGAAGGGCAAGAAAATAAAGAAAGAGGATTATTGCCCCCCTTCTTGCTTCACCTTAAGTCAGGCTGAGATCAATCAATTCTTTAAGTGCCTTACCGGAGTGAAAGTTAGTTCCGGTTACTGTGGCAAGATAAGCAGATATCTAGACACGGACAAGAAAAGGTTCAGCGGGATGAAGTCTCATGACTGTCATGTGATGATGACGCAGATACTACCTGTTGCCCTTAGAGGGATAATGGACAAGCACGTCCGTGACACGCTTATTGGTCTCTGCAACTTTTTCGACGTCATCTCTTGAAAGTCGATCAGTGTGAAGCAGCTCCAAAGGCTACAGGAAGAGATCGTTGTGATACTGAATGAGCTTGAGATGTACTTCCCGCCCGCGTTCTTCGACGTGATGGTGCATCTGTGTGTCCATATTGTGGATGACATAATAGACATGGGGCCGTCATTCCTGCACAACATGATGCCGTTTGAGAGGATGAATGGGATCATCAAAGGATTCGTTCGTAACATGTCTCGTTCGGATGGAAGCATCGTCCAGGGCTATTTGGCACAAGAGTGCATCTCTTTCTGTGAGAATTTTCTATATGGCGCAGACCAGCCGCCTGGTGTTAGTGTTGGTTTGCCCGTTAACAAGCACGATGGGAGGCTCGAAGGAGATGGTCACTGCAACGGTCGCAGGGAACTGCACGTGGCATACTCAGATCAACGCAGCGACTTTGACAGAGCAAACTTGGTAGTGCTACAACACCTAGATGAGGTAGATCCTTTCGTGGCACTGCACAAAGAAATTATCGCAAAGAAGTATCTTGACCGGGGGGTATGCAGGACGGACGCCGAAGTTACTAGAGAGCACAACTCCACTTTCCTGCCTTGGTTCAAAGAGCATATTATTGCTAATCCCCCGGAGGAGGGCTCTAAGGACGGATTGCTCATATACGCCTTAGCACATGGCCCCTCGCCCAACCTCGTAACCTATCAGGCATATGATATCAACGGATACACGTTCTACACGGAGGCAAAAGATATGGACAGTGATGATCAGAACTCAGGGTTGACGATGGAATGCATGACCGGCAGCGACAACGGCACAACTGAACGATTTTATGGAAGGGTCGAGGAGATCTGGGAGCTTGACTACTCTGGACTGCACAACACGACGATGTTCCATGTCAGATGGGCTAAGAATGTCGAAAGAGAAAGCCGGATGTTCACTACCATGACTATACCCGACCCCAAGAGCGCTACCGTGAACGCTATCGCAAAAAACGAGCCATGGGTACACGCTAAGCACATGACACAATGCTTCTTCATAACTGACCCGCGCAATCCCAGCCGTGTTGTCGTGAGGAGAGGCAAAAGGAACATCATTGGAATGGATGGAGTCGCCAACGAGGAAGACTATGATCAGTACGGCAACCCAAAGAGGGAAGATGACGATGATGATGAAGTATACGTCAAAAGAAGAATCAATACTACATTACCTAAGAAAAATCGTACTCCATGGAAAAGGCAAAGTCACAATGAGGGGCTCAATTATTCTTCGACGAACAAGAAGGGAAAGAAGCAGACTCAAAAACGAAAACGTCAGCACTGAGGAAACGTATGTTATGGGTCCAATGATGTGTAATATATATATGTTCCTATTTTGTATACACACTTAGCCATTATTATGCATGGGTCCAATGATGTGTAATATATATGTTCCTATTTTGCATACATATTTAACTGTCAAATGATGCAATATATATCGCCCTCCCTTCGTTCACTGCCCTCGGGAAATAAAAGTGGGATAAAATAAAGGAAAAGAAAAAGGAAAACTGGCAGTAGCGACGGTAGTAGCAGCGTGTTTCTCCTAAACCGCTACAGCTACAGATCTTAGTAGTAGCGCGTTTCTCCTAAACCGCTGCAGCTACAGAAATTAGTAGTAGCGTGTTTCACCTAAACCGCTGCAGCTATAGAATTTAGTAGAAGCGCTTTTTGACATAACGCGCTACTGCTACGTCCACTTAACCCAAAATTCTCACTCGCACTGCTTCATCCCGCCATTTCCCCCCAAATCCCAACTCTCTCTCCCCCGTCGCACCGCCGCGCCCGACCCGGCCCCGGCGCTCGCCCCCGACTCCGCCGGCGCCGGCGCTAGCCCCGGCGCTCGCACCCGTCCCGGCCCTCGACCCCGACCCCGGCGCCGGCGCTAGCCCCCGACCACGCCGCTCCCCGACCCAGCCGCTCGCCCCCGACCCCGGCGCGCTCGCCCCCGACCCCGGCGCGCTCGCCCCCGACCCGTCGGCCCTCACCTCCCTCCTCTCCCCTGCCGGCCGTCGTCGGGCCTGCCTCCTCGCCCCTGCACTCTTTGTAAACCCCCCCCTCTCTGCGAGGGTTCTTCATGTTAATTAATTAGGTTATCTATTTAGTTATGAATTTAGCTAGGTTTCAAAATTAGCTGAATTTATATGCAAATTTGAACTGGACATGTGATATGTGCATATGTCATGTTTTGGACATGTCATGTTTGGAAAATGATCCGTGTGGCCTATGTTACACCCGAATGTTGATTCATTTCCGTTTCGGTGAATTTCAGGCGCTCGATATGTCCATTTTTTAGCAAAGGTCATGCCAAAATTTCCCGTGAATAAAGGCATGATTTGTGCTACATAGTTGGCATATGGAGTGCTGGCACATAGATTTCTTTTTATGTCATTTCTCATTTATTCATACTTTTAGAAATAAATGAGGCCACTTAATCATAGGAAACATGTCGAACAACGAAGAAACTGGGCCTTCTGACCAAGATGCAGACGAGATGGATTATGAGGGTGAACAAGAGTACCTCGACTATTTGACTGCTAAGCAAGGTTTGCAGGTCGGCCTGGATGATGGTACTGACGCCGACATCGACACCGACGGCGCCGGCACCGATGGCGGCACCGAGACCGGTGGGGAAGGTACCGACGGGGAAGGTACCGGTGGGGAAGGTACCGGCCCCGATGCCGCTACCGAAAAGAGGAAGCATAAGAAGCAGAGGATACGAAAACCTAACAAACTAGGGATTGGACGACTTGTGATCACAAAGATGGCACCTGGCAAGTTTGAGCCGTTAGAGCCGGAAGAACCTCGCAAGTGCTATGGGAACCAAGTAGGATGCATCCTACGGGAATGCGTGAGCATCAACGACGATGACTTAAGGAGTAAAGAACATTTGACGCAGTTGCTCCTAACGAAGTTGCACAAGAGATTCAAGTTCCCCGACCGGGATGATAACATAGAACAACCGTGGGATGATCCGAAGATGAAAAAGATTAACAATCACGCCATGGGCATGTTCAGCAATGATTTGGCCTCCTGGAAAGGGAGGGTGAAACGAGCTATTGAGGCTGATGAACCCCTGTCCAAGATTCTGGAGGAAAATCCGACACTTACGGAAGAGGAGTTCGAAAAGTTCAAGGACAGTTGCGCTACCGAGGCAGCCAAGGCTAAGGCTGCGAAATTCAAAAGCCTTCAGCTCCGGAACACGGGGAAGCATCGCCTCGGAAGCCGTGGCTACCTCGGTAAAAGGCCCATATGGGATAAGGAGGACGCGGAACGTGAAGCCGCGGGTCTCCCAGACCCCTTCACGAAGTTCACCAACCCCTTGGAGCATGACTTCATCAGGGCCCGCTACAAGTGGGACAAGGAGAAAAATGTTTTTTACACGGACAAGATCACGAGGAAATTGATTAGACTACTGGAGAAGCAACACCGGCTTGCAGCCGAAAGCCCTACTTCTCCGATGAGGCCCAAGTGGGACACCCCTCTCAACCGGGCCTTGAACGAACTTAAGGGACTCCCGTTGGACCAGCGGCCGCAATATGGTCGTGTGCACGGCGCTGGAGACGGCGCCACGTGGAAGGTGTTTTACAACGACGGCCCGGAGGCCAAGAAGCAGAAAAAGAAGTTTAGTCAGGCGGACATCGACGCAAAGGTGAAGCTTGCGGTCGAGAAAAAAGCAGCTGAGGATGCGAAAAAAGCAGCCGAGGACAAATATGAGTTGCTACAGCAGGCAGTCAATGCAGCTGTAACTGCCTGCAGAAATGATTTCGCTACTAACTTGGTTCCAGTTATCATCAACTGGGTGAAGGAAAATCCAGATAAGACGGTACATGATTTTCCGATGCCCAGTTTCGTCGCAAGCAACTCCATGAACAACAACACCATCGCACCATCACTTGCTCAAGCAACCGGGCCTCCTCTCGCAGCCGCTCCCGCTCATAGCAGCCCGTCCTCAGTCTCAGGCGCGCTAGGTGGGCCTTCGTCTTTGGCTGAGCTCGACGCCGTTACGGTAATTACATGTCGCACCAACATATATATATATATATATATATATATATATATATATATATATATATATATATATATATATATATATATAGATAATATTCCATTTTTGTTGCCTTTCGGTTGTTTTACGCCACAGACATATGTGTTTTTAGGTGGTTACAACGGGAATCAGGTTTATGCAATCCTGATTCTCTCCAATCTCTCTAGCCAAACAATCCTAAAATTCGGGCGGAGATCATTCAACTAATCTTGTGGTGGAGGCGTTCCCTTAAAAGGGACTGTTCCTCTTGTATGATCGGCGTTTTCTATAATTAATTGATAAAAATAATATGATGTCCGACTTTTTGGTCAATTATGGCCTTCTGTACGAATTGTAAGGTCCGCACAACGAGGACGGCTTGACCAATAATGTCGTCTTCTATAATGCGTTGTCACTCTTGACCAACTGCTATTGTAGATTTATAAGAGTCTCGCATACCTAACGATGATAATGCGGAAATCCGTTAAACTAATCAATTCAGATCAACTGAATGGAAGATACTTACAAACAAGACAGTGGCTATCATCTCTGTGGTTAGAGGGAAAGCCAGTGAGTCCTCATGCTGCAGCCTCAGCAACACGTCCAAAAGGTCCTCGTCCTCGTTGCTGTAGGCGCCACGCATGGCCTTGCGCTTGTTGATGATGTCGGCGATGATGCGTAGGATGCTTGCGCAGCTCCTCTTCATTCGGCGCTCGCGGCTCGCCGATGATGACGGGAAAAGGTCGACGAGGCAGAAGCCTCCCATGAGGTCCATGATCTCGTCGACCTGGCGGAGGTACTCCTCCTGCCGCACGAATTTGCCGCCGAACACCGCCCGCGTCACGATACCGTTGCTGAGCGCCGCCACCTCCTGGCTAATGTTGATGGTCGTGGTGCCGGCCGAGGACGCGATGGAGCGGACAAGGCCGCCCACCTGCTCAGTCCTGATGCCCTCCATGCGCCTCACTTGCTTGGGGCTGAGAAGTTCCATGACGCAAACCTTCCACATCTGGCGCCAATGGTCGCCGTAGGGGGCGAAGATGATGCCCTGGCCGCCGAAGCCGACAATATCCTGCAACCCGGTGGTCTGCCTGTTCGAGCACACGGCGTCATTGGTTTTCATCACCTGCGCCATCGCCTTGGCGCTGGAGACCACCACGGCAGGTAGCTCGCCGAGCTTGAGGAGCATAACTGGCCCATGCCGGCGACACATCTCCATGATGGTGCGGTGTGGAGGGTGCTGAGGACATGGTGAGGCTGCCGATGATGGGGAGAGTCCATGGTCCAGGCGGCCGCTACGGCTTTTTTGGGCTGTTGCTCCTGCCAGCGGCGAGCTTGAGAAACCAAATGTATACTAGGGTAGCTAAGGCTACGAAGCACCAGGTAGCTGCCATGGCAGCTAGGCAGCTAGGTTATGGTCAGTTCGTTGTCAGCCGAGTGATATATAATATAGCCGCGCCTACTGTCACGCCCCCCTTGATGACCATAGAAAATGATCTCCGCAGTTAGCAGCCAGAACCGTAGAACTTGCTCTTTTGTTATGGAAAATTTGACCATATATAGAACTGGGTTGTTCCATTCGATTTTTATAACTGCCGCCAACATCCAAATACTAACCAGCAGCCGGGCATGGCTTGACTATTACGAGCAACTGGTTAGATTAATTAATATCAAAATATAGAGAACCTGGAACGCACATGAAATTAACACCCCATTTTTCAATGAGGGTGTGACATGCACGTTTGACCAACCTTTGTTATATTGGTTTGGTGGTTCCTACCATGATGATTTATTTACGCCCATCAAAAAGCATTGAGATGCTAATCCACGAAAGTTGATGCGAGAAATGTGGAAGAACTCAACTACGGAATGAGGGCGGCCCATGAACAAGGTACCCTAGCTTGTTTATATATAGATAAACACAGCTAGAATACATTAATAGATTCCTTTCTGCTCCTATAATGAGTCACATAATTGAAATTGCTATAAGCATATGGGTTTACTAGTCTAGCCCAACAACAATCATCTGATCTGGACAAGGCGACTGTCCCCACCATGTAGCGTACATTGTATTCTTACTTGATTTTAAATGGCACAACATTTAGTTGTGGCATGATTAGTTTTGCGTTAAGATTTTTTTGGTTTCTTGCACAGACATTTTGTATTTTTTAGTATGATGTAATGAACCTATACTCCATGTAATATTTAGAAATCAAATCTTCAATTTCCACTGCAATGAGCGGGGTACAGTTTAGTTCGTTAAACATGATAGGTCATTTTCCCGCAACTTCTCAGGATTTCATTTACCATAATATTATAGAAAGTGATGAATCTTAGCGACCAGAACCATATAAGTAGCTTTTTTTTTTAATTCTAGAAAATTGGACTGTAGAACTAGCTGTTCAATTAGATTCTCATAGCTGTCGCTAACATCCACTTTATTTTTTATTTTGTGGCGAGGGGAAGGGGGTGGATAGTGATGGGATGGGCTGGGGCGGATAGGGTTCGGGGGAGTGGCAGATATTAGTTTTTTACATTATCTAGTTGTCCCGTGGAACTGTGGATGCATATTCTCAGCCTTCATTTTACTTGCAAAGCACCATGGTCAAACATTTAAACTACAGAGAATACTTGCTGCCGGGGCCAAAGGGCTTTAAATATGATACATTGTTTCCGGAGAGTTACACCCATATCTCATATACTAGCCTGTGGTAGTATATGTACTTTATGATTTTAAATTTGTTGATGTACTTGATCTAAGATGAGCTAAATGAAAAAAAATATGGGTGAGCATATACATTTTACTATATTTTCTAAATACCTACATATCTATATGTAAAAAAAAATGATACATACTACTTAATACTACCTAAAAGGTAGTATATATGCTACCCAAATGGACACGAACGAGGAGCATACAGCGACGCACTCCTCTGGAATCAAAGCCACTCATGGTTAGTTCGGGGATCGGTGCAGGTTTTCCTATCGCAGCCATATCCTGTGAGGATCAGCCTCCCCTACGACATCCACGTCTTTGTCTTTGTGATCCCTTCGGCACTGCTACAGACAGTGATGATACGAAAGGAGCTTGCGGCCTGGCCTGTGACGCAATTAGAGGTATATAGTATGGCCAGTTCATTGTTAGCCGAGTGATATATAATATAGCCGCCGCCTACCGTCACCTAGAGAAAAAAAGAAAATGATGGAGCCATCGCAGCCACCAGTGTACGTCTAGTCACGCCCCCCTTGATGACCATCGAAAATGATTGATCTTAGCAGTTAGCAGCCAGAACTGTAGAACTAGCTTTTTTGTCATGGAAATTTTGACCATAGACATGGGTCGTTTCATTTGATTTTCATAGCTGCCTCTAACATATATACAAATAACCAGCAGCCGGGCATGCATACCTAGCTTGACTATAAAACGGTCAGACTAATTAATATCCAAACATAGCATGCGTTTCCAGCCATTGTTCTATTGGTTGCTACCAAGATGATTTATTTACACACATATAAAAACCTTGAGATGCTATCCACGATGTGAGAAATGGGGAAGAACTCAACTATGGGACGTGCGATCCATGAACAAGATACACCTTTTATATATAATTAATATACATAAACACAGCTAGCAAACATTAATAACTTTCTTCCTGCTCCTATGAGTCACATAATCCAAATTGTTGTAATTGGTGGATTTGCTAGCTTAGTCCAACAGCAATCATCTGATCTGAACAACGCGACCCTCCCCACCATGTAGCGTACATAGTATTCTGGTATTCTGGCACATTTAACCCAGTAATTTGGTCATTTAATTGTGGCATGCTTAACTTTTTGGGTTAAGGTTTTTTTCCATTTCTTTTACAATTCGCTCATATTTTTTCTTCTTTAGTATGATGCAATGAACCTATACTTCATGTAATATTTAGAAATTATACCTTCAGTTTCCATTGCAATGTGTGGGGTACAACTTAGTTCGTTAAACATGATAGTTAATTTTCCCGCAACTTCCTAGGACTTCATTTACGATACTATCATATAAAATAATGGAGCTTAGCAGTAGCGGCCAGAACCATAGAACAGTTTTTGTTTTGGAAAATTTGACCATAGAACTTGTTTGTTCTGTTAGATTCATGTAGCTGCCAACATCTATTCTATTCTATTTTGCTGCGAGGGGAGGGATGGTAGTTGGAGGCGCGGAAATGATTCGGCAGTGGCAGATGTCACAGGTTTTTATATTATCTTGTGTGCATGCAGAAGTGTGGATGCATATTCTCGGCCTTCATAATAATAATAATAATATTAATAATAATTGCTGCCGACGCCGAGTGAAAAACAACCCTTTCAAAATAGTTTTAGCACAAAATGAACCAAGCTTAAAATGATTTCATAAAATGACCCATTTGTATGATGCTCGGTCTCGGGGCGCCATGATAAACATCACGACTCCCTAAAGCCATGGAATCAACACTGGCATACCACATCAGACTTGCTTGGGACCATGACGCCTGGGGTCAGGGCGCCATGCACATGAACAAGGGACGTCACTCTGAAGCTATGCTCCTTACGGCCAGCTGGATGGGTCAAGTCCAAGTGATCACATACTATGCAGAGTAAGGTACGTGGTTGGGTATGTGGTTGTGCAACCCAACGACCCGAGTTCAATTCCCAGAATTGACAGGTGATGCACAGGGGTTTTCCCCCGTTTATTGAGGATCAAGCTTGATGTATGGTGGAAGCACTCATCAAGAAATATCTTGATACTCATTTAAAAAATTCTGAGGACCATGTTTATCTTGGTACTCATATTAAAATGGTCGTATGCATCCTTAGTTGGTGCAGAGACCGGGAAGTGAAAATCTCCCCATTTTTTAAGGAAGTATTTTTTTAAGTCAATGCACTCCCCGACCCCGCGTCGTCCTCAACCGGGCGACACGGGGGACACAACTACCAGCCGCCGCCGGCCTCTCCCTCACCTCCCTCCCTACCCCCGCCGCTGCTGGAGGAGGCCGTCCGATGGCGGCCGGCGGCGGCGGGGCGTCCTCAGAGTTTCCTTCCTTTTTCCCCTCGCCCTAGCTCATTCTCCCATCCCCACATCCATGTCAATCTGATCTGATTGCTGAGACAACCCTGGCCAAGATCGTGGCGCCATTCTCGCCGTGGACAGCGGCGTTCAGTCACAATCCGGCGAGGCGCGCGCCCCTCCAGCCGCGGTCGTCCATAGTGCGGAGGCGAGGGGCATGATGCCATCCGCGGCTGCCCATAGATCTTTCTTGTCTGGTACCGTTGTGTGGCCTTTTCCGAGATCTTCGTTGCTAAGCACGGATCACAGTGACGAGGTACAAGATGCGGCACCACCACATCGTATTATCCACCTCATCGGCCAAAAATTAACGGAGGTGGATATGTCTAGATGGATTGAAGGCCAGATGTTCTACACACTTATACTGTGTGAACTTGGTAATGGCGATGATGTAGAAGAAGACTGGATGGGACAGATCGAAAGAAGTTTGCGTGTTGGACAATTGGAATTTTGCAGCAGTAATCTCGACGAGTGGGGCAGCAACACTCGCAGACTTCGTTCTTGGTGGTCTCAGTTTCCGGGGTGAAAACCCTAGGTCTTGTACCTGACAATGGCGGCTTCCTAGTCGTTTCCTTGCTGAAGGCATTGTTTGGAGATTGGATCTTCTCCAGGGTGAAAATCCAGGATCTGACTGTGCTAGTTGGACCAGACGACGATAGTATTTGTGCACTATAACCTTTCTGAAGGCGTCGTTTTTGGAGAATCCTTTCCGGAGTCTACGTGTTGCCATCACTAGTGGTGCTCTTGCAGCTGTGAGCCTCTCTTTGTTTCGACGGGGCCTTTGTTTTTTTCTCTTCTTTTATTTTTTGGCTGTGTGCATCCGTGATGTCTAGAGACTAGTTGCTCTGGATATTATGTTGTTGCAGAGGCTGAGTGTAATTGGTATCATCTTGATATTAATATATTCCCTTTATCGAAAAAATGCAGAGTAAGGTGAGACGAGACTGAACTTTGTGAACATGACTAGAATAATCTGTGTTGGTTGTTGTAGAATAGAATACTCTAGTATATTCTGTGAGCAGTTGTTAATTAATCATTTAGATGTGCAATAACTGGGTCGCACTATCCGTCACTCCTCTCTTATTAGAACACTACACCACATTTTTAAGCCCCGTAAATGTTGTCCTACGTTGAAAGTGAAAAGAGAACTTAAGAAAATGTATGTCAGTCGAAAACAGTATTTCACATGATGTAAAATTATGAACATAAAGTAAAAATACACATATAAATATAAAATTTATGATTTAATAACTTATTTCTTAATTTTCTTACACCGATTTTTGTGCAGTGAATCAATAAGAATGTAATTATTCGTAGCCAAATGTAAATTCTAAAAGTAACAACGTACATTCTGAAATACCTTTTTCGGGTCTTTGCTGCTCAACTCTCACTATAATGTTCACTTATAGTATGTCTACAGAATTAGTGTAAATATATATGAAATAAAAATATTTTACAAGACAAACACAATGATACCATTTATACATCCTAAATTCACATAATTTTCTATATATTAGCGGTCAAAATTATGTGTTAAAACCGTGCAAAGTCAAGCACGCTTTATATTTTGGGAAGGAGGGAGTACAATAGAAGCTCGACGTTGCACACACTGATTATCATCATACATGATCCCATATCTTGTTTATCAGTTCACATCCAACTTGACATATATCACAAAGATACTCTCATAAAAAATATATAGGGCCTAATACCTTTTTTGAGGTTGCCTTTGACCACGGTTTAGAGCAATAATATATAACATGCATGTTACACAAAGCATACTGTCAAATTTGTATGAGAAAGGGTCTTCGAATGATACAATTCTATAACATGCATCTCATGTATTATTAATGTTATCAATGGTCAAAGGCAATCCTGAAAAATGTACTAGACCATATATATCAGGATGGAGGGGGTACTAGTTTTAATATTTATATATTTAATGCAATTGTCGATATACTAATCGATTAACATGAAATACAATTGTATATCACATTAGAAAACTTACAAGGATGTCAGCAAAACCAGATTGGACATGAAATCATCTATATCCAGTATGCATGCCTCGCCAAAACATCGCAAAAAACAAAACAAAAAACGGATTTCTCATCTTATGCCGGGGGAGGGACGCCTTAGGATTGATCACATTCGAACGCGTTTGTGATTGTATGGGCACTGACGCCACCGTCGGCGAGAGTGGGAAGGAGAATAAGGGGCAACACCGATGAAATGCCATGGGTTGAAATCAAGGATTTTGACCTATTGAGGTCTTGAGTCATGGTTATTAGGTTAGGGACATGTGGTATTTTTCCTCCAGTTGCAACACACGGGATCTTTTGCTAGTTATTCTTTATGAAAACATATGATGGGATCCTCGCAAAAAAAGACACATGATGGGATGATATATAACAGTACTAATGGACCCAACAGACAGCGCCGTCGTGCCCCTATCGAGGATATCGGCAATGATGTCCCGCGCTGTAGCTTGACGTTGGTGAACCAATGCCCCAGCAGCAACGAAGGCAAGTGCTCGGTGAGGAAGAGGCCAGCCAGCAGGTCAATGATCTCGTCGGCCTCGCGGTGGTATATATGTCCATTCCTCCTGCCCCTCGAACACCGCCAGGCTCGTGATGTCCTTGCTCAGCGCCGCCACCTTCTTGCTGACATACACCGCAGCGGCGCCTGCCGAGGCCGCAACGGAGCGGACTCGACCGACCACATCGGCAATCGAGATCGCCATGGTGGGGTCCTTGCAGAGCTCGAGGAGGGTCAGTGACCCATGCCGGCGACACAACTCCGAGATGGTGCTAAAGATGTGCTGGAGGTTGCCGATGATGGGGAGAGTCCATGGTCCAGGAGGTAGCTGCGGCTTTCTTGGGTTGTTGCTCCTGCCGCCGGCGAGCTTGAGAAGCCAAAGATATAATAGGATGGATAGAGCTATGAAACATAACGTGGCCTCCATGGCACACATGCAACTAGCTTATGGTCAGTTCGTCGCTCAGCCGAGTGATACATAATATAGTGAGCTAGCATGCGTACATATAGGAGGCAAGGTATAGACGGAACATGCGTGGAACATACAACATAGCCGAGAGACCTTTCAATGGGTAGAAGCCATAGCCATCGGCCATGAGTGTCAGCGCATACGTACAGACAGAGATCATGAGTGGAAGCCATAGCCCCTGGTTGGTTCGTAGAGAAAGAAGGAAAATGATAGCAGCCTGCTGTCAGTGTCACGCTCCCATGAATATGACTAAACCAGATCTTAGCAACCGGAAAAGATGGTCGCTCACAAAGCCGGGAGGCCTTTGAATATATTTCCACACGTCATTGGTCGTGGGAAACTTTGACCGCACAACCAAATTAGTTCCACTAAAGGAAGTGGTTCGTTCCATTACATCTCACACATGTTGTGATACGGCAGTACAATATTATAGGAACCTCGAATACACATGTCCCCACAACCCCACCTTCCTATGAGGGTATAACACGCGAGTCCGAATCAAACAGTGTGCATCTTATTCAATATACCTTAGAGAGTGATCCCACTAATTTATTTTTACATGCATACATGTCATATTAAAAAAATTGAGATCAGATAAAGCCCACCTCAACATGCAACCATGCATGCGAAAAACACCCACCACCACATGCAACCCTGCATGAGGAAATATTTATAATTCTACTTATATTGAACAAATATTTTTTAACTATATATAAATATTGTAAGTCGTATGTATTTTTTAATTCTGATTCACATGTTGTTAATCAAAATATTTATATTTCACACTATCAAATCTCATTGAAATATATTGCAACCGATTTCTGCAGCAATGCACGTGCTATCACCTAGTATTCATTAACATGGCAAGTCAATTTCCTACAATCACCTATGATTTTAGTTATAGATAATATAATTCCTACTTACGCAAACAGAGAAATTTAAAACCCAATCCTATATGCGGTCTATAGCAGGGGAAAAGCGAGGCGATCGCCCATTGACAAACAAAACATGAATCATTTCGCAACATTTGCTGTCGGTTCTGTTTGGTTTCTCGGTTTTTATAATTTTCTAGGTTTTTGTTTTTCCTAGGTTTCCTTTTTCAATTTCTAGTTTCCTGCTTTTTTCCTATTTCCTAATTCCTTCGTCTCATATTAATTGACGCTCAAATGGATGTATCTGGACATATTTCACTGCTAGATACATCTGTTTGAGGGTCAATTAATATGGGATGAAGGGAATGTTTTACCCTTTTAAGTTTCTTTTGAAATTCCATTTTACTTGCATATTTAGTTTTAAATATATAAATAATTGGCCGATATCATGGACATTATTTATAACATGTGAACACCATCGACCTATGGCCAAACTTTCTTTACGTAAATGGAATTTTTGTAAAATAAATGACCATTTATTAAGGGTTGTGATTTTTTTATAATTATACAACCGTATTGAAAAAAATACGTGAACACTTTATTAATTAGATGAACATTTTTTAAATGCACGAACACTTTTAGTTACAAGTACATATTTTTCTTTTTTAAAATATGTGAATACTTTGTTGTAGATTCATGATTTTTTTAAAAACCTCAAATACTTTTGAAAATGAAACGAAGTTTTCTTATAATATGAGAAAAATTGTTCAACAAAGCTATTTTGATTTCTCAATTCAATACTGAATGCTAAAAATGTAAATATACAATTTCTATCTCTGTTGTTTTTATATGCACATGTTGCGGGCTCTCTTTTTGCACGAACGTCCAGGTTTTTTTAAGCCTTGGCTCTCTTTTTGTACAAACGTCCATGTTTTTTAGCCTCAGATGTGTCAAGCCAGGTGGCATCGTATCAACATCGATGTGCTAATGGGCATGTGAGCAGCATGGGTGCTAACGCCTGCAATAAGTGATGTATATTTTGCCCCCAGTTAGAACAGTATAATTCTATATATCAATATCTGGATTTGTGTTTCCCCCGGTTAAAATAGTAAAATGTGGCCAATCCTATTTGACGTCCGCAAATTGAGCCGGCTCGGTCTTTGCTGTTTCCTTTGAGTTAATACTCCAGCTTTTTATTTTTTGCTTTTGTGCTGAAGTTTTTTCTCCTGTTTTTCCTGCGGTTTCTTTCATTGTGATTCTCAGCGTCTTTTGGTGATTTCCTATTTTGGTTTTTGTTCCAATTTTTTCCTGCTGTTTCATTTAGCATCACTGCTGCAAGTTTTTCTGAGTTTTCTGTTGTCGTTTTTCATTTCCACTTTTTTTGGTTATCTATATCGGTTTCTTACCTTTTTTTGTTTTTACTTTTTCCTTTTCTTTTTAAAACAAACGATGAACATTTTTTAATCATACTGCACATTTTATTTTAACATTATAAATATTAATTTAATACAAAGTAAACATTTTTATTACAGGATGAGATTTTCTTACATGGTGATCGGTTTTTAATTGCACCATAAACATTTTTTAAAATGGTGAAACAATTTTTTATACACAGTGGACGATTTTTAATACATGGCAAAGATTTTTTAAATATGTGATGAACATTAATTGGAAACCACAATGAAAAATTTATTATGCTTAAATAATTCTAGAAAAACCATGACAAGGAAACCAAAAAAATGACCAACACACGAATGTACCACCATCTCTCACAAAAGATAGTGAGGCTGACACTGGAGACACATCGACCTGAACTGGGCCCCGGCCCATCATGGCTAAAGTGTGCGCCGCCTCTCATATATGACGTTAATGAGCATTATATAGGAGGTCTCATAAAAAGTGGTCTATTGCCTGCTTCAAGATAATATACAAGCTTCTGAAGTTCATAATTTTATCAAAGTGGACCCAGTACAAAGGCTCACATGAAAGGCTTTAGAGTGAGCATAGCCAAAACTTTTCATTAGTAGATCTTTAGCTTGCATATTTTTTTCTCAAATGGCTGTTCTAGTATATATTGACAATATGGAATAACTACATTCTACAATTTTATAGGGATGCCACATGGTTTTAGTTTTTGCGTGGTCCTAGATGCATATGAGCACATCCTTAGTGTGATTTTTATTTGCAAGTCACCTTTGTAAAGTATTTGAAGAAAATAGGATACTTGGTTCCACAACCGAAGGGGTTGAACTTGGTGGCTTCCCATAGGAAGATACTGGACAAATTCATATGAAAACTAGAGAACATGGAAGGTATATTACATTCGTAAAATAAGAGCGTGAAATGTTTTTTGAAAGTACTAATATGTTTGTGCTAGTGGCTATCAAGTTGTTCTTGCCAATACTCCCAATGATGTGGAAGGAAGCAAATCCATCTCGATGGTCAAGCCACCACTGATACCAGAATAATCCAACCATTTGAGCAACATGGAAGATGCACATAATGTTGACAATTGTTGAGGAGATTCCTGAATGTACAACTTCCATCAAAGATTCCAAAGTTTCTATGTTAACGAGCCAACTTAACATCTTCATAATTGCCAAGGGAGATGGTGTTGTCACAACTACAAGGTGGTCGGGTGTGCACAGCAGGGATAGCATATGATTGTCTTCATATTTAAGTATGGTTGATGTCATTTGTGCGTGGAGAAGAAAACAGATATGAGGAAGCAAGGAAGGAAGTCAATGGTGAGGTGGCATGGTAAAGCAAGTGATATGAGTGAGGCGGTGATCGGCTGTTGCTATCGGGTGCCGGCCAAAGGAGGTAGAATGAGTGGATGGGATGCCAAGAAAATAGTTCTAGTGAATCATCTTTAATTTTTTCTAATATATTTTCTAGTACAGAAATGGAATGTGTGCCATTCCATTATTTTGGTCAATGCAACATATTATTACACAAATAATCTCATTCATAAGAATATATATATATATATATATATATATATATATATATATATATATATATATATATATATATATATATATATATAGGACTCCTCTTTTGTACTCCCAAGAGTATGTACTCCCACTTCTAATGGATGAGGTTTAGCGAGTAAGGCAGGTATATACCCGATAGCAGCAAGTAACAACCGTGCTAATTAGCAAAACAAAATACTCAGTAGCTAGTTTGTTTGCATGCGTAGCTAATGCCTAAAATAAAGGAGCGTGTGGGTGCTCATAGATTGCTTTAGGGGATAATGTTGTTGGCGTCCGGCTGGATTATATTCTCTCCTTAACAGCAGGTGTATGATATTTTTTTATTTTTATTTTTTGCGTGTAGCTACTACATATTTTATGAGGAAGTATATACTTTATATTTTGTGTGAGTACATATACAATATTTTTTAGGAAGTATATACTTTATATTTTGTGTGAGTACATATACAACATTTTTTAGGAAGTATATACTTCATCTTTTATGAGAGTGTGTGTACAACTTTTTTTTGAAGTATATACTTCTTTTTTGAGAGAGAGAGGGTATATACAACAACATTTTTTAGGAACTATATTCACCCTTTATGAGAGTGTATACACGACATGTTTTTTGGAAGTATATACTTCATTTTGCGCGAGATATGTACAACAATTTTTTTTTAGGAAGTATATACTACATATTTTATGGGAGAGTATACGTGACATCTTTCATGAGGAAGTTTATACTTCATCTTTTACACGAAGTATATACTAGATTTTCTAAACATAAAATCATGTGTGAATAAACATACTACCTTTCCAAGTATATATTATGATCATCATGCAAGGAAGTCGTATATACTAATATTTCACGAGGAAGTATAAACTTCCGGTAATTACCAAAACAAGTATGTCATACTCGTAAATTCAAAAGAAGTTTACACACTAGTAGAAAAGGGGGCAATGGTCCAGGCCGGTCCAGCCCATTAGTCCCGGTTCAATCCAGAACCGGGACCAATGGGAGCATTTGACCCGGTTCGTGAGCCCCGGGGGCCGGCCGGGCCACGTTGGCCATTGGTCCTGGTTCGTCTGGACCTTTTGGTCCCGGTTGGTGGGGCGAACCGGGACCAATGGGCCGCTCTTCTGGCCCACCACAATTGGTCCCGGTTGGTGGCATGAACCGGGACCGAAGGCAAACCTTTAGTCCCGGTTCAAGCGACTAACCGGGACCAATGGTGGTGCCTATATATACCCCCCTCGCGCAAGAGCAGAGCACACTGCTCTGTTTTTTCTGGCCGAGGGGGAGAGGGCTTGGTGGTGCTCTAGCTCACCTCCTATGCACACAAGGTGTTCGATGGAATGCCCGAGCCACACTACTTAAGGTTTCTCCTCTCCAAGCTCGACCGCCAAGCTCCATTTTCCTCCATATTTGTCTAGGTTTAGCGGTCCGTCACGCCCCGTCCCCGTCTTCAACGTCGTCGATCACCCGCACCGATCTCATCGCCGGCACCACCGTGGTGAGCCTCTTGTTCTTATCTTCTTTCTGAAAGGAAAAATATTTTTATTTGTATGTTTAGATAGATATATACTTGTATAATTTTCTTACTTTTATTATTGCATCTTATATAGTGCGATGGTTTTGGTATCCGCCCCCGTCGGCCCTCGTCCTGTCTATGATTCGGATGTGGTATATATTATCTTTTCATAACTATTGGTTCATTTATTGTTTATGACAATTATGCCGACCAACGTGACATAGATTTTATTCATCTAGGAGGTTGTTGAACCGGAAATTCCAACCGACCCTATTGTCGAGAGGTTAAATTTAGTTGAAGAAGAAAACAATTTGTTAAAGGAAAAAATTAGAAAAATTGAGGAGGAGAAGATGATATTGGAGTTGCATGTTGCGGATGTCGTCGATGATCACAAGATCAAGATGGATGCAATGCGCTTGAAGATTAGAAAGATTAGAAAATATGCCATTCATACCGAGGCTTGGTATCATTATGCCGTTGGATCAGTTGTTACATTGGTTGCGATTATGATCGCATTTGTTTTCGCATTGAAATATTTTACATAGTTTCAGTGTATGGTTTAATTAATTTAAATGCTCTGCAGAGCTTTATGTTGTTAGATGAGAACTATGTATGTACTTTGGTTTTAATGTGATGATGAACTTCTATTAATTTGGTCACTTAATTATCTATTCATGATGTTCTGTAATGATTTTTGACACACTTAATTATATATAATGCACACAGATGAACCGGCAATGGATGTACGGTTCAAGACACACCTCCGAGTACATTAAGGGCGTGCATAATTTTCTCGAAGTGGCTGAGGCAAACGAGCAGAATGGTTTTATGTGTTGTCCATGCCCTATATGTGGGAATACGAAGTCTTACTCTGACCGGAAAATCCTCCACACCCACCTGCTTTACAAGGGTTTCATGCCACACTATAATGTTTGGACGAGGCACGGAGAAATAGGGGTTATGATGGAAGACGGCGAAGAAGAAGAGTACGATGACAACTATGTGCCCCCTGAATACGGTGATGCTCCAGAAGATCAAGAGGAACCAGACGGTGTGCACGATGATGCTGCAACGGGCGAAGCTGCTGCAGATCAAGAGGAACCAGACAATGTGCCCGATGATGATGATCTCCGCCGGGTCATTGTCGATGCAAGGACGCAATGCGAAAGTCAAAAGGAGAAGCTGAAGTTCGATCACATGCTAGAGGACCACAAAAAAGGGTTGTACCCCAATTGCGAAGATGGCAACACAAAGCTCGGTACCATACTGGAATTGCTGCAGTGGAAGGCAGAGAATGCTGTGCCTGACAAAGGATTTGAGAAGTACTTAAAATATTGAAGAAGAAGCTTCCAAAGGATAACGAATTGCCCGACAGTACATATGCAGCAAAGAAGGTCGTATGCCCTCTAGGATTGGAGGTGCAGAAGATACATGCATGCCCTAATGACTGCATCCTCTACCGCGGTGCGTACAAGGATCTGAACGCATGCCCGGTATGCGGTGCATTACGGTATAAGATCAGACGAGATGACACTGGTGATGCTGACGGCGAGCCCCCCAGGAAGAGGGTTCCTGCGAAGGTGATGTGGTATGCTCCTATAATACCACGGTTGAAACGTCTGTTCAGAAACGGAGAGCATGCCAAGTTGATGCGATGGCACAGTGAGGACCGTAAGAAAGACGGGAAGTTGAGAGCACCTGCTGACGGGTTGCAGTGGAGAAAAATCGAGAGAAAGTACTGGGATGAGTTTGCAAGTGAGCCAAGGAACGTATGGTTTGCTTTAAGCGCGGATGGCATTAATCGTTTCGGGGAGCAGAGCAGCAATCACAGCACCTGGCCCGTGACTCTATGTATGTATAACCTTCCTCCTTGGATGTGCATGAAGCGGAAGTTCATTATGATGCCAGTTCTCATCCAAGGCCCTAAGCAACCCGGCAATGACATTGATGTGTACCTAAGGCCATTAGTTGAAGAACTTTTACAACTGTGGAATGGAAACGGTGTACGTACGTGGGATGAGCACAAACAGGAGGAATTTAACCTAAAGGCGTTGCTGTTCGTGACTATCAACGATTGGCCCGCTCTCAGTAACCTTTCAGGACAGACAAACAAGGGATACCACGCATGCACACACTGTTTACTTGACACCGATAGTATATACCTGGCAAGCTGCAGGAAGAATGTGTACCTGGGCCATTGTAGATTTCTTCCGACCAACCATCAATGCCGAAAGAAAGGCAAGCATTTCAAAGGCGAGGCAGATCACCGGAAGAAGCCCGCCATGCGTACCGGTGATCACGTACTTGCTATGGTCAATGATTTACACGTAATCTTTGGAAAGGGTCCCGGCGGACTAGCTGTTCCGAGTGACGCTGGGGGACACGCACCCATGTGGAAGAAGAAATCTATATTTTGGGACCTACCCTACTGGAAAGACCTAGAGGTCCGCTCTTCGATCGACGTGATGCACGTGACGAAGAACCTTTGCGTGAACCTGCTAGGCTTCTTGGGCGTGTATGGGAAGACAAAAGATACAGCTGAGGCACGGGAGGACCTGCAACGTTTGCACGAAAAAGACGGCATGCCTCCAAAGCAGTATGAAGGTCCTGCCAGCTATGCTCTTACGAAAGAAGAGAAGAAATCTTCTTTGAATGCCTGCTTAGTATGAAGGTCCCGACTGGCTTCTCGTCGAATATAAAAGGAATAATAAATATGGCAGAGAAAAAGTTTCAGAACCTAAAGTCTCATGACTGCCACGTGATTATGACGCAACTGCTTCCGGTTGCATTGAGGGGGCTTCTACCGGAAAACGTCCGATTAGCCATTGTGAAGCTATGTGCATTCCTCAATGCAATATCTCAAGGGCCGAAACAACCAGGAAATAATATTAATTTGTATCTGGGGCTACTTCAAGAGGAGTTAGACACGTTATGGAAAACACCGGCCAAGACATGGGACGCCAGCAAAGGTGAGTATTTCAACATGAGAGTCGCGCTGATCACGACAGTGCAGGACTATCTCGGTTACGGATATGTGGCAGGCCAGGTGTGCCATGGATATTGCGGATGCACGCGGTGCATGGATGATACAACATCTCAGCAGCTAACGTCAAGGAAAGATGGCGGGTCTGGGAAAATCGTGTACATGGGGCATCGAAGATGGCTTGAACAGGATGACCTGTGGAGAAACCGTGGAGATCTATTCAATGGTCACGCTGAGCATCGAGGACCTCCACGTAAGCGGAGCGCTGCCGAAATCGATGACCATCTCTCACAAAAGATAGTGAGGCTGACACTGGAGACACATCGACCTGAACTGGGCCCCGGCCCATCATGGCTAAAGTGTGCGCCGCCTCTCATATATGACGTTAATGAGCGTTATATAGGAGGTCTCATAAAAAGTGGTCTATTGCCTGCTTCAAGATAATATACAAGCTTCTGAAGTTCATAATTTTATCAAAGTGGACCCAGTACAAAGGCCCACATGAAAGGCTTTAGAGTGAGCATAGCTAAAACTTTTCATTAGTAGATCTTTAGCTTGCATATTTTTTTCTCAAATGGCTGTTCTAGTATATATTGACAATATGGAATAACTACATTCTACAATTTTATAGGGATGCCACATGGTTTTAGTTTTTGCGTGGTCCTAGATGCATATGAGCACATCCTTAGTGTGATTTTTATTTGCAAGTCACCTTTGTAAAGTATTTGAAGAAAATAGGATACTTGGTTCCACAACCGAAGGGGTTGAACTTGGTGGCTTCCCATAGGAAGATACTGGACAAATTCATATGAAAACTAGAGAACATGGAAGGTATATTACATTCGTAAAATAAGAGCGTGAAATGTTTTTTGAAAGTACTAATATGTTTGTGCTAGTGGCTATCAAGTTGTTCTTGCCAATACTCCCAATGATGTGGAAGGAAGCAAATCCATCTCGATGGTCAAGCCACCACTGATACCAGAATAATCCAACCATTTGAGCAACATGGAAGATGCACATAATGTTGACAATTGTTGAGGAGATTCCTGAATGTACAACTTCCATCAAAGATTCCAAAGTTTCTATGTTAACGAGCCAACTTAACATCTTCATAATTGCCAAGGGAGATGGTGTTGTCACAACTACAAGGTGGTCGGGTGTGGACAGCAGGGATAGCATATGATTGTCTTCATATTTAAGTATGGTTGATGTCATTTGTGCGTGGAGAAGAAAACAGATATGAGGAAGCAAGGAAGGAAGTCAATGGTGACGTGGCATGGTAAAGCAAGTGATATGAGTGAGGCGGTGATCGGCTGTTGCTATCGGGTGCCGGCCAAAGGAGGTAGAATGAGTGGATGGGATGCCAAGAAAATAGTTCTAGTGAATCATCTTTAACTTTTTCTAATATATTTTCTAGTACAGAAATGGAATGTGTGCCATTCCATTATTTTGGTCAATGCAACATATTATTACACAAATAATCTCATTCATAAGAATATATATATATATATATATATACATATATATATATATATATATATATAGGACTCCTCTTTTGTACTCCCAAAAGTATGTACTCCCACTTCTAATGGATGAGGTTTAGCGAGTAAGGCAGGTATATACCCGATAGCAGCAAGTAACAACCGTGCTAATTAGCAAAACAAAATACTCAGTAGCTAGTTTGTTTGCACGCGTAGCTAATGCCTAAAATAAAGGAGCGTGTGGGTGATCATAGATTGCTTTAGGGGATAAGGTTGTTGGCGTCCGGCTGGATTATATTCTCTCCTTAACAGCAGGTGTATGATATTTTTTTATTTTTATTTTTTGCGTGTATCTACTACATATTTTATGAGGAAGTATATACTTTATATTTTGTGTGAGTACATATACAATATTTTTTAGGAAGTATATACTTTATATTTTGTGTGAGTACATATACAACATTTTTTAGGAAGTATATACTTCATCTTTTATGAGAGTGTGTGTACAACTTTTTTTTGAAGTATATACTTCTTTTTTGAGAGAGAGAGGGTATATACAACAACATTTTTTAGGAACTATATTCACCCTTTATGAGAGTGTATAAATGACATGTTTTTTGGAAGTATATACTTCATTTTGCGCGAGATATGTACAACAATTTTTTTTAGGAAGTATATACTACATATTTTATGGGAGAGTATACGTGACATCTTTCATGAGGAAGTTTATACTTCATCTTTTACACGAAGTATATACTAGATTTTCTAAACATAAAATCATGTGTGAATAAACATACTACCTTTCCAAGTATATATTATGATCATCATGCAAGGAAGTCGTATATACTAATATTTCACGAGGAAGTATAAACTTCCGGTAATTACCAAAACAAGTATGTCATACTCGTAAATTCAAAAGAAGTTTACACACTAGTAGAAAAGGGGGCAATGGTCCAGGCCGGTCCAGCCCATTAGTCCCGGTTCAATCCAGAACCGGGACCAATGGGAGCATTTGACCCGGTTCGTGAGCCCCGGGGGCCGGCCGGGCCACGTTGGCCATTGGTCCTGGTTCGTCTGGACCTTTTGGTCCCGGTTGGTGGGGCGAACCGGGACCAATGGGCCGCTCTTCTGGCCCACCACAATTGGTCCCGGTTGGTGGCATGAACCGGGACCGAAGGCAAACCTTTAGTCCCGGTTCAAGCGACTAACCGGGACCAATGGTGGTGCCTATATATACCCCCCTCGCGCAAGAGCAGAGCACACTGCTCTGTTTTTTCTGGCCGAGGGGGAGAGGGCTTGGTGGTGCTCTAGCTCACCTCCTATGCACACAAGGTGTTCGATGGAATGCCCGAGCCACACTACTTAAGGTTTCTCCTCTCCAAGCTCGACCGCCAAGCTCCATTTTCCTCCATATTTGTCTAGGTTTAGCGGTCCGTCACGCCCCGTCCCCGTCTTCAACGTCGTCGATCACCCGCACCGATCTCATCGCCGGCACCACCGTGGTGAGCCTCTTGTTCTTATCTTCTTTCTGAAAGGAAAAATATTTTTATTTGTATGTTTAGATAGATATATACTTGTATAATTTTCTTACTTTTATTATTGCATCTTATATAGTGCGATGGTTTTGGTATCCGCCCCCGTCGGCCCTCGTCCTGTCTATGATTCGGATGTGGTATATATTATCTTTTCATAACTATTGGTTCATTTATTGTTTATGACAATTATGCCGACCAACGTGACATAGATTTTATTCATCTAGGAGGTTGTTGAACCGGAAATTCCAACCGACCGTATTGTCGAGAGGTTAAATTTAGTTGAAGAAGAAAACAATTTGTTAAAGGAAAAAATTAGAAAAATTGAGGAGGAGAAGATGATATTGGAGTTGCATGTTGCGGATGTCGTCGATGATCACAAGATCAAGATGGATGCAATGCGCTTGAAGATTAGAAAGATTAGAAAATATGCCATTCATATCGAGGCTTGGTATCATTATGCCGTTGGATCAGTTGTTACATTGGTTGCGACTATGATCGCATTTGTTTTCGCATTGAAATGTTTTACATAGTTTCAGTGTATGGTTTAATTAATTTAGATGCTCTGCAGAGCTTTATGTTGTTAGATGAGAACTATGTATGTACTTTGGTTTTAATGTGATGATGAACGTTTATTAATTTGGTCACTTAATTATCTATTCATAATGTTCTGTAATGATTTTTGACACACTTAATTATATATAATGCACACAGATGAACCGGCAATGGATGTACGGTTCAAGACACACCTCCGAGTACATTAAGGGCGTGCATAATTTTCTCGAAGTGGCTGAGGCAAACAAGCAGAATGATTTTATGCGTTGTCCATGCCCTATATGTGGGAATGCGAAGTCTTACTCTGACCGGAAAATCCTCCACACCCACCTGCTTTACAAGGGTTTCATGCCACACTATAATGTTTGGACGAGGCACAGAGAAATAGGGGTTATGATGGAAGACGGCGAAGAAGAAGAGTACGATGACAACTATGTGCCCCCTGAATACGGTGATGCTCCAGAAGATCAAGAGGAACCAGACGGTGTGCACGATGATGCTGCAACGGGCGAAGCTGCTGCAGATCAAGAGGAACCAGACAATGTGCCCGATGATGATGATCTCCGCCGGGTCATTGTCGATGCAAGGACGCAATGCGAAAGTCAAAAGGAGAAGCTGAAGTTCGATCGCATGCTAGAGGACCACAAAAAAGGGTTGTACCCCAATTGCGAAGATGGCAACACAAAGCTCGGTACCATACTGGAATTGCTGCAGTGGAAGGCAGAGAATGCTGTGCCTGACAAAGGATTTGAGAAGCTACTTAAAATATTGAAGAAGAAGCTTCCAAAGGATAACGAATTGCCCGACAGTACATATGCAGCAAAGAAGGTCGTATGCCCTCTAGGATTGGAGGTGCAGAAGATACATGCATGCCCTAATGACTGCATCCTCTACCGTGGTGCGTACAAGGATCTGAACGCATGCCCGGTATGCGGTGCATTACGGTATAAAATCAGACGAGATGACCCTGGTGATGTTGACGGCGAGCCCCCCAGGAAGAGGGTTCCTGCGAAGGTGATGTGGTATGCTCCTATAATACCACGGTTGAAACGTCTGTTCAGAAACGGAGAGCATGCCAAGTTGATGCGATGGCACAGTGAGGACCGTAAGAAAGACGGGAAGTTGAGAGCACCCGCTAACGGGTCGCAGTGGAGAAAAATCGAGAGAAAGTACTGGGATGAGTTTGCAAGTGAGCCAAGGAACGTATGGTTTGCTTTAAGCGCGGATGGCATTAATCGTTTCGGGGAGCAGAGCAGCAATCACAGCACCTGGCCCGTGACTCTATGTATGTATAACCTTCCTCCTTGGATGTGCATGAAGCGGAAGTTCATTATGATGCCAGTTCTCATCCAAGGCCCTAAGCAACCCGGCAATGACATTGATGTGTACCTAAGGCCATAGGTTGAAGAACTTTTACAGCTGTGGAATGGAAACGGTGTACGTACGTGGGATGAGCACAAACAGGAGGAATTTAACCTAAAGGCGTTGTTGTTCGTGACTATCAACGATTGGCCCGCTCTCAGTAACCTTTCAGGACAGACAAACAAGGGATACCACGCATGCACACACTGTTTACTTGACACCGATAGTATATACCTGGCAAGCTGCAGGAAGAATGTGTACCTGGGCCATCGTCGATTTCTTCCGACCAACCATCAATGTCGAAAGAAAGGCAAGCATTTCAAAGGCGAGGCAGATCACCGTAAGAAGCCCGCCATGCGTACCGGTGATCACGTACTTGCTATGGTCAATGATTTACACGTAATCTTTGGAAAGGGTCCCGGCGGACTAGCTGTTCCGAGTGACGCTGGGGGACACGCATCCATGTGGAAGAAGAAATCTATATTTTGGGACCTACCCTACTGGAAAGACCTAGAGGTCCGCTCTTCGATCGACGTGATGCACGTGACGAAGAACCTTTGCGTGAACCTGCTAGGCTTCTTGGGCGTGTATGGGAAGACAAAAGATACAACTGAGGCACGGGAGGACCTGCAACGTTTGCACGAAAAAGACGGCATGCCTCCAAAACAGTATGAAGGTCCTGCCAGCTATGCTCTTACGAAAGAAGAGAAGGAAATCTTCTTTGAATGCCTGCTTAGTATGAAGGTCCCGACTGGCTTCTCGTCGAATATAAAAGGAATAATAAATATGGCAGAGAAAAAGTTTCAGAACCTAAAGTCTCATGACTGCCACGTGATTATGACGCAACTGCTTCCGGTTGCATTGAGGGGGCTTCTACCGGAAAACGTCCGATTAGCCATTGTGAAGCTATGTGCATTCCTCAATGCAATATCTCAGAAGGTGATCGATCCAGAAATCATACCAAGGCTAAGCAGTGATGTGGTGCAATGTCTTGTCAGTTTCGAGCTGGTGTTCCCACCATCCTTCTTCAATATCATGACGCACGTCCTAGTTCATCTAGTTGACAAGATTGTCATTCTGGGCCCCGTATTTCTACACAATATGTACCCCTTTGAGAGGTTCATGGGAGTCCTAAAGAAATATGTCCGTAACCGCGCTAGGCCAGAAGGAAGCATCTCCATGGGCCATCAAACAGAGGATGTCTTCGGGTTTTGTGTTGACTTCATTCCTGGCCTTAAGAAGATAGGTCTCCCTAAATTGCGGTATGAGGGGAGACTGACTGGAAAAGGCACGCTTGGAAAGGACTCAATAATATGCAGGGACGGATATTCTTGGTTTCAAGCCCACTACACAGTTCTACAGAACTCTACCTTGGTGACCCCGTATGTCGATGAACACAAGAACAGTCTGCGCTTCAAACACCCGGAGCAGTGCGACGACTGGATTACATGTGAACACATCAGGACTTTCAGCAGTTGGTTGGAAGCACGTATCAGAGGTGACAACACTGTTTGTGATGAGCTGTACTTGTTATCCAGGGGACCCTCTTTGACTGTATTGATTTGGAAAGGATACGAGATAAATGGGAATACATTTTACACGATTGACCAAGATCAAAAGAGCACCAACCAAAACAGCAGTGTCCGCTTTGATGCAACAACCGAGAGGGAAAGGACACATATTATGGTTACATAGTGGACATATGGGAACTTGACTACGGACATGATTTTAAGGTCCCTTTGTTTAAGTGCAAATGGGTCAATCTGTCAGGAGGCGGGGTACAGGTAGACCCACAGTACGGAATGACAACAGTGGATCTGAAAAATCTTGGGTACACTGACGAATCGTTCGTCCTAGCCAATGATGTGGCACAGGTTATCTATGTGAAGGACATGTCCAGTAAACCGAGAAAGAGAAAAGATAAGAAAGCAAATACATCATACGATGAGCCAAAGCGCCACATAGTTCTTTCAGGAAAAAGGGACATCGTGGGAGTGGAGGACAAGACAGACATGTCTGAAGATTATGAAAAGTTTCATGAAATTCCTCCCTTTAAAGTCAAGGCTGACCCCAGCATCCTGATAAACGATGAAGATTACCCATGGTTACGGCGCAATAAGCAAATGACACAAGCGAAGAAAAAGTGAAGACTTTCTCCCGCAACTATTATGATGATACCATGCCAACTTTGTAACTGACGAGTATGATACCATTGTTCGTTTTGTACATGCACATGCTATGTGTGGGTCAATTTATGATACCATGCCAACTTTCAACTTTTTCAGAGTTCATTTGAAATGCTTTAATGTCTTATGGTTCGACCCTCGTAATAATTAAAAATAGCAACAATAAGTATTTTCAAATTTGAAAAGTAATGGCACTAACATAAAGTTTATAATTTTCCTAAAACTAAAAGCAAAAAGATTTAAAAAATAAAGCAAAAAACAAAAGAAAATAAATAATGCAGAAAACAAAACAAAAAAACAACAATAAGTATTTTGTTGTAAGTAGAAACAAAATAAAATAAATAAAGCAAGAAAGAAAACAAAAAAAAGTGTTTTCAAATTTGAAAAGTAACGGCACTAACAGAAAGTTTATAATTTTCCTAAAACTAAAAGCAAAAAGAATTAAAAAATAAAGCAAAAAATAAAATAAAATAAATAATGCAGAAAACAAAACAAAAAAACAACAATAAGTATTTTGTTGTAAGTAAACAAAATAAAATAAATAAAGCAAGAAAGAAAACAAAAAAAAAGTGTTTTCAAATTTGAAAAGTAACGGCACTAACAGAAAGTTTATAATTTTCCTAAAACTAAAAGCAAAAAGAATTAAAAAATAAAGCAAAAAATAAAATAAAATAAATAATGCAGAAAACAAAACAAAAAAACAACAATAAGTATTTTGTTGTAAGTAAACAAAATAAAATAAATAAAGCAAGAAAGAAAACAAAAAAAAAGTGTTTTCAAATTTGAAAAGTAATGGCACTAACAGAAAGTTTATAATTTTCCTAAAACTAAAAGCAAAAAGAATTAAAAATAAAGCAAAAAACAAAAGAAAATAAATAATGCAGAAAACAAAACAAAAAAATGGAAAAAAAATAAAAATAGCAACAATAAGTAAAGAAAACAAAAAAAAAGTGCCCCCTACTGGGCCTCCCACAGCCTGAATACGACTAGAATCCCTAATTTGGGCCAGGATTCAGGCCCGCAGAAGGCCCAGAAGGCCCATCGGGCAAAGCAGTAGCAAGTAAGCCCACAAGCCTGCAGTAGAGAGGAGTTCAAGAGGGAAGCGGCAGTGGGGCTTATAAACCACTGCGCTCCCCTCTCAAGTAGCGAGGTGGGACTAAACTTTGGCGCCGATGCGGGCAGCACAGGGGCCTTTGGTCCCGGTTGGTGGCACCAACCGGGACTAAAGGGGGGGGGGGGCTTTAGTCCCGGTTGGTGCCACCAACCGGGACCAAAGGCCGCAGCTTCCCGCCCGTTGGGCTGCCAAAAAGAGGCCTTTGGTCCCGGTTGGTGGCACCAACCGGGACTAAAGGAGGCATTAGTCCCGGTTGGAGCCACCAACCGGGACCAATGCTCCTTGTATATAAGTAGCACTTCGCAGTTTTCCAGAGTTCATCGCCACCAGTTGCCCCCCCCCCCCCCCGACGACGCCGAACACATCGACGCCGCCAGGCTGCCCCGACGCCGCCCGCCGCCCCCGCCGTCGCCGTCGCCGTCGCCCGAGCCCGTCGTCGTCGCCGTCCTCCCCGAGCCCGCGTCATCCTCCCCGAGCCCACGCCGTCCTCCCCGAGCCCGCGCCCGCCGTCGTCGCCGCCAGGCTCCCCCGGCTCGTCGCCGCCGCCCGCCCCCGCGCCCCGCGCCCCGAGCCCCTGCCCCGTCGCCGTCGCCCGCCCCCGCGCGCCGCCACCGCTGTGAGCCGCCGCACCGCACCGGCTCTATTTTTTTTTTCATTTTTATAACTTTATTTTTTTGTTCAATGTACATATATATATGTGTATGTATGTGGCTATATATTATATATATGCGGCTCTGTTTTTTTATTTTTATTAGTTTAGTTTTTTGTTTATATATATATATATGTGTATGTATGTGGCTATGTGTATGTAATGTTTAAAAATTGTTCAGATTATGTTTTTGTTGATATATGTATTTATTGTTCATATGTGTATTAATGTTTTCATATATGCAAAAGATAGATTTTTAGAATAGTTAGGTTTTTTTTCTGTTCATAGATTTTTTTTGTTGATATTAATTATTGTAGAATATGCAAATGTTTGTATATTCATATGAACAATGCATTAGGCAAAACCTTTGTTTTTTTTGAAATTTTCTATTTGAACATTTTTTTTAAAACAAGCAATACTAAAAGAATGAGAGGAAAAAGGAAAATAAGAAGAGGAAGAAAGGAGAAAAAGAGGAGAGGAAGAAGAGGAGAAATAAATAAGAAGAGGAAAAAGAAGAAAAAGAAGAGGAGAAGAAGAAAGGATAGAGGAGAAAGAAGAAATTCTATTTTTTCTTCTTCTCCTCTAATCCTTTCTTCTTCTCCTCTTTTTCTTCTTCTTTTACTTCTTCTTCTTCTTCCTTCTTCCTTCTTCCTCTTTTCTTCCTTTTCCTTAATTATTTTCCTCTAGATACAACCCCCTCTAGATATAACCCCCTCTAGATACAACTGCAGCACCCCCCTCGGCCCTCTCGCTCGACCAAAACTCTCGAGGACACCCAAACCCTAGAGAGAAAACGATGTTGCAGGTCTCCTACGTACCCCCTCCCGCCGTGCCCCTACCCGACAAATTAACTCTCTCGAGGCCACCCAAATTTATCAAGTTAAAAGAGCGTTATCGTCGAGGCCACCCCAAACCCTTGAAGCTTTGTGTCGAGGCGACCCCAAACCCTAGAGAAGCAACGTTGAGGCCACTAACATGATTCCTTATTGTGATTAGATAGCTAGTTCTACGTTTGCCACTATGTACCATGTTTGAATAATAATTGACATGTTGTCAATATTTGCAGAAACTATGGAGCACTCCCGAGACGAAGAAACATAAGCGATGTTGGGGGAAATAATCGCAAATGGAAGTGATGAGGTTGCGTCATTTCTCATCGACACCGTTGGTCAGCTGGATGAAGAAGAGGGCTATGATTATGATGGCTTCGACCCATTAATGCCGGTACAAGAGGAGGACTATGTTCAGGATGGCTCCGGTGACACAATGGAGGTACAAGACGAAGGAGACCGTGCTGACTGCTCCGGTCACCGAACCGAGTCCGGCCAGGTATATATATATTAGTTAAGCCCGTGCTGACAAGTTAATTGATGCATCCATTGTTTTGGTATATGTACACATATTAATTACTGTCGTCTTTCTTCCTTATAATTTCTAGCCCTCCGGATCGAGCACAACTTCGGTAAGGAGACGAGGCCCGAAGAAAAAGTTGAGCTCGGATGAAAAGTTTGAGATCATAGAAATCGCGCCCGACGGCGAACCGATTGAACCCATCCGGACAAAGAAGGCATTTTCTGCTCAGTGCGGGGTTCTTGTTAGGGACAGGATCCCGATCAGCATCCAGCAATGGTATAAGCCTGCTAAGGATAAAGACGCTGAGGTGTCTTATGTCAATGATATGCAGAAAGAAGATCTTTGGACTGAGCTGAAGGCAAATTTCACCCTACCGCCAGAGGAGGATCCGGAGAAGCCAGTTAAAGAGCAATTAATCAAGTCTTGTGCTCTTAAGAAGATGGCAGGCCTAATGAGGAGGTGGAGGAAAGAGCTGAACCAGTTTGTCAAGAAAAAAGAGACACCAGAATTCATCGGCAAATATGAGAAGATCAAAGATCACTGGCCCGCATTTGTGGCCCACAAGACATCGGAAAAGAGTAAGAAGATGTCGGAGACAAACAAGAAAAATGCTGCGAAGAAGAAGCTTCACCATCGCACGGGGTCAGGTGGCTACCTCAAAGCCCGACCTAAGTGGTCCAAGGCTGAGCATGATCTGCTTGAAAAAGGGATCGAACCAGAGACAATGCGCTGGCCAGACCATTGCCGGACTTGGTTCTTCGGGGCTGGCGGAACCTTGGATCCTGTAACAGGGCAGTGTCAGTGGACGGACGAGCAACTGCAAACACCAGTCAAGAACCTTCGACACTATATCGATGCAGCGCAGCGAGGGACGTTCCTTCCAAACAGGGAGAAGGACGAGCTCACAATGGCCCTTGGGAATCCCGAGCACCCTGGACGGACACGAGGCACGCCAGGCTCCCTTCCGTGGAAGGTTGGTTTTCCGGACGCAGGGGGTTACAAAACCCACGAGAGGAGGAAGAAACTGGAGCAGGACCAAATGCAGGCGCTGCTTGGAAGGGTAATGGGGCTAGAGGATCGAGAAGAGGAACGAGAAGCAGCAGATCACAACAAACGACATGCCGAAGCTTCCCCCGAAGCTACCCCGCCATCTCAGCGGAGAAGCAGCGTTGCTTCCACCGAGCTGCTTCAGCCGGAGCATGTCTTGACGGCTCCTGCCAGCTATCCAGTGGATGGTATCACGGAGTCTCAAAATTGCCACATTATGGCGCGATGCATGAATTTGAAGGTCAAGGCGGCTGTTGGCCAAGTTTATCCTAGTGGACCCGGCACAACTTATCACTGCCAGCCGATTCCAAAAGGATTTGCTAAGGTGATGGTGGATGAAATAATGGAGGGATTTGAGGACCTCGCGCTTGAGCACCCTACCGGTGAAGGGGAGACTAGGCTGGGTTCTGCTTTGAAGACTCCATGCCTATGGCGAAAGGAGCTCATCGACCTTCTGAACTGGACGCCTCCGCCTCCTCCTCCTCCTCCGGCGAGTCAGGGCACTCCGCCTCCTCCACCGCCTCCTCCTCCGGCGAGTGACGATCAGGGCACGCGTGGCGGCACTCCGCCTCCTTCTCCGGCGCGTGGCGGCACTCCGCCTCCTCCTTCTCCGCCTCGCTAGCAAGGGCGGAAGAGACTCGCCGCCGCCCCGGCTGCTCCGACGCGTCGTAGTCCTTCTCCTCCGCCTCGTAAGCAAGCACGAAAGAAGACAGACGCCGCAGCCGCTCCGTCTGCTCCGGCGTCTAGCAGCACAAGAAGAGAGAGGCAATACAGATACGGTCCACCTCTAAAGCCTGTAGAGAAGTTACCGTACGAGATGACCAAGGAGGAAAACGATACGATCGTGCAGGCCCAAGTGAAGGAGTTCTTTGAAGGGGTGAAAGCAAAGATACATCCACCTCCGGAGGAGAAGGTAGATCCGGTGAAAGCAAAGCGCACTCTCGATGCCCTGAGGAAACCACCAAAGTCTCCGCCGAGAACCAACTATGAGCGCATTACTGAACAGACATATCTCCAAGCCAAGTGGTCGGGAACTACTGTCAGTGATAAAAGGTCAAAAGAACAACGAGCAAAGGGGAAAAAAATTGCCCAGCTCGGCGAACAAGCACAGCAATCGTGCCCCCCGCTCAATGTGTCTAATCCTCCGGGGACGGTGGCCGGTTATGGCAATCTTGAAGATTACCTGCCTGACGATGTACTTCCTGATTTCATGGAGGTGGACTTATTCAGATACGAGTACGGAAAGCCTCTCGTCAAAGATGAAAAGTCTCTGACAACAATGATGCGAAGATTCCATAGTTGGTACATGAAAACCTGCAGAGAGTCTGAGGGGACGAACACTTTGTATCTGAAAATTAAAGAGGAGCACGACCTCGTTTCAAATGATGTGTTGGCTATTCCATTTGAGGAGTTCTTCGAGTTCTTCAATCAAAAGGCCCTCGATAAATTAATGGTCTTTTGCTACTGCCTGTAAGTACTATTTCTGTCATTAGTCTGTATATATAGCTCGGCTCTTTCATTGCATGTATTTATAATTAATTATCCTCAATATATTATGCAGATTGAAGATCGTCGAGTGCAAAAAAAATGAAATCTATGATATTGGGTTCATTAACACAAATATCATAGATGTATTTCTGGTTAAAAAGCGCGTCGAAGAGGCCGAGGACAACTTGCTACAATCATTGATCAAAAATCAAAACAAAGATACCATACTCTTTCCTTACAACGGCCCGTGAGTGTTACTGTCGTGTGCATATTCGGTTTTCCTTATTACTCGAGCGAGGTTAATGTAATTGATGAGTTATGCATGCGTGCAGGTACCACTATATTCTTCTGGAGATTAAGCTTGAGCGTGGACTAGTAACCGTCTTAGACTCCAGACGGAAAGATCCCAACACCTATGCGGACATGACTGAAATGCTCAGCAAGTAAGTTCAATCGATCATTATCGCACCATATCGGCAACTTTTTGTTTATTTCCTGATATCTCAAGTAATAATAATTATTTTCTTTGTCTTGCAGGGTTTGGAAACAGTTCATCGCACAAGCTCCGGGACTGCCGAAGGAGCTGCGATATACATACCCGAAAGTAAGTACTACTGGCTAGCTAGTTGTGTGCATCTCCCGTTGATTTTATAGCTATACTTTCATCAATGCCATTTATAATGCTTCATTATCAGTTTTATTGACCTCTATTTCTTGTAAAGTGCTTGTGGCAGGAGGAAGGGAATGATTACTGTGGATACTACGTGTGCGAGTTCATCCACAACGCGACTTTGAAAAACAAGCGGGGCTACTCTAGAAGACAATATGAAGTGCGTAAGCAATATTCACAATTTCATTTTATTACACCATCATTTCTGTTGAGTTTCATTCATATATATGTATTAATTAACCCCCTTCTTTAAATTAATTAGACGTGGCAGATGCGGGATGAACTCCTAGAACCAGATCGCATGAAAGCAATTCAAGAGGAATTGGCGGGATTCTTTCTTGAACACGTCATCAGTAAAGCCGGAGAATACCATGTGGAACTTCAGTTCAAATCCTAGTGGTTTGTAATTAAGAGATTTTATACATGTATGTAGCCAGTAAAAAACTTGTTGTTCGACCAATCTCTCGGAGAAGGAGAGGTCGATCGATCTTCTCTCGGTATGCATGACGAACTTCTGTACTGAATGGTTCTCTCGATCACTTATGTATATATACTACGTAGTGTCGACCAATCACGGACATAAGAGAGGACACTTCTCTCTATTAATTAGCTAGCTAACACAATATACGAAACACCTAAATTAAACCCCCAACCCCCCTCCTTTCAAAAAAAAAACCAGCCACTGGAATGCAGACGCGTGGATGCCTATTGGTCCCGGTTGGAGCCACCAACCGGGACCAAAGGCCCCCTGACTGGGCTCGGCGCACAGGGCCACCTGGAGGCTCATTGGTCCCGGTTCGTGTCTGAACCGGGACTAATGGGTGGAGGCATTAGTAACGACCCATTAGTCCCGGTTCATGAACCGGGACTAAAGGCCCTTACGAACCGGGTCTAATGGTTGGTTTTCTACTAGTGACACTTGCGAAATACAGCGGTGTATTATTCACCAAATATGAGTATATGCATGCATTCTGTGCATGTACGATTATATTCATCTCAATGACAATGTGGTTATATACTCTGAGGAGCTTTACTTACGTTTCGTATAACTACTACCCATCATCAGAGGATATATACTTCCATTACATATAGCTTTGCTACCGATCAAAAGCAATATGATTTGGCTTCTCCGAGCTTTACAAGTCACAACCAACATGATGTTAGGTATCATGTAAAATAAAACAATATGTTAGGCATGCATGTCAGGTACGCACGCATGCATGTGTATTCTGCACATCAGCAAGAACCGCGGCTGTGTATTGCCACGCGTGTGAGCGCCGATGTGTGTTGATGATGGAAACGCTAGCAATGCGCATGCCTCCATCTTGGTCGCCATGGCATGAATGCATGGATGGATTATACTGTTTCATTGAACTAGCTCGTGAGATATTCAATTAGAAAGAATGCATGGAAATCAATACAAGAATATCCATGCGTCGATGATGAGATGAAGAAGCCGCATCTGTTTTCATCGTCGGTGATGTCGCCCATCGGCGATGCCGTCACGATCCCCGTCGCAGTAGCTGGCCGGGGCAAGGGAAGATAGCTGCATATGTTTGTCGTTGTTCGTGATGTCCTCGTCGACGGTGTCGTTGCCGTCGCCGTCGCCGGTCAGGCCAAGGGACGGTACATAAGCCGCATCTCGTCGCGTTTGCCCTTCCCGTGGCTGCTTCCATCACCGGTGTCGTCTCCGTCTCCGGCATCGGTGGCCTCGCCGGCGTCGTTTGCTGTGTTGCTGCGCTCGTCGGTGGTGCTGTCCCCAACCATCATCGCCGCCGTTGCCGTCGCCGTCGCCATGACCATGGCCGGTGCCGACTCCGTTTGTTTGTTACACGAGGATGTGATGTCAAACAGAGTTGTCGTTGAGGGCATCTACTATGCACGCGATCTGTGAGCTACCAGAGTCCCTATTAACCTGGACGGGCTAACAAATTTTAAAACAGTGCGTGTGTGTGGATATTATCTGGTTGTTATCTCTTTAATTAAATGATAAAGCAATTTAAAAATCAGCATTGAAGCAGTGAGCGTTATGTGGCATGGAAGTACATACTCCTGAGAGTACTAACCCATTTTCCTATATATATATATATATATATATATATATATATATATATATATATATATATATATTTCCGTGTGAATGAACATTTCTATATATGTCTACATGTCCTTGATGCATCCACGTGGAATAGCTATCAGCTGTAGGTCAGAACTTCTACCTACAGTCATCCCGAATTTTTCAGACATATCCAATGACTCTGGACTTGCCCCACCAGGAAGCACCCAATCAAAGTGGTAGAGCAGGTTTGCCAAAGTGATCTCTAAGGTTGACGCGCCGAATAGAATCCCAGGACATTGCCTTCGTCCAGCACCAAAGGGGGTGAATTCAAAGTGTGTCCCATTGTAATCTAAGTTGTTGTTCTCAAATCTCTCTGGCAAAAAGGCTTCAGGGTGTTTCCAGTACTTTGGATCCCTAGAAACTGCAAAGACATTAATTAATATAGTGGCGCCTTTAAGCAGCTCATAACCCATAATTTTACAATCCATTCTGGCCATGCGTGGGATTAGTGGAGCTGGTAGGTGCAACCTAAGAACCTCCTTAATGACCATTCGCATGTAGTGGAGGTTTCCAAGGTCACTATTTTTTATAATTGTTCGATCTTGACCTAATACTTTTCTTATCTCTAGTTGAGCCTTAAACATTGTTTCAGGATGACGGACGAGCTCTGACACAGCCCATTCCAAAATTGTTCCCGTGGTATCTGTGGCACCAGAAAATATATCCTGCAAATGAAAATTTAGGTACGTTAAATTAGCTCATACTTCTATATGTCGCACTTATAATGAAACAATTTGTGAAACAAAATCTTTCATTTGAAAAAACTGTATGTGGTATTTTGAAGTGAACTAAAGGATTTTTTTTACATAATTTGAAGCCTAAATCCCCTTACAAATGATTTGAGAACATTTCGAGGCACTCAAGGCAAGTAACTTCTCTAGGTATGATATCATGTGAGGCCATATGCCTCCCCTCGGGTTACACTTGATAGAGAAACAGGTGAAAGATCACAATTGCAAAAATGAGACATTCAAGTTTATGAGGAATATGATTTCTGAGTGGTTTGGTCAGGATGTTTGTTTATTCTTATAGAAAACATCACCACTTTATAGTCGACATAGGCATCTCTATAGTGGCAAAAGGAATAACAAACTTAATAAAGCAACATAGGTTATCTTCATGAGCTTTCACAAAATTCATAGCAGCGCATGATTTCCTCGATTGCTAATGATGTGATAAAACTTACAAAAACCCATTTCATGCTAGGAAAATATTGCGGAAGGGCTTATTACTCATGGGTTGCATCAAAAGACTAGGGATTCTCAAAATTGATTTTGGCGAGACTGATGACAATGTAAAGTGAATGTTCATTTCACAACCAATGTTTATGGAATCTTTCCCTTTATGTGATGTCACTTGAAGGTAAAATGTGTGCAAGGTGGGTTCTTTGGTGTGAAAATCAATGATGATATAGAACATTACTTCCAAGAATAAAAAGATCTCCATCAAGGGTTCTTTATTTTCATTAGTGTCGCTCAACATTATGGCGGATATGTTGGTTGCAATATTAAAAGAAAGAAGGATTAAGGTCAATGCCATGGTGTTCCACCCAGGGGGGGGGGGGTCATGATAGAATATATGTACTCATTATGAGGTTTATACCCTTATATTGCTACACCATGATAATGGATAGACAAATAGCATGGCGTTCGTGTTATGAGTTTCTTTGAAAATACTTAACAGTAAAGATTATAATTTTCCACAAGGGTGAAATCTATAAAGCTAACGGATATAATGTGTGGACAACATCAATGTCTAGGTCTTTGGTTTGTCAAGTATGTTTTTTTCCCTTATATTATCTTGTATTTGGATCTGCCACACGTGTCTTCGCAATAGTGATTGGAAAGCAAGAGACTGGGTTGAATTCATTCACACTATTATTCACATGTTTATGAGGTCATTTGGATCTTATCGAATGTTACCACAGTTTCTGGGGGGGCCATCAAAATTTCCGGTAACTGGTGGGTTACCAGAAATTCTGAGCAGAAAGAAATAATCTTGAAATGTATGACATAGATAATGTTAACTAAATGGTTCATGATTTAAGTTTGTCGGAACAAAAGTAATCAATCTTTCCTATCTCGTGTCATATGCAAAATTTGTGCCGTTGTTTGCATCAGCTAGCAGTAAAAAAAGTTTCTTTTGTTAAAAATACTCACAAATAAGACGGCGCATATGCTCTCTGTGGTTAGAGTGAATGCCAACGAATCATCATTCTGTAGCCTGAGCAGCACGTCCAGCAGGTCCTCGACGTGGGTGCTTGAGGCGCCATCACCAGCAGCTCGCGCGGCCTTGCGCTCCTCGATCACGTTGGCGATGATGCATTGCATGTGGCTGTAGCTCCTCTTCATGCGCCGTGCGCCGAAGCTGAACCACCGCGCCAACCGCAACGACGGGAAGAGGTCGACGAGGCAGAAGCCGCCTAGCAACCCGAGCACCACGTCTAACTCGCGGATGTACTCGTCCTGCTGCGTGAACCTGCCGCCGAACACTGCCCGCGACACGACGTTGTTGCTGAGCTCCATCATCTTCTCGCTGATGTTGATGCTGTGGCCGGCCGCCGCAGCAGTGGCGATGTCGGCCAGGAGGTTGCCAACCTCCTCTGGCCGGATGCTCTCCATGCGCCTGACCTGCATGGAGCTGAGCAGCTCCACAATGCAGACCTTGCGCATCTGGCGCCAGTGGTCGCCGTAGGGGGCGAAGATGATGCCCCTACCGCCACAGCCGGCGATGTCCTGCGTCGGCGTGCCCGGCCTGGTGGCGAACGCAAGGTCGTTGGTCTTCATCACCTGCGCCACCGCCTCGGCGCTGGAGACCACCACGGCGTCGACCTCGCCTAGCTTGAGGTGCATCATTGGCCCATATCGGCGACACAGCTGCGTGATTTTCCGGTGTGGGATGAGGCTAACGACGTGGTGGAGGCTGCCGATTATCGGGAGTGTCCATGGCACTGGCGGCAGCTGGTGCTTCTGTGGCTTGTTCTTGCCGCCGGCGCCGGCGAGCTTGAGAAGCCAAAGGGCAAGCGGCGTGCCTAGTGCAATGAAACACAAGCTGAACCACCCCTCCATGGCAGGCAGCTTTGCAAGTGCAGTGGTAGTGGTACTGATAACTTACATGTCTGGACTCTGCAGGTATATATAAATGTATAAAAGCATGCATGTTCTTTGCTGGCGACAGAGGAGCTTTCTCTCTCTGGCTGCTAAGACTAGTCACAATGGGAGTAACTTGACTAGTAACATCACACATTTCAATACAAGATTGCTTATGTGGCAGCTAATTAATGAGGAGAGAGGGGTTTGTGGTAACTTAGCTAGTTACTGTAACATCACACATTTCAAGACATAATGAGTCTATAGCCTAATAAATGAACTCTTTCATGATACCACTCATATGTTACTACCCACTATGAAGGTAGTAACATAGACTAGTAACATGGGCAAGTTACTACTCTATGTTATTCCCCACTGTGAGCAGTCTAAGTGAGTATACAGTATGAGAGTTTGGGCCGTTTTCTCTTTTCTGGCTACGAAGATTGCAAATTGGTCTCAGCGATGGGGTTAGTACAAAAGGCATTACACGCATCAAACTACACTTTCTACATTTCAAATTTAGTTCTAATTTTTAATTTCTCTATAGAAAAATTAATGAGCTAATATGTAGGAGTACAACACGACCAAACTATATTTAATGATGCATATAGTGGAACTAATTTGGGATTGTAAATTTTGACTTATAACAAAGCTCTATGACTTTAAATAATTTATGGCGAAGAAAGAGAGAGCGGCGTTTGGATCCTGGGCTTCGATGAGCCCGGGTGTGAACAATAAATTCGTTAAAAATAGTTTAAAAAAAATTCAAAAAATCGTTTTTTTTTTTGTGATGAAAGATGCTTGAGTGCGAGATGTCCGTACCAAATGTGGTGAAGTTTGGACATTTTAGGAGCTGTCTGCAAAAAACAATCAGGCATGTGAGCAAGTTTGATGTTCTGCACTGTTCGGAGGTCGTTTTGTCTTTTTTGACATGGCTCATCGAATGTCCAAACTTTACCAATTTTAGCACGGGCATCACGAACTCAAGCATGTTGCACAAAACAATTCGGAAGCTATGTGGTGAAGCTTCTGGCAATATTGTTCTGGTTTATAGCACTATTGGTATGGTTTGGTTTGTGATTGCATCTTCCTTCAAAAAGCATACAAGTTGTTTTTTCCGCCGGACGTATCTTTTAATACTAAAACATACATGCTCTTTTTCTGGCGGCTATGTGGCGAAGCTTCCGGCAGATAAGGTTTCTCTTTTCTGGCTGCTAGCTGAGTATGAAAGATTGCAAATTGGTCTCCCTGGGTTAGTGCAGAAGTCATTAGAAGCATCGAACTCCACTTTCTCCATTTCAAAGTAATTGAAGTTCTTGTGTTTTCCCTTGTTAAATTTCTCTGTAGAAAAATTCATGAGCTAATACATACAACACGACCAAAGTACATTTGATGATGATAGTAAATTATGCCTGATAGCAAACCTAGGAATTTATATAATTTAGAGCGAAGAAAGAGGTCTAGTACTGTACACTATTTTTGTCATCAGCAATCTAGCCGCCAATAATTTAAATTTTGTCATACTATCTTTAAATTTTGTCATCAACAATCTAGCCGCCACCAATTTAGTTCTGTACACCAATAAATCTCGACTTGTATATAGTTGCATACACTAGGCAGTTCATGAGTCAGCAGGTCCAGAGTTTTAACAGAACTTGTAGGTGGTCACATACATATACCGGGTCTCACTCCAAGCTGCGCACTTGCGAACAGCTTGTAGCCTGCCATGGAGGGCTGGTTAAGTTTGTGTTTCATAGCTCTATGCACGCTTGTGGCCCTCTGGTTTCGCAAGCTCTCCGGGGGCAAGAGAAAGCCACAGCTGCCTCCTGGGCCATGGACTCTTCCCTTCATCGGCAGCCTCCACCACGTCGCCAGCGTGCTCCCGCACCGCAAGATGATGGAGATGTCTCGCCGACATGGGCCGCTGATGCACCTTATGCTCGGCGAGGTCCCAACGGTGATCGTCTCCAGCGCCGAGGCGGCAGCGCTGGTGATGAAGACCAACGACCTTGCCTTTGCTGGCCGGCCTCGCAGCGCGACGCTGGACATCTTCGGCTGCGGCGGTAGGGGCATCGTCTTCGCCCCATACGGCGACCCATGGCGCCAGATGCGCAAGGTCTGCACCATGGAGCTCCTCAGCTCCAAGCAGGTGAGGCGTATGGACGGTATCAGGCCAGACCAGGTGGGCAGCCTTCTCCATTATGTCGCGGACGTGGCATCCACGGGTGCCGTCGTCAACGTCAGCGAGAAGGTGATGGCTCTCAGCAACGACGTGGTGTCGCGGGCGGTGTTTGGCGGCAAGTTCCCGCAGCAGGAGGAGTACCTCCGGGAGCTGGATGAGGCGTTCGTGCTGCTAGGTGGTTTCTGCCTCGTCGACCTCTTCCCGTCATCGCGGCTCGTGCGGTGGCTGAGCATGGGAGAGCGCCACATGAGGAGGAGCTATGGCCACATCCAGCGTATCAACGCAGACGTCATCGAGGGGCGTAAGGCGGCGCGAGCTGCCACACAGGACGGTGCTTCCAGCACCGACGATGATGACTTGCTGGACGTGCTACTCAGGCTGCAGGAGAAGAACGCGTTCACATTCCCTATGACCACGGAGAGTATAGGTGCCGTCTTATTTGTGAGTAATTTTCTTTATGCTTCTTATTAATCTACCGATGTGATATCATATCTGCAAAGTCTTAATGCAAAAAAAGCTAGCTTCATCATTTCATAAATCTGTTAGTCTCAACTTGTTTCATAGATTTATAAACGTAAATTGTTGTATCTGAAATTGATTATTTGTTGCGTACTACTACATATGCAGAAACAATATATAAACATACATACCACAACAATATTTTTCAGGACATATTTGCAGGTGCCACACAGACCACGGGAGTTGCCTTGGAGTGGGCAATGGCTGAGCTCGTCCGTCATCCCGAAGCCATGGCCAAAGCACAGCTTGAGATCCGAGAGGTGCTAGGTCAAGGTCGAGCTGTGATTACTAATGGTGACCTCGCTGGACTCCATTACATGTGGATGATCATTAAGGAGGTTCTTAGACTGCATCCACCAGGTCCTTTGATCCCCCGTAGGGCCAGGGAAGACTGTAAAGTTATGGGTTTTGACATGCTTGAAGGCACCAATGTATACATTAATGCGTTTGCAGTTTCGAGGGATCCAAATTGTTGGGAAAGTCCTGAAGAGTTTAAGCCTGAAAGGTTTGAGAACAGTAACATGGATTACAATGGGACATACTTTGAATTCACCCCCTTCGGTGCTGGTCGGAGGCAGTGCCCTGGGATACTCTTCGGCACGTCAACTATGGAGATCGCCTTGGCAAATCTTCTCTACCACTTCGACTGGGTGCTTCCTGGCAAGGCAAACCCGGAATTTTTGGACATGACCGAGAAATACGGGATCATCGTAGGAAGAAAATATGACCTACAATTGATACCTATTTCCCGTGGAGGTTTCCAAGCCACATAGACATAGATGGACGTGCATTGCCACGTAGATATGTCTGTACTTTTGTTGATGTATACCAATATGTATCATTGCACCAATAAGAATAAAAGAACCTCGTTGAACTTGCAATATATTATGGTGTACCAAAACACGAAGTTTGCACTTTTTAAATTGCCCATGGTGACGATGGGTTAGTTACTGTATTGATGCATGTTGTATGGACCAAATTTCAAACTAGTTTGATGGTCTGATATCCTCCGTGTAAAATGCAAGGACTGACCTATAATTTCTTCTTATTTTTTTCTTTTGGGTCCTTTTGGAAGATGTACTGCTTGGTTTATCAAATGAGATCTGGTTCCTTTGGACCGACCTTGCTAACAGTAATGGCCTCGCCCAAGCATTCATGGGTGCGTCTAACGTGCAAGCAGCACTAGGTTACTGACTTGGCATGCTCTAGGCCAAATGTAGCTTGATGTTTTTCTATTCTCTGAGCTTTTGCACTGTTCACATCTGGTTTAGTCTACTGACCAACTTTTTCTCATAAAATAAACTGGTTTTTTAATTATGAATCAAAAGGAAATGTGCGCCCTACTGATAAGATTTCACAGAAAAACAATTATCTCAGTCATTCATTTTCTGAACGGACTACAGTAATCTCTTGCCACATTTTTTGGGCCCAGTGGCGTATCCACTATGCTGAGACTCTATTACTCCATAGTCTATAGACCATAAGGAATTACTCTCTCTTCTCAGTCTGCTCTCACTTTCAGTGTCACTGATTTGTTGTAAAAATCCGCTATCCTTGAACTCTGATTAATCATCTCTGCGGACTGCAGTGGCAACTAGTATACAATGTCATCTTCCTAACTCCCACCTCATTAAGTATGTCGCTTAGTGACGCATATTAAGTCACATGGCTTTCTTGTTACTCCCTCCGGCCCCTTTTAGTCCGCATACAAGTTTTGTCCGAAGTTAAAATATCTCTACCTTGACTAAACTTATAGAAAAAGGTATTAACATTCACAATGTCAAATCAACATTGTTAGATTCATTATGAAATGTAGTTTCATAGTATATATATTTCGTATTGTAGATGTTGATACTTTTTAATATAAATTGGCCAAACTTTACAAAGTTTGACTTGACACAAATCTAATATGCGGAGTAAAAAGGACCGGAGGATTGCATAGACCCAGCACTTGTTCTCTCTCTCTCTCTCTCTCTCTCTCTCTCTCCTGTCTTGTTTAATTGCCCACCAAGCTGATAGTGCTGCTCAATGCATCATGGGCAGACCACTAACAGACACTATGCTACCACTTATCATATTTTAATTCTATCTTTCTTTGTTTAGATCTATGGCAGAATGTGATTGCTAGGTTCGGTTGGTGGACATGGAACAAGATATCTATGGCCCTAACTCAAAGAAGGCGCATTCAAATATTTATGTTCTTCTTGTGTCAAAGCGCACCTATATTTTTCAACAAATTTATTAAATCTTTTAGTTGCCACCGCCAATGACTATTTGAATGGTGTCTGCCGTGTCAATCTTAATACTATACTATTGAGTGGTGACTGCCGTGTGATGTTTTCATCCATATATCTAAATAAAACATCATAGTTGAATGTGACTCCGCCGGCTGCTAACAAAGCAACAAACATGAATGCATCAGCGCAATTATTGAGCAGATTGTCTTGAACTCGCATGCATCCCACCAGCATTCCTCCGGCTGCTAACATGCGCCATGCATGCATCTAATGCGTGTCACACCCACGGAGTACGTGCAAGATTTACCTGATTACTATAGCTATGCATTGTCATGCCCATGATTGATCTGTGCCTGTCTGTAATCTAGCCTTGCAATGTTTTGGTTGGAGCGGCTGCTGTGAAACATCTATGCAATGTAGGCAGCATTGTCTTTGGCCTAGTATCAATCATACGAAGATAACGCTAAAACTTGTTACAAGAAAGCACTGTCGTACTCGAACTATGACGTAAAACCTACATATTCCATTAAACTAATAAATCAGGCAAAAGATTGATTAGTAACTGAACTACAAGACCTGAAAAATAGCAAAAGAAAGGTACATTTTAGTTATGAATGCTAGCTACCAGGAATTTGTTGTTTTAATTGATTTTTAATTTTGTCACATCCTCTATCAGGTTTACAGGAATATATATATATATATATATATATATATATATATATATATATATATATATATAGTAACGCTAAACTAAGCGTGAGTGTAGAATAGCTTATTCTACACCCCAGTAATGGTACATACAAAATATAGTAACGCACTATGTAAAATATAGTAATTTTTGTAAAAATGTAGTAAATTCCAAACTTCGGTGATAAAAATTTTATTTTCCGAATTACTACATTTCGTACACCGTTTTACTAGATTTTGTATATAGCGTTACTAGGGGGTGTAGAATAAGCTATTCTACACTCACGCTTAGAATAGCGTTACCCTATATATATATATATATATATATATATATATATATATATATATATATATGATGTTTTTGATATTGAGCCGACGTTAGAAGTCAGTTTGACGCCTAGTTTTGCCTCCTACGTATATGCATAATGTTCGGTCATAGATATTTTTATTTAGGGCTAGTTTGGTTACTACCCTGGACACCATGCCTGAAGAATATTGCTGCCTGTACTCTGCCTGGGAATTTGCTCGTTCGTGCCTGGTCAGGCAAGCTAGGCAGAGATGTGTTTGGTTCCTACCGGGACTGATGTACTCGTACTAAGGAATAAATGTCCACACAAAAACTAAAGAGAGTCCTATTGGTTGGCACAGGTCCCTATACTAGTATTAGAGGCCAGGCAGCTATTAGCCGGTGCGCAGGCCCAGGAATTCGGAAGCCTGGTAGGCTAGTGAAGATGCCTGGTTATCTAGGCCCGGGCACTACTATCTTTTCCAGGAACTAAACAAACACCGCCAAGGCAGATCACATGCGTGCTCCAGGCCAGGCATGAAATAACGAGGACGCAAACAAAACTGATCCTTAGAGCTTTCTAGGGCCACAACACAGAGTCTTTCCCTATTCTTTTTCCTCACATCCTCACCATGGTTTTGAGTGTAGGGTGCGTGGTAGTTGTCCTTTATTTCTCTTCTTTTTCCCCGCTTAGACCCATGGCCATCTCAATAGGAGTTAGCTCACCCCCGCGAGGCCAAATTTAGATTCATGGCGCAATGTGATTGCTAGCTTCGTTTGGCAGAGATGGAGGATTATCCTGTCAACTAAAAGGAGGCCCTTACAAATACTTTATGTTCCTCTTGTGTCTGAATGCAACTACATTTCCAAAGGTAGCAACACATTAAATTACTCACATACAATTAATTAGCATGGTACAAAGTGTGCGGGCACGCAGGGAGGTGAGACGTGTCTGTCTAATCTAATGGTAATTTGTTGACATCCGACTGTCCTGTGACGTTTTCGTCCATATATATTATCGTCTAATAATACATTGTAGTTGAAGGTGACTCCTATCGGCTGCTAAAAATGGAGTATGAATGCATGCATGGATCTTGAACTAGTGGGGCAGAACATAAAGACGTCATGGCCTGTATACTAAAAATGATTCAACCGGCTGCTAACATTCCCAGTGAAGAGCAGATCTTAAAGTTGATCTAGTGGACGTCGCACCGAATTCCCAGTACGCACAAGATCATATATCGGATTCCTCCGGCTGCTAATTGACGGTGAGAAACGTGGATGCATGCATGCGTTGAGTGGTCACAGCTACATAAAGATAGGCCTGATTGTCACACTCACGATGGTATGTGCCTTATACTGTTCCAGCTGGTGCGGCTGCTATGAAAAGTGGATGCAATCTAGATGATGTTATCTTTGACAAAGTATCAACGATATATATAAAGATAACAATAACACATGTGGCAAGAGAAGCAGTGCACAAATTACACCGCGTACATGTCCTTTTCTTTGTAGCCAGTTTGCGATCTCATAAGCACCGCACGTCCAAACGAAAAGAAACCCACCTACTCGACCTATGCTGAGAAACTGGCACATTGCATTAGGCTGATAAACCAGACAAAAGAACGGTTACCAAACGAATTACAAGACCCAGAAAATTCTCTACTAAACGATAGATGAAGTAATTTCCACAACCACAACCATGACAGACATGCAAAATAGGAACCAGTACCAAATTACCTGCACAACGGCTTCATCTTAGAGAAAACTAAAACTTTTGAATTCCTGCTCCAATAGTTTTCTAGGAGACAAAATCTGCTAAATCGAGGGTGAAGAAAAGCCCCGTCATGGTTACACCATGTCAAAGCTTCCCTCTTTCCATCCTTTTCTCTGCACCCAAACCGGTCGAATGGCTGAGCCAGACTAGCCTAAGTGTCAACGACCCGTCCCATGCACCCGCTCGCAAATGGCTTAAGCTGCACCAGGTCGCACCTTCACCTGACTCGTGCACCACCAATAGTTGCCTTCATATGCATACGCTTAGGGGAAAGTATTTGAAGGGGGCGGCGACACCTATGGAGAAAATGAACACACATAAAGCATCTCCAATACGTGATTTAAAATATAGTAGATGCGCAAACAAAATGCTCTTTACGACATTTTGACATAAAAACGGTGCTCCAACAGCTTCCCAATCTCTATATTTTTGTGGTCCTAACTAGAGGCAGCCCTAAAATACACCCTCTTGTGTTGCAACTATACAACACCATGCGCAGCCGCGAAACAAAAACGCAGCCGCGTGCAGTCAAACCACCATCCGGAACATTCCCTTAGGTAAACATGCAGAAAAGCCTCCCCTCCCACTCCGCTGCTGCTACCAAATCCGTTCGAATCCGGCCGCTTCCGGCCAAAGACGCCACCACTGTACGGCTGCGAAGTCAGATCAACCGCGCCCTTCGTCGCTCGGACTGCCGCACCACCGCAACTACTGAATGGCAACGAGCCGTCACACCGACAAATACAAATCACCAGTCCTACCGCCTCACCCCCCGGCTGCCGGATCAACCGGCCCAGGCGGTAAATCCTCAACTATGCCTTAGTCTCGAGGGAATCGGCCGCCACCGCTGCCGAGCCAACGATGCTATAAGATCCATGAGAGACTGCTATAAGATCCATGAAACTTCAATTCTATTAAACGTCGCTGCAATTTGCGGATCGTTGTCTTTGACCAAGGATAAGTGTTCCCGAAGGTATCTCATGCGTGTTCTTGTCTTTTTGTTTAGCAAAAAATGTTTCATCTTCATCTTCAGCAAATAAAAATTCTTGAATTCCCTCCCCATCTGGAATAGGGCACAAAGTTTATTCAACACACCATGAACGAAAATCCCTAGCATGCTTTACTAGACCACATGATCCTGAAAACCAGATCAACATAGAAGGACAACTTAAGGAGAAGGAGAACTAGTATTTCGCAAGGCGCTGGTGTTGTTGACATAGTCAAGAAAAAAAAAGACCTCAAAGAAAAGCTATAATAAAATTTGCATCTCCCAACCTCATGACATAGTAGAGGCGATGGGTCACAGGTAAAAACAGTTAAGATCTTGGACCGGGCAGCTATATATGGTTAGGTAGGGGGAGTTGCCGTCAAGCTATGATACTTTAATAACATGGCATAACGATGGTAATGAATGCATGCCCTAAATTATTAGTGTTAGCTATCTAGAGTTTTTTTTGTACTCCCTGGGTCTCTGATGGTGGAGCAGGCACATGTGACTACCTATCCTTCCTCTGCAGGAAGCGGCAGCAAGCACAACACACAGTTCAATCATGTAGTAGAATAGCAGTATTTTCTTTGTACTCTTCTCCAGTTTATAAGGCCCACATGTACTGAATAATCATCAATTCGACCAACATAATGCTAGTATTATATCACAAGAAAAATATTCCATAGAGAACTTCTAAAGATATACCATTTATGATATACATTTGGTGTTACTTTGATTAAATGATTAATTTAGGGATACACTTGGGCCTTATAAATCGAAAGAGGGACTATCTAGTATAATTCGCCTGACTGCTAATACGCATCATGCATTCATCTTAAACTTGATGTAGTATAATCGAAAAATGATGTACAATGGATTATTGGCTCTATGCATAAGAGACCTGCATGCATGATGAGTGATCACAACAATTGGCATTAGTGTTTTGCTGACTATACATTGTCACGCCAATTGCATGCGTTGAGCTAACTTTGTAATGCTCCGGGTGTGGCTGCTATGAGATGCAATCTAGGGGCTGCCATGGTCTTTGACCAACGATCCATCCTATGAAGATAAATATAATATATGCGACAAGAAATACATTCCTGAAAGTAAACTTTAATTTAACTTTGGCAGGTCCATTATTTTTCTTTGTACATTCTACACAAATTAACATAGTTTTGAATTGTTATTTTTACATGCTCTATCAAGTTTAAATTAGTGTGATATTTTGGATTACAACACAAGTTGAATGTAAATTTGGCAACCAGTTTTTTTCTATTAAGTATATGTACAACAAACAACTGCACCCAGAAAGGGCTAGAATATTCTGATCTGAGGTATATCCAAACTGCCAAAAAATAAGAAACATATTCAATTTTCAAAATAAATGAATACAAAAAATTCATGTATGTAGAGGATGGTTACAAGTATGTGGGTGTAAATTCTGAACATAAACATGACAATACTATGTGACATGTAAAAAACGGACAAAATGACGAAGGAACAGTGCAAGCCACAAGTATAGCAAGCTAAAATATATTTCTTCACGTTGGAAATAGATGATTTTATGTCCATCAATTGGGTGGGTCTAAAGGCACTACCAGATAATCAACCGGAAGGTAGGTAGATTAGTAGTGCATGCAGTCGCCTTTATAGTTCGGCCGGCCGGCTGCTAACGATGAGAAATATGCATGGACCTGCCATTGCGTGGACATTATTTAAAGGCCTCACGCACACATTCTCCTTCCTCCCCAAACAAAGCTATCTATAGCCCAAGCTACTAAATCTTTGAAACAAAGAAGCAACGGTTAATTTCCATGGCGTCCGGCAATGCTGCTACTCCTGCGTTCAGCTACGAGCCCTCACCATGGATCGACTTCTTTGCTGGATATGAGCCACCGCCGTTACAGGTATATAATAAAAGCTAACTATTTATGGCACAAAATGTCACCATGCACAAAGGTATTTATTTGTAACTATTGTATGAGTTTTTGTACTAGTATCTACTACTCCGGCCTATGCTGGGCCAGCCCAAGAGGTGCCAAAATGTACACCATGCACCCACTACTTGCAGGCCCAAGTAGGAACACATTTCTAATTACCATCCGTGCTCCTCTAGAGATCCATGTCAACCGGTTGCTTATCGTGTGTACTTCACTAGTCGACACTTCTTATAGTATCTGAATATGTGTACAGACTTTATATTTCACATATCCAGCGGTACAAATTTGTCATATTCGGATGTCTATTTTGTATATCATCGACACCACTCATAGTCATAAGTAAATCGTCTAGTGTAACTCCATGCTTGAGTGGAAGCAACTTGAAACCACATGCATGCTTTTGAAATTAAATATGCTGGCCACGACCGACACCCTTAGAAGATACATGTGGGTAGCCTTTGGTTGGCATATGTTGGAAAGTTGGACTCAGTGAAAGGATATATGGTTATTCTATACAGTCATGTACTTTTGGTCCATTTTCTTTCACTGGAGATACGAGTTGTTAGATTTTTTCAACTATTTTTGGTTTTGGCGACATTTTTTTACCTAGCTAACCCTTGTCCCTTTTGGTTAATTAAAAATGTTCAATGCTTGCATTGCAGAAATCCAAGCAGTGGATGACGCTTAGGGCAAAAAAACTGAAGGAAGACATATGTATGTTGTTTAAAACCAGCAATGACACAGTGGTAAAAATGTCCTTAGTGGATAAACTACAACATCTCGGAATCGATCACCTCTTTGAAGACCAGATTGACACCGCTATGAGGCAAATCCTGAAGAGTGAATTTAGTAACTACAACCTCTATGAAGTTGCCCTTCGGTTTCGCTTGCTGAGGGAACATGGACACTGGGTATCTCTAGGTATATTTAATCCTAACAATTTTTTCTTGGTATACATAGTTGGTTACGAAAAATTATGGAAGAAAAATCATGATGTGCAAATTTTTAACTGGCTAAGAAATTGAGTTATCAAGATTAGATTGGTAACCTTATTTGCAAAATATTTCATAATGTGGACGACCTGTCTACAACAATAGAAGCTCCATTGACAATGTGGTCACGAGAACACCAACATTTATTTATCGATTTACAGATGTTTTCAATCAATTCAAAAGTGAAGATGGAAGCTTCATCAATGATATAACAAATGAACCCAGGACACTATTATGTCTATACAATGCATCTCATCTTCTAATTCATGGTGAGCCAGCACTCAAAGAAGCCATAGCTTTTGCAAGGCATCATCTTGAGTCATGTAGTGGTAGGTTAAAGACCCCACTTGCTCAACAAGTCCAACGTGCCCTTCACATACCAATGCCAAGGACAAATAAGAGGGTGGAAATGCTACATTATATCCTAGAGTACGAACAAGAGGAGCATAACCCGATCCTACTTGAGCTTGCCAAATTGGGTTTCAACCTTCAGCAAAATGTCCACTTGAAGGAGCTCAAAGCTATTACCAGGTATGTTATTTATCTTTCTTATATATACAGAATATATAACCCAGTAATGATTCACGGGTGGTTGCCCTCGCATACTACATCTTCAAACAAACAAAAAAACCAAAAGTCTAGTTACCACTACATTTCTAGTACTTAACGTCATTTAAATTAAGAGCTTACGTGGTTGCCTTTTTTCATCAATATGAGAATGCATATTCATTAATGGTTCATAATGCTTCAGTGTTTCATTAGTTTATGTGCATTGTAGGATAATTACATAAATGGTGTAGTGATAGAGGAATGCACATGCTTTTAGTAATAATTGACCATTGTTCTTTTATCTCTTAATGGGGCTAGCGATGTTATATTCTATGTGGACTATATATGTACTAGTTCAGATAACATTGCTTAATTAATTCACAGGTGGTGGAAACATTTTTTTGGATATATCGAGCTAAGCTTTATCCGCGATCGTGTGGTGGAGGGTTATACATGGGCCTCTGTGCTGTACTATGACACAAAATTTGAGCTCACTCGAAGTATGATCACAAAGATGATTGTACTAATTACCACATTAGATGACATATATGATAACCATGCCACCCTAGAGGACAGTTGGAAGCTACATGAAGCAATACAAAGGTGGGATTGATTTAGCTCTACATTTTATCTCTCAAATTGTCAATGCATCTAATGTATATTCCACTAAGATAGCGATTCCATATCATATCAATACGTCCTTAGAATCACTCGCAATCACAGTCATAAATATGTGCGCAACGTGATTTTTCCATGATGTTCAAAGTGATAAAGTAAGTACGAACATGTATGTACTGGGTAATAACTATTTTTAGTATTTAAGAAGAAGTAAATGAACACCCTGCATTGCCGTGACCATAAGAGTGCAATTCTAACAAGAAAAAAATGGTATACAAATAATGCTTCAAACCAGGAGCATATTACTATTCTTTGGATAATCACCGCGTCCATAGGTGGATGAGCTGAATCCGATGGTGAATTATCAATTTGCCCGGTGCCCCCCACACCCCTCCCCGCGCGCGGGCAGATCCACAGCTAAAATTCCATGTTGACATGGAATTTTCATAAGTCTTAACACAATAGCACTCATTGGTACATACAAGTAATGAGCTAATGCTCACTACTATCTGGTTACAATTGCAATTTCAAATGAAAATGTGATGCATGATTAGATTATTATTTTATTAACACAAACATATATGTTGCCATAATAAGAGGTGGATGAAAGAAAATCTAAATGCAGTAACAAATGATATATTGTCTATAATGAAATCTTGATGTCATGTTACACTATTTGCCCCATGGAGCAAAGTGAAACTAGTGGTTCTTAATGTGTTGAAGAAAGACGAAGAGTATAGAAAAATAAAAGGTTAGGTTAACATGCAAACAAAGAATTGTCAAACTACGATAACTTGTATTAAGATTGCTTTTGTGAATTGGCCTTCAAGATGGGATAAGAGCGCCGCTTTTCTCCTGCCGGAGTACTTGAAGAAGTTCTACATGGAGGTGCTGAGGAAATTTGAGAATATTGAGGCTGAAATGCCAGCCAATACAAACTACGATATAGCACACCTAAAAAAAGCGGTAAGTTCATGTACCCTTTTCTGTCACAACATCTCTCTCTCTCTCTCTCTCTGTGTGTGTGTGTGTGTGTGTGTGTGTGTATGTATGGTTGTGCATCTCTCTCTCTCTCTCTCTCTCTCTCTCTCTAATTTTGGGATTACATCTCTTTGTTTGTGTGCAGGTCCAAAATAACGTGACTGGTTACCTGCAAGAAGCGAAATGGTCACACAGGAACCACAAGCCAAGCTTTGTAGATCAGGTCAAGTTGACTAGTCTGAACATTGGTGTGCCAACGATATGTGTGAGTATGATGGCTGGAATGAGTGATGCAATGATGAAGACAACGCTCAAATGGGCTGCTAGTGTCCCGGATGTCGTCATATCAGTTGGGAAGATTTCCCGTTTCATGAATGATATCGGTGCATTTGAGGTATATATATAATATTTCAATTTTTTTTGCATGCATGTTACTTGCTCCTTTCACACATGTAAGAAGCTCAATTTCAAGCATATTGAGATATAATTTTGACCAACAATTTGAGTGCTAAAATGTGATTTATTTGACAAAAAATTTCAAAGTATGGATTATACTTAGAATTATTTTTCAGCAATGTCATTTTTGTGATGCTACCTTAACTTCATTGGTCTATTTTTTTATAAATTTGTACACATCAAAATGTGTGGGCACCTATGGAAAAGGGGGCAGGGCTCAGTTACCAAGTATGTACTATCATTGTGAGTGCATGCAAGATTATTAAACTGATACATACTTACATAAAGATGATTATTGATGTCATCATACAGCGTCGAAAATGCAAGGGGGATCTGGCAAGCACTGTAGAGTGTTACATCAATGAGTACAACGTGACAAGTGAAGTGGCCATTACCAAAATTGTTGCCCTGATAGAACAAGAATGGAAGACCCTGAACCAAGCTCGCTTTGAAAATCATCTTCTCCCTGCATTGCAGCAGTTCATTAGCTTAGCGATTAGCACAACATTTTTCTATGCTAACAGAAATGATGTATACACGCACAGCGCACATATGAAGTGGACTATTGAGAGGCTCTTCCTGAAGAATATGTAAGCCTTGGCCCAATTCATCGTGTATTTGTTCCCTAGTTTTCACCATAGAAAGGGAAATGCTGATAAGCATGCATGTGATTCACTGATAATATGTGAAATGAAACAGTGCAAGAAAGTTGTAGTAGTGCATTTTATTACGGTGTGATAATTTTGGTTATAACTATATCTCGACTAAAACTTTATCTTATGTAAAGGACTAAACATATCGAGGTATGTTTGAGTTCGTCAGAGATTGAAAGAGTTGTGCATATACCAAACTTGACTACTCATGGATAAGCTTGCTCATACTTTTTTAAATAGAGATATTATTTGACATAGCCAATGTCAGTCAGAATAATATGAAAAATAATCTCATAGTCCAACAAGAGCAATGCAAACATGTACTGATGTACAGACTACAGAGCAACAAAAACATTCTGGTTCAATAAAGGTGCTCTATATAATTATTACTATATACATTCCATGTGTATATCGAAATAGCTTTGCAGCGTGGCCATAGAAATCCTAGCAGCTGAAGGTCAAACTTTCTGTTTACGGTGATCCCAAATTTATTATACATGTTCAATGACTCTTCAGTTGGCTCATCGGTAATTAGCACCAGTCAAAGTGGTGGAGAAGATTTGCCAAGACAATCTTTATGGTGGTCATGCTGAACAGCGCCGAAAGAGGTGAATTCAAAATGTGTCCCATAATAATCCATGTTATTCTCAAACCTCTCCGGCTTGAACGATCCCTCGCTCGCTCTCAGAGTCAACCGGCACAAGCCAGGTTATGAGCTCAACGAAAAAAAAGGAATTTGTGAAATTGCCTGCAAAACCACCTTGCGAGCGTTAGCGTCAGCGCCATCTCCCGATGGATATTTTTTGCGCATCTCCAATGGCGCCTTGGCCCTATTTTCTTCTTCGTCTATTGGGGAGTAATTTAGGATCTCGGGAAATTATAAAAAAACAATAATGAAGATATTAGTGCCTTTAGGCATGTCATAGCCCATGATTTCACAGTCCTCTCTAGTCTCTCTTGGGACGAGCAGGAGAGTAGGAGGATGCAACCTAAACACCTCCTTGATGACCGTAAGCATGTAGCACAGCTCACTGAGATCAGTACTTTTCATGACATATCGATCTTGGCCTGGCTCTTCCCGGACCTATAGATGTGCCTTAGCCATAGCGTCAGTGTTATTTTGCAAACAACTACATAGAATGTAGAAGGGAATGGCTAGTGGTAAGTCGACACAATTTTCAGTTCTATTCTTTCGATTTCGTTTCAGCCATAGGATGGAAAACAGGCGGTGCAGATTACTTCTTCATCCTCCAGACAAGTTTCTTCTTCTCCCCCCAACCGCTAGATGGACCACCGGCCGAACCGTCTGCCACCAACACCGGCGGCCAGCGGCGCTCCCGCTCAGCCTCACCACCCCGCCCACCCCTCATCCTCCTCCCACCGACATGCTGCTGCCCTGGCCATCCCTCTAGCCCCGGCAATAACCAGTTTTTTTCTCCGGCGAACTTGCACCACCGCCGTGCTGCCACCCCTACCTCCCCCCTCCATCAACGATAGATGATGGGGTAGCCTGCCAGCGAACTCCTTCCTTCACTTCGGCGAGTCAGCAGCTGCTTCTTCCTTCCCTCTTGCACCTGCTTCCTTCTAGCAAAAATCGAACAATCCAAATTGGATTTTCAGGCGACTGATGTTTAGCTATTATGAATGTGAAAAGACAAATAAAGAGTGGCTTGACAAGCAAGAATAACCATTCAAACAAGTACACATCCGATCGATCTCACATATTTATAATACTAGTAAGCGTGCACGTGCAACGCACGTCTAAAAGTTTGATCAAGTGAGTTCACATATTCTAAATTTTAAATAATTCTTGCAAAAGAATATAAATTAAATGGACAAAATAGATGTCACTCTAAATGTATTTTTTAAAGTGAAACACTGTTGTGATCCAGCAACCTAGTGAAGAATCAAGCGTCTGGCCATGGTCACTAAGCTTTTTGAACAAACTGATTTTGGAGATGAATTTACACATGATCAACATGCAAGGAAAAAAGTTAAAGTTATGCAACACTTGCTCAATTCTATCAATGACTATTCAATACTTCCATCAATTTCTCCTCTGTACAAGTATGGTATTTTCTAAAGTGGACATGGTATTCTGATTGGGAAGTATAGATTTAGCAATAGAAAATAAAATTGATTGATACGCATGTAGTCTTCGCTTCTAGTGTAGCCACCGAAAACAAAATGCAAACTACTTTACAATGCAATTGTTCTGATAAGGATGCCTACTTCTTGAATCTTATTTTCTTGTACAAAAGCCAATTTTACATCTGCACAACAATATATAAAATTTGTCAGCACGTGCAAAAGAGAGGCTAAACGGATTTTTATGCCCTGAACTAACATTTTGTACTATTTCGGATCAACATAGGAAAACCTGTTGACACCTATATATTGATACTATGGCAAAAATTAATAAAGAACTTGGCGCTAGGAAAATAAAAAAAATGCAATGGAGAGCAATGGCACCATGGTGAGAGCGGGAAAGACACCGCACACGAGGGCGGCCTCATGGGAGTACCGCTGGGCAGCCGAAACAGACGGGCGGCCAAGAGGGAGACATCGTGCCACTAGGCGCAGGGCAGCGGGGAATCTGCGTCGAGGCCGGTGGCAGAGGCACCATGTCCTGCACATACGATATTTGTGCATTACAAACAGCTAAAAAAAGGGTTTATCATGGTAAACATATACGATCTGAAAACTTGGTTGTCTTCATTTGATCCTTTTAGTAAGTCATAGTCCTCAAAGAGGTCATGAAAGAGAATGATATTACCTAGAGATTTACATTACAAAGGAAAAAATGTTATCAGCCCACAACTTTTTTAACGAAGGTAACATGAACGGACTGAGATCCAGTGCCTTGACAGAGCCAAGGCACCGGCGAACAGTGTCGTGCCTTGCCGACTTGGCCGTTGGATTGAAAATAGACAGACAAGATCATACACTGTAGAGCAGATTGTACTGTAGCACCAAACTGTGGAAGAACTCTGTAGCAGAGTGTACTGTAGCACCAAACTGTGGAAGAACACTGTAGCAGTGCCCTGTTCATGTTCATTTGACCATTGATTCTTGATCCGACGGATAGAAATGGGGGGCAAGGCACGACACTGTTCACCGGTGCCTTGGCTTGGCACTGGATCTCTGTCAAGCATGGATCAGTAATCTGTTGTGACCAACCCTGGATAGCTCTCTCTTTCCCATTCGCTCAGACGAAGGTGGAAAGGAGCACACTATTTTTTTCGGCACACCAACTCCTCACCGCAAAAACGGCGGCACGCCGATGAACGGTGCCGCACTCACGACCCCTTCTATTTTCTGCAACTTGAACTACGTACGGTGGGCACATACCACACATACGGTCGATCATTACATGGGGGTATTTATACACCGACGCACACACACGAACCGGCCACTAACTCCACGCGCTAAGCTAGCTAACTAACCTCATCCAGCTAACAACTCATGCATGCATGCAGCTCGTGGATGCCGCGACGTAGCCCCCACACGAGCCTCCGCTACGCACGTACGCCTAGCGGCTCGCTCGCCCCGGCCGCGAACACGACGTGTTGCAGCGCGTACGTTGCGGCTGGCTTAACTGATCGCCCACAACTCCAGACACCTCACGATCACACGCCTGGCCACAAACCGGCTTGACTCGGACTATTTGATAATCTGTCTTTAGAATAGATCATGAACAAACCGAAGTGGTCAACTAACATTTCTCAGGTATAATGTTGGGAACAAATGTACCTCATATTGACATTAAATAATTAAGAATGATTGGGGAAGCCAAAAATCAAAAGAGGGGTTAAAATTTCTGAAAATTGTCCAAATCAATAATACAACTGAATTGTCAGATGGAACGAAAAACTAAATTGCATTGAACCACACTTGAATTTCCTGTAAATATAAGGAGTAGGGAAAAGAGATTACTTACAAGGATTCATCCAGTATGACTGAGAGGTGAAAAGTTCCTGGTTATTATTCCATGGCTCACCATGAGCATCAATACTTCACCGGCCAGGATATGAAATTGCAACCACAAGCATCGGCCAACATCGACCTTGGTATATGTATGTATGTACCTGCCCGTTGTCCTCGCGGACACGGTTTGGATGAAGCAGATCTTTCCGTTCTTCCGTCCTTGGCGGGGAGGAGGGGAGGCTGAAGCTGTCTTCGCTGATCTTGCAGAGAATGGCCTGGGCAGGAGAGCAGGCTTCCACAGACACGCTCGGTCATGAAAACGGTTGTGTTCGCCTGCGTGTTCCGTTGAGTCGTGCCACCAATCAAGCAAGCCGGCGGCTTGCAGTTTTCATAGGTGCGTGTGCTTCTCAAGGAAAAATCCATCCAGCTGCATGGGTGTCTGCTTATTGTGTACGTGCGCGGCGGCTCCTGCTCAGTCCACGGCGCGGCCGCACGTTGCGCGGCAAGCTGCGGGCTGCACAGCACGAGGCCGGGGTCGCGGCCACTCCTGCTCACTCGACGGGCGGCGGCGCGTTGCGCGGTATGCTGCGGGCTGCACGGCACGAGGGTCGCGGCGGCTCCTGCTTCATGGGCGGCGCGGCGGCGGCAGGCAGGGAGCGTAGGGATGGTGGGTTAGTGTCAAGCTTAAGGGTGCGTGATTATCTGAGGGTAATTTAGATCAGATCCTTTTTTCGGGCCTTGCGTGATTCAGGCGATGCGGTTGCGCAAGTGGGGCTGAAATTTCCTTTTGGTGGAGTATGTTCAGCCAACCTAAATTACTAAGTACACACGAGAGAAGGGGTTCACTAGTAGAAAAACACCTATTAGTCCCGGTTCGTAAGGGCCTTTAGTCCCAGTTCATGAACCGGGACTAATGGGTCGTTACTAATACCTCCCCCCTTTAATCCCGATTCTAACACGAACCGGGACAGATGGTCTTCCACGTGGCCGGTGCGCCGAGCCCAGGCAGGGGGGCCTTTGGTCCCGGTTGGTGGCACCAACCGGGACCAAAAGGCATACACGCGTCAGCATTCCAGTGGCTGGAGTTTTTGTTTTTTTTAGGGGGGAGGGGGGGTGTGGGGGTTTTGGGGGTTAATTTTTCGTATATTGTGTTAGCTAGCTAATTAATAGAGAGAAGTGTCCTCTCTTATGTCCGTGCTTGGTCGACGCTACGTACTATATATATATACATATAGCCCTCGACACGCTAGCTAGTAAGAAAATGAAGAGAACTATCGAGTACAGAAGTTCGTCATGCATACCGAGAGAAATGATCGATCGACCTCTCCTTCTCTGAGAGATTGATCGAACAACAAGTTTTCGTATCATCTACGTCCGACGCTACTGGCTACATACATGTACAATATATAAGATCTCTCAATTAGAGTCCCCTAGCATTTGAAATCAACTTCCACATGGTATTCTCCGGCTTTATTGATGACGTGGTCAAGAAAGAATCCCGCCAATTCCTCTTGAATTGCTTTCATGCGATCTGGTTCTAGGAGTTCATTCCGTATCTGCCACGTCTAATTTGAAGAAGGGGGTTAATTAATACATATATATGAATGAAACTCAACAGAAATAATGGTGTAATAAAATGAAATTATGAATATTCTTAATTGCTTACGCACTTCATATTGTCTTTGAGAGTAGCCCCGCTTGTTTTTCAAAGTCGCGTTGTGGATGAACTCGCACACGTAGTATCCACAGAAATCACTCCCTTGTTCCTGCCACAAGCACTTTACGAGAAATAGAGGTCAATCAAACTGATAATGAAGCATTATAAATGGAATTGATGAAAATATAGCTATAGAATCAACGGAAGATGCGCACAACTAGCTAGCTAGTAGTACTTACTTTCGGGTATGTATATCGCAGCTCCTTCGGCAGTCCCGGAGCTTGTGCGGTGAACTGTTTCCAAACCCTGCAAGACAAAGAAAATAATTATTATTACTTGAGATATCAGGAAATTAACAAAAAGTTGCCGATATGATGCGATAATGATCGATTGAACTTATTTGCTGAGCATTTCAGTTATGTCCACATAGGTGCTGGGATCTTTCCGTCTCGAGTCTAAGACGGTTACTAGTCCACGCTCAAGCTTTATCTCCAGAAGAATATAGTGGAAACGGTTGGAAATATGCCCTAGAGGCAATAATAAATTAGTTATTATTATATTTCCTTGTTCATGATAATCGTTTATTATCCATGCTATAATTGTATTGATAGGAAACTCAGATACATGTGTGGGTACATACACAACACCATGTCCCTAGTAAGCCTCTAGTTGACTAGCTCGTTGATCAATAGATGGTTACGGTTTCCTGACCATGGACATTGGGTGTCTTTGATAACGGGATCACATCATTAGAAGAATCATGTGATGGACAAGACCCAATCCTAAGCCTAGCACAAAGATCGTAGTTCGTATGCTAAAGCTTTTCTAATGTCAAGTATCTTTTCCTTAGACCATGAGATTGTGCAACTCCCGGATACCGTAGGAATGCTTTGGGTGTACCAAACGTCACAACGTAACTGGGTGGCTATAAAGGTGCACTACAGGTATCTCCGAAAGTGTCTGATGGGTTGGCACGAATCGAGACTGGAATTCGTCACTCCGTGTAAATGGAGAGGTATCTCTGGGCCCACTCGGTAGGACATCATCATAATGTGCACAATGTGATCAAAGAGTTGATCGCGGGATGATGTGTTACGGAACGAGTAAAGAGACTTGCCGGTAACGAGATTGAACAAGGTATCGGTATACCGACGATCGAATCTCGGGCAAGTACAATACCGCTAGACAAAGGGAATTGTATACGGGATTGATTGAGTCCTTGACATCGTGGTTCATCCGATGAGATCATCGTGGAACATGTGGCAGCCAACATGGGTATCCAGATCCCGCTGTTGGTTATTGACCGGAGAATGTCTCGGTCATGTCTACATGTCTCCCGAACCCGTAGGGTCTACACACTTAAGGTTCGATGACGCTAGGGTTATAAAGGAAGTTTGTATGTGGTTACCGAATGTTGTTCGGAGTCCCGTATGAGATCCCGGACGTCACGAGGAGTTCTGGAATGGTCCGGAGGTAAAGATTTATATATGGGAAGTCCTGTTTTGGTCACAGGAAAAGTTTCGGGTTTTATCGGTAACGTACCGGGACCACCGGGAGGGTCCCGGGGGTCCACCAAGTGGGGCCACCATCCCCGGAGGGCCGCATGGGCCAAGTGTGGGAGGGGACCAGCCCCAGGTGGGCTGGTGCGCCCCCCCCCCCCCCCCACAAGGGCCCAAGGTGCCTAGGGTTTGGGGAGGGGGTGCTTCCACCTAACTTGGGGGGCAAGTTTCCCCTCTTCCCCCCCTTGGCCGCCACCCTTAGATGGGATTGGGGCTGCCGCACCCCTTGGGGTGGAAAGCCTAGAGGGGGCGCACCCCCTCCCTCTCCCCTATATATAGTTGAGGTTTTGAGGGCTGCCAACACATGAGTTTTGACCTCTCCTTGGCGCAGCCCTACCTCTCTCCCTTCTCCTCTCTTGCGGTGCTTGGCGAAGCCCTGCAGGATTGCCACGCTCCTCCACCACCACCACGCCGTTGTGCTGCTGCTGGACGGAGTCTTCCTCAACCTCTCCTTCTCTCCTTGCTGGATCAAGGCATGGGAGACGTCACCGGACTGTACGTGTGTTGAACGTGGAGGTGCCGTCCGTTCGGCACTAGGATCTCCGGTGATTTGGATCACGACGAGTACGACTCCTTCAACCCCGTTCTCTTGAACGCTTCCGCTTAGCGAGCTACAAGGGTATGTAGATGCACTCTCCTCCCCCTCGTTGCTGGTTTCTCCATAGATGGATCTTGGTGACACGTAGAAAATTTTTGAATTTCTGCTACGTTCCCCAACAGTGGCATCATGAGCTAGGTCTATTGCGTAGATTCTTTGCACGAGTAGAACACAAAGTAGTTGTGGGCATTGATTTTGTTCAATATGCTTACCGTTACTAGTCCAATATTGATTCGGCGGCATCGTGGCATGAAGCGGCCCGGACCGACCTTACACGTACTCTTACGTGAGACAGGTTTCACCGATTGACATGCACTTGTTGCATAAGGTGGCTAGCGGGTGCCAGTCTCTCCCACTTTATTCGGATCGGATTCGATGAAAAGGGTCCTTATGAAGGGTAAATAGCAATTGACATATCACATTGTGGTTTACGCGTAGGTAAGAAACGTTCTTGCTAGAAACTCATGGCAGCCACGTAAAACATGCAAACAACAATTAGAGGACGTCTAACTTGTTTTTGCAGGGTATGCTATGTGATGTGATATGGCCAAAAAGAATGTGATGAATGATATGTGATGTATGAGATTGATCATGTTCTTGTAATAGGAATCACGACTTGCATGTCGATGAGTATGACAACCGGCAGGAGCCATAGGAGTTGTCTTTATTTATTGTATGACCCGCGTGTCATTGAACAACGCCATGTAATTATTTTACTTTATTGCTAACCGGTAGCCATAGTAGTAGAAGTAATAAGTTGGCGAGACAACTTCATGGAGACACGATGATGTAGATCATGATGATGGAGATCATGGTGTCATGCCGGTGACAATGATAATAATGGAGCCCCGAAGATGGAGATCAAAAGGAGCAAAATGATATTGGCCATATCATGTCACCTTTTTGATTGCATGTGATGTTTATCATGTTTATGCATCTTATTTCCTTAGAACGACAGTAGTAAATAAGATGATCCCTCATTAAAATTTCAAGAAAGTGTTCCCCCTAACTGTGCACCGTTGCGAAAGTTCGTCGTTTCGAAGCACCACGTGATGATCGGGTGTGATAGATTCTTACGTTCACATACAACGGGTGTAAGCCAGATTTACACATGCGAAACACTTAGGTTGACTTGACGAGCCTAGCATGTACAGACATGGCCTCGGAACACAAGAGACCGAAAGGTCGAGCATGAGTCGTATAGTAGATACGATCAACATGAAGATGTTCACCGATGATGACTAGTCCGTCTCACGTGATGATCGGACATGGCCTAGTTGACTCAGATCATGTAATCACTTAGATGACTAGAGGGATGTCTATCTGAGTGGGAGTTCATAAGATGAACTTAATTATCCTGAACATAGTCAAAAGATCTTTGCAAATTATGTCGTACGCTCGCGCTTTAGTTCCACTGTTTATCTGTGTTCCTAGAGGAAATATAGTTGAAAGTTGACAGTAGCGATTATGCGGACAGTAGAAAGCTTATGTCCTTAATGCACCGCTCAGTGTGCTAGACACCAAACGTCGTTTGTGGATGTTGCGAACATCAGACATACACGTTTTGATAACTACGTGATAGTTCGGTTAAACGGTTTAGAGTTGAGGCACCAAAGATGTTTCCGAAACGTCGCGGAACATATGAGATGTTTTCGAGGGCTGAAATTGGGATTTCAGGATCGTGCCCACGTCAAGAGGTATAAGACCTCCGACAATTTTCTTAGCCTACAAACTAAGGGAGAAAAGCTCAATCGTTGAGCTTGTGCTCAGATTGTCTGAGTGCAACAATCACTTGAATCGAGTGGGAGTTGATCTTCCAGATGAGATAGTGATGTTTCTCCAAAGTCATTGCCACCAAGCTGCTAGAGCTTCATGATGAACTATAAGATATCAGGGATAGATATGATGATCCTTGAGGTATTCATGATGTTTGACACCGCGAAAGTAGAAATCAAGAAGGAGCATCAATTGTTGATGGTTGGTGAAACCACTAGTTTCAAGAAGGGCAAGGGCAAGAAGGGATACTTCATGAAACGGCAAATCAGCTGCTGCTCCGGTGAAGAAACCCAAGGTTGAACCCAAACCCGAGACTAAGTGCTTCTGTGATAAGGGGAATAGTCACTAGAGCGGAATTACCCTAGATACTTGGTAGATGAGAAGGCTGGCAAGGTCGATAGAAGTATATTGGATATACATTATGTTAATGTGTACTTTACTAGTACTCCTAGTAGCACCAGGGTATTAGATACCGGTTCGGTTGCTAAGTGTTAGTAACTCGAAATAAAAGCTATGGAATAAACGGAGACTAGCTAAAGGTGAGCTGACGATATGTGTTGGAAGTGTTTCCAAGGTTGATGTGATCAAGCATCGCACGCTCTCTCTACCATCAAGATTAGTATTAAACCTGAATAATTGTCATTTGGTGTTTGCGTTGAGGATAGACATGATTGGATTATGTCTATCGCAATACGGTTATTCATTTAAGGAGAATAATGGTTACTCTATTTATTTGAATAATACCTTCAATGGTCTTTCACCTAAAGGAATGGTTTATTGAATCTCGATCGTAGCGATACACATTTTCATGCGAAAAGATATAAGATAGTAATGATAGTACCACCTACTTGTGGCACTGCCATGTAAGTCATATTGGTATAAAACGCATGAAGAAGCTCCATATTGATGGATCTTTGGACTCACTCGTTTTTGAAAAGTTTGAGACATGCGAACCATGTCTATTGGTGTATACGCATGAAGAAACTCCATGCAGATGGATAGTTTGGACTCACTTGATTTTGAAACACTTGAGATATGCAAATCATACCACATGGGCAAGATGACTGAAAAGCCTCGTTTTCAGTAAGATGGAACAAGATAGCAACTTGTTGGAAGTAACACATTTTGATGTGTGCAGTCCAATGAGTGCTGAGGCATGCAGTGAATATCGTTATGTTCTTACTTCACAGATGATTCGAGTAGATGTTGAGTATATTTACTTGATGAAACACAAGTGTGAATTACTGAATGGTTCAAGTAATTTCAGAGTGAAGTTGAAGATCATTGTGACAAGAGGATAAAATGTCTATGATATGATCATAGAGATGAGTATCTGAGTTACGAGTTTGGCACACAATTAAGACATTGTGGAAATTGTTTCACAATTAATACCGCCTGGAACACCATAGTGTGATGGTGTGTCCGAACATCATAGTTGCACCCTATTGGATATGGTGCGTGCCATGATGTCTCTTATCGAATTACCACTATCGTTTATGGGTTAGGCATTAGAGACAACCACATCCACTTTAAATAGGGCACCACGTAATTCGGTTGAGACGACACCGTTTGAACTATGGTTTGGAGAAACCTAAGTTGTCGTTTCTTAAAAGTTTGGGGCTGCTTCACTTATGTGAAAAAGTTGTAGGTTGATAAGCTTGAACCGAAAGCGGATAAAATGCATCTTCATAGGACACCCAAAATAGTTGGGTATACGTCCTAATTCAGATCCGAAAGCAATAGGGATTGTTTCTTGAATCGGGTCCTTTCTCGAGGAAAAGTTTGTCTCGGAAAGTTGAGTGGGAGGATGGTAGAGACTTGATATGGTTATTGAACCGTCACTACAACTAGTGTGTAGCAGGGCACAGGAAGTTGTTCCTGTGGCACCTACACCAATTGAAGTAGAAGCTTATGATAGTAATCATGAAACTTCGGATCAAGTCACTACCGTACCTCGTAGGGTGACAAGGATGCATACTACTTTAGAGTGGTACAGTAATCCTGTCTTGAAGGTCATGTTGCTAGACAACAATGAACCTACGAGCTATATATGGAGAAGCAATGGTGGGCCCAAATTCCGATAAATGCTTAGAAGCCATGAAATCCGAGATAGGATCCATGTATCAGAACAAAGCACGGACTTTGGTGGACTTGCCCGATGATCGGCAATCCATTGAGATAAATGGATCTTTAAAAAGAAGACGGACGTGGACGGTAATGTCACCGTCTATGAAGCTCGACTTGTGGCGAAGAGTTTTTCACAAGTTCAAGGGGTTGACTACGATGAGACTTTCTCATACGTAGCGATGCTTAAGTCCGTCGGAATCATGTTAGCATTAGCTGCATTTATGAAATCTGGCAGATGGATGTCAAAACGAGTTTTCTTACCAGTGTTCGTAAGGAAAGGTTGTATGTGATACAATCAGAAAGGTTTTGTCGATCCTAAGGATGCTAAAAGGTATGCTAGCTCCAGCGATCCTTCCATGGGCTAGAGCAAGCATCTCAGAGTCAGAATATGCGCTTTGATGGAATGATCAAAGATTTTGGGTTTGTACAAAGTTTATGAGAAACTTGTATTTCCAAAGAAGTGAGTGGGAGCACTATAGAATTTCTGATGAGTATATGTTGTTGACATATTGTTGATCAGAAATGATGTAGAATTTCTGGAAAGCATATAGGGTTATTTGAAAGATGTTTTTCAATAGAAAACCCGGATTAAGCTACTTAAACATTGAGCATCGAGATCTATAAGGATAGATCAAAATGCTTAATAATACTTTCAAATGAGCACGTACCTTGACATGATCTTGAAGGTGTTCAAGATGGATCAGTCAAAGAAGGAGTTCTTGCCTGAGATGTAAGGTACAAAGTTAAGACTTAAAGCTCGACCACGGCAGAATAGAGAGAAAGGACGAAGGTCGTCCCCTATGCTTCAGACGTAGGCTCTATAGTACGCTACGATGTGTTCCGCACCGGAAGTGTGCCTTGCCATGAGTCAGTCAAGGGGTACAAGAATGATCCAGGAATGGATCATTGGACAGCGGTCAAAATTGTCCTTGGAGTAAATAAGGACATGTTTTTCGATTATGGAGGTGATAAAGAGTTCGGCGTAAAGGGTTACGTCGATGCAAGCTTTAACACCTATCCGAGTGACTCTGAGTAGCAAACCGGATACGTATAGTGGAGCAACCATTTGGAATAGCTCCAACTGGAGCGTGGAAGCAGCATTTACAGAATGACCTAGAGATTTGCGAAGTACATACGGATCTGAATGTTGCAGACTCGTTGACTAAAACCTCTCTTACAAGCAAAACATGATCAAAACCCAGAACTCACTGAGTCTTAATCACATGATGATATGAACTAGTTTAATGACACTAGTAAACTCTTTGGATATTGGTCACATGGCGATGTGACGTGTGAGTGTTAATTACATGGCGATGTGAACTAGATTATTGACTCTAGTGCAAGTGGGAGACTGTTGGAAATATGCCCTAGAGGCAATAATAAATTAGTTATTATTATATTTCCTTGTTCATGATAATCGTTTATTATCCATGCTATAATTGTATTGATAGGAAACTCAGATACATGTGTGGGTACATAGACAACACCATGTCCCTAGTAAGCCTCTAGTTGACTAGCTCGTTGATCAATAGATGGTTACAGTTTCCTGACCATGGACATTGGATGTCGTTGATAACGGGATCACATAATTAGAAGAATGATGTGATGGACAAGACCCAATCCTAAGCCTAGCACAAAGATCGTAGTTCGTATGCTAAAGCTTTTCTAATGTCAAGTATCTTTTCCTTAGACCATGAGATTGTGCAACTCCCGGATACTGTAGGAATGCTTTGGGTGTACCAAACGTCACAACGTAACTGGGTGGCCATAAAGGTGCACTACAGGTATCTCCTAAAGTGTCTGTTGGGTTGGCACGAATCGAGACTGGGATTTGTCACTCCGTGTAAATGGAGAGGTATCTCTGGGCCCACTCGGTAGGACATCATCATAATGTGCACAATGTGATCAAAGAGTTGATCGCGGGATGATGTGTTACGGAACGAGTAAAGAGACTTGCCGGTAACGAGATTGAACAAGGTATCGGTATACCGACGATCGAATCTCGGGCAAGTACAATACCGCTAGACAAAGGGAATTGTATACGGGATTGATTGAGTCCTTGACATCGTGGTTCATCCGATGAGATCATCGTGGAACATGTGGGAGCCAACATGGGTATCCAGATCCCGTTGTTGGTTATTGACCGGAGAACGTCTCGGTCATGTCTACATGTCTCCCGAACCCGTAGGGTCTACACACTTAAGGTTTGATGACGCTAGGGTTATAAAGGAAGTTTGTATGTGGTTACTGAATATTGTTCGGAGTCCCGGATGAGATCCCGGACGTCACGAGGAGTTCTGGAATGGTCCAGAGGTAAAGATTTATATATGGGAAGTCCTATTTTGGTCACCGGAAAAGTTTCGGGTTTTATCGGTAACATACCGGGACCACCGGGAGGGTCCGGGGGTCCACCAAGTGGGGCCACCATCCCCGGAGGGCTGCATGGGCCAAGTGTCGGAGGGGACCAGCCCCAGGTGGGCTGGTGCGACCCCCCACAAGGGCCCAAGGCGCCTAGGGTTTGGGGAGGGGGTGCTTCCACCTGACTTGGGGGGCAAGTTTCCCCTCTTCCCCCCTTGGCCGCCACCCTTAGATGGGATTGGGGCTGCCGCACCCCTTGGGGTGGAAACCCTAGAGGGGGCGCACCCCCCTCCCTCTCCCCTATATATAGTTGAGGTCTTGGGGGCTGCCAACACATGAGTTTTGACCTCTCCCTGGCGCAACCCTACCTCTCTCCCTTCTCCTCTCTTGCGGTGCTTGGCGAGGCCCTGCAGGATTGCCACGCTCCTCCACCACCACCACGCCGTTGTGCTGCTGCTGGACGGAGTCTTCCTCAACCTCTCCTTCTCTCCTTGCTGGATCAAGGCATGGGAGACGTCACCGGGCTGTACGTGTGTTGAACGCGGAGGTGCCGTCTGTTCGGCACTAGGATCTTCGGTGATTTGGATCACGACGAGTACGACTCCTTCAACCCTGTTCTCTTGAACACTTCCGCTTAGCGATCTACAAGGGTGTGTAGATGCACTCTCCTCCCCCTCATTGCTGGTTTCTCCACAGACGGATCTTGGTGACACGTAGGAAAATTTTGAATTTCTGCTACGTTCCCCAACAGAAACTGCGCACGCATGCATAACTCATCAATTACATTACTATAACCTCGCTCGAGTAATAAGGGAAACCGAATATGCAAACGATCAGTAACACTCACTTGCCGTTGTAAGGAAAGAGTATGGTATCTTTGTTTTGATTTTTGATCAACGATTGTAGCAAGTTGTCCTCGGCCTCTTTGACGTGCTTTTCAACCAAAAATACATCTATGATGTTTGTGTTAATGAACCCAATATCATAGATTTTTTTTTTGCACTCGACGATCTTCAATCGGCATAATATATTGAGGATAATTAATTATAAATACATGCAATGAAAGAGCCGAGCTATATATACAGACTAATGACAGAAATAGTACTTACAGGCAGTAGCAAAAGACCGTTAATTTATCGAGGGCCTTTTGATTGAAGAACGCGAAGAACTCCTCAAATGGAACACACAACATATCAGTTCCAACAAGGTCGTGCTCCTCTTTAATGTGCAGATACAAACTATTCGCCCCCTCGGACTCTCTACAGGTTTTCATGTACCAAGTATGGAACCTTCGCATCATCGTTGTTAGAGATTTTTCATCTTTGACGAGAGGCTTCCCGTACTCGTATCTGTGTTCTTCCATCATCATGTAATCAGGAAGTGCATCGTCAGGCAGGTAATCTTGTAGATTGCCATAACCGGCCACCATCCCCGGAACACGATGTTGCCGCTAGACACATTGAGCGGGGGGGGGGGGGCATGATTGGTTTGCTTGTTCACCGAGCTGGTCAATTTTTTTCGCAGCTGCTCGTTCTTTTGCTCTTTGATGTCTGACAGTACTTCCCGACCACTCTGCTTGGAGATATGTCTGTTCAGTAATGCGCTCATAGTTAGTTCTCGGCGGAGACTTTGCCGGTTTCCTCAGGGCATCGAGAGTGCGCTTTGCTTTCACCGGATCTACCTTCTCCTCCGGAGGTGGATGTCTCTTTGCTTTCACCCCTTCAAAGAACTCCTTCACGTGGGCCTGCACGATCATATTGTTTTCCTCCTCGGTCCTCTTGTACGGTAACTTCTCTAGAGGCTTTAGAGGTGGACCGTATCTGTATTGCCTCTCTCCTCTTCTTATGCTGCTAGACGCCGGAGCAGATGGAGCGGCTGCGGCGTCTGTCTTCTTTCGTGCTTGCTTACGAGGCGGAGGAGAAGGACTACGACGCGCCGGAGCAGCCGGGGCGGCGGCGGGTCTCTTCCGCCCTTGTTGGAGAGGCGGAGAAGGAGGAGGCGGAGTGCCGCCACGCGTGCCCTGATCGTCAGTCGCCGGAGGAGGAGGCGGTGGAGGAGGCGGAGTGCCGCCACGCGTGCCCTGATCGTCACTCGCCGGAGGAGGAGGCGGTGGAGGAGGCGGAGTGCCCTGACTCGCCGGAGGAGGAGGAGGAGGCGGAGGCATCCAATTCAGAAGGTTGATGAGCTCCTTCCGCCATAGGCATGGAGTCTTCAGAGTAGAACCCAGCCTAGTCTCTCCTTCACCGGCAGGGTGCTCAAGCACGAGGTCCTCAAATCCCTCTGTTATTTCATCCACCATCACCTTAGCATATCCTTGTGGAATCGGCTGGCAGTGATAAGTTGAGACTTTAGGTTCTGAAACTTTTTCTTTGCCATATTTATTATTCCTTTTATATTCGACGAGAAGCCAGTCGGGACCTTCATACTAAGCAGGCATTCAAAGAAGATTTCCTTCTCTTCTTTGGTAAGAGCATAGCTGGCAGGACCTTCATACTGATTTGGAGGCATGCCGTCTTTTTCGTGCAAACGTTGCAGGTCCTCCCGTGCCTCAGCTGTATCTTTTGTCGTCCCATACACGCCCAAGAAGCCTAGCAGGTTCACGCAAAGGTTCTTCGTCACGTACATCACCGTCGATCAAAGAGCGGACCTCTAGGTCTTTCCAGTAGGGTAGGTCCCAAAATATAGATTTCTTTTTCCACATGGGTGTGTGTCCCCCAGCTTCACTCGGAACAGCTAGTCCGCCGGGACCCTTTCCAAAGATTACGTGTAAATCATTGACCATAGAAAGTACGTGATCACCGGTATGTATGGCGGGCTTCTTCCGATGATCTGCCTCGCCTTTGAAATGCTTGCCTTTCTTTCAACATTGATGGTTTGTCGGAAGAAATCGACGATGGCCCAGGTACACATTCTTCCTGCAGCTTGCCAGGTATATACTATCGGTGTCAAGTAAACAGTGCGTGCATGCGTTGTATCCCTTGTTTGTCTGTCCTGAAAGGTTACTGAGAGCGGGCCAATCGTTGATGGTCACGAACAGCAACGCCTTTAGGTTAAATACCTCCTGTTTGTGCTCATCCCACGTACGTACACCGTTTCCATTCCACAGCTGTAAAAGTTCTTCAACTAATGGTCTTAGGTACACATCAATGTCGTTGCCGGGTTGCTTAGGGCCTTGGATGAGAACTGGCATCATAATGAACTTCCGCTTCATGCACATCCAAGGAGGAAGGTTATACATACATAGAGTCACGGGCCAGGTGCTGTGATTGCTGCTCTGCTCCCCGAAAGGATTAATGCCATCCGCGCTTAAAGCAAACCATACGTTCCTTGGCTCACTTGCAAACTCATCCCAGTACTTTCTCTCGATTTTTCTCCACTGCGACCCGTCAGCGGGTGCTCTCAACTTCCCGTCTTTCTTACGGTCCTCACTGTGCCATCGCATCAACTTGGCATGCTCTCCGTTTCTGAACAGACGTTTCAACCATGGTATTATAGGAGCATACCACATCACCTTCACATGAACCCTCTTCCTGGGGGGCTCGCCGTCAACATCACCAGGGTCATCCCGTCTGATCTTATACCGTAATGCACCGCATACCGGGCATGCGTTCAGATCCTTGTACGCACTGCGGTAGAGGATGCAGTCATTAGGGCATGCATGTATCTTCTGCACCTCCAATCCTAGAGGGCATACGACCTTCTTTGCTGCGTATGTACTGTCGGGCAATTCGTTATCCTTTGGAAGCTTCTTCTTCAATATTTTCAATAGCTTCTCAAATCCTTTGTCAGGCACAGCATTCTCTGCCTTCCACTACAGCAATTCCAGTACGGTACCGAGCTTTGTGTTTCCATCTTCGCAATTGGGGTACAACCGTTTTTTGTGGTTCTCTAACATGCGATCGAACTTCAGCTTCTCCTTTTGACTTTCGCATTGCGTCCTTGCATCGACAATGACCCGACGGAGATCATCATCATCGGGCACATCGTCTGGTTCCTCTTGATCTTCAGCAGCTTCGCCCGTTGCAGCATCATCGTGCACATCGTCTGGTTCCTCTTGATCTTCAATAGCATCTCCGTATTCAGGGGGCACATAGTTGTCATCGTACTCTTCTTCTTCGTCGTCTTCCATCATAACCCCTATTTCTCCGTGCCTCGTCCAAACATTATAGTGTGGCATGAAACCCTTGTAAAGCAGGTGGGTGTGGAGGATTTTCCGGTCAGAGTAAGACTTCTTATTCCCACATATAGGGCATGGACAACACATAAAACCATTCTGCTTGTTTGCCTGAGCCACTTCGAGAAAATCATGCACGCCCTTAATGTACTCGGAGGTGTGTCTTGAACCGTACATCCATTGTCGGTTCATCTGCGTGCATTATATATAATTAAGTGTGTCAAAAATCATTACAGAACATCATGAATAGATAATTAAGTGACCAAATTAATAGAAGTTCATCATCACATTAAAACCAAAGTACATACATAGTTCTCATCTAACAACATAAAGCTCTGCAGAGCATGTAAATTAATTAAACCATACACTGAAACTATGTAAAACATTTCAATGCGAAAACAAATGCGATCATAATCGCAACCAATGTAACAACTGATCCAACGGCATAATGATACCAAGCCTCGGTATGAATGGCATATTTTCTAATCTTTCTAATCTTCAAGCGCATTGCATCCATCTTGATCTTGTGATCATCGACGACATCCGCAACATGCAACTCCAATATCATCTTCTCCTCCTCAATTTTTCTAATTTTTTCCTTCAACAAATTGTTTTCTTCTTCAACTAAATTTAAGCTCTCGACAATAGGGTCGGTTGGAATTTCCGGTTCAACAACCTCCTAGATAAATAAAATCTATGTCACGTTGGTCGGCATAATTGTCATAAACAATAAATGAACCAATAGTTATGAAAAGATAATATATACCACATCCGAATCATAGACAGGACGAGGGCCGACGGGGGCGGATACCAAAACCATCGCACTATATAAGATGCAATAATAAAAGTAAGAAAATAATACAAGTATCTATCTAAACATACAAGTAAGAATATTTTTCCTTTCAGAAAGAAGATAACAACAAGAGGCTCACCACGGTGGTGCCGGCGATGAGATCGGCGCGGGTGATCGACGACGTTGAAGACGGGGACGGGGCGTGACGGACCGCTAAACCTAGACAAATATTGAGGAAAATGGAGCTTGGCGCTCGAGCTTGGAGAGGAGAAATCTTAAGTAGTGTGGCTCGGGCATTCCATCGAACACCTTGTGTGCATAGGAGGTGAGCTAGAGCACCACCAAGCCCTCTCCCCCTCGGCCAGAAAAAACAGAGCAGTGTGCTCTGCTCTTGCGCGAGGGGGTATATATAGGCACCACCATTGGTCCCGGTTGGTGGCATGAACCGGGACCAATGGTGGTGGGCCAGGAGCGAGACCCATTGGTCCCGGTCCCCGGGGCTCACGAACCGGGTCCAATGCCCCCATTGGTCCCGGTTCTGGATTGAACCGGGACTAATGGGCTGGACCGGCCTGGACCATTGGCCCCTTTTCTACTAGTGGTTAGATTTAGGTTGGCTGTTAGATTAAATTAGCGGGCCTAATCATGCGGTTATAACGGGTTTGTGTACATTTTATGGGGTGTGCTTAAAGAAGATCATGTTTTATTGTTTATTAGTAGTAGAGATCTATAAGAGTAGCGTTGCATCCATCTGTATTAACGGCCCTGCATCTACCCGTTATAATAACCTGACAAACTAGCAAATTTATAGCTAAGACAGTCTGGCCATCTGAGCCATGTTGAGAATGATGTATAGGCCAATTTATAGCCCACACTTTAGAGCCTTAATTAATTCTTCGGTGTCCCACATCCTTCACGCATGTTCATACACTTGCATCATGGATAATGGATATGCATGTGATGTGTCCTATCCCTTCCCTTCCATGCCACAAGCGTGGCATTAACCTAGTAAACAAAATACTCCCTCTGTTGCATAATGTAAAACGTTTTTTATTTTTTGACACTATACTAATGTCAAAAAACGTTTTACATTATGGGACGGAGGGAGTAGAATTTACTAAGACGATCACTTTGATTTATTTGTAGCTATTTTTAAAGGTAGGAGCATGAGTTAATTGGTGGGTTTGCAAATGTTAAAGGGAATTATAAATATGCATAACATTCATCATGCATATATTACTTTTCCCTATTGACAGAGTGTTTTTAGTGGTTAACAATATTAATGATCTTCATAATAATGTTGAAAAAAGAAATACCTAGCCTGCTCAAGTGCATGGGTTGAGGAATTGCTGACTTAACCACAACTATTACGGCATTAACGGATAACATAATCATGTATTCCATTTGTTCTTTATGCCGGGAACCGCCCATCACCCAAACTAGTAAAGCCTCTATCTCACCTCTGCCTACGACGTAGCGGCTTTGTTGCCTGCTCCGATTCATTCCTGGCAAGCCCTCGTCGGGGACGCTCCGTCTCGGCTCGACACTCTGCGTACATGGGAGGAATCGACTGACGCTCAAAAAACATTCATATGGTTCCTTATTACTAGCAAACACGGTACATCCAAGAAGACGTTGATCAGCCCTAGCTAATTAACTCTCGTTTTGATCTTTATTTGTTCGTCCAAGATCTAGGTGAGCACGCAATGGCCGCTTCATGACAGTGAAAAACTCAACATGCGGTTGGAGATCGACGGCGAGCTCACCTTCTCCCTCCCTCCACCGGAACTCCCTCACGAGGTTGGCGGTGAAGTAGCTTAAGTGCAGCATCGCGACACCCCTACCAGGGCACATCCTTCGACCACCGCCGAAAGGCATCATTTTGATCGTGCCGTCGGTTCCTTGGGATGCATCCTTGCAGGACAGGAACCGTTGTGGCTTGAACTCGTCAGGGTAATCCCACGCTGTCCTGTCTCGTGCTATAGCCGCCAGTGGGAAGTACACTTTTGTGCCCACCGGAATACGCTGGCCATTGTGAACCACATGGTCCTCTTCCATCACCTGCCTGAACGCAAAAGACGTCGGCGGATGCAGCCGGAGTGCCTCCATGATCACAGCGTGCAGGTACTCCAGCTTCCCAAGAACAACCTCGCTGACTTCCTCGGCGTCTGCACCCACGACGGCATTGATCTCCCTCCGGACGGCCTCCTGTATGTCGGGGCGCTTCACCATGTTGGCCATGATCCACTGCAGCGCTGATGCTGTCGTTTCGGTTCCAGCACCCAGGAACTCGGAGCACATGCCGACGAGTTCACCGTCGGACAGCCTTCTTTGATGCCGCCTTGGGTCCTGATTATGACCGTCCGGCACCATGAGGTCGATGAGCGTGTCCACATACACCGGCGTCTCGCCGGATCGCCGGTGCCGGCCGCGACGGGAATCGATGAGCGGTAGGTACGTCTCCTCCTGCTGCTGCCGCAGGGCGGCTAGCTTCTTCCAACGATTACGATAAATGAGCCTGGTCACTGCGGGGAGCTTCGCGTGCGCGAACACGCGCGCCGTAGCTAGGGACTTGACGAGGTCACTCTGAGCGTCGGCCATGGCACGGACGCGGCTATTGTCGATGCCGTCGCCGAAACACATGTTGGCCACCAGGCCAAACATGGCGTAGCGGATGCTCTCCGCCGCGTGAACCACGCCGTTTTTCCTCTGCTCAGCAAGGTCCACGACGAGACCATGTAGTGCACGGCGGCGCGCTGACGCGTGCCGGTGGAGCTGCGCTGGGTGGAGGACCTCCGATGTGAGGTTGTGACGAATGGCGCGCCAGTGCTCACCGTAGGGAGCGGAGGTGATGTTCTGGTATTGACGGCGCGAGAGGATGGCGCTGGGAGAAATGGACGGTGGGCGGTTGGAGAAGGAGCCGCCGGCGCTGCCACACACGAGAAGGCTGTGCGCCGTCTCATGGTCGGTGACAAAGATACTAGCGGGCTGCGGCTTCCACACCGTGGAGAGCTCCGGCGCTAGAACCGACTTAGCCCTCGTGAGGAGGGCTTTGATGGGCGAGGCATGGTGGAGAACGAAGAAAAGAAGCAGGGGAAGCAGGGTGAGGAGGAACAGGTCTGCCATGACTTCATGGACGGAGCAGCGCCTGCCGTATTTACGCACGCATGGGCATGGCACGCGGTAGCTGAGCTCCATCGATGCCATATATAATTCTATGTTTGGCAGATACAGGGGGATGAGACACTCTTTATTACACCTTTATTGGTCATGCATAGACGGTTGTGAAATTAAGCATGGCCAACTTTTGAGTAGGCCAGAAAAAAATATTCGACTTTCGAGTAGGGCTTATTTGTCCCTCTCATATTTGAGTCAAAAATTTAGTCACATATTTGACTACCAAAATGTCAATAAATGTCATAAAAAATTATATTGTTGAATTCATATTTGAATGTAGTTTTCAGTGATATCATTTTTGCTATGTATAACTTATATTTTATTAGTTCAAATCACTGTAAAAAAGATCCAAAATATGAGGATGACTTGTAAATCAAGACGGAGACAGTACCAATAATTCCGTGCATGGACACGACGAGAAATATTGTGATTGATCGTTTGCAAGCTGCTCAACAAGTAGCTTATCTCGTAATTAACGTGCCAGCGAACGCCCTGATGGTCGTCATTTATTACTAGGCCCTGCCTAGCTGGCCACATGCTACCATTCATGAGGTTGTTTCCATATTACTTGTGGCTGCTTTAGTAGTACCCCATTTGTACCAGTGCATTAGGCATATTGCGAAAACCAAATAATTATAAAACACTTTAGCGCGGTGTATTGACTCCCACCTCGTTCCTTTATTTTTTTGACATTAATAAAGAAATCAACCAACAAGAAATGTGAGGTGTATATGCTTTCAATGACTTGAGGCTACCTAGCACGGCATGCAATGGTCAGTTCATTGCATGTAATGATATTAATTAGCAAATAAACATTAAGTACTCTCGCTTTCTTCGTCACCTTGGTCGCGGTGCACAATCTATGGCTACTTGTAATGGAAGTATCACAGCTAGTACTCCCTCCATTTTTATTTACTCCACATATTAGGTTTGGTCAAAGTCAAGCTTTGTAAACTTTGACAAAGTTTATACACAAAAACATTAACATATGCAATAACAAATCAATACCATTAGATTCACTATTGAATGTACTTTCACATCATATAGATTTGTTATGATAAATATTTATATTATTTTCTGTAAATTTGGTCAAAGTTTAGGAAGTTTGACTTCGATCAACTCTAATATGCAGAGTAGATGAAAATGAAGGGAGTATTACACATGTGAACTAGGCAATTTTGATAAGGTGACGTAGAATTAAACGAAGGAAGAGAAAGTTGAGTATCATATTATGATAATGTATCATAATAAATTCTATCGTACTACACTACAAGAAATATGTCAACTAGTGACCTTCTGTCAGTGACCCTGGAAAAATTGGTCATAGATCTATGACCATTTGAGACCAATTCGTCAAAAGCTGTTCGGTGGGCTCCAAACCCTAAACAATAACGACCATTTTGGTCAGAAAGGTTGTAATTTCCTTACACGAAATGGTCATAAAGCAGATAGCACAGGTCCGCTGCCTTATTTCTAGCTGATCATGACCAATATAGATGATCATAACCTTGTAAATTGTGGTGGGTTGCTATGACTAGGCGCCACCTCATCAGTTTTGCCTATGTGTCATGTCCATGTGGCAATTTTTGCCCTAGGTTGTGAAGCAACCTATATTTCTGTCATTCCCAAAATTCCCAAAAAAATCTCATAAATTCTTTGGGTCATATCTTCATCAAATATGTAAAAATCATTCCTTGTGTAGTTCAAAAATAATTCAAAAATATTCATTTTCCTATTCTGTTCAGAAAAACACTTTGTGAAGGAAGTACCACTTTGGCATGTCCAAATGGTATCCATTTTCTACAGTGCTTTCCTCTACCCAAATAACCATCCTTCACCAAATGCCAGCTGAATCCATTCATTATTTTGAGCCCGGCTTCAACATTCGTATTTATGTCCAGTGTGGTACTTTGCAAAGCAAGTACCACCTAGACTCCTCCTTTCGAGCTGAAAATTTGTGAAGACGGTCTTCTTAGTAACTGATATCCTCAGCCAAAACTGACGCCCATTAGCCATGTGCATTTCCTGTAACGCTAATCAAACACTTGGCTGCTTATTCATGTTTGAGCATCAATCGGTCTCCTCGTGAGAATCTTATGTTGTGATTTTCTTCCTAGCACGTACCTGGGGAGTGCCCAACCCACTAGACAAGCCTAGGCAGCATAGAACACATGGCAATGCCACGGTCACGCGGTGACCACGCGGCGGGCATGCGAGTTTACGCGCTCTATAGTTGGGGCCCTCAGCCACCGTCCAAACCTCGACGTATCGCCACCAAACCATGTATTTATGATTAAATAGGTACTTATGTAAGTAGAAATGATTTTTCGAAAAAATAAATAGCAAACTATGAGGCAGCTGCGGTTCAAATTTGACCCGCTTCCAACTGAATCGACGGGAATTTGTCTTTTTCACCAGAGGTGGATCAAAACTTTTGACACCCAGCCATTTTGTCAATTGTGCATTAAATATGGCCTAGTATTTTAAAAAATTGATTTGGTACAATTTTGCAACAAATATATGGTAGGTCCTTCATAAAAAAACTCATTTCAGGCACTCGGAAAATGGAAAATGAATTTTCTGTGCAAAGAAAATGAAAACTTTCTTAGGCAACATTGTTTGCCATTCCAAGATGCACCCTTGTGCACAATATGAGATCATTTGATCAAACTATTCCATGAATGTGGCCATAAGATTGATCATTTGGCTTGAAAGGCATGAATCTTCACGCATGATAGCTCATTTCGGAGAACACTTTCTTTAAAATAATTTCCGTATTACAGCTTTATTATTTTTCCTGGAAACTTGGTCACATATAATGACACAATGCGAATGTTTTCCAATTTTTTGATTTTTTTTGAATTTTTTATGCCCGTTTCAAAATGCAGTCAAAACGGCAGGTTTGACCGTTCCTAGCTAGTGGTTGAATCTTGGAAAACTTTTGATGTTTCTCTGATTAAATAGATACTTATGTACCTAGAAATGATTTTTGGAAAAAAATAAAGAGCAAACTATGAGGCAGCTGCAGTTCAAATTTGACCCGCTTCCAACTGAATCGGCGGGAATTTGTCTTTTTCACCAGAGGTGGATCAAAACATTTTACACCCAACCATTTGGTCAATTGTGCATTAAATATGGCCTAGTATTTTTGGAAAATGATTTGGTCCAATTTTGCAATAATTATTTGGTAGGTCCTTCACAAAAAAACCTCATTTGGGGCACTCGAAAAATGGAAAATGGCTCTTTTGTGCAATAAAAGTGAAAAGTCCCTTAGGCAACATTGTTTGGAATTCCAAGATGCACCCTTGTGCACAATATAAGATCATTTGAACAAACTATGCCATGAATGTGGCCATAAGATTGATCATTTGGCTTGAAAGCCATGAATCTTCACGCATGATAGCTTATTTCTGAGAACACTTTTTAAAAAATAATTTCTGTATTACATGTTTATTATTTTTCCTGGAAACTTGGTCACATATAATGACACAATGCGAAGGTTTTCCATTTTTTTGATTTTTTGTTTGAAATTTTTATGCCCGTTTCAAAATGCGGTCAAAACGCCGGGAATGACCGTTCCTAGCTAGTGGTTGAATCTTGGAATTTTTTTGGTGTTTCTCTGATTAAATAGATACTTATGTACCTAGAAATGATTTTTGGAAAAAATAAGAAGCAAACAACGAGGTAGCTACAGTTTAAATTTGACCCGCTTCCAACTGAATCAGCGGGAATTTGTCTTTTTCACCAGAGGTGGATCAAAACTTTTGAAACCCAACCATTTGGTCAATTGTGCATTAAATATGGCCTAGTATTTTATAAAAATGATTTGGTACAATTTGGCAATAAATATATGGTAGGTCCTTCACAAAAAAAATCTCATTTCGGGCACTCAAAAAATGGAAAATGAAATTTCCGTGCAAAGAAAATGAAAACTCTCTCAGGCAACATTGTTTGGAATTACAAGATGCACCCTTGTGCACAATATGAGATCATTTGAACAAACTATGCCATAAGATTGATCATTTGGCTTGAAAGCCATTGATCTACCATAACATTTGGGCATTTCTGTGATGGCTGATGTTCGACGACGGTGGTGACAATTTGTTGATGCGAGGGGTGTCGAAGCTCTTGGTGTTGGGTAGTGATGCATGGCGCCGCAGGCTGTCGGGTGGTGGCCACCGGTCATGTACACGAGGATGGTGTCGCAAGGTTGCCGGGGGTTGCAGCAGAAGGTGGTGCTGCAAATAGTCACCGGTGATGCAACATAGCATCGCCGCGGACCGCGGGTGCTGTGATCCAACATTGTCGGGACCGACGGAGTTGCAATGAAGCATTGTCAGGCCGCGAGTGTTGTGATGTAATATCGTCGAGGGTCGCCGGAGTTGCAACGAAGACTCCCCGAGTTAGTCAATATTGTATAATATTTTTGAAAATGAAGTGGTGCCCTTTTGCAGCAAATATTGGATAGGTTATTTACATGGGTGAGAAAATATGTAAGAGAAAAAAAACAATTGCATAAGCTTAATCATCATTGGTGGAAACATGTGTGCCATGGATCGATGACATGGCAGAGATCCATCCATCCATATTTTCATCCCACATCCATCCGTCCATCCATCCACCCACCCACCCACCCACAGTCCCACACCCACCCGCTGTGTCCCACCCACCCACCCGTTGTGCCCAATGCGGAGAGAGAGAGAGAGAGAGAGAGAGAGATCCTCCTCCCCTTCCAGATCGCCGCCGCCACCTCCCCTTCCCTCGCGCCGCCACCACCACTGTCCCTCCCTCCCTCACGCCGCCCATTCATCCGAGCCTGACGACGCCAGATCCGCGCGCCGCCCACCGTTCCCCATCTTCCGCTCCCTCCCTCCACCTCCCGTAGCAGATCCAGCGCCCTGCAGCCTCGGCAGCAGCACCACCACGCCACTCCCGACAGGAGCATGATCCATGTGGTAGTGGCCATGGGCTCAAGGTGCTCCAAGAGGGAGCCTCTAATAACCTCAGGTCTGAGAAGAACATACCTTGCCCGCGTGATGTTGGTGCACGAGGCACCGATACAGTTCAAGCGATGGCTCCGAAGCATGGAAGAGGAGTGAGCACTTGCGTCGGAGGAAATCCTGTTGACAGAACCTCAGGTTGTTACACTTTTCATCTTGTTTGCTGATTTTTTCCTTTAGTGTATGTTTTGTTCAGTTTGACAGTAGTTTAGAATGTTATGCGGTGTTGACTGGCTGTTAGTCTGATATTAATTCAGAAGCGTTGATTTTTCTTGGTATATGTTGTGTTCAGTTCTCGCAGAAGTTCAGAACTGTTATGCAGTGTTGGCTGTTAGTGTGATATGAATCTATAAGTGTTGATTTTCCTTGGTACATGTTGTGTTCAGTTTTAGTAGAAGATCAGAACTGTTATGCACCGTTGTCTCTTAGTTTGATATGCACATGTTTTGTTGTTAGGATTGTTAGTTTTGTTAGTTTTGGTGTTAGTTTTGTTAGGATTGTAGCCATTTGCACATGTCTACAGTTTTGTTGTTTGTTACATGCAAGGATGTGAACATGTGGCAAAAGTGGTTCAGTTTTGTTCTCAGTTAATTTCGCATCTGCAAGTCAGTAATTTAAAGTCAGTCTTGCAACCCTTAGTAGTATGTCAGTTCCTGCTTGTAATTAGTATATCCTAAGATAAGGGTTACAGTGAGCTTCAGTTAATGCCCCCTTCAACTTGATTGATAATACTGCCATACAATCTGAACAAGCTGGGCTCTTTTGCACAGTTATGGTACTCATCATTGTAATCATGAACATAAATTATAATATGCATTGGTGATCAGCTTGTTTTATCTTAGTTGTGAGGCGATTGAATTTAAGTGACAGCCATCTTGTTCCTTTTTCACTTGGTATCTGGTTCCTGGTAACTTGAAGATGTATTGAGATCATGTGTCCCTTTAACATTTCGTACTATTATATAGGTTATTGATTTTACAAATGTCCAGGCTTGAATTTACTTGGGAGTACATATTCCAAGGACTTGAAGCAAATGCCAATCTTGTAATGCTACTATATAGTGTGAAAAATATAATTTCAGGTTCCTTGTTTATATTATCCTAATTTCAGAAGACTTACTTTTGTACTTCTGCAGATGATGACCCTCTCCCTTGCTGCATTAGGATCCTTGATGTGGCCGAGGAAGAACAAACCTAGGACTTTAATTCCAATAATTTATGCATGTGCTCTGCTTCTGGCAACAATGCCATCTATCACCAGGTAATCCCGTTTCTATAATGCTGCAGTAATCCTCAAAAAGAATAATTGTCATGCTCCAAAATATGTTGATGTTCTTATACTGCTAGATGTTGGCAAATTGTGTCAATCTATTTACATTGGCTTAATTCCTACCTCCTACACTTGCTCAATACGGATCTGAGAAAAATATATCCGCAACCTGTGGTGTGTGCAGCAGCACTTGAATGCATATATTAAATATGTACCCTGGATAGCAGTAGTACTTCAGTACTACTCCTGTAGCATTTGTGCCCTCCAGTACTGCTGTTGTGAAACTGTTGCTGCTACTGTGAAACTATTTCTGCTGCTGCTACTGTCAAACTACTTTTGTTGTTGTTTTCTTTGTCATATGACTCTAATCTCTGTTGTTGTTGGTGTCAAACTGATGCTATGAACCCAGCAGCTCTTATGACTCTATTGTTGTTCTTGACCTGCTGTTGCTGCTATTGTAGGAGGAGCACGCCTAGGAGAAGAGAGGGCTCATTCCACTTGTTTGGAAGAGAAGACAATGAAGCATGGTGGTTATCTGGATAATCTGCCTTGTGTTTTGGTTGTACTTTGTACCTAGTTATATTGTATTCTGTAGTAGTCAGCACATTCTGGAGCAGAATCCAGTGAAGTTGTAAAACTGTAATAGTTCTGTTTCATTTGAAATATTTGTCATTTGTGTACTGTGAGAAATGTGAGAAATGGAAAGCTGATGAGTTCTTTGATAAAAAGCGATGTGGCTCCACTGCTAGGAAAAATATGACAACTGGGACCCATCTAAAAACTGGACCACAAAAAACTCTCGAAAATAAAAATGAAATGGACCGCAAAAGGCCATGCCTAGAAAATAAAAAGGCCAAATTGTTGGGCCAGGCCCATGTAGCTAGAGAAAATTAATAGAGAAAATATACAGTAAAAAGGCCGAATTGTTGGGCTAGGCCCATGTAGAAAACCGAATTGGACCGGGCTGAATCTTGTGCCACATCAGCTTGCCATGCTGGATACCTACGTGGCCTGGGGAGGTTGCTAGTGACCAAAATGCCACAGTGGACATATTTTGGTCATAAACGTCTACGACCATCCCAGAAGAAAGGTCGCTATAGTCAGTTAACGACGGCCAACTTTTGACCTTATGTTTTTGGTCACAAAAAGGTCACAAATTGAAAACGGTGACCATTCAGTGACCAATAGTGGTGGTCACAAGTTGACATATTTCTTGTAGTGCTACTACCTCCGTCCTGGTTTATTTGTCTCGTTATAATCCGTGCCAAATTTCGACCAGAGATTTAACTAACAAAATATTAATGCATGTCAACAAAAATTATATTGTTGGATTCGTATTTGAACATAGTTTTCAATGATATAATTTTTTTGTGATATGCATGAACATTTTATTAGTTAGATTTATGGTCAAAAATTGGCAGAGAATACAATGAGTACCACTACAAAATGACGTTGATAGTATGTGTCATGCTTGACAATAAATGAAACCACCTATGATTTTTTTTATTTAAAAAAAAAGGAGGATGTACCCCTGGCCTCTGCATCTGGACGATGCATGCAGTCATTTTACTAATTATTCACAAAGACCATACAAGGTGATACATCAATATGCCTGAAACCACCATCTTGGCAACGCCTGTCGCTATTCCTACCACCTTGATGAAGGGGTGTCGAATGTTCTGGCCTAATACCAAACAAACATTGCACCAAAGTCTAACATCTAAAGCCGGATGCCCCATCCAAGCCACTACCTGGAGTGAGTCACACACCAGTCCGACACACTCCCAGTGAGCACCGCACACTGCAAGGGCCGTCACCTTCATCTTCCATCAATCCATCCTCAGAGCAGAACTGATGCACCGACCTTCCCAGTCCTCTCTGCCATCAACAGCATCGCCCCCCTGCTCGAGTCCACCAACCCTCATCAAACGTCGAACCTCCACTGCGCCATGCCGCTGAGATTCACCGTGATCGATGCGGAAGATGAAACCCCGCTCAGCCTCTGGGCCCTTCCAAACAGCACCTGCTCCAATAAGATGCCCCCAAGAGGGAAAACGGCACCATAGTTTCCGTCATCATCCGATCTGGGAGACCCAGATCTAGGGTTTCCCCCGAAGCAGATGGCCCTGGAGGAAGAGGGGCACGCCAACTGCAACTGCCCATGAACACAAGCCGTGCCCAGCAGCACTTTGCTCTTACAACGGCGCCTTCAAGAAGGACACGACGCCATGAGCATCGTCGCCGCCCTAGGGTTTTCACCCAAGAGACCGTGAGTGGGGAAGGTGTGGCAGACCCGAACGACGTCTCCAGGAAGAGAAACGGCACCAGGAGCCGACCAGGGAATTATCCCAATCCGAATCCCCACCTCCTGCTCCGCCCCAACTGGTGACTGGCAAATCGCAGCCATGCCCGTTACGATGGAGTGCACGAAGCAAGGATTGAAGGAAGAAGCAGCTCGACGCTGTTGAGCTGCTAGCTTTGGCTCCTCTCCTCCACTCCACTCCCCTCCGTCGCATGATACTAGTACTAGTATATGATACTACCCACTACGACCAGCCTAAGATGAATAAAGCAACGACAAATAATATGGATCGAAGAGACAATTGTTGTTGTACTTGTGAAGTTGTGCTACTCGCTTCAATCAATACTATTTATTGCACATGTGAACTTGTGCTAGTAATACATTTATAATTGTTAAGATCTCCTTTTTCTTAACTTGTAAATCTCATTTTATGGGGTCATATTGTGGCTTAAGTGAGCATTTCAAGCATCAAGAGTCCATGTCAGTACAATTAATTACCTCAACCGACGCGTCGGGCCGAAAATACACACCACGTCAATGAGGTACAAGATAAGCAGTGTACTCTTGAGAGTTACTCTGCCATGCTAAACAATCGTACCTGTTGACGTATAATGTGCTGCCTAGTCTCTTCCATCAGATCGGTCTTTTGGTTGCATTGGCTAGAGCATGCACTTCTACATGGTATCAGAGCCAAGAGGTCTTGAGTTCAAGACCCGGCTAACGCAATTAAAATTGCAGCCCACTTTCGGTCCACGTTTAGGCCTGAGGGAGCCAAATATGAGGGGGAGTGTTGACGTATAATGTGCTGTCTAGTCTCTTCCATCAGATCGGTCTTTTGGTTGCATTGGCTAGAGTATGCACTTCTACAGTACCAAGCAACAAATCAACCAATCGTGTCATCTAGTTATGGGCCGACCAATAAGGATCACACAGAGAGACAAACAATTCAGCCAAAACAGGGCGACAACAAGTGGGGAACACAAACTGATACGTGATACAATTCAGCTCCAGTATTAACAACTCGTCCTTTGAAAGTGAATTTGCAGTTGAACATCCTTGCCTGCCGCTTGATCTCGTTGATGATGACACCATATCTAGTAGCTGTCATTGTGCCTTTGTCAATGTCAGTCACTATCTGCTTCAAATCCGAGGTGATGATGAAGTTTTGTAGCAGCTGATCCTCGGCGAGGGACAACGCTTCTCGGCAAGTGAAAGCTTCTAGAGTGGCTTCATCGGTTACACCAGCGAAGGGCTGCTGTGGTAGTTTCCTTCTGCATCGCGGCACACTACTGCAGTCCCACCTCCAAGCGCAGCATATGTATCTTTGCAAACCCCCGGGACCTCTCCTTTTTTCTTTTTGAGAAACATCTGTAATTCTATTGATACTGATAACAATTCAGGTACACTGATTTGGACCTAAGATCCGAGAAAATACAATGTAACTCCTATGACTAAAATTACAATGAAATCTCTTGTAAACACCTTCACGGTATTTGCTCGAAGAAATACTCCAACGACTTCGGTAAAGAGGCTACAATTAGACTGGAGCAACAATATTGTCACTCTTTGACCCGCACGAACATTACCCGTAATGGTTTTTAAAAGCGCCTTGAGTCGCCCATCTAAAAAGATGGGAAACCTTGATCGATGAACGAACTTGCGCCAGGGGTGATCCCCTAGAAGTGCAAGCTGCCGAATCACTGTATCTTCACCATGGTGTCGATGAAAAATTTCACCTCCACAAAGAATTAAACCAACAAAAAAGCTTGACACAACAACATAAACTCATCAGATCCGAATAATCAAATCTGCGAGGATAAAAAACTCTCTAACCTCATGCACTACCAAAAGAACAAGAGGAAGTTTATTCTTACAAAACTATAATGATCACAAGGTGTTGATGAAGAACATAGAGGTTCTGAAGATCCGAGGTCCCCCCACCTCCCAGTGCCAAGGTGACATCTGGAGGCGAGGGGATTAAAATTTCCCAGATGGCGGCGGCGACGCGAAAAACCCTAGCTAGCACCCCCGGGATCTCTCCTAGCCACGTGCAAGTAACACATTGCTAGCAAAGGAACCGAGTCAGCTAGATCTGATCCACGATCGACTATGGTCCAGCTAAGCGCGCGTTGGGCGTGGGCTTCCACGTTGAACACTTTTCGTAAACTAGTGGAACATATTTGAGATACACGTATAACATTTTTCTGAAAAACAGGTTAAACACTTGTCAAATGCACATTTAATATTTTTAATACACATTGAACCTTTTCTAATACACATTGAATATTTTTCATAAATGCCGTGAAATTCTTTTGAAGTGCAAAATATTTTTAAGTGTTATAAGATATATTTTTTAATGGTACCAAACATTTCTTACATTGTATAAAAATTTTCCTCATGTCATGCACATTTTTTGAACGGTATGAAACCTTTTTTATTATGCAAAATAAAATTATGTTGTATTACTATTTTAAAAAAATATCACAAACTTTTGTTGAAACATGTGACATTTTTAATGTCACACCATGTTTTCAGTGGGTCAAATATTTTTTCTAAAATTGCGGAAATTTTTTTTTGAGCATCAAATCATTTTAGACTGCATGGATTTTTTAAATGTCATGAAGATTTTTTTATTGTGGTAACATTTGATGTCATAATCATTTTTGCAATGGTACGAACATTTTTGCACAATTGCAACAAACTTTTATATTGTATGAACATAACACGAGTTATACGCTTTTAAAAATTAAATAAATTCATTTTGGAATAAATGTTTTAGAATATTTTTAAAATATAATAAATAGAAAAAAAGAAAAACTAATGAACGAACATGTTCGCAAATCGAAGATAAAAAAACTGTAAGTGGGTCGGCCAAGTTTGAACAGGATTGGTCTCGCTGATAAGGGAGAAGGAGACCTCTGTCGGAGCAAGCTAAAGAGCCCACTTTATATGGCCGATTTCAGGTAAGGCACTTGATCAAGCCTATACATCCGGGAATTTAGCTCCAAACCAAAAATGACTTGTTTTGCTGCATTTCTTGGGCTGGGGCTTTACTTGATTTTGCCAAAAGAAAGGCCATATGATCTATTTTCTGGGGCATGAACCTTCATGTAGGTGAGTCGGAAATACCTCTTGCAGCAAGCTTTTTGTTTGGGTTTTGGTAATTGCTATGCCATAGAAAGTGATGGCCGTAGGGCCGACTTAGCTGTGTTCTGGAATAATGATGTTTCAATGGAGTTAATTCACAGTTAGCAGTACCATATTGATATGAAAATTAGAATGATTGAGGAATAATGGCACCTCACTAAAATCTATGGAGAGCCCAATATGAGGGATAGAGAAAAAACATGGTAACTCCTGAAGTTTTTGCTTCCGGGGTCTGATCTTCCATGGGTATCCATTAGAGACTTCAATATAGTATTACACCAGAGTGGCCATGATGGTGTTGAGGAGAGGGACACCAAGCACATGAGTAGCTCTCATGAAGCTGTCAACGTAATCGGTTTGTGCGATTTCAGATTCAATGGGCTAGCATGGACTTTTGAGAAGAGGGTATGAGGCGGCACATACACTCGGGTTCAGCTTGATCATGCTTTGGCATCAACATCTTGATGGGCACATTTTCCGTTTGGTTCCATATTGCACTTAATAGCCACCCACTTAGATCATAACCCCCTTTCTTGACGTTGACCGAACCTCGCAAGAGAACAAAGGTGTGCCTGGGTATATAGGATCTTTGGGTATGAACCTATGTAGGAAACACACGACAGTTCATACCATTTATTGAAAGCATTTGGAGAAACAAACCGCATTGTGGCACACCATGGAGGAGTTGCATGCTAAATTACATACTATGGTGGGTGATATTGCAACTTGGAATGATGAGGTGGGTGCATGCGTAAGAAGACAAGGGAGTTTTTTTTAGAAAAGGAGGAAGACCTCCGGCCTCTGCATCTGGGCGATGCATGCAGTCACTTTATTAATTATTCTCAAAAGACCTTACAAGGAAATACAACAGTAAGTCTGAAGCCTCCGTCTAGGCAACATCTGTCGCTACTTCTATCCATTTGATGAAGGGATGCTGATAGTCCGGGTCTAATACCAAACAGACCTCGCAGCCAAGCCAAACATCTAAGACCTGATGCCCCAACCAAGTCACTTGCTGGGTATGGGGTACACACCGGTCCGACGCGCTCTTAGAGGCCGCCGCCGCCGACTGCCATCACTTCATCTTCAGAGTTGTACTGACGCATCAACCTTGCCCGGTCTAGCTATCGTCGACCTCACCATGATGCCAGACAACGCCACCATCCTGCGCTCGTCCATCAACACACGCCCAGCAGTGAGACCCTGCTGCTCCATGCCGCTGAGACCCGTCGTTGTCGACGTGTCAGATGCAACGCCGCTCCTCCTTCGTGAACACCACCTGCTACCACTAGTCCCATCCCCTCCACCTGTAGATCCTCTACACTCCCAACCGAGCCCCAGTGCCCCTGACGACACCTCCAGGAAGGTCACGACGCGAAAAGCGCCGCTGCCGCCAGATCCGAAAAGGATTGAAGGTTTTCACCTGGCCAAGCACCGGGGTGGGTAGGTTGGGCCCTTAGCTGCGCCTTCATGAAGGAAAGCGGCACCCAAGGGCGTCGCCGCCGCCGGGCCGGCCAGACTAGCCAAGGTTTCCGCCGGACCCAAAGTACACCACCAGGGCTCACCACCACCGGAGCCTGCAGCCGCAAAGCACCGGGACGACAACAAGGGCAGCAGGAGAAAGGGGAACCAGCTGACGCAACGGAGAACCGCGCCACGTCCGGACTCCACCAGCGACCCGCCACCCGCGCGGCCAAGTACGCCGGCCAGCTTCGCCTGCAAACGTCGCCAGCCGCCGGACGACGCCGCCTCGCCGATAGGGCCGCCGCCCAAGGATCCGCGGGCCACCGATGCTATACTCCAGCCCGCAGGCTGACGAGATCGATCCGGGCGCCGAGATCCCCGCCACCACCTTCCCCGGCGCCCGCGCGGGCTTTGCCGGCGGCCGTCTCCGGCGGCGGCGAGGGACGGAAGGGTGATGAGGGGAGGCGGGCGGCGAAAGATCGGATCGCCCCCGAGTCGCCAGGGGGCGACGCGAGGGCCGCGTCTCGTACGTCTCATGAACTTGAGCTGCTTGCCGAACTTGAGCAATTGTGGGCACTGCCCGAACAACTTATTTTGGCCGACGGAATAGTCGTCACAAATGTTCACGAGCTACAGAACCTCAGTTCAGTTTATAAAACATTGTACACTTCTGAAGGGACAACGGGGATTCACACAGTTTTGGAAAATATTTGAGTAAAGGTGACGACATGAATGAACTCTAGACTCGACCGGGTGTATTCGGCCGATGAGGCGAAGGCTGCCTCTTTTCAAATGTTCCCCACTAAGGTGTCGGGTTCGGACGGGTATCCACTACTCCCTACTTTCATCTATATAAGGCCTAATACATATTTTTCAGTGCCACTTGGATGTTTGTGGGGAGGAGGTTACTAAAGCGGTATCGAGCATTCTTAATTGGTTAGAGGATCGTGGTGAGGTAAATCATACACTTATAGTTCTCATCCCTGAGTTGTACTGAACCTCATCGTTAACTCAATTCCACCCGATCAATTTATCCAATGTTCTACTAAAAATTGCATCCAAAATACAAGTTAGTAGGTTGAAAGAATTCTAATTCTTACCGGAAATTATTTCCGAGGAGCAATCCGTGTTTGTCCCAGGGAGGATGACCACGAACAATATTATAACGGCATGTGGGTGTTTCCTCTTTCTGAAGAAAAAGAGAGCTAGGGGGTCTCCGTTTTGTGCATTAGATTGGATATGATGAAGACTTATGACATGGTGGAATGGAATTCTCTAGAGGCTATCATTTTAAAACGTGGTTTCAGTCAACAATTACTGTCTTCTATCCATAGTTTTAAATAGCCGGCTATAGCTTCGCTATAGCCCGCTATAGCCTTTTTAACAGGGTGCCGCTAAATGGCCGTCTTAACAAATAACCCGCTATTGCCCGCTATGGCCCGCTATAGCTGATTTGGAGGCCCGCTGTTATTTTTCATAGCCCGCTATTTAAAACATTGCTTCTATCTTTTTTGCGAACTTTCAATATATTCATCTTCAATCATGGTAGTACAACGGACACTAGAAATAATAAAAATAACATCCAGAACTGTAGACCACCTAGCGACGACTACAAGCACTGAAGCGAGCCGAAGGCGCGCCGCTGTCATCGCCCCTCCCTCGCCAGAGTCGGGCAAACATTGTTGTAGTAGAAAGTCAGGAAGTCGTCGTGCTAAGGCCCCATGGAACCAACGCACCAGAACAGCAACCGCCGCAGATGAAGAGTGTAGATCAAAAGGATCCAACCTGAAGACACACGAACAAAGACGAACGACGAACAGATCCGAGCAAATCCACCAAAGACAGATCCGCCGGAGACACACCTCCACACGCCCACCGATGATGCTACACACATCACTGGAACGGGGACTAGACGGAGAGACTTTTATTCCATCTTCAGGGAGCCGCCGTCGTCTCACCTTCCTGAGTAGGACACAAACCCTAACAAAGCTCAAAAAAAATATGAAAGCGGAGCCCTCCCACCAGCAAGGGCCGAGATCCACTCCGCCTCCATGGCCCTAAGGCCACCGGAGACGGGACGGACCGGCGCCGGCGCCGGTGGGAGGCAAAGAACCCTAGTTCTGGGGAGGCGGCGGCTGGCTACGTTGGAGGCAAAAAAAAAACATTTGCTTCTATCATGAAGCTGCTTACTCAGTAAAGTTTTCAATGCTTTTTAATGGAGAAAGAACCGAGGAGTTTAAGCCAACTCGGCGGATCCGTCAAGGAGGCCCCATCTCACCTTATTTATTTACTTAGGAGCTGAAGCTTTGTCTTGCCTGTTAAAGAGTAGGAGTAATTCAGAAAACTTTTCGGGCATCGTAGTGACGCGCACAGCTGATGGTTTGAGCAAAAATTGTCAGGTGCAAGAAAAGACGTACTGATAAAATATATTGCTCAAGTGGCTCCAACACACTCAGTGTCTTCTTTCAAGATCCCTCAAGGCCTCTGTCAGAAAATTGATTCGTTCAACTTTTTGGTGAGGAAGCAAACAAGGTAAACATAAAATGCCATGGGTCATCCGAGATACCATGAAAATGCCTAAATACATGGGTCAACTGAGCTTTCAAGACATTCAGCTCTTCAATTTAGCATTGTTGGCAAGGAAAGCATGGCGTGTTCTCCAATTTCCGGAGTTAAGTGCATAAATATTTCGAGCAGTGTACATCCCTCACGGAGATATCCTTAGTGCAACTCTCGGAAGTCGGCCATCATAGGTATGAAGGGTGATTATTGAAGGAAGAGATGTGCTTGAAACTGGTCTGATTCATCGCATCGGAGATAGCCAGTGTACTAGAGTTTGGAGTAAGAATTGGATCCCACACAAGGAAAGGCTTCCACCCATAGTTGTACTTGCGGAAGAACCTCCCCTTAAGGTTTCAGATCTCAACGATCATGCTTCTAGCGAATGGACACTAGTGCATAACCGGACAATAGCACCGGTTCGTAAGGCCCTGTAGTGCCAGTTCCATAACCGGCACTAAATTGTGGTCACTAAAGGCCCCCCCCCCCCCCCCTCTTTAGTACCGGTTACCGGTTCAGCACGAACCGGTGCTAAAGGGCAACCACGTGGCACGAGCCAGCTCCGGGGGCCTGGAGCCCTTTAGTACCGATTGGTAAGACCAACCGGCACTATAAGGTTTGGGGTTTTTTTAGTTTTATGATTTCTTTTTCATTTAATTTTGTGTTTCCATTTTAATTCTTTTTTGTTTGCTGGTATTTTACGATACTACACATTGTACACGTTATATATATATATATATATATATATATATATATATATATATATATATATATATATATATATAATTTCTAGTAGAACCAATCATGCATATATATATCATCAATGTCTCACAAACCACCATATTAATTAATTCACACATACACACATGTATAGCTATATACAATTTCTCCTACATATGCATGTTGCCTTCGGAGCCAGTGGCATTAGCCTAATTGGTGCCTTCGGAGCACGATGACAATTGGAAGTGGTTTTCATGGGGATGGTAGCGGGTAATAGAATTCTCCTTTCGGATTTATGACCTGGTCGAGCAAAAATCCCGCTATTTCCTCTTGAAGTGCTTCTACGCGCTCCGTTTCTAGGAGCTTCTCCCGCACCTCTTTAAACTGTTAAGAAGGAGATCAATATGCATGTGTATAAGTTGTGTGACTAGATATCGATACTGGTGTAAAAATTGTGAATAGTGTTCTGACAAGCGTACCCATTCCTGTCTTTGAGATCTGCTCCTTTCGGACGCCATCGTGCGAATGTTCTCGCAAACGCAGAATGCACACAGATCAGTCCCCTGCGCCTGCTTTAAGGCCTTTACGAGAATGAAATTTGATTAGATAATAATTAATCAAGCATGATAATTAAAGAGATGGCAGCTAGCTAGCTAGCTAGTACTACTTAATTACTTACCTTGGGTCGAAACCATTTAAGCTTTTTTTTCATTCGCCGGGCGTGACGCTGATGAACCTTGCCCAAGCCCTGTCCGCCGACAAACAAAATGAATAAAGAGGTTATTAAATAGTTCATATTATGAAATAACGAACTAAATATAGGCCGAGATATATAGTTAATAATGATTGAAATTATCTGTTGACTATCCCAAACAAGATGTTATAGTCAGTTTTTTCTGAGAGTAGTGAGTCCAGTACTTCAACTGTTCCGGCGTCAACTTTAATGATACAGAAGACCCAGTAAAATCTGCATGCACACACGTTTGCATGTCTTAATTAAGCGGGCATATGTAAGCAAAAACATGTAGCTAGCTAGTAGGCAAAAACAGAGAATTTATAGTACAAGACAGTGTGACTCACTGGAAGTTGTAAGGAAGTAGTATATCTTCATTATATTTGAGGCGCTTCAAGAACTCTAGCATGTTGTCCTCTACGTTCTTTTGCTGACGTTGATTTATCTTCCATGTGTATTCATTAACGGTGTTTGGGTCAATGAACCCAATGCCAATGCGTCCACCTTTTCTTATTTCATACATCTTCATCCTGCATAATACCACAGAAAAGAATATAGTGAGGATAATTACAGGTAATGATTGATCAAAAGGATCACTACAGCTAGCTTGAGACTTGAATTACAGAAAGAAATCACTTACAGACAATAGCAACTGACGATAGATTTGTCGAGTGCGTCTTGATTGTATAACTGAAACAGTTCTAAATACTCAACGGACACAGCTTTCTCATGGAAGTAATGCTCCTCCTTGACATTCGCCATGAGGGACAATCGATCTGAAATCTTGGTAATGTTCATGTACCATTGATGCAATTCATACATTCTCGTTGGGGGGTTCTTGACCTTGTCTGGCTCGACCAAACGTTGGCCCCGGACATATTTCCGTTTTATTTCATCCTCTCTAAGCAAAGGCATGGGCTCGATCTCGAGGAGTTGTCCAACAGTGATGTTGAGAACTTCAGCCTGCATTATATGCTCCTCCGTTATTACCACATTGCCCACCTCGGGAACGTGCACTGTTTGCCCACAATAATATTTGGTGCGCGTACTGTCACGTGTTGTTGGCACAACAAGCGAGGGGATCGATTGCGCCGCCTGTTCTCCCAGCTGGGCAATGGTTTTCCCGCATTTTTTGGCAGCTGCTTCTTGTTTGCTCGATCCCGATGTAGACGTGCTCGCCTCCCTTTGCAGACGTGCTCGATTTAACTTCCTGATGTGGCGCTCATAGTCTGTGTAGAAATACAGGACCCAAAACGTTAATCTCTTCGCATAGGTGAACTAGGACGCGCGTCATGATGTTGAAGAAGGATGGTGGGAACACCAACTCGAAACTGACAAGACATTGCACCAAATCATTCTGTAACGTTGGTATGATTTCTGGATCGATTACCTTCTGAGAGATTGCATTGAGAAATGCACATAGCTTCACAATGGCTAATCGAACGTTTTCCGGTAGAAGCCCCCTCAATGCAGCCGGAAGCAGTTGCGTCATAATCACGTGGCAGTCATGAGACTTTAGGTTCTAGAACTTTTTCTCTGCCATATTTATTATTCCCTTTATATTCGACGAGAAGCCAGACGGTACCTTAATACTGAGCAGGCATTCAAAGAAAATTTCCTTCTCTTCTTTGGTAAGAGCGTAGCTTGCATGACCCTAACGTATGCCGTCTTCTCCGTGCATACGTTGCTGGTCCTCCCGTGCCTCAGGTGTATCTTTTGTCTTACCATACACGCCCAAGAAGCCAAGCAGGGTCACGCAAAGATTCTTCGTCACGTGCATCACGTCGATTGCGGAGCGGACCTCTAGGTCTTTCCAATATGGCAGGTCCCAAAATATAGATTTCTTCTTCCACATGGGTGCGCCTCCGTCAGCGTCCTTCGGAACAGGTTGTCCGCCAGGACCCTTTCCAAATATCACCTTCAAATCCTTGACCATATCATGTACACCAGCACCAGTACGGTGGCGAGGCTTCGTTCGGTGATCCGCCTCACCTTTGAAATGCTTGCCTTTCTTTCTTACGGGATGCCTGCTCGGAAGAAATCGACGATGTCCCAGGTACACATTCTTCTTACAACTATTCAAATATATACTGTCGGTATCATCCAAACAGTGCGTGCATCCGCGGTATCCCTTGTTTGTCTGTCCTGAAAGGTTACTGAGAGCAGGCCAATCATTGATGGTTACGAACAGCAACGCCTTTAGGTCAAATTCTTCCCCCATGTGCTCATCCCACGCACGTACACCTGTTCCATTCCACAGTTGTAAGAGTTCTTCAACTAATGGCCTTAGGTACACATCAATGTCGTTGCCGGGTTGCTTAGGGCCTTGGATGAGCACTGGCATCATAATGAACTTCCGCTTCATGCACAACCAAGGAGGAAGGTTATACAAACATAGAGTCACAGGCCAGGTGCTATGGTTGCTGCTCTGCTCCACAAAAGGATTAATGCCATCTGCGCTTAGACCAAACCATACGCTCCTTGCGTCATCTGCAAACTCCTTCCCGTACTTTCTTTCGATTTTTCTCCACTGCGACCCGTCAGCGGGTACTCTCAACTTTCCATCTTTCTTACGGTCTTCTCTGTGCCATCGCATCGCCTTGACATGCTCTTTGTTTTGGAACAAACGTTTCAACCGTGGTATTATAGGAGAATACCACATCACCTTGGCAGGAATCTTCTTACTGGGGCGCTCGCCCTCGACATCACCAGGCTCATCGCGGCTAATCTTATAGCGCAATGCACCATATACCGGGCAAGCGTTCAAATCCTTGTACTCACCGCGGTAGAGGATGCAATCATTACGGCATGCATGTATCTTCTGCACCTCTAACCCTAGAGGGCAGACAGCCTTCTTTGCTTCGTACGTACTCTCGGGCAATTCTTTGTCCTTTGGAAGCATATCCTTTATCATTACGAGCAACTTTCCAAATCCCTTGTCAGATACACCATTCTCTGCCTTCCATTGCAGCAATTCCAGTGTGGTGCCCAGCTTTTTCTTGTCACCTACGCAATTCAGGTACAACAATTTTTTGTGATCCTCTAACATGCGCTGCAACTTCTTCTTCTCCAAATCACTTGCGCAGTTTCTCTTTGCATCGGCAATGGCCCGACCTAGATCATCAACGGGCTCATCTGATGCCTCTTCTTCCGCTTCTTCCCGCATTGCCGGCTCAGCTTCTTCCCGCATTACCGGCTCAGCTTCTTCCCCCATTGTTGTATCATCGTATTCAGGGAACCCATGGCCAGGATAGCTGTCGTCGTCCTCTTCTTCTTCATTGTCTTCCATCATAACCCCTCTTTCTCGATGCTTGGTCCAAACATTATAGTGGGGCATGAAAACGGACTCAAACAGGTGGACGTGAATGGTTTTTGACGTAGAGTAATTGCGACCATTCTTACAGCCAGCACATGGACAAGGCATTAAACCATCCGCCCGCTTGTTTGCCCCAGCCGCAAGCAGAAAAGTATGCACGCCCTCAACGAACTAGGGAAAGCATCGTTCATCGTACATCCATTGTCGGCTCATCTTCATTACACAACACTGAATAGACCAAATTAATACAAGTTCATACATGAAGTTCATACAACACTTAAATGCAACAAACAAATAACTCTCTAGCTAAAGCATTTAAATGCAACAACAAATGCGATCAAGATCGCAACTAAGGTAACAATTGATCCAACAGCATAATGATACCAAGCCTCACTATCGATGGCATATTTTCTAATCTTTCTAATCTTCAAGCGCATTTTCTCCATCTTGATCTTGTAATCATCGACGACATCAGCAACATGCAACTCCAATTCCATCTTCTCCCCCTCAATTCTTTTCAATTTTTCTTTCAAGTACTCGTTTTCTCTTTCAACTAAATTTAACCTCTTGACAATAGGGTCGGTTGGAATTTCCGGTTCACATACCTCCTAGATAAAAATATCTATGTCAACTTGATGGGCATAATTTGTCATAAACACGAAACGCAACAAATAGTTTTAAAAGAGAATATACCACATCCGAATCATAACAAGGACGAGGGCCGACGGGGACGGATATCAAAACCATGGCACTATGTATAACAAACAACGTACGGGTAAGATAATTATTACACGATTAACTATATATCCAAATCACACAAACATCAATTTTTTATATAAAATTTCATGAACAAGAGGCTCACCACAAGGTGGTGCCGGCGACGGGACGGTGCGGGCGATCGACGATGGTTACGACAGAGATTTAGAAGGCACTAAGTAAACCACACCTACATATGCAAACTAAGTGTTATTTTTGACCTCAAATTGCATATAAATCAAATACTAGCACATATATATATTTCCTCCCAAATTACTAAACTCACAAATTAATAACTATATAAAGCATTGCAAGAGCTAATCTAGCAATGAGAGATGAAAGGACAAAGTTGCTAACCTTGGTGATCACTTGAATGGATGGGGGCCTTCAAATCTTGACAAATTTTGGGCAAAATGTGTGATGAGCTCGAGGGGAGAAGAGGAAGAACAGAGAGGAGAGGAGAGGGGAAAGGGGGAAGAACAGAGCGAGCTGGACGAATGGTTTATATGCAGGAGGACCTATAGTACCGGTTCGTGGCACGAACCGGTACTAAAGGTGCTGGAGGGGGCCCAGACTGACAACATCCTGCCACCATCCTTATTAGTACCGGTTCATGGCACGAACCTGTGCTAAAGGTTAGCCACGAACCGGTACTAATGAGAGCGGCCCGGCTAGCCGTTGGAACCGGCACTAATGTATACATTTGTGCCGGCTCTAATACAAACCGGCACTAATGTGCTTCACGTTTGACCCTTTTTCTACTAGTGGGAATGAACATGTTTTGGCGGAAATCATCCTCCCAATGGAAATTCATGCTATCCATACAATACCAATCAGCACAAGGAATCAAGACGATATCTGGGCTTGGTTCCATGAAAAGAATAGAATTTTTTCAGTTAGATTGTGTTACAGAATGCTCGTAATAACAAAGTAAATTAGAGAGGACTGGTTAGAGGGATGGGCAAGCTCAAGCAAAAGGAAGAGTGAAAAGTGTTGGTCACGTCTATGGAAAACAAAAGTACCATCAAAGGTGCGAGTGTTCGCATGGAGGTTGGCTCAGCCATCGTTGCCCAAGACACCTAGATGTGCGATATGCCAGAGAGCTTGAGATACCCGGCGAAACTCTTCGGTTAACTGTACAATGGCTAGATGCATATAAGGACGTATCTGGTGCACCGGAGCTTCTTGTGCTACCGGTGCACCCGACGTGTAAAACTGTTCAAGAAAATCGAAGGAAATAAAGAATGCATGGACAAAACATCAATTTATGCTGTCACAAAAATTCAAATTCCCAAGAAGCCTTGGCTCAGTGGTTGGGTATGTGGTTGTGCAACCCAACGACCCGAGTTCAATTCCCAGAATTGACAGGTGATGCACAGGGGTTTTTCCCCGTTTATTGAGGATCAAGCTTGATGTGTGGTGGAACCACTCATCAAAAAATATCTTGATACTCATTTAAAAAAATTCTGAGGACCATGTTTATCTTGGTACTCATACTAAAATGGTCGTATGCATCCTTAGTTGGTGCAGAGGCCGGGAAGTGAAAATCTCCCCATTTTGAACCAAGGGAGACTTGGTAGTGAAAATCTTGAAGTCAAAAACAGATGCCTCCTTAGTAAGTGGCTATTTAAGTTGTCTTCTGAGACAGAGGCAACTTGGGCGCAGATTCTACGTAGTAAATATCTGCACTCAAAGACTTTATCCCAAGTCACTCCGAGACCTACAGATTCGCCGTTCTGGAAAGGGCTCATGAGGGTTAAAGCCGCTTTCTTCAACAGAACGAGATGTATTGTTGGTAATGGAGATGATACGCGATTCTGGGAGGATACGTGGCTGGGTGACGCGCCTTTGGCTACACAATATCCGACGCTATATCGTATTGTTCAGCGTAGGGACGCTCTTGTTACCACGGTGATGCAGTCTATCCCTCTAAACATATAGTTTAGGAGAGTGCTTGTTGGACCTCGATGGGAAGCATGGCTTCACTTGGTCCGTAGGCTGATGGAAGTTCAGCTAAATCCTCAGCCCGACCAGTTGTGTTGGAAACTAACTAGAACTGGGGTGTTCACGGTAAAATCGATGTATATTGATATTATTAATTCATCTGTGATACCTACTTCCAAGGAGGTCTCGAAAGTTAAGGTTCCTTTGACGATTAAAGTGTTCATGTGGTTTGTGCATAAACAAGTTATTCTTACAAAGGACAATCTAGTTAAGCGCAACTGGACAGGATCTACTAGGTGTAGTTTCTGTGATCGGGATGAGACTATCAAGCATTTATTTTTTGACTGCCCGTTGGCACAAGGGTTGTGGCGCACCGTGCAAATTGCCTTTAATATTACTCCTCCGAGATCGGTAAACACGTTATTTGGGGCGTGGCTGGTTGGGATTGAGTCCGAAACAGCCAGACACATTCGTGTAGGAGTATGTGCGTTATTATGGGCAATTTGGAATTGCAGGAATGATTTGGTTTTTAACAGGACAACAAATACTCATTTTTTGCAGGTGTTATTCCGGGCTACAGCGCTGATCCGTACGTGGTCCTTACTCACTCCGACGGAGGCCAGGGAGCGTTTGGTTACTGGATCTGTCCGGTGGGAGACGGTAGCGCGGGATATCTTCAACCGGTTTGGATGGCGATCATGTAATAGGATAGGCATTTAGTTTACCTATCTGCTATTATGCCAGCCGGTTGTGACTTTTCTCGTTTCTGCTTTGCAGTAGATGCTCTATGTGAGCTATAGGCTGCTTTTGTTCCTTTTTTGTAAGACCATTGTTTAGACCATGTTTACTTATTTAATAAGAGAGGCCGTATGCATCGATCTGATGCAGAGGCCGGGAAATCCTCCCTTTTCTAAAAAAAACAAAAATTCAAATTCAAATTCAAAACATTGCTTGAGATATAAAAATGACAAATGTGACGTCAATGTGATAAAGGGCCAAATATAAAGCCCAACTCGTGTTATGTATTATTCAACGTTGATTTATCATTTTTGTATCTCGAGCTATCTTCCGAATATTGATTTGAATTTTTGCGACAATGTATATTTATGTCATGTGAATCTGCTAAAAAAATTAAATATTTTTTTGAACATTTGAAAATGTGCTAAGCAAGTCTGGTGCACCGGTAGCACAAGAAGCTCCGGTGCACCAGATATGTTCTCAGATGCGTATAGGCCTTGTGTAATTCTTTGCTTGCTAGCCATGTTAGTGCAAACACTTGTGAAAATGCTCGGAACGGCTCTACTGATCCTTTGGGCGATTTGGCCTGCAAGGAGGAAGGTGATACACGAAGGTATATATCAAAGTCCGATGACAAAATACGGCCCTGTTACCAGGATCGAAGACGAGCTACAAATTGTAACGGCCAAACCAGGGATGAGAAACACGGCGACGGAGGCGTGTCCGCGCTGGATTCCACCAATGGCTGGCTTCATGAATTTAATGTTGATGGTGGAGTAGCAAAGGGCCATTTGATGGGCGCGGTAGCAGTAGTATGCAGAAGTCGAGATGAGGTGTTCCAGGATTCATCTGCTCTGATCCTAGTATCGTTGAATTTGGAAAACTTGTTGAACATCCTGTTATTTTGAATGTAATATTTACATTTGAACTACTGTTGCATTAGGGATATTTGCATGTTATTTGTAAATGAATTGTGCTGATTTCTATAATTATTTTGGGTGTTGTAGTTAGAAAAAAACAAAGCTGAACATTCAGGGAAAGGGGTTGGATAGCCGGCTCCTGCATCGCTCATCACAGACTGGTCCAAACGAGTCTGCGGACAGATACCGTGTCTTTAAAGGGGGTTAGCGTTGGAGATGCCCTTATCCGCCTCAATGGAAGATTGGAACACTTGATACCAGATGATAAGAAGTTGAATTTTCGACGTTTATTGGAATGAGGAAAGGAATTAATGATTAGAACTCGAAGTTACAGCCTACTACCTCCGTCCTGATTTAGTTGTGCCAAATATTGACCAAAAATTTTTACTAACAAAATGTTGATGCTTGTCAATAAAAATTATATCGCTGCATTCGTATTTGAACATAGTTTTCAATTATGTAATTTTTTATGGCATGCATGAACATTTTATTAGTTAAATCTTTGGTCAAATTTGGCACGAAATAAAATAAGAACCAATAAACCAGAACGGAGGTAGTACGTGATAGATCGAGAGTGGTCTAGACAGGTTCCTCTGATTCTTGATAAAAAAAATACATTAATAGTACATGGTTTGGTGATGTAGGGTAGCTCTGAGTCTGAGGATCGTGCCCTAGTTTTCTGTCTCTTCATTGAGAGTTGAACACAACAGCTAGTTTCATCATTGTCATCCAATTAATCTACCTTTAAATTATGATTTATACATGCCTGCCCTTCAAACACGTATGCACCCAATCGATCTCACATATTTATATCTATCTGGACAGACAAGCCTGCAAGGCATACTAGCTCTGCATCCATCTGTATTAATGGCCCTGAATCCACCATTTTTAACAACCAGCAATCCATAGCTAAGACAGCCTGGCCATTTTGAGCCACGTTGAGAATGATGTATAGGCCAATTTACCCCATACATTGGAGCCTTAATTAAATCATCCGTGTCCCACATCGTTGAGACACTTTGGATAATTTGCATGTGATCTGTCCTATGCTTTCCCTGTGCAAGTGTGGCATCAACATAGTAACCAAAATGGAATTTACTAATACGAACACTTTGGTTAATTTGTAGTTGTCACATTGCTACCTCAATTGTCGACATGGTTAGATTTTACTGAAAAAGACTGTCGCCCCGTTTCATATATAAAGCCGGCCCGAATAGGATACAGGAAGGCCACCGGCGACTGCCGGCCAAGCCGCAACCACCTCGCCGTTTCGCAATGCAGGACCTCGGCCGCCGGCCCGTCACGACAGCAAGACCTGGAGGCACCCCTGCCGTACTCTCTGGAGCGCCCTTGCCACTGCTGGTAAGCCTAGATAAGAGTGCGCCGAGTTGCCCAGATCCCCCTGCTGGGTGCCACCAATATCAGATCAGAGCACCCCATGGACTAGGAGGAGGGGGGTTTCAAACCACCGCCACTACGCCGCCACCTCGACACCCTGAGCTGGCCCCGGTCGACGCTGCCGCATGCAGCCCCTAACCGCCCTCAGCCTCGCGATGTCACGAGGTCAGATCTGGCCAAGCCTCCGTCACACCAGTCACTGTCACTATCCCCGGCCCACAACCGACACCACCACGCCATTCATGAGGCCGCCACCCTCCAATGACGAACTGCGCAGGCACGCCGTTGCACGGTCGCACCCGCGCCAAGCACTACAACTAGGCCTAGCCGCTCCGACCGGTACCGAGACAGCCACGCAGGAGATGATATGTCCCCGCCAGCACTGATGCCGGCCGAGCTTCGCCTGGGTGTGCCCTCTGGCGGCGGCGAGGAAGGAGGGAGAGGGGGAGGTCTCTCAGTGGCGGCACTGGCATTCCCTCCCGGTCACCCGTGGGCCGGGGGGAGTGGGAGGGGGGGTTCATGGTTAGGTTTTAGGGTGATAATCTCACAGTTCTACCTTTCTTTGGCACCGACATGATCATCAACTCGACAAGTAGATCTAACAGCTAGAACTTGCTAGTGAGACTGACAAGTAACTTCCATTTGCCATCTTTGTTGGACACATAAAAACTTGGGCCAAAATCACTATTTTAAATTTATTAGCAATGTTATCATGAAATGACCGGCTCTAAATTATTTACACGAGCTGACCCTCTGGTATTTTGTGATAAAAAGCGGCCGTAGGGCTTGATGGACTACCGCCACGGTCAATGATGGTAAACTCTATTCCATGCCCGCTGACCATTCTATGTGGCACAAGTCTACCTCCGATGCCATTGGAGGTAGCATTGAGACTTTACTGCCGATGCCTTTGGAGATAGCCTGCATAAGTCTACATCTATTGTCGTTGGAAGTAGTCTTGAGACACTACCGCCAATGCCATCGGAGGTACCCTGTAGATATCTACCTCCGACTCCGTTGGAGGTAGCATCTCAAGGCTACCGCCAACGGCATCGGTGGTAAACTTCTACAACAATAGCGTGGTCAGGGGACACAAAACAAATATGGACCGAGGGCTACTACTATACACTATGACGGTACCTTGTCTACCATAACCTCCACGGTTTTTGGTGGTAGACCAGAGGGTCAGATAGTGAAATAGCTTCAGATGCGAGTAATTTTGTGATAAATTGTTCATTAAATGTCAAATAGTGATTTTGATTGTGTATTGGCACTCATTGAAAATATCTCACACATCAAATGAATATATGAAATAGGGATCACTACATAAGGTTTTGCATGGATATAAGTAGGGAGCACGACACATCATGGAGTAGCAAAGTAGCTCAGCCTGCAGCTAGAGGTAGCAAAGCTATATCGTTAGCATATGTTTTTTTTATCTATGTTGGTTAATTTTAAAATATACTACCCCCTCCAATCCATATTAATTGTCGCTGATTTGGTGCAAAGTTTTACTAAATTAGCGATAGTTAATATGTACAATGCCATAATATACATTATAAGTAATTTTTATAGGTATGGGGGAATTGGTGGATTTACAAAATGTTAAGGGGAACTATGAAAATGCATAACATTCATTTATACATATCTCAGTTTTTCATATTTACAAAGTGATTTTGAATGGTTAACAACATTACAGATTTTCATAATAATGTTCAAAAATGAAATGTCCTAGCATGTTCAAGAGCATGGGTTTTGATGACTAGCTAACTAACTTAAACACAACTGTTAAGGAATTAATGGATCACATAACCATGCATGTGTTCCATTTTCCCTCCCCTCTCCACTTAGGCTCGTTTTGCTTGCTAAAATGTGCTACGATGAGATTACTTGTAATCATCTATGAAAAATGCCCGAAATGTGGTGAGGTCAAATGGCCTCACCACGATGAGATTATTTACAATCTCTAGACATGGTGAGCTCAAATATGGTGAAACGGGTGTAAGGTTAGTTGCAATTATTATACTCCCCCATTTACTTATACAAGGCCATTATGGAATATACATTTTGCATCTATACAAGGCCACCAGCAGTAATCGAGTAAACATTAATGACATTTTCTCGTACTAGCAGCCTAGTTAATACTTGCATGCATACAGTTATAATAATTCCAGTAAACGAAAAGAAAAGCTGACTTCTAAAGCAGGCATTAAATTTTACATTGGTACATGTAATATGAGTTTGTGGCTTGTATATAAAAATAAAGGGAGTACAAAGGATATGCACCACGATGGCGGCCTCAAAGTAGGCTCCTCCAAGTAATTAATGGCCGAAATCCATAATGGTGATTTGGTAGATGGGAAGAAGAGATACGGAGTATATATATAGGGATCATCGCTACTGCAAAGCCTCGAACATAGTTTCGAGAGCGCCACGATCGACCGCTTCGTACAAAAAATACTAAAAAAGAAATAGTTTCTAGAGGCCGGAGCTACCTGGGAAAATGGTGGCGGCAATGCCGGCCTTGTTCATCTCCCTGGCCGGACTCGGCGCCCTGTACTTGTCTGTCGCCTGCCTCCGCCTCCTCGCCCACCTTGCCCTCTACCTCCGCCGGCCAATCGAGCTCCGACGCCGCTACGGCTCTTGGGCGGTGGTCACCGGCCCAACCACGGGGCTCGGGCGATCCACGGCCATGGAGCTCGCCCGCCGGCGCATCAGCCTCGTCCTCCTCGACCTGGACGAGGCCAACCTCGACCACGTCGCCGACACTATCCGCAAAACCCACCCCTGCGTGGAAGCCAAGACCGTGGTGTTCGATCTCTCCCTCGTCGGAACCCCTGCCGGCGACGAGGGGACGCGGCGGCTCCAGAAAGCCATCAAGGGGCTGGACGTGGGGATGCTGGTGAACAACGCGGCCGTGAACCGTCCAGGCGCGCTGTACGTGCACGAGGCGCCCATGGAGCGGCTGGCGAGGATGATAATGGTGAACGTCATGGGGCTCACGGAATGCTGGAGCGAGGGAGGGGCGCCATCGTCAACGTCGGGTCGGGGTCGACGGTGGCCGTGCCCTCCTTCCCGCTCTACACCGTGTACAGCGCCACAAAACGGTACGTGCAGCACCTGTCGCGATGCCTCGACGTGGAGTACAGGAGCAAGGGCATTGACGTGCAGTGCCAGGTCCCCTTCTACGTGCACACCGGTATGCTGTCTCCGGCGATCAAGGCGGCCATGACTTTCTCGGCGTTTGTGGCGACCGCCGACGAGTACGCCCGGGACGCGGCGCGTTGGATCGGACACGGCGGCGCGCTCTGCGTACCCGACGCGTCACAGCAGCTGCAGTGGTTCCTCGCCGGCCTCGTGCCGCACTTCGTGCACGACTGGTACCGCCTCCGGCTGCACCTCAAACACAGGGCCATCCTGCGGCCGAAACTCGCGTGAACCATGGACCATTCGCCTATGCGGCTGGAGGAGGGATTTCCTTTATAGGAGTGGTGGAGGGAAGTTTGTAATCATGCGTTATTATCGTCAAGTTCTGAGTAATTAAGTACTTAACTAAATATGTAAGACGTTTTTCAGCTTAAGCTTAAAATTAAGCTGAAAAAAGTCTTATATATTTAGTTGCAGAGGGAATATAAAACAAAGCAAGACATATGAATGGTTATGGTAATATGTTGTACTTTGAATAAAGAAAATAAATAAAGCAAATTAATTTGTGCGTGGCTGTGGAGCTCTCGCGCGCTCGTTTGCGTGATCGCGCAGACCTTCCCTTTTATTTTGAGAATAGCTGACCTTCCCCTTTAGGAAGCAAATCACTTGGTCAACCGCGTGACCACCTGATCTTATAACAAAATATAAATCCAAAAAGGAAATCAGCTAAGATCTTCGTCACATGCATTTATTTGGGATTCAACTTCTTTATTAAGCTATAACTTTTGATTCGAATAATTCATATCCGTTTTCACCGTTGGACTTCTTACGACGAGTTCTTCAAAACTAGATCTCATAAGGGTAGGTTCCGTCAAACATTTTTTCGTGAGCAACTTTGGGTGCAATGGATGCAAATATAATACTACAGGGAATCAATTTCTTTTGGCCTTGTAGGAGTGTCTATTAGGTCGGTTTGTGTAAAAATACGAAAAATCGCACAAAACATAAAACCACATTTAGTGCTACATATAAGCAACTTCACTGCACCATGTGTACTTGTATGTTTTGCTAACATTATCTCAACTTGCCTATCATGCTGCTCAGTTGTCGATTGTTGATGCTTAGTTGCCTATAAATACTATGAAATTGCCTACCATTGATACCTACACTAGTAGAAAAAGGGTCAAACGTGAAGCACATTAGTGCCGGTTTGTATTAGAGCCGGCACAAATGTATACATTAGTGCCGGTTCCAACGGCTAGCCGGGCCGCTCTCATTAGTACCGGTTCGTGGCTAACCTTTAGCACCGGTTCGTGCCACGAACCGGTACTAATGAGAGTGCTGGCGGGATGTTGTCAGTCTGGGCCCCCTCCAGCACCTTTAGTACCGGTTCTTGGCACGAACCGGTACTAAAGGTCGTCCTACATAAACCCTTCGTCCACCCGAGCTCGCTCTGCTCTTCCCCTTTCCCCTCTCCTCTCTGTTCTTCCCCTCTTCCTCTCGAGCTCATCACACATTTTGCCCAAAATTTGTCAAGATTTGAAGGCCCCCATCCATTCAAATGATCACAAAGGTTAGCAACTTTGTCCTTTCATCTCTCATTGCTAGATTAGCTCTTGCAATGCTTTATATAGTTATTAATTTGTGAGTTTAGTAATTTGGGAGGAAATATATATATGTGCTAGTATTTGATTTATATGCAATTTGAGGTCAAAACTAACACTTAGTTTGCATATGTAGGTGTGGTTTACTTAGTGCCTTCTAAATCTCCGTCCTAACCATCGTCGATCGCCCGCACCGTCCCGTCGTCGGCACCGCCTTGTGGTGAGCCTCTTGTTCATGAAATTTTATATAAAAAATTGATGTTTGTGTGATTTGGATATATAGTTACTCGTATAATAATTATCTTACCCGTACGTTGTTTGTTATACATAGTGCCATGGTTTTGATATCCGTCCCCGTCGGCCCTCGACCTTGTTATGATTCGGATGTGGTATATTCTCTTTTAAAACTATTTGTTGCATTTCGTGTTTATGACAAATTATGCCCATCAAGTTGACATAGATATTTTTATCTAGGAGGTATGTGAACCGGAAATTCCAACCGACCCTATTGTCGAGAGGTTAAATTTAGTTGAAAGAGAAAACGAGTACTTGAAAGAAAAATTGAAATGAATTGAGGGGGAGAAGATGGAATTGGAGTTGCATGTTGCCGATGTCGTCGATGATCACAAGATCAAGATGGAGAAAATGCGCTTGAAGATTAGAAAGATTAGAAAATATGCCATCGATAGTGAGGCTTGGTATCATTATGCTGTTGGATCAATTGTTACCTTAGTTGCGATCTTGATCGCATTTGTTGTTGCATTTAAATGCTTTAGCTAGAGAGTTATTTGTTTGTTGCATTTAAGTGTTGTATGAACTTTATGTATGAACTTGTATTAATTTGGTCTATTCGGTGTTGTGTAATGAAGATGAGCCGGCAATGGATGTACTATGACCGATGCTCTCCTCAGCTCGTTGATGGCGTGCATACTTTTCTGCTTGCGGCTGAGGCAAACAAGCGGGCGGATGGTTTTATGCCTTGTCCATGTGCTGGCTGTAAGAATGGTCGCAATTACTCTGCATCAAGAACCATTCACGTCCATCTGTTTGAGTCCGGTTTCATGCCCCACTATAATGTTTGGACCAAGCACGGAGAAAGAGGGGTTATGATGGAAGACAATGAAGAAGAAGAGGACGACGACAACTATCCTGGCCATGGGTTCCCTGAATACGATGATACAACAATGGGAGAAGAAGCTGAGCCGGCAATGCGGGAAGAAGATGAAGAAGAGGCATCAGATGAGCCCGTTGATGATCTAGGTCGGGCCATTGCCGATGCAAAGAGAAACTGCGCAAGCGATTTGGAGAAGAAGAAGTTGCAGCGCATGTTAGAGGATCACAAAAAATTGTTGTACCCGAATTGCGTAGGTGACAAGAAAAAGCTGGGCACCACACTGGAATTGCTGCAATGGAAGGCAGAGAATGGTGTATCTGACAAGGGATTTGGAAAGTTGCTGGTAATGATAAAGGATATGCTTCCAAAGGACAACGAATTGCCCGAGAGTACGTACGAAGCAAAGAAGGCTGTCTGCCCTCTAGGGTTAGAGGTGCAGAAGATACATGCATGCCCTAATGATTGCATCCTCTACCGCGGTGAGTACGAGGTTTATAACGCTTGCCCGGTATGTGGTGCATTGCGCTATAAGATCAGCCGCGATGAGCACGGTGATGTCGAGGGCGAGCACCCCAGGAAGAAGGTTCCTGCCAAGGTGATGTGGTATTCTCCTATAATACCACGGTTGAAACGTTTGTTCCAAGACAAAGAGCATGCCAAGGTGATGCGATGGCGCAGAGAAGACCGTAAGAAAGACGGAAAGTTGAGAGTACCCGCTGACGGGTCGCAGTGAAGAAAAATCGAAAGAAAGTACGGGAAGGAGTTTGCAGATGACGCAAGGAGCGTATGGTTTGGTCTAAGCGCAGATGGAATTAATCCTTTTGGGGAGCAGAGCAGCAACCATAGCACCTGGCCTGTGACTCTATGTTTGTATAACCTTCCTCCTTGGTTGTGCATAAAGCGGAAGTTCATTATGATGTCAGTGCTCATCCAAGGCCCTAAGCAACCCGGCAACGACATTGATGTGTACCTAAGGCCATTAGTTGAAGAACTCTTACAACTGTGGAATGGAACCGGTATACGTGCGTGGGATGAGCACATGGGGGAAGAATTTGACCTAAAGGCGTTGCTGTTTGTGACCATCAATGATTGGCCTGCTCTCAGTAACCTTTCAGGACAGACAAACAAGGGATACCGCGGATGCACGCACTGTTTGGATGATACCGACAGTATATATTTGAATAGTTGTAAGAAGAATGTGTACCTGGGACATCGTCGATTTCTTCCGAGCAGGCATCCCGTAAGAAAGAAAGGCAAGCATTTCAAAGGTGAGGCGGATCACCGAACGAAGCCTCGCCACCGTACTGGTGCTGGTGTACATGATATGGTCAAGGATTTGAAGGTGATATTTGGAAAGGGTCCTGGCGGACAACCTGTTCCGAAGGACGCTGACGGAGGCGCACCCATGTGGAAGAAGAAATCTATATTTTGGGACCTGCCATATTGGAAAGACCTAGAGGTCCGCTCCGCAATCGACGTGATGCACGTGACGAAGAATCTTTGCGTGACCCTGCTTGGCTTCTTGGGCGTGTATGGTAAGACAAAAGATACACCTGAGGCACGGGAGGACCAGCAACGTATGCACGGAGAAGACGGCATACGTTAGGGTCATGCAAGCTACGCTCTTACCAAAGAAGAGAAGGAAATTTTCTTTGAATGCCTGCTCAGTATTAAGGTACCGTCTGGCTTCTCGTCGAATATAAAGGGAATAATAAACATGGCAGAGAAAAAGTTCCAAAACCTAAAGTCTCATGACTGCCACGTTATTATAACGCAACTTCTTCCGGTTGCATTGAGGGGGCTTCTACCGGAAAACGTTTGAAGCTATGTGCATTTCTCAATGCAATCCCTCAGAAGGTAATCGATCCAGAAATCATACCAAGGTTACAGAATGATTTGGTGCAATGTCTTGTCAGTTTCGAGTTGGTGTTCCCACCATCCTTCTTCAACATCATGACGCATGTCCTAGTTCACCTATGCGAAGAGATTAATGTTTTGGGTCCTGTATTTCTACACAATATGTTCCCCTTTGAGAGGTTAATGAGAGTCTTAAAGAAATATGTTCATAACCGTGCTAGGCCAGAAGGAAGCATCTCCAAGGGCCATCAAAATGAGGTCATTGAGTTTTGTATTGACTTTATTCCTGACCTTAAGCCAATTGGTGTTCCTGAATCGCGGCATAAGGGCAGACTGGATGGAAAAGGCACGCTAGGAGGGGAACAAATAATATGTATGGACGGACATTCTCTCACTGAAGCACACTACACAGTTGTACAAAATTCTGCCTTGGTGGCTCCGTATATGGATGAACACAAGAATTTGCTACGCTCCAAACACCCGGAGCGGTCTGATGACTGGATTACACGTGAACAAACCAGGAGTTTCGCCAGCTGGTTGCAGACATGTACCATGCATGACACCTCTATTGAAGATGACTTGTACTTGCTGTCCCAGTTACCATCTTCGAATATAATGACTTTCAAAGGGTACGAGATAAATGGTAATACATTTTACACGATCGCCCAAGATAAGAAGAGCACCAACCAAAACAATGGTGTCCGCTTTGATGCAGAAACCAAGACGGGAAAGGAAACATATTATTGTTATATACAGGACATATGGGAACTTGACTATCGACGTGGTTTAAAGGTCCTTTGTTTCGGTGCAAATGGGTCAACATGACACGAGGCGGGGTAACGGAAGACCCGCAGTACGGAATGACAACAGTGGATCTCAACAATCTTGCATATGTAGACGAACCATTCGTCCTAGCCAATGATGTGGCACAGGTTTTTTATGTGAAGGATATGTCTACCAAGCTAAGAAAAAGAAAAGATAAGGAAGCGAATGCATCGTACGATGAGCCAAAGCGGCACGTAGTTCTTTCTGAAAAGAGAAACATCGTGGGAGTGGATGACAAGACAGACAAGTCAGAAGATTATGAAAAGTTTGATGAAATTGCTCCATTCACAGTGAATATTGACCCGAGCATCCCGTTAAATGATGAAGATTTTCCATGGTTACGGCGCAAAGGGACACACGCGAAGAAAAAGTTTCACACCCAAAGATCTGGAATGTGATTGGCTTCACTATCATCACTTTCTTCTGTGTTTCACACCCAGGAGGGAATCTCTGTAATAGTTAGGATAGTTATGTGTTTTGGCTTTTGAAACGCGAAGAAATTTTATGTGCAAACAAATTCTTTTCATGCATTTACTGATTTTTTTTCCAGCTAAATGACCCTGAAATTGAAAAGCATTTCAAATGAACTCAGAAAAGGTTGAAAGTTGGCATGGTATCATAATTTCATACAAATAGCATGTGCAAGAAAGTAGAGAGGGTTACGGCAAAAACTGGATGCACTTCGTGTACAAAATGGACAATCTCTTTCAAAGTATCAGGGTTTCCGACGAAAAATGAACTGTTACAAAGGCATTTCATTTTTTAAATAACCTAAGCATTACTAAAATGAATATAATGATAAAACACACTAATATTAAACATAAGAAAAAAGAATCACTGAAAAAACTTTTTTCAAAGTTAAGTTATTCACAAACTAGTGATTCACACTAATTTCAAATAATTTAAAATTTAAACTATTCAAATTTGAAAACTACGCGCACTAACAGAAAGTTTGTAATTTTTTGTACCTAAAGCAAAAATATTCACAAAGAAACTCTAAATACACAAAAAAAAACACAAAAATAAATAAAGCAAAACAAATAAAAAATAATGCAGAAAAGAAAAAAAAATTATAAAAAAATATTGGGGCGCTGCCCGGTGGGCCTGCCAGACCTAGGGTGTGCAAATGCAGGCCTAGAAGGGCCTGCAGGCTCACAGGGCAGCCGCTATATAGAGGAGTTCGAAAGGGCAGCCGCGGCTGGGTTTATAAACCAGTGCGGCTGCCCTTCGCTCGGCGAGGTGGGACTAAACATAGCGCACCACGGGTGGCAGCGCATGGCCATTAGTACCGGTTGGTGGCTCCAACCGGTACTAAACGGGGGCCTTTAGTACCGGTTGGTGCCACGACCCGGTAATAAAGGGGGTGCGGTTCCCGCCGCTTGGCCTGCCCAAAACAGGCCTTTAGTATCGGTTGGTGGCTCCCACCGGTACTAAAGGTGCCTTCTATATATACAACAGGTAGGAAAATTTCATTTTCCCTCTGTTTGTTCCTCTGTTTCCGTCGTCTCCGTCGCCGTCGCCGCCCCCGTCCCCGTCGCCGCCCCCGTCCCCGTCGCCGCCCCGGGCCCGTCCCCGTCGCGCCGTCCCCGCGTCGCCGCCCCCGCGTCACGCCCCGGCCCGTCAGCGCCCCCGGCCGTCGCCTCGCCGTCGCCGTCGCCCCGCTGTGAGCTCTCCCCCCTCTAACCCCTCTCCCTCGCCCCCGGCGGCCACCATGGGCGCCGCCCCTCCCCGAGCCCATACACACACACACACACACAAGCATGCATGATGAACCCACACACACACACGTACATATGTATGAATTAATGCATGTATATATTAGTATATACGTATTTTGTATGTTTAATTAGTTTAGATTATTTAGATTATTATTTTTTCACTATTATATATGTATGAATGCATGTTAGATGGATATAATTAGTGTTTAATTAGTATGGAATTTTTTATACAATGTTGTTTTCAGTTTTTTAATGGATGTATAGAAGTTGTGTTTTCTGTTTTTAGTGTTAGATGCTTAATTAGTATGAAATAGTATATAGATTTTTGACATATGCAATGATAGCATAATTAGTGTTATATAGAAATGTTAGAAATTTTAGTTATCAAAATTCAATCATTAAAAAATGTTACTTTTTGCGGGCATATAGCTAGTATTTGTTCTCGTCGATGCCCGGCCCGCATCCTCGCCGTCGACCCGTCCGCGACGATGTCCAGCCGACCCATGTCCGGGACTGGGCTCCGTCGGGCTGGCACTGGGAGGTGCTGCCTGGAGGGGCGCGCCGCTTGATGAGGAACCCGGCCCCGGGTCCCGTCGTCGACCCTGATCTCATTTGGTGGCGTTCGCGTGGGCCAGTTTCGGTGCGGAGGGACCCGGCCCCGCCGGAGGTGGTACGTCGCCGTGTCAGGGAGGAGGACGAGCACGTCCATCGCTACATGGTTGCGTTAGAGGGCGGCAGGTTCTCCAATACCTGGCAGTTTCTTCGGGGATCTCACTTCAGCTATGATCCTGTGAGGGTTCCTTCTCTTTGGGTGTCCACCGCCCGTGCCGCAGGAACCGCGAGTGTCCTAGATTCTTCTGTAGTACTCGATCTTTATTAGCTACCTAGCCAGTGATGTACTATTCAATATTATATATTATTCGAGACGATGTATTCGAGATTATATCTATTATTCTAGACGATGTATTCGAGATTATATCTATTATTCGAGATGATGTAATTTGAATACTAAATTGTTTTATATTTCTTTTGGATTAGTTAAATAAAAGCTATGGCAGACAATACCGACAGAGAGGGAGAACAGACCATGTTCGATATGATACGCAGGCCAGATGATGATCAGAATGAAGAATATTATGACGGCTCCGAATTTCTAAACAACACCGGAGAGGGTGATATGATATTCGATCGCGACGACCGAATTGATGAAGTCATGAACTACGATTATGACGATGACGAAGAACATGTTGATCCTGAAACAACAAAGACCGGCGAGGTATATATATTTATATAAGCAGGCATCTGGTGATCATCACATGTTTTAAATGACTTGAAGATATATTAACAAATCGATCTTTGTTCTTTCAGCCATCCGGATCGAGCAAATCTTCAAGCAAAAGGAAGAAACGAGGCCCAAACAAAAAGTTGAAGCAGGGCGTAAAGTACAATATCGAGGCATGCAGACCTAATGGCGAACCATTAGCGCCTAAGAAGATTGCGGACAAGTTCGTTCGTCAGTGCGGAGTTCTTGTGAAGGACCAACTCCCGATCAAACTTCAAGAATGGAGAGAGCCAGCAAAGCCACGTCCAGATGTTACTTTTGTCGACAAGAATCAAAAAGATCTGCTTTGGGATACTCTCATGGAACATTTCACCCTATCAGATCATTTCACAGAAGCAGATGTGCAGAAATTCAAGGACGCTGCTCTTAGAAAGATGGCGGTTGCATTAAAGAACCACAAGAATCGTGAATGGAACAAGTACGTCAAGGGAGGAAGGAAGACTCCAGTATTCGAGGGAACACTAGAGAACCAACATGCTCATTGGGACGATTTCGTGAAATTCAAGGATTAGGAATTAGCTAAGGAACGGTCGAGAATAAACAAGAAGAATGCCGAAAAAAGGATAAGTTCCATAAGCTGGGGCCAGGTGGCTATGCGGTGGCAATGCCTAAGTGGGATAAGTCTGAGAAAGAGATGGAGGATGCAGGTGTCACTCCGGTTACTAAGAGCTGCCCCCCCCCCCCCAGGGTCAGGACTTGGTTCTATGCGCATGGGGGGGAGTTGGACCCGGAGACAGGCAATGTTTCGACGAGGGCAAGTCTGAAGGGAGCCGACGATGCGATACTTGTTGCAATAGAAGAGGCACGATCGGGGGTGTTCCAGCCCAATAGAGAGAACGACGAGCTTACGCGTGCCCTGGGAAATCCTGAACACCCGGGAAGAACACGAGGCAAGGGCGCTATTCCGTGGTATGAGGGGTTTTCAGACTGGAACACCGACTACAGAACCCGTGCGAGAAAGAAGATTGCGGAGGAGAAGAAGAGGAAGATGGAGGAGGAGCAGAGGAAGCGGGACTATGAACGCCTTCAAGGCCTAGAAGCAAGTCAAGCGGAATTGGCAGTCAAATTCCAGCGGCAGCAGGAGCAGATCGACTCACTTACCCAGCAAAGAGGGTCTCAGCAGCTGCAGCAGCTAGCGGATGATCCAGCATTGGATAGCACCGGCCCATCTATGCCGAGAAGCAGCGTGGGTTCCGTCCCGGACGACGCAATGCTGGGTAGATACCCCGTGGATGACATCACGGAGAAAACTAACTGCGAGCTACACGTCAAAATGAAGAACATATCCATGAAGGTGGCGGACGGCGTTGCTTTTACAAATCCCCCCGAGGTAACCTTCCATTGCAACCCGATTCCAGCGGGCTATGCTCGTGTCTTGGTTGATGAGGTGGTGGACCCACCATATTCGGAGCTACAGCTTGACATTCCTGGAGGTGACGGCGAGCGCTTTCTCGGAGAGGCCAAACATCGTATCATCCTATGGAAAAAGGATTGCATCATCTTTCGAAGGCCACCGACACCGCGTCAGCCGACTCCTCGTCGAAGTCCGCCATCGAGTCAGCAGACTCCCGCTCCTGCAAGTCCACCAAGTCCGGCAAAGTGTCAGGCCACTCCTCCTCCAAGTCTGGCAAAGTGTCAGGCCACTCCTCCTCCTCCAAGTCCGCCACAGCGTCAGACGTCCACTCCTCCTCCAAGCCCGGCACAACCTCAGGCCACTCCTCCTCCAAGTCCGGCACAGCTTCAGGCCACTCCTCCTCGTCCAACTCAGCCCCGTCAGCCGTCTCCGCCGCCTCAGCAATCACAAAAGAGACACCCCGCAGCTATGGTGCGTAGCGGTACGAGTCGAGGTAGTACAGGAAGTACAGGCGGAGGCAAGTGATATAAATATGGTCCAAGCCTCACGCCTCTTCCACAGAGGGCTTATGACAGGTCCGAGGAGGAAATCGCAGCCATATCGAAGGCCGAGGTGGAAGCCCATTTTGCACCGAAACCGCCACCGCCGCCAAGGGAGAAAGTGCCTGAGAAAACGATTGACAACTTCATTCGTATGGCTCAACCACCAGCTCCCAAGCCTGTTGACACAGACTATGAGCGCCACATCAGGAAGTTAAATCGAGCACGTCTACAAAAGGAGGCGAGCTCGGGATCGAGCAAACAAGAAGCAGCTGTCAAAAAATGCGGGAAAACCATTCTCCAGCTGGGAGAACAGGCGGCGCAAAGTACGCGCGCCCAATATTATTGTGGGCAAACAGTTTACGTTCCCGAGGTGGGCAATATGGTAATAACGGAGGAGCATATAATGCAGGCTGAAGTTCTCAACATCACTGTTGGACAACTCCTCGAGATCGAGCCCATGCCTGTGCTTAGAGAGGATGAAATAAAACGGAAATATGTCAGGGGCCAACCTTTGGTCGAGCCAGACAAGGTCAAGAACCTCCCAACGAGAATGTATGAATTGCATCAATGGTACATGAATATTACCAAGATTTCAGATCGATTGTCCCTCATGGTGAATGTCAAGGAGGAGCATTACTTCCATGAGAAAGCTCTGTCCATTGAGTATTCTGAACTGTTTCAGTTATACAATCAAGACGCACTCGAAAAATCTATCGTCAGTTGCTATTGTCTGTAAGTGATTTCTTTCTGTAATTTAAGTGTCAAGCTAGCTGTAGTGATCCTTTTGATCAATCATTACCTGTAATTATCCTCACTATATTCTTTTCTATGGTATTATGCAGGATGAAGATGTATGAAATTAGAAAAGGTGGACGATTTGGCATTGGGTTCATTGACCCAAACACCGTTAATGAATACACATGGATAATAAATCAACATCATCAAAAGAACGTAGAGGACAACATGCTAGAGTTCTTGAAGCGCCTCAAATACAATGAAGATATACTACTTCCTTACAACTTCCAGTGAGTCACACTGTCTTGTACTACAAATTCTCTGTTTTTGCCTACTAGCTAGCTACATGTTTTTGCTTACATATGCCCGCTTAATTAAGACATGCAAACGTGTGTGCATGCAGATTTCACTGGGTCTTGTGTATCATTAAAGTTGACGCCGGAACAGTTGAAGTACTGGACTCACTACTCAAAGAAAAAACTGACTATAACATCTTGTTTGGGATAGTCAATAGGTAATTTCAATCATTATTAACTATATATCTCGGCCTATTTAGTTCGTCATTTCATGATATGAACTATTTAATAACCCCTTTATTCATTTTCTTTATCGGCGGGCAGGGTTTGGGCAAGGTTCATCAGCGTCACGGAAGGCGAATGGAAAAAAAAAGCTTAAATGGTTTCGACCCAAGGTAAGTAATTAAGTAGTACTAGCTAGCTAGCTAGCTGCCATCTCTTTAATTATCATGCTTGATTAATTATTATCTAATCAAATTCCATTCTCGTAAAGGCCCTGAAGCAGGCGCAGGGGACTGATCTGTGTGCATTCTGCGTTTGCGAGAACATTTGCATGATGGCGTCCGAAAGGAGCAGATCTCAAAGACAGGAATGGGTATGCTTGTCAGAACACTATTCACAATTTTTACACCATTATCGATATCTAGTTACACAACTAATACACATGCATATTGATCTCCTTCTTAACAGTTCAAAGAGGTGCGGGAGAAGCTCCTAGAAACGGAGCGCGTAGAAGCACTTCAAGAGGAAATAGCGGGATTTTTGCTTGACCAGGTCATAAATCCGAAGGGAGAATACTATTACCCGCTACCGCCCCATGAAAACCACTTCCAATTGTCATCGTGCTCCGAAGGCACCAATTAGGCTAATGTCACTGGCTCTAAAGGCAACATGCATATGTAGGAGAAATTGTATATAGCTATACATGTGCGTATGTGTGAATTAATTAATATGGTGGTTTGTGAGACATTGATGATATATATATCCATGATTGGTTCTACTAGAATATACATGTGTGTATGTGTGAATTAATTAATATGGTGGTTTGTGAGATATTGATGATATATATATATGCATGATTGGTTCTACTAGAAATTCTATATATATATATATATATATATATATATATATATATATATATATATATATATATATATAACGTGTATAATGTGTAGTATCGTAAAACACAAAATTAAATGAAAAAGAAATCATAAAACTAAAAACCCCCCAAACCTTATAGTACCGGTTGGTCTTACCAACCGGTACTAAAGGGCTCCAGACCCTCGGAGCTGGCTCATGCCACGTGCTTGCCCTTTAGCACCGGTTCGTGCTGAACCGGTCCTAAAGGGGGGGGGGGGGCTTTAGTGACCACACTTTAGTGCCGGTTATAGAACCGACACTAAAGGGCCTTACGAACCGGTGCTATTACCCGGATTCTGCACTAGTGCTAGTTGCCACCATTGAAAATTAGTTGCCTACCGTTGCTGGTTAGTTGCCTAATTTTGCCAATTAGTTACCTGCAATATCGTGAAGTTCTTTTATCATTGTTCTTTTAGTTGCCTACTGGAGATGCTTAGTTGTCTGCCATACAATTGTACATCATGGATAGGAAACTAATTGGCAATGTCAAGCAACCTATAGCCGGCAACTAACTAGTAATGACATATAACTGAGCATTAACAATGAAGGAATACACAAGAAGTAATAATATAATAACGCTTTATGCCCAGGAGAAATAAAACATAAGCGTGTCAGTGTACTAAGTACACAAATAAGTAGGGAAACATGCATATTAATATCTCATCGGAGAAACAAAACTACAAGTTCCCTTTACATATGCACCTCATGGCCTACTAGTACGCCCAGCCTAACTGTAGAAATGTGTGATCTACTGTTTTCGGGGTCTCGAAAGGCTCCCAGTTAATTACTCCCGCATGTTACTCCAAGAGATACCTCCGATTAAGCCAAGTGGCACTAGTAGAAAACAGGGTTATGGTCCAAGCTCAATGTACACATTAGTCCCGGTTGCATTACGAACTGGGACTAATGTGAGCATTAGTCCTGATTCGAGCGGCTAAGGCGTCGGGAAGGAATTAGTCCCGGTTCAAATGGGACCTTTAGTCCCGGTTTGAGACACAAACCAGGACTAAAGGGTGCGATGACCTTTAGTCCCGGTTCGTGTCTCAAACGGGACTAAAGGGTGCGATGCCCTGTAGTCCCCGTTCATATCTCAAACCGTGACTAAAGGGGTTCTTAAATTTGTGTTTTGTTTTTTCATTTGTTTTTTGTTTTTAGTTTTTGTTTTAAACTGCTTATATCTTTTAGGATATTTGATGTTTTTGAGTGATTCTTTTTGCATTAGATTCAAATTTTTGTCTAGTTTCTGTTTGTGTCATTAATTTTCAAATTTGAATGACTTAAATATGAATTTTTTCAAATTTGCTTCAAACCGTAGATTGTGAATAATTTGAGTTTAAAAATAATTTTTGATTTAATTCTTTTTGCTCCTAGTCACATGTCAGATTGTTATCACAGTAAGATTTATTTGGTTATTTTTAGAATAATTTAAATTAGGATTTTAACCAAAATAGTACTACTTTGCTTATATAGTTGTTTTAGTCCTTTAATTCTTGTTTTCAATTATTTTAAGTTAGTTCTTTCTGTAGATTTTAACATGTTGTAGTATGCTTGTGTTAGACAACAGTAGATAAAATTTTATAGTTATTTAATATTAATTTTGCTACTATATTGTGTATTAATAGTTGTTTAGCCTTTAATAGAACGTGACTCTGGCTTGGTGAACCTTAGTTGTGACTCTGGTTGGGATGGTGCTACCAGATGTAGGCGAGAGTAGGATTGGATGGACAACATCCTGGAATAAAGGGGTCCAAACTCTACCCCCGCTGATAGGGAAAAGCCTAGTAGCAGCGCGGGTTTAGTGCCCACTAGTAGCGCGGGTATCCGCGCTATTAATAAGGCGCTACAGCTATTACTTAGCAGTAGCGCGTGCGACATGCGCTATTGCTAAGACACATAGCCGCAGCGTTTGTTCTTTCCTGCGCTGCTGCTAATCTAGCTAGTAGCAGCGTGTTTCCTGTCCATCGCTACTAGTATTATTTTTTTTATTTTTTTATTTTTGGTGTATTTATATGCCGCTATACAAATTTTGGTACAATACCAATTATATGGTTTATATCATTATGTCCATAACAGTGTGTCAAATAAATGTGGATTCGGTTCAAGTGGAGGTAATATGTGGTGTATGTTAAAAGTATACTACTAATCCAAACTTGATCTACTTTGGACTAGTAGTACTTTCGATGTGCACCACATGTTGCCTCCACTTGAATATAATCCGCTAGCACAAGCTATGTAATCATCATCATAGTCATTACCACCAACGTAGTTATTTAATCATCATAGTCATAGTGTAACACATTATCATCTTCAAACTCATTCTAGCTAGCTAATCACCACCAACACTAGCTACGGTAGCTATCTAATCACCACCAACACTACCTTATAATAATCATCATAGTCATTACCACCAACACTAGCTATGTAATCATCATAGTCATAGTGTAGCACATCATCATCTTCAAACTCATTTCTATCTAGCTAATTAATCACTCCTGCTGCTCTCTCTCAGATAAAATAACATAAAACATGTGTAGCACTCCTGCTTCATCAAGTTGGAGCATGCAGATGAACCTGTCTCCTAATCATGGGCTGCGCTTCTGATTGCTGCCCCTAGTATTTCTCTGCGATCGTTCATAATTTTGCTCCAGTCTTTCACTATTAAGCATCCTCGCTATTAGAAATCCTGTATGCACTAAAGTGCATTGTAGGATATCTTGGCCGTAAGCTAACAATTCTCATGCGACCTTTAGTCTCGATCCAATGAGGCACAACATTCAACGGGAGTCCCTGTTGAAGAACATCGTATAGTAACATACTTAGCAATGAAGTTTAGCTTTAAAAATAATGTATGCAAAAGGTGCACTGAGGAAAATAGTAAAAATATTACCATCTTTCCTAAATAGATGTGACCGTAGTTAAGTACAAACACTATTGTTCGCATGTTTTGAGTACTAAGATTTTCAAGTCCAGAAAAATAATTTGTCTTGACAGTATGAAGATCCTCAAGCCATGAAACATAATGACTTATCTTCTCACAGTTTAGTTCAGCCCCGAGACAGTAGTAGGTCTTGTTTACCAAGCATTGGACATGTTTGCTCGAATGGAAACAAGTTGTCAATAGAAATGAGTTGTCAACTATTTTTGAATAAACAATATCAAAGGCATAAATATGGTTGAGAAACTCACATAATGGTATAACTGGAGGCGTCTGCACATCGATCCAGATGTCGATATAACCTTCAATATCATCTTCCGGACGAATATCAAAGGTGATAACCATATCAGGCTCAAATACATAAGTCTTGCATAGTGCTTGCCAAGTTTTGCATCCAAAATAGGTGTAGGTGTCTGCGTTGTATAATTTTGCATGGAAAATACAACCATGCTCGGTCTTCAAGTAAACTCTCTTTACCACCATAGTAGTTTTCATAGGACTGAAACCTATCTTATCTAAGACAAAAACTCTTGCGTGGCAGGGGATACGCTAGTAGAATAGTAAAAAATTAAATATTAAGTTGAAGCAAATGAAGCAGATGTCATGCTTAATTACGAAAAGAGACTTGTCGTTATGACTTACTGTATCCACTTCCAAGTTCTCGTCCAGCTTGATGCTGAAGCACCTATCATCATCTAGGAAGATTCTGTCGCATAGTCCACGCTCGTCTTCGCAGTATTTGCAAATACCGAAATCCTTTTAGTCGTCAGACATTTCCTATGTTCATAGTTGAAACATTAATTGAAAATCGATCGAAGACAACTACCAGGATACTCAACACACAAATCCGGGGCACTCGATATTTCCTTCATATTCTGGCAAAAGTCATGCAAAAATTCACGGAAAAATCCTGCATGAACTTTGCTAAAATAGGACATATCGAGTGCCTGAAATTTGCCGGAACGAAAATGAATCTACACTCCGGCAAAACATAGGCCACTCGGAGGTGTAACCTGCAAACATGACCGGCCACTTGGGCAAGCACATATCCTATTTGAGCAACACAAGATATACATTTCAAAATATCTTATAGGACTCATATTGACATGAGCATTCAATAAGCAAAACCAAATCGTAAAATAAATAAGTATTCAAATTAGCATGCATTCAATAAGAAAAACTAAATCATCTCCTGCGTCCGTACATCATCGAATATTATCACTAATACATCACGAATAGTATCATACATATAGCGTCACTAATACAACTAAAACCCTAGAGAACGACGGGTATCGGCACGGGCGGTGGACACCCAAAGAGAAGGAACCATCATAGGATCATAGCTCTAGTGAGATCCCTGGAGAACCTGCCAGGTATTGGAGAACCTGTGCTCTAGCGCAAACAAGTAGCGACGGACGTGCGCGTCCTCCTGGCTGACACAGTGACGTACCACCTCCGCGGGGTCATCAAGCCTCTCGATTATCACTGGCCCACGCGACCGCCACCAAAGAACGTTCGGGTCAACGACGGGCTGACTCCTCACCAAGCTGCGCCCCCGGTAGGTAGTGCCTCCCAGTACCAGCCCGACGGAGCCCAGTCCCGGACATGGCCCATCTGGTCAAGCAGGCATCCTCCACCGAGTCGACGACGAGGATGCGCGATAGGCATCGTCGGCGTCGACGTGGGAAAAATTGCTTTAACTAAAAAAACAACAACAAATGTGACATCTTCAACTAGTTCTATTAATTCAACTAGTTCTTACTAAAAATAAACTTACTATAAATAAAAATAAACTAGTACCTAATTAGCACCTAGTTCTTACTAACTAATTAGTACCTAGGAACTACTACCCTAATTACCATCTAATTTGATGAACCTAGGGGTGGAAAGTGGTAGCGGATATTCCAATTATCCAAATTAAAAGTGAAATAAGTGGTCAAATTTTACTCGTTTTATGATTAATCTTACAAATTTGATTCGTTTCCACCCTTACATGAACCCTAACTAATTTGAGCCGCATCCGCATTCGATAACATCCGCATTCAATTCGTTTCCATCCTTACATGAACCCTAACTAATTTGATGCAACTAAAATTTGAAGAACCCTAGGCAGAGGTAGGGGAGGGGAAGGAGCAGGCATGCTCACCTCGGGTGCCTGCGGCGAGGGAGGGGCAGGCGGCATCGAGTTCGGGGTCGGGGCTCGGGCGCGCGGCGGAGGACGGCGTCTTGGTCGGGGTTGAGGCGGCGTCGGGGGCGGCGTCGAGGTCGGGGGCTGGGGCGTAGTCGAATCCGGGGTCAGGGGCGGCGTCGAGGGTGTGTGGAGAGCGCGCGGCGGCCGACGGGCGACGGCGGCGGCGAGAGCGGAGGAGTTGGATTTGGGGGAAGTGGACATGGGGAAGAACGAACCCTATGGTTAAGTCAGAAGTAGAAGTAGCACGTTCCAGAAGCGCGCTACTGCTAAGTTAGCTACAGCACGTTCTGCGATACGCGCTACTGCTACTCCTTTCTCTTTTTTCCTCTTTTTCATTTATTTTTCTTTACATTTTATTTTTTACTTTCACCTTCTTCTATTTCTTCCATTTTCATTTACTTTTCTATTTACTTTCCGTTTAATTTTATATCCTTTAGCAGTACCGCCTTTCAGTGTAAACGCAGTGCTACAAAGCAAGTAGTGGTAGCGCGGTTCGATATAGATCGCTACTAGTATGTGTAGCCTATCGGCTAAACCGTGGGAATTTTAGTAGTAGCGTGTTTAACATCAACCGCGCTACTGCTAGAAGTTTATCTGTAGTGCCGTTTACACAAGCGCGCTACTGCTACTTGACACCAATGTGCTTTTTTGACCCGTGCTGCTGCTAAAGTTCTGTGTATAAGGTTTTCCCTAGTAGTGCGCCCCCCCCCCCCCTTATCGCCATTTTAATTTTGAAAAAAACAAAAGAAAATGATAAAAACTTCAAAAATTAAAATCCTTCGAGATATAGTTATGTTTCTACATGTACTAGTTAAAAAACTTAAATTTGGACATGTTTTGCAAAAAAGTGTTATAAAAAAGTAAAACAGCTATAACTGTTGCATACGATGTCGAAAAAACCGTATAATATATCAAAATATTCAGCACGAAAATCCGGTTTGCAAATTTTTAGAATCCTCAAATTCTAAGAGGAAAAAAAGTTATCCCCAAATTTATGTTTTTTTTTGAATTTTTGGTCAAACTATGGTCAAACTACTTATTCAAGAAATATTAGTGTTACTAAATAATTATTGGTTTTAAGAATAATAGTGTCAAACTCAGACGGTGAAATGTGTGACTTAATGCTCAAGTTCAACTCCTACGGGTTAATAGGATTGACATCTTACTATTGTCAGGAAAACAACAAGTGTTGACTTGGAAACGAGGAGGAATAGAACTCGGAAGTTAAGCGTACTCAGGCTGGAGTAGTGAGAGGATGGGTGACTTGCCGGGAAGTTAGACGATTTGGAATGAGAGGTGCACACTTGAGCAGTGATGAGGGGTGAGTAGAGACTAAATTGTCAAATAATTCAGAAATTTAAAAATCGGAAAAATTCAAAAAAATATCAGAAAAACCACACCAACCGGGACTAAAGGTGGAGTTCCAGACAGCGGCCACATGGAGCTCCTGTCCCGATTCGTAAGCCAACCGGGACTAAAGGTTTTGGGCTTTAGTCCTGACCCTTTAGTCCCGGTTGCAGAACCATGACTAAAGGCCCTCAGAAACCGAGACTAAAGGCCCGTTTTCTACTAGTGTAGTCATCTTCGTCGTCTTCCCTTTGGTTTCTCCATGATAGCGTGTGTGGGCAGCAGCAGAACCCGTGTCCTCATCGGCACAAGTGTCGTTAAATGTCAGAAGCTCAGCAGTCGAACACAACACCGTCCATGGCGCCATGTCTGCTGATTTTGTGGTCTTTGCTAAGTATTTGTCAAGTGGCACTCGGCAAACTGCCTTCTTGGCCGACTTTTTCTTGTTTACCGAGTATTTTTTTTTTCATGAAAGTAGGCAAATTGCATGCTTTGTCGAGTTTGTTGTTTTGGCGAGTGTGGACACTCGGCACATGACTCGGCAAAAGGCCGAACACTCAGGCAAAGTTCATTTTTCCAATAGTGAGAGTATAAAAGTACGACAAATAAATAAATAAATAAATAAAGGGAGAATAGAATAGATGTGCACATCATGCTTTTAATGCACTAGTGCACATCATGTGCCTAGCTAGCTGGCTTAACATACCGACTATTTGGAATATTAAATCACGCTCATGGATGCGATCTCATCAAGGCATGCCTCGTGTTATATTTCTAAGGCATCCATTTGCCTCGTGCTCGGCATTTTTGTCCTTTTAATTAACAAATTCTGCCATAAAGCTATCCTCAACCACTGCATGTGGAATAATTGAAGTAGTATCATTCAACCACTGCATTATATTGCTTTGAATGGACATCATGATATAGATGTGATATATATGCTCGCTGCCCATGCCAAGGTAAAGGGAGCAGAATGACACATTGGCTACCAGAGACGCAGAATTAAGTAGTTAATATGATATTATAGAGCATGAGCAATATATGAGAAAGAATGACGAAAATGCCAAATGGAGACCGAGCTCCATAGAGACCTTTATTTGAAAACTTCAAAATTCAAAGTTTTCAGTATCCAAAAGTTCTGAAAATAAATACATCTATACCTAGATACATAATGTACATGTGCGCAAATTTTCAGGTTGAAATACATCAAAATGTGAGCTACACAAAAAAGACAAACCTAGATCTTTTTAACATATATACTGTTCATCTTTAAAGTCCATGATTTTTTTTACAGCTCGCAGTTCAAGGTATTTCTTCTTGAAAATTTTTACACATACACTTTACATCCTTACATACATGTGTATTTTTTCGGAATTTTCTAAAACTGAAATTTATGAATTTTGATTCTTTTTAAATAAAAGGCTCCATGAAGCTCGGTCTCCAAAATGCCCTACTCAAGAATGAGCAATAACCTGGTATATGAGAAACAATGGGGTGTGTGTCGAGTAGTAGTTCAAAATCTGCAGCGAGAAGGCTACTTGTTTGTGAAAGTACATTTCTACACCAAGGAGCAAATGCTCGTGGTGTGAACAGTAAACTTGACAAAATAGAAAAAAGTTCAAAAAATTCTTATTTTTTTGTGACATACTTTCACAAATGTTTGTTTCGCATACAAATTTCATCACTAAATCACATTCATGGAAGTCGTGCCAAAAAAACAAAATCAGAGCTTCAAAATGCTTTTGTAAGTAATATTTTCAGAGCATCGATTTGTTTTTTTTACTACGCCTTGCACCATTGTGATTTTGCTATGAAACTTTGTATGCACAACAAACATTTGCGAAAGTATGCTAAAAAAATTCATAATTTTTTGAGTTTTTTTATTTTACTGTTCACGCCAGGAGCATTTGCTCCTGGGTGTAGAAACTCCACGTCCGTTTGTTTGATCCTAATTAGTAGTGCCTTTGCGTCTGCAGTTGCTCAGCACTACTACTAATGTGTGTTCTAGAAGAAGAATAGGGAGTCTGAAATCCAAAGCATATACACACGCCTACGGATGCATGCTACGTGCTGAACAATTACTGATCGATCGCTGATCACTGGTCTCTGCCATCTCCTGCCGTGCGTACGTGTGATACAAATTACTTGAGCCAGCCAGCCACACGGTATTGCCGTTATGAATCCTCCTCACAAGAGGATGACCCTGCATGTTCATATATTGTGGCGATCGATCAACAGTGTACTTTTATCGGCGATGGGATCAAGAATACTTTTTCTTTGCGACTGAGGCTAATAAAGTGAGCTGGACCTGCACTTCACAATTTATCCCCGATTCTGCCAATTGCCACCTGCTTTTGAGCCCAATGAAGTGTAGTTATGTAGTTATGTTGACACTTATCAAGTACACTGAAGTATAGCCCGATGAGCTAAGTAAGGAGCGATCCAATTTCGAATGAAAGCTATCAAGTACTGCACTTCACATACTTATCGCCAAATCTGCCAACTATCACCTGCTTTTGAGCCCAATGAAGTGGAGTCATGTTGACACTAACTGAGAATACTAGCAAGTATAGTACCAATGGACTGAGGTAGTGTCACTATGGTGGAGAGGGAAGGCGCCTATATATGGAGCCATAGCCATGCTAATTGAAGAATATATCTAAGTAGTAGCATATCGCACACTACTGATAACAATGTCAATTATGTTCATCTCCACATTGCTCGTTCTACTTGTTCCAATCTTCTTGTATCTCAGGGCTAGTTGTAGATCAAAGAATCCAGCAGTGCTTCCCACAAACTGGCCAATACTACAGATGTTCCCTTCCTTCATAGCCAACCTCCACAACTTGTATGGCTATTTCACCCTGGTCCTTGCCAGATCAGGTCACAACTTCAGGGCACACTACTAGGAAAACGCTTATAGATAGAAGTTTACCAGTAGCGTTTGTTTATGACCCCACGCTACTAGTAGTCAGTAGTAGCGCTGCCTAGAAAGAGTGCTATTGGTAACTGTTAGCAGCAGTGCCTGTTATCTAGCCCCACGCTACTGCTAAGTGTAAAACACCACACCCCCTGATCAGTAAATATTAGCAACGCTTTTAGCCCAACCAGCGCTACAGCTAGTGGGCTTAGAAGTAGCGCTGGCCCGTTGCCCGCGCTGCTGTTAAGCCCACTACCTCCCCCAGCCCGCGCGCCCCCCGGCCCGGCCTCATCTCTCACTCACACTCCGCACTCCTCCCTCATCCCCCCGCGCGCCGCCGTCGACCCCCGCACACTGCCGACCCCCGCGCCGGCCATCCTCCCTGCGTCGGCTGCCCTCGCCCGCGCCGGCCCTCCTCCCCGCCGGCCGCCGAGCTCCCCCGCGCCGGCTCTCCTCCTTGTCGGCCGCCCAGCTCCCCTGCGTCGGCCTCCTCCTCCGCCCATCGCCCCGGCCCCCGCACCGGCCCTCCCACCGATAGGTACTCCTCCCTCCTTCCTCCTCCTCCCTCCCTCCCTAGTTATAGTTATTAGAGTAGTTATTTTGAATCCTATGTAGTTGAAAAAATGTAGGTTATTAGAGTAATGTAGGTTATGATTGAACCCTTGCTAGGATAGATTAGGTATGAACCCTAGTTAATTCGTATGAACCCTAGGTTTTTAAATTTAGCTAGGTTTTAAAGTTAGGACAAAAGTTCAGCTAGGTTTTTAATTAGGTGTAGTTAATAGAATTTAGGTGTTTTAAGTGTATTTAAAAGAGTTTTAGGTGTTTTAGTTGTTTTAGGTGTAGTTAACAGAATTTTAGGTGTTTTAGTTGTTTTAGGTGTAGTTAACAGAATTCTAGGTATTTTTTTAGTTAAAGCAATTGTTGTTATTATTTTTAGTTAAAGCAATTTTTCCTGTTATATGCAAACTTGCAGTGGACATGTCATGTTTTGAACATGTCACATTTTGGACATGTCATATTTTTCCGAGTGGCCTATGTTTTGCCAGAAATGTCAATTCGTTTACGTTCTGGCAAATTTCAGGCGCTCGATATGTCCTGTTTTTAGCAAAGGTCATGCCAAATTTTGCTAAGTGTTTATTAATTTTGTTTTCATAATTAAGCATTTTGTTCTCGACGTCGATGATGCCTATCCCGCGTCCTCGTCGTCGACTCGGCGGAGGACTCCTGGTTGAGCCGAGGGGTCATGTCCGGGACTGGGCTCCGCCGGGCTGGTACTGGGTTGTGCTACCTTCTGGTGAGCGCAGCTTAGTGAGGAGCCAGCCCGTCGTCGACCCGGAGCTTCTTTGGTGGCGGTCACGTGGGCCTGCATCGGTGGAGAGGCTTGAGTCCCCCGCGCAGGTGGTGCAACACCGTGTCATGGAGGAGAACGTGCACGTCCATCGCTACTTGGTTGAGTTGGCGAACGGCCGGTTCTCCAATACCTGGCAGTTTCTTTGGGGATCTCACCGGAGCTATGATCCGGTGATGGTTACTTCTCTTTGGGTGTCCACCGCGGCACACTGAACCTAGAGGAGCTTTTATTCGAGATGTATTAGTGATATTATATGATGATCTTTGCTACAAACTACTATATATGTATTCGATGATGGCTTATTAATTACCTATTAGTTATTTGCTTACTGAATGCAAAAGATGAGCGCGGTTTGTGCTACAAACTACTATATATGTATTCATGATGGATTATATGATGATCTTTGCTACAAACTACTACAAACTACAAATTTTAGGTGTTTTAGTTGTTATATGATGATCTTTGCTACAAACTACTACAAACTACAAATTTTAGGTGTTTTAGTTGTTACATGATGATCTTTGCTACAAACTACTATATATGTATTCGATGCTGGATTATTAATTACCTATTAGGAAATGTCTGACGACGAAAGGGAATTCGCTATGTGCGTTTAATACGAAGATAAGCGAGGTATGTGCGACAGGCCTCACCTGGTAGAAGGTCGGCGCTTCAGCATCAAGCTCCAAGAGACCTTCGATGTTGATACGGTACGCAACGATGACAAGTGTTTTTTGCTATTTTTGCACGACTTCTCTGCTTCTTCAACGTGTAATTTCCGTCTTTTACAATTCGACTAGCTTATCCCATGCCATGCAAGACGCTATGTCTTGGAGAAGATGGGGTTTGAAGATCATGAAAGCATCAAGACAAAGATAATTCAACTAAGGACCCATCATGGTTATGATTTTGCTGTAAAACTATACAGTTCTGTGAACTCATCCAATTTTGGTTGCCCGAATTGGAAAGCCCTTTCCAAGGCGTATGATTTTCATGAGGGTATGCTTCTCACCTTCGATCTTGGTGATCCTGACATCGACGAAAATGATATGACCATGTCGGTCCTTGTTGACACGCTTCCAGTTCTACCGCTGTGTGAGTTTTTTAAACATATTTACTAAGTAATTTATATTGTTTATTTCAAAATATTTGACAGCTTATTTTCATTTTTCAAAAAATGTATGGAAGATGGTAGACATAACCTACTACTACAATGATGAAGCACAATTAACTTATAAGGAGAAAGATGGTCTGATCATATTTTTTACAGATCTTGAGAATTACAATAGCTATTATCGAATTCCTCAAAATTATGGTCCATATGTGCGACTAGTGCACGCGGTGTGCTACAGTAACATCAATGGAGATATCATGGTAAGATTTTGTACTATTACGACATCCGTGCATATTTTTCATAAATTTTTCTAAAACTAAACTACATTGCTAACTACAAAGTTATTACTATGTTTTTGAACAGAAAATTCCGATGGATTGTGTGCCTCATCTGATGTTGCCAAGAGGTCGCATTGATGTTATGAGCTTACGGCCACCACGGCCAGGTCAGCCCCAGTATCCACATCACTCCTGTCCATACCGGATTTCTAAAAGCGAGGAAGCCATGATAATAAAAGATTGGAAAAAATGTTTCAACCATCGTAGAGAGCTACTTGGAAGCAACATTGTGCGTAGGCCAAGTCTTGGAGACAGGGATGATCTCCGTTCTTCATTATGGAGAGTTCAGTTTCCTTAATGAAGAGTCAATGCCTATCTTGTTTTATGATATTTTACCTAAGAGAGGGTAGAGTAGGTCCTATGAGAGGAGTAGGTCCTAGGTAGAATGTGTTATTATGTGTTATAATGTGTTAGAGTTGATGAGGAGGATGAGGAGTTGTGATTATGACTAGTGACCAACTTGTTATATATATGATGTCTCATTGACGAACATTGTTTGGTGGTGGTGACTAGTGGTAATGAATATGCTATTTAAACAGACTAGGTCATGATGAGTTGTTATTGTATAAAAGATATATCTGTTTAAACATGTACAACACTAAAATATTAAAAAGACATAAATGTTAGCAGTAGCGCTGTCCTAAAAACGCGCTACTAGTAATTGAACTTACCAGTAGCGCTGGTCTAGAAGCGCGCTACTGCTACAAAATAGCTGTAGCGCCGTAGTAGTAGCGCTGGTTCCCGCGCTACTGGTAGCAAAAAAACCAGCACTACTGGTAAGCTTTTCTCTAGTAGTGGCACATGGACCACCTGGCACCGGGATGCGCTTCTTCATCACATGCGACCCTGCGAACACCCGGCACATCTTCACGACGAACTACGCCAACTTCCCCAAGGGCACGGAATTCGCCGATATCTTCGACATCATGGGTGGCAGCCTCTTCACCATCGATGGTGAGCCGTGCCGCCGACAACGCGCGAAAGCCAAGAGCATCCTCAGCAGCCCGAGGATCGTTTCCAGTATGACAGCCTACCTCTATGGCAAGGTGGAGAACAACCTCATCCCATTGTTCACCCGGATGGCGATAACCGGCGCTTCATTTGACATGCAAGAATTGATGTCGAGGCTTATGTTTGACTTGGCTGCTACGCCTCTCTTTGGTGTGGATCCAAGCCTCCTATCCTCGGACATGCCACCCATGGATGCAGCGGTTGCCCTAGACATGGTGATGGAGGTGGGATATTTTGGGCTCATGATGCCAGCATCTTGCTGGAAGTCGATGAGGTGGCTAAACATCGGCCCTGAGAGAAAGCTTGACACGGCACGCATTGTGCTACGAGAGTTCGTAGGCAGATGATGGAGAAGAGGAAGATCACCACATGTCGTTTGGACATGGAAAGGAACAAGGGAGTGTGGATATTATTTCTTCTTTCCTCGAAGACCCAGACTACGCCAATGTTGACTTGCTCCGTGCGGTAATCATTAGCTACATGCTCGCTGCAAGGGACACAATTGCCACAACCCTAACATGGATCTTCTACAAACTTGCCCAAAACCCTAACATCGTGTCAATCATCCGCAATGAACTTTCACCCATTGCATCACGCAAAGTAGCGGTAGGAGTGTGTACCCCGGTGATCTTTGAGCCAGACGATACCAAATCTCTAGTATATTTGACAGCCACCTTGTACGAGACTCTTAGGCAGTACCCACCAGCGCCTGTGTTGCGCAAGACGGTGGCTGTAGATGACATCATGCCGAGAGGCCATGAGGTGCGTGCCGGTGACACCATTTTTATTTCTGTCCACTCCATGGGGAGAATGGAGGGTGTGTGGGGTAAAGATTTCCTCGACTATAACCCACATAGGTGGCTCTGGGATGATGGCAACAGCCTGAGATACGTACCATCTCACAAGTTCTTGGCATTCAACTCAGGCCCGAGAATGTGCCTCGGCAAGGACATTGCAGTTATGCAAATGAAAACTGTCATTGCTACAACGGTGTGGAACTTCGATGTGCAACTGGTGGAAGGGCAGAGCATCCAGCCCAAGCCGTCCATTATACTGGAGATGGAAAATGGGCTCATTGTTCAGTTGAAAAAGCAAGAAATGTAATAGGCTCTCGTTGTATGTAAACGTACTTGCCGACCACTAGAGCAGTTTTGCACTGCCCATAACCACATTATAGTCGAATAATAAAGGCATACATGCATCGAAATGTGTAACTTTTTTTACGAAAAACAACCAATGTACAACTTTACTCATGTTGTATCAGACACGGTATAAAATCATCGAGACCTGGTGATTCCTCCATATTGTATGTGACTATCTACATGTCACATGTTGCTAGTATGTGGAAGTGACCCAACCGGCTCAAAGTTGTTTTCCCTGTCGATAAGCACAACCTCGACAAGCAGAACATCCCGATGGAACATGCACATGTGCTTAATAGAATAACGGAACCAATTGATCCATGAATGAACAGTCTTGCTTGGAGTGAATTGCAAAAAACATCGACATTTCGGGCTAGGTTTGCAGGTTCCACACATATACAAAATTGTGCCAGAAAACACTAATTTTTTTCATAATTTTTTGCAAAAAACACTAGTTGCTTGTTTGGAGCGTTTTAAGTGCGTTTATGACAAGAGGGGCCCGCATTCGTCGACGTGGCAGCACTGTTCACACGGCAACGCCGTTTGACGGCGTTACACGCCGCTGGCGCACCGGTTCGAGCCGGGCGGGTCAAACACCGCGAAGCGGTGCAGGCCCCACCCCCCAGCCCTCACTCTCTCCCGTCCTTCTCCCTCTCTCTGCTCCCGCTCGATCGCCGCCGCCGCCCCCTCCCACATCTCCGACCGTCGTCGCCGCCGCGTCGCCATGGTTTCCTGGTCTGATGACGATAGCAGCGAGAACTCTCACCAGTACGCCGACTCAGCTGCAGACGAGGGCATCATCAAGGTGAGTTGCTCGAGCTGAAACTAGGGTTAGGGTTGCGATTTGTGGATTTTTCTGTTGATCTTGATCTGAAGTTTTGTTGCCTTTCCTTTGCACCTCCAGATCCCTGAGACCATCGATGACTCTGATTTCAAGGGCACCGAACCTGATGTTTTGTGCAATGAACACTCCCTGCCAGCAGAGAGGCGTGTTGCTTTCCAGGGCATCCATACTGGCAGGAGGTTCTTTGCTTGTGCTATGAAGGTATGTGCCAAATTTATGCTAATCTGGTCAATGTTTAGTACTGGTTTTATAGTTAGCAGATCTGGTGTGCTAGTTGCTCAGTGAGGTCATTGTTTATATGTAAGCATGTGCAGAGTGTTGTCAGCAGATCTGGCCTATTAGGTAGGTTGCTAATTAGTTATGTATTTTCTGTGATAGTGGGTTAGGGAGGTCATTGTTTATATGCCAGTATGTGCATAGGGTTGGGAGCACTGATTGAGACTTCTTACTTTATAGCATGTGGATTAGTGAGCACTGTAATTGTTTAACTCATTGTGTCATATGACTAGCTCATACATGTTTGTTTAACTCATTATGTTACCTTATACATGTTTGTTACTTTATAGCATGTGGATTAGTGAGCACCTTACACCATTTGTTACTTTGTAGCATTGTGTTACTTTATACCTGTTTAACACTAAAATTACAGGAGGGAAGAAACTGTGGGCTAGTTGAATGGGTTGATCCATTTTGGCCAGCTACAATGGAGAATGCATTGACCAAGTTGTGGGATAAGTATGAACAGTGCAGGAGGGGCAAGATTGAGGACAATCTGGAAAGCTCATTTGCTGTTCACAATCTGACACAACAGAAGATCAAGCTGCAGGCAAGTTATGAGAGGTTGGTTGAAGATGTCAACGGCCTTTTGGATGCCCAGGAGCAGAGGGCTCAGCTGGAGAGAGGTAAGATGCAGAACAAACCTGATGAGAGCAATCTGCAGCAGAAGTATGATATGCTCAAGAACCTGACAGCTGCTCAAGCCAAAGTCATTAGGAACATGAAGTTGAAGCTTGCTCAAGAGAAGATTAAGTTGCAAGCCCACATTGATGAGCTTGAGAAGGTTGCCGAGCAGACCAAGCTGTAGCTGAATGGGATCAAAGCCATCTTAGATGAATGAGCAGTATAATGTAATATGCTGCTTATTAGTACCACCAGCATGGTTATGGGATGATGAGTACTATAATTATGGTTATGTAATGACTACTATTAGATGAATGATCTAGTAATATCTGAATTATGGTTATGTAATGTACCTATGTAGCATTAAGCACTGTCGTGTAATATGGTACTTATTAGTTATGATTATGTATGAATCTTCTAGTTATGTTGAATCTGATGTTGTTGGTTGGTTGGTTTTGTCACTTTGGTGGGGTTTTCGACGTCGAGAGACCCTAGACTCACTTTGGTGGGTTTCTCGACGCCGAGAGACCCTAGACTCACTTTGGTGGGTTTCTCGACGCCGAGAGACCCTAGACTCACTTTGGTGGGTTTCTCGACGCCGGGAGACCCTAGACTCACTTTGGTGGGTTTCTCGACGCCGAGAGACCCTAGACTCACTTTGGTGGGTTTCTCGACGCCGAGAGACCCTAGACTCACTTTGGTGGGTTTCTCGACGCCAAGAGACCCTAGACTCACTTTGGTGGGTTTCTTGACGCCGAGAGACCCTAGACTCACTTTGGTGGGTTTCTCGACGCCGAGAGACCCTAGACTCACTTTGGTGGGTTTCTCGACGCCGAGAGACCCTAGAATCATAGTAAGCATCATCATCATCCATCTAAGCCAACACCATCACCAGAATCACCAGCATCACAACCAACATTTTCAGGTTCTCACATCCATCTAAGCCAACATTTAAGATAAACATCCAAGTTGAAAGCCAACATAGGCATCATAGGTTCTGAAAGCCAACAAAGGCATAATCTAGCTAAAAGCCAACATAGGCATCATAGGTTCTAAAAGCCAACAAAGGCATAATCTAGTTCACAGCCAACACATAGGCATCACATGCCAACAAAGACAAAGGCATCTAGTTCCCAGAAGCATAGAAGTACTCTTTCAACTTGTATGAAGAAGTCCTTTTTCTTCCACTCTGCCTTGGAGCTTGAAAAGTTGACCTGTTTCCTGCAGCAAAGGTAGAGGCTGTACCAGCATTGGTAGCTTTCTTCCTGGGAGACCTCCTTGGAGGAGCAGCAGGTGTAGTGGCAGCAGGTGTAGCTTTCTTCCTGGGAGACCTCCTTGGAGGAGCAGCAGGTGTAGTGGCAGCAGGTGTAGGAGCAGCAGTTGATGGAGATGGCCTCTTTCTTGGTGGTGCAACAACTGTAGGTGCAGTAGTATATGAAGATGGCCTCTTCCTTGGTGGTGCAGCAGCTGTAGATGCATTTGTTGTTGAAGTAGAAGCCTGTGACCTGTTTGGCTGCATTTCAAAAACAGTTAAGGCTTGTGAGTTACAATGGAGACAAAATAAAGAGAATTGAGGTGCTACTATAACTAACCTGATGCTGGTTCATTCTCATAGCAAGAACTGCCTTGAGGGGCTTGGAGAAAACATTGTATCTATGCCCTACAAGTTTGCAGTTGTTGCAAGTAATAGATGCCATCCTAGATGTATCTCTTGGTGCTGGCTTTTCAAATTGGTTTTTCCTCCTCTTTGTTTGTTGCTTCCCAACCTTGTCTTTGAATACTAGAGGCTCTATGTCCTGAGTTCTTGTCCTTGGCCACAGGTTTGGACCAAGCACAGGAAATATGATACGTGCAAATGCTTTTTTATACATTTCCTTTTTGAAGAAATCAGCAACAAAGTCCTCTGGCTGCAACTTAGCTTTCACTATTGCAGAAACTGCATGATGGCAAGGCATAGAAGTCATATCCCATTTCCTACATCCACATGTTCTGTCCAGCAAGTTCACTGAGTAGGTGTTTTCTCCACTGTCACTTGGTAGATGTTAGGACCATCCATCAAAGTCTGGCACCACCTTGAGTTGTACTTTGTCTCCTCTAACATTTCAGCATAGGTAGGGCAAATCTCCCAGTTTGCTGTCTCTGTCTTTGTTCTATTCTTGTTAAATTTGACCATCAATTTTGTCCTAATTCCTTCTATCATGGTCACTATTGGCTTGCCTCTCACATCTAATATCATTTTATTAAACACCTCACTGATGTTGTTCACTACCAGGTCAGTTTTGCAATTAAAATCCATAGCATGCCTAGCCCAAGTATGAACAGGGATTTTGTGAAGCCATGTCCAAGCAGCCTTACACTCTCTTTTCAAAGCATTCATTGCATCAAGGTGTTCATTCTCAGTATAAGAGTAGCTAGTTGCATCCATGTGTTTCTTTAATTCATCACCTCTAAACCAGCAGTTTGGAAATTCTGGTAGATATGTCTAAGGCAGAATCTTTGTGGACAATTGGGGAAAACATGGTTTATTGCATTTAAAAGCCCCTGTTTGAAACAATGAAAAATAAAGCTAAGCATTGGTCCTATAAACAATGAAGCTATAGCAATGTGCATATGAAACCATGAAATCTAGTGCAATATTGTATGAGAAGAGAAGTTTACCTTCTGCCTATCAGAGATGATGGTATAATAACCAAACTTCCCACTTTCTCCACCAAGTGCATCTTTAAGCTGTGTTAAGAACCAGGTCCAGCTGTCTTTGTCCTCTTTGTCAACAACTCCAAATGCTATAGGGTAGATATTATTGTTCCCATCCCTTCCTGTTGCAGCAAGGATCTGTTGACCTGTTGACAGCTTGATAAAACAACCATCTACCCCTGCAAAGCTGACAATTGTGAGAACATAGTGTATGTAAAGTGAGCACATAAATAATTCACAACTTAGTAAATGAAATGTACCTATGAATGGTCTGCATCCATTCAAAAACCCTTCTTTGCAAGCACTTAGACAGAAAAAAAGGCCATGAAACCTAGGGTTTTTGCTTGGGTGCTCTGGTACATGCCTAGTAGTAACAATACATCTAGAGCCTGGGTTTGTATCCAACACAGCCTGCAAATAATCTCTTATTCTAGGGTATTGTCCTCTCTGATCTCCTTGGACAACCTTCAATGCTTGCTTCCTAGCCCTGTAGGCCATATGGGTGGACATCTCTATTCCATATTACTTCTTCAGTGTCTGCATTATTGTGGTGACTGGTGTGCCAATATCAACTCTCATCATTGCCTCACACTGGTGTGCAACCCATTTTGCAGTGACCTTGGTGTTCTCTCCTACTGCTGGGCATGTGTGCACAAAATTTGCCTTCCTTATGCAAAAAGTAGTCTCATTTGCAACAACAGAAGCTGCAATAAAGAAAGGGCATTTTGCATTTGTGCACACAACTATGATGCTGTCATTGCAGTTTCTGTGGAACTCACAATTCCTATTCTGAGTTATGTGCAATGTCTGAATTGCTCTTCTAAACTGATACACATCTAGGAAACAAAGTTTTCTACAAAACTGCTCCTCTGGGTTCTCTCTCTCCTCACCGTACCAGATCCTTGGCAAAGATCTCACTGATCTGCTCTTCCTTCCATTGGGCAGAACAAATTGTACTTCCTCAGCTCCATCATTATATTCCTGCTTCAAAACACCAAGATCTGGCTCATCATCTGATGATGGTGCCCAAACATCCTCAAATCTTTGTTCCAAGCTAGAATGTGACCTCTCTGTTGGCCCTTTTCTAGCTTTCTTCTTCTTTGTAGGCACCTATTGGTGCTCCACCTGCTCATCTTGCTCCACCTGCTCCTCTTGCTCCACCTCCACATGTTGCCCTTCCTCATCTTCCTCATATAGTTCATCCACATCAGTGTCTCCATCAAAATGAATGAGTCGATCCTCTCTTTGCTTCCTCATCTCATTAAGCCTCTGAAGATAGTCCTCATCTGCATCCAGATCTGAATCATCTTCAGTTAGAAGAATTGGTAGCTTCTGCTTAACCTTATTTACATGCTCAGCTGCAATCTTATGTTTCGTAAATTTGCCAATCTTTGTTCTCCTCTTCAACTCCATTAATGTCTCCAGTTCAGCCTGATCTGCTGCATTGGATTGGTCCATGGCAGCATTTGTATCCAGATCATGGTTTGTCCTCTGCTGTGTAGTGTAGAACTGCAATGGCTCTGGCTGACTCTGTATTATACTTTTTGGTGGTGATCTTAAGAGAACACCAGAAGGATTTACTACATACACAGGGTTCTCTCCTATATGGCTCAAAGGAACCTGCTCCTCAACCAGATAGCCTGAGTTCAAATCTGCAGGTCTTGGATCAGTGCCCCTAACCACTGTCAAGTTCACTACATGCTGATCATTGTTAGCAATATGGTCAAGCATTTCATCCACCTTATCATCATCACAAATTTCATCCATTCCTGTAATCCCCACACCAGGATCCCTCACAAAATACATGAAATCATTAAGCCCATATCCCTCTGTCTCTATTAGGGCAACAAAATTATAATATGTTATGTCTGAAATGCAAACTGATCTCTCCAAATTGTCTCTTTCATGGAAGTGCATTCTAACTTCCCAAACATCATCATCCAAACTACACACAAATAATTAAAATAGCTTAATTAACAGATCACTAAAACAGAGCACCAATGTACTGTAAAAAATGCATAATTCCTAAAACAGAGCACTAAAACAGAGTAATCAACATTATAATTGCTACAATACAGTACAGTACACTCTGAAAACAACAAACACCTTATGAAAACCACTGTCAAGTTCTGAAAACCAGTCAACTTCACTGTCAAACCAATGCAAACTGATCTCTCCAAGTACAATACCCTGCTAACTACTCTGCTGACTACATCATCAACTAGCTACTCTGTTAACTACTCTGTCAACTAGCTACTCTGTTAACTACAATTAAGAGAGCACCAATTAACAGTGCAAAAAAACCTAACCCTAACCCTAACCCTAGAATCGATCTACAGGAAGAGGGACGAGGGAAGAGGGAAGAGGAAACTCACTACACGCCGCCGAATGACGAGGCAATCCTGTGACTCTCCGACGGATTCTCCTTCACTGCCCTGACCCAAGATCTTGCCGCCGCATATTCGAGACAGTGCTGGGGGCTCTGGCTGGGGCTGCTCGTATCCGACGGCCAGCTAGGATTTGAGCTCCCGCATATATCTCCCACAGGTGGACCATCGTCTCCAACGCCGGCAGACCCGCCGCAGTCGCCGCCTGCGCGGCAGCCGTCGCCATGACTGAGAGGAGAGAGTGCGGGGGAGGAAAAGAGAGTGAGAGGAGCGGACCGGGTGGGGTACGGCTCGAAGACTAAGCGGCCCGGCTCGAACCGGTGCGCCAGCGGCGTGTAACGCCGTCAAACGGCGTTGCCGTGTGAACAGTGCTGCCACGTCGACGAATGCGGGCCCCCCTTGTCATAAACGCACTTAAAACGGTCCAAACAAGCAACTAGTTTTTTTTGCAAAAAATTATGAAAAAAATTAGTGTTTTTTGGCACAATTTCATATATGTGTGGAACCTGCAAACCTAGCCCGAAGTGTCGATGTTTTTTGCAATTCACTCGTCTTGCTTGAGATCTTGGCTGGTAACTAATACACAACTTGCCAGCATCTATTCCTCACCAGTAGGCAATCATAGCGGATATGCTTGCTATACTCGTCGAACGCTCTAAAGTGGCTGGACAAATTAGTGGTGTAATTCATCATTTAGTAGTAGATGGTTTATCCATTCTACAGTATGTGAATGACACCATTCTCTTTGAGGTTAAAACAAGAAACGTCAAGCTCCTTCTATGCTTTGCCTTTGAGGATTTTTCGACTCTTAAAATTTCTGTAAGACTGAAATTTTCTGCTTCGAAGTGGCCACAGACTCGCGTTCAAGTACGTGAAGATCTTACTTGAACCAGAAGAAACAATTCCATTGCTTTATTTTCTTGCTGATTACAAACAGTTTTATGGTCTTCCTAGGAAGCATGTGGCCTTGCGTGCTCTTTAAATCATGCAATTACTACAGAATAAGCACTTTGTTAGATATAATCTTGATGTTTTTTGTACCTGCATGTTTTGGTTTCTGGTTCTGCATGTAGCGTAGGGAGTCGTCCGGCAAGGTCTCGGCTGAGCGCGCACAACTGTGAGATGCAGCATGGTCGTGAGAAGCGGTAAGGCGTGGCTGGGGCCAGACCGGCTGGAAAAATCAGCTAGAGGAGATCGTCTAGTTTGTTAGCGCATGGATAGGTTAGTTAGCCGCATGAACTTGCAGGTCCTAGAGAGATTCTAGGGAAGAGTTATGCGTGCGTGGGCTGCTAGTTGCCGGATAGTGCACCTGTGTGGCTACTATTTATACAGATGTTTACCTTGGACAAGAGAATAGAGAAAGAAAGAAAAGGCAGGCGGCTGTGTGAGGCAGCTCGGCACCAAATACTTGTGTCTCCATTTGTGTGTGTGCTGTGAGAAGCAACACCGAGAGGAAGAAGAGGTGAGCTGAGAGAGTCGGTTCCAACATTTGGTATCAGCGCCAGGTGATGACGAAGACGATGCCGTGTGACTCTTCAGCGAGTGGAGCTTTGGTGCCGAGCGACTCGGCGGCGATGGCGGCTGCCGCCACGGCGGCAACGACGGCGGCGGGGAAAGCTCCCATTCCGGCTGCTCACGAAGACGAACTACGCGGCGTGGGCGATGAGGATGAAGTATCTCTTGCGCGCCAACGGCACGTGGGCTGCCATTGATCGCGAGGACTCCTCCAAGGAGGTCGACGCGGGCAAGGAGGAGACGACTCGACGCTGCTGCGAGTTGCAGAGAAGGAGACCGCGGCCGATGTGTGGGCGGCGCTTCGCTCCATGCAAGTGGGCATCGAGCGCGTCCGAGAGGCGATGATTCAGTCCTTGCGCTCGGAGTTTGATGGCCTCAAGATGGGCGATGCGAAGTCCGTGGTTGATTTTTCGGCGAGGTTCACGACGATCGTGGGGCGCATCCGTGAGCTTGGTGGTGCGATGGAGGAGAAGTACGTCGTAAAGAAGCTGCCCCGAGCCGTCTCCAACAAGTTCATCCACGTTGCGTCATCGATTGCATTGTTCGGCGACACTAACAAGATGGCCATGGAGAGGCCATTGGTTCACTCAAGGCACATGAGGAACTCGTCAAGGAGCGGGAGACGGGACGTGAAGAAGAGCAGCTCCTCATGATAAGAGGGCAGGACTTGTCACGAGGAAGGGGCCGTGGCCGTGGCCGTGGCCATGGACGCGGTGGAGGCCGCAAAGACAAAAGTGAGGTACAATGTTACAGTTGTCGTCAACTTGGTCACTTTGCTTGGGAGTGTCCGGAGAAGAAGACGGAGAATGAGGAGAAGGCGCTGTTGGCCGGCTATGGCAGCGACGGACCAGCTCTTCTTTGAAGTTTCTGCATGAATAATGGACATCAAGATTAGGAGGTTGAATGTTAGATATAATCTTAATATTTTTTGTATCTGCATGTTTTGGTTTTTGGTTCTGGATGTAGCGTAGGGAGTCGTCTGGCAAGGTCTTGGCTGAGCACGCACAGCTGTGAGATGCAGCATGGCCGTGAGAAGCGGTAAGGCGTGGCTGGGGCCAGACCGGCTGGAAAAATCAGCTAGAGGAGATCGTCTAGTTTGTTAGCGCATGGATAGGTTATTTAGCCGCATGAGCTTGCACGTCCTAGAGAGATTCTAGGGAAGAGTTATGCGTGCGTGGGCTGCTAGTGGCCGGATAGTGCGCCTGTGTGGCTGCTACTTATACAAATGTAAAGCATGTTTACCCTGGACAAGAGAATAGAGAAAGAAAGAAAAGGCCGGCGGCTGTGTGAGGCAGCTCGGCACCAAATACTTGTGTCTCCATTTGTGTGTGTGTGTTGTGAGAAGCAACACCGAGAGGAAGAAGAGGTGAGCTGAGAGAGTCGGCTCCAACACACTTCATCGAACCTTACGTTGTGATCCATCAATGGCACATATTGTTTGACAAGACTAAGATCTTTCATTGGAATTCGACTTACATGCATGTTCATGCAAAATATCCTCTTTCTTGTATATACTTTTATCATAACATTTGTGGTGTATATAAAAATATATTATTTGTTTGGCCGTATGCATCGTTCAGATGCAGAGGCCAGGGGTCTTCTTCCTTTTCTAAAAAAATATATCATTTGTAATAGCATAGTATTAAAAAAATGGGTTTATTATTCAAACAGTTTTGACACACTAAATATGCTGCCCTCGCACGAGGGCCACCCTGCTAGTTGAAGTAAAAAATGAAATATAACAAAACAATGAATAGCGAACAAGCTGATAGCTAAAACTCAGAATATTTAAAAAGCTAAAGGATGAAATAAAATAACAAGAGAAGATATGGAAAAATAAATAAAGTACAAAAGAGCGGAATAGATGTGCAGATCGTGCTTTTAGTTTTAGTGCACCATTGCACATCATGTGCTCATCTGCCTTAATAAATCGAATATTTTTGAATATTAAATTGGGCTGATCGATTCGATCTCATCCAGCATCCAGCTAGCAGTTAACAAAAGGCAAAGAATTTGCTTGTGTTATTTTTCTAAGGCACTTTGGTCCTTTTGATTAACAAAATTTTGCCATAAAGCTATCCTCGACCACTGCATGTGGAATAATGGAAGGCATCGAGTTAACCGAAGGCATTTCATTGCGCATGAAAAATCACAATAGCCAGAAGAAGAGAATTAGCGCCTAGCCCTCCCCTCGCGCCGCTGGCCGCTCCGGCCGCGGCGTCCATATTCTGTTGAAAATATGAGCAAATTACTACGAGATTTAATCCGAATTAACAGAAGATAAATCATGACTACAGTAGCAGAGATTGAACTAATCATGCGAACTAGCATAATAGATGAACAAATCACATCTAGGGCACATACTAGAAACATGAATTCTACCACGATCTCGAACAGGAGAGATAGAATCACATACGGTGCAGCGGGAGCAGCACCGCCGGCGTTGACGTTGTCGCCCATGTCGTCGAGGATGAGGTTGCCGAGGTTGGGGAAGAAGTCGTCGTTCGCAAAGTCGTCGCTGCCAGCAGTCGCGCGAGTGCGCTCCCCAAAAACTTGATCGCCCCTCTCCCGTACAGGATCACGAGAGGCGGGATTCCGGAGGCTTGCTGTCCCTTCTCCTGGTGCACGCCGAAAGGAGGGATGGAGAAGACTTGATCGGCGGCGCAATGGACTGGAACGGTGGTGAGAAACCATACGAGAAACGGCGGCGGCTAGGGTAGACGTCTGCCTGACTATATAGTGCGGGCCGGGTAGGTCGTGGGAGTAAACCCCACGTCCGAGTCATCACGATCCAAAAGAACCGGAAACGGTTCAGTAATTAACGCGTCCGTTAATTATTAATTAATGACTCATTAATTTTTCCCGAGCAGCAAAAATATAGACAACGTGCATAGCTCTGTCCTCGGCTCGGCTCAATCCCGCAACCCGCGTCGCGTCGCGACGAGGCGTGGCGTGGCGTGGCGAGCGAGGAGGAGGAGAGCGCGTGTAGGTCTCCTTTTCTAATGCTCATACAAGTGGTAGGAGAGCTCACCTTATAAAGAGGTGCAACTCTCTCTCAATTTATGAGGTGGGACTAAATTTTAGCCTCACTCACTCCACTCACATGTGTGCATGAATGGGCCAAGAGAATTTCAGAAATTTAGTTGGACTTTGGGCCAAAAGCCCACTAGCAAATTCCAACAATCCCCCACAAAGTCTCATTGGCACATTTCACCATTTGGTTCCAAAACATTGTTTATATACCGGTGCTTAGTGGAGACTGTGAAGTTGAACTTCCACTTAGAGATTTATGCTACACTAGATAACAACTTGAATAGTGGACTATGCCTTGAACTACAAGTTTTCTGCGAGACTAGTTTCACACAAATCCTTGACCGGTACTGGGCTGCCGCAAGGCTTCCCCGCGGGTGGAGCGTATACGTCGTACTCCAGGGCCTTTCATGAATTTATTAGAGAGCACCCACTTCTCACAAACTGCGACGTTAACAGTCAAATTCATATAGGTGTGTTCCTCAGGAGATGCTCTGCAGGACAACATCTCTGCTTACTCAAATAAGCCACTTGGAACACATTAAGATAGATATCAACCTGCCATGCAGATCAGGAGAGTATTGCATCTTCACGGAGTGAGATAATTAAAATAAGGATATTGTCCTCTCAGCTGACCAACCGCTTGTCTCCCACTTCTATTTCACGAGATCTCCGATCACATAGAGTGGGTTACCACTATGGACAACTCATGCGGTGGGTCTCAAACCCATCTCCATCGATGCATTATCTATCACATTACGTGATAGACCCTTTGTGAAGGGATCTGCCAAGTTTTTCGACGTTTGGATATAATCCAACGTAATAACTCCGGAGTTCCTCATATTGTCCTTAGAACTGTTTATCTTGATGATCACAGTTTGATTATCACAGTTCATCAGGATAGGGGTATTGGTTTTTCAACCATAGGTAAGTCCATCAATAGCTCACGAAGCCACTCTGCTTCAACAGTGGCAGTGTCTAATGATGTGAGTTCTGCTTTCATAGTTGACCTCGTTAAGATGGTCTGCTTGCAAGACTTCCAGGAAACAATGCCACCACCAAGTGTAAAAACATAACCACTTGTGGCCTTAATCTCATCAGCATCAGATATCCAGTTCGAGTCACTATAACCCTCCAGTACCCTTGGATACCCGGTGTAGTGAATCCCATAGCTCACAGTGCCCTTCAAGTAGCGAATAACTCTCTCAAGCGCACGCCAATGATCATCTCCCGGTTTTGACACAAACTGACTCAGCTTGCTCACAACAAAAGAGATGTTAGGCCTCGTGGCACTCGCCAAATACATAAGCGAGCCAATAATCTAAGAATACCTTAGTTGATCTCTAGCAATCCGTCGATTCTTCCGAAGCAACACACTAGCACCATATGGAGTTGGAGAAGGCGTGCAGTCTCTATACCCAAAACGACACAAAACCTTTTCCACATAGTGAGACTGAAGCAGTGTGATCCCACCATTCTCATCTCTCAACAGCTTGATGTTTAAGATAACATCAGCTACTCCTAGATCCTTCATCTCAATACAGCGAGATAAGAAATCCTTAACCTCCTTGATTAAATCAAGTTTGGTTCCAAAGATCAATATGTCGTCGACATACAGACAAAGAATAACTCCTTCGCCCCCACCATGGCGATAGTACACACACTTGTCACCATCATTTACTACAAAGCCGGCAGCAGTTAATGTTCTTTCGAACTTCTCATGCCGCTCCTTAGGAGCTTGCTTAAGGCCATATAAAGACTTTAATAACTTGCACAGCTTTCCTTCTTGACCAGGTACTACAAAACCATCTGGCTGATCCATGTAAATTTCCTCCTTCAACTCTCCATTGAGGAAAGCCGTCTTAACGTCCATTTGATGAACGAGAAGACCATGTGAGGCAGCCAGTGATAGTAGCACCCGAATTGTGGTCAGTCTAGCCACGGGTGAGTAAGTATTAAAGAAGTCTTCACCTTCTTTCTGGGTATAACCCTTAGCCACAAGCCGTGCCTTGTACTTTTCAATCGTACCATCAGGTCTAAGCTTCTTCTTGAACACCCACTTACATCCTACAGGTTTGCACCCATAAGGATGGTCAGTGATCTCCCAGGTCCCGTTAGCTAAGATGGAATCCATCTCGCTACGAACAGCTTCCTTCCAGTAGTCAGCATCAGGAGATGCATAGGCTTCTGAAATAGTCCTGGGTGTGTCATCCACAAGGTACACAATGAAATCATCACCAAAAGGACTTTGCAGCCCTCTGTCTCTTACTCCTTATAGGATTTTCATTGTCACCCTCAACAGGATTCTCAACGTGTTCCATCGCAATGGTGGGTTCAGGAATTACAGTGAGTTCCTCACTAGATGGAATAGGTATCTCCTGATTTGATGAACTTGACATATCCTTCATAGGAAATATGTCCTCAAAGAAAGTTGCATCATTAGACTCCATAATCGTACCAACATGCATGTCGGATACCTCAGATTTTATTATCAAAAATCTGTAGCCAATGCTATGAAAAGCATATCCCAGAAGAACACAATCCACGGTTTTTGGTCCAAGCTTGCGCTTCTTTGGAATTGGTATATTGACTTTCGCCAAACAACCCCAAGAACGTAGGTAAGAGTGTTTCAACCTTTTCCTTTCCCATTCCTCAAATGGAGTCATGGTCTTATGCTTTGTGGGAACTTGGTTTAGGACATGACACGCGTTCATTAGCGCCTCCCCCCACCATTCCTTGGAAAGACCCGATGTGTCTAACATGGCGTTAACCAAATCAGTTAGAGTTTGGTTCTTTATTTCGGCCACCCCATTAGACTGAGGTGAGTAGGGAGGCGTCCTCTCATGGATTATACCATGCTCCACACAAAACAGATCAAATTCATTGGAAAAATACTCTCCAATACGATCGGACCTAAGCCGTTTAATTTTTCGATCAAGTTGGTTCTCTGCCTCAGCTTTATAGTTTTTGAAGAAAGTTAAAGCCTCATCTTTTGATTTCAGAAGATACACATAACAATATCTAGTGGAGTCATCAATCAACGTCATGAAATATCTCTTTCCACCTTTTGTCAGCACCCCATTCATCTCACAAAGATCAGAATGTATAAGCTCTAGTGGCGCCAAGTCTCTTGCCTCTGCAGTCTTATGGGACTTGCGAGGTTGTTTAGCTTGCACACATACTTGGCACTTAGAGCCTTTGACAGTAGAGATTTTAGGAATTAAATTCATATTGGCTAGCCGCGTCATGCAACCAAAGTTAATATGACAAAGTCATGAATGCCAAATATCCGACTCATTATTGTGGCAAACAATATTAATAACTTTAGTGCAAATATCTGACAAAGATAGGCGGAACAAGCCTCCGCACTCATAGCCTTTTCCAACAAATTGTCCACACTTGGAAATTACAACTTTATTGGACTCAAAAACCAACTTAAAACCATCTCGACATAAATGGGAACCGCTAACGAGATTTTTATTGATGGACGGCACATGATGAACGTTCTTCAGGCGCACGGTCTTCCCCGAAGTAAACTTCAGATCGACCGTACCAACACCTCGAACGATGGCATGTGACCCGTTCCCCATCAGCACGGGAGAAGTCCCTGTGGCCTGGTAAGAAGAAAACATGGAGGCGTCAGCACAAACATGTACATTGACACCGGTGTCAATTAACCAATCAGGGGATTGAAATACTGAAAGGATGGTAGGAAAAATATCGTACCCTGTTTCCTTCATATTAGTATCACCGATGACAACATTAGCGGACTTGCTGCCCTTCTCATGTTCGCGCTCCTCAAAGCGGTTAGGACACTTCAGAGCCCAGTGATTAGGATCACCGCAAACATGGCAAAGTTCCTTCCCCTTCTTATGAGAATTCTTCTTGAAGTTGGTAGAATGTGATGGCTTGTTCTTTGTATCAAACTTGCCTTTCCCCTGAGTTTTGTTCTTGTTGTTTTTGAACTTATTGGGCTGGAAGTTCTTCTTCTGTACCATGTGGGCACTAGAAGCTCCCTCGGCAACTCGAGCACGTGTGTCCTTTGCTCTCGCCTTCTCTTCAACATCAAGAGTACCAATGAGATCCACAACGGAAAACTCCTGTCTCTTGTGTTTCAGGGAAGTAGCAAAATTGTTCCACGAAGGTGGAAGCTTGGCAATAATGCCTCCTGCAACAAATTTGTCCGGCAACACACACTTGAAGTGCTCAAGTTCTTTTGCGAGCGACTGTATCTCATGAGCCTGCTGTATAACAGAGCGCTCATCAGTCATCTTGTAGTCATAGAATTGCTCCATGACGTACAACTCGCTACCGGCGTCCGAGGCACCAAACTTGGCCACGAGCGCTGCCCACATGTCCTTGCCGTTGTCAAATGACATATACGAATCCACAATGGAATCATCAAGAACACCCAGAAGAGCGCCTTTAAAGAGAGTATCGATCTTCTTAAAAGCTTCCAGCTGTGCTGGATTAAGATCGCCCTCAGGCTTGCCCTTAGTGGCGTCATAGTAGCCCATGGTTTGAAACCAGTAGACTGCTCTCGTGCGCCACCTTTTATATTGCGCCCCCTTAAAGTCGTCGCTGCCAGCAGTCGCGCGAGTGCGCTCCCCAAAAACCTGATCGCCCCTCTCCCGTACAGGATCACGAGAGGTGGGGTTCCGGAGGCTTGCTGTCCCTTCTCCCGTTGCACGCCGAAAGTAGGGATGGAGAAGACTTGATCGGCGGCGCAATGGACTAGAATGATGGTGAGAAACCATACGAGAAACGGCAGCGGCTAGGGTAGACGTCTGCCTGACTATATAGTGTGGGCCGGGTAGGTCGTGGGAGTAAACCCTACGTCCGAGTCATCACGATCCAAAATAACCGGAAACGGTTCAGTAATTAACGCGTCCGTTAATTATTAATTAATGACTCGTTAATTTTTTTCCGAGCAGCAAAAATATAGACAACGTGCATAGCTCTGTCCTCGGCTCGGCTCAATCCCGCAACCCGCGGCGCGTCGTGACGAGGCGAGGCGTGGCGTGGCGAGGCGAGCGAGGAGGAGGAGCGCGCGTGTAGGTCTCCTTTTCTCATGCTCATACAAGTGGTAGGAGAGCTCACCTTATAAAGAGGTGCAACTCTCTCTCAACTTATGAGGTGGGACTAAACTTTAGCCTCGCTCACTCCACTCACATGTGTGCATGAATGGGCCAAGAGAATTTTAGAAATTTAGTTGGGCTTTGGGCCAAAAGCCCACTAGCAAATTCCAACACATTCCTCGCCGGCTGCCACTGTGGTACCGGTAACCACCCTACTCCCTCTCACCACGCCTCGTCTCCCTCCCAATGGCGCTCTCTGATGTCAAGTTCGATCAAGGCTTGGCCTTCGAAACTTACATCTGGAAGCAATATGGGGTGCCTATCAACCATTTCGATGGTGGCAAGCTCAAGGAATTCATCCTAGTGGCTGAGGTGACTCGCTCTAAACTCCGTATCAATGTGCATTTGGTCAGTCTCATGCTTCAATCTTGCTTTGGGGGACATGCGTCTCGTTTCAAAGTTTCTTGCCTTCAGAATTGGTCTTTCAAATTCAGTGTTTCTTTTAAAGATATCGATTTTGCCATTGTCAAAGGGGGAAATTGTGCCAATCATCTTTTCAATCTTGATTTGTTTCTTTGGGGGAAGGGTGGTCCTGATTTCCAAAAAGAATTCCGGCTCTATAAGCCAGAGCTTGATCAAGAATGGATCATAGTTGATCGATCTACTGATCGTAGATCCTATGCAGCTGTTGTTCAAATCCTAGAATTTTTCAAGATCATGCTTCCCGAGTCAGATCTCCAGCCAGATCTGGTGCTCCACATCCCCTGTCAGTTTCGGAGCGTCTTGCTCAATCAATGTCTGCCTTAAACCCTGTATTAACTGCACCCAATAATGTGGCTCTTGGGAGGGTGGGGTCTGCAGGATTTCAAAACTCTGGGCCTCGTCAGCCCACTCAGGAGCCTAATAGACTCTTCTGCGTCTGATGCCTTGGACTGGGCCATCTTAGGCCCAATAGCACAAGCAGGATTAGGTGTAGAGGATGTCGTCGTCTGGGCCATATCAAGGAGAACTGCAGATTCGATGGCGCGATTTCCGAGTCGACTCCCCGCATTCATTCTCCTTCTCTGCTGCAGCAGCCACCTTTGGCTAGTGGCCGTGACACCCGTCAATCGCCACACCTAGACCCACCCGCCAGCGAGACCGCATCCCCTCCTGTTCAGTCAAATCAAGTCATTACCACCGCTATCGACTCGCATTCCCACCAAACTCCACCACCTCTGCAGTAGCCAGCTCCTCCGTCAAGGGTTTCTGTCGTCGCGGCTCTCGTCCATCCATCGGCAATGGCATCGTTCCCCTTCGACCCGACGCCTTTCCTCCCTAAAGGCTTCCATGCGATTGAGGTCGATGGTCGGCCTGCGCGTCACCGTGTTCTCCATGGCAACCTTTTTTCGGCAAATGAAGATCTGGCCATTGCAACAATCATCCCCATGCCTCAAGGTGAAGTGAGTTTTATCAATGTTTGTGAGATCCTCCTCAAGTTTCTTCAGTCAAAGCATATAGGAGTTTTTGTTGTGACTAAGTGTCCGTTTGGGCAAGCTTATGTGAGAGTTAAGAGTGTGGTGCATAGAGATTTTTTAGTTAACAGAGGCCCGCATGCTTATGATGATATCCACATCGTCTTCCAAAGACACAATGGTCTTTGGTTTCCCTGCTGATTTGAGGAATTTCCATGAGCTCTCTAATTCAACTGCGAGCTTTGGACAACTCATGGTTTGGGACAGAGTCAACTCCAGTGACGCTGCTGTAGCATTGAAAGTCAAGATTGATGCTCTCAAGGATGTGCCGGCTAGCTTGCTAGTCTCTGGTGCCAAGAATTTCAGTGGTCATTCTTGGTCTTGCCCTATAGTGATTTTTGATGACATGCCTATTGGAGGGCCACCTGCTGATGAGGATTTGGTTCCTGTGGATGGAAACCCTCACCCAAGACCTCAAGAACAGTTCCATCATCCCAACCAGAATAATCTTATGGTTGGGCCTGTTGCTTTTCATCTGCTGCAACCTGACAACCATGATCTGCCAGTGAATGAAGATGCTCCTGCTCAAGCTAAGGAAGAGGGGGCTGGGGCATTGGGCCATGCTAGAGCAACATCAGCTAGTTGATGTGGAAATTCAACCTGGAGAGTTCCTTGAGCTGAACGATTTGATGGGCCCCCTGGAAGTGGAAGCAAAGCAGCCAGTGGATGATAACAGTGGTCTAACTCTTTATTTGGGTATGCACAGTGCCAATGTTAGCTCTACAAAATCTTGTAATGGAGGACTAGTCTTACAAGAATTGGATGAACTTTTGGCTCCTCTTGTTCTGCCTGAAGCTCAACCTGTGGATCATGTTGTTTTTTATCTCAATCAACCCATTGAGCAACACCCAATTGAGGATTTCAACATCCTTGATGAGCCCATGTTGCTATTAATCATCCACAACCAGGCTTGGAGATGCCAATGCAGGAGCCTCTACTGCAACAAATTGCTGTTGTTCCTATTGTTGCAGGTGAGACAATTGCTACAGAAGAGACAAGTGTTGTTGTTGCCTAGGTCATTGCTGCAGTAGAGGCAACTGCTGCAGTTGGGGCAAGTACTTCTGCTGTTGTTCCAATCATTACTTCTGGAGAGTCAGGTGCTCCTATTGTGGAATCTGCTGCCTCTTTGGTCCCAATTATTGCTCCTACACCACTTGTAGACATGGATGTTAACAATATTTCTATAGTTCTGGCCACTGTAGAGGGCACTATTGCAGCCAATCAGAGAGCTTCATCCTCACCAGATAAATCTGAGGCAGCAAATTCCAACTCTTCTGCAGGTAACAGTATGGGTGCTCCTCCTGGCTTCCCTTTTCCTATATTAAATGCAAGTTCTTCTGCTCAAGATATTCAGTTGCAACCAACTACATCTTTAGGGAAAGATGAGGAGTTCTTATCCAAGGAAGGGCTGGAGCTTTGGAGCACTCATTTTGCACCAGTGGCCCCTACAGACCTAGTCACTCAGGTACCTATTGAATGGTGCAAATTCATCACTTTTGCTCTGTTGACTGTTGACAATTTTGATTAGGCAAAATCTCTGCTAGCTTCTAAATTATGGACTTGCATCATAGAAGGCTCTGCCAATAATAAAACTTTGCCTTTTGTTATCCCTGAAAAGTGTCAAAATGAGCAGATTCTTTGTTGTAAAAATTCAGTTGTGGAACAAGAAGCTTCTTCTCATGATAGTTTAACTCCTCTGGCACTAAACAAGGACAACACTCCCCCTCTCCCGGATGCCAGCACCACAGTTGCTGATGCTCAAAGGAAGAGAAAAGACAAAGCACGCATGGTTGAGACCGAGGTAAGAAGGAGTTTTAGATTGCAAGAATTGAACAAAGGCTTCAGAAGGAAATCATGTTCAGACAAAAATTGCTTCCCTTGTTCATCTGACCCTCCAGCTATTGCTACTAAAATTGTTAAAAATCTTGTTGTCTCTTTCTGCAAGGCTGCTGCAAGAGACTGTTCTGATGAGATGCTGCACCAGCCCAAAAACAAGAAGGAGAACAAGGCTGCTGCAAAGGGACCATCAAAGAAGGCTGCTTTCAATGTAGTTTCTCTGTTATTAGTCGTGTTAGCAATGAATAGTTTTATTCCTGGGTCCTTGATGAACTTTTGTGATCTGTTATTGGTGAAACTTGTGGAACTTGTTACCTCTTGTGGCTTGTTGTCAGTGGAACTTGTTAGACCTAATCCTTTTGTATTGAAATCTAAGACTACTGTTATGCGTTGTGTGGGAGTTGCATTATTGTTTACCTTTGTTATAGTTGCCTTTTCTCTTATGGAAGACAGCTGAGGGGTGCTATGTGCTTATGGACTACTATCTTATATCATCTTTTAGCCATTATTTGTTTCACTGTTTTTCTCAGCACATCAGTTTAAGTCATAGCTTCTATCTCCTCTGGATATGAACAGAAACTGGAATCTTCTCAATTGGAACATCAAGGGCATCAATGATAGCAAGAAATGGTTAGCACTGAGAAATAAAATTGATGAGGCGAATGCAGATATCATCTGTCTTCAAGAGACTAAAAAAGCACAATTTGGTTTCAGATATCTCAAGAATTTCTGCCCAAAAAGGATAAATTGTTTTTGATTTTGTTCCTTCAGTTGGAGCTTCTGATGGTCTTATCATTGCTTGGAATGGCACTCTCTTTGAGGGAGAATCTCTCTTCCATAATGACTTCTCCCTCTCCATCGGGCTCATTTCAAAGTTAACTGGTAATTCATGGATTCTAACTAATATCTATGGACCATGTCAAGGTGCAGCTAGAGATGTTTTTTGAATTGGTTCAGGAATATTCAGATACCTAATGATACCAAGTGGATAATCATGGGGGATTTCAATTATATCAGATACCCAAACAACAGAAGCAGGACTGGAGGCAATCTCTCTGATATGTTGAAATTTAATGATGCCATCAACAAATTGGGTTTGGTGGAGATTCCACTAAAGGGCAGAAGCTTCACCTGGAGCAATATGCGCAAGCCCCATTACTGGAGAACTTGGACTATGTGTTCACCTCTGAATCTTGAACCTCCCAATATCCAAACACTTTGGTTCTGCCATTGTCTAAACCTATCTCTGACCACATACCTTGCCAGATATAGATTGGTACACACATCCCCAAAGCCAGAATATTCAGGTTTGAAAACTTTTGGCTACAAATTCAGGGTTTTAAATAGGTTGTTAAACAGAACTGGGAAGAAGACATTCAACTTCAAGACAGTGCTAAAAGAATAACTGCCAAATTCAAAAGGCTCAGGAAATGTTTGAAAATTTGGTCAAAATCCATCTCTCAGCTCCGCATATCCATTGAAGCCACCAATGAAGTCATTTCTTTCCTAGACTCTTTGGAAAATTTCAGAGATCTCACTTTAACAGAATGGAATGGAAGAGAGTTTCTAAAGCATTATCTACTTAAACTTCTGGAGTTGCAAAAGATTTATTGGCAACAAAGAGCTACTATCATATGGGTAAAATTTGGTGAAGCCAATTCCAAATACTTTCAAGCCAAAGCTACTACCAAATATAGGGTCAACCACATTGCAAGTTTACAAGATGATTTGGGCAACACACATCGAGATCACAATGCCAAAGATAATATTCTCCTTAATGCTTTCAAGCAAAGATTGAACAACTCAGTGCCAACTTTTAATCCTCTTAACTTGGGCAGCCTTCTTGGCAAGGATGTGGATCTCTCAGTGCTTGAAACCCCCTTCTCCAGAGAAGAAATTGATTATGTGGTCAAAAACCTGCCAAATGACAAGGCACCAGGGCCAGATGGTTTCAATACTAATTTCATCAAACACTGCTGGGATATTTTAGCACGAGATTTCTACGACTTAATTGAGGATTTCTATCATGGAAGAATTAGCCTGCAAAGCATCAACTCCTCATTCATAACTCTCATACCCAAGAAAGATGCCCCAACTACTCCTAATGAGTTCAGACCTATCTCACTGCTAAACTGCTCTATTAAGATCATTACCAAGCTTTTGGCAAATAGACCTCAAGATGTTATTCTGAAGCTGGTCCACACCAATCAATATGGTTTCTTAAAAGCAAGATCCATACAGGACTGTCTAGATTGGTCTTATGAATTCATCCATCAGTGTAAAATGTCTGGCAAGGAGATCATAGTCTTGAAACTGGATTTTGAGAAGGCTTTTGATGTTATTGGACATCAATCAATCAAAGATATTCTCATTGCTAGAGGCTTTGGCAACAGGTGGCTAATGTGGATGGACATGCTTTTCTCCTCTGGTTATTTTGCTGTTTTGCTTGATGGTGTACCTGGGAAGCAGTTCCTGTGCAAGAGAGGAGTCAAACAGGGGGACCCACTGTCCCCTTTACTCTTTGTGCTGGCTGCTGACATGTTAAAGTCTATTCTGAATGAGGCCATGCTCAATAACCTAATAGAAAGGCCACTCCAATCTCATCATTGCCCTGATTTCCCTGTAATTCAATATGTTGATGACATTGTAATGGCTTGAGAGTATTTACTGGCTTGAGAGTTAACTTTGACAAATCTGCTATGGTACCTATCAACACAGGAACTGATGTCATGCAAATCCTTGCTGCAAGATTGGAATGTTCTATAGGGAGTTTCCCTTTCACATATCTAGGGCTGCCTTTATCCCTCTCCAAAACTAAGATGGAAGATTTCTTTCCTGTTATAAAAAGGATTGAAAAGACATTTGCAGGATGTTGAAACTTTTTATCATATGGAGACAAACTTACTTTGATCAAGTCTGTTTTTGCACATCTTCCAAAAAAAATCATGTGCACACTTGAGCTGGCCAAGGGAATCATTGCGCAAATTAACAAGGCTTTGAAACACTTCTTCTGGAGAAAGTATGGCATGGAGGATAGAGGTACAACACTTATTTCATGGAACCAAGTCTGTTTGCCCAAGGATCAAGGAGGATTGGGAGTGCTCAACATTGAAATACACAACAAGTGTCTCCTCATGAAACATCTGCATAAATTCCTTCACAAAGAAAGTCTCCCATGGGTTAATCTAATTTGGGAATCTGACTATCCTGATGGGGTGATTTCTGATAGGCTAACTGGTTCATTCTGGTGGAAAAGTATTCTTAAGCTGCCATCTAAATTCAAAGCAGTGACCAAAGGACAGCTTGGAGCAGGTAACACTATTGATTTCTGGTTAGACAATTGGGGTCATGGACTTACAAGAGACAAATTTCCAGAGCTATTTTCCTTTGCCACTCAAGACTCTTTATCCGTTAAAGAGTTTCAACAAGCATCAGACATAAGTGCAAACTTCCTCCTCCCACTCTCAGCTCAAGCCCATCAACAATTTCTTGAATTGCAAGACATCACTCAACATCATCAGATCACCACTCAGGCAGATAGATGGACATATTCATGTGGAAGCAATTATTCCTCTATCAAAATGTACAAGGAGCTGACAATAGGGAAACCAGCCGCATTGATCTTCAAAAAGCTCTGGAAAAATGCAGCTATGCTAAGATATAGGATCTTTTTCTGGCTCTTGCTCCATGACAGAGTCAACACCAGAAATATGCTCCAAAGAAGGACGTTTTATTTTCCCTCCTACAGCTGTGCACTCTGTTAAATGAAAACTGATGAAACTTCTCAACATCTCTTTTGGGATTGTGACTTTGAATTCAATTGCTGGCACTCCATCCTTGGTCCTAGAAATAGAGGTATATCAATTTTTGATGAAGTTTCGATTGCCATTCAAGCTCTACCGGTCCCCATTGCCATGGAAATCATGATCATGGGTTGTTGGAACATCTGGATGCAAAGGAATGAGTAGATATTCAAGGCAAAAGAGGCAACAGTCCAAGCGTGGAAAAGCAACCTCAAGGCAGATCTGCTTCTGCTTCTGCACAGAGTCAAAACTAAATTTAGAGATCAATTTTCTAGTTGGATTGAACAGAATTTGAACTAAAATCCATGATAGCCTCGGGGTTTAAGAAGGAGGGAGTGGGTTGATTGTTTCTATGGGCTAACTTATTATATATTGTACACTATTTTTTAATGACATTTCCGTAGAACGATTGTTCTATGGTTTTGGTTCAAAAAATAATAATGGAACTTCTATCATTCAACCACACACTATATTGTTTAGTGAATGGAATGGAACTTTTTTCATATAAGTTTGTACCTAAACCAATACACCGTTGTTTTGCATACATCTCCTCACGTGTAGTAGGTAAGTTTGATTTCCAAATCCCAAACGATTTCATGTCCTATGGTGCAAATCTGATCCATATATGGGATAGTACTAAACTTCTGAGTTACTAGCTGGCTCCCAGCTGCATGACATGGAGGTAACAATTTCAAGCATGTCATTCGTTGCCCTAGCCATAGTACTCCTCCTTTGGTGTCTTCGTCCCAAGCACAACAAGCATCTGCTGCCTCCCGAGCCATGGAGACTTCCGATCATCGGCAGCCTGCACCACATCTTTGGTGTCCTCCGGCACAACTTCATGGTGGAGCTGTCTCGCCAGCACGGCCTGCTGATGTTCCTCATGCTTGGTGAGATCCCTACCATGGTGATCTCGAGCGCCGAGATGGCGGAGGTGGTGATGAAGGGCAAGGACCTCATGTTTGCCTCGCGGCCTCACAGCATGACATTGGATGTCATCGGCTATGGCAACGGCATGGGCATCATCTTTGCCACCTACGGTGACCGGTGGCACCAGGCGCGCAAAGTTTGCACCATGGAGCTCGTGAGCACGAAGCAGGTTATTAATTTGCATACACCATGTTTTTGGGGGGAAAATTACTGCGCCTAACTAGTTTGTAAGTGCTAATAGATACAAGTGGACAATATGTTTCAACACATTCAGAGGTCAAGCGTATGGAAGGCATCAGGTCCAAGGAGGTCAGCAACCACCTTAGTTCCATCACCGCCTCCACTGGCACCACTATCAACTCACCGAGAAGTTGTCTACACTAAAGAACGATGTCATCGCATGGGTGGTGTTTGGAGGAAAGTGCGTACAGTAAGGCGAGTACCTCCGGGAATTGGAAAAAACCACCGCATTGGTGCGGGGCTTCTCGCTCGTAGACTTATTCCAGTCGTTGCGGCTAGTGTAGCTGCTGATCTCCGGCGAGCCACAGATGAGGAGGAGCTATGGCTGAATCCAACGAATCATGTCCGACATCATTGAGCAATGCAAGGAGATGCATGATGCATTCAGCTGCAACAACGAGGACGACTTGTTGGGCGTGCTGCTCAAGCTGTATCCTCTAACTTTAGAGGCAATAGGCGTCATCATCTTTGTGAGTATTGTTACCAACACCTTCTATCTATTTCTATTTGTTCCTGATAAGGAGGATAAACCCTGTGAGTAGCACTAGCTATTTACTGGGTGATTCATCGTTATCTATCGTATCCGCTCCTCACTTTGCTGGAAATATTACATTTTGTCCATATTTTTCACCGTTGAAGCTAAAAATGTACATATCATATAACCCGCAACAATTGTTCACATGACTTGTTCGCGGGTGGCATTGAGACCTCTAGAATAACATTGGCGTGGGCTATGTCAGAGCTCTTAAATAATCCCAAAACTATGAGAAAGGCACAACTAGAGGTTCCACTGAAGGAAATATGCCCTATAGGCAATAATAAAGTTATTATTTTGTATTTCCTTATTCATGATAAATGTTTATTATTCATGCCAAAATGTAACCGGAAACTTGATACATGTGAAAATACATAGACAAAACACCATGTCCCTAGTATGCCTCTACTTGACTAGCTTGTTGATCAAAGATGGTTAAGTTTCCTAGACATAGACATGTGTTGTCATTTGATGAACGAGATCACATCATTAGGAGAATGATGTGATGGACAAGACCCATCCATTACCTTAGCATAATGATCGTTCAGTTTTATTGCTACTGCTTTCTTCATGTCAAATACATATTCCTCTGACTATGAGATTATGCAACTCCCAGATAGCGGAGGAATGCCTTGTGTGCTATCAAACATCACAACGTAACTGGGTGATTATAAAGATTCTCTACAAGTATCTCCGAAGGTGTTTGTTGGGTTGCCATAGATCGAGATTAGGATTTGTCACTCCGAGTATCGGAGAGAGGAATCTCTGGGGCCTCTCGGTAATGCACATCATAAGAATCCTTGCAAGCAATGTGAATAATTTGTTAGTTGCAGGATGATGCATTACAGAACGAGTAAAGAGACTTGCCATAACGAGATTGAACTAGGTATGAAGATACCGACGATCAAATCTCGGGCAAGTAACATACCGATGAGAAAGGGAATAACGTATATTGTCATAACGGTTCGACCGATAAAGATCTTCGTAGAATATGTGGGAGCCAATATGAGCATCTAGGTTTCGCTATTGGTTATTGACCGAAGAGGTGTCTCGGTCATGTCTACATAGTTCTCGAACCCGTACGGTCTGCACGCTTAACGTTCGATGATGATTTGTATTATATGAGTTATGTGATTAGGTGACCGAATGTTGTTCAGAGTCCCGGATGAGATCACGAACATGATGAGGAGTCTCGAAATGGTCGAGGGGTATAGATTGATATATTGGATGATAGTATTCGTACACCGGAAGTGTTCCGGACTATATCAGGTACATATCAGAGTATGGGTCTTGGGAGGGAGCACACCAGCCCATAGAGGGGTGGCGCCCCCCCAAGGAAGGTGGCCGAATTGGAGTAGGAGGAGGGGGTGGCACCCCATCTTTCCCTTCTTCCCCCTCTCTTCCCCTCTTTCCCCTTCCGGTAAAAGGAAACGGGGGGGGGTGAATCATATTTGGAGCCCAAGTAGGATTCCTCCTACTTGGGCGCGCCTAGGGATGGCTCCCTCCCCCTCCCTCCTTTATATACGTGGGGAAGGGGCGCCTAGAACACACATCAACTATTCCTAGCCATGTGCGGCGCCCCCTTCCACAGTTTACGCCTCCTGTCATATTCTCGCGCTGAACGTGTGCAGAACTCGGAAGTGCCGTACGTTCGATACTTGATCGGTCGGAATGAGAAGAAGTTCGACGACATCAACTGCGTTAGCAAACATTTCCGCTTTCGGTCTACGAGGGTACGTGGACACACTCTCCCTCTCTTGTTGCAATGCATCTCCTAGATAGATCTTGCGTGAGCGTAGGAATTTTTTTGAAATTGCATGCTACGTTTCCCAATAGGGGCATCTGAGCCAGGTTTATGCTTAGATGATCACTACTAGGGAAAAGCCTATATACAGGATCTTACCAGCAACGCATTTTAAAATAAGGCGCTGCTGCAATGTAGCAGTAGCGCGCTACAGCAGAACTCGCTGCTGAAATAAACGTAGCAGTAGAGCGCCTCCTCTAAGCCGCACTACTGCTATAATTCCCACGACCCCGCCGCGAAGCTAGTTATAGCAGCAACACGTTAGTTCGAAGTGCGCTACTGCTAGGTAGTATAGCAGTAGCGCCTTTACCTACAGCGTGCTACTGCTAAAACTAGCTATCTCCCACCACCCACGCTCTCCTCTATCCGATCCACACTCACACTCACACTCACTTGATCTCCCCCTCACCCCCCCCCCCCCCCCCCCCGCGTCGGTCCTCCCCCGCCGGCCGCCGGTGTCGCCTACTCCTCCTCCCTCTACGCCGCCGTCACCCCCTCCTCCTTGCTGGACTCGGTAGCGCCCTCCTCCTCTATCCTTCCTCGACTCGCCACCGATCGGCCCCTCCTCGCTCCGCCCTTCCTCCTTCGTCCTACTCTGTCCTCCCTACTCCAGTCGCCCCTCCTTCTCCCTCCTCCCTCCTCCATCCACAACCCCTCCTCCCTGCTACATTTTAATTTAGTAGGCTAGTTCATATGCAACATTTTGATTTAGTTGATTTAGTAGGCTAGTTGATTTAGTTGATTTAGAAAATTTTGATTTAGTTGATTTAGTAGGCAAGTTGATCTAGTAGCCTAGTTGATTTAGTTGATTTATAGAACATTTTGATTTAGTTGATTTAGTAGGCAAGTTCATTTAGTAGGCAAGTTGATTTAATAGGCTAGTTGATTTGCCTGCTAGCTTATGGTTCTATTCTAGAAGGTGTTAGTAAGCTATGAAAATATAACTGAAGAAGAACCAAAAAAATCACATGCTACTGTTTTTCTTTCCTGTGAAGTGGATCGTTAATCCTTTGCTCATATTGCTTTAGGAAAATGGCGCCACCACCAGCACCACCATGTCGATTGTGCAAGTCAAGGTGTGCCAGCAGCCTTGCAATTGGCAAGCTGTTCGACATCTACTTCTAGCCGAGTTTTCGTCATGTGGCGGTAAGAAATTATATGAAATGTAACAACTATTTTATTTTTAGTGTTGGCATTACTGCATTGTGTCATTTTGCTTTTTTTACATAGATCGCCCCATGCAATGTGAGGTTGAAATTCAAGAAGCTGGCAGGAGACACTGTGACATTTGAGGCTCTTGGGGGAAGGGGCGTACACTATGGAGGTCGAGAAAGGACGCAATATTTCGCAGATTGGAGGGGATGGATGGGCCTGTTTCCTCGCCCGCATGTGTCTTACTGGTGGTGAGTTGATCAGCTTCTCCTTCAGAGCAGCCAAGCTGGCTGTCATTTATATCAACCTGGTGGAAGATGATGAAGATGACGAAGATGGTGAAGATAATGAGGACCACTCGGTGAAGATGATGAGGACCCACTTCATGAAGCCATTGTAGCTCAAAGAAGGAGGCTGAGCGAGGAGGAGGTGTGCAACCTATGGGACATAATTCCACCACGTGCTGACTTTATCGGGGTGCCATTCGTGACCCGCCTGACAAGTACCATGGTCGATCGACATGATATGGTATGTTATACTTACAAATGAAAATTATCCGATGATATGCTTAGTGTAGAGTCCAATGATATGTTCTGTGGAATCTAGTCGACGATATGCTTTAGTGTAGAGTTCAATCACATGCTTATTAGTGTAGAATCTAAGGAACTATTAATACTGTAGATAATCCATATATACTTATTTGCAAGAGTATGTGCGAGGCTATTTATTAATTGATATGTTTTACTTATTCAGAAATTGGCAAAAAGCCTATCTGTGAGTTATGGTATCGAGCCTGATGAAGAAGGCTTAGCTGGACTACGCCTTATCACAAGGGGCTCCGTCACAACCTGTAACTCCCGCGTGGACACGGACGGTCGCACACACTTAAACTCGGTTGGGTGGAAGAGATTCCTCGGTGGCAAAAATCTTCGTGTTGGACAGGCCATCCTAATTACTATCAGGAACACCAACTGCCCAGGCTTGAGGATGATGATCGTATTCGATATCATCTAGAACTACATATGTGTGTGTGGCTATATCATCTAGAACTACAAATGATGATCGTCGTTGATATCATCTAGAACTACATATGATGATCGTCGTCGATATCATCTAGAACTACATATGATGAACGTCGTCGATATCACCTAGTACTGCTTGAGGATGCATGTTGACTATATATGAAATTGTTATCTAGTACTCCCTTCATTCCAAATTACTCGTCGTGGTTTGAACTAAAAGCACGTCGAGTAATTTGGAATGGAGGGAGTACTACCTAGTACCTATAATGCTTTATGAAATTGATATCTAGTAGTACCTAGTATCTGGAAATTGCAGTTTATTGAAACCAAAACGGGGGTAGGAAGCAGGGGAAAATGATGAAAGATATAGCAGTAGCGAGGGGCTAGGAAACCGCTACAGCTAACTAATAGTAGCGCATTCCAGAAAAGCGCTACTGATATGGTCAACAGTAGTAGCGCGGGTGCAGACCGCACTACTACTAACAGTTAGCTATCGCGCAGTAGTAGTAGCGCGGCTGCCCGTGCTGCTGCTAGCCTCAAAACCCGTGCTACTAGTAGGAATTTTTTTGAAATCGCATGCTACGTTTCCCAACAGTGGCATCCGAGCCAGGTCTACGCGTAAATGATATGCACGAGTAGAACACAAAGAGTTGTGGGCGGTGATCATCATACTGCTTACCACCAATGTCTTATTTTGATTCGGCGGTATTGTTGGATGAAGCGGCCCGGACCAAACTTACATGACCACGTTCATGAGACCTGTTCCACCGACAGACATGCAATTAGTTTTGCATAAAGGTGGTTGGCGGGTGTCTGTTTCTCCAACTTTAGTTGAATCGAATTTGACTGCGGCCGGTCCTTGTTGAAGGTTAAAACAGCAAACTTGATAAATCACCATTGTGGTTTTGTTGGGTTGGCATAAATCGAGATTAGTCACTCCGAGTGTCGGAGAGGTATCTCTGGCCCATCTCGGTAATGCACATCATAAGAAGCCTTGCAAGCAATGTGACTAATGACTTAGTTGCAGGATGATGCATTACAGAATGAGTAAAGAGACTTGCCGGTAACGAGATTGAACTAAGTATGAAGATACCAACGACCGAATTCGGGCAAGTAACATACCGATGACAAAGGGAATAACATTTAGTCATAATGGTTCGACTGTTTAAGATCATCGTAGAATATGTGGGTGCCGATATGAGCATCTAGGTTCCGGTATTGGTTATTGACCAGAGAGGTGTCTCGGCCATGTCTACATAGTTCTCGAACCCGTAGGGTCCGCATGCTTAACGTTCGACGACGATATGCATTCTATGAGCTATGTGATTTGGTGACCGAATGTTGTTCGGAGTCCCGGATGAGATCACGGACATGATGAGTAGTCTCGAAATGGTCGAGAGGTATTGGATGATAGTATTCGGACACCAGAAGTGTTCCAGAATGTATCGGGTACATATCAGAGTACCTGGGGGGAGATATGGGCCATATGGGCCTTAGGAGGGAGCACACCAGCCCATAGAGGGGTAGCGCCCCCCCACCCCCCACCCCAAGGAAGGAGGCTGAATTGGAGTAGGAGGAGGGGGCGGCGCCTCCCTCTTTCCCTCCTTCCCCCTCTCTTCCCGTCTTTCCTCTTTCGGTAAAAGGAAGGGGGGGGGGCGAATCCTACTAAGAGCCCTAGTAGGATTCCTCCTACTTCGGCGTGCCTAGGGCTGGCTCCCTTCCTCTCCCTCCTTTATATACATGGGGAGGGGGTGCCCAGAACACACATCAACTATTCCTAGCCATGTGCGGCGCCCCCTTCCAAACTCTACGCCTCCGGTCATATTCTCGCAGTGCTTAGGCGAAGCCCTGCGCGAATCACTTCACCATCATCGTCACCATGCTGTTGTGCTGACGGAACTCATCTACTTCCTCGACACTCTGCTAGATCAAGAGCTCAAGGGACGTCATCGCGCTGAACATGTGTAGAACTCGGAGGTCCCGTACGTTCGGTACTTGATCGGTCGGAACGAGAAGAAGTTCGACTACATCAACCGCGTTAGCAAACGCTTCCGCTCTCGGTCTACGAGGGTACGTGGACGCACTCTCCCCCTCTCGTTGCTATGCATCTCCTAGATAGATCTTGCGTGAGCATAGGAATTTTTTTGAATTTGCATGCTATGTTACCCAATAGCTACAAGTGGTAGGTCAGCAACAATCTGTCATAACTAACAATGACCTTGGTGACCTCCACTACATGAGAATGGTGATCAAGGAGGTCTTGAGGCTGCATCCTCCCGCTCCTCTACCCCCTCCCCCCGCGCGAAGGAAGATAAGACCGTGAAATCATGGGATATAAAATTTCTGAAGGCACCAACGTACAAGTTCATATATTTGCGATGTGTCGGGATTGCAAATATTGGGATTTCCCTGAAGCATTGAAGCCAGAGAGGTTCAAAGAGAGCAGCACAAATTATATGGTGACACATTTGGAATTCACACCTTTCAGGGACGGGGGACGACAGTGTCCTGGAATGTTGTTTGGCACATCAACCGTGGAGATTGCATTGGCAAATCTTCTTTACCACTTTGACTGGGTGAACCCTGGTGGGCCTAATACAGGTTATTTGACATGTTTGAGAAGTTCGGGATCAATGTACGTAGAAAGTTCAATATAGAGCTTAGAGCAACCCCATATGTGCCTTCCAAAGTTCCATAGATCTATGGACATGTTGACACATGGAAGAATTGGCTCGCTCATAGGCTCCCTCTTCTAGTCGCCCTCTCTGCTCTCTCGACCAACCTTCTCTTGGTTGTCTTGATCCTCTTCTATGTGATACATTCGTCCTTGGGCCCTTTTCAGTGAAAATCCATGTGGGGAACCTCTCCCCAAGGTGAACAGGTGAATATTTGAATAAAGAATTTGTCTCACGTTGAACTTCTATACAGTCAAACAAGAAAAGCTCACTCGAATACTTGTGTGACATTGACTTTCTGCATGGGCCTTTCAACACGTTGAAATGATAGAAATGACGTTTGTGCCTTCTTTAGTTATAATATGTAATGGATTTATTTCACCTTTTCACTTAGCGGTTCTACTATTCCTTAGGCAACAGAGAAAACTTTTGCGATCAATCGATTTGGGCTAGAGCAAACAACATGAGAGAGGTAAGCATGAGGGGAGCAAAACGAGGCTAAAGACGGCACAACGAATGACATCAAGGCCAAGACAAGAGCGAACGGAAGCCGGGGATGATATGGTTGGTCGTGGCATGGCGCAATAACATCGTTCATCAATGGCGACAACTTCTTGGTGAGATTGACGGTGGTGCCAGTCAAGGCAGATGGAGGCTGTTGACCTCCTCGGACCTGATGCCTTCCATACGCTTCACCTGTGTATGTGTTGAAACATATTGTCCACTTGTATCTATCAGCACTCACAAACTAGTTGGGTGCAGTCATTTCCCCCCAAAAGGATGGTGTATGCAATTCAATAACCTGCTTTGCGCTCAGGAGCTCCATGGTGCCCCGGCCCAAATCATGGTACTCCTGAGCGCAAAGTAGGTTATTGAATTGCATACACCATCTTTTTTGGGGGAAATAGTTTTCTTGGTTTGCCATGGCGCGTGGAGGTAAATGTAATGGAGATCTGAACATTTTCTCAAATTCCTAACGCGAAAAATATTTTGAAAAGGTGTTTCTTAAAAAGCGAACACTTTCCAAATTTAAGAAGAAAATTAAAAAGCTTGAACAAAGTTTTGATAAAATGAACACTTTTTAAAATCCGGAACACTTTTTGTATTTAGAGAACAAAATTTTGAAATCGAGAACAAAATTTGAACATGAAGATTTTTTAAAGCCCGAATATTTTTTTAATCTTGAGAACAAATTTTGAAACGGAGAACAAATTTGGAATAGCAGAATTTTTTTTAAATCTTGAGAACAAATTTTGAAACATACAACAAATTTGGAAGCACGAACAATTTATTAAAGCACGAACATTTTTTTGAATCTTGAGAACAAATTTTGAAATGTAGAACAAATTTGGAAGCGTGAACAATTTCTTTAAGCACGAACATTTTTTGAATATTGAGAACAAATTTTGAAATGGAGAACAAATTTGAAAAACTCCGACTAAATTTGGAAGCGGGAACACTTTTTGAAAACGTGAACAAAAAAGTTGAAGTCTGGTACATTATATTAATTTCGAATGTTTTGAACTTTTTTATGCAACGAGAACAATTTTTGAATTTTGATAATATTTTTTAAAAAACTGAACATTTTATGGAAAGGCAAACAAAATTTGAATATTTTGAAAAAAAAAAGAGAAAAGAAAAAGGAAATTAAATAATAAATCAAAGAAAGAAAACAAACAGAAAAATAAGAAAAATAAGAAAATAAAAGAGAAACAGAAAGGAATTTGAAAATCTGAAGAACAAAAAGGAAATAGAAAGAGAAGAAAAGGAATTGAAAAAATGAAATAAAGAAACAGAAAAACAAAGAAAGAAGAAAAAAAAGAGAAAGAAAAAAAGAAACAGAAAAAAAACCCAGTGAAAAACCGGTTCAAGAACCTTTTGGAAGGTTCCCAAACCCGGTCAGGAACCTTCCAGAAAGTACCGAAACCGGATACTGTAGCGCATGTACTATCTCATAGTTGGGCCGGCCCGTCTGGACCGCTAGGTCGCTCGCCTCTGTGCGTTCGCTCGACAATCTACCGCAATGAGCGTCCGCTAGGATATTCCTGTGCGTCCTCTCTCAACTCAAAAAAAAATACGTGTGCGTCCTGTGCGTCCTGTCATCTCATAGTTGGAACAGCCGCTGCACTGGCTTTAATCTGCAGATTAGATCCGTAAGTGGTACTAAAGGTGACTTTTTCATCTAATTTCTATTCTGCTTTAATCTAAAATTCCTATTCTCCTATTATCATAGGGTTTGTTTGCCGTGTTCATATTTTTATAATTGCTTGATGTTCTGGGCGGGTAATTTAATCTTATGGATTACACAATCTAGATTAGGCCTCAAGTCACATCCCATCATAGTATCAAGTAAGCTATGAAGAAATATCTGTCTTTTTGTACTGTAATTCCTCTATGTTAGTACTAACTATCTCTTGTTATTTCCTAATCTCAAATTGCAGATAGTAGGAATATAATGGAGCATTTTATGAATTTTAAAAGGAAAATAGAGAGGTAAGTATTTTTATAATCGGCGCTTTATTATGTTACATTGGTAAATATGATTTTTAATTACGTGAGGCTACTAGAAAAACATTATAAATATATTACTTAATACGAGCAACACATTTTTAGCCATATATTATTGTTACTTTGTTTTTAAGGTGGTACACTAGTGCTATTTGTTCGTGTTGACCCCAACGACCTTTTATCATGGCTTCACCCCTGATAGTGCCGACCTTGGGCGCTTGGTGTCAGCGGTCTCCACAGGGGGAAAAGATGATGCCCATGCCGCTGCCATAGCCGATGACGTCCAGCGTCACGCTGCGGGGCCGCGAGGCGAACATGAGGTCATTGCTCTTCATCACCACCTCCGCCATCTCGGCGCTCGACACCACCATGGTGGGGACCTCGCCAAACTTGAGGAACATCAGCGTGCCGTGCCGGCGAGACAGCTCCGCCATGATGCGGTCCGGGTGGATGCTGAAGATGCGGTGGAGGCTGCCGATGACCGAAAGGGTCCATGGCCCCGGAGGCTGCAGATGCTTGTTGGGCTTGGGACAAAGAAACCAAAGGAGGAGTGCTATGGCTAGGGCAACAGAAGAAATGCTTGAAATTGTTACCTCCATGGCATGCAGCTGGGAGCTAGTTGGCGTTCAGTTTATCAACTGATCAAGCATAATCGTCTCTTTGTGGTATGTGTAAAAAAGATTAAAAAAAATGCCTCGTGAATAGCTATAATCAAGCATAAAAAATCGTCTTTTTTACACAAGTCACAAAAATGTCCTTTTTCATCCAAACTTTGGTGCACACACATATATTGTCCGGATTAACACGCGAGATTTTTTCTTCAAATTTTTTAACTTTGTAAAATGTGTATTTAGACAATGGTTGCATATACACCTATGAGCCAAACTGAATTTCCAGGTACCATGCATATTCATTATCGGATATACAGTAAGGGGTACGACATTGGTTGGGATTTGGAAATCAAACTTACCTACTACTCCCTCCGTCCGGCAACATAAGATGTTTCTGCAAGCTGCAAAAACATCTTATATTGCGGGACGGAGGGGCTACTACACATGTGGAGATGTATACAAAATAACGGTGCATTGGTTTAGGCACGAACTTTCATGAAAAACTCCATTCCATTCACTAAACAGTACAGTGTGTAGCTTTATGGCAAAAATTTGTTAATCAATAGGATAAAAGTGCCGAGCACGAGGCAAATGGACGCCTTAGAAAAAATAACATCAGGCAAATTCGTTGCCTTTTCGTAACTGATAGCTGGATGCCGGATGGGATCGCATCGACCCGCACAATTTAATACTCAAAATATTCGATTTAGTAAGCCAGATGAGCACATGATGTGCACTGGTGCCCTAAAAGCATGATCTGCACATTCTGCTCTTTTGTATAATCGTTTATTTTTTTCCGATATCTTTTCTTGTTATTTTATCCTTTAGCTTAAAAAAATGAGTGTTAGTTATCAGTTAATTCTCTGTTCACTGTTTTCTTATATTTATTTTTACCTGAACTAGCTAGCAGCCATATCTAGCGTGTCAAAACAGTTTGAATGATAAACCCATTTTTCTAAAAAAAACCATTATTCATATTATGCTATTACAAATGATATATTTTTAAACACACCACATTTTGTTATGGTAAAAGTATATACCTGAAAAAGGACATTTTGCATGAATACGTAAGCCCAATTCCAACCAAAGATATTAGACAATATATGCCATTGGTGGATCATCGCATAAGATTCGATGAAGTGCTTATTCTGGAGTCATTGCGTATTCTAAGAAACACGCAAGATCCTGAAAGCATAGAAGGAGCTTGAGGTTTCTTGCTTTATCCTCAAAGAGAATTGTGTCATTTGCATACTGTAGAATGGATTACAACACTAATGTGTTCACTCATGATGTGTCTACTACTAAATGATGAATTACAACACTAATGTGTTCACTCACTATAGCGTGTTCAACAAGTATAGCGAGCATATCCGCTGTGATGTCGAACATGAGTATACCTGTGAGGGCTAAATGCTGGCAAGTTGTGTATTAGTGACCAGCCAAGATTTGAAGCAAAACTGTTCGTTCATCGATCAATTGGTGCTATTATTCTGCTAGGCACCCATGTGTAGCATAGGCGGTTGGGGAAGCAACTTTGAGATGGTTAGGTCACTACCACGTACTGGCAACATATCACATGTAGATAGTCACATAAAATACAGAGGAAACACCATGTCTCGATGTTTTTATACCGTGTCTCATACAACACATGTAATAAATGATGGTATGTACATTGGTTGTTTTTCGTTGAAGAAAGAATTTTTTTTTATTCATGCATGCCTTTATTATTCGACTATTATGTGGTTATGGGCAGTGTAAAACTGTCCCAGTGGTCGGCAAGTACATTTACATACAACAAGAGTCTATTACATTTCCTGCTTCTTCAACTTAACAATGAGCCCATTTTTCATCTCCGGTATAATGGACTGCTTGGGCTGGATGCTATGCCCTTCCACAAGCTTCACATCAAAGTTCCACACCGCTGTGGCAATGACAGTCTTCATTTGCATGACTGCAATGTCCTTGCTGAGCCACATCCTCGGGCCTGAGTTGAAGGCCAAGAACTTGTGAGATGGTACGTATCTTAGGTTGTTTCCATCATCTGTGAGCCACCTATGTGGGTTATAGTCGAGGAAGTCTTTACCCCACACACACGCCCTCCATTCCCCAGATGGAGTGTACAGAAATAAAAACGGTGTCACCGGCATGCACCTCATGGCCACTCGGCATGGTGTCATCTACGACCACTATCTTGCGCAATACAGGCCCCGGTGGGTGTAACCTGAGAGTCTAGTATAAGGTGGCCGTCAAATATACTAGAGATTTGGTCCCTCTGGCTCAAAGATCACCATGGTATCCACTCCTACCGCAACTTTGCATGATGCAATGGGTGAAAGTTCGTTGCAGATGATTGTCAAGATGTTAGGCTTATGAGCGCGGATGTAGAAGATCCATGTTAGGGTCGTTGCAACTGCGTCCCTTGAAGCGAGCATGTAGCTAACAACAATAGCACGGAGAAAGTCATCATTGGTGTCGTCCAGGTCTTTGAAGAAGGAATAAATAATATCCACACTCTCTTGTTCCTTGCCATGTCCAAAGCGACATGTGGTGATCTTCTTGTTCCGCATCATCTCCCTGACAAGCTCTCATAGCACCATGTGTGCCTTGTCGAGCTTTCTCTCAGGGCCAATGTTTAGCCACCTCATCGACTTCCAGCAAGAAGCTGGTATCATGATCCTAAAAAAGCCCACCTCCATCACTGAGTCCAGGGCAACTGCTGCGTCCATGGGTGGCACGTCCAAGTATAGGAGGCCAGGATCCACACCAAAGAGAGGCATAGTAGACAGATCAAACATAAGCCTCGACATCAATTCTTGCATATCAAATGAAGTGTCAGTGATCGCCAAGTGGGTGAAGAATGGAAGGAGCTTGTTCTTCAACTTGTCACAGAGGCATGCCGCCACACTAGCAACCATCCACCGGCTGCTGAGAAAGCTCTTGCATTTCGCATGCGGTCGGCGGCATGGCTCACTGCCAATGGTGAAGAGGCTGCCACCCATGATGTCGAAGATATCGGCAAACTCCACGCCCTGGGGGTAGTTGGCGTGGTTCGATGTGAAGATGTGTCGGGCATTCGCTGGGTCGCATGTGATGAAGAAACACATCCTGGTACCAGGTGGTCCATGCACCCTGAAGTTGTGGCCTGATCTGGCGAGGACCAGGGTGAAAATAGTCATACAGGTTGTGGAGGTTGGCCATGAAGGATGGGAACATGTGCAATATTGGAAAGTTTTGTGGGAAGCATTGTTGGGTCCTTTGATCTACAACCAACCCTGAGATACAAGCAAATTGGAACAAGTAGAACGGGTAATGTGGAGATGAACATAATTGACATTGTTATCAGTAGTGTGCGATATGCTACTACGTGAGATTTATTCTTCAGTTAGCATGGCTATGGCTTCATATATAGACGCTTTCCCTCCATCATAGTGATACTACCTCAGTTTATTGGTACTATACCTGCTAGTATTCTCAGTTAGTGTCAACATAACTCCACTTAATTGGGCTCAAAAGCAGGTGACAGTTGGCAGATTTGGCGATAAGTATGTGAAGTACAATACTTGATAACTTTCATGGAAAATTGGATCAATCCTTACTTAGCTCATCGGGCAATAGTTGAGTTTGGCACTACTTGATAAGTGTCAACATAGTAAATAACTACACTTCATTGGGCTCAAAAGCAGGTGGGTTGGCAGATTTGGCGATAAATATGTTACTGTAACTGTTAAGTGCTGGTCTGGCACGTGCCCGCACCACGGCGAGTACTGCCTGGACAAGCACACATCCATGGCCACCGCCCATCCGAGCAGAAATGATGCGCATCATCTGCGCTCCAGCCGGAGGGCTCTCTACACCTTTTTTTTTCAGAACCGGCAGTTGTTCTGCCTATTTCATTAGCAGGGGAAGCTAAGAATATAAGTTAAAGTAACAAGGAGGAAGAAAAAGTAAACCAATGTCCAGTTCAATAACAACCTTGGATATACAAGTATTATATCATCTCTTGCCAAACAAAATAAGTATGGTCTCAGGCGATTGAGATTTCCCTTTAAAATACGATTATTTCTTGTTATAAATAGGTCACCTCTTTTGCGGTTTTGCAAATATTGCTCTACCAAACCTTGATTGAACTAGCCTCAGTCGGCACGCAATAGACTCTGATCAAGTACACTCTTTGATCCCGTTGCAAAGAAGAAGTACTCTTAATCCCATCGCAAAAATAAGTACACTGTTGATCGATCGACACAATATATATATAGTTTTTACGAAAGCTTCAGATCACCAAACAATCACTACTGTCGCCAGAACGAGCTGCCAACGTGTCATTGTTGCCGCTCCCTTATAGGAGCTGGCTTGACCTTGTTGATGATGACCGGGAAGTCATCATGCACGTGCCCCGACAAACATCCTGGACACGTATTCATCGGCATTCCTTGCATAGATTTGAAGCACCAAACACCAAATCAAGTCACATGACAAGAAACCCTAACCACGCTGCCCCAAGAAAACATCATGAATCTATACCCGAGCTCCCTCCGCAACGTCCAGACGGATGAATTCGAGGAGGATTGGAGCACGGAAGACAAACTGGAAAAAGAAGCTTCGCCATCTAGTCAAGTGTCGCACTTGCGAGGACTAAAAATACCTAAACTATACTACTAACCGCAGCGGAGGCATCGGGATTTAACTCTCCATCACCAAGGCTCCCAAGTGGCAGGCAGAGGGGAGGCAAATCCATGGGCTCCCTGGTGAAGCTTGGAGGGGAGAGTTTGCCCTAACCGCTTAAGGTTTGGGGTGGAAAACCAAAAATCCGTTTTTTTTTGGCACAATACATGTGGCTATAAGGAGGTCATCATCGACGTCTATGTCCACAATTAGAAGATCTGTGCAATCCAGCCACATGTGTATTTTCTCATTTGTACGCCGCTTACTTAATTTCCTTTCTTGAGAGGATCCGTAGCAGTAGTGTGTGCCTGGCTGGCTCAACTAATTTTTAATGCTCTTGATTTCATATTCCCTATTCTTTTTATAGAGCAACATTCGTGATGTGAGCAATTGCAGAAGCTAATGCACAATGTGGCCTCACGCTTGAAAAGCCGAGGTAACCAGCTTCCTGATGACCATGACTGGTGGTGTGATTCACCTAGGTTTCCCTTTTGCTCTTACATTTGCAATCTAAAGTTTGTGAAATCATTGAGATTACAAAATAAAAATATTTAAAAATTGGTAAACTTATTATAGTACGTGTTTCTAAAATTTATGAGAAATATGATTTTGTGTTCCTGAATTTATGAAATTATTGAGGATACTAAAATATATGTATATACATTTTTTTGAATTGCTGAAGTATGTGTCTTAAAAAAATTGAATATGATTTTATGTTCCTGAATTATTAAGATTATTGAGATATGTGTTTCTAAAATTTAAAATTATTGAAGTATGTGGTTTTAAAATTTGTGAATTACTGAAATATGTATTTATTAAAATACAAAGAAAAATAGTATTTCTGGTATGAATATATTATTATTCTGTATTTTGCTAAAAAACATTTAGACATTTTTTTACTATTTCTGATATATGAATACAAAAAAATTAATTAGACAAAATATTTACCGTCTAGAGCATTGCAGACGCAAGGTGAAAGGATCTGAAAGCGGGAAGTAGGTTTCTGGCGCTAATCATCATTAAATAACTTCGGATCGTATGGGTGGATTCAACGGAAAATAAACTCTTTCGGACGTACTCTTATCTTGTGATTGTTAAGTCCTCCTGCATTCACCATTATTACCTATTACGCGTACAATTAAGTACAAGCAGTGCTGGCCAGTCATGCCAACAACTAAAAATGGACTTCTCGTACTAAACGAAGTATATTCTTATGAAAATCTTATATGTTGTAATATTATTATGTTAGGTCATGAACATTTTTCTCACATGGGAAGGATACATATGGTCGACTAGTTTATATGGTGTTTTTGGAAATGTCAGAATAATCATTTGTCCTCACATAAAATATTATAGCAGATGCTTAGCACACAGGTGATATTTATATAACAAAATATTAACGAAGACCATAGACCATTAATATTTGTATTGTGTGACATGAATAGATATGATACTTAAATCTTCGTCCTCGAGCAGTCTCAACACACTAAAGACAATACCCTCTTGCATATGCAAGTGCCATTGTGCTAGTTCTATATAAAGATCTGTAGTTTCTAGGACTGAAAACTACAAGAATATACTGATAATTTCACAGTCGCACCCAGGGGTGGGGGGGGGGGGGGGGGGGACGCAACTCCAACGCCGCTGATTGGCATCATGATTCGGAAACTTGATTGTACCGGACATTGGCTAAAAACAGAGAGAAATTGGGTACGCTATGAATACATGACCATATACAACTCAATCTTGTACACATACTTCGCACATATTGCTCCATTACGTCCAGTCTCGATCAAGTACACTCTTTATCCAATCACAAAAAGAAGCACACTCTTGATTGATCCCCACAATATATGTGGTCATACAAAAATTCTAGACTTACGGGCAAGATCCTATAGAAACCACATATGGACTCCTCCCTACACCAACCCCTCCCCCCCCCCCCCCCCCCCCCCCCGACTTTCATTGTGGGTCCCACCCTCCTTCTGATTTCCAATCAAGATTTCACAGCTCAACCCGTAACTTAATTCTATGGAAATCAGCACGTGAGTGTAGCATTCCTCCTGTCCATAAGAGGGTCATCGTCAACGCCTATGTCCACAATTAATTGGAAGATATGTGCAATCTGCCCACGTGTCTATTTTCTCATTTTTACGTCGCTGACTTATATTTTCTTTCTTGTGAGGAGGATCCGTAGCAGCAGCACTGTGTGGGTGGCTAGCTCAAGTAATTTGCAGCACACGTACGCCATCGGTACGGTTCTTATGCACGTACGTACGGCAGGAGATGGGAGAGACCAGAGATCAGCGGTCCATCAGTATATGCTTTGGATTTGAGATCCCCTATGCTTCTTATACAACACACATTAGTAGCAGTGTTGCAACATCAAAAGCAAACGCATGCACTTGTAATTAAGATCAAACAAGTAGCCTTCTCACTGCATATTTTGAACTGCTACCCGACACACACCGCATTCTTTCTCATATAGCAGGAATATAATGCCCATCCTCTATAAGGTCAAATTAACTACTTTCTATATTTCTGGTAGCCAATGTGTCAATCTGCTTCTTGCTTTGCATTTACAAAATTCAAAAAGACACAGAAATTCCTGAAACATTTTGGAATCAAACATGATCAGGTATTGCGCTTGCGTGAAAAGTTTTGGAATAGCTTTAACCAACTCCAGAGCCAAGAAAACAAAATTGAAAGTACAAAAAGAATGAGTGGTAACTTTAATATAGTGTCGATTGTGTTTTTTCGCCGAGAATACCATGACAGTCATTCATTGTCAAAACTTTTCACCCGAGTGTACACCGTACCTCATCAGATTAATTCCAGAAAGTTTCAGCAATTTTTTATTCTTGTCAAATTTCCTTTTTTTTTCAATTCGGGTGCACTGGCACTCGTGACCCAAAGATCCGCGTCAGACAACTTATCAAATATATTCCAATGGTTATAATGTAAGATTTGTACATTCGACTTAGTCATGATAGACATAGGTTGTATGATAACATAGTTGTTGTCGTGTAATCATGTTCCAAGGAAATCCATTTTTATTTTATTTTCTTCCACTTTGGATGTGCAATTGCAGTGCTTGTAATCACGTTCTAATATTTGTTTGAAATCTTATACTCTTTTCTACTATGTACTGCTGCCATATGTGGCGTACGAGTTTACTTCATTACTTTCAAATCACACTCAAATTTAATGGAAACTAAAATACTTCCATACTGCTACTTTCTAAATATAATTGTTTCCTAATTTTATGCCAGGCATGGCCTATTACCTCTAGGTCATCACGTTTAATCAGGACCTTTAGGGCATCACTATTAATGTTCGGGCTGCCGACGCCTCGTTGTTGCCGCTCCCCTATAGGAGCCGGCTTGATCTTGCCGATGAAAACCGGGAAGTCATCATGCATGTGCCCCTAAGGACCAAAGTCCTGGAGCCGCAGTCGTCGCCATTAAACCCTTGCATAGATCTGAATCACCAGACGCCAAATCACGTCACATGACGAGAAACGCTAACCACGCTGCCCCAAGGAAACGACATGAATCTATGTCGCAGCTCCCTCGGCTATGTCCAGACCAATGATTTCGAGGACGATCGGAGCCCGAAAGAAAATCTCGAAAAAGAAGCACCGCATCTGCCCGAGTACCGCACTCGCGGAGGCAACTGGATTTCCCTATCCATCACCGCGGCCGCCAGAGCAGCTAGCAGAGGGGAGGCGAATCCATGGGCTCGCTGGTGAAGCTTGGAGGGGAGAGTTTGCCCTAACCGCTTTGGGTTTGGGGAGGAAAACCAAAGATCCATTTTTCCGCAGAATATATGTGGCCATAAGGGGGTCACCGTCGACCCCTATGGCCACAATTAGAAGATCTGTGGAATCCTGCCCCGTGCGCATTTTCTCATTTGTACGCCGCATACTTAATTTTGTTTCTTGCGAGGATCCGTAGCAGTAGTGTGTGGCTGGCTGGCTAAACTAATTTTCAATGCTCTTGATTTCAGATTCCCTATTCTTTTTCTTTATCACACATTTGTGATGTGAGCAATTGCAGAAGCTAATGCACAACGTGGCCTCACGCTTGAAAAGCCGAAGTGACCAGCTTCCGTGATGACCACGACTTGTAGAATGAGTCACCTAGGTTCCCCTGTTGCTATTCTATTCTGTTTTGCAATTATATATTATAATTTTCGTTCTGAAATGGATTTGAAATTATTCATATGAAATGGGTATGAGATCGATTTGAAATTGCAGTTCAGAATTTTAAGCACATGTGAATAAATTGAAGTGCATGTGAATACTGAATGATGCTGAAATATCCAATTTTGTTTTCTGTAATTTGTGAAATATGATAAAGTGTCTCTAAAGTTTGTGAAATCATTGAGCTGACAAAATAAAAGTTTTAAAAAATTGGTGAACTTATTATAGTGCGTGTTTCTAAAATTCATGAGAAATATGATTTTGTGTTCCTAAATATATGAAATTATTGAGATTACTAAAATATATGTACAAGAAATTTTGAATTGCTGAAGCATGTGTCGCAAAAGTTTGTGAATATGATTTTGTGTTCGTGAAAGTATTAAAATTATTGAGATATGCATTTATAAAATTGAAAATTATTGAAGTATGTGGTTTTAAAATTTGTGAACTTACTAAAATATGTGTTTATGAAAATACAAAGCAAAATACTCCCTCCTTTCCTAAATATTTGTCTTTCTAGATATTTCATATGGACTATCACATACGGATGTATATAGACATATTTTAGAGTGTAGATTCACTCATTTTGCTCCGTATGTAGTCACTTGTTGAAATATCTAGAAAGACAAATATTTAGGAACGGGGGGAGTAGTATTTTGGTATGAATAAAGTGATTATTCTGTATTGTGCTAAAAAAATTAGACAATGTATTTTTTACTATTTCTGACATACAAATACAGAAAAAGAAATTAGTTACACAAAATATTTACCGTCTAGAGCATTGCAGACGCAAGGTGAAGGGATCTGAAAGCGGGAAGTACGTTTCTGGCGCTCGTCATCCTTAAGTAACATCGGATCGTACGGGTTGGTTGAATGGAAAATGTACTCTTTCAGACGTACTCTTATCTTGTGATTGTTAAGTCGTCCTGCATTCACCATTATTACCTATTACACGTGCGATTAAGTACAAGCAGTGCTGGCCTGTCATGCTAGCGACTAAAAATGGACTTCTCGTACTAAATGAAGTATTCTTATGAAAATCTTATATGTTGTAATATGATTATGTTTAGTCATGAACATTTTTCGCACATGGGAAGGACACATACAATCGACCTGCATATATAGTATTTTTGGAAATGTCATAATAATCATTTGTCATCACATAAAATATTATAGCAGATCTGTACCACACAGGTGATATTTATTTAACAAAATATTAGCGGTGACCATAGAACATTAATATTTGTATTGTGTGTCATGGGTAGATATGATACTTAAATCTTCGTCCTCGAACAGTCTCAACACACTAAAGACAATACCCTCTTGCATATGCATGTGACATCTCTACTCCTAATGTCTCAGTTGGTAGGTCGCGTTCCGGGTTTTATTTTCGTCCCACCTCACCCGGTCTTTTTTGGTACTTGCTCCCACCTCCCGCTCAGCCGAGACGGTTTATTTTCGTACTCCCTTCCACCTCCCAGGTAGTTCCCTCCATGCAAAAAAAATTGAACCAACCAATCTCTACTCCTAATGGAGCAGTTGGTAGTCTCCGCCGGTCAATTTTCGTCCCACCACTTTCGTCCGGTTTTTTTTCGTAGGTTAACCATCGTATATTTTTTTCGTCGCCTCCCCCACTTCATCGGTTTATTTTCACTTCACCCTCTCACACAACGAAAAAAACTGAACGGATCAGAACTTTCCATACTGACGCAAATTATTTAGTAATGTCTTTATGTAAAAGAATCAATCACAATCAATCTCTAAAGATCAAATCTAAATTAATTAATCTTCATAAAATTTGTTTCCTTTCGAATCACGTCCATAACTTTCCTTCCTTGTTTAGGCAGAAACTGTTTGGTAGCAGAGATTAGGAAGCTTCCTATGAGTGTAGTAATAGGAAGTATTCTTTTTCTTGATGATTCGTTTCCATGCATGATGATAGTAAATTATGCCAACATTCACCACTATTTATCAACGTCATCAATCGTATCCATTTCTACCAGTTTTAAGGGAATCTGCTCGCTATGTCTTTTTTAAGGGGATCCGCTCGCTAAGTCGTCGTCGCACGTTATTTTCACAAACAATCTCTACTCCTAATGGAGCAGTTGGTAGCCTCGTACGGTTTATTTTTGTCCTCCTCCCACCTCCCCTGGGTTTTTTTTCATCCTCCCTCCCACCTCCCAATTTCGTTGGTTTTTTCGTCGGGTTTTACTCGCCCCCTCCCACCTCCCAATTTCGTCCGGTTTTTATTCGTCCCACCTCCCACCACCCCCTCGTACTGGTTCTTTTTCTCTCCACTCTTTCCTTGCAAACCAATAATTTCCTAACATACAAAAGATCACGAATCTATCTTTCCTTACCCGAACCAATCGCGCCCTACATCAGTGCATTTCTTTATTAAGAAAACTAACACGTAAATCTTAACGCATTGCAAACAAATCCCGTTATGGACCTAATTAATTTATTATGGAATCTATACGTGGTCGCATTGGTTCTTTTTCTCTCCACTCTTTCCTTGCAAACCACTAATTTCCTAACATACAAAAGATCACGAATCTATCTTTCCTTACCCGAATCAATCGATCCCTACATCAGTGCATTTCTTTATTAAGAAAACTAACACGTAAATCTTAACGCATTGTAAAGAAATCCCGTTATGGACCTAATTAATTTATTATGGAATCTGTACGTGGTCGCATCTCTCCCCTCGTGAAAAAATCGCATCCATCTCCCGTTAAAAAGGAAAAGAGAACATGAACGATCAATCCCACACCCTGCATCTCAGTAGCAAAAAATCGCCCCCGCCTCTGCTACTGCGCCTCGCCGTGTGCCCGGCTCGACCCATGCCTCGCCTGCATGGCTGGACGCCGCCGTCTCCACCGCCACGTACAAGAAAACAGTGGGCAGAACCATCCATTCAAATCGCACACCCCACCCTCCTCCGCAATCCCTAGCCCCGCATCACCCTATCGCTTTCTCGCCTCTCTTTTCCCTCGATGTAGATGGTGCCGAGCGGCGGCCTCGAGCACCGGCAGTGCCGCCCTCTCTATCTTCGCTGCGTCGAGAGATGGGCCGAGGCTATCGTCGGTTCGCCGCCCACGATTGGGCCGCCTCCGGTTGTCGCGCACCACCGGCTCCACCTAACGTGCCCGACCCTCTCCGCTTTCGACCTTCCGGTGACCACATCCCTCCGCGCCTCCATCCATCATCCACAAGGCCACTCCCTGCACCCACCCTCCTAAATTCTCCATACCGGCGGACAATCACCGAAGATCCAAGTTGGCCCGAATGGGTTCCAATTTCTCTCTCTGACTGTGGATTCGCAGGCAAGAAGCGCTTCTACATGCATCCTCCTGTCGGTCCCTAAAGTACCAAGGTAAATGATTGATGTTGCATTTGTCTAGGATGATATATGTTGGCTCTGTTCCGGTTCATCCGAGCAGTTTGGTGACTAATTTACTGATAATTTAATTATATTAATTAAATGAGTCGGGTGTATCGTCGTGCATTTATCTTGCCAGTAATGTTCTGTGATGCTCTGATGCACTTTGGGAATTGTTTATCTTGTCTTCAGTGCAGAACATTTGTTTATTAATGCATGAGAAGAATCCTTGTTACTACCTTGAACCTGTTTTATAATCCATATTGTTATGCACTAGCGCGTGTGCGTGTGAAATAGATGGATTATGGTCCCGTACCCAATAAGATGGATATGTGTGTGTGTTAGAGAGAGAGAGAGGGAGAGAGGGGGAGAGAGAGTGAGGAGGAGGGAGGGAGAGAGTGTGTGTGAGAATTTGATGGTAAAAAGGTCGCCAATGTCACTTTATATGTATGAGAATATTAAATGTAATATTAACATAATTGATATTGAACTCTTAAAGTTAATGTTGCCCCGTTGCAACGCACGTGTGTTCTTCTAGTTGTGGTAGTTCCACAGTAAGATCTCTAGTTTCTAGCACTGAAACTACAAGAATATACGAAATAGATCTCATGCTCTGGCCAACTTGATCTATTTAGACAAAATTTTGGTGAATTGTTTCTTCACCAAAGATTAAGAAGACTGGAAGGATCCAACATGATATGCCAATCTTCCTCCTTAACATTAGCTATTTTTTTTCACTAAACTAGCCACTAGGAACAACGTGGTAGCGACCATGTGGTCCGACCCTCTCAAAGGACTTCCATATGAGGAAGAAACATCCTTGATGGAGAAATTTATCTTCACGAGACCATACGCGAGATGCAATTGAAAAACATGGTGTAATATTCAAAATTGACTTTAAAACACCATATGATAAATTCAAATGGCCGTTCCTACAACATGCCACAAGAATGAATGGCTTCTCCAATAAATGGCGTACATGGGTTGATATTTTTCATCTCCGGAAGGTAGTGTGGCTATAATGACATTGGCCATTACTCCAAACGAAAAAAGAACTACGTCATGGTGATCCTCTATCTCCAATGTTTTATAACATTATCGCAAGTATGTTGGCCATTCTAATTAAACACCATAAAAATTACGGTTAGATCGCAGAAGTCGTAGCGCATATAATGAATAGGGGTCTATCAACTCTGTAATATTCTAGTGACCTGATTCTTTTTATGGAACATGACTTCAAAAAGAATAAAAACCCAAAGCCTTTTCTTTTAGCGATTGAGCATATGTTGGGTCTTAAAATTATTTTTTGTAAGTGTTAATTGATCTTGTTTGTAGAAGCCAATGAGGTTTTTGTGCAATATATGACCAACTTGTTTCATTTTATGCAAGGCCAATACTCAATTAATTATTTGATAATTCAAATCCATTATAGATCACTTACTAATGCGGGGTGGAAATATTTTGAGGAGTATGTAGATAAACGCCCGAGTAGTTGGAAAGGCAATTTGCTCTCAGTTGGGGGACAAACTTCGATAATCGGCCGAGTAATTGGAAAGGCAATTTGCTCTCAGTTGGGGGACAAATTTCTTTAATCAACTCCGTGCTCACAAAAATTGTTCTCTGAATGCTATAATTTTCCACCACCAAACGGTGTTATGCAATGGACTACTCTAGGTCCAGATTTTTGTGGCCAAGTGAAAAAATTGCCTGGCCAAATGGAATGTGTTATGCCAACCAAAAGACCTAGGGGCCTTGGAATACATGATCTACATGTCAAAAACAATGCCTTACTTGGTACATGGCCTTGTAAAATTCTAAACGAGGAAGGTTTCTGGCAAACTGTCTTGTGAAAAACTAACTTGGGCCAAAAGTTGTGTCTGGGTAATTTGGAAACCCGCGGACTTAAATTTTGGGTAAGCCTAATTAATGGCAACAACTGAATATCTTTCTGACTTCAAATCATTCACGAACAGGGATGCCTTTGATATACATTTCTGGGAGGATAAATGGATTTGAATGCTACTCCCTAGTAACAATATCCAGCTATACACCACATTGTTCACGATAAAAAATGATACACTCGTGCAAAATTGAAAAAGATGGGCGCCCAAGGTGCCCATGCCACCGTGTTGAAGAAGGTTGCCTTGTGCCAAGAACTTTTTTAGTTCCCTCCAAGGACACACTATTTAGGGGATAGAAGCCAGAAATACCCCTTCCTTTTATCAGAATGTCCCCGTTGCCTGATGCTTGATAGAAAATAATTTGGGTTGAATTCCAAGATATGCACAATTAGCGGTGACTAGCTTTTGGACCTGGAGAACATGGAAAATAATTTTGAGATGAATAGGACGGTCATGGGTATGAAAGGATAAATGCCCAATATGTTCTATTTTCTTACCTCGACCGCTAGAGGTGTGAACCTTTTCATTTCCGATGTAGCGGTTTCGGACAGTGATCTTTTCAAGTTCAATGGTCACATGATCCATGGCGCAGGTTTCGAGTTACTACCTGGCATCACAAGGAAGAGATGATGACGATGTTAATCTGCGGTTATTATCATACAATTTGACACACCAGTATGCTAGATGTCCAAGCTTGTAACTAGTTTGGTAGGGGGTTTATCATCGTTTTGATGATGATGTTGCGGACCGATACCACCATGGTATCCTGCTAGAACCACTGAAGCCACCGCCGCCGTTGCTATAATTGGTGCTCTCATCACCACCACGGTATCGGTGGGAAATTGTTCTGGGACATAACATATTTCAGAAGGCATCTATGGGAAATTCTAGCAGGACACCAAATATTTCAGGAGATAAGCTCTCACTGCACACGCGGTACACACACAAAATTCCGGGAGATACCGACGGGGAACTCTGGCGGGACACATTATACACAAAACTTTACATAATTTGACCATAGCAAGAGTACGCCAACAGTGACAAGGATCCTTGTACCGAAAAAAAAACGCTCCTTGCCCCCGCGCCGCTCCCCCCGCGGGCGGCTCGGGCGACGGCGCCAGATCCAGCCTCGCGCGGCCTTCTCTACCTCCCCCCTCCCCCACCGTCGGTTTGAGCCGCCAAGGCGAAGTCCCTCGTGGTGGCTGGTGGTCGGGGCTTTCCTCTCCTCGTCTAGGTCGTGGAGGTTGCGGGGCTTCCATCCCAGGCGGCGGCGGCGGGCGTGCACGGGGCCCGGCGGCGTGGTGGCGCTCCCTCCAGTCGACGGCTCACGGGGTGCGGCGGCAGTGAGGTGTGTGCTGGGCCGCGCGGCGGCTGTGCCCTGTGGTGGCGGCTGGGGTTCGTCTTCAGGCCTACAGCGGCTGCGGGTGGTGTTCTTCCTTCCCTATCGCGGGCGCGCAGCGGTGCTCCTCGGGCAGCATCAGTTCCGGCGGCGCATCTCCAGATGGTGTGGAGGGGCGGCGCAGCTTCTTGGCGGCGGGGGCGCCCTCCCGGCCCAGATCTGGGCCCTTTGGGGCCCCATCTTGGTTTGGGCGGGCCTAGCTCGGCTCGTCCTGTGATGGCTCCGGCGAACGGAGGTGCAGCTCGTGCGAGGGGTTGCGGAGATGGCGGCGCGCCCACTGCAACGCGGTGACGGGAGCTTCACGAGCCATATCGAGCTCGGCAGGGCCTTTGTGCCTAGTTTGCTCCTCTTGTTGCGTCCTGTCCGTGACCGCCGATGGCGGTGGAGGTTGGCCCCTCCTACGTGGCTGCTGACACTCCCGCTCCACGTTCCCGGCTGCTTCCTCTCGGACCCGTCGGCCCCGCTTTGGGCTCCATGGTGAGACAATGATGGTGGCTCCAAGACCATGGTGGCGCATGTTGGTGGGCGGCAAGTGTGGTGGAGCGCGGCGGATCGGTCGGGGTGGTGGATGTGTGGAGGACGGGAGAAACCCCTGCCCGCTTGGCTGGCACCGACACGGCGACGCTCGTGGGTGCCATCTTTCCTTCGTGAAGGGCGTCGGGTATCCCCCACCCATGCCTCTCCGCGTACCGGGGGAAACCCTAGGACCTGTCTGGGCAGCAGTGTTGTCATCGTCGTGTTTCTTCCCGAAGGTGTTGCTTGGTATGCGGTCGTCTGAAGTGCTAGGAGTGCGGTGGAAATCTTCGGCGGGCGCAGCGGTTGTGGATTATCATCGTTTTCGTTGATCCGACTCTGTTGTCATTATTTTCTTTTTCTTTTTTTTCTATTTTCTTTTGGGCGTGCTTGTGCTGTCTGCCCCAGCAATGGATTCTCAGATGTATCGGGTGTTACTATATCTATATAGCGGGGCGAAAGCCTATTTCGAGAGTACGCCTACAGTCGTCCCTGCCTATATATATATATATATATATATATATATATATATATATATACACTGGATACACTGCCACGAGCAAGAGCAGCTGGGAGTTAAGAGCATCTTACAAATTAAGTGTGAGAAACCAGAGCATCATGAGCATTGTAGTGACCAAGTCCTCGCCGGTGGTTGTTGGCGGCCCATCGGAGCCAGGGATTCGCACCGATGGCACCATCAACCTCTCCTCTTTCGACAAATGTTTCGCTCCTGTTCCTGTGGGGCTGCTTCTCATTTTCGAGCAGCCAATCAACGAGCCCATCGAGACAATCAAGAAGGCCCTGTCGCAGGCACTGGTGCTCTACCAACCTATGGCTGGCCGCGTCGTCACCGGATCCGACGGCGAGCCGATGCACATCTTGTGCACGGGAGAGGGAGTCTTGTTCGTGGGCGCTTCGGCCAGCTGTGCGCTTGACCAATTCACGGCGTCCCCGCTGCTCATTGGGGACCTGGCTGTCCGCTACCCTGCTGAGTACTGCCTCCCTGTTGATGGCATGCTGCTGATGCAGGTGACCAAGTTCGCCTGCGGCGGGTTTATCGTGGGCGTGACGTGGAACCACGTCCTGGCCGACGCCGCGGGGATGGCGCAGTTTCTGCAGGCCGTCAGCGAGCTCGCCCGAGGGATGCTAGCGCCATCACTCCTTCCGGTCAGGTCCGAAGCTGGCGGCACCTTGCCGCGCCTCCCGCCGCCGTTCGTCACTGCGACAAGGACCCGGATGCTCGGCGGAACGGTGGAGATGGCGATCATCGACTTCACCATCTCATGGAGCTTGATCAGCTACATCAAAGCCGAGTGTGGTGGCGACTGCACGGTTTTCGATGCCGTCGCGGCCGTGCTCTGGCAGTGCCGTACCCGTGCGGTCATCTCCGACCCCGACACGCCGGCGCCCCTCGTCTTCTCGAGAAACATGCGGGGGCTCGTACGTGCAAAGCGCGGCTACTACGGCAACTGTGTCATGCTGCAGCCGGTCCAGGCCAAGAGCGGCTTGGTGGCCAACAACGACATCAAGGACCTTGTGAAGCTCATCAGGCTCGCCAAGGAGAAGATACCGGAAATACTCACCAACGGCCCTAGTGCTGGTGGCGGTGGTGGGGATCAGCGGCTGAAGAAGATGGCCCCTTCGAGTCCGAGGTACAACGCGCTTCTTGTGACGAGCTTGAGGAACCTTGGGCTCGACGCGGTGGACTTTGGGCGTGGGGGTCCAGCGCGGGTGATGCCACCACCGTCACCAGCTGAGCGTGAGCGGTCGTTCGACAACAACTGCGTCTTGTGCCCGCCATGCAAGGCCAAGGACGGCGTCAATGTCGTGTCCCACTGCGTCAAGCCGGAGCACGCCGATGCTTTCCTACGGGAGTTGGCCGCCATACACATGCACATCAACTTGCACCTGCTTGCACGTTTCTAGTGCATGCACATCTACGTACCCATACAACCATGAAGAATAAATGCCGTCAACAACGAGTTCACCAGACATATATACTCGAATATATACCGAATAAAATTGCACTTTAAATTTTCTCACCTGTATCATATCTTTCTTTTCAAGTTATATGTATGTTTTAATGAGATTTAAATAAACATTTGTATCCTTCTTCTGACATCAAATATTTCAATCATTCTTATATTTACAAATTGGGGCAGCCCGCATAGAGGACCGGATTGAGATACACACAGGACACTGATTTATCCAAGTTCAGGCCCTCATGGTGAGGTAACACCGTAACACCCTACATCCTACATGTCGTGTTGTATTGATGTGGCCTCGTAAGAGGGGTACATATGGTGGGTCTGTTTGAGAGAGGCTGCGGAGATTGGATCTCTGTTGATCACCGTCTAGGGAGCCCCTACCTCCCCTTATATAGCTGGGTGAGGGCTAGGGTTACATGGCCCAAGTCGGTTCGCATGGCTTGACGCCCAAGTTTTCTACTAGAGAGCATGTATTTTGGTACAAGCAGTAATGGTATATCCTTCTGGAGAAGGCCCACTAGTGGGGCGAGGTGTCTGGGCTACGCCCGACCTCCGAGGCCGGCCTGGCGACCTTGTTCCCCAGAGGTCGGGAGCCCCTACGCCCAAGTTTTCTACTAGAGTGCATGCGGGACCTCCTATCTACCGCATTCTGCGGCAGAACATCTAGGGTTCACACAGGGCACTACCTCGACCGGCCAGGCCAAGCAGGCTGTGAGGTGAAAAAAAACAGGGGAAAAACGCAGCGTATAAGCTGGGATTCAAGCTCACGATCGTGCTCTAGTAAATAGAGGCCGCTAGCCACTGCGGGTGGTTCGTATTGATGGTTAACAGACAACGCGAACTCTTTAGAAGTAGCCACATCGGCAGATCGGAATATTTTTGCTTTCTTTAATCATTTCTTGAAGAATAAATGCCGTCGTCAACAACGAGTCCACCACACATACATAGTCAATATATACAAATTCAATATATACCGAATAAGATTGCACTTTAAATTTTCTCGCCTGTAGCATATCTTTCTTTTAAGTTACTAGTCAATATGTATGTGCAATGCCCGTTAAATTTTTTTTTGAGGGGAAATGCACGTTAATTGGGAAGTATATTAAGCGCATGCGGATATTAAGTAGGATATTATTTGCATGTTATTATGTAATTAGCACTATATTTGGCAAGAAATTAACTGCACGCTAAACATGTTGAGAGCTCGACATTGAAGCAATCTAGATCGTTGAGTTGACATGATTTGATGGCCGAGATTAATTGGATCTACATCTACCCCTTTGGGTCTTTTTATATTGGTATAGATATAGATATTATATGTAAGTTTTAGTGAGATTTGAATAAACATTTGTATCCTTCTTTTGACATCAAATATTTCAGTCATTCTTATATTTACAAATTAAGGCGGCACGCATAGAGGATCAGATTGGGGTACACACACGACACTGTTTTACCCAGGTTCAGGCCCTCATGGTGACGTAACACCCTACATCAGGGACGGAGCTGCTTGGTAAGCATTGGGGTCAATTGACCCCAAATGAAATTAGGCAATCCTTCATTAATTAGTTTAGTACTAATGACTATTCATTTATGAAAGATGAGCCCACTGCCATAGACATGACCCCATCAAACTTTTTTCTAGCTTCTTCCCTGCCCTACATCCTACATTCCATGTTGTATTGATGTGGCCTCGTATGAGGGATACATATGGTGGATCTGTTTGAGAGAGGTTGCGGAGATTGTATCTCTGTTGATCGCTGTCTTGGAGCCCCTACCTCCCCTTATATAGTTGGGTGAGGGCTAGGGTTACATGGCCCAAGTCGGTTTGCACGGCTTAAGGCCCAAGTTTTCTACTAAAGTGCATGTATTTTGATACAAGTAATGGTATATTCTTCTGGAGGAGGCCCACTAGTGGGCGGGTCTAGGTTACGCCCCGACCTCCGAGGCTGTCCTGACGACCTTGCTCGCCAGAGGTCGGGAACCCCTACGCCCAAGTTTTCTACTAGAGTGCATGTGGGACCTCCTATATGCCACATTTTGCGGCAGAATGTCGAGGGTTCACACCGGGCACTACCTCGACTGGGCTGGCCAACAGGCTGCGAGGTGTAAAAAATCAGACGAAAAACGCAGCGTATAAGCTGGGATTCGAGCGCACGCATGTTTATAGTGCATGCACATGCACCCATAGCATGAAGAATAAATTCTGTGAACAAAAACTACCTTTGCTGACGAGTTCACCACATGTAAAATTACACTTTAAATACTTGTATCATTATCTTTCTTGTAAGTTATGTAAGTTTCAGTGAGATTTAAATAAACATTTAAATCCTTCTTCTTCTTATGACATCAAACACTTCAATCATTCTTATATTTAGAAATCAGAGGTAACTTTTAAGCCATGGAATTAGTCATGGAAGATAAAGACAATACAATTGTTTAACATTATGTATTCAGTGGCGAGAGTCTGGACAGTAAACAGATAAATGCATCGGAAACTAAAGCTAACGATCTGTTTCCACCAACAAAGCATTGAACTTGTAAAGTTGAACTTGAAAAGAGAATAAATGCATGGGAGAATTAATGGAAGAGAGAAACAGTCAGCCTGGAGGAACAGATCGGAGCAGATAGAAGCGGATAATGTGAAGTTATATTTTGGGTGAACATTTTACTTCATATACATAAAACCATTTTGTGTGCGTAGGGAAACAAATATCAAAAGCTGTAGCAAAATTCTTCAAAAACATATGATATATTTTTCTTGCCGTGAGCTATTAAGGGTAGAAACAAAGGAATGTGTACATATTTTCAATAAAAATGAGTTAAACTTTATTTGTAGAAGTATATATATTTGGAAGGCCATGTTACCGGCCCAAAAGCATGATGTTACCGACCCATTTTACCATTCGTATGAAAACGTAGGTGACGCTTTGAGGATGTGGGGGATGCACCTCGCCGGCCCATGACATGTGTTTATGAGGAATGGTTTTTTCCAGTTTTTTTTTCATTTTCTCGGTTCAGTTTTTTTTTTGTACACAAGGGTGGAGCTCCCCATATGGCAAGGTAGGGATGTCAATTTCATAGAAAGCAATTACATATGTATGCTAATGATAACTAGCGAACATTTGCTTTTTTTTAGACAATAGCGAACATTTGCTGGACAGAAACTGCCAGCGAACGTCCTTGCAGCCATTTGATCGATCAACTGATGATAATTTTTCAAAAATAAAAAGCCTTCTCTAAGAAGACTTGCCTTGTTAGTCTGAAGAAAATGACATCCTCCTTTAACTAAAACCGCCATGAAAAATGTTTGCAAACGCCAGTCACCCCAGCAAACGTTGTCTGGCCAAGAGTGTCTTATATGTATGCACACTTTAGCGGACAACAATACTAACATTGAAACATACCATGACATTTAGAAAACAAATTGTATGCTTCTACAAAAATGTTTAACTTTTATAATATTGTTCATGGTCATGAATATAACATTTTTTGTGCAATATGAGAATACGTGCATGGCATATAAATAAATTACCAAACCTACTAAAAAAATCATAACACTTAAGAATATTCACTAAAATTAAAAATATTATTCGTGAAATTGTTTCAAAAAGTCTTCATGACATATAAAACTTTTCACTCATTTTTTTAAAACAAAGTGATTTTTAAAAATTAGAAACCAATAGGGAATATAAAAATGAAAATTAGAAGAAACAAAGAGAAGAAAAACGAAAAAGAAATGAAAAACAAGTATAAAAATGGAAAATGATAAATAAATAAATACATAAGATTAAAAAATTGAAATGAAAATAAAAAAAGGAAAAACTTGTATGGAACCTTTTTAAATCTCGGCGAAAGCTTTCCAAAACTATTTCTCAAAGCTTCCCAAAACAGCACGCAACATCGACCCAGTATGGCAAGTGATGTAGGCGAAGCCTCTTTCCATCTAGCGAAGTGCGAGATACAACTTCTACGGCATTGTTGCACTAGATTCCACTAGAACGTCATCTTGCCATATTAAATTTTCGCCGCGTGCCATGGCCACCTTCCGGCGCCAGGGCCGAATGTACCGGCTTGTCGAACTGGGTTGATGGACTTATCACTTTTAGGGAAATGATACTGCTTCATCCCCTGAGTCAATTAAAACTAAATAATATGCGCTTGAAAATAGATAATTTATAATGGTAACATTTGAAAACTTATTTCCTGATTTTTAAAGATGTATACTTTTGAGACTAGTTATTTATTTGTGCTAATTCAATATTTCTTCCTGAAAATGAATCAACTAATAAAGCTGAAAATAGAAAAAAACAAAAAAAAGAAGTAATAAAAAAGGATTTTTTTTTACAATAGAACGCTTCCCATATTGGACATCGGCCTAGCGGACATGCTTTAGATGGTGTTAAGGTGATATGTATCGCTTAATGTCATAAATTACAGAAAATCGCTCATGTTGCTAGCGTCGGCTGGGCTGACCTATTACCTTGGATCGCTAGCTTGTATAGCGTAGCAAAAGTATGATTTGTGAGCTTCTTCCTTTTATTTTTCCCTTTTTTCAACAACATCAAAAAACTCGATAAATTTCAGGGCTGGTGGACTTATCACTAGAAGGGGAATGATAATGGGTCATCCAGTGAGTCAATTAAAAATAAATAATATGCACTTCAAAATAGATAGTTTATATTTGATAATGTTTCAAAAACAGTTTTGTCATTTTGAAAGATGTAGAATTTTGAGGATAGATTTATTTGTGTTAGATCCATGTGATTTTCAAACTGAGTTTTACACATTTCCTCCTAAAAACATAAAAATGGGAAATAATTCAAGTAATAAAGCAAAAAAATAAAAGGAATAGAAAAGGAAAAAAAAACAAAGAAAACAAGAAATAAAAAAGGCCAACTTTTTGAAACTCGGACGCTTCCCATATTGGGCCTAGTTCTAGTGGCCACTCTTTAGATTTGGCTTGCGGAGTATCACTTAATGCCATACATATCAAACAATGGCTCAGGTCGCTAGCATCGGCTGGGCCGACCTATTACCTTCGATTGCTAGCTCTAGCGTAGCGAAGGTATGATCTGCTAGTTTTTTTATTCAACAGCATAAAAAAATCAAAAAGGTTCAGTAAATGTTGGCAAATTTGATCAAATGTCTATGAAATCAAAAATGTTCGTGAATTATAAAATGGTTCACGAATTTGAAAAATGGTTGTAAATTTGAAAAAAGGAATTCATTAAAATTCCTTGTATTTTATTGTGAATTATAAACAATTTCGTGAATTTAAAAAATATTAACGAGTTTGAAAGTCTGTGCAAGGATTTGGAAAAAATGTTTGCAAATCTGAAAAATGTATGTGGATTTGAAATATGTTCTTAAATTTGAAAAAAAAACATGAACTTTAAAAACTATCACTAATTTGAGAAAACTTCTTGAATTCCAAAATTGATCATGGATTCGAAAATTGTTCAAGAAATCAGAAAATATTCGTGAATTAGAAATGTTTGTTAATTCGAAAAACATTCATGAATTCATAAATTTTTCATGAATTAAAAAATATTGCCTAATTTGAATTTTTTTTAAAATTAATTCAAAATGGAATAGTTAAAAAGGAGAAGGAAAAATAAAATAGAGACAAAAATGGAATAAAGAGAAAAGAAAAATAGAATATAAAAAGCAAAAAAATATAGGAAGAAGAAATAGGAAAAAAAAGGAAAAAAAATCTTGATGCATGTCAGCTGGGGCTAAACTAACTGGTCATACTTGTAGATGGGATGAGAGTGCAATTACTCTTGTACCGGAGTACTTGAAGAGGTACTAAATGTAAGTGATATGTCCCACAAAAAATATACCATTCAATTTTTTTTGCATATGAGTAAATGGCATTTTCCTTGGCATATTATTCATATACCATTTATTAAATTGGCTATCAAGAAATTTGCACACGCGTTATAAACTAGAATATGGGAAGTATATTGTAAGGCATGACAGAAACACAACAGCCGGTCGGAATTGAGGTTCAGGAAGCGGGAAAGGGAAAGAGCGAGTTCACATATATCATCACTTCAATTTTTTTTGTGTCATGAGAATATAACATTTTGTTCACATATATCTTAATGTTCTTTTACCGCACCGCAGCTACTTGGAGAGTTGCTATTAGTGAAACTGTGAACCCCAGTCCATTTTCCTACATAAGAACCACCTTCCAACATTTTTAACACCTCGTTTTTATTGTATGTTATTACATTTTACGAAAACATAAGAAATGCTTTCATTCCCAATGTTCCGGGAATGAATGGCTGTCATGGTATTCTGGGCGGAGAAAAAAAACCAATCGATACTATATAAAAGTTACTATTCATGCTTTTTTTACATGCAATTTTGTTTTCTTGGCTCTAGAGTCGATCGAAGCTATTCCATCGTGAAACTTTTCACACGAGTGTAAATACCTGATCATGTTTGATTCCAAAACGTTTCAGGAATTTTTTAGACATTTTGAATTTTGAAAATATTTTTCCAGTTCAGGTCCACTGGCACCTGAGACCCATCTGTATTAGGCCTCTCCCAATACATAACCTCTTAACACGTTATCATAGGAGCTATAAAATAAAAGACAACTAGACCAACGCGTTGTTTCTTAGGGGTTATATCTAAAGTAAGTGAGTTGGGGCTCAGGCATACATGTGACTGGGCTAGCAATGTTTCTTTCCTATGGCGACGTGCAAGATTTGTATGTGACCTAAGCTACAACCTCCCTCTCTTTCTTCATTTACTACGATGCCATCAGCAAAATACTGAAAATGTGCTAAGAAACCTGCATTGGGAGAGGCCTTAGTTGGCCTGTTAAATACATTCAATGCATATTTATGTCTGGTTTGGAGAGTATTGAGGAGAGAGAGAAGCTTCCAGTTTTTTATGGGAAGGAGAGGGAAGTGGACACAGTTACCTTTTTCTTAGGGAAGGAAAGAGAACTTTACATGCCAGTACGTAGAACCGGCAATAGCAGGTCAAAAATTGATATCGTAATTATTAGATTCCACCACTCCTAATAATGAACATGTGATATTGATTTATTGGTCTTACCTTCGAGGAGGTAAGCGGGACATCTTAAAACTTCTCTTCTGTATAGTTGTAAAATATTTATTGAATATAAGTGGAATAATAGAATGAAAAATATTTTTCCGTGCATGGTTGCATGTGGTAGTGAGTCTTTTCCCATTCATGGTTGCATGTCGCGGTGAGCCTTATCCGATCAATAATTGTATGGTGATGTAGAATGCTTGCATGTTGAGATAAATAGATTAGTTGGGACCACTCTCTTACATATGTAGTATATATCCCACGGGTGTGTTTCGCCAACCCACTTAGCAAACTATAGGATACCCCATGCATTAGTGCAGAAATTGGTTAATAAAAATTTAGGTTGATAACATTAGAACCAAAATTTCAATATAGGTGATTTATTATATTTGATTATGCATAGTTGTAACAATATTTACTTAATATAAGTAAAGTAATTGAATGAAAACATTCCATTTCTAGTTCGACCAATGGCCGGCCTGTGTTATATATTATTGACAAGATTCACAAAACCATCATATCGTAACCATCCCAATTTAAATCTGAATGGACATCATGATATAGATGTGATATATATGCGCGCTGCCCATGCCAAGGAAGAAGAAGAAGAAGCAGAATGACACATTGGGTACCAGATACGTATAATTAAGTAATTAAGCAGTCAGAAGGCTACTTGTTTGATCCTACTTAGAAGTGCGTTTGCTTCTGCAGTTGCTCAACGCTGCTGCTAATGTGTGTTCTAGAAGAAGAATAGGGGGTCTGAAATCCTAAGCATATACACACGCCTACGCATGCATGCAAAGTGTCAAACAATTACTCTTCCATCTCCTGCCGTACGTACGTGTGCTGCAAATTACTTGAGCCAGCCAGCCACACCGTACTGCTGCTTTGCATCCTCCTCGCAAGACGATGACCCTGCATGTTCATATATTGTGGCCATCGATCAAGAGTGTACTTTTATCGGCGATGGGATCAAGATTACTTTTTCTTGGCGATGGGATCAAAGAGTGTACTTGATCGAGGCTACTAAAGTGAGCTGGACCTGCACTTAACAATTTATCCCCGAATCTGCCAATTGCCACCTGCTTTTGAGCCCAATGAAGCGTAGTTATGTAGTTATGTTGACACTGGTCAAGTACTGCCCGACTCAAGTATAGCCCGATGAGCTAAGTAAGGATTGATCCAATTCGGAATGAAAGTTATCAAGTACTGCCTCCGTCCCGAAATTCATGTCGCAGCTTACATTTTGCAGAAAACCCCTCCATCTTATACCGACAGAACCCGCAGTCCCCGTTCCCCTCCGACTGCGCAGCTCGCCCACGCTCGGTCGCTCGCCCACTTGCCGGCAACGCCTAGCAGCTCCCCCACGCCGAGCCGCGGCTCCCCCGCGCCGCCCTGCCGCGCCGTAGCTCGCCCGCGCAGCTCCCCCGCCTAGTTCTCTCCTCCCTGTAAGATTGGGGAAACCACACGTTGTGGTGCCTTGTATTGATCTATATATATATATATATATATATATATATATATATGTTACAAGGTAGAGTTCGTATCGTACAATATACGGACACCTATACAAGGACTACACATATACAACCGTATATCTATACAAAACCAATACGGTTATATATTCTAACACTCCCTACCCTGCAAATACTGCTTCCGTCGCGCCACAGCTCCCCCGCGAAGCTCAAGGAACGGCTTTGCCCCTTCCTTGAGTCCCTCGTCGTCGCCTTCCTCGAGTCCCTCGTCGTCGGCTCGTCGCCATGGCTTGTGCCCTCCTTCCTTCTCCATGGTGAGCTCCTCCCTGCTGCCTCCATCCATGTCCGCCATCGAGCAGGCCATGGTGGCGGCCAGATCCGCGCCTGCTCGTCAGGAGACGGACGCCATGGAGCTGTTCGTCAAGGTCCGACCTTGGTGAGTGCCGACGCCAAGCAGGGCGTCGAGCAGGCGTGCTCCGCCGGTGAGTCGCTCCAGAAGGTACCAAATCGAGCTAAGTATGACTCCTTGGATGCGGTATGCCGTAGTGATTGGGGGAAGTGATCGATTATGTGCGTGCAGGAGCTTGAGGAGATGGGTGTGCCGGTGTGTCAAGATCTGTCACTGGTGTGCTGTAAGGAGTAGAATTCTGAATTTAAGTTGGAGACAACATTTCTGAACCTTGTTAGTTCTGAACCTTGTTTTATTCAGAATCATTTAAGTTGGAGTACTTTGATTGGAATTTCGTATGGACTTTGATTGGAAATTCTTCACAATCTGAATTTTCAGGTACAGAACTGGGCTTTACACAACTGGGTGTTTTCAGGTACTCCATCAGAGGAGCAGCTCTTCCATGGGGTCCAGCAGCGTTTCCAGTCGCAGGTATACGTATTGTCTGAAACTATGTACTCCTCCTTGCGACGAGCCAGACGACAAGAGCAAAGGCTCCCCCTTGCAAGCTCGACGGCAGCGGCGGCGTCTTCTTCGCAGGTCAATTCCAAGATGTTTAGTGCTGTCAATTCCTTACTGCAAATTACTCCAAAATGTGGTGGATCCTGTGTAAATTGTGGTGTGTCGGGAGTAGCTCTGTGCTTCATTTTTCTCTGAATTGTGGTGTGGTTGGTATAGAATGGTGTAGGCACTGCATTTTCAGCAGTTTCTGATCATGAGCAAATTCTGTTAGTCCCGTCATTTAAATTCAGTAAACGAATTTGAAATCAATGTTGTTGTTGTTGTACAGAATGCTCAACAACAATCAGTAAGATCTTAGTAATACTCATGCAACAATAGTTAGTAAGATCTCAATCTTACTAATATCTTCTTACAATCTTTGTTTACAGCAGTACGAAGAGATCACAATCTTACTAAGATCCTGTTCCTGGGCGGGTTAGTGGCCGTCGACCACAACCACCACCACCAGTAGCCGGCGGCCGAAGTGGACCAGCGCGGCGGCCGAATCGGGGGCGAAGTGGACCAGTGCTGCGGCGGTGGGCGGCAGAATTGGGGGCAAATTGGACCAGCGTGGCGGCGGTGGACGGCGGAATCGGGGGCAAAGTGGACCAGCGCAACGGCGGTGGGTGGCGGAGGCCCTGCTCATGGGTGGGCAGCAGAGGTCCTCCTGGGCGGGCTCGTCGGCGGCGCAGGGCCTGTTGTGGGCGGCCTCCTGGGCGGGCTCGTCGGCAGAGCAGGACCTGCTCGGGCAACGGGCGGCTGGCCATGGCGCCGCGCGGGCGACGGACGGAGGAGGAAGAACGAGATGGGGACTAATTTGTCTGAGCTTTAGAAGTTCAAGGGCTTTTCCGCAAAAACATCACTGTACTGCGCGTGCGACATGTTTTTCGGGACAGAGGGAGTACTGCACTTCACATACTTATCGCCAAATCTGCCAACTGTCACCTGCTTTTGAGCCCAATGAATTGGAGTTATGTTGACGCTAACTGAGAATACTAGCAAGTATAGTACCAATGGACTGAGGTAGTATCACTATGATGGAGAGGGAAGGCGTCTATATATGGAGCCATAGCCATGCTAATTGAAGAATATATCTAAGTAGTAGCATATCGCGCACTACTGATAACAATGTCAATTATGTTCATCTCCACATTGCTCGTTCTACTTGTTCCAATCTTCAAGTATCTCAGGGCTAGTTGTAGATCAAAGAATCCAGCAGTGCTTACCACAAACTGGCCAATACTACACATGTTCCCTTCCTTCATGGCCAACCTCCACAACTTGTATGACTATTTCACCCTGGTCCTCGCCAGATCAGGCCACAACTTCAGGGTGCACGGACGCTGCGGTTGCCTTGGACACGGTGATGGAGGTGGGCTTTTTTAGGCTCATGATGCCAGCTTATTGTTGGAAGTCGATGAGGTGGCTAAACATCGGCCCTGAGAGAAAAGCTCGACAAGGCACGCATGGTGCTGCAAGAGATCATCGGGGAGATGATGCAAAAGAGGAAGATCACCACATGTCGTTTTGGACTGGCAAGGAACAAGAGAGTGTGGATATTATTTCTTCCTTCCTCGAAGACCCAGACTACGCCAATGCTGACTTGCTCCATGCGATTATTGTTAGCTACATACTCACCGCCAGGGACACAATTGCAACAACCCTAACATGGATCTTCTACAACCTCGCCCAAAATCCTAACACCATGTCAATCATCCACAACGAACTTTCACCCATTGCATCACGCAAAGTAGCATTAGGGGCGTCTACCCTGGTGATCTTTGAGCCAGATGAGACCAAATCTCTAGTATATTTGACAGCCACCTTGTACGAGACTCTTAGACTGTACCCACCGGCGCCTGTCTTGCTCAAGAAGGTGGCCGTAGATGACATCATGCTGAGTGGCGATGAGGTGCATGCCAGTGACAGCATTTTTATTTCTGTCCACTCCATGGGGACAATGGAGGGTGTGTGGGGTAAAGACTGCCTCGACTATAACCCACATAGGTGGCTGTCAGATGATGGCAACAACCTGAAATACATACCATCTCACAAGTTCTTGGCCTTCAACTCTGGCCCGAGGATGTGCCTCGGCAAGGACATTGCACTTATGCAAATGAAGACTGTCATTGCTACAGCTGTGTGGAACTTCGATGTGAAGGTGGTAGAAGGGCAAAGCATCCAGCCTAAGCCGTCCATTATACTGGAGATGAAAAATGGGCTCATTGTTAAGTTGAAGAAGCGAGAAATGTAATAGACTCTCGTTGTATGTAAATGTACTTGCCGTCCACTAGGACAGTTTTACACTGCCCATAACCACATATAGTCGAATAATAAAGGCATGCATGCGTCAAAATTTGTATTTTCTTTTACAAATAACAACCAATGTACTACCATATTTTACTCGTATTGTATGGGACACGGTATAGAAGCATCGAGACATGGTGTTTCCTCCATATTTTATGCGACTATCTAGATGTGACATGTTGCTGGTACTTGGAAATGACCCAACCGGCTCAAAGTTGCTTCCCCAATTGACAAAAGCACAGCCTTGACAAGCAGAACATCCCCATGGTACATGTACGGGTGCCTAGCAGAATAATGGAACCAATTGATCGGTGAACGAACAGTCTTCCTTCAGATCTTGGCTGGTAACTAATACACAACTTGTCAGCATCTAGACCTCACCGATGGGCATGTTCAACATCATAGCGGATATGCTCGCTATACTCGTTGAACGCGCTAAAGTGACTTGACAAATTAGTGGTGTAATTCATCATTTAGTAGTAGATGCATGGTTTATCCATTCTACAGTATGTGAATGACACCATCCTCTTTGAGGATAAAGCAACAAACCTCAAGCTCCTTCTATGCTTTGCCTTTGAGGATCTTTGGAGTCTTAAAATTTCGGTGAGAGTGAACCTTTCTGCTTCGAAGAGGCCACAGACTCGCGTTCAATTACATGAAGATCTTAATTGAACCGGAAGAAACAATTCCATTGCTTTATTTTCTTCCTGATCACAAACAGTTTTATGGTCTTCCTAGGAAGCATGTGGCATTGTGTGCTCTTTAAATCGCAATTACTACAGAATAAGAACTTCATCGAACCTTACGTTGTGATCCACCAATTGCACATATTGTTTGACAAGACTAATATCTTTCATTGGAATTCAGCTTACATTTTCATGCAAAATATCCTCTTTCATGTATATACTTTTAACATAACATTTGCGATGCATTTAAAAATATGGCAAATTTTAGCATGGTCTCTCTTACCTCCCCTTTTCACATGAAAGGTAAGAGTACATAATAGATCTGAGCCATTGATTTGATTAAATAGTGGTCTGATTTACTCTTACCTTCTTACCTCCCATGTGAAAAGAGGGGTTAAGAGGCAGCATGTTAAAAATTACTCTAAAAATATATCATTTGTAATAGCCTAGTATGAAAAAAATGGGTTTATCATTCAAACAGTTTTGACGCACTAAATATGCTGCGCTCGCACGATGGCCACCCTCGTAGTTGAAGTAAAAATGAATATAATAAAACAGTGAACAGTGAACAAGCTGATAACGAAATTCAATTTTTTTTTAAAAAGCTAAAGGATGAAATAACAAAAGAAGATATACTTACTTACTTACGAAGCCTTTTATCCCAAAAAAGTTGGGGTAGGCTACATATGAAACCCTTTCACGAGGACTTCCCAGGAGGTCACCCATCCTAGTACTACTCTCGCCCAAATGGGTTTCATACCTAAAAGACTGGCTAGTTTTTACGTTGGCTCGCCAAGCCTATCACAACCCTTAGATATGAAACCCTTTCACGAGGACTTCCCAGGAGGTCACCCATCCTAGTACTACTCTCGCTCAAATGGGTTCCATACCTATGGGACTGGCTAGTTTTTACGTTGGCTCGCCAAGCCTATCACAACCCTCTTCCTTTACCAGGGCTTGGGACCTGCTATGCCTAGAAGACATAAGCGGAGTTAACAAAAGAAGATATAGAAAAATAAATAAAGCGATTATACAAAAGAGCATAATAGATGTGCAGATAATGCCTTTAGTGCACTAGTGCACATCATGTGCTCATCTGGCTTAATACATCAAATATTTTGAGTATTAAATTGTGCTGATCGAGGCGATCTCATCCGGCATCCAGCTAGCAGTTACGAAAGAGCAACGAGTTTGCCTCATGTTATTATTTTAAGGCATCCATTTGCCTCGTGCTCTGCACTTTTGTCCTTTTGATTAAATTTTTTTTGCCATAAAGCTGTCCTCAACCACTGCATGTCACACTGTACTGTTCAGTGAATGGAATAGAATTTTTCATGAAAGTTCGTATACCTAAACCAAATACACCGTTGTTTTGCATACATCTCCTCACATGTAGTAGGTAAGTTTGATTTCCAAATCCCAACCAATCTCGTGTCCTGTGCTGCATATCTGATCCATAAATACAGATGGTACCATGACATCCGTGTATAAACTCACTGGCTAGCACTAAACTTCCCGGTTACCAGCTAGCTCCCAGCTGCATGGCATGGAGGTAACAATTTCAAGCATATCATTCGTTGCCCTAGCCATAGTACTCCTCCTTTGGTTTCTTCGTCCCAACCACAACAAGCATCAGCTGCCTCCCGGGCCATGGACCCTTCCGATCATCGGCAGCCTCCACCATGTCTTCGGTGTCCTCCCGCACCGCATCATGGCGGAGCTGTCTATCCGGCATGGCCCACTGATGTTCCTCAAGCTCGGCGAGGTCCCCACCGTGGTGGTATCGAGCGCCGAGATGGCGGAGGTGGTGATGAAGAGTAAGGACCTCATGTTCGCCTCGCGGCCCCGCAGCGTGACGCTGGACGTCATTGGCTATGGCAGCGGCATGGGCATCATCTTTGCCCCCTACGGCGACCGCTGGCACCAGGCACGCAAGGTCTGCACCATGGAGCTCCTCAGCGCCAAGCAGGTTAGAATTGCATTTTGTAACTTATTCAACAACGACGACAATACTAAATCTAATGAAAAGAGGCGGGCAATATGTTTCAACACAGGTAAGCCGTATGGAGGGAATCAGGTCAGAGGAAGTCAGTAACCTCCTTCGTTCCATCACCGCCTCGACTGGCACCACTGTCAACCTCACAGAGAAGTTATCTGCACTGATGAACGATGTCATTGCATCTGCGGTGTTCGGAGGCAAGTGCGCACAACAAGGTGAGTACTTCCGGGAATTGGAAGAAGTCACTGCGTTGGTGGGAGGCTTCTCGCTCGTCGACCTATTCCCATCGTCGCGGCTAGTGCGGCTGCTGAGCTCCGGCGAGCGACGGATGAGGAGGAGCTATGGCCGAATCCAGCGCATCATCTCTGACATCATTGAGCAACGCAAGGACATGCGCGATGCAGTCAGCTCCAACGACGACGAGGACTTGCTGGACGTGCTGCTCAGGCTGCACATGGAAGACTCCTTGTCGTATCCTCTAACTTTAGAGGCAATAGGCGTCATCATCTTTGTGAGTATTGTTACCAACACCTTCTATCTATTTCTATTTGTTTTTGATAAGGAGGATTGCTGGAATTTTGTTTATTTTGGGCTTAGCTCAGTAGCAGTTTCAGAAATTTCTAATAAATCCTAGAGGCCCACGCAGCCCATTTGTGCAAGGCAAGAGGTGGAACTAAAGTTTAGTCCCACATTGCTAGCTTAGAGGGAGTTGGACCTCTTTATAAGGGAGGCTCCTTCCCCACTTGTATGAGCATGAGAACAAGAAGGACATCCACGCGCGCTCCTCCTCCGCCGCCCGCCGCGCCGCGCCGCGGGTTGCGAGAATGAGCCGAGCCGATGTCTAAATTTTTGCCACGCACGACGGGTATACGAACGGTCACACAGGAGCTGAAACGTTTTGCTGTAGTGGAGCGTGAATACGGACGAACGGCGCGCACCTCTTCGCGTGCTGCCTGTTCGTTTCGTCTCCCTCCATTGCTTCACCTCCCGCCGCAGCCTGTTCGCCTCCTTCTCTTGCGCCTATAAAAGGGAGGTCGCTCCTCTCAGAGAGACGCACCAGAATCTCTTCCTCCTCTCGCCACAAGTTCCTGAGCACTGCGCTGCTGTTACGTTCTTCATCATCCCGGCTTGCGGCGTGCACCGCAAGTCGGGACAGTAGGCCTCCGAAACCACACTCTTTGAGTCCTGTACGGGAGAAGGGTGATAAGGTTTTTGGGGAGCGCTCTGCGCGACTACTGGCTGCTTCATCACGGACGATCCGGTCGCCGACGACTACTTCCCCGACGACGACTTCTTCCCCGACGTCCACGATCTCCTCGATGACATGGCAGGCGAGGACACCGACCCCAAGTCCAGCGCTTCTGCTGCTGCTGTGCCGTACATGTTCTTCTCCTTTCTGTTAGAAGTCCTGCTACAGTTCTTGGTTCTAGTTTCTGCCCTACGTATGTTAGGTTCTATGTCGTATAAGCAACTTCATCTAGTGTCTGTTCTAGATGTGTTAAGCTCAAGTTCATATATGCAGACGATGTTTATCTTCTCTCTGTCAGTTTGCATGGCTTACTTTATATTTGCTATTTTAGTCATGCTTTATCCAATATTTCTGTTAATAAAATCATTCAGTAAATTGCTCATATTTCCAACAATCCAAAAACCTTATTATAGGCAATTTACCTCGAATGGTTTTGCTGCTTCCATGAGACCTCCTATGTTTGAGGGTATCCACTATAAGAGGTGGCGCGTGAGAGCAGTCTTATGGTTTCAAACCATGAGTTGCTATGACGCCACTCTTGGCAAACCTGAAGGAGAGCAAGATGCCCAACAGGCACAAGCTTTTCAGAAAATGGATACCTTGTTTAAGGCTGCTCTCTTGAGTGTTCTTGGTGAGAACATAGTTGATGCTTATGCGTCAATTGACAATGGAAAAGATATGTGGGACGCACTCGAGGCCAAGTTTGGGGTCTCGGATGCCGGCACTGAGCTGTACATCATGGAGCAATTCTATGATTACAGGATGACTGAAGAGCGCTCCGTGGTTGAGCAGGCTCATGAGATACAGTCATTTGCTAGAGAACTTGAGCACTTCAATTGTATCCTACCGGACAAGTTTGTTGCCGGGGGTATCATCACTAAGCTTCCTCCTTCGTGGAGGAACTTTGCTACCTTACTGAAGCATAAGAGACAGGAGTTTTCCGTTCAGGATCTCATTGGCACTCTTGATGTGGAAGAAAAGGCGAGAGCAAAGGACACACGTGCTCGAGGTATTGAGGGAGGATCTAGTGCCAATCTGGTACAGAAGAAAAACTTCCAGTCCCACAAGTTCAAGAACAAGGGCAAGTTTGATGGTAAAGGAAAGTTTGATGGGAAGAACAAGGCTGTGCAGCACACGAACTTCAAGAAGAAGAATGACAAGAAGAAAGGTGCTTGTCATGTGTGTGGAGATCCTGATCATTGGGCTCCTAGTTGCCCCAATCGCTATGACAAGCGTCATCCTGGGAAAGGCGGCAAGACCGCTAATGTTGTTATCGGAGACATTGACATGAAGGATGTTGGGTATGGTATATTTCCCACTATTCTTTCAGTATGTCATTCTCCTGATTGGTTGATTGACACAGGTGCTAATGTGCATGTATGCGGTGATATTTCCATGTTTTCGTCTTATCAGACCGCAGGGACTTCAACCGTGCTGATGGGCAACGGTTCAAGTGCTTCTGTTCGTGGTGTTGGCACGGTCGATTTGAAGTTTACTTCGGGGAAGATCGTGCGGCTGAAGAACGTGCATTATGTCCCCTCCGTCAATAAAGATCTTGTTAGCGGATCTCTTCTGTGTAGAGATGGCTATAAGCTTGTCTTTGAGTCGAATAAATTAGTAATATCCAAGTATGGAACCTTTGTTGGTAAAGGCTATGAGTCAGGAGGCCTGTTTCGTTTATCCTTATCAGACGTTTGCAATAAAGTTGTTAATCATATTTGCAACAATAGTGAATCAAAATGTGTGGCATTCACGACTTTGTCATGTTAACTTTGGTTGCATGTCGCGACTAGCGAGGTTGAACTTAATCCCTACTTTCACCACCGTTAAGGGATCTAAGTGTCAAGTGTGTGTGCAAGCTAAGCAACCTCGTAAATCTCACGTGACTGCGGAGACGAGAAATCTTGCACCACTAGAACTTATACATTCAGATCTATGTGAAATGAATGGTGTTTTGACAAAAGGTGGAAAGAAATATTTCATGACGTTAATTGACGACTCCACTAGATACTGCTGTGTGTATCTTCTGAAATCTAAGGATGAGGCTTTGAACTTTTTCAAGATCTATAAAGCTGAAGTGGAAAACCAACTTGATCGGAAAATCAAGAGGCTTAGGTCCGACCGTGGTGGAGAGTATTTTTCCAATGAATTTGATGCTTTTTGTGCGGAACATGGTATAATCCATGAGAGGACGCCTCCCTACTCACCTCAGTCAAATGGGGTGGCCGAAAGAAAGAACCGTACTCTAACTGATTTGGTTAACGCCATGTTAGACACATCGGGTCTCTCCAAGGCATGGTGGGGGGAGGCGATATTGACATCATGTCATGTCCTAAATCGAGTTCCCACAAAGAACAAAGAGATAACTCCATTCGAGGAATGGGAGAAGAAAAGGTTAAAACTCTCTTATCTGCGAACATGGGGTTGTTTGGCGAAAGTCAATGTTCCAATTCCAAAGAAGCGGAAACTTGGACCAAAGACTGTGGATTGTGTTTTCTTGGGATATGCTTTTCATAGCATTGGCTATAGATTCTTGGTTGTAAAATCTGAGGTACCTGACATGTATGTCGGTACGATCATGGAGTCGAATGATGCAACTTTCTTTGAAGATATCTTTCCCATGAAGGATATGGCTACCTCATCTAATCAGGAGATGCCTAGTTCATCTAATCAGGAGATGCCTAGTTCATCGAATCAGGAACCAATGACAATTACCGAACCTGCCATTTCGATGGAACACTTTGAAAGTCCTGTGGAGGAGAACAATGAAGTTCCTATTAGGAGCAAGAGACAGAGGACTGCAAAGTCTTTTGGTGATGATTTTCTTGTGTATCTCATAGATGACACTCCCAGTTCTATTTCAGAGGCCTATGCATCTGAAGATGCTGACTACTGGAAGGAAGCAGTTCATAGCGAGATGGATTCCATCTTGGCGAATGAAACTTGGGAGATAACTGATCGTCCTTATGGGTGCAAACCTATAGGATGTTCAAGAAGAAGCTTAGGCCTGATGGTACTATTGAAAAGTACAAGGCTCGGCTCGTGGCTAAGGGTTATACCCAAAAGGAAGGTGAAGATTTCTTTGATACTTACTCACCTGTGGCTCGACTAACCACTATTCGAGTTCTACTTTCACTAGCTGCCTCACATGGTCTTCTCGTTCATCAAATGGATGTTAAGACTGCTTTCCTGAATGGAGATTTGGATGAGGAAATTTATATGGAACAACCAGATGGGTTTGTAATAGATGGTCAGGAAGGGAAAGTGTGCAAGTTGTTGAAGTCTTTGTACGGACTCAAGCAAGCACCCAAACAGTGGCATGAGAAGTTCGAAAGAACTTTAACAGCTGCAAGCTTTGTTGTGAACGAAGCTGACAAATGTGTGTACTATCGCCATGGTGGGGGCGAGGGAGTTATGCTTTGCTTGTATGTTGATGACATACTGATTTTTTGAACAAATCTGAATGTTATTAAGGAGGTCAAGGATTTCCTATCTCGCTGTTTTGAGATGAAGGATTTAGGAGTGGCTGATGTCATTTTGAACATCAAGTTGTTGAGAGATGATGATGGTGGGATTACTTTGCTTCAATCTCACTATGTGGAAAAGATCTTGAGTCGCTTTGGCTATAGTGACTGCAAGCCCTCTCCAACACCATATGATGCTAGCGTGCTGCTTCGAAAGAATCGAAGAATTGCTAGAGATCAATTGAAGTATTCTCAGATTATTGGCTCGCTCATGTACTTAGCCAGTGCTACAAGACCTGACATCTCTTTTGCAGTTAGCAAGCTGAGCCGGTTTGTCTCAAAACCGGGAGATGTGCATTGGAAAGCTCTAGAGAGAGTTTTGCGTTATTTGAAAGGCACTGTAAATTATGGAATTCACTACACTGGGCACCCAAAGGTGCTTGAAGGGTATAATGACTCAAACTGGATCTCAGATGCTGATGAGATAAAGGCCACGAGCGGATATGTGTTCACTCATGGAGGTGGCGCTGTTTCTTGGAAGTCTTGCAAGCAGACCATCTTAACGAGGTCAACTATGGAAGCAGAACTCACATCACTAGATACAGCTACGGTCGAAGCAGATTGGCTTCGCCGGCTCTTGAATGACTTGCCGGTTGTTGAGAAACCTGTACCGGGTATCCTTATGAACTGTGACAATCAAACTGTGATCACGAAAGTGAACAGCTCTAAGGATAACATGAAGTCATCAAGACACGTTCAGAGAAGGTTAAAGTCTGTCAGAAAAATGAGAAACTCCGGAGTTATTGCATTGGATTATATCCAAACGTCTAAAAATCTGGCAGATCCTTTCACTAAGGGTCCATCACGTAATGTGATAGATAATGCATCGAGGGAGATGGGTATGAGACCCACAATATGAGTTGTTCACAGTGGTAACCTATTCTTTGTGATCGGAGATCCCGTGAATTAGATGTGGAAGACAAGTTGTTGGTCAACTGGGAGGAGAGTATCCTTACTATTAAAAATACCACTCCATGAAGATGCAATACTCTCCTAATCTGCATGGCAGGTTGATGTATATCTTAATGTGTTCTAAGTGGCTCTTTGAAGCAGAGATGTTGTCCTGCAGAACATCTTTTGAAGAACACACCTATATGAGTCTGATTGTCAAATGTCGCAATCTATGAGAGTAGGGTTCTCTCTAGTAAACTCATGAAAGGTCACGGAGTATGACGCATAATCTCCACCCGCGGGGAAGACCTACGGTAGCCACGTATCGGTCAAGGCTTTATGTGAAGCTAGTTTCGCAGAAAACTTGCAGTTCAAGGCCCAGTCCACTGTTCAAGTTGCTTACTAGTGTAGCATAGAGTTCTAGGTGGAAGTTCAACTTAACAGTCTCCACTGCAGTACCGGTATATAAAACAGTGTTTTGAAACCAAAGGCAAATTTGGTGTGCCTCTGGGATCTGGTGGGGGATTGCTGGAATTTTGTCTATTTTGGGCCTAGCCCAGTAGCAGTTTCAGAAATTCCTAATAAATCCTAGAGGCCCACGCAGCCCATTTGTGCAAGGCAAGAGGTGGAACTAAAGTTTAGTCCCACATTGCTAGTTTAGAGGGAGTTGGACCTCTTTATAAGGGAGGCTCCTTCCCCACTTGTATGAGCATGAGAACAAGAGGGACATCCACGCGCGCTCCTCCGCCGCCGCCCGCCTCGCCACGCCACGCCTCATCACGACGTGCCGCGGTTTGCGGGAATGAGCCGAGCCGTGAATACGGACGAACGGCGCGCACCTCTTCGCGTGCTGCCTGTTCGTTTCGTCTCCCTCCATTGCTCACCTCCCGCCGCAGCCTGTTCGCCTCCTTCTCTTGCGCCTATAAAAGGGAGGTCGCTCCTCTCAGAGAGACGCACCAGAATCTCTTCCTCCTCTCGCCACAAGTTCCTGAGCACTGCGCTGCTGTTACGTTCTTCCTCATCCCGGCTTGCGGCGTGCACCGCAGGTCGGGACAGTAGGCCTCCGAAACCGCACTCTTTGAGTCCTGTTCGGGAGAAGGGTGATAAGGTTTTTGGGGAGCGCTCTGCGCGACTACTGGCTGCTTCATCACGGACGATCCGGTCGCCGACGACTACTTCCCCGACGACGACTTCTTCCCCGACGTCCACGATCTCCTCGACGACATGGCAGGCGAGGACACCGACCCCAGGTCCAGCGCTTCTGCTGCTGCTGTGCCGTACGTGTTCTTCTCCTTTCTGTTAGAAGTCCTGCTACAGTTCTTGGTTCTAGTTTCTGCCCTACGTATGTTAGGTTCTATGTCGTATAAGCAACTTCATCTAGTGTCTGTTCTAGATGTGTTAAGCTCAAGTTCATATATGCAGACGATGTTTATCTTCTCTCTGTCAGTTTGCATGGCTTACTTTATATTTGCTATTTTAGTCATGCTTTATCCAATATTTCTGTTAATAAAATCATTCAGTAAATTGCTCATATTTCCAACAATGATAAACCCCGTGAGTAGCACTAGCTATTTATTGGATGATTCCTCGTTATCTGCCGTGTCCACTCCTCACTTTGTTTGAAATAGTATGTTTTGTCTATATTTTTCATTATTGAAGCCAAATATGTACGTATCGTATAACCCACAACAATTGTTCACAGGACTTGTTCGCGGGTGGCACTGAGACCTCTGGAATAACATTGGAGTGGGCTATGTCAGAGCTCTTAAATAATCCCGAAACTATGAGAAAGGCACAACTAGAGGTTCGACAAGTGGTAGGTCAGCAACAATCTGTCATAACTAACAATGACCTTCGTGACCTCCACTACATGAGAATGGTGATCAAGGAGGTCTTGAGGTTGCACCCTCCCGCTCCTCTACTCCCCCGAAGGGCAAGAGAAGACTGTGAAATCATGGGATATAAAATTTCTGAAGGCACCAATGTACAGGTTAATATATTCGCGATATGTCGGGATTGCAGATATTGGGATGCCCCCGAAGCATTTAAGCCAGAGAGGTTCAAAGAGAGCAGCATAGATTACAAGGGGACACATTTTGAGCTCACACCTTTCGGGGCCGGGAGACGGCAGTGTCCTGGAATGTTGTTTGGCACGTCAACCGTGGAGATTGCATTGGCAAACCTTCTGTACCACTTTGACTGGGCGAACCCTGTTGGGCCTAATCTGGGATCGTTGGACATGTCTGAGAAGTTCGGGATCAATGTACGTAGAAAGTTTGATATAGAGCTTAGAGCAACACCATATGTGCACTCCAAAGATCCGTAGATCTATGGACATCTATGGACATGTGGACACATGGAAGAATTGGCTCGCTCCCTCCTCTAGTAGCCCTCTCTGCTCTCTCGACCAACCTTCTCTTGGTTGCCTTGATCCTCTTCTCTGCAACATATTTGTCTTTGGGCCCCTTTCAGTAAAAATCCATCTGGGGAACCTCTCCCCCAGGTGAACATTTGAATAAAGAATTTTGTCTCACGTTCAACTTCTATACAGTCAAACAAGACAAGCCCACTCAAATACTTGTGTGACATTGACTTCATGCATGGGCCTTAACACACGTCGAAATGATAGAAATGAAGTGTGTGCCTTCTTGCTCTCCGTGAGCTTTTTTTCCTTTAGTTCAGATTGTAAGACCTTTGTTGAACCATTTTGCTTATTTATATAAGTTGGCGGTATGCATCTTTTTGATGCAGAGGCCGGGGAGTCCCCCTTTTCGAAAAAAAGTTATAATGTGTAATGGATTTATTTCACCTTTTAACTTATCGGTTCTACTATTCCTTAGGCAACAGAAAAAACTTCTGCGATCAGTCGATTTCGGCTAGAGGAAACAACATGAGAGAGCTAAGCAAGGGGGGGGGGGGGGGGGGGTAGCACGAGCTTGAAGATGGCGCAGGGAATCACAACAAGGCCAAGACGAGCGAACCGAAGCCAGGGATGATGTGGTTGGTCATGGCATCGCATGCGGAGTTGAGTCTGAGCTATAACAAAGCCCCAAACGGAGATGGGGGTGACGTGGACAACCGCGGCACCGCTGGCGAGGGCTTGGGCAGAAGCTGGCCAAAGGCGAGGTATGGAAGAAATCCGATTGGCTGAGAGATCGTTGGGTCCATTCATCTGATCGTTGGATTCGCCAAGAAACACGAGGCGGAAGACATCCAGCGGTTCATTTCTGATCCAACGGTTGGGAAAATTCAGATCTAATCTGTAGGCGGTCCCTTTGTTTATCCTAACAGCATGCATATTATAGCATGAAGAGCGAGAAGAGCATGGAACAAACTGGAGCCAAGTGGAGAACGGAACTACTCTACATATGACACTTTGTCTGTACAATCATTGTATGATGTCCAATCAAGTGAACGGCTTGAGAAATCAAGTGTTGTGCTACCTTCAATCCTACCTACGCGTAGGACGCATTGTGCTCCGATTTTGGTATGATGGCTGGTGGAAATGGTGTCGTACTAAATCACAAGGATTTTATCGTACGCATAGCGCTGCTCTAATACTCCATCCATTGCAATGAGAAAAGGCGCGTACACATATTAAAATTGAACTAGTATATATATATTGTTAGAATTAATGGGCTAGGCCATAGCAATTTCTGAAATCTCAAATAGTGGCCCATATGTAAAATGGCAAGTGGCGGTGCTAAAGTTTAGTCCCACCCCGAAAGTTAAAGAAGAGTTTGACCTCTTTATATAGTGGGTTCTGTCCACCACTCTAAATGATGTGTTGAGAAAAGAAAGGAAAGACCACACACGCGCTTGCTCGCCTCGCCGGGCCGAGCCATGGCGAGGCGTACGTGCGACATGTGCATGATTGGTGCGTGGGAAACTCATCGTTTTCTTCATCGCCATCAGCAGCACATCGTCATCAACACTGTCGCACCCACAACAGCTAACAAACAGTACGTAGTTTGCTAGATTGTTGCATGCTAGTATATGTTCTAGTCATGAATTATTTACTGGAATTAATGATGATTTTGCCTAATTTTCCAACATATATAACATTCGTAATACTATTCATCACCTAGGGTGCAGAACAAGTGATTCTTCACCCAAGATAATCTTACAATCGTTTCACAATAAATTACAATTGGAATACAAATAGTTACATTCATATTGATTCAGTATGTAAAATTTGACATAAGAAAAAGAATATAGGACATAAGACGAGAAAAATCGCATTTTATGTATATTTTACACTATATTTTTACATTTGTAATTTTACGTAAAATAAAATATTTTTTATGGTGATTATATATTTTACACTATATTTTCAGTTTTGCTATTGGTGTCGCATTAACTGTAGTAACTAGATGACCAGTTGCGTCATTAGCGCAAAGACCAACTGCAAACAAGAAGTTAAGCAAGATATGGACAACACGATTAAGGATGTTCATATTATGAATTATCCAGCAGAGCCTGCTTATTATATCCTACCCTGATTTGGTTGCCTCTCGTTGTATCTTGCTTAGAGCCGGCCTGGCGTAGGATGAGATGGGCAATGTCTCTCGTGCCGACGCTCTCTTTCGGTCTTCCGCACAGCTATGGCTCAGCTACCAGACCTTCTGGTTTTGGCAGAGGCCTAACCGCCCTTCCTAAAACCCGGTCTTGTGTGCACCGCCTCGTGCGGTGTTGGGGGCCCAGTGTTTGGTCCATTGGGTTTAGGCACCAAGTCTTGTAACAGCCCCAACATAAAACCCCAGCCTTTTGCATTATAATTTGGATTGTAATATAATTTTGGTTGGGTAATTTATGGATTTATTTTTTCTTCTAACGCTTTTATAATTCACCTAAAATTATGTCAATCTTATTAAAGCAGAAACCGAGGCAGATCTGCAGGGAGGAGGAGGGCCGGGGGAACGAAGAATGGACGCCTCGTCGGTGCCGCTCTACAACCACCTAAAGGTGACCGGAATGCCTGCCCTTCGTGCTGCTTATCTTGTTGTTGGATGCGGCATTTTGGCGTTGAGATGTTCTCTGAAGGTCGGTCTTAAATGCATGTCACCGTTGAGATTCAGATGATGTACAAAAACAGTTCCGCCGAAATTCACATGCTTTAGCAAGTTTGTTGGCGATGTCTCACTGACGCTGTTGGCTATGTTCAAGCCTTGAGATGTTTGGTATGAGTGACTATAATGGCATTTCTTTTTCCGTGTTCTCTTTGAGTGAATTATTGCAGAGAAACTTCCTTTTGAGAAGGTGCTGTGTGTTCCTGCCTCTTGGATGATACGTAGTAAAATTGCTCTTGGAGGCTCATCTCGTTTCCTTGGTTTGTCTGTCATCATATGAATCATAGATACTAGCTGTGCGATCACATCTCAAGACGTCGTATATGTATCCGAGAGAGAATTGACACCTCTGATTCCTGCATGCACCAGGCTGCTCAACTATTCTTCTAGCTAGCTGGGCCCAATGTGATTGAATCAGAGGAACATGTCATGAAGATGGCCAAACACATCAAAGCCATCACAACCAAGTAAGCAACATCCAATCACCATATATACATCTGTTTATTCTTGGGCCAGCCAAACTAAACCTGTTTCTTTTTCTCTCCATCTCCATGCCAGACTTGGGGTGCCGCTTGTGTTCAAATCAAGCTTTGATAAAGCAAACCGCACATCGTCGAAATCCTTCCGTGGTCCTGGCCTGGAACAAGGCCTAAAGGTCCATGCCACAAAATAATAGTACTCTATTCTTGATGGTGTGATATTTGCAAAAGATAGTATTAACCTATTTTGCAACATTGGAGCTCTATTATATAATGGAGGTAGTTGTTTTTTAGTGTCAATTAAGTGATTAAGCATCGAGTTTTTTTCCTCTAGGGGCACATTTGCCTTAATATGGCAGAGTAGTCTAGCTTTTGTGCTATTTTTTTGTTATTACTCGATAATGGATTTAGGTTATTTAGACATGAACCAGATGATTGCCTTTTCTACTGCTGTTGAGAATGATATTTTGGCTGCTCCTTTTTCTGAGAAAGAGGTGTTTGAGGTCATCTCGCAGATGAAAAATAATAAGGCTCCCGGCCTGGATGGATTTCCGGCGGAGTTCTATAAGAAGTGCTGGCATATTATTAAGGGGGATTTGTTGTCGTTGTTTCATGATTTATTCTCTGGACAGCTTCAGCTATTTCAACTGAATTTTGAAACGATAACCCTGCTTCCTAAGAAAACAGAGGCTGTGAGAATTGAGCAATTCAGGCCCATCTGTCTTCTTAATGTTAGTTTCAAAATCTTTACCAAGGTCGGGACTAATAGGCTCACGCAGATTGCGCATTCTGTGGTGCAGCATTCCCAAACTGCTTTCATGCCGGACAGGAACATCCTAGAAGGGGTTGTGGTCCTTCATGAAATGCACCACGAGATTCACACGAAAAAACTAGATGGAGTTGTTTTCAAGGTGGATTTCGAGAAAGCGTACGATAAAGTCAAATGGCCTTTCCTTCAACATGCCTTACGCATGAAGGGTTTTGATGAAGCCTGGCGACGCCAGGTAGAATCTTTCACGCGAAAAGGGAGCGTTGGAATTAAAGTGAATGATGACATAGGTCATTATTTCCAGACACACAAGGGCCTGAGACAAGGTGATCCAATATCTCCTATTTTGTTCAACATTGTGGTTGATATGTTGGCAATTTTGATAGGTAGGGCAAAGGAGGCTGGTCGGGTGGGTAGCTTGGTGCCTCATCTAGTTGATGGAGGTGTGTCTATCCTATAGTACGCTGATGATACGATCATCTTTATGGAGCACGACTTGGCAAAAGCGAGAAATATGAAGCTGGTGTTATGCTTATTTGAACAGTTGACTAGGTTGAAGATTAACTTTCATAAAACCGAGTTGTTCTGTTCTGGTAGAGCCAATAATGAGGAACAAGAGGCTTATAGGCAATTTTTTGGATGCGAATTGGGGACATTACCTTTCACGTACTTAGGTATACCCATTCACCATCGTAAGCTGACAAACAGAGAATGGAAGTGTATTGAGGATCGGTTTGAGAATAAACTGAGTTGCTGGAAGGGCAAACTCATGTCATACGGAGGCCGATTGATTCTTATTAATTCGGTGCTCACGAGTATGCCTATGTTTCTCTTGTCTTTCTTCGAAGTCCCAGTTGGTGTTAGGAAAAGGCTGGACTTTTATCGATCCAGATTCTTCTGGCAGAGCGATGAATTAAAAAGAAAATACATACTCGCCAAATGGGATATCATCTGTCGACCAAAGGACCAGGGGGGCCTTGGCATTGAGAATCTTGAAGTCAAGAACAGATGTCTTCTTAGTAAGTGGCTGTATAAGTTATCAGTTGAGACTGATGCCACGTGGGCGCAGATTCTCCGTAGTAAGTATCTGCAGTCCAAAGCTTTGTCCCAGGTGACAGTGAGACAGACGGACTCGCCTTTTTGGAAGGGTCTCATGAGAGTCAAAGCAGCCTTCTTCAATAGGACAAAGTTTATAATCAGTAATGCACTACCACGCGCTTCTCGGAGGATACCTGGCTTGGAGAGACGCCGCTGGCGCTTCAGTACCCGTCCCTGTATAGTATTGTTCAACGACATGATGCTTATGTTGCAACGATACTACAGTCCATCCCCCTTAATATTCATTTTAGGAGAACGCTCGTTGGCAACCGGTGGGAAGCGTGGCTTCATTTAGTGAGTAGACTGATGGAGGTTCAGCTATCTCATCAGTCTGATCAGTTGCGCTGGAAGCTTACTAGGACTGGAGAGTTCATAGTTAAATCGATGTATATCGATGTAATCAACTCTAGCGCCATTCCTAGTTCCAAATATGTTTGGAAAGTCAAAGTTCCTTTGAAAATTAAAGTGTTTATGTGGTTTGTACATAAACAAGTCATATTAACAAAGGATAACTTGGTAAAGCACAACTGGACAGGATCTACTAGGTGTAGTTTTTGTGATCGGGATGAAACTATCAAACACCTTTTTTTGATTGCCTGTTGGCCAAAGTTTTGTGCCAGACGGTGCGCGTTGCCTTTAACATTACTCCTCCGAATTCTGTCAGTACGTTATTTAGCACGTGGCTCGTTGGGATTGAGTCCGAAACAGCTAGACACATTCGCGTAGGAGTATGTGCTTTGTTGTGGGCAATTTGGAACTGCAGAAATGATTTGGCTTTTGACAGAACAACAAATATTCATGTTTTGCAGGTTTTATTCCGAGCTACTGCGCTGATCCGTATGTGGTCGTTACTCACTCCGATGGAGGCCAGGGAGCGTTTGGTTACTGGATCCATCCGGTGGGAGATGGTAGCACGGGATATCTTCAACCGGTTTGGATGGCGGTCATGTAATAGGATAGGCGATTAGTTTTCCTATCTTTGTTATGCCAGCCGGTTGTGGCCTCTTGGCTTTTGTGTTTTTGGCGTTGTGGCTCTTTGTGAGCTTGTCGTTACTTCCATTCAGACTGTAAGAACTTGTTGAACCTATTTGCTTATTTATTAAGATGGCTGTATGCATTGTTCTGATGCAGAGGCCGGGGAGTCCTCCTTTTTGAAAAAAAACTGAAGTGTACATTGAATTCTTGATTGTGTATGCTCAAATATCATGTTATGTGCTAACTACAAATGTATCATGAACAATGACATAGATCAGTGATAGAGAAGTATGCATTTTCAGGTAGCTGATGTAACACATGCTCTACAACAACCAGCTGGTAAAAAGGTATACTCACCTATTTCCGATATGCATCTCTTGGTTTAGGGTAATTGTCCTCGCAGACATTTTTTCTCAACCTTAAGCAGATTATTTTTTTTTCTTTCTTTTTTTCCATTTGGACACTTGTGGCAATTGACCAAATTTTACTTATGTGCCTCCTTGAATGTGAAATTGGCATGTGAACTTGCTCCCTCCTGTCTTTAGAAAGATGACATTTTAGACGTCTACACAGTGATCATAATGTAATTTTGCTACTTAATTTCTGCTATAGTATTGCTAAAATTTAATAAGATTAGTATGTTATGAAAGTATTTTCTGATACCAATCTGTAAATATGATTTCTCACATATCCAATCGAATCATATGTTTTAAAAAAATGATAGTGAAAGTTTTAAAAGTTTGATGAAAACTATGTCCCAGACGTCATACTTATATGGACTGGGAGGGATCATATGATACGTGGCAATGTTCCAACCTGATCCATGCCTGTATATTTCTGCAACCATGATCCATGGTCAAATCTCAAAGTGACATCTAAGAAATTCAGACTTTTTTATTATTTATACTTTGGTTTGTCTGTATAGCCATCTCCTAAGATGGTGTGATCAACTATTAAAACATTGATGACCTGATACTAAATGTCTTTTGAGGATTTTAATTTTCCTCAACCAACTGGGCATTGATTCTGTTTTGTAAGCTTGATGGTGGTGGGGTTGCATGTGGGGGCTTCCGAGAACTCATACCGTGCATCGCAAGGACTGCTGTTGCAGTTGGTGTTGATGGTATTTTCATGGAGGTAAGTCGATGATCCATAGAGATACAACAATATTTGTGAGATTGTTTTCACATCACAATCCTATGACAGGTACATGATGATCCCCTGAATTCACCATGTGATGGGCCGACTCAATGGGTAACCTCTCCATCACCGTTGAGACATTTTCAACCATGATGTGATGATGACACTGCTGTGTGCATTTGTTTGTAGCCATTGCGCAATTTGGAGTAGCTGTTGGAAGAATTGATTGCGATCGCTGTAAGATAGACGACATCCTTGCTTGGATGGTATGTAGAGTGAGGCCAAATCTCTCTCTAAGCAAGCGCTCACCGTTTTTCTTTCTCTCTGTGTGCAAAGCGAGTCACCAAAGGAAAGAAACCGCTCAAGATCGACTTGACTCCATTCAAGGAATGATTTGGCAGTGGATGGCAATAGGAACCTTGTCGCTGCCAATATGGTCGGTCGTGTCCAGGCGCGTTGCTCTTTGTATGCGGTAAATACTTTCATTTACCGTTGGCTTCATTCAAGTTTGTTGGATTGCCTACATGTGTTAGTTTCTTTCCAAGCGTAGCGTAGGTTAGCAGCCACAGATTGTTGTTTTCAGTTGGAACATATTTTTTGAAATTAGACACGGTTGCATGAGCATGATGATAGCAACTTCCTCTATTTATCCCTGGTGATAAACTGATACAGTTGCCAACAATGCTAAATACATAAATTCTCCTTGAAAAATCATAATGCCTAGAGCTTTTCTTGCAAATGGATTTGATGATTAGGGGACCAAACGAACCCCAAGTATATGCCTTGAAAAAAGTTGTACTTCGTCCGTCCCAAAATTTGGAGTACAACTTTAGAAGAAGTGGAATCTACTACGAGGTAACGAACAACATACAAACGCAAGGAATAAGTGTTGAGCAGGAACGCTGGAAATTTGAGGTAATGGCCTTTCTAGCAATAGTTTGCTGCAACAATAATCTTACTAGTTAACTAACGGACGCGGAGTTTCTGCACCCTGGCTTATCTGCACCCGCGTTGACAAAAAATCAAAATAAATACTAGAAAAATCCAAAAAATTCCAAAAAAAATATGTGGTAGATTTTTTTTTTTTTGACAGAACATCTCCTCATTTATTCAGAAACAAGCACAGGGGTATCATTTACAAGAAAAGAGAGCACCTCAGGAGGCGCTGAATCCATCCAGCAACTAGGAGGAGAAAACTTAACTAGTCTAGCAAGCTCATGGGCTACTTTATTACTCTCTCTATTACAATGATCATAAGTAACATGGTTGAAATAAGAGGACATGAAGAAACAATCGTCAATAATAGCAGAAGCAACCAAAGAAGAATTGCCATTATTTAGGGCTTCCACTATCTCCAAACTGTCCGAGCTTACCACAATCCTGCTACATTGGATGGTTCTCGCAAGGTTCAGCCCAAACCTGACAGCCAGAGCCTCTGCAGTGAAGGAATCAAAACAAATGCCTATTGTTTCGTTCACCGCAGCAATGAATTGTCCACTTTGATCAGGAATGATTGCCCCCACGGATCCTTCAAGTAGATCTTGATCGAACCCCGCATCAACATTTAATTTCATGTATCCCTTTGGTGGCTTTTTCCAAATGCCCGACCGAAGTTTGGCTTTTGGTGAACATGTGATGCTGAAATTTGCCGCCAGTCCGCGGTGATCCGAGCGGGTGTTTGAATTTCTTCTCCATGGTAAACTTTACAGTGTTCAAACCACAAATACCAAGCTGCGGTGGCTACCATCTCTCTCAGTTTTGGAAACCCCAAGATATAAAATTCTGTATCTTTCATATGCAACAACTCGTGCATCACTTGCTCTCCAGACTTGTATTTTGTGCACTTCTTCTTTACTATCTCATACAGTCCCAATTGTCTCCAAACCTGTACTGATCTTGGACAACCAAACAATAAGTGTTGTATACTGTCAGGTCCCAACCTGCATTCTGGGCACTGAATTTTAACCTTCATGTGCTTAGAAGCTAGGACTGCTCGACATGGAAGAGCAGCATGTAGGACCCGCCATGTAAATATTTTAATTTTTGCTGGGCATTCTACGCTCCAAATCAAATTCCACTTCTTATCAGGTGATGATGGACCCGCATTATTATGATTCAGAGCACCAAACTGAAAATTCCATTCAATTTGATAAGTTGATCGCACTGAGAAGATACCGTTCTTGGTAGGGCTCCATGCAACAAAATCTAACATTTCATATAAAGGTAAGGGTATAGTCAGGATCCTGTGAACGTCCACATCCAGAACGTTTGGTTCACCAACTGTATATCCCAATCTCCAGTCACCGGATCAATGAGGTCGCAAACTCGGGATATTAAGTTACTACCCTGATAGTAAGCGCTTTTTCGTTGGAGATTGAGGAATCCACGAATCCTCCCATATATTCACCTTTTAACCATCTCCAGTCCTCCAAATATACCCACGCCTCAATGTGTCTACCCCAGCCATAATGCTCTGCCATGTGAAAGAATGTGGTAGATAATTTGGTGCGTGAGGTTTGCTTCAAATTTCAACTCATTTGGACATCTGAGCAGCTCTCGGGAAAAAAGACAAAATTAGGGTCTGTAAAAAGTGTATTGTTCACGCACTGTTCTGACCCGATTTGTCTTTTTTGCCGAGAGCTGCTCAGACGTTCAAATGAGTTGAAATTTGGAGCGGACCTCACACATCAAATTATCTACCACACAAAAAAAATGGATTTTTTGAATTTTTCTAGTATTTCTTTTGATTTTTTTCGGAGCGGGGGCAGATGAGCCTGGGCACCGAGTTGGATTTCCGTTAACTAACTGCTTATGCTTGTTCAGAAGAAAAAATGCTTATGCTACTGCTTTTGTCTACTACTCCCTCCGTCCGTAAAAGGTTGTTGTAACGTTGATGTGTTTAGGGGTTGTATTGAAGGAAAGTGTTTTCATAGTATAAAATGTTATATTTCTTTATATTTTGATCTTCTTTTTATATTTTCATTAGTAAAATGCATATACAACGCGCTCTTGAGGCTGCGTGTGCAGGGGCAACACCTGCACTGCTCTCGCACGCTAGTAATTAACAGGGAGAGGCGGGTTGCGCCACCAGGGTAGCGGCAGCGTGGCACTCGAGTAGAAGCTGTACTGAATCGCGTGGCTACTTTTTTATTGCTTCCTCCTTTGATCCCCATCGTGCTTTTGGCCTCGCCGGCTCCTGCTAGACAAAATACCCGATGTCCTGCTCGATGTGAAACGGGTAGAGATCAGTCACACAAACGCAATACGTACTTGTTTTCGCGTGCTGGCTCTGGGTCTGGGATGTCGCCCAGATCCTGACCAGGCGCGCCCTCTGGGTGCTCAAGTGTGGCGTTGGCCGTTCGGTCGAGATCGGCATCGCCCCCGACGACCGCCGCGTCCCCCGCCACCTGGGGCGCGCCGCTACGACACGCTCATCCACGTCGATCTGCTCGAGGACTGGTCGTCCCTGTCGCCGCGCTCCTCCCACTCGGGGCAGAGCGGCCTGCCATCTTCGGACTACAGCGACGACCGCCCCCTCCCCCGCATCGAGCCGGGCACCTGGGTCGCCCATGTGGAGGACGGCCAGGGCCGGGCGCGCAGCTCCACGCCGCGCGTTGGCCCGGCCGGGTGCGGCCCGATCCTAGGCGGCGCCGATCGGGACCGCAACGGCGATGGTGGGAGCGGAGGCTCGAGCCGTTCCTGGAAGGATCGCCTGTTGGGGCATGGCTGCCACGCCAGGAGCGGGGGCGACGGCGTCGTCAACAGCGTGCATTGCCAGCGCAGCCGCATCCCGGTCGGACGGCACCGCTCCGTGGGCCGCAAGGAGGAGGGGATGAGCTCCAACACAAACGCTCTGCCCGCCACGCCGCCCAAGCCGCTTCGCCCGGTGCCGGCTGCTGCGGCCTAGGCGGACCCGGTGGCCCAGTTCTTCTCCTTCTCCGACTCGGGGCGCGCCCTCTCCCCGCCCCCGCGCACGGACTGCATGCAGCTGGAGATGGAGAACACGATGGTCAAAGCCCTGCAAACCCCGCTTGCGTTCGAAGATGGTGGTCGCTCCCCTCCCTCCCGCCTGAGCCACACACCTGCGGAGCTCGAGAGCCCGGAGATGCTGCCATGTCTGTTGCCCTGCATCAACTCCCCTTCAGCAGCCACGTTGGGCTTCCAGTTGGAGGCGGTGACTCAGCAGGTGGGCGAGATGGTGCTCCACGGCCGCAACGATCAGGCAGCCCAGCTGTTCGAGGTTATGCCCGCTCCCATCCTTCCGAGTCAGCCGCCGCGCCCTCGCCACCCGGCTCCGCCAAAGTCCAGGGCTTTCTCTACTCCCTCCCGTCGGAGCGCTCGGCAGGCCGCGGCCGGCATCACCACCCCCGTGGCGCAGAGGGCGGTGCTGCGCCTCATCCAGGAGCTTGGCGAGCTCGGCCCGAAGGACAAAATGACGCCAAAAGCGGCCACCCAGATCATGAAGCGCTTCCAAGAGCCACTGTCGGAGGGTGACATTGCCGCCATTGCAAAGCTCACCGGCCTCGATCAGGGTGCGCTCAAGATCGCGGCGGGCATGGCGGGACTAGCAGAGGATGAGGAGGCCATGCAAGTGTAGTAATGTTAGCAGCTCCAGTTGTAGCTAGGTTTCGCCAGCGGCTGGTCTTCAACCGGCTTGAGCTAGGTTTAGTTTCCATGTTAGTTTCTTCGATGATGTGGTTAGCTGCATGGTGACGGGGTTTTGGGCCTACTGGTGGCCGTCGCTGCCCCAGGCTGTATGAGTTGGTGTATCGTCCCTGCATTAGTAGTTTCTTTAGCTGGCGGAGCAACAACTGTTTTTTAGATGAATGACAACGCCATGAACTTCATGTCGTGGAATGTCAGGGGGCTGAACTGCCCTGCGAAGCGCACTGCGATCAACGCCGTGGCCACCGCGCATAGACTAGCAATGCTCTGTCTACAGGAGACCAAGATAGAGGTGTGGTCGATGGCGATGGCCAGGGAGATCGGTGGCTCCTCGCTGCAAGGCTGCGTCGTCCTTCCAGCGGTAGGTACTAGAGGGGGTGCGGCCATCTTCTAGGACAAAACGGTAGTCGACGTAGTTTCTCATAGTATAGGAAGATTCTCCATTATGGCTAGGGTCCTCGAGCTTCACTCAGGCTGCACTTCTGGATCACCACGGTGTATAGCCCAACAGATGACGCCCAGAAGGATAGCTTCTTGGCTGAAATTGCAGCGACAGCTCCATCCACGGCTGAACCTTGGATGATCAACGGCGATTTTAACATGATCTACCAGGCTGCAGACAAGAACAATGCTAACATAAACAGAAGAATGATCGGAAAGTTCAGAAGGGCCATAGATCAAGCTGGGCTCAGGGAAATAAAATGCAAAAATCGTCGTTTCATTGGAGCAACGAAAGAGAAGTGCCAACACTGTGCAGCATCGACAAAATCTTCTGCAACGAGCACTGGGAGGAACTGCACCCTGATCACATCTTAGTGGCTGCTTCTACATCTTTTTCAGACCATTGCCCACTCTACCTGACAGCCGCAAGCAAGCCATGCAGACAGGCGCGGTTCAGGTTTGAGAGCTTCTGGCCACGCTTCCCCCGCTTCACAGAAACAGTTATACGAGCGTGGCAACGGCCAGTGCACCATGACTGCCCTTTCGTCAGGATGAAGAAGAAGCTTGAGAGGACGGCAGTGGACCTGAAGATATGGAGCAGAGCCACTTTTGGGAGGGCAACCATGCAGTTTCACATAGAAAACGAAGTGATCCATTTGCTTGATCTAGCACAGGAGAGCAGAAGACTGACGACAGCTGAGATCAACTTAAGAAAGCAACTGAAGCTCAAGGTCCTAGGGTTGGCAACCATCGAGAGAGCACGGAGAAGGCAAGCTTCAAGGATCACCTGGTTGCGTGTTGGGGATGCGAGCACGAAGTTCTTCCACGCTAAAATGAGAGCAAGAAGCATGAAAAATCACATACACTCCCTGGTTAATGGCAACACAGTGGCCTACGAGCACGAGGATAAAGAGAAACTAATCCATGATCATTTCCAAAGCAGCCTGGGCCAGCAGGATCCGCGCCAAACAACCCTGAACTGGGACATGATAAACGTCCCGATGATAAACCCGCAGGGTTTGGACACTCCCTTCTCGCATGCTGAAGTGTGGGCAGCGATTATCGACTCCCCAGCAGATAAAGATCCGGGTCCGGACGGCTTCAATGGGCATTTTTTCAGATCTTGCTGGCATATAATCAAAGAGGACGTCATTGCCATTTTTGGAAAATTCTACCACCTCTCAGGGCAAAATTTTGCAAGTCTCAACACTGCCCTCATAGTGCTCCTGCCCAAGAAGAATGGAGCTTCTGAAGTGGGTCACTTTCGGCCGATCAGCCTCATACACTCAATTGCAAAGCTAATCTCGAAGGTTCTCGCATCCAGACTGTCGGGGGCACTCTGTCAGGTCATCTCCCCAGCGCAGACGACATTCCAAAAAGGAAAATGCATCCACGACAGCTTCCAATATGTTCAAAGTTCAGTAAAAATGTTGCAGCGCATGAAGAAGAAGGCGCTGTTTTTCAAGTTGGACATAGCAAAAGCCTTCGACTCAGTCTCCTGGGAGTACTTGTTTGAGCTGATGGAGCGGATGGGATTCCCCCCAAGATGGCGTGACTGGATCGTGCTGCTGTTATCTTCGGCTTCGTCATCATGCATGCTAAACGGAGTACCAGGGCCGCAAATAATTCACGGGTGTGGTTTCAGGCAAGGTGATCCCCTCTCTCCGCTGCTGTTCATCATGGCCATCGACCCGTTGCACCACCTGCTCGTGGCCGCTGCAGCGGAGGGAGCAATGGCACCCCTGCCAGGCCGGGGGATCAGCATGAGAGCAAGCCTGTACGCCGACGATGCGGTGATCTTTGCAAATCCAGAGAAGGAAGAAGTGGAGACGCTGCTGTTTTTGCTGAAAAAATTTGGCGAGTGCACGGGGCTCAAAATGAACCAGGTTAAGTCTTCGGTGATTCCTATAAACTACAATGACATTCAAATGTCCGAGGTGCTTGCTAGCTTTGGAGGACAACAAACCTCCTTCCCAACAACATACCTTGGCCTGCCCATTTCCTCGAGAAGATTGCGGCTGGTGCACTTCCAATTCATAATCGACCGAATCCGCGCTAGGCTGGCAGGATGGAAGGGCCGGCTCATGAGCATGGCGGGCAGGCGAGTCCTCGTGCGTGCGGTGCTAACTGCACTACCAGTATTCGCATTGACCGTCCTCAAAGTGCCAAAGAAAATCCTAAGAGAAGTGGACAAGGCTCGCAGGCAGTTCCTCTGGGTGCAGGACGAGAAAATCATCGGAGCCAAATGCAAGGTGGCCTGGGATAAGGTGTGTCGGCCGGTGGACAAGGGAGGGCTCGGCATCCTTGATCTCTACCGTTTCGGCACGGCCCTGCGGATGCGGTGGCTCTGGCTTTCATGGCAGCAACAGCATAGGCCCTGGATGAGCTTCCCCGTCCCATGCGATCACAACGATCGCATGCTCTTTGCAGCGGCCACCTCTGTGCAGCTGGGAAACGGAAGCACAGCCAGTTTCTGGACAAGTTCGTGGTTGGGATCGACGCCCCTGTGCCAAGAGTTTCCAGCACTCTTCCTGCACTCCCGTGGAAAGAGCAGAACAGTTAAAGAGGCCCTGGCAAATGACAAATGGATTCACGACCTGCAGCACGGCAATACGGGCGAAATGGTGGTTCAGTATCTGCAGTTGTGGAGAAAGATTCGCAGGGCCAATGTCGCACTAACAACGGAGGAAGACTCGATCGCCTGGGTTGCGGGGGGAGGAAACGTTTATACTGCCAGTGCTGCTTACAATCTGCAAGCTGCCGAAGCTCCTGATCCAGGAAGCGTCCAGAGCGCGACACATGGCGAATGGCTGAGAGCACGCTGGGATGCCTTTTACCTAGCCCAAACTGCTCCTTTCACAGGCCAACTGCCTCACACCAGGGCTGCCAGCCCATGATGGGAGGAACGGACCAAGGCCTAGCTTCCCACCCTATTAGACGCCTTTTGCGTCAAATTGGCGGCGTGACGCACAGAGAGGGAACCTGACTGGGACGAAACAGATATAGTAGAAAAAGGAAACGCACGCGACCCAGGATTCGAACCCGGGACCACTCCAGCTAACCGCTATTGTTGTTTTTTTTTTTGAGGGGTAACCGCTATTGTTGTTAGTAAAGCAGTGCGTAGCCTAAGGAACTAACCGTAGATGCAGAACCGGAATGGTCTACTGTAGCAAACTGGAAGAAGTATTGTAGCGTAACGAAAGTACTATTGTAGTGAATTTGAATTAGTTACTGGGGTGAACTTTTTTTCATGTATATTTTGAAAATGTACCAGCATTTCTTTGAATTCCTGAAGAAGAAAACCGGAGAAAGGAACATTTTTTGAATATGTGAACAAAAAATTGGAAAAGCGGAAAAAATGAACAAAAAGTATTGTTTTCTGAAAAACATAAACCATTTTTTTAATATGTCAACCAATTATAAATCTCTGAACAAATGTTGAAACTCTGAACATATTTTGAATTTTTTAAAAACTATTTGTATATTGAAACATTTCATGATATTTGCAACAAAAATTTGAAACGCGAACATTTTTTTGAATTTATGACTAAAAACCTGAAAACAGAACATTTCATGAAATTCCGAACAATTTGAAATCACGAAAAAATTCTAAAATTTTGAACATTTTTTGCATTTCTGACCGAAAATTTTAATCGCGAAAAAATGGACCATTTCATGTAATTCTGAACAAAAATTTTAAATCACGAGGATTTTTTGAACTTCTTGAAGATTTTCCAAAATGAGAACATTTTGTTAATTTCTTACCGACAATTGAAACCACAAACATACCTAAACAGTTTTTATAAATGAATATTTTTCAACTTGTGAACAATATAATGAGAAAAGAAACATATTTTGGAATTCCTGAACATTTTTTCAACTTGTGAACAAAGTATAAAGACTGGAACATTTCATGAAATTCTTGTACATTGTTTTATAGTAGGACATTTTTTGAATTTATGAACAAAATTTTAAAGGTGGAATATGTTTTTGAAAATGTGATCAAATTTTGAAAAATTCAAAAAAATATGAAAAAGAAAACCAATTTGAGAAAAAAAGGGAAATAGAAAAGAGAAAAGAAACAAAAAAGTTAAAAGAAAAAAGAAACAGATAATGGAAAAAAAAATAAAAAATAGGAAACCAGACAAAATCGTTCAGGAACCTTCTATCTTCTAGAAGGTTCCTAAAACCAGAGTTTAAACCTTCTCAAAACCAGGATCTGTTTACAAGCTAAACAGCTAACATGGGCCGGCACACTGCGATCGCTTCGTTGATCGCTAGTTGATCACCGCCACATGTCGCTCTGCTCCTGTCGGATTTTTTTTTATTTTTTCGCACGCATTTTCGGCTTTTTGAACGGTCTTTTCGACCTTTTGATTTTCCGCCGGTCTTTCCTTAGCTTTCGGATAAAAAAATTCGAAAAAATTGCGTGAAAAAACATGAAGTCATAAATTACATTGGGAAGGAGTAATCCTGAACCGCGTATCCTTTGAAAAACATTAAGTGCGTTATTCATGATGAATATGTGACTTTTTGCCTTCTCCTGGAATGATATATCTGCGTCTTCGTTGAGCTTGCCTTGCCAACAATCAAGCATGTCTGTACAAGGATCATCGTACTCACCAGATTTTAATATTTGACTGCACCATCCCTCTGTTATGACCGAAAAATTCCAGGACTTGTATAAGAACAACGGTTGCTGGATCGATGGTAGATTCTTTGCTGCTATGGATGTCGATTGAAGTCTGCATCATTACTTCGTTGAATGCATGCACCATCTTATTAATTATACGAGCAACCTCACACGATCTGTTGAATCGCGAGTCCCGTATACTGAATAGGATATCAACAAGTGCATCAAAGATCGTCACCTGATGTGAAATCTGGCTAATAGACCATCTTGCATCAGTGAATGAACACGCAACCTCAAAGAGCTGCTCTAGACATTTTCTCTTACTTCTTCACATAATTCCCAATTCCGTTCATTTAATTCTCATTCACGTAAGCAAACAAGTTTGGTACTAGTAGCTTTGAGCTTCATCACCCAAATCCCGGTTAATTCGTTGGTCAACTCACAAGGATCTGCAAACCTTTTTGTGCCTGCCCTAAGGATCCATGGGTTCTCAGGTACATCGAACAGTCTGTAACATAACATGGACAAGATTAAAACTTTAGAATATAGTCCAAAATGGATAAAAGGTTTCTCAAAGTTTCATATAAATCATAAATCACATGTTACCAATGAATGCCTGATACATGTAACCCACTCGCGTCGCTCCCGCGAGCGACCGAGGGGGCGAACCCTAGCCACCGCTCCTAGTAAACCTCCAGCTCCCTCCCTCGCCGCCGCCGGCGTGCGCCGCCGATCTGGTCGGCATAGGCGGCGGCGGGGATCCCATTCTCCTCAGATAATGCCGAGCAGCACGGGACGATGGCTTCAGCGACGACGTCTTGCGAATCCATGGCACGGCGGCCCGGCGGATCCCGGCAGCGGCGCTTGGCGGTGCAGGTGGATCGGTTGGGTGTGGCATGCCGGTTGGCTGGACGTGGCTAGAAGATGGAGGTGGAGCTGGGCGTGGCCGGTGGTGGTGGCGGTAGTGGCGTCCATGGAGGTGGAGCTGGCCAGCCCGGATCCGGTCTTGGCGGTGGCGATGGCGATGGCTGACCCAGATTCGACCATGGTGGTGGTGGCGTCCCCGCCGCCAGGGATGACGGGCCAGGTGGTGGGTCCTTGTGGTTGTGCCTGTGGCGACGGATCTTGGGATCCCGTGTCCGGGGTCGTCTTTGGACGCGCGTGGCGGCCGGAGCTTCCTCCGGCGTCAACGGCGCTTGATGCGGGATTGCGGCGGCGGTTGCCATTGTATGGGCGACGATAGTGCCTGGCGCAACGGTGGGTGCTCCCTTCCATCAACGGTGGTGGACTCCGAGGTCGTGTGGGTGACTCGGAGTCTGGATCTCGAGATGGCGATGGCCTTTTGAGGCTGGTGGCGGTATGGGACGTCCTTTCCATCAACAGACCGGGTTCGAGGCGGCTCGGCATGTGACACAAGAGCCTTTCTCGGAGTTGTCGGGCGGTGCCTGTCGTCGGCAGGTGAAGCCACCGGTGGATGTGCTACCGGCGGATGCTACGCACGACTTATACGGAGACATCGAGTCATGCCTACTACCGGCAGGTGATGCACGGCGGCTCTCGCGGAGGTGTCAAGTTTAGCCTGTTGTTGTTGGATCGAAGTTGGTGCGATAGTAGCGGGAGGCAGGCGGTATGGGATGACTTTGTCTTCCGTTGTCTCCTCCAGAGGTATCCAGCTATCGAGGCGTCGGTAGACGGATAAAGGTGGATGGTACAGACAGCTTGAATGGCGAGCTTATGCACTCCGGTGGAAACACAAGATCTCTGAACGGGCTATGTCGTCACGCGCCTGCGTCGTGTCCTTACTGAAGGTGGTGGATTGAAGCTTTGCTTTGTGGATGAGAATCCGAAGTTCAACCTTGTGGTGGACTCGCCATCATCGACGCACGTGTGGTGATTCCTTCTTGAAGGGGTAGCCTAGGAGTTGTGTATTTTTTGTTTATGTTGTGTCTTGTATCATAGGGTTAGTGGTTATCTGGGGGAGTTACTATCACAAGGTATATGGCCTCAGGGTTTGTTTTTCGCTTTCTTTCCGGATCGATGATGTTCTGCTCGATTTTTCTCTATTAATAATATATGACTGCATGCATCGTCCTGATGGCCGGGGTTATCCTCCTATTCAAAAAAAATCATAAATAATTGATGACAGTATTATCTTGCAAAAACGGTGAGTCAACTACACATTACATAATATAATAGATCCCAACAAACAACATTGATAATATAAAGAAGAAAGGGAATAGTATCCATTAGCAGATCTTCACACTCTGGATTAAAAAAAATCATAATTTGGGGGTTTGCTGCACTCCAGGTGCAACCTTCTAGAGACAGACGCAAGGGGTTTGTTCAGCCAGTTTTGCTTGCGGTCGACTAAAAAATTGATGTCACAATTGTTACTCTAGGGTCAGCATTTGCCTTGCATATTTTTGTTGCTTTTCTGGAGTGTTGTTGCTTTTCTGGAGTGTACTAAACTCTACCTATTTTTGTTGCTCCCAAGCCCGGGTAAAGGAAAAAGGTTATGATAGACTTGGCGAGATGATGCAGCCAGCTCTGTACTTGATAAACTTGGCGAGCAGGCATGCTCTGTACTTGAAATACACTTTTGCGATGATGCAGCCAGCAGTTCAATATCAAGTAACTAGGCCAGAACCGGCGGAGCCGAGCTGAGGAGGTGGTCATGGACGAAACACCGGTGGTTAGCGACATAGCGAGCACCGGTGGCTACCGTGGCGCCGAGGAGACTGGTCGTAGACGGCGGGGAGAGCTTCCGGCGGCGGCGGCGAGCAAGAGTTGACGCCGGAGAAGGAAAAGGGGATTCGGGTTTTCCTTTTTGAGCTTGTGGTGGCGGTGGCACCGGCGGCTGAGCGAGCATGAACGCCGGTGGCATAAGCCTCTTTGGTGGCGCACCATATCTTGTTTAAAACTTGATCACTGGGCATAAGCCTCTTAGTGACGCATCATATCTGAATCCGGGTGTGGTGCTAAATGGGCAAGGGCCACGCAGTCACCCTTTGTTGGTGCACCGTATCTTGATTTGGATACGTGATAAGTGGGCAAGGATCGAGTTGTCGAATCCTTAGCGGCGTGCTACATCAATGCCCGGGTGTAGTGAAAAATAATCAAGGGTCTTTGCATTTGACTCAACACGTGCAAAGAGCAGTAAGTCAACTACATCAATGCCGGGTGGCTGGATGTTTGGAATAGGAATAGAATTAGCGTTTTGTTACTGAAATTAGAGGATTAATTGGCAGACTGCGTTGAGATACGTTTTGGCCAAGTGTCATCCGCTGAAGAGGGTCGTACCATCGGAGCGTACGACCTAGGTCGCATAAGATTTTCTTCTTCCGATGGAAGAGGCCAACGCGCATGTGATCCACTGTAGTAGACGGACAGGCCAAGCGGTACTGCTTTTTTTTGTTCAAGCGAAAAAATAACTTTCCCGCAAAAAGAAAACGAAAACAATAACAAGCTTACTGAGCAAAGCTAGTAGCAAACAAACTCTTTTTTTCTGCAGGGTAGTAGAAAACAAACTAAAAGGCGTTCCCCACACCGAAGAGAGTAGCGACGCTCTGCACAGAAGAACATCATCGAATCGTGACTTTTGCTTCAGGGATAAAGATACCCAAAAAAAACTTTACATCACACCACACCAGCGCTGAATCTTGCTAATACATGGAACCATTTGACCACGCGCCCATCTCACCAGACAAAATACATGAGAAATGCTGACGAGTGGTAAATATTACATGTATGGAGCATTCACCTTTCTATTAGCTGGCAGTTTTTTTTTTTGTTTGAAACAGACTATCTGCTGGCTGTTACCGTTCAAATAGTTCTCTGATCACACATTACAATTCCTCGCCAGTATAGGCCGCTTCTGGCTCCACACACTCCAATTCCTCACCAGTATAGGCTGGTTCTGGCTCCACACATTCCAATTCCTCACAAGTATAGGCCGGTTCTGAGCCCACAATTAGATTTGCCGTCAGTGCCTCTAAGAAGTTAACATATTTTGGAACAACCAATTCATGTATCTTTCTTCGCAGTGTATACCTATACTCGGCGGTAACTTTCCGTGTCATCTGACTAGAACAGATTCGACTAAATTCTTCAGTAAATTTATCCAAGGATGAATGGTGTGGCTTATTCAGAGAATCACCATCCAAATATGACATAGTAGGTGGACGCCAGTATTCATCAAGGTAGCTCACAGTGTATTGGTCAATCAGCGAAAGCAAATTACTCACTACATCTGGGAGGAGTGTCCCTGGACGGCATATCATTTGCAAAACATAATATGCGTTATTCATGAGGAATATGTGACTTTGTCCCTTCTCGTGGAATATATCAGCATCTTGCATGAGCTTGCATAGCCAACAATAAAGCAGGTCTGAGCCAGGATAGTAAGAAACAGATTTAGATATTGATTGCACCATCTCTCCGTTACGACTGAAAAAAAAGACAGGACCTGTATAAGAACCACAGTTGCTGGATCGACGGTAGATTCATTGATGCTATGGACGTCAGTTGAAGTCTGCATTATTACTCCGTTGAATGCATTCAACATCTTATTAATAATACCAGCAATCTCACCCGATCTGTTGAAACTTGAGTTCTGTATATTGAATAGGACATCAACAAGTGCATCAAAGATCATCACCTGATGCGAAATCTGGCTAATAGACCATCTTGCATCAGTGAATGAACACGCAACCTCAAAGAGCTGCTCTAGACATCTTTCTTTTACTTCTTCACATAATTCCCAATTCTGATCATTTAATTCTTGTTCACTTAAGCAAACGAGTTTGGCAGTAGTTTTGAGCTTCATCACCCAAATCCTTGTTGATTCATTGGTCAACTCACAAGGATCTGAAAACCTTTCTGTGCCTGCCCTGAGGATCCATGGGTTCTCAGGTACATCGTCCAGTCTGTAACACGGCCAAGATTCAAACTTCAGAATGTACTAAAAAATGGATTAAAGGTTTCTCAAAGTTTCATATAAATCACAAAGTATCGAAGACACTATTATCTTGTAAGATCGGTAAGTCAACTACACATTATAGGATATATCTCAACAAACAGCATATAATATATAAAGAAAAAGGGATCCTATAATATGTAGCATTACCCCGGAAGTGTAGCATTACCCTTTTTACCATCCAATCCCCATTCTCCCGGCAAAGAATGGATGGTTGATCATCACTTTTGCACCATCCTGTATTCTTCCACTGCCCTTTCTGCATCACCTCGCCCCTCATGTCGTTCTCCTCAGCTACGACATCTGGAGACCAGATCCTGTCTATCTCAAGGTGTGGCTGTGTTTTGTGTTCCGTGTGACAGCACCATATGGTGAGTTCTATGTTCTTGGCACAGTCTTGATTGACCGGTGTCTTTCGATAATGCAGATGGCCTAACTCACTTCGTGATGTGGTCAGCATTGTCCCAATGGTGGAGTTTGTGGTCCAGGTTCATGTCGTTTGAAAGATTATCAGTTTTGCAAGACCCTTCGATGGCGTGGACAAAACACCCCGCCTGATGGATTAGCTGGCGAGAGTTTGTGTATGCAATGTTTCATTTGTGTTGTGAGGCCCTTCGACAATGTCAACAACACTCATTGACTTGCATCTACTCTTGAGTGCCCGTTAATGGAGCATCACTAAGAAAGCAGTTAATGCCCTTCGACGGCATCGGTCACTTCTCACTGCACTACCTGTGATTGTCATCTTCGTGATGATCGTCGTCTACACTGGCCCTATAGAAGATTAGAGCATCTCCAGCCGCCGCCCCCCCCCCCCCCCCCCCCCGCCCCACCCCCAACAGGCCTACCCAAGGCCGATTTTTATCGCTGGCATCGCAAGGTTGCCGCCAGTCAGCCTTCCATTGATTCCTCACGGGCGGAGCAGTGATGGCACGGCGACGCGCCCTCCCCCTCCCGCCACGGGTACACACGTCCGCCACCCTCCTGCGGCTATAAAAGTCGCCCCTCTCTCGCCGGTGGACGCACTCTCCTTCGCCCACAGTGCCTCTCTCGCCGCCGATGCCCCATCTCGTCTCTCTCCCTTCGTCTACAGCCATCCGTCTACAACCACCGATGGGAGAGCGTTTTCCAGCGATGGAGCGGCGACCTACGGTTTCGGTCGCCGCACCCTGCACGAGTGGGAGGCATACCTCCTCCACGAGGCGAACTACCCGGCGCCGCCTGACATGCGCGTGCTGGGGCGGTGGAGGCTCAGCGTCGTAGGCGTCCCCGTCCCGCCGCAGCCCGACGCCGACCGCTTCCACGGCGAGATCGCGGGCGTTCAGGCCTCCCTGCCGGAGGAGGTGCGGGGACGCCCGGAGTACGCCGCTAGCAACTACACGCACTGGCGGAGTACTTCCAACGCCGCCACGAGGAGTAGCTCGCATCCACCAACAACGCGATGGTGAGGGGGCGCCACAACAGCGACGGCCGCCACATGTGGTGGGGCGTCCCCGGGCGCACGCTCCATTTCATCCTCGAGCACCTCGTGAGCGGCAACGAGCCGCCGCTCGAGTACCCGGCGGCCCCGGCGCCGGTCCCCCACCGGAGCGGTGGCCTGTGGCTGCCGAGGCGCATGGCGGCCGAGTCCTCTTCCTCTTTCTCCTCCTACCGCTCCTCCGGTTCGCCAGCGCTCGTCAACGTCAAGGCCGAGCTCATGGAGACATCGCTCGGGCGGCGCAGCCGCGGCGGCGCCCTCGTCATCAACGAGGGCGGCCGTGGCTCCTCTGCTCCCTCCTCCCGCCTCGTCAGGCCGAAGACGGAGCCGGGGCTCATCGCCGTGAAGAGCGAGCACCACGATATGGCCGCCGACGATGAGGCCGCCCTCAAGTGAGCGCGCGAGGACTACGACAAGATGGAGATGGAGCGCCAGCGCCGCGCCCTCGAGGAGATCGCCGCTCGGCGCCACGGCAGCGACGAGGGTGGCGTCGACGTCCTCGAGGACACGACGACGACGCACCGCCACCAACCAAACCCGTCCGCCAAGTCGACCCAGGGCAGGGGTGTAGCAAGGACGGGGCAGCATGAAGGAGGAGGACGACGCACCACCGCCAACCAAACCCGTCCGCCAAGGCGACCCAGGGCAGGGGTATAGCTAGGACGGGGGCGGCGTGAAGGAGGAGGAAGACGACGGTGGCGTCGGCGACTACAACGCCTTCGGCAGCTCTTCGGCATGTAGGGGGGCGGCGGACGGCGCGACGGGCGGGCGGCGGCGTAGTAGTAGTTTGTTTTTAAATTATGTTTGCAATATGTAAAAACCAATGGAACGCCTGAATTTTGCCGAATTCGGCGTCGTGTTTGGCCTAATTTTGGCTGAGTATGTTTTTAAAAAAAACGGCGTGTTGGGCGACCTTGGGGCGGCGGCTAGGAACCCGACCGGCCCGCACCGATTTTTCCGCCGGTTCGCCCCCAGGCGGCGCTATTTTAAACCCCTAAGGGACCGAACGGCTGGAGATGCTCTTAGGAGCATGGTCTTGTTACGCGTTTGTGCATAATATTACCGAAAAAGGGTTTCCCCCCGCTTTGTATTCCAAAGCAAACCACCAAAGTACACATCGCAATGCTGGGGCGAGCAGCACAACAAGCCCAAAGAAAAAGAAGAAGAAAAAATGCCAACAACGGCAGCTTGACAAAGCACGGATGACCCGCGACCGCTGCGCCCTCCGGAAAGAAACCACCACAGCCCAAGGCTCCGAACTACCGCGAACTAAGCAGCACCTCCAAGAAGGGATGCGACGCCGACGACGCTGCTGCCGGAACAAGTCCTTGGGTTTCCCCCAGTACGCGGAGGGAGGTGGGGGATAGCTACTCCCGACGCCCTCCAAGAAGGGATAGTGGCACCCGCCGGTGTCACCGCATCGGAGCCGGACGAACCGGCGAGGATTTCTCCCGCACGCCAAACCCCACCAGCCAATCGGAGCCGACCAGCCAAACCACCACCCAACTATGCGCCACGACGGTTGCGCCGTCACCAACACCGTCTCGCTGCGAACACCACCACGAGGCCAAGAAGAGCGGAGAGAAGATCTGAGCGACGGGAGCAACAGCATCAAGGCTGAGCGGGAGGGAACCACCTCCACCGCCGTTGTGCGGGAGGCCCGCGCCTCTGGCACTGTCGCGGTAGCCGTCCGGACACGGCAGCAGGGCATACCAGGCCACCCCCGGCCCGGCCAGGCCCGAAACGGGCCTGCTAAGCCCCGCCGGCCACGCTGCAGCAAGCTGGCGCCGACGCCGCCAGCCCCCGCCGATCATCGCTGCTCGCCACCGCCTCCTGGAAGCCACGCAGACGCCACGCCTGTCGCCGGCCCACCCCAACCCAGATGGAGCCCGAAGGGCCCAGATCTGGGCCGGGTGGGCGCCGCCAGCCCGCGCCGCCGCGCAGCCCCGCCGCCAACGGCGCCGCCGCCGCCCGGAGCTCGCCCCCGCCGCCGCGCAGGACCGTCGCCGCCTGAGGACACCGCCCGGAGCCGCTCCGTCCCGCGCTAGAGAAACCCTAGAAGGGGAAGGGATGGGGGCCGCCGCCACCAACGCCGCCCGGGCCAGGCCCGAGGCGGGCGCCGGCGACGGCGGCGGGGAGGAGAAGGAGGGAGGGGGACGCACGCGGGGACGGAGGGAAGGCGCGGCCAGCCGCCCGCGGGGGCGGCGCAGTCACGGACGAGCAGGAGGTGGAGGTTTCTTTCAGATTTTCAAACCAATAGGGATACTAAATAGTGAACACAGCAACGATATGGACAGGTGGACAAGATGCATTTTACCAAAGAGCGTATCTGGCCAGCTCGTAAACTGTTTTCTGGGCCAGGGGTAAAAAAATTATTCCAGTAGATCCCCTATCTTAGGGGGGGGGGGGGGGGGGGGGTCTTTCATAGCCCCCAACACAGAACCTAAAATAGGGAGGCACCCGAAAAGACACCTTGAGCTCCTTCTCTCACCGGTGTTCGACGTGGCCCCTTTCCACAATTATCCCATGCCCCCCGGTCATTCTTCCGCCGTCCACTGAAGTGCCTTCACCCTCCCGTGTGTCCTCCCACAGACAATATCATCGTTGGAGCTCGTCTCCGCGCACGGGAGCCAGCCATCTCAGCGAGCGGCTGTTGCTGCGCAGGGGAACCGCCCACCTCAGCCAGCTCCTTCCTCCATCTACGGCAGTGCACGTACGGAAGCGACCCACCTCCATATGCACAGTTAGATACCGAATCTGGCAGAAAAACCACGTCTGACAAATAATACTGACTATACTTGTTTTGGTTGGCTGGTGTTGCAACTTAAATTTGCTACCTGCACACAGTGGCTCGTTTGAGACTAACACATCGTAGTGCAAACTTTGCAGCCATTTGTGTGCAAAGGAAGCACTGAATTTGGAGACTGTTAGCTCGTCTTATGATGCAATCCCTGCCTTTTTGATTGCCCAAGTGCAGTCAGAAGTTGTACCGCTTACTAATAATCAATAAAATGCCATGAGGGCGGTTTCCAAAAAAAAAAAAAGAGACTAACACATGCGTCAACTGGCTAGTCTGAACATTTACTAGTTTAAAGGGGCCCTTTTGCTAGAGATGCTCTCACAGCCCCCACATCTAGGGACCCCACCCAAAGTAATACTCTTTAGTTGTTGACATGATGCTCCCTTCTTCGTCCCCACCTGTTGCCCCACCGCACCATACCACCGCCTCTGGAGATGCCATAGCAGCACACCAAGCAAGGAGAGATGAGGAACAAATGAAGAAAACGCTGAGCCACTGATGAGTGGATCGCATATGCCGTAATAGAATAGGAGCTGAGAAATAGGGGCAATTGTTCGAGTCTAAGGTTTTAGGGCGGAAAAAAAAGTAGAGGCATGCTTACTTGGCCTTTGGGGGCTAGATGCATCATGCTATTGTTCTTATTTTTCGATGCTAGATTCTATTGTTGGAGATATCCTAATCCTAAGAAAAATAAAAGCCAGAAGCGGTACCTGTGTGCATTGGAGTTGAACAAAGAAACAAGGTGGGCGCGTGAGACTGCAGCAAAATCCAGATGGAATAGAAGGCGATCTTTTACCTCGAATTCTGACTCCGAGTCACATACCTGATCAACAAAAAAGACGGAGGAGATCTGAGTAATTTGAGCAGTCCTAGCACATGCTGGAAAGTCTATACTAGCATAGACATCTGATACATTAGAATGCAAGCAACGAACCCATGACGAAAATACACAGAAATATATACTAATCCCTCCATCCGAAAATACTTGTCATCAAAATGGATAAAAAGGGTTGTATCTAGAATTAAAATATGTCTAGATACATCCCCTTTTAATCATTTGATGACAAGTATTTTCGGACGGAGGGAGTAATATTTACGGTACAGTTCTAAAGTTCGTGCATGTACATCCTGGTTGGGAGGGGTCTGCTTCAGATGCAAGAGTTCTACAAGACTCACTTAAGCATGGTTTTAGTGTACCCCCTGGTAAATTCTATCTTGTAGATGCGGGTTATGAAAACACACCTCAATTCATTGCTCCATATAGGGGAACAAGGTATCATTTGCAAGAACAGGGAAGAGTATAGCAGAGGCCACAATCCGCCAAAGAATTGTTCAACCTCCGCCATGCTCAGCTTCGGAATCATGTTGAGAGAATTATCGGTATATTAAAAAAGAGGTATCCCATACTAAAGGCTGCTACGTCTTATGATATTGACACTCAGGTTGATATTTCTATGGCTTGTTGTGTGATGCACAATTTCATACGGCTACATGATGGTGACATGTCATTGCCGGACAGATGCACCGAAGATATAAATGAAAGCAATATGGAAGATGTACCAGATGGGGATACCAAATACAATTTTGATGTGCCATTATTTGACAGCATGAGGCAAGCTGGGAATGACATGCGAGATGCCATGGCAAATGCACTGTGGGCTGACTACAATGCAAGGCGATAATCCATATGTAATAAATGTAAAACAATTTGGTTTGTACTGCAAGTAATTCTAGCCAATCAAAAGGATTTGTGATCAAGTGTCATTTAGCATTGCATTAGTACTAGCACATCTGACCAGGAACGCATACACAAAAGTCACGTGCACTTTCCTAGCCTATTACCTTAGCACTACATGATAATTTGGTACCATTAACTCAGCAGTACAAGTGCCTACAGCAACATACAAAAGCCACTTTTGTAATTAACACAAAAGCATTCTCCAAGGGGCATATTCCCATAGCTAGTACACTAGGTGTTTGAATTTTATTTCTTAACCAGCCCAGTCGTAATGCATCAGTTGAAAATGAGAGGAAGACTTCCCTGTTGTCCTTGTTGTTGGAGAAGAGGTCAGTTGCTTTTAGTATATCTCCCATTTGTAAATCCGGCAACCCCTCAAGTGCAGCAATGCATTTTTGTATGCTATAGGGATCCTCCAATTTCCTCTCCTCGATGGCTGCAAACCGTTCCATCTCTTCTCTTTTGAGGCTCAGGTACCTCTCGTGGAAATCATCAATACTAGAATTAGTCTTCTGTCTTTTCCCCCTCTTAGCACTAGTAAGCTCAGGAGCAGAATGAGATGGTTGACAATTTCTACGTATGTCTTCTGGAAGTTCCATCGACATATGTGGGGTTTTCTTTGAAGAAAATGGTGTTGGTATTGCATCTTCTGATTGAACATGTAATGCAGAATCTTTCACTTGAGTTGAGTTCACAGCTTCTAGGTCTAATGGATCATCGGTGCAGAACCAATTAGTGCTTCCATTGTCCTCTTCAGTATCAATATGCGTGCACGATTCCACAGGAGCAGGTAAGTTCGGTGTAGGTGAGCGATGATGCTCCTCGGGACCTTCCAACTGTTGCGAATATGATGTAGTGACCTGAGAGAGTTCTCTGGCCTTGTTTGCATAATAATCCATGCCACGACAACTCCTTCCTTGAGCATAGCGCCCTGCATGAATTATGTCCAGAATAATCTCACTTAAGAATATTGTACAAGACAAACCATAACTCAAGTCATTGATTTAAAACTTACCATCATATAGAGCAAATAGATCATTATAGTATGGGAATGACTTGTCTTGCCATCGGAGGGCATCTTTTTTCTTACGGGCCTTTAATGCTTCCCAAACACTGTCCGGAGCAACCACCATCATTCTATCACGATCCCAACCGAAACCACTTTCAGATATCAAGTCTTGTATAGCTTTAAAATCTTTCTTCAGATCCTGCTCCTTTTGTTTTATCTGAGTTACTGTGAGTGATAAACCAAACTTTATATTGAATGCATTCACAATACTTCTCCAAGCCTCTTTGCTCCATGCATTTTGTGTTCGATATCTTGGGACATCATGTTCTTTCAAGAGCCAAATAAGATATGACTTCATTTTGTGATTCCAGCTAGCTCTATCACAATTTTTGTTGGTACCTAATGACAGGAAAAGGGCAATTTTAGTAATAGTTATCGAATAACAAGTTAACTGCTCATGTGCGCATACAAGTTCAGTCTTCCTAATGCTCTGGATCCATAATATGGTTTGCTAAATAATCTCAAAGGATTTTTAAGATAGCTAGGAACGCCATGCTATAGCTACACAATGTTAACTGCTGATGCAGTGATATATGTATGCATTAGTACATGTATGCTTGCCTAATTTGTGGTAAAAAAAATATTATCTGAAGATGATGTACGCACACTACCATTTAACTAATCAGAACTATATGCTACTACTTGGAAACACACGGGCAGTGGCGGAGGGTGTGAGCTGAATTTAAGTGGGGGGCAAACAAGGGCACGCCCCCAAAACGGCTGGAGAGATTAGAGAGGCCGGGTGATTAGAGGGGCCGGTGATTAGAAGTGAGTTTAGCATTGGAATTTGCTTTTTCTTTGCAACAAATTCGTTCTGAAGGGGAGGCCAGGACCCGGGATGATACCACCAACGCCCAGCACACTGGAGTACTCGAATCAAACTAATCAGATTACTATACAAAGAGAAACAGATCTGTCCTAATAAAAAAATTGAACACCAGATTGAGATTTCTGAATGAGAGAGCAAGATGTATGAAGCGAATTACCTAATTCTTACAAGATCTCCTCACTTCCCCCAAATTTCAGATCTTCCAACCCTTGTGTCGATGGAACGGGGGTGGAGCTCGAAGGACACAGGGAGGGGGCGGATGAGGTGGAGGAGTAGGTGCTCGGATCCGCCGGTTGGGCATGCTGCACCGGTGGTCATCCATGTCGATTTCACGCGAAGCTCGCGGGAGAAGGGCGCGGGGGCGGGGATGGGGCGGGAGAGTGATGGGGCGAGGGGAGGATTTTCACCGGGCGTTCCCTTTGGTACGAGTAGATGTTATTTTTCCTGTGAAAAGTACAGGTTAGCGACGTTTTCCTGTGGAGCGAACAGGCTTCCTGGAATTTATTCCCGTGGAAATTAGGCCTGCAGAAATCCTGTGAAAATCCCATGCACCGAAAGCAGCCTTACTCTGTCACCTGCGCGTCCGTCGGCCAAACGAGTCACCCAGCCGCTTCAAAACGACAGTTGCCGCTGAACATTTCCGATACTTTATTCCATAACAGCGGACTAACAAACCTCTATAAACCTCATTTTGCGTTTACTCCCTCCATAAAGAAATCATTTAGATCACTACTCCCTCCGTTCCTAAATATTTGTCTTTCTAAGATTTTAACAAGTGACTACATACAAAGCAAAATGAGTGAATCTACACTCTTAAAATTTGTCTATATACATTCGTATGTGGTAGTCTTTTTGAAATCTCTACAAAGACAAATATTTAGGAACGCTAGTACTCCCTCAGTCCCATAATGTAAGACATTTTTCCCACAATATTTTTCGCTTGCAAAAACATCTTACATTATGGGACAGAGGGAGTACCATTGTATGAATGGTCATATTAAGGTCAAAACCACAGCCAGGACCCATAAGAGACAATTCATCTATCACACGATTTATAATCTCTCTTCCTGATTTCAAGTCATTCAGCCGAGAATATTATTTCCACAAGCAAAAAACTAAGGTTCAACTCCCACATGGGTCCGGAGTATTTTGGGTTTCAGACAGGGGGGCCAGAAATCATAAAACCGAATGCGGGGTAGGGGTACATTGTGAATCTACGGCGTCAATCCGCGGGAGCTACTTGTCCTCAGTGATGAGCAGCTGCTTCTTCCTTGGGCTTGGTCATCTGGAGAGACAAGAAAAGGCATGCAACTGTAAGATGATGCTTTGACGGTAACAAAAGAAAAGAATCACAAACAATGTAATTCAATTTAGAGGCAGATTCGGTGCACAGACAAGCATATGCCTTGGTAACCATTCATATGTGTGTTCTAACTACAGAATAATCACAAAAAGTAATTGGGTACTCGAAGATAATGACTTAAGACTAAGCAGTTCAGGGAGATTATACATTTACACAAGAAGTGTATTGCTTGTTGCAGATACATAAAGGGAAACAACTGCATGCACATAGCTAAATATAATGCTCCAATGTAAAGAAAAACATTACAATAAAACCTCAGTTCACTCTAATAAACATGCTATGAAAACAAGTGTTTTACATATTGATGCCTGAAATACAAGACGCCATGATTCAACAGCACAGTACAATAGTTGTACAAGTATTGTTTCATCAACACAATTAAATAGAACCCAAAGCAATGCAGAAGATAAATTGTTTTCCATCAAGCGTGTTCAATAAGTCCCTAAATGCCATTGAGCAGAGCATAGAAACAAGGACACCAAACCTATAAAGATTAGAAACCTCCAGCAACTTATGAAACTACTTATGGTACATGCTTGCCTGAGTAACATCTCTCTTGGGCAACTTATGGTACATGCTTGCCAGAGCAATATCTATCTGAGGCAACTAACTAGTGCAACTGCCCAGGCAGAAATACAAGTAACAGCACAACCATCATGAGCATGAAAGGGCCAAATATAACAGAAAACCTACAGGTTAACCACATGTTAAACTGAACAGTCAGAAAACAACAGGACGAATCACCAGCATAACACCAAACTAAACAAGACCGGAAGCAGAACGACAGGATCACAAAACAGGTGAAACTGAAATTCCCCTCTTTGTTTGAAACCAAGAGGAGAAGCTAACTCCGCAGAGCTACTCCGACATGCTACATAACCCTATAAAGAAACAAATCAACCAATCAGGCCCATCTAGTTATATGCCAGTGGGTAATTGTAACGCGGAAGGGCCAACTGTTGAGCCAAGCAAGAGGGGAAAGCAACATGCTGCGTGATGGCAATAGACAGAACCGGCAGAAGAACAAGATGTATGAAGTGCAGCCGTAGCCACCTGCATTCTGAATCCTGTCTCTGAACCCAAACCCTTCTAGTATCAGATTCTCAAGACACAAGTCAAAGCCTCAGCCTGGGCCAAACCAGAAGGAGAATTAAGCCGCCCTAACAGGATAACAGGCACTACCAACCGACATTATTCTCAACCATGTCTCTGAACCCAATCCCTTGTCCAGCCTCAGACTCCTAAACCACCGGACAGCACGTCCTCGCCCAATCCAATCAAATCACTCGTACCCTAGAGCCAGAGACTCCTAATCCTAACCCTAGCAACACGGGAGCGCCCACCAACGAATCGCATCGATCGCATCGCACCCACGGGCATCAGCGTCATATAGAGGAAAAGGCGGCGCGGTGGGTTGGGGGATCGGGCGGCGTTACCATACCTTGAGGATGCCGAGCTTGACAGAGCCGTAGACGAGGCCGACGCCGACGGCGGAGACCCTGGCCACCTGCAAAGCAACATCCCCACGGTGGGTCAGCCAGATCTGATCCGCGGATGAATCGGGAATCGGGGGAGGGAGAGAGGGAGGGATGCTTACGAGGGCGAGGGTGCTCTTGCCGGAGTAGGGTCCCGGGGTGAACGGCATGGCTGCGGCGGCGACGGCGGGATCGGAGACGACGGCGAGGGTTTGGCTGGCGCTGCGGCTGCGGCTGCGGCTGCTCTCTCTCTGTTTCGTGGGGCAGAAGAAGACGACCCTCGGGGTGATAAAGAAGAGAGGGACGGGATCCGGGTGGGCCGGGCCGGGCCAGGCCGGCCTTATACCGGAGACCCGTTGCGGGTGGGCCCGCATCGCAGTGGCTGGCGAACGAGCGGGGGTTTCTTCTTGTGCTCCAAGAAGAGCTTCTTCCGTCTTGGACTTCTGTTAATTTTTTCTATGCAACTTGTTTTGGAAGTTTGGTTTGAATAACAAAATTGAACTTTTGATTTGAATAAATTAATTTCACCTTCTTGCTACGGATCCACGTAAACATGGGGGAAATTTACGACGCCCAACCATTTTCTAGTTTTTGTGATGTGCGTATTTTATGGCTCTTGAATGTTTCACACAAGAGCACATGCATTGTAAATAAATTTGCCCATGTTTATATGCGGATAACACAAATTCACCATGAGAAAAAAAAATATCATAGACGAATTCACCAAAACACAGATTCAAATGACCAATAAACAAGTGCCAATTTTCCCAAAAAGAAATGCGAGCATTCACTTAAGATATGGAGTATGTATGGCATTCCTCTGAAATGGGTTGCAGCAGGGCACAAGCATCCAAAGTACATTTCCCCACATTTATGTGCATAACGCAACTTGACCATCAAAAACCCTAAACGAACTCGCCAAAGCGCAAATTCAAATTGCTACACAACAAGTACCAGTTTTCCCAAACAGAAACGCAACCACTCGCTGTAATAATCATCGACAATATGAACATTTGCGTCCTCGCACACATCCACCAAACATTTTATACACCAACGGCAGAAACACACACACATAACTCAGGGGAGTTTGCGTCACATCTCAAACACCTCGCGAATTCCGGCCCCAGGGCACCACCACATGGTTAACACACACACACACATACATACATACACCGGTCAGTGAGCTCCCCCTTTCGCGCGGCGCCCGAGAATATTTTACAAAAGGGCCTCCAAAATAAGGGCGAGGATGTTGGTTACAAAACACAATCGCCGCTTCCAGTGAGCACGCGGCGCAAGATAAAGCTTAAACCTGATCGCTAACTCCACACACCTAAACACAGCCATCATGGAGGTCTAACAGCAGCTGCACATGTCAGGAGACCGTTAGATCAGACTACTACGAGGGAGGAGGGGGAGGAGGGGCGGGGGCCTTCAGCTTTGGGACCTTGAAACTGGAGTGGAAGAGTACCTGCTGGGGCGCAGGCGACGACGACGACGCGGGTTTCAGGTGCGTCATCCTCGATGAGCAGCGCCGGAGCGCCAGTCCCTGCATGCAGCAATGGTGTTCTGTCAGCACACATTATCCTCCACATAGTAATAAAAAACTAAAAAGAAACTCAGTACATCCGTAGATAATAGTTTTAGCAGCTCAGTTGCACCACAGGAGGACAAGGGTACAAAAGAAAACCAAGGAAGGTCTTGAAGCAAGTAGTATGTTCTCTTCTCTATGCAATATACCACAATACGAGTTCAGAAAACATTTAATAACTAACAGGGCAAACTTTCAACACGATGCTAAACATTGCACCATCCTAAAATCCTGAAGCTACTACTTATAATGTTGGTTCAGGTTCATAAGAACAAAAAACAGAACTTCCTAGCACTCAAAACCAAGCATTACAGGTTCAATTAACCTCAACCTGCAACATCCATATTCAAAGCTCACATTAGGCTCAATGCCAACATGTGTATAAAACTTTTGATGTTCAACACTTCTAAGCATGTAAAGGATCGCTCTTGTCCATGATATAGTCAAAACTTTGATTGTGATTGCAGAGATGTTCGGAAACCAAAAGTTTATCAATAGTCTTGAGGAAACTATGTGGCAGTCCCGTTGTGAGCAATCAAGACTTGAAGAACACTCTCAGCTAGTTTCCATCAGTTTACTGTTCGTCCATATTTACAGCAAGATGCAACTCATGCAGCCCACCAAGAATTAGGACATCATACTATGTGAGACAGAAAATTCAAAGCTACACAGGCAAAGATGATATGCCCCCTCATTGTCGTGTAATTTTGGACTATGCACGCAGACAAAAAAAGGGGCTACCTCAGGTGTAGAAATAGTTCAGATGAAATACTGATAACGAAAACAGCATATGTTGCTGTCCTACTACTGGTATCACAAGTGTATCTATGATGGTCCTTTATGAGCACCTACGACTCACATGATGCTCATCTAAATTCCATCAACATTACTATTTGTCCATATTTACAGCAGGACGCATCTTACGCGGCCTACCAAGAATTAGGACATTGACGACTAAAAAGGGTTACAGTTATGTGGTGGTCCTTTATGAGCATCTACAACTCACATGATGCTCACCTAAATTCCACCAACATTATTGTTTGTCCATATTTTACAGCAGGATGCAACTTATGCGGCCTACCAAGAATTAGGACATAGATGAGTCGTGTCCTACTACTAGTCTCCCAAATGTATTTGTGGTGGTCCTTTATGAGCATCTACAACTCACATGATGCTCATCTAAATTCCATCAACATTATTACCTGTCCATATTTACAGCAGGATGCAATTTATACAGCCTGCCAAGAATTAGGACATAGATGAGCAAAAAGGTTTACAGTGTTGTGTCCTACTATTAATCTGTCTCCCAAGTGTATATGCGATGGTCCTTTATGAGCATCTACGACTCAGTGATGCTCACCTAAATTCCATCAACCTTATTATTTGTCCATATTTACAGCAGGACGCAACTCATGCGGCCTACCAAGAATTAGGACATAGATGAGCACATGGTTAGTGTCAAGAGTGGTATGTTATTCTACTCTGCAGGGTAGGTCTTGCTTCTGGATATAGATGAACAAACCAGTGGTACTGTGTTATAAGTAAGGTTGAAAGTGATATGGTTAAAGCAAGAAACATATTTGGCCACATCCTTCTAATTCTCCTTGAATTCATCTGTGATGGTCCTTCATGAGCACCTAGCAAGGAACATGATGCTCACCTAAAATCCATCAAGCTAACTCTTTGTCCATATTTACAGCAAGACACAGCTGAGGCGGCTTGCCAAGAATTGGACATTACAATTATTGGTGAAAAGTTGCTACTGACGCAAGTAAATTGCAGGTTTTACTATTTATGAACAAAAGCTGATCGCAACTCATGCAACATACAAAGAATTAATACCTTGTAACTGATGAGGAAGGGGGTTTAAATGCAATAAGATTAAACTGCAATAAGATGCATAATAAGGTTTGTTTACGCATATAGATGAACAAACTAGCAGTACAAGGTTACACATTAGCTGGAAAGTGATAAGCTGGTAAGTCAGAGGTGTATTTTGCCTGGTTCTGACTTCTCTAAGAATGTACTTCAGTACGTGTGATGGTACTTTTACTTTATGAGCACTTGCAACTCAAATAATACTCACTAAAATTACATCAACATTACTCTTTGTCCCTATTTACAGAAAAATGCAACTCCTGCAGCCTGCCTAGAATTAGACATTACAGTCACAGGAAAAGTTAAATTTTTTTGTAATAGGAACTTAGCGTCTAGGTTATCAGCGGAGCATGTCACTAGCTCAGTACATGAATGATGTACTTGGGAATGGAATACTTACACTTGACAACGAAGAGGCACACTGACGCTTCTGACTGGTCTCGGGTTGATCTTCTGCCATTTGCCTCCGAGGATTGTCTTTAGACTTGCCCCGTACAGATGGACCTTCAGACCTAGATCTTCTATGTGTCCCGCTGACATCCTTCTTCCGCTTTTGACTAGCCTGAAGGTGCCCACTCTTGAGTTTTTGGATTTCATCGTCTTTCTCACTGACCAGGGAGTGCATTTTTTGTAGCTTATCCTCAAGAGCCAGTACCTTCTTTTTGGCATCATTAGCCTCCGCTTGCAATCTGCCAATATCGTCATTCTTCTTCTGGGCTACCACTTGCAGTTGCAGCTCCTCCACCTTCAGCTGAAGCTTTTCTGCTGCTTCAGTAGCCTGTGCTGCCTCCATCTTCTTCTTCTTAAGGAGCACCTCGTAGTCCTTCTCCATTGTCTTGTACTGGTTCCACACGAAATCCTTTTCTGCAAGTAACACGGAAACCTCACTCTCCTTCTGCGAGCTCAGGGCCTTATAGGCTTTCTTTAGCTTCCTTATCTCTGCTCTCAAATCTCTTCCACTGTGCTCGGGGTCTGTAGTCGGCTCGCCGAGCTCGGCACAACTTTCAGCCTCCTTCAGTTTTATCTAAAGTTAAGAAAGAAAAAAGGAGCAGACACAGAACGCCAATTAACGAGATGGACAAGTTTACTACATGCTTGTGAGTAAAGCAACTTATGTTTTGGTAAGTACCTTCAGTTCATTGTTTTCTTGAGCCAAAGCAGCCGCATCTCTTTTGAAATCCTCCAAGTCACCATCTTGGTGTTCTACATCAAACACAAAACACAATGATGTCAGCAACCAGTGGCAACATAAATCCTTAGCAAAACGTTATTCCAAATGGAAAAAAGCAAAGCACTAGCTGCCATTTTAACTGGGTCGCAATCGCCACGAATCCCAGTTCTTGATGAATGTGAATGGAAAGATAAGCTGTGGACATGACAAAATATCATTGTTGCCTTGTTGGACTACCGCTTTGGCGTCCAACAAATGCAACAATGCAGGAACTGCCGCAGCAACTAACAACTTCTGAAGCCCACACAATACTAACTTATGCATTTAGTCGGTTAGCATACACCTTCCCTAAAATTTCCATAGGGCAAAACATAGAAATAACTAAACCAGCACAGTAGCATTGGTATATACACGAAACAACGATTTTAAATCCATCATGGTAGCATTGAACAATGTAGAATTAACCAAGCTTGTCGATGGCCAGATAATCGTGACAAGATTCACAGCAGGCATGCCGCGGTGAGCGGAAAGATGGAAGTGTTTTTTCCACCAATGCAGCAAAGGGGCATCACAACAATCTCAACCCAAGCATTGCACGCACAGCGAACCCGAGCAAAGATGGAACATTTGGCGGATGCGGCAGCGGATAGGCCTCCGGAAACAGCCCCTGTGCCGAAAAAGACGCCGGCTTTGGCACCTGGAGCTACCCTAAATCCTCCAGGAGAGCCCATGCCGCGGGATTTTTGCCACCAAATCGACAAGAACGGCAGATAGGGGGAGGGGGTTGGGGATTTTGTGGTCTTACCGATGTAGATCCGGTGGCGGCGCACCTCCAGGTCCTTGTCGCCGAGGAGCAGGTCGAGCTTGGCGGCGTCGCCCCGCCGCAGGCAGTCCTCCACCCTCCGCGTCTGCCAGCGAAACCCTAGGGACCGTCAGGCGCCGGCCGGCTGGACCTCGTCGGAGAAGGATGGAATCAGGGAGGAGGGGGGAGGGAGGGGCGGACCTCGTCGAGGCGGTCCCTGAGGACGGCGTCGCGGTGGAGCCAGAAGTCGTGCTGGATCTTGAGGACGGTCTCGAGGCGCTTGCGGTCGGCGAGCAGCGCCTCCACGTCCCGGTGGCTCTTGCGCAGGATGCCCACCATCCGGTCGTAGACGCGCAGCCACTCCTCCCGCCCGACCCCGCCCTCCCGCGCCGGCGACGCGCCGCCGCCGCCGCCAGCCATGGATGGGTTCGAGTCAGGGTGGAGCGGTGGGCGTTTCCGTCTTTTCACCTGAAGAGTGCGGGCGGGGTTGGGGGGTCGGAGGGAGAGCCGAATACGACCGTTGTTGCTTAAATAAAAGAAATCTCACATTTTTTTTTGAGGGAAATTAATATCTTGCTCCATTGCCATGGAGAAAATAAGTTTTTTTTTCTTTTTCTTTTACCTCTTCATTGTCATGGAGGGGTCGCCTTCGATGTGGCCGAGGAGCCAGCAAGGGTGTGATCTCGTGAATTCACCACCGCGGTCAGCAGGGGATGTCGCCCCGGGTCTCCGGCGGCAGTGCAGGGTATCTCCCCCTGCCTAGTGAGCTGCGGAAGCAATGCAATTAAGCTCCTTCATCAGCCGTCGCTCTGGCAAACCTCAATCTCTAGGTCCTTCACTACCTGCTAGGCTCGGGGTGCGTCCCCCGACCGATGTTTGAGCATTAAGACTGTCTCGCTACTGAATGAGAGTTTTGTAATGGCAAATAATGTTGGGTTACCTTCGAGAGGTTCGTTTATTTTGACCTAGTACTTTACTTTATCCATACGGTAAAATGCCCTATTCTAGATTTAACGGGGTTTTTCTTGTGTTCTTGTGGGTGCTATGAAGGTTTTGTCCCTGTTATCTCCCCTTCGTCTCAACTGTTGAGTTTGTGTCGAATATTGTGTACAAGCAATATTCAGAAAAGCGGTAAACATCAGTGAATTGAAAGGCCACAACTTAGAGCAATGGGCGCTTAAGCACGGCTTAACCATGATTAACTATTTTCTAAAATTTGGCCAGTATCTTGCTACTTTTGAATAATATGCACACGAAAATAGGAAACATAAAACATAAGTGATAGAAATAGCATCTAAAATAGGAGCTCACATCACATTATTACCGTTCGCGAGTATCAAATCCAATAGTGATCGATATAATAATAAAAGTAAAAAAATAAAAGTAACGCATTAAGCAAGATGACATAATGTAGACAGAATAGGATCAACTAATATGACCGAACCCCATCGTTTTATCCTTAGTAGCAACAATACAAAATATGCCTTATTACCCCCTCCTGTCGTAAAGCAAGGTCACCGCAAGATTGAACTGTTGGGGAACGTTGCAGAAAATTAAAAATTTTCCTATGGTTTCACCAAGATCCATCTATGAGTTCATCTAAGCAACGAGTCAAGGGGTGAGTTTGCATCTACATACCACTTGTAGATCGCGTGCGGAAGCTTGCAAGGGGATGGTGATGATGGAGTCGTACTCGACGTGATTCGGATCACCGATGACCAAGTACTGAACGGACAGCACCTCCGCGTTCAACACACGTACGGGACGGGTGACGTCTCCTCCGTCTTGATCCAGCAAGGGGGAAGGAGAGGTTGAGGAAGACAGCTCCACCGGCAGCACGACGGCGTGGTGATGGTGGAGAAGCAGTACTCCGACAGGGCTCCGCCGAGCACACAACGGAGAAGGAGGAGAGGTGTTGGGGAGGGGAGGCCTGCGCCTTGGCTTGTGGTGCTCCTGCCCTCCCCTCACCCCTCTATATATAGGGGGAAGGGAGAAGGGGGCCGGCCCCTCTAGATCCCATCTAGGGGGGGGGGGGCGGCGGCCAAAGGGGAGGAGGGGAGAGGGTGGCTTGCCCCCCAAGCAAGGGGGGGCGCCTCCTCTAGGGTTCCCCCCTCAACCCTAGGCGCAAGGGCCCAAGGGAGGGGGTGCGCCCAGCCCACCAGGGGCTGGCCAACTACCCACGCAGCCCAAGTGTCCCCCGGGGAGGGGTGGCCCCTCCCGGTGGACCCCCGGAACCCTTCCGGTGGTCCCGGTACAATACCGGCATGACCCCGAAACTTCCCGTTGCCCATTTGATAACTTCCCATATATAAATCTTTACCTCCGGACCCTTCCGGAACTCCTCGTGACGTCCAGGATCTCATCCGGGACTCCGAACAACATTCGGTAGTCACATACTAGTCTTCCTAATAACCCTAGCGTCACCGAACCTTAAGTGTGTAGACCCTACGGGTTCGGGAGACATGCAGACATGACCGAGACGCTCTCAGATCAATAACCAACAGCGGGATCTGGATACCCATGATGGCTCCCACATGCTCCTCGATGTTGTCATCGGATGAACCACGATGTCGAGGATTCGATCAAAACCCTGTATACAATTCCCTTTGTTAATCGGTACGTTACTTGCCCGAGACTCGATCGTCGGTATCCCAATACCTTGTTCAGTCTCGTTACCGGCAAGTCACTTTACTCGTACCGTAATGCATGATCCCGTGGCCAACACCTTGGTCACCTTGAGCTCATTATGATGATGCATTACCGAGTGGGCCCAGAGATACCTCTCCGTCATACGGAGTGACAAATCCCAATCTCGATCCGTGTCAACCCAACAGATACTTTCGGAGATACCTGTAATGCACCTTTATAGTCACCCAGTTACGTTGTGACGTTTGATACACCCAAGGCACTCCTACGGTATCCGGGAGTTACACGATCTCATGGTCGAAGGAAGAGATACTTGACATTTGCAAAGCTCTAGCAAACGAACTAAACGACCTTTGTGCTATGCTTAGGATTGGGTCTTGTCCATCACATCATTCTCCTAATGATGTGATCCCGTTATCAACGACATCCAATGTCCATAGCCAGGAAACCATGACTATCTGTTGATCTCAACGAGCTAGTCAACTAGAGGCTCACTAGGGACATAGTGTGGTCTATGTATTCACACGTGTATTACGATTTCCGGATAATACAGTTATAGCATGAATAAAAGACAATTATCATGAACAATGAAATATAATAATACTTTTATTATTGCCTCTAGGGCATATTTCCAACAGTCTCCCACTTGCACTAGAGTCACCAATCTAGTTACATTGTGATGAATCGAACACCCATAGAGTCCTGGTGTTGATCATGTTTTGCTCGCGAGAGAGGTTTAGTCAACGGATCTGCGACATTCAGATCCGTATGTACTTTGCAAATTTCTATGTCTCCATCTTGAACATTTTCACGGATGGAGTTGAAACGACGCTTGATGTGCCTGGTCTTCTTGTGAAACCTGGGCTCCTTGGCAAGGGCAATAGCTCCAGTGTTGTCACAGAAGAGTTTGATCGGCCCTGACGCATTGGGTATGACTCCTAGGTCGGTGATGAACTCCTTCACCCAAATCGCTTCATGCGCTGCCTCCGAGGCTGCCATGTACTCCACTTCACATGTGGATCCCGCCACGACGCTCTGCTTGCAGCTGCACCAGCTTACTGCTCCACCATTCAACATATACACGTATCCGGTTTGTGACTTAGAGTCATCCGGATCTGAGTCGAAGCTAGCGTCGACGTAACCCTTTACGACGAGCTCTTCGTCTCCTCCATAAACGAGAAACATGTCCTTAGTCCTTTTCAGGTACTTCAGGATATTCTTGACCGCTATCCAGTGTTCCTTGCCGGGATTACTTTGGTATCTAGCTACCAAACTCACGGCAAGGTTTACATCAGGTCTGGTACACAGCATGGCATACATAATAGATCCTATGGCTGAAGCATAGGGGATGACACTCATCTCTTCTTTATCTTTTGCCGTGGTCGGTGACTGAGCCGAGCTCAATCTCACACCTTGTAACATAGGCAAGAACCCCTTCTTGGACTGATCCATTTTGAACTTCTTCAAAATCTTATCAAGGTATGTGCTTTGTGAAAGACCTATGAGGCGTCTCGATCTATCTCTATAGATCTTGATGCCTAATATATAAGCAGCTTCTCCAAGGTCCTTCATTGAAAAACATTTATTCAAGTAGGCCTTAATGCTGTCCAGAAATTCTATATCATTTCCCATCAAGAGTATGTCATCTACATACAATATGAGAAATGCTACAGAGCTCCCACTCACTTTCTTGTAAACGCAGGCTTCTCCATAAGTCTGCATAAACCCAAACGCTTTGATCATCTCATCAAAGCGAATGTTCCAACTCCGAGATGCTTGCACCAGTCCATAAATGGATCGCTGGAGCTTGCATACTTTGTTAGCGTTCTTAGGATCGACAAAACCTTCCGGCTGCATCATATACAACTCTTCCTTAAGATGTCCGTTAAGGAATGCCGTTTTGACGTCCATCTGCCATATCTCATAATCATAGTATGCGGCAATTGCTAACATGATTCGGACGGACTTCAGCTTCGCTACGGGAGAGAATGTCTCGTCGTAGTCAATCCCTTGAACTTGTCGATAACCCTTAGCGACAAGTCGAGCCTTATAAATGGTAACATTACCATCCGCGTCCGTCTTCTTCTTGAAAATCCATTTGTTTTCTATCGCTCGCCGATCATCGGGCAAGTCTGTCAAAGTCCATACTTTGTTTTCATACATGGATTCTATCTCGGATTTCATGGCTTCAAGCCATTTGTTGGAATCTGGGCCCGCCATCGCTTCTTCATAGTTCGAAGGTTCACCGTTGTCTAACAACATGATTTCCAGGACGGGGTTGCCGTACCATTCTGGTGCGGAACGTGTCCTTGTGGACCTAAGAAGTTCTGTAGCAACTTGATCCGAAGTACCTTGATCATCATCATGATTTTCCTCTTCAGTTGGTGTGGGCATCACAGGAACATTTTCCTGTGCTGCACCACTCTCCCGTTCGAGAGGTAGTACTTCATCAAGTTCCACTTTCCTCCCACTTACTTCTTTCGAGAGAAACTCTTTTTCTAGAAAGCATCCGTTCTTGGCAACAAAGATCTTGCCTTCGGATCTTAAGTAGAAGGTATACCCGACAGTTTCCTTAGGGTATCCTATGAAGACGCATTTTTCCGACTTGGGTTCGAGCTTTTCAGGTTGAAGTTTCTTGACATAAGCATCGCATCCCCAAACTTTTAGAAACGACAGCTTAGGTTTCTTCCCAAACCATAATTCATACGGTGTCGTCTCAACGGATTTAGACGGTGCCCTATTTAAAGTGAATGTAGCTGTCTCTAGAGCGTATCCCCAAAATGATAGCGGTAAATCGGTAAGAGACATCATAGACCGCACCATATCCAATAGAGTGCGATTACGACGTTCGGACACACCGTTTCGCTGAGGTGTTCCAGGCGGCGTGAGTTGTGAAACGATTCCACATTTCTTTAAGTGTGTACCAAATTCGTGACTTAAGTATTCTCCTCCACGATCTGATCGTAGGAACTTTATCTTTCGGTCACGTTGATTCTCCACCTCATTCTGAAATTCCTTGAACTTTTCAAAGGTCTCAGACTTGTGTTTCATTAAGTAGACATACCCATATCTACTTAAGTCATCAGTGAGAGTGAGAACATAACGATATCCTCCGCGAGCCTCAACGCTCATTGGACCGCACACATCGGTATGTATGATTTCCAACAAGTTGGTTGCTCGCTCCATTGTTCCGGAGAACGGAGTCTTGGTCATCTTGCCCATGAGGCATGGTTCGCATGTGTCAAATGATTCGTAATCAAGAGACTCCAAAAGTCCATCAGCATGGAGCTTCTTCATGCGCTTGACACCAATGTGACCAAGGCGGCAGTGCCACAAGTATGTGGGACTATCGTTATCAACTTTACATCTTTTGGCACCCACACTATGAACATGTGTAATATTACGCTCGAGATTCATTAAGAATAAACCATTGACCATCGGAGCATGACCATAAAACATATCTCTCATGTAAATCGAACAACCATTATTCTCAGACTTAAATGAGTAGCCATCTCGTATTAAACGAGATCCAGATACAATGTTCATGCTCAAACTTGGCACTAAATAACAATTATTGAGGTTCAAAACTAATCCCGTGGGTAAATGTAGAGGTAGCGTGCCGACGGCGATCACATCGACTCTGGAACCATTCCCGACGCGCATCGTCACCTCGTCCTTCGCCAATCTCCGTTTATTCCGCAGCTCCTGCTGTGAATTACAAATATGAGCAACGGCACCGGTATCAAATACCCAGGAGTTACTACGAGAACTGGTAAGGTACACATCAGTTACATGTATATCAAATATACCTTTGGTGTTGCCGGCCTTCTTATCCGCTAAGTATTTGGGGCAGTTCCGCTTCCAGTGACCCTTCCCCTTGCAATAAAAGCACTCAGTTTCAGGCTTGGGTCCATTCTTTGACTTCTTCCCGGTAACTGGCTTACCAGGCGCGGCAACCTCCTTGCCATCCTTCTTGAAGTTCTTCTTGCCCTTGCCCTTCTTGAACTTAGTGGTCTTATTGACCATCAACACTTGATGTTCTTTCTTGATTTCAGCCTCTGCTGACCTCAGCATCGAGAACACTTCAGGAATGGTCTTTTCCATCCCCTGCATGTTGTAGTTCATCACGAAGCTCTTGTAGCTTGGTGGGAGCGACTGGAGGATTCTGTCAATGACCGCCTCATCTGGGAGGTTAATATTCAGCTGGGTCATACGGTTGTGCAACCCAGACATCTTGAGAATATGCTCACTGACAGAACTGTTTTCCTCCATCTTACAACTGTAGAACTTTCGGAGACATCATATCTCTCGACTCGGGCATGAGCTTGAAAAACTAGTTTCAGCTCTTCGAACATCTCATATGCTCCGTGATGCTCAAAACGCTTTTGGAGCCCCGGTTCTAAGCTGTAAAGCATGCCGCACTGAACGAGGGAGTAATCATCAGCGCGAGTTTGCCAAGCATTCATAATGTCTTGGTTCTGCGGGATGGGAGCGTCACCTAGCGGTCCTTCTAGGACATATTGCTTCCTGGCAGCTATGAGGATAATCCTCAGGTTCCGGACCCAGTCCGTATAGTTGCTGCCATCATCTTTCAGCTTGGTTTTCTCTAGGAACGCGTTGAAGTTCATGTTGACATGAGCGTTGGCCATTTGATCTACAAGACATATTTGCAAAGGTTTTAGACTAAGTTCATGATAATTAAGTTCTAATCAAATTATGAACTCCCACTTAGATTAGACATCCCTTTGGTCATCTAAGTGTTACACGATCCGAGTCGACTAGCCCGTGTCCGATCATCACGTGAGACGGACTAGTCATCGTCGGTGAACATTTTCATGTTGATCGTATCTTCCATACGACTCGTGTTCGACCTTTCGGTCTCCGTGTTCCGAGGCCATGTCTGGACATGCTAGGCTCGTCAAGTTAACCCTAAGTGTTTTTGCTGTGTAAAACTGTCTTACACCCGTTGTATGTGAACGTAAGAATCCATCACACCCGATCATCACGTGGTGCTTAGAAGCGACGAACTGTAGCAACGGTGCACAGTTAGGGGAGAACACTTCTTGATATTTTATAAGGGATCATCTTATTTACTACCGTCGTCCTAAGTAAACAAGATGCATAAACATAATAAACATCACATGCAATTATATAGTTGTGACATGATATGGCCAATATCATATAGCTCCATTGGTCTCCATCTTCGGGGCTCCATGATCATCTTGTCACCGGCTTGACACCATGATCTCCATCATCATGATCTCCATCATCGTGTCTTCATGAAGTTTTCACGCCAACGACTACTTCTACTTCTATGGCTAACGCGTTTAGCAATAAAGTAAAGTAAGTTACATGGCGTTCTTCAATGACACGCAGGTCATACAAAAAATAAAGACAACTCCTATGGCTCCTGCCGGTTGTCATACTCATCGACATGCAAGTCGTGAATCCTATTACAAGAACATGATCTCATACATCACAATTCATCATTCATCACAACTTCTGGCCATATCACATCACATGATCAATCGCTGCAAAAACAAGTTAGACGTCCTCTAATTGTTGTTGCATCTTTTACGTGGCTGCAATTGGGTTCTAGCAAGAACGTTTTCTTACCTACGAATAACCACAACGTGATTTTGTCAACTTCTATTTACCCTTCATAAGGTCCCTGTTCATCGAATTCGCTCCAACTAAAGTGGGAGAGACAGACACCCGCCAGCCACCTTATGCAACTAGTGCATGTCAATCGGTGGAACCGGTCTCACGTAAGCGTACGTGTAAGGTTGGTCCGGGCCGCTTCATCCCACAATGACGTTGAAGCAAGAAAAGACTAGTAGAGGCAAGTAAGTTGACAAGATCCACGCCCACAACAAAATTGTGTTCTACTCGTGCAAAGAGAACTACGCATAGACCTAGCTCATGATGCCACTGTTGGGGAACGTTGCAGAAAATTAAAATTTTTCCTACGGTTTCACCAAGATCCATCTATGAGTTCATCTAAGCAACGAGTCAAGGGGTGAGTTTGCATCTACATACCACTTGTAGATCGCGTGCGGAAGCTTGCAAGGGGATGGTGATGATGGAGTCGTACTCGACGTGATTCGGATCACCGATGACCAAGTACTGAACGGACAGCACCTCCGCGTTCAACACACGTACGGGACGGGTGACGTCTCCTCCGTCTTGATCCAGCAAGGGGGAAGGAGATTTTGAGGAAGACAGCTCCACCGGCAGCACGACGGCGTGGTGATGGTGGAGAAGCAGTACTCCGACAGGGCTCCGCCGAGCACACAACGGAGAAGGAGGAGAGGTGTTGGGGAGGGGAGGGCTGCGCCTTGGCTTGTGGTGCTCCTGCCCTTCCCTCACCCCTCTATATATAGGGGGAAGGGAGAAGGGGGCCGGCCCCTCTAGATCCCATCTAGGGGGGGGGGGGGGGGGGCGGCGGCCAAAGGGGAGGAGGGGAGAGGGTGGCTTGCCCCCCAAGCAAGGGGGGGCGCCTCCTCTAGGGTTCCCCCCTCAACCCTAGGCGCAAGGGCCCAAGGGAGGGGGTGCGCCCAGCCCACCAGGGGCTGGCCAACTACCCACGCGGCCCAAGTGGCCCCCGGGGAGGGGTGGCCCCTCCCGGTGGACCCCCGGAACCCTTCCGGTGGTCCTGGTACAATACCGGCATGACCCCGAAACTTCCCGTTGCCCGTTTGATAACTTCCCATATATAAATCTTTACCTCCGGACCCTTCCGGAACTCCTCGTGACGTCCGGGATCTCATCCGGGACTCCGAACAACATTCGGTAGTCACATACTAGTCTTCCTAATAACCCTAGCGTCACCGAACCTTAAGTGTGTAGACCCTACGGGGTCGGGAGACATGCAGACATGACCGAGACGCTCTCAGATCAATAACCAACAGCGGGATCTGGATACCCATGATGGCTCCCACATGCTCCTCGATGTTGTCATCGGATGAACCACGATGTCGAGGATTCGATCAGAACCCTGTATACAATTCCCTTTGTCAATCGGTACGTTACTTGCCCGAGACTCGATCGTCGGTATCCCAATACCTTGTTCAGTCTCGTTACCGGCAAGTCACTTTACTCGTACCGTAATGCATGATCCCGTGGCCAACACCTTGGTCACCTTGAGCTCATTATGATGATGCATTACCGAGTGGGCCCAGAGATACCTCTCCGTCATACGGAGTGACAAATCCCAATCTCGATCCGTGTCAACCCAACAGATACTTTCGGAGATACCTGTAATGCACCTTTATAGTCACCCAGTTACGTTGTGACGTTTTATACACCCAAGGCACTCCTACGGTATCCGGGAGTTACACGATCTCATGGTCGAAGGAAGAGATACTTGACATTTGCAAAGCTCTAGCAAACGAACTAAACGACCTTTGTGCTATGCTTAGGATTGGGTCTTGTCCATCACATCATTCTCCTAATGATGTGATCCCGTTATCAACGACATCCAATGTCCATAGCCAGGAAACCATGACTATCTGTTGATCTCAACGAGCTAGTCAACTAGAGGCTCACTAGGGACATAGTGTGGTCTATGTATTCACACGTGTATTACGATTTCCGGATAATACAGTTATAGCATGAATAAAAGACAATTATCATGAACAATGAAATATAATAATACTTTTATTATTGCCTCTAGGGCATATTTCCAACATGAACCCACTACAATTGTGACGGCCCCGATTCAATCGTACACTAATCATACACGCAAATGTGTACGATCAAGATCAGAGACTCACGGAAAGATATCACAACACAACTCTAGACACAAATCAAAATAATACAAACTTTATATTACAAGCCAGGGGCCTCGAGGGCTCGAATACATAGCTCGATACACAAGAGTCAGCGGAAGCAACAATATCTGATTACAGGCATAAGTTAAACAAGGTTGCCTTAAGAAGGCTAGCACAAAAGCAACAACGATCGAAGAGGCAAGGCCTCCTGCCTGGGACCTTAGCCACCCACCTTAGCCACCCACCTTACCAGAAATATGTGCAACTTAGTCTGTTGTTCTAGCCAACTGTCTAGTAGCCGACGTGCAACTCCTTCCTCTTTCTACTTGGGATGTGTAGTTTGAGTTGGCCGAGACAACAAATAGTGCAATCCACACATCCACGGGCAGGGGGAAGTTGCACATAATTACTAAGCAGTTGGCCTGGGTAACAAATGAGGTTGCACATCTCACTGTTAGGGGTGGTTGGGGTGGAGGTGCCATCACTAAAACTGCACGTCCATGGGTAGGGAGAAAGTTGCACATTCACTCTCAAATAGTTGCACATCAACTACTAGGCACTTGCACCTAACGGGGATTAAATTGCACACAATAAGATTTGAATAAATATACTCATGCAGGATCTAGTTTTGAAGAGCACGTCGTGTGGGTTCCAACGGTGAAACAGGATCTTAATTTCGATATTTTAACTTAAAAGTTATGACTTTTTTTAGAAAAATGAAAACCTGAATTAAATGCGTTCACAGCTATTCGCATGTGTGAAAATTGAACGTCCACAAGTAGGAAAAAGTTGCACATCGACTATCATGTAGTTGCACATTGACTCCTAGATAGTTGCACCAAACGGGGATTAAGTTGCACAAATAAAATTCGTCGAAATATACCCATGTGAGATCTTGTTTCGAGCAGCACGTCGTAAGGATTCCAACAGTGAAAATGGATCTTAATTCCGACGGATGGTTTAAAATGTGTTCCATGGTTTTCCTTAATGACGGTTTTTTTAGAACAAGGGGACCAGGTGGTATTCCTTTTTGGTCGGCCGCTGGCTAACCCTCCCAAGCGGCCAGGCGCTCACTAGAAGCGTCCAAAATTTGTAACCATTTGGTTCGTTATATTATTTTGTAAAATATGCTAGACTGGAAATTGAATGATACTACCGTTTTGCAGGAAACTGAAATTTCAATATTGCTGTGTACCTTTCATACCCCAAAATTTAGACTCATCTCAGTGTGCATTTTTCGATGGCCGCTTCGCTTGTATTTAGAAAAATTCAAGAACACGAGAGCTAGCAACACCGTTGTCACAAAAAAAAGGTAGCAAAACCAGCACAAATTAATATGACACGTGTCCTATAAAAAAGTACATACACACATCGTTTTGTTAACAGAGAGCACAAAAACGCATGCCTGAACAAAAAAAGAAACTCAAAATGATATAACAAGATATATACTTGTAAGAAAAAAAAGTTTAAAGTACACTTTCATGTTCTTCGGCTATAAGTCTGGTGCAACTTTGGTTTCACAACTTCATCCTACACTATTGACCCCTCAACTTTGAACCCGAATAATTCGGTCCTTTGTGCAACACAAAGTACTGTGATGGACCACATGTCAGTAGGTATATACCCATGGCAGGACAATCCACACAAAAATATGTAGATTATATGCACTTTAAAATTACAAGATTTATGAAAATGAATGCTAGATTTATTTAAGGAGTATTTTGCAAAAAAAAATATACTTAAAATGTTCCAGGAACTTTACTCAAAACAATGTGAGTATACACAATTCCTAAAAAATACATAAAGGATAATAATTGTTTTTAGAAAAAGATACTCACTCCATAGAAAGATGAGTGGATATTAAACATAAATCATGAAATGGTACTATTTCAAGGATGTTACTTACCTTATTATGTTTTATAATTGTTATTTCAAAAATGTCTTGATTTTAAAATTTATTTGGCTTCAAATTCACTGATAAAGTTTATTATAAAGGCGTCATTTTTCATATTTCCCTTTTTTGTTTACAAGTTTACTTTTACTATATTTTTTGGCTAGTTTGCCACATACACGAGACCACTTCAGGTCATGCTGAATTTTGCTTTAGATTGAGGTGAAAGATCAAATTTATTGGATTCTCATGGTGAGATACTATGAGCACAACCAACAACGGAAAGGATCATACAAGCAGCTAGTTCTTCGTCGACAAACTCATGTGTGTGCATTTTTAAAAAGATAACCATGTCCCTAAAGTCACAAGCGCGGAGTTGTCCAATCTTCACCTCAACATTATACTTACAAAAGCAAACAATTATCATATCTCCAATATTAATGCATCCTCTCGAATATCAACACATCCAAAATGTACCAAACCTGAGCAATAATTACTAATATCAAGCAAGGACTTGAGTTGCAACAAAGTATATCACAAGATGGCAAAAAATCAAGGGAAGCACAATTTAAGTGGACTAGGTAAATGCCCGTGCATTGCAACAGAGCATAATAATTTAGTGATTCAACATCAAATGTGCACGACATAACCGTTAGTAACCTCATGGACATCAAGCGTATTGTCGAAGTTTTTGACGATTAAATCACTCTTCTTCAGTGGTCATTGTTGCGATGGGAAAGAAGGGTAGACACATGACATCGGGAAGGGGCTTACCAGAGAGAAAAGACATCACAAAGCAGCACCATGACGTTGTTGGTAGCTGCACGCCTCTGTCGCTACCATGATTGCACTACATGTTGTTGTACTTCCATGCTTATATGGAGAAGTTTAAGGCATGAAAGCTAACAAGACAACCCCAAAAAAAAACTAACAAGAAAAATCCAAAGGAAGCCCTCATTAATCACTATAATTCAGATTTAGTACAATTTTCGTTTGCTCTGGCACGAGAAAGCAGGATCATTTTCTGGTACATACTGAATATAAAAAAAAAATCCTTATTCAATGCTTTCAAGCTTTCAGCGGCTTCTCTTCGCTATTTCTAACCATCTTCTAGCTCCTCATGTTTACCATCTTCTAGCTTTCTCTCCACTTGATCATCTTGATGCATGCCGCCGTCACAGCGAACCTTACCTCCACACTCATTGTTACTCATGTGTATCAATTTCACATAAGCAAGACATTGATGAGAAGATGGAACATGATTTTATTCAACTGGGTAGATGAATATATGATCAAGTGGAAGAAGAATTAAAAAAACACCATGAGGTATAAGAGAAATAATAATAAAATCACCAAGGAGGAGAAACAAAATATCGTCCTAACATTCACAAGCAAAAAAATACACACTGCTAGAAAATAAAACTAAGCATCATGGGCAACTAAACCTGGACCAAAGATAAATATTGGAGATGTAATTAATGGGGCTCAAAATTTAATATAAGTGGATCTACACACGCCCACAACAAGGGACTCACTTTAGTTCTTGCTCTGCCTACTTTTCCAGGAAGCATTTTGGTCCTCCATACTACTCCCTTCATTTAATGATCTTACATTTTGAAATGGAGGGAGTACATTCCTAGTTACATAAGTAGGAATGAAAATATGAATAGTAAATTAATTACTCCCTTTAGTGATCCGGAAATGGAGAAGAAAGTATTCTCGCATTCTTCCCCTGAGGTGACCCTGGTTTATCGAACCCACGGGAGGAAGGTCCCCTTTAAGCTAGGGTCTCTAGCAAGATTCTATTAAACAAACAATTCCAGCTTTTGACCGGATCGAAATCAAACAACCTGGAGTAAAACACATAATAAAATAGGCACGGGTATGAGGTCTTAATGCTTACAACCATTCATTTGCGTTGGGACCAAATATAATCTTAATTTGTGCGCTGGAATTCAACAATCGAGTGTGCTTGTTACGAATCGAAGTGAGGGATGTGCCAAAATCACATCTTGATCCACACCCGTCCTGCATCAAGAGTTAGTTGTCCAACCGAATGCCCTATCCATCTCGCAAGGTTGACTAGATAATTAAGATTGCAATAATCAGACAAGAACTTTGGACGTTTAGTAACTACACCTCTTGAAACCTCATGGATAAGATCCGTGTTACCATACCAAACCCTTCTATCACCGGTTTTCATAATAACAGTTCACGGTCTACCTGCCCTTAGCCTATCCGTGGCTCGCTCTCCATGATCCTGGGTACATGCAGGGATGAAAAACGGAAACGAGAAAGGTGACATCTACGGAATAATTTTATTTCACACATACGGGACGTTAATTCAAGGCACTTTCATTGACCCCACAACAAATACAGAGGGTTGCAAGGCTCTTGCCTCAACTCTTACCTTACCGAACTACTCACACATAAAGATTAGATCACACGAAGACCACATTGAAAAACACATCATGGAGATTGATTGATTGATAATACGTCTTACAATGGATGCCGTGTGTGATGCACAATTACAAGTATGATCTAGTGGGAGAGGGACCACGATGGTGATGGCGGCTATGGAGATGGAAATGGCGGCGACTCGGGTTAATGGAGATGGTTGAAGATGACTCCGTTCTGGCTTCGCTCGTGGACTGTTAATATTTCGGCTTCGACCCCTTTATAAAAGTTGTTCAGGTGGATGAGAGGCCTCGGTTTCTACATGTTGCTTTATTGGTTGTTGAATTTCTTTGTACCAATTGACCCAAATTTAATGGGTTGCCAAATATTGGTTGTTTATTGATTTTGTACCGATTGATCCGAATTTAATTGGTTGCCAAATATACTAAAGATTTATAAGGTTACTACCAAAGATTGATCAAAAATTATTTGTACCGACTGAGCAGAAGTTAACGGGTTGCCAAAGATACCATATTGCTAAAGAAGAGATTGATTATCATACATGAATTACTTGGTTACCAAAGATAGAAAAGTGGGTCTTTTCTCTTTTCCGGCAAATAAAAAGAAAGAAAAGAAAAGGATTCTATCTTCTCAGAACTTTTTTTTGAGGTCAAAGCAACGCTTTATAACTTAACGGTGCTTGGGCAAATCGCTCGAGGCACAAGCAGCCACTTGGGCTGGTACATCAGACCCCCAGTTCATAATCTGGTCTACTGGGTACAACCGACCAATATTGGCAAGCTCATGGGCTACAGCATTAGCACTACGACGACATACAGATATCTTGTGTTTAGAGAACCACATCTTCAGCTGATACTTCGTGTCCTCGATGATGGCCGCATATGCTTACGAGTCGGCCTTCCGGAGGTCCATGGCTTCCAATAGCAGTTGGGAGTCTGTTTCAAAGATGACCCTCAGGCTGCCCAGGTCAGCGGCAAGGGCTACAACGTTGGACAATGCATCGACTTCCGCCGCGAATGCATCATGTATATGGTCCTGTCTGCCAGCCCTTGCTGCTACGATATTCCCGGCCGAGTCTCTCGCCATAGCGCCCCATCCAGCATGTCCATCACCTGGGACAAAAGATCCATCCGCATTGATTTTCAGCATATCATCAGGCGGGGCAGTCCACTTGTCCATGGAAACTTTCGTCGGTGGTTTAAGATGAGTAATGCTACACGTACAAACGAGTTACAAGGTTTTACAAAGAGGGTTAATTTGATTGGTCAATAGGTGAGGAGGCGGCCCATCCCTTGAAAATCAGAGGGGGGGGGGGGGGGGGGGGGGGGGGAGCAAGTTTGTGATTGGTTAGTAGATGAAAAAATCCTAGTCAGCGTGTAATTGCGTGTAACTCTTTCTATGTTTAGTATTATTGGTTTAAGATAGACTTGCATATATTCCATGACAGCGGTGCGTGTCCTCCTCGCGACCTCCGCTGCTGACGCAGCAAGCTCCCCCTTCCTCGGCTTGTTGTGTACGCTCCACCAGTGCCACCAGAAAATTAAAAGAAAGGAAAAAGGACGAGGGGGTAGATGATTATGCAGATGGTATGGCGGATCGCGGGAGCAAATATGGAGCCAGCCACATCATTTCTGTGACTCATCATGCATATATGAGCCGCGTACGAATTGAATGAAACCGCGGAGGGAAACAACGACGAAAATCGTTTGCGCACCAGAAGTCCCCATCATTTGCGCACCAGAAGTCCCCGCTGTCCTATAAATCTGCCCCGCCCGCGAGCGCTTCTGTCACACCCACACCACAGACACACACACCAGCACTCCATCCGCCTCCGACCGCGAATCCGCCCCGCCGGCGAGATTGAAATTTCTCAGCCAGCGCTTTCTCTCCTCTCCGGTAAGCACTCCATCCGCCTCCGACCACGAATCCGCCCCGCCGGCGAGATTGAAATTTCTTAGTCCTAGTTCCTCGTTTCTTCCCTCTGCTCACGCGGTGAGAGAGGCCTCTTCGATCGGGCGGAGATGTGCGGGTTGTCAGTCTTTGCGCTCGATCGCCGCGGCCGGGCCAAGGCCTCCTCTTCCTTCCTTCTGGATCTCTCAATTTCTCCCTGTCAAAAAGGATTCCAGTACTACTCTTACTCTGGTATATTTGCTTGCTTCAAGTTGGTTGGTACCCTAGATGTTGACATTTTTTTTCTCTATAAACTTGGTCAAACTTAGCAGAAACTGACTTGGTCGCCTTATATATTATGATGAGGAGCGAGTATTATGGATTCGTGTTACTAATTCATTCATGCTCGCTTGATTTTGAGGTTTCAGCCAGACTTACATGCTACTACTCCAACCAGAAGCGGCTAATCTGCTATCGTTTTTCTCTTCAACGTTTGCAGGTACAGCAACACTACATTCTAGACCTGCTCGATACAGCCTTTGCAAGCACAGCAGGTACCTCAAGAGCCTTTCTTGTTTGATGGAAAGTGCAAACAAAGGAGGGTTTCGCCTTTTCAGGTGCCTCAAGTGTTCTGACATTCTACGACAGCCTCGAAATGTTTCACTCTACTACTCCGGTGGATGTAACACCGCCATTAGAGGTACAAATTCGAGGGTACACTGCCTAATTAGAAATGAATTACTCCCACTGTTCCTAAATATAATAAGATGACGTCTTATATTTAGGAACTGATGGAGTAAGAACTAGCTACCTTTTCTCCTTATCAACTACTGTAATTAACACCAGTCAGTTCGCTCAAGCTTTTGGGGAATTGATTTTTTTTTTCTGTGTGTGTGTGTGTGTTTGTGCGTATGCAGCTAAAATCAATGTCAAGGGCGGACCCAGAAATTACTTACAGCTTCTCATCCTCCCTTACGTTACCTTAAGTTCTTTATGTATCAGCTTCATTTCATTTCTAACGAAGATTATAAGCTGGACTTCTAGACCTAGCCACCGGGGTGCAGATTTGCCACTGAGCAATGGGGTGTCTCCCCAAACCAAGGAACTGGATTCCATGGGTGTTGCCGCTAATGATTCTTGCACTACTCTGGGTGCTCCAAGCTTTGAGAGCAATGGCACGGGTAGAAATGAGAATGAGAATGTTATGATAGCTGAAAAAAATGTCATGGTGGTTTCACATACCGAGAGCAATGAAGATGACAATTCTGATGGCAGGAGCACCATTGGAGAAATGGGAGATCTGAACAGTGCAACTGTGGCGCCAAGGGTTTTACCCTTCCATTTATTGGAAAATATTACAAATGGTTTCTCTGAGGACCGGAAACTTGGTGCGGGTTCGTATGGAAATGTTTACATGGTACGATTTATGCTCTATTTATGGTTTCTAGCTATCCATAATTTGCTATAGTTAGACATGAGGGTGCCTGGGATCGAGGCAAGTGGAGGAGACAACATAGGATGACTTCGACGACTGGGTGGTGCTGATCGAGCACCTAGTCTCAAGCTCCGGGGTGAAAACCCTAGGTATGACCCTAGTTGGTTATACCTGGCAATGACAACATTTTTACGCCTTTACCCATTGAGGCATTGCTCGGACTAAATCTTTAGGGCGAAAACCCACAATCCGGCAGTGTTGGATTCGGCGATGGCGGCGTTTACTCGTCATTCCATTCCTGGAGGCATTGCTTTTCGAGAACTTTTCTCGTAGTCCTTATGTTGTCCAGGGATAGTTGGGGCCGGTCGTCGTTGCATATCGTCGATCGTGTTTTGATCGCTTCAGATTTTCTTTTTCTTTTTTCTCCCTCCGCCTGGCATAGCTTCAGTCTTCTATGATTTTGCTCTTTGCCGGCATGATTTTTTACGTGTGTGCGTTGGTGTTAGCTGTGTGCATTTTAGTTGTGCAAATGCAGAGGCCGGGTGTGTTCATTATGTTTATATCCCCTTGATGCTTCATTATGAATCAATAAAATACACTCTTTATCCAAAAAAAAAAGACATGGTGGTGCCATGCACACCTGTGATTGCACGCACACCACACATCCCCTGGTGAACCATTCGTTATTCCCTGTACTATTTATCATAATACTAATCATGTATAGATCTGATGCATCTAGAACCTACTCCTTATGAATTCAGGTGCATGTCAAACAGTCAAACACACATCAATACATACCACTCTGCTGAGATTTGATTATAGAAAGGAAGCATGTTCATATTCACAAGCCATGGGTCTCCACATGTTCAACCATGGCTATGTACCAATTTCTGCTTTATTAATGTTAAATATTTCACTACAAACAGAAAATTAAACAATGCATGCATGCGAGATTTTGAATAGGGAGAACATGAAGACGGGGAAAGAATTGCTGTGAAGGTGCTTCATTACACTCCAGGACTTGATGAGCAATTTGAGAAGGAGTATCTCAACCATGCAAGCCTCCAACACAAAAATATTGTGCGCTTAGTTGGCTATTCTCATGAAACTCATTGTGTATACCAACCATATAATGGGAAAATGGTTTTCGCGGAGATGAGAAAAAGGGCGCTTTGCTTTGAATATATGACTAATGGAAGCCTTGACAAATTTCTTTCTGGTATGATGCATGGTGTTATATTTGTATTAGAAGGTAGCATGTTAATTAATTATTCATAACACAAATTTTTGAGTATGTCCTTTATTTGCTACAGATGAATCTAGTGGACACGATTGGTGCACACGCTATGCAATAATTAAGGGGATCTGTGAGGGTATGCAATACCTGCATGAGGAATTGGGTTCCCCTTTATATCATTTGGATTTAAAACCAAGCAATGTATTGTTGGATGAGAACATGGTTCCAAAAATAGCAGATTTCGGCTTGTCAAGGCTCGGAGGAGAACACACACAAATGACAAAAAATGCTATGGGAACACCGTAAGCTAATTAATTTCCCACGCGAATAAAATATTTTTAAATATTTTAACAAATTCTATATATTTGCATTGGACCAATGTTATTGGTAACATGTATGATGTGCCATGCAGTGGGTACTTACCGCCAGAGTACATAGATGCAGGTGTAATCTCAATTAAGTTTGACATATTCAGTTTGGGTGTTGTAATCATAAAGATAATGACCGGACCAACAGGTTACTTCAGGATTGCTGAAATGTCTCCCAAAGAATTCGCCGAGCTTGTAAGGAAATTGTTGCCTTCATTGATATCTGTTTATAGTACATATTTCATTATGCATAATACTTCTATTTTTTAATATACAACCATACTTTATGTCCCATATTGTAGGTACATGTGAATTGGAAGAATATGCTACAAGCAAAATCATTGTATGAGCCATATTCCGAACAAGCAAAGCAATGCATCGAAATAGCTTTACGCTGTGTGGATGCTGATAGACACAAGAGACCGAGCATAGGGGTAATCATCGATAAGCTAAATGAGATGGAGACTGTGCTACAACTTCTTGAGGCGTCAAGGAATGACACAGGTGTTGGAGTTAAACACGAATAGTATGTCACGTGTCCGGTTCCGTGTCCGTGTTGGCTTCAAAGTCATTGCCGAGTAGGATTGCTAGTAGACATAGGTTAGCTACTAGTATATATACTTGACTAGCCCTGTAAACTTTGTACCACCGTGAATCGAAGCAATAAAGAAAAGCAGGCTCGACACGAGCCTGCGAGGCTATCCAAGCAATCAACAAGCTAGTTCTTCGTGTGCGTGCGTTCTTGTGTTTCCGGCCGGCTGGTCGTTGTGTACGTACGTATACGTTGGTGTTGTTGCTGCAGCTTCATGTTGTGTTGCGGTGCACCTCGACGTAAAAGCACTTCGTTGAGATCGTCAGTGAGTTTCGTTGCTTCGTCGTCGTTCGTCGTCGGTCGTCTCCAGTCGTCGGAAAGTACTCGACGGAGTGGACTGGGCCAACAATTGGTATATAGAGCAAGGTTGATCTCCTAGTAACGGGAGGTCATGTCGGACGACGAGAAGACCAAGCAGCTGGCGGAGTACTCTGGTGTGGCTAAAGTAATTGCTGCTCCGGTGAGATCGGAGTATCCACGATTCGACCGTGGGAACTTCGTGGTGTGGGCGACCATGATGGAGTGGGCGCTCGAGGCCAATGAGCTCTGGGAAGCCGTCGACCCCGGCGGTGACGAGTACCTGAAGGGTGGTGCCTTGTATCGGAATGATCGCCAGGCTATCACGGCCATCTGCTCGGTGATGCCGGTGGACGTGCAACAGCATCTTATCTCGAAGACATCAGCGAAGGAGGCATGGGACACGCTCAAGACGTTGCATCTAGGGCACTCCCGTGTGCGTGAGGCAAACTTGCAAACTTTGCTGAAAAGTTACGAGAATCTGAGGATGGGAGAAGACGAGACGGTGGACGCCTTTGCAGCGAGGGTTGCTTCCATGGTGAACGGGATTCGCGGTCTCGGAGAGAAGTTAGAGGACATCTCCGTGGTCCGGCGTTTCCTACGTGCCGCTCCACCGCGCTACATGCCGATTGTGTCAGCGATCGAGCAGTGTGTTGATCTTAAGACTCTCACTTTGGATGATCTGGTTGGTCGCTTCAAGGCCCATGACGAGCGGATGAAGTTGAGTTACGGCGACGCAAAACAGGATGAGTACCTGATGCTTACGCGTGCTCAGTGGGAGGCAATGGTTTCCAAGGAGAACAATTTCGACAAGGCGTCCGGTAGCGGCGGAAAGTACCGTCCCGCAAAGGTCACCGACGAACAATCGGAGAAGCCAAGGAAGAAAAAGTTCGACAAGAGAAAGATCCGTTGTCACAACTGTAATCTGCTCGGACACTTCAAGTCAGAGTGTAAGAATCCCCCGAAGGAGAGGGCGCTCATGGCCCAGCAAGGTGATGAAGGTGACATGATGTTGATGTGCGAACTCGTGGACAAGGTGGATCCAGTTCTTCAAGCATCGGCTAAAGAAATTGTCGTGCTCCGTGAAGAAAAAGTTCACTGTCAAGATCATGGTTCAGAAACTCATGTCGACGCTACGGACATGGGGGGTGATTCCAAAGATTACGTCGATGTTACGGGCATAAGTGCTAACTTCGCTGGAGCGGACGCAGCTATTGCCGCGTGTGCTCGGCCATGGAGAAGCATTCTTCGTACGACGCGTTCAGAGAAAATAAAGGCGTATGTGGCTCCGAAAGTTCACGAGGTAACAACATACACAAGTGCAACTGTTGTTGATGCTGGTGCAAAGGTGGACACGAGTGCAGTGGCTATAGACACACGGAAAGAATCTGCTGGATCGAGTCATGCGGTGGCTTGCTCGAGAGACGCGCGTGCCAGCTGTGGAGGCAATTCCAGCTCGATGGTGTCCGGTGGAAAGTGCGTAGCAGCTGCGCCACGCTGCCCAGTAACAGGCAGATGTGGAGTCCCACCAGAGAGGAGGCTAGCCAATTTGCTTGTATGGCCAGGAGAAAGCGGCCTAGCAGGAAGGCTGCTAGGTGGCTCACGTGATGAGCTTGGCCCATCGCTAGAATCACCTGGAGTTGCAAGTCCAGGAGATACCACGTGTGCAGCTTCATCATGCTTGGCCATTGCAACGCAAAGAAACAGAGAAGGTGAGGCGTCGCTCCTAAAGATACACGGAGCCGCGCAAGCAACGTCGCCTCCGATAGTAATGGAGGAAAACGCTGAGGAATCGGCTGGATATGAGGACGCGAATACGAAGGAGTGTTGGCGTCAGGCTATGGAAGAGGAGTTGAGGTCGATCCACGACAACAATGCATCGAAGCTTGTGGATCTTCCCAACAATGAAAAAGCCATGGATCTCAAGTGGGAATTTACGATCAAGAGAGATGTCGAAGGGTCCGTGAAGCACAATGCAAGGCTAGTGGCCAAAGAGTACGTGCAAGAGGAAAGTGTGCACTTCGAAGAAGTGTTCGTTCCCATTGCAAAGATGAAATCGGTGGAATTCCTCATCGCTCTCGCGGTTCAGGAATCACGGAAGATACATCACATGGATGTAAAATCTGCGTTTTTGAATGGCGAGTTAGAAGGAGATGTGTATGTGAATCAGCCACTGGAATTCATCAAAGAGGGAGAGGAACACAAGGTACTGAAGCTACACAAAGTCTTGTACGGGCTACGGCAAGGCTCTCGGGCATGGAGCATCAAACTTGATCGGACTTTGATTTCTCTTGGATTTGAGAAAGCCCCGCTAGAGCATCCAATGTACAAGAGAGGTGAAGGAAGAGATCGTCTACTAGTTGGCATCTACGTCGACAATCTGTTGATAACTGGAGCAGGTGAAGAGGTGATTGCAAAGTTCAAGCTACAGATGAAGGAGCTTTTCAAGATGGATGATCTAGGCCTTTTGAGTTGCAACCTCGGGACAGAGGTACATCAAAAGCTGGAGGGGATCACACTATGCCAGGAGGCATATGCAAGGAAGGTACTTGAAATCCGTGACATGAAAGATTGCAATCACGTTGTCGCTTCAATGGAACCTCGTCTTGAGCTAAGCAAGAAGGAGATGGTGAAACTACTTGGCTACAGTGGTAGTGACAAGGAAGGAATTGTTGGCGACCGCAAGTGTACCTCGGGCGTGGCATATTTCCTTGGTGAAAGCGTAGTAAGCTGGCTATCACGAAGACAGAAAGTGGTGACATCGACTTCAAGTAAAGCAGAGTGTCAAGGTGTGTGGCTAGGACGGCTACACAGTGATCTCATGGATCGAGATCCAGAACAAGTGGTGCTCAATGTTGACAGTGAGTCTACGTTTTTTCTACGCAAGGATCCAGTGCGGCATGACAGGAGCAAGCACATTGATACGATGTATCACTACATGAAGGGCGGTGTAGAAGAAGGTAAGGCGAAGGTCAACCACATTCGCACCGATGATCAGCTAGCGGACATCCAGACCAAGGCTTTGGACCGAGAGAAGTTCTTGGAGATGAAAAGAAGGATCAGCGTCCGAGCTGTAACGTAACGGCGTCGTGTTTAGGAGGGTGATTGTTGGAGTTAAACACGAATAGTATGTCACGTGTCCGGTTCCGTGTCCGTGTTGGCTTCAAAGTCATTGCCGAGTAGGATTGCTAGTAGACATAGGTTAGCTACTAGTATATATACTTGACTAGCCCTGTAAACTTTGTACCACCGTGAATCGAAGCAATAAAGAAAAGCAGGCTCGACACGAGCCTGCGAGGCTATCCAAGCAATCAACAAGCTAGTTCTTCGTGTGCGTGCGTTCTTGTGTTTCCGGCCGGCTGGTCGTTGTGTACGTACGTATACGTTGGTGTTGTTGCTGCAGCTTCACGTTGTGTTGCGGTGCACCTCGACGTAAAAGCACTTCGTTGAGATCGTCAGTGAGTTTCGTTGCTTCGTCGTCGTTCGTCGTCGGTCGTCTCCAGTCGTCGGAAAATACTCGACGGAGTGGACTGGGCCAACAACAGGGTCATACGAGGTGTGATCACTAATTACACAATTGCTTATGTTGTTTTTCTTGTTTTCCTACTAAACGTACATGCATGTGTGTATATGTAGAGAGCATGACTAATCAATATCAAGGATAGAATGGTTCACTTCGTACATACACATCACACTCGTTTTGTTCTTGAGGAATAATCACATTTAATGCCCAGTTTATTAAATCATACTATGGTAACCAATTTGAATTTTAGTATTACTCCTCCAGATTGTAAATGATTTTAACATATGGATGCCTTTATGGCAACACATGACTATATCAAATGTTGTGGAGTAGAAGTATCAATAGAGTAGGGTAATGCAAAATTAGGTATGTGTAGCGGGTACAGTGGTAATCATGAAAATACCGAGTCCATAGCTTGTAGTTTATTTTAATAATACCATTCATATTTTTATGTATGTATGCATGCACGTACATCCATATACATATTTTAACTCCGTATATACGGGCTGTTTGTTTTATTAATTGTAGATGTGCCCTTGCATTTCAACCGAGTGTGAGTTTATGGATATCCGGCTAAACAATTTTGTAGACTACACACTGCACGTAACGGACAACAGAGGTAAGGTGCAACAAGTAACAGTAACTACCGCTAGTTACCCAGCAAGCGAGACGGCAACCTTCGAGGTCAGTTTGGTATTTTCGGCATGCAAAACAGATTTGGAAGCACCAGGATTTTGTCTGATATTATTTTATGATGGTTTGGTCTTCTGCTTTTGGTCCTGGTGTCGCCGCATGTTTGTTATCTGGTAGCTGATCCGACCGAGAATCAAGGTAATAGAAATTTCATCATCTTTTTTAATCTTGCTTATCTTCGCTCAAATATCTTACCAACCATGATTGGTTCAGATGATCGACATATGCTGGCTTGAGCAGGGAATTATGAGCGTAATGGACGTGCATCCGACAAAGCCTTGGTAGGTCTGTGCTTCTAGCGATATTAATTATGAGGGTAATGGATAGGGGGAACATATCTAGCGCACCGGGGCAACTGGTGCTACCAATGCACCGGACCCCGTTACACATTAAAAAATGTTCGAAAAAATCCGGAAAAAATTAGTGCATTGACACAACACACAACATCAATGTATGTTGTCACAAAAATTCAAATCAAAATTCAAAACAATGCTCAAGATAAGAAAATGACAAATTTGACGTCAATGTGCTAATGGGCCAAAACTAAAGCCCAACTTGTGTTATGTACTATTCAGTATCAAATTTGTCATTTTTCTATCTCAAGCAATGTTTTGAACTTTTATTTAAATTTTTATGGCAACGTACATTGATGTTGTGTCAATGCACTAACTTTTTTCCTGATATTTTCGAGCATTTTTGAATGTGCAACGGGCGATCGGTGCACCAGTAGCACCAATTGCCCCGATGCACCAGATACGTCCCCAATGGATATGCCATATGAGCGGTTCATAGCACCTTCCGTTAGCGGAAATTGCTTTGGGAGGCCGAGCTTCATGGAGGCCTTCAAATGCAAAATTCAAAATTCTTGAAAATTCATATTTTTACATTTAAAAAAATCTGATTTTCTTTTTACAGATGATGAAGGCATAGTGCATAAGTGTGTAAATTTTCAGGACGAAATACGCTGAAACATGGGCTGTGCAAAAAAGACAAATCTGTGGGTTTTTTAACACATGATACTATTCATCCTCTCAGACCATGAATTTGTCTTTTTTGTACAGATCTCATTTCAACTATTTCATCTTGAAATTTTACACACATACGCATCACATCATTGTTTACTTGTACAATTTGTTGCAGATATTTTTGAAACCGAAATTTCCGAATTTCAATTTTTTTCAAAAAAAAGGCCTCCATGGAGGCCGAGAGCCAAAACGCAATTCTCCTTCCACTAGTCACTACTTAAACAGCTTTTATTTTGAACACTATATCTGCACCCAGTTAGGATACTAGACGTACGTACAACTAGAAGCCAACAACCATTTGGAGTTGTTTGGTTTGAAAAAGTGTCTGGTGTAACCGATCTCCGGTTGTATTCGGTGCATTTCCGACTAAAACCAATTGTTAAAATAGAACCAACAATTGGTTGGATGGTTTGATGGGTGATTTTATCCTTAGCCCACTAGAGGTCAAACCACACATTTGACGTCATTTGTATCTAAAAAAAGCACAATTGCTAAAATTAGTTAATATTCTTGAAATAAGTTGAGTATATATGCACATCATACATCTATCATGTAAGAAAATTTTAAATTCAAATTCAACTCATAACTTGAGAATCAAAGAACACAATTTGTGTCATGAAAAGTAGAGAAATGAACCTGAGCTGTGAATTGTGGCCATTAAGACCATCGTAGAAGAATTTGTTGTTTCTCAAGCCATGGGTCGAATTTGGATTTAAATTTTTTGTAACATTGTAGATGAAAAAAATAAAAAATGCTTAGAACTTACCATAAGTGCTTTTTAGCTCAGGTGCACCGGTTTGGCCTCAACAATCTTAATGCATCGGATATACCATCTCCTCCAGTACCAAGTCGATGCGCGAGCATGTAGTTTGGTCAACCACCTTTCTCATGGCTACAGTAAACATGGGCTGCCTAGAATAGAATCCTCCATTTGCCAACTTGGATGGGGGGGGGGGGGGGGGGGGGGGGGGGCTTGCTTGGTACACATCATGTCAATATCTAAAACGTCAAATGTTTACTGACGAGGAGAAAATCGAATAGTCGAATTGATTAACAAATTACTTTTTTTTTTGGTTTCTGGCAGGAAATAATGAGGAAATGCAACACTAACGACGAGGGAAATAAAGGTCATGCGATTAGTGCTGTTAAATTCATCGCACGGATGAATTGGTTTGTGATGGGGAGTTTCAATGGGCTCATCCAGGCGTATTCATGTAACAAAGCACTGAAGAGGCTGAATCAATTCACAGCCGGTGACCGCTGGGTCGATTCACTGGCGGTTCACCCGAGCCAGCCGTTAGTTCTGTCAGCGTGCGACCGGCAGATCAAATTATGGAACTGGGAAACTGGCTGGGCGTGCATTAGGACATTCGACGCGCACTCAGGTGACGTGAAGCAAGCCAAGTTTAATCCGCAGGGTGTGGGCAACACATTTGCTAGTGCTTCCTTGGACGGAACAGTAAAGGTTAAAACTGTATAATTAATACAAAGTGCATTACAAGTACTCCTACGTTTTGTATACCATCTAACAAAATTTTATTTCCTTTTTGTGCCTTCTAATTTTGCACCAATGCACAGATCTGGAGCATCTATTCTCACACGCCTATCTCGACATCGAACAGTTCTCCGGATCAACTGAAATCGGTTGATTATTTTATTGCACGTGGTGATAGGTTATTTATTGTCGCAGGGTCTACGAACGGGACTGCACATGTAAGCCCGTCTTCATTATTCCGCACAGCAGTAATGCATCAATAGTACAGTACTAATATTATACTGATGTAATGCATTGGTCTCTTTCATATCTTTTTTATCACATCTGGGATTTGCAATCGATGAAATGTATTCGACAAATTAAGGGACTCCGAACAATGTATAAGAATATTTCTGTTGCTGTTGTGGGCCGGCCCCGGGGTCATCAGATTTTGGCTACAGTTTCAGAAGACAATGTTGTTTCTTTTTGTGACTCCACTACGCACAGGTAACGCTTCTAGTAATAACTAGCCTTGCCCCTGTACATGTTGCGGCGGGTTGCCATTGACTTGAACTGAGACATAGCCATCTAGTCTCTCTGGTCCAGCCTGCCTGATATCTTCCATTTTTTTTCTTTCTAGAAAAAAAATACTATAACTGAAGCCCTGACGGTTTGGTAAATAAGATCCCCAAATTGAAGTAATGATAATTTCAACCTAGGAGATAAGATTGTACTCCCTCTAATTTCAAAATATAGTGCGTATTAGTGTTGTTTTAAAGTCAAAAAATTTAAACTTTGATCAAGTTGATGGAAAAATATATTAACATCTACAATACCAAACCAATATCATTAGATCTATCATGAAATATATTTTCATGTTGTATTTATATGGTGTTATAAATGCTAATACTTTTTTACTATAAACACGGTCAACTTGCAAAATTTGACTTAGGACAAAACTAATATATACTGTATTTTGAAATGGAGAGAGTACATCCACGCACCTTAAGTGACCTAGCCTCATTCCTTCCGGATATTCTTTTCCTGGTCCACCCGCATTGTTGGTCTTCTTCTTTGATTCCTTCACTGATATAAATACACACGAAGACCGTGGTTCCCAAACTTGTGTGGTCTGTGTTATCATTGTCACTTTTCTGTTGCACTTCTCTTTGATGATGGAAAGTTGCAAAATGACAGGGGATAAACTCTGTAAAGTAGAACAAAAGAAAAAAAAACTCAGTGAGATCTGCTCTTAGATGTACTCCGTCTCTTCCACATATTTCTCGTTCAACCGAATGAGCCCCGTTACATGCCTCAAATATTGAGGCTCTCCTCTGACATGCTGACAGCGATGCATAGTTCATTTCTCATGGAGAGACATTACTTCTTGTGTTTTAGTTGAGTGACACCATGCATCAATTGTAACAATCACATCGATGAAGAGTTAGATTCACTTTGTCATTGAGAGCACATAGACTAAATGTAGTAAGATAAAAAATAACACTTCTTTTGTAGGTATGAGAACAAAGTTCGCTTTACCAGCGGCTACATTAAAGGATTTGGATACATTGAGAGCATAAAAAGGTAACAAAAAAATCCCATTACTCTTTAATTTTAGAGTATCATGTCCATTATCTTTTGTAGCTTCTTTCTGCAACACTAGGAGCATAGAATGTAGACACCGACTACGAGTATGGGGGTGGGGTGGGTGGGGGGGATGAATAGGTGGTTTCAAAAATCACACAAACTATTAGAATTTTTGGCAAGGTAAAATCTAAAACAAGTACATCACTGTTTGATCATTCTAGTTCTTGCATTCCTAGGTTGGAAATCAAATTATTCGGTTTGGATACATGCCTATATCTTACGTCTCTATTGATGAAGCCTGACACTTCAAGCTATCTTAGCAGACCAAGAGCAATTTCCCAGATCTTTAACAGTAGCCCTTCTTCAAGGATAGGTGAGATTGGGGCCTCTTCACGATCATCCGTGAAGAGATTTTGGAGAACCTTTCAGTTGCATAGGAAGAGTGAACATCAGTAGCTGGTCCATGTAGAATCACAAGCAGGTGTGTCCTAATTAATGTGTAGACAGCACATTGAATAATGCACTAGGCACTCAGAAATAGTTATTGGAGCCTGGAATTTATGGAGTTCTTTTCTCAGATTTTTTTGAAACTTCTAAACTTGAATTTTGAATTTTTCAAAATATCAAGCTCCATGCAGCCCGAGCTCCAAAAATCCGCACTCACCATTTGCTTATCTTCTCAGACGCAACATCAGTGGAGGCTATTCATTTATATTTCCCGCACCTCAAAAAGTCTTTCATTAGTTGCTAGTACTATCATAGAATGGCGAGTTGCTTGTCCAACTGATATGTCTTTGATCAATTCTGCTGATTTTGAAATATCATTGGTCATAGATGTAGCCACACGAGTTTAGATTTTTGGTTTGTGATTTTTTTTTTCGCCCCAAGCTGAGATGGCCGAATTTCTGTCATTTTCAAAAATTTCGGCTGAAATTTGACCAAAATTTTTGCTGAAATTTGACCAAAACCTATTTTTTGGCCAAAAGGTACTTTCCGCCCCAGGCCGAGATGGCCGAAATCTGTTTTTTCGGCCGAAAATCTAAACACAGGCCACTACTTTGTCTTTGAAAAGGGCGGAACTGGTTCAACTACCATCATGAGGAGTTCAACCCTAATGTATCGAATTCAATTTTGGAGATAAATATTATTCCCACAGCATATAATTGACATTGGTTGAACCAGATAATCTGCACCGAGTAATCAAATCTAGAAGTCCAGACTGAGATAGCAGTTTCTACTATGATTGCTGATTCAACCGAACTGTACCATAGAGGTCTATCAATTATTGTTCTTCTAAAGTTCATGGGTGGATCTATCGGCTATTCGATTTGCTGCAAACACGAACTCCATTTTGACTTTACCGGTTAAAATTTGACTCCTAACATGACGATTCAACCATGATGGCAACTTCATAAAAAATATACAACGAATTATTTGAAGAGAAATTAGCCAGCATTGATCCAAGATTAACCAGCTCTCAAAGCGCAGTTTATTAACAATTGCTCATTTATTACCAAAATCTTTGTGGTATTAATATATATTTTGCGGAATATGATGGAACTGTTATGTTTCACAGAAAGACGTCACATAAATGTGAGGTAAATAACGCTAAAGAGAAAACACCATTATGATGCATGCCTTCTTTTCTGAACTAATAGTGAGCAAACTATTTTATTTAGTATTTTATGATATGGACTCAATATTTAGTGAAAGTATTGCATATGTGCAATTAGTGCGTAAATGAATGTAGACACGAGACAAGAACTTTTGGCATTAGTACGTAGCTAGGTGTTTATGTAAATACACTACCCATTTGATAATCTATCCATAATAGGAGAAATTACATGTTTTTTTCTTACACACTATTATATGTTGTCTATTGCAATCATTTTCAATAGTTTCAAGCTTCTCACCAGAGTAAAATATATGTGCAGTCTTGTTATTGGATATCAGAATCATTTCCACACTATTATATGCTGTCTATTGCAATCATTTTCGATAATTTCAAGCTTCTCACCAGAGTAAAATATATGTGCAGTCTTGTTATTGGATATTTGGATGGATTCACAATCATGGAAATAATGAAGTAGTTTTTATGAAGATGTTGCTTCTAGCAAGGAAAACCGCCCCGGGATACAAATAGTGAATGATGTAAGCAGGAATGGTTTTTCTCCCGGTGAAGAAGCAGGAATGGGTTGTTTAAAGGATGCCAATCCTGTGAAAGTTTTTCATGTTCTTTATTGCTGTATGAATGTACGATGCTATATATCCCTACCGTGTTGGCACAGAGATTACGTTGTGTTTGCTCCCATCATTTTGTATCTGCCGGGCAGTGTGAATCCAGATTTTTATACATATTACCACCTCAGTGATAAATAAAAATATATATGTTTTTATAATTTCCACTGATTGGGCACCGTAAAAGAGCTATGCATGAGACACACCAAGTTGTGGGCATTGGAGTGGTCATGTGGTACTTTCATATCTTTAAGAAAGTGCTGCTTTTATTTGTATTGTACTCCCTCTGTTAGGGAGTACCAATTAGTGATCATGTGTACTTTCATATCTTTAACCAGTGATGCTTTTTATTTTCATTGTACCATTTATGTTCTTCAAATGGTTAGAATTGTTCCCTAGTAATGGGATCACAATCCAAGGGAAATGAAATGCCCCTACAGTACAATTGGATTCCCAGCCCCGGCACCCCAGGGAAGAGTTCCGCTTCGCTGCACCCTCTCTCCTTCTGACATAAGCAGTTTAAAAAGTAGGAGTTAGGGTGTCTAGTGCCGGCAGTTCGATGTTGTAGGCGGTGCTGCGGAGAAGTAGATGTGCCCTGGATCATTATCCATCCCAGTGATTTGGTCGATGGATATGTCAGAGTTGATCCGGTGGATCTCGGATAGGGGGTCTTGATCCGGTAGTCTTGACTGGATGGTAACAAGGACACAGGGGACACAATATTTACCCAGGTTCGGACCCTCTTAAATAGTTAAAACACTACATTCTGCTTTGTTGTATTGATTGTGGATGAGGTACAAATTAGTACATGTGATCTATCGCGAGATCCGATGTGAATGAATCTGTCTTCTATGACCTTGGCTCCTCAGATTATATAGATACCGAGGGTACTTAGGGTTTACACATGGTCGGCCGTATCTAAGGGGCAAATGTGCCGAGGATGATCTCTACGCCTTGGAGTACACGCCAAGTCTTTGCGCCATTCGTTCTCGATGCTTCCGGTGATGAGGTCACCTATTATAGGTAGGGTCAAGGACCCATCATGTAGGACCCACATGGGGCCCATCACAATCATAGGTAGGTCCTTGGACCATACCTGCATTCGGATGCATATATCAGGGAGACCACTCGGACGATTCGACAACACTCGGACGACCACCCGTCACTCGGCTGGACCACCACCACTCAGACTAAAGAGGAGAAGGGACGACGCAGGAGCTGCAACGGTCGAGGAATCCTAAGTCACCCTACCATTACCTGTAACTGCTGCAGTAGAGGCTCTTTATACCTGTAACTGACACAGTCAATGACATTAAATGCCCTAGCGACATGGAGGACGTGGGGCTACGATGCACTCTATATAAGCCGCACTCCACCTCCTGAGCTAGGGTCGAGCAACCTTGGTAACCATACCCATCAAATCGAAACCAAGCTCAGGGCACGCAACGTAGGGCTGTTACCTCCGCCGAGAGGGGCCTAAACTCATTAAACACTGAGTGTTACACCTGCACCGTAGCTAGGTGTAGGATCGAAAGTAGCTCTAGAGGGGGGTGATTAGACTACTTGACCAAATAAAAATCTAGCCTTTTCCCAATTTTAAGTGTTGTCAGATTTTAGCAACTAGTACAAGTCAAGCAATCAACCTACACATGCAATTCTAAGAGTGTAGCAACGGAAAGTAAAACATTGCATATGGAGGTAAAGGGAAGGGTTTGGAGAAGGCAAACGCAATGTAGACACGAAGACTTTTGGCGTGGTTCCGATAGGTGGTGCTATCGTACATCCACGTTGATGGAGACTTCAACCCACGAAGGGTAACAGTTGCGCGAGTCCACGGAGGGCTCCACCAACGAAGGTTCCACGAAGAAGAAACCTTGTCTATCCCACCATGGCCATCGCCCACAAAGGACTTTCCTCACTCGGATAGATCTTCACGAAGTAGGCGATCTCCTTGCCCTTACAAACTCCTTGGTTCAACTCCACAATCTTGTCAAAGGCTCCCAAGTGACACCTAACCAATCTAGGAGACACCACGCTGCAAAAGGCAATATATGGTGTGATGATGGTGAACTCCTTGCTATTGTGCTTCAGATGATAGTCTCCCTAACACTCAACTCTCTCTCACAGATTTGGCTATGGTGGAAAGATGATTTGAGTGGAAAGCAACTTGGGGAAGGCTAGAGATCAAGATTCTTGTGGTTGGATTGGAATGTCTTGGTCTCAACACATGAGTAGGTGGTTCTCTCTCAGAAAATGAGTAGTGGAAGTGTAGGCACGTTCTGATGGCTCTCTCACAAATGGAGAAGGGGGTGGAGGGGTATATATAGCCTCCACACAAAATCCAACCGTTACACACATTTGACCCAACTCGGTCAGACCGAATAGAAGAACTCGGTGAGACTGATTTAGTTCAAAATGTGAACGTTAGGTATCTCGATGGGATCGACTGGATCAACTCAGTGGGAACGATGTGCTAGGGCTAGGGCAAAACCTCATCTGGGTAAGACCGATTGCTTGAACTCGGTGAGACCAATTTCAGCATCGAGCAAACAGAGAATTGGTCAAGCAAACTCGGTGGGACCGATTGCTCATTTTGGTGAGACCGAAATGTTACAAAGTGAAACAGAGAGTTTGCAAGGCCATCTCGGTGAAACCGAGATCCGTATCGGTTTGACCAAATTGGCTAGGGTTTCTGGTAGTGGCTATGTCAACTGAACTCAGTGGCGCCAGATAAATCAAATCGGTGGGGCCGAGTTTGACTTTGGGTTTTGGACATATGTGGAAATGAGAAAGTGGCTGAGGGTTTTCGAGCAATATCACTAAGCACTTTGAGCAAGTAGACCATTAAGAAGCACCTCGTCCCCTTTTAATAGTATTGGCTTTCCTATAGACTCAATGTGATCTTGGATCACTAAAATGAAAATGAAGAGTCTTGAGCTTTTGCCAATCTTTGTCCTTAGCATTTTGAGGGGTCCACATCTCTAGTCCATGCCATGCCAATCATTGAACTTTCTGAAATATTTAACTTGAATGGATATTACTTTAGTGAGGTATATGTTGTTATGAATTACCAAAACCACCCGGGGATTAGTTGCACTTTCAATCTCCCCCTTTTCGGTAATTGATGACAACATATAGATCAAAGCTTCGACAAATGATAATATGAATGAAATACATCGTCACTTTGATAAGTATGTGATAAGCAAGAGCTCCCCCTAAATTTGTGCATTATTGAAAATTTGCTTTTGAATGCAAATGCACAATCGATTAGGTTCATGGGTCACTCTTCCATGTCACATACATCTTGGTGGAGCGCTCAAAATGATAAGAGTTAAATAACATGCACCCATCACCAAGGGTAAAAATGATTGATCATACACAAATATCATAGATATCATCATGCAAGCACACATTAAGGCATAGTATGATCAAACACATGATCAAAAGAGTATCTTACGAGCATAACACAAGTAGTAGCATAGGAGTCAAAAAAGCAAATGATCAGAGTAGCAAGAGAGGCAAATAAAACCAACAAATTGCAACACACACACTCTCTCTCGAAGCCTAATGATCTATACACTTCCTCCCCCTTTGGCAACAAGTTACCAAAAAGCTTGAAAATGCATAGTGCTATACGACACTCTAGGCATGATCTCTAGGAGCTCCTAAAGAGGTCTTTTGGCTGGTTACTCCGGTGTGCGTAGATGGCGTGGAGAGGAGTACATCTGCAAAAGCTTCGACAGAGGTCTGTGGAGCTGGAGGAGTTGAAACTGGAGGTTCAATCGTGGCAGTTGCTGCAGGTGCTAAAATATAAGTCTTGGTGTCACTGACAATTGGCACTGCTAAAGACCTTTGTGCCCTTGGCACTCTCTAGAATGTATCTGTGGTAGGTCTGTCATTCCTGTCCTCAACTTCTTCCCGGAGCTTCTCCACAGTGGTCTAGATCTCTGTGACCTTCACATCTAGATCATGAATTTTTTTCTCAATGATCCTCTCAAGACTCTCTTGATTTTGATTCAGGGTGGCTAAGCCCTTCTCAATTCTCACTATAGCCTCAAGCAGATAACTGATTTGATCTTGCTTGGTCTTGAGCATCATAGTAGAAGCATCTGGTGCACTGGCTGCCTTTGCTGCTTTTGCAGCCTTTTTTCTCTCTCTCTCTTCTCCTGGGCTTCTGCACTAGTAGGATGGGATGCATCCATGGCAACTTCATTGTCCTCAAAATCTGACCTTAGGGAAAGATGCTCTTTATCAAGAAGATATGTCCTTGTTCCCATCTTGGAATTGATCAACATCTATACGTGAGGGGCATATCCACATGATCTCTTCTGATCAGTTGCAATTCTCTTCACTGTTTCAACAATTAAGCTCATCACCTTGAACTTCTGAGGTACATCAAACATGTGGAGCAATTTGATTGAGTGACCAAGGATCATCCTATGATCTCCCGACTTGGGCAAAAGAGTGTGCCTCAAGATGGTGTTGATGGTGTTTAGGCCAGACAGCAGATAGTATATTGATCCAAAATTATGTGTTTCCAAGGCCTCATCAAGAATAGTCTTGTACATGTTGACCATTGGAGTTGTGATCCTTCCTAGGCTTTTCATATACATCAATGTCATCTTCCTCTTCCTTTGGGGAATTGATCGACTTGGCCCATTCAGAGATTGTAGATTGATATCTTGTACCTTCAGTCATCCAGACAATCTTTCCATCTGGGTAGAAGTGAGCAGTGGAATAGAATTGCATGATCATCTCATCGTTCCACTTGATCATCTCATCTCAGATTCTGACCAACAACCTTCTCAACTTCATTCATCCTGAAGCTCTCATGCACACCTGGGAAGTAGTCCTCATCCTCAGATTCATAAGTTCTCTTCTTCCTTGTCCTGGTTGCTGCCTTGGCAAGTTGTTGGGTGTGCTTCTGCTGCCCTCATCATAACTACTATTGGAGGGACTAGTGCCCTCAGTATGGTTGACATTCTCCTCAGACTTGTTCTAACTGTCACTGCCCTCTGACATAGCTGAATCTGACCCTGTGAATAGTTGGGTATAGATAGAGTGGATGAGCATCACAAAATGCAGCTATTTTGCAAAAAATATTGAGACAAAAACTTAACTTTGGTTTTCTCCAGAAAGCATTTCGGAGCTACCGATTTGACAAACTCAGTGAAACCGAAGCATAAATAGAGTCTAAACACATAGTTTCGGCCAGACCGAAATGCAGTTCGGTGAATCCAAGATGCTAGGGTTTCATAGAGTAAGTGATTTTGGTCGCACCGATTAGTACACTTCGGCCAGACCGAGTTGTACTTGTGTAATGGCCAGGGCCAAATCGGTGTGATCCAGATCCTCAAATCACTTGGTCCGAGATGAGTTCGGCAGAAACCTAACCCTAAGTTTTTGCATCAAATCGATTCTAATGGATTCTTTTGGTGGATAGATTTATCTCATACGTGGGAGGAAAAATGGCAATGATCTTTGTGCAAGAATCGGAATAATGGAACACACAAAGAGGTCAAGTCCGTACCCTAACTTGGTGACGAACTTGCTACGGTGGCAATGTCGGTGAGAATCCCGTTGACGGCGGCGGAGACCAGCAGCAGGAGGCACTGGCGACGATGGTGATGATCCGGAGACCAAGTTGTCGATAGAGCTGGGAGGCGCGGTTAGGTGTTTGGAGGAATTTCCAAATTTTCAACCAGTGGTATATATACCCAGTCACTGTCGGTGTGACCGAGTGGAACGACTCGGTGGCACCGAGAGGCAAAACTGCTGGAAGTTGTTGCAACCCACTGTGACCGAATTGTTCAAATTGGTTGCACCAAGACGAAAACCTAGATCATCTTAATGAATTCGGTTTGACCAAGTAGGAGTGAATTGGCCTGACTGATATGCATTAAGAGGTTTTCGAAGTTAAGCCCTTGACGGATGGGTGGCTCTGAGTGCTCCTCACCCGGAGGGTCCGAATTGGACCTGGTCAAGGTTTGCGATGTCGCAAGAATAGATTTTGAGACGAGAAAATCTAGATAGCTAGAGGGAGTACTTAGGCATTCTTGTCCATCCATTTGGCAAAAAGAAAACCAAATAATCAAAGCAACAAATGGATGTCCTAGAATGGAGAAAATTATGAAACCAACATGGTCACACAATAAGATGGCAAATAAAACATGTGGCAAGCATGCACAAACACTCTAGCATCTATCAAGCAATTTGCGATGACTAGGTTATCTATATATGTGTATATTGACTTAAGAGTCAAATGAGAACATTTGATCATAGGTCATACTCATCATTTAAGCACAAGTGGGGTTACCACTTTTACATAAAGCATTGTTGTGTTCACATCATTAGAGTTGCTTTAGCTCAACTCTTAGAGAAAATCTCCCCTAGATATGTGATATCCCCCCTTAGAGGGATGAACTAACGTTGGGTTTTGTCGATGATGACTTCATGTAGGTGTTGAAGAGGTGGATGCTCAATGTTGATGTAGATCATTTGGAGCAATCCATTGGAGTGAGTTGCACTTTTAATACCTACATGGGTTAGTCCCACAAGGAACACACAAGGATATCCATAGACATAGAGTGAAACACACATATGACGTTGTCCATGAAAGCATTAGGTTACCTTGTCCCTTGTCTTACCAACAAGAGGGTTTCTGAATCCTTGAACTAGTGCAAGATATGGAAGTTGATTGCACATGCCCTTTTCGAAAATGAATATGAGTTAAGTATGTTAGCGAAGTCACCATCAAGAACTCTCTAGTTCTTCTTCTTTGGGATCCACATAAACTTGATGGGAATCCTTGGAGTTGTAGTCGTACTTGATGAAGTAGAACTTGATGTAGTCTTGGGAACCCACTTGACCAAGGCCTTGGGAGCTTCTTCAAATGGATCATTCTCTTCTTGAAGCTTTTCCTTGCCTTTTAGCTTGTGGTCTTGTGGTGGAAGATCATATTGAGCTTGTGTTCCCTTGAAAAAAGTGGGGTCATAATTCTCTTGTTGAGGAACAAATTTCGTCTTGGGGTATTGATCCTCTTCCCACTCAACTCCATTGGCATTGAACTTTCGTTCAAAACCAACACCTTGATTCTTCCGGTGCCTTCCTTGCTTGCGTAGAATTTCCTCAAATTGCTTACTTCTGGCAAGCTCTTGTAAACACCTTTCTCTATAATTCCCTTCAACATGCTATTTTCTTGCTCAAGTGTCACTTGTCTAAGAGAATCATTAGTGGAATCAAGAGAACTACTAGAAGCAACAATATTGGATTTAACATGATTATTGTGAGAATAAGAATCTTTCTTACTCTTGTTGCTAGATTTTACTTGTGGCATATAAGTAGACAAGAGTAAATGCTTGGCAATGTAAGAAGAAATTTTCTTTCGAAGATCATAATTGATTTCTTTTAAGAACCCATGCTCTTGTTCTAAATTTAGCTTCTCAAAGCGTAGCTTCTCATGAGTCTTTAAAAGCTCTCGATGATCTTCTAGAGTAGTTTCATGAGCTAACTTAAGAGTGTTTAGTTCTTTAGTTAGACGCTCAATCTCCTTCTTATCATTGTCATTCGTTTCATATTGATTAGCATGATTAATAGCAATTTCATCATAGTTCTCATCACTAGTGTTGTCAACAAGTAAATCATCATCACCTAGCAAATCATCTTCATCACTATTGAAATCAACATACTCGAGGTGTGATACCTTGGGGCCTTTAGCCATGAAGCATCTTCCAATTCCCTCATTTGGTGAGTCAAATATGTTGTATGAGTTGGATGAAACAAGTGCAAGACCGGCAACACCTTCATCTTGAGTATATTCGGAGTCAGAGTGATAAATTCTCTCGAAGTAGTTGTCGGAGTTGGAACCGGATACCCATTCACCAACGTGAGCTTGATGTCTTCTTCTTGTGTAGCTCTTTGATGACTTGTCCTACCTTTCCGAATCCTTGCTTCTACGAGAGGGTCTTCATTCATAATGGTCATCTCTACTCCTTCTCTCTCTTGGTAGTGATTCATCTCTTTTACTTCTCCTTTTAGGTGAATCTTCTCTTCTCTTGTTGGGAGCTGTACACTTATTTGAGTAGTGTCCGTGTCTTCCACAATTGTAACAGTTGGGATCGTGACTAGAAGATCTTTTGTGATTGTAGGAACTTGACTTGGAACTTCTCTATTTGCTTCTACTCTTGTAGAATTTGTTGAAGTTCTTCACCATTAAGCTCAATTCCTCATTGGAGACTTGTTTCTCACTTGATATTGTAGGAGCATCACATGAAGCTTTGTAAGTACCACTTGACTTGTTGTGGAGATCTTCCTTATCCTTGAGTGACATCTCATGAGAAACAATTCTACCAATGACTTCCGTTGGCTTGAGATCTTTGTAGTTGGGCATCATTTGGATCAAGGTGCACACGGCATCATATTTTCGATCCAAGGCTCTTAGGATCTTCTTGATGACAAATCTGTCGGTCATCTCTTTGCTTCCTAAGCCGGCAATCTCATTTGTGACGAGATTAAGCCTAGAGTACATCTCGGCGTCTCCTTCACCATCCTTCATTTTGAACTTGTCAAGTTGACTTTGAAGCACATCCAATTTTTCTTCCTTGAGGAACTCGGTACCTTCGTGTATATCAACCAAAGTATCCAAATTTCCTTTGCATTCTCAAGGCGGCTGATTTTGTTGAATTCTTCGGGGCATGATACATCTCCATCATATCTACTTTGCAAACTCTTTTGCCATTGATTTGGACTCTAATTTGCATGATTTGAATGGAACTAACCTGGACTGACGTTGTTTTTAGCAGAATTGCCATGGTGTTATTTTTGTGCAGAAATAGAAGTTCTCGGAATAACCTGAAACTTCACAGAGAATACTTTTGGAATAAAAAAAATATTGGCGAAAGAATCAACCAGAGGGGACCCACCACCTTCCTACAAGGGTGGGGGTCGCGCCCTACCCACTTGGCGCGCCCACCTGGCTTGTGGGTCCCATGAAGCTCTACCGACCTCAACTCCAACTCCATATATTCACGTTCAGGGAGAAAAAAATCAGAGAGAAGGATTCATCGCGTTTTACGATACGGAGCCGCCGACGCCTCTTGTTCTTCCTCGGGAGGGCAGACCTGGAGTCCATTTGGGGCTCCGGAGAGGGGAAATCGATGTAGTCGTCATCATCAACCATCCTCCATCACTAATTTCATGATTCTCACCACTATGCATGAGTAATTCAATCGTAGGCTTGCTGGACGGTGATGGGTTGGATGAGATTTATCATGTAATCGAGTTAGTTTTGTTAGAGTTTGATCCCTAGTATCCACAAGTTTCTAAGATTGATGTTGCTATGACTTTACTATGCTTAATGCTTGTCACTAGGGACCGAGTGCCATGAATTCCGATATGAACCCTTTATGTTTCCATGAATATATTCGTGTTCTTGATCTGATCTTGCAAGTTATAGTGCTACGTGTTATGATCCGGCAACCCCTGAGTGACAATAGTCGGGACACTTCCCGGTGATGATTGTAGTTTGAGGAGTTCATGTATTCACTAAGTGCTAATGCTTTGGTCCGGTTCTCTATTAAAAGGAGGCCTTAATATCCCCTAGTTTCCATTAGGACCCCGCTGCCACGGGAGGGTAGGACAAAAGATGTCATGCAAGTTCTTTTCCGTAAGCACATATGACTATATTCGGAATACATGCCTACATTATATTGATGAATTGGAGCTAGTTCTGTGTCACCCTAGGTTATAAATGTTGCATGATGAATGCCATCCGACATAATTATCCATCATTGATCCATTGCCTACGAGCTTTTCACATATTGATCTTTGCTTAGTCACTTTTCCTTTCCACTGTTACGATTGCTACAAAACTGCTACTGTTACTTTTGCCATCGTTACCGTTACTTCCATACTACTTTGCTACTAAATACTTTGCTACAAATATTAAGCCTTTCAGGTGTGGTCGAATTGACAACTCAGCTGCTAATACTTGAGAATATTCTTTGGCTCCCCTTGTGTCGCATCAATAAATTTGGGTTGAATACTCTACCCTCGAATACTGTTGCGATCCCCTATACGTGTGGGTTATCAAGACCTTTTTTTGGCGCCGTTGCCGGGGAGCATAGCTCTATTCTCTGAGTCACATGGGATTTATATCTGTTTATCACTATGAGGAATCTGAAAGATATTAGAACCAAGATCTATCCCTCTACTACGAGGGGAGGTAAGGAACTGCCATCTAGCTCTGCACTTGATTCACCTTCTGTTTTGAGTAAACATGCGACACCTATGCCTGCTATTGATTCATATATGTCGCATGTTATTGATGATGCCACTTATGCTATGCATGATTGAGGGAGTCCTGGACTAGGGGGTGTCCGGACAGCCGGACTATCATCGTCCGCCGGACTCCAAGACTACGAAGATACAAGATTGAAGACTCCGTCCCGTGTCCGGATGGGACTTTCCTTGGCGTGGAAGGCAAGCTTGGCAATACGGATATGTAGATCTCCTACCATTGTAACCGACTCTGTGTAACCCTAGCCTCCTCCGGTGTCTATATAAACTGGAGGGCTTTAGTCCGTAGGACAGGATACATTACAACAATCATAACATAGGCTAGCTTTAGGGTTTAGCCTCCTTGATCTCGTGGTAGATCCACTCTTGTACTACCCATATCATCAATATTAATCAAGCAGGATGTAGGGTTTTACCTCCGTCGAGAGGGCCCGAACCTGGGTAAAAACATCGTGTCCCTCGTCTCCTGTTACCATCCGCCTAGACGCACAGTTCGGGACCCCCTACCCGAGATCCGCCGGTTTTGACACCGACAATGATGCTTATGATGATACTACTTCTTTGCTTGATAACACTGTGCCACTAGGTGAATTTCTTGATGAACAACTTGCCAGGGTTAGAGAGAATGAAATTATTGAAACTGATGATATTATTGAAACTGAAGATTATGATTCTCCCCCTAGATTTGAATTACCTATAGTACCTAAGGGTTATATTTTGGATGAAGAAACTGCTAGAGACTTTCTTGCTTGCAATGATAGAGATGATCTTAAGAAACTGTTAGCTAAGTTGAAAGAAAAATCTTTGAATGCTAGAATGCAATATGACCCTAAGTTTGCTACTTCACCTATCTGTGTTGCTGATAAGGATTATGAATTCTCTGTCAATCCTGAGTTAATTACTTTGGTTGAATCTGACCCTTTCCATGGTTATGAATCTGAAACTGTTGTGGCACATCTTACTAAATTGAATGATATAGCCACCGTATTTGCTCATGAGGAAAAAAAATTCTCTATTAATATATTCTTAAGTTGTTCCCTTTCTCATTAAAGGGTGATGCTAAGTTATGGTTTAATTCCCTTTCTCCTGGTTGTGTGCGTAGTGCCTAGGATATGATTTACTACTTCTCTGCAAAATATTTTCCTGCTCATAAGAAACAAGCGGCCTTACAGGAAATATTTAACTTTATGCAAATTCAAGAAGAGAGTCTCCCACAAGCTTGGGGGAGGCTTCTCCAATTACTTAATGCTTTGCCTGATCATCCTCTCAAGAAAAATGAAATACTTGATATCTTTTATAATGGACTAACCAATGCTTCTAGGGACCAACTAGATAATTGTGCTGGTTGTGTTTTGAGGGAACAAACTGTTGAGCAGGCTGAATTGCTATTGAATAATATACCGAGTAATGGTAACGATTGGACACTTCCTGAACCAACTCCTAAGCCAGCTCCAAAGAAAAGAGGTATTCTATTTCTCAGTCCTAAAGATATGCAATATGCAAAAAAATCTATGAAAGCAAAGGTATTAAAGCTGAAGATGTTAAGAATTTACCACCTAATGAAGAAATACATGGTCTTGATAACCCGACAGGTAGTAGAGGTAAATTCTCTCTATAGATTTGATGAAGGTTATATCCCTTATAATAAGTCTGCTAGTCAATGCTTGGATGAGTTTGATTATTTTATTGTTAAACAACAAAATTTCAATGCTTATGTTAGTAGACAATTGAAACGCAATGCTCACATGCTTGACTACTTGGGTGATTATCTGAGTAGAACTGTTAATGATCTTAAGCTTATTAGTAAACATGCTTCCTTGGTTAAAACTCAAGTAGAACAAGTACTTAAGGCACATGATGATTTGCTCAGTGAGTTAAATAGTAAGAAAAATGATAACATTGTTAGGGTTATGACTAGAGGTGGTAAAATGACCAAGGAACCTTTGTATCCCGAGGGCCATCCTAAGAGAGTTGAGCAAGATTCTCAGAGAATTAATACTCGTGCACCTAGTCCTAGTAATAAAAAGAAAAAGAAAAATGATAGGACCTTGCATGCTTCTAGTGAACCTACAATAGACACACATGAGAATCCAAATGATATTTCTATTTCTGATGCTGAGACACAATCTAGTTATGAACATGAACCTAGTGATAATGTTAATGATGATGTTCATGTTGATGCTCAACACAGTAATGATAATGATGTAGGCATTGAACCTGGTGTTGTTCTTGATAACCCACAATCAAAGAATCAACGTTATGATAAGAGAGACTTTGTTGCTAGGAAGCATGGTAAAGAAAAAGGACCATGGGTTCAGAAACACATGCCCTTGATATGTCTCCAACGTATCTATAATTTTTGACTGTTCCATGTTGTTATATTATCATTATTGGATGTTTTACAATCATTTTATAGCAACTTTATATCATTTTTTTGGACTAACCTATTGACATAGTGCCAAGTGCCACTTGCTGTTTTCTGCTTATTTTTTAAATCACAGGAAATCAATATCAAACGGAGTCCAAACGCAGCGAAACTTTTCATGGATTTTTTTGGACCAGAAGACATCCCGTTGGCCAAAGAAGTACCTCAGAGGGGGGCCTAGGTGAGCACAAGACACCAGGGCGCGCCTGGAGGCCCAGGCGCTCCCATGTGGGTTGTGCCCACCTCAGTGACCTCCTGCACCGCCTCTTTGCTCTATAAATACACCAATATTCCAGAAACCCTAGGGGAGTCGACAAAAATCAATTCCAGCCGCCGGAAGTTCCAGAATCACCAGATCCAATCTAAACACCATCACTGTCGGGGAAACCGATCACCTATGGGATCACAAGGATCCCTTCTACGTTCGGCGGGGGGTTAGTTGCACATAGAGCAGGTCGAGCCATTAGCACATAGAGGATTTTTATCCAGGTTCCGGCCGCGAAGATGTGTAATACCCTAGTCCTGCTTTATCTGGTTATATGTGTGTTCTTGAGCTTTTGAACTAGCTACAATGCGTGCTTTGTCCAAAAGTCTGAATCCTCTCTCTGTGCGCCTTGGGCCTCCTTTTATACAAAGGGGTTGCCATAGTGGCACACAGGAGGTGGCAAGCTACAATGGTACGAGCTTATCGCTCAATCAATGTTGGACAAGCGCATTTAATGTGTTGCCTACGTGTCCTCTCGCTTTATTGGGGGCGTCAACAAAGGCCATCTCATCCTTCACTGCTGCTCCTCGCCTCGCCACGCGTCCGGGCCGACGAGGCATGCAGCACCACGCTGACCAACTAGCTGCTGTGTTGGCGAAATGGTAGGCTTCCATGAAGATCTGCATGCCGCCACGCAGGCGCCTGCTTAGCTGGCATGCCTATCGTTGTACCGGAGTGGTGGTGAAGTGGCAAAACCTTGCCGGGCGTGGGTCTGGCCGCGTCCCAGCGATCGTCCCCGGCAAGGCTTGCCGAGGATCTTGGGGTCGTCCCCGGCAAGGCTTGCCGAGGATCTTGGGGTCGTCCCCGAAAAGCGCCTTGCCGGGGTCTTGTCTTCTGATCCCACGTGGATTCGTGGGTTGCCAATCTTCGTGAGGGGCTGCATGCTACCAGGCATGTGCTCTCCAAATCTTGGTCTTAATGTTGTTGATGGTGTTAGAGCTCTCAAACCCAAGGGTGGTGGCCCTGCTGGTCTCTTCGCAAGCTGCCCCAGCAAGGAGCTTGTCGGGGGCTTCGCAGGTTGCCTCGGCAAGGCTTGTTGCCGGGTGTGGCCCTGCTCGCCTCCTGCTACCTGTTACCTTGAGCGTCTGCTTTGATATTCTTTGTTCCCGTCTTGTCTTCTGCCGTCCTCCTCTACTTTTCCAAGCCCTGCTGTTGGCATGGCTGCGACCGTCCGTGCACAAGTAAGGGGTACAGAAGTACCCACACTTTTGTACACGGACAGGAGCAGAGGCATGTCTTCTGCCACGGGGGCAGCTGCTTCGACGGCGGGGGCCTGGGGCCCCGCCGGAGGCTGCTTCCCCTCAGCAAGCTTGGGGTACCCTGCAACATCTTTGCCGGCAGCTCCTGGGAGCTCTGCGGGAAAGTACTTGCCGGGCCCCGCCTTCTTTCGCTTGTTCTGTCCTGCTGAGGGTTCTACGGATGGCTGAGTCAATTGAAGCACAATGGTACCCTTGTTCCACAGGTAGCTTGAGGGCGGCGCTCTTTGACAAGTCGTCGGCGATGCTGTTCTCTGCCCGAGGAACATGCTCCACTTGCAGACCGTCAAAGCGCTCTTCCAACTTCCTCACTTCATCCACGTAAGCCTCCATAAGCGGGCTTTGATAATCCTTGTTAACTTGCCTGATGGCAAGTTGTGAATACCCTTTGATAATAAGCTTCCTGATCCCAAGGTCCGCCGCGATCCTGAGACCAGCAAGCAGCCCCTCGTATTTTGCGGTGTTGTTGGTTGAGCTCTCCCGGGGGAAGTGCATCTGGATCACATACTTGAGGCATTCTCCGGTGGGCACCACGAGCAACACACTAGCACCAGCACCTTGTAACGAGAAAGCCCCATCAAAGTACATAATCCAATAACTACTTGCGTCTTTGCCGGGAAGGGCGGTCTCTTGGACTTCTTCGTCGGGCGTGGATGTCCATTCTGCTATGAATTCCGCCAAGGCTCTACTCTTTATCGTTGATGTTCTCTCAGACTTAAGGCCAAAGCTTTACAGCTCCAACGCCCACTCCACAATGCTCCCAGTTGCATCTGGGTTATGCAGGATCCGTTGCAAAGGGAGGCGTGTGACGACGGTGACTTCATGTGCTTGGAAATAATGACACAGCTTTCTCGAGGCCATAAGGAGGCTGAAAAGAAATTTCTGCATCCCAGAATACCTTGACCTAGCCCCCTACAAGAGGGAGCTGACAAAGTATACTGGGTGCTGCATCACCTTCTTCTTCTGCTTTACTTTGCTTGCTTGCGCAGATGCTGTCTTGCCGGGATCGGATCCTGCCGGGGGCTCTCCCTTGCCGGGATCAGATTCTGCCGGGTCCAGCTCTTCTCCGAAGGGCCATCTGCTGTTGTTGCCTCTTCCTCAACTTCTCTCTGCGCCACTAGCGCGGCACTGACCACTTGATTTGTTGCCGCCAGGTATACACTAGTGCAGAACCGGGCATTAGCACCGGTTCGTAAGGCCCTGTAGTGCCGATTACATAACCGACACTAATTTGTGGTCACTAAAGGCCCCCCCCCCTTTAGTACCGGTTCAGCACGAACCGGTGCTAAAGGGCAACCACGTGGCACGAGCCAGCTCCGGGGGCCTGGAGCCCTTTAGTACCGGTTGGTAAGACCAACCGGTACTATAAGGTTTGGGGGGGTTTTTAGTTTTATGATTTCTTTTTCATTTAATTTTGTGTTTCCATTTTAATTCTTTTTCGTTTGCTGGTATTTTACGATACTACACATTGTACCCGTTATGCATATATATATATATATATATATATATATATATATATATATATATATAAATAGAATTTCTAGTAGAACCAATCATGCATATATATATATATCATCAATGTCTCACAAACCACCATATTAATTAATTCACACATACACACATGTATAGCTATATACAATTTCTCCTACATATGAATGTTGCCTTCGGAGCCAGTGGCATTAGCCTAATTGGTGCCTTCGGAGCATGATGACAATTGGAAGTGGTTTTCATGGGGGTGGTAGCGGGTAATAGAATTCTCCATTCGGATTTATGACCTGGTCGAGCAAAAATCCCGCTATTTCCTCTTGAAGTGCTTCTACGCGCTCCCTTTCTATGAGCTTCTCTCGCACCTCTTTGAACTGTTAAGAAGGGGATCAATATGCATGTGTATTAGTTGTGTGACTAGATATCGATAATGGTGTAAAATTGTGAATAGTGTTCTGACAAGCGTACCCATTGCTGTCTTTGAGATCTGCTCCTTTCGGACGCCATCATGCGAATGTTCTTGCAAATGCAGAATGCACATAGATCAGTCCCCTGCGCCTGCTTCAGGGCCTTTACGAGAATGGAATTTGATCAGATAAAAATTAATCAAGCATGATAATTAAAGAGATGGCAGCTAGCTAGCTAGCTAGTACTACTTAATTGCTTACCTTGGGTCGAAACCATTGAAGCTTTTGTTTCCATTCGCCGGGCGTGACGGCGATGAACCTTGCCCAAGCCCTACCCGCCGACAAAGAAAATGAATAAAGGGGTTATTAAATAGTTCATATCATGAAATGACGAACTAAATAGGCCGAGATATATAGTTATTAATGATTGAAATTACCTGTTGACTATCCCATACAAGATGTTATAGCCAGTTTTTTCTGAGATTAGTGAGTCCAGTACTTCAACTGTTCCGGCGTCAACTTTAATGATACACAAGACCCAGTGAAATCTGCATGCACACACGTTTACATGTCTTAATTAAGCGGGCATATGTAAGCAAAAACATGTAGCTTGCTAGTAGGCAAAAACAGAGAATTTGTAGTACAAGACAGTGTGACTCACTGTAAGTTGTAAGGAAGTAGTATATCTTCATTGTATTTGAGGCGCTTCAAGAACTCTAGCATGCTGTTCTCTACTTCCTTTGCACAATGTTTATTTATCTTCCATGTGTATTCATTAACGGTGTTTGGGTCAATGAACCCAATGCCAAAGCGTCCACCTTTTCTCATTTCATATATCTTCATCCTGCATAATACCACAGAAAAGAATATAGTGAGGAAAATTATAGGTAATGATTGATCAAAAGGATCACTACAGCTAGCTTGAGACTTAAATTATAGAAAGAAATCACTTACAGACAACAACAACTGACGATAGATTTGTCGAGTGCGTCTTGATTGTATAACTGAAACAGTTCTAAATACTCAACGGACACAGCTTTCTCATGGTAGTAATGGTCCTGCTTGACATTCACCATGAGGGACAATCGCTCTGAAATCTTGGTAATGTTCATGTACCATTGATGCAATTCATACATTCTCGTTGGGAGGTTCTTGACCTTGTCTGGCGCGACCAAAGGTTGGCCCCGGACATATTTCCGTTTTACTTCATCCTCTCTAAGCAAAGGCATGGGCTCGATCTCGAGGAGTTGTCCAATAGTGATGTTGAGAACTTCAGCCTGCATTATATGCTCCTCCATTATTATCACATTGCCCACCTCGGGAACATGCACTGTTTGCCCACAATAATATTGGGCGCGCGTACTGTCACCTGTTGTTGGCACAACAAGCGAGGGGATCGATTGCGCCGCCTGTTCTCCTAGCTGGGGAATGGTTTTCCCGCATTTTTTGGCAGCTGCTTCTTATTTGCTCGATCCCGATGTAGACGTGCTCGCCTCCCTTTGTAGACGTGCTCGATTTAACTTCCTGATGTGGCGCTCATAGTCTGTGTCAACAGGCTTGGGAGCTGGTGGTTGAGCCATACGAATGAAGTGGTCAATCGTTTCCTCAGGCACTTTCTCCCTTGGCGGCGGCGGCGGTTTCGATGCAAAATGGGCTTCCACCTCGGCCTTCGGTATGGCTATGATTTCCTCCTCGGACCTGTCATAAGACCTCTGCGGAAGAGGCTTGAGGCTTGGACCATATTTATATCGCTTGCCTCCTCCTATACTTCCTGTACTACCTCGACTCGTACCGCTACGCACCATAGCTGCGGGGTGTCTCTTCTGCGATTGCTGAGGCGGCAGAGACGGCTGACGGGACTGAGTTGGACGAGGAGGAGTGGCCTGAGGTTGTGCCGGACTTGGAGGAGGAGTGGACGTCTGACGCTGTGGCGGACTTGGAGGAGGAGGATTGTCCTGACACTTTGCCGGACTTGGAGGAGGAGGAGTGGCCTGACACTTTGCCGGACTTGGTGGACTTGCAGGAGCGGGAGTCTGCTGACTCGGTGGCGGACTTCGACGAGGACTTGGCTGACGCGGTGTTGGTGGCCTTGGAAAGATGATGCAATCCTTTTTCCATAGGATGATACGATGTTTGGCCTGTCCGAGAAAGCGCTCGCCGTCACCTCCAGCAATGTCAAGCTGTAGCCCCGAATATGGTGGGTCCACCACCTCATCAACCAAGACACGAGCATAGCCCGCTGGAATCGGGTTGCAATGGAAGGTTGCCTCGGGGGGATTTGTGAAAGCATAGCCGTCCGCCACCTTCATGGATATGTTCTTCATTTTGACGTGTAGCTCGCAGTTAGTGTTCTCCATGATGTCATCCACGGGGTATCTACCCAGCATTGCGTCGTCCGGGACGGAACCCACGCTGCTTCTCGGCATGGATGGGCCGGTGCTATCTAATGCTGGATCATTCGCTAGCTGCTGCAGCTGCTGAGACCCCCTTTGATGGGTAAGAGAGTCGATCTGCTCCTGCTGCCGCTGGAATTTGACTGCCAATTCCGCTTGACTTGCTTCTAGGCCTTGAAGGCGTTCATAGTCCCGCTTCCTCTGCTCCTCCTCCATCTTCCTCTTCTTCTCCTCTGCAATCTTCTTTCTCGCACGGGTTCTGTAGTCGTTGTTCCAGTCTGAAAACCCCTCATACCACGGCATAGCGCCCTTGCCTCGTGCTCTTCCCGGGTGTTCAGGATTTCCCAGGGCACGCGTAAGCTCGTCGTTCTCTCTGTTGGGATGGAACACCCCCGTTCGTGCCTCTTCTATTGCAACAAGTATCGCATCGTCGGCTCCCTTCAGACTTGCCCTCGTCGAAACATTGCCTGTCTCCAGGTCCAACTCCCCCCCATGCGCATAGAACCAAGTTCTGACCCTGGAGGGCTAGCTCTTAGTAGCCGGAGTGACACCTGCATCCTCCATCTCTTTCTCAGACTTATCTCACTTAGGCATTGCCACCGCATAGCCACCTGGCCCCAGCTTATGGAACTTATCCCTTTTTTTGGCATTCTTCTTGTTTATTCTCGACCGTTCCTTAGCTAATTCCGAATCCTTGAATTTCATGAAATCGTCCCAATGATCACGTTGGTTCTCCAGTGTTCCCTTGAATATTGGAGTCTTCCTTTCTCCCTTGATGTACTTATTCCATTCATGATTCTTGTAGTTCTTGAATGCAATCGCCATCATCCTAAGAGCAGCCTCTTTGACTTTCTGCACATCTGCTTCTGTGAAATGATCTGGTAGGGTGAAATGTTCCATGAGAGTATCCCAAAGCAGATCTTTTTGATTCTTGTCGACAAAAGTAACATCTGGACGTGGCTTTGCTAGCGCTCTCCATTCTTGAAGTTTGATCGGGAGTTGGTCCTTCACAAGAACTCCGCACTGACGAACGAACTTGTCCGCAATCTTCTTAGGCGCTAATGGTTTGCCAGTAGGGCCGCATGCCTCGATATTGTACTTTACGCCCGGCTTCAACTTTTTGTTCGGGCCTCGTTTCGTCATTTTGCCTGAAGATTTGCTCGATCCGGATGGCTGAAAGAACAAAGATCGATTCGTTAATATATCTTCAAGTCATTTAAAACATGTGATGATCACCAGATGCCTACTTATATAAATATATATACCTCGCTGGTGTTTGTTGTTTCAGGATCAACATGTTCTTCGTCATCGTCATAATCATAGTTCATGACTTCATCAATTTCGTCGTCGCGATCGAATATCATATCACCCTCTCCGGTGTTGTTTAGAAATTCGGAGCCGTCATAATCTTCTTCATTCTGATTATCATCTGGCCCGCGTATCATATCGAACATGGTCTGTTCTCCCTCTTTGTCGGTATTGTCTGCCATAGCTTTTGTTTAACTAATCCAAAAGAAATATAAAACAATTTAGTATTCAAATTACATCGTCTCGAATAATAGATATAATCTCGAATACATCGTCCAGAATAATAGATATAATCTCGAATACATCGTCTCGAATAATATATAATATTGAATAGTACATCACTGGCTATTAGCTAATAAAGATCGAATACTACAGAAGAATCTAGGACACTCGCGGTTCCTCCGGTGCGGGCGGTGGACACCCAAAGAGAAGGAACCCTCACAGGATCATAGCTGAAGTGAGATCCCCGAAGATACTGCCACGTATTGGAGAACCTGCCGCCCTCTAACGCAACCATGTAGCGATGGACGTGCTCGTCCTCCTCCCTGACACGACGACGCACCACCTCCGGTGGGGCCGGGTCCCTCCGCACCGAAACCGGCCCACGCGAACGCCACCAAACGAGATCAGGGTCGACGACGGGACCCGCGGCTGGGTTCCTCATCAAGCGGCGCGCCCCTCCAAGCAGCACCTCCCAGTGCCAGCCCGGCGGAGCCCAGTCCCGGACATGGGTCGGCTGGACATCGTCGCGAATGGGTCGACGGCGAGGATGCGGGCCGGGCATCGTCGAGAACAAATACTAGCTATATGCCCGCAAAAAGTAACATTTTTTTAATGATTGGATTTTGATAACTAAAATTTCTAACATTTCTATATAACACTAATTATGCTAATCTAAATAATCTAAATAACACTAAAATTTCTAACATTTCTAACATTTCTATATAACACTAATTTCTAACATTTCCTTATAACACTAATTTCTAACTGATTAAGCACTAATTATATCCATCTAACATGCATTCATACATATATAATAGTGAAAAAATAATAATCTAAATAATCTAAACTAATTAAACACTAATTATCTAAACTAATTAAACATACAAAATAATAATCTAAATAATCTAAACTAATTAAAGACTAATTATCTAAACTAATTAAAGACTAATTATCTAATGCTTGTGTGTGTGTGTGTGTACGGGCTTGGGGTTGGAGGACTCACAGCGGGCGACGGCGACGGCGAGGCGACGGCGAGGCGACGGCCGGGGCGGCGACGGCGGGGACGGCGCGACGGGGACGGGGACGGGCGCGACGGGCGGCGACGGGGACGGGGGCGGCGACGGGGACGGGGGCGGCGACGGAGACGAGCGGCGACGTCGGAGACGATCGAGGGCGGCGGCGACGGCGACGAAGACGACGGAACAGAGGCGAAAACAGAGGGACACTGAAATTTTCGTAGCAGTTGTATATATAGAAGGCACCTTTAGTACCGGTTGGAGCCACCAACCGGTACTAAAGGTCTGTTTTGGCCAGGCCAAGCGGCGGGAAGTGACCCCCTTTAGTACCGAGTGGTGGCACAAACCGGTACTAAATGCCCCCCCCTTTAGTACCGGTTTGTGCCACGACCCGGTACTAAAGGGGGTGCGCTGGCGCAGGTGCGGTGCGGAAGTTTAGTCCCACCTCGCTAGTTGAGTGGCTACCGCACTGGTTTATAAGCCCCAGTGCGGTAGCTCTCTCGAGCTCCTCTCCTAATTAGGCCTACTGGGCCTACCTGTCCTCCTCGCCTTGTGGGCCTACTGGGCCTTCGCGGGCATGCATCCTAGCCCAACGAAAGGTTGTGTCGCTAGTCGTATGCAGGCCGCTTTGGCCTAGTAGAAGGGCTTTTTTTTCTTAATTTTTTTTGCTTTATTTTATTTTGTTTTATTTATTTTTGAGTTGTTTTTTGCTGTATTTAGAGTTTCTTTGTGAATATTTTTGCTTTAGGTACAAAAAATTACAAACTTTCTGTTAGTGCCGGTAGATTTCAAATTTGAATAGTTTAAATTTTGAATTATTTGAAATTTGTGTGAATCACTAGTTTGTGAATAACTTAACTTTGAAAAAAGTTTTTTCAGTGATTCTTTTGTGTAATCCAGTCATCAGACCGCTCCGGGTGTTTGGAGCGTAGCAAATTCTTGTGTTCATCCATATACGGAGCCACCAAGGTGAAATTCTGTAGAACTGTGTAGTGTGCTTCAGTGAGAGAATGTCCGTCCATACATATTATTTGTTCCCCTCCTAGCATGCCTTTTCCATCCAGTCTGCCCTTATGCCGCGATTCAGGAACACGAATCGGCTTAAGGTCAGGAATAAAGTCAATACAAAACTCAATGACCTCCTCATTTTGATGGCCCTTGGAGATGCTTCCTTCTGGCCTAGCACGGTTATGAACATATGTCTTTAAGACTCCCATGAACCTCTCAAAGGGGAACATATTGTGTAGAAATACAGGACCCAAAACGTTAATCTCTTCGCATAGGTGAACTAGGACGTGTGTCATGATGTTGAAGAAGGATGGTGCGAACACCAACTCGAAACTGACAAGACATTGCACCAAATCATTCTGTAACCTTGGTATGATTTCTGGATCGATTACCTTCTGAGAGATTGCATTGAGAAATGCACATAGCTTCACAATGGCTAATCGAACGTTTTCCGGTAGAAGCCCCCTCAATGCAACCGGAAGCAGTTGCGTCATAATCACGTGGCAGTCATGAGACTTTAGGTTCTGGAACTTTTTCTCTGCCATGTTTATTATTCCCTTTATATTCGACGAGAAGCCAGATGGTACCTTAATACTGAGCAGGCATTCAAAGAAGATTTCCTTCTCTTCTTTGGTAAGAGCGTAGCTTGCATGACCCTGATGTATGCCGTCTTCTCCGTGCATACGTTGCTGGTCCTCCCGTGCCTCAGGTGTATCTTTTGTCTTCCCATACATGCCCAAGAAGCCAAGTAGGGTCACGCAAAGATTCTTCATCACGTGCATCACGTTGATTGCGGAGCGGACCTCTAGGTCTTTCCAATATGGCAGGTCCCAAAATATAGATTTCTTCTTCCACATGGGTGCGCGTCCGTCCGCGTCCTTCGGAACAGGTTGTCCGCCAGGACCCTTTCCAAATATCACCTTCAAATCCTTGACCATATCATGTACATCAGCACCAGTACGGTGGCGAGGCTTCGTCCGGTGATCCGCCTCACCTTTGAAATGCTTGCCTTTCTTTCTTACGGGATGCCTGCTCAGAAGAAATCGACGATGTCCCAGGTACACATTCTTCTTACAACTATTCAAATATATACTGTCGGTATCATCCAAACAGTGCGTGCATCCGCGGTATCCCTTGTGTTGTCTGTCCTGAAAGGTTACTGAGAGCAGGCCAATCATTGATGGTCACGAACAGCAATGCCTTTAGGTCAAATTCTTCCCCCATGTGCTCATCCCACGCACGTACACCTGTTCCATTCCACAGTTGTAAGAGTTCTTCAACTAATGGCCTTAGGTACACATCAATGTCGTTGCCGGGTTGCTTAGGGCCTTGGATGAGCACTGACATCATAATGAACTTCCGCTTCATGCACAACCAAGGAGGAAGGTTATACAAACATAGAGTCACAGGCCAGGTGCTATGGTTGCTGCTCTGCTCCCCAAAAGGATTAATGCCATCTGCGCTTAGACCAAACCATATGCTCCTTGCGTCATCTGCAAACTCCTTCCCGTACTTTCTTTCGATTTTTCTCCACTGCGACCCGTCAGCGGGTACTCTCAACTTTCTGTCTTTCTTACGGTCTTCTTTGTGCCATCGCATCGCCTTGGCATGCTCTTTGTTTTGGAACAAACGTTTCAACCGTGGTATTATAGGAGAATACCACATCACCTTGGCAGGAATCTTCTTCCTAGGGCGCTCGCCCTCGACATCACCAGGCTCATCGCGGCTGATCTTATAGCGCAATGCACCACATACCGGGCAAGCGTTCAAATCCTCGTACTCACCACGGTAGAGGATGCAATCATTAGGGCATGCATGTATTTTTTGCACCTCTAACCCTAGAGGGCAGACAGCCTTCTTTGCTTCGTACGTACTCTCGGGCAATTCGTTGTCCTTTGGAAGCATATCCTTTATCATTACCAGCAACTTTCCAAATCCCTTGTCAGATACACCATTCTCTGCCTTCCATTGCAGCAATTCTAGTGTGGTGCCCAGCTTTTTCTTGTCACCTACGCAATTCGGGTACAACAATTTTTTGTGATCCTCTAACATGCGCTGCAACTTCTTCTTCTCCAAATCACTTGCGCAGTTTCTCTTTGCATCGGCAATGGCCCGACCTAGATCATCAACGGGCTCATCTGATGCCTCTTCTTCAGCTTCTTCCCGCATTGTCGGCTCAGCTTCTTCCCGCATTACCGGCTCAGCTTCTTCCCCCATTGTTGTATCATCGTATTCAGGGAACCCATGGCCAGGATAGCTGTCGTCGTCCTCTTCTTCTTCATTGTCTTCCATCATAACCCCTCTTTCTCCGTGCTTGGTCCAAACATTATAGTGGGGCATGAAACCGGACTCAAACAGGTGGACGTGAATGGTTCTTGACGTAGAGTAATTGCGACCATTCTTACAGCCAGCACATGGAGAAGGCATAAAACCATCCGCCTGCTTGTTTGCCTCAGCCGCAAGCAGAAAAGTATGCACGCCCTCAACGAACTGGGGAGAGCATCGGTCATCGTACATCCATTGCCGGCTCATCTTCATTACACAACACCGAATAGACCAAATTAATACAAGTTCATACATAAAGTTCATACAACACTTGAATGCAACAAACAAATAACTCTCTAGCTAAAGCATTTAAATGCAACAACAAATGCGATCAAGATCGCAACTAAGGTAACAATTGATCCAACAGCATAATGATACCAAGCCTCACTATCGATGGCATATTTTCTAATCTTTCTACTCTTCAAGCGCATTTTCTCCATCTTGATCTTGTGATCATCGACGACATCGGCAACATGCAACTCCAATTCCATCTTCTCCCCCTCAATTCTTTTCAATTTTTCTTTCAAGTACTCGTTTTCTCTTTCAACTAAATTTAACCTCTCGACAATAGGGTCGGTTGGAATTTCCGGTTCACATACCTCCTAGATAAAAATATCCATGTCAACTTGATGGGCATAATTTGTCATAAATACGAAATGCAACAAATAGTTTTAAAAGAGAATATACCACATCCGAATCATAACAAGGATGAGGGCCGATGGGGACGGATATCAAAACCATGGCACTATGTATAACAAACAACGTACGGGTAAGATAATTATTACATGATTAACTATATATCCAAATCACACAAACATCAATTTTTTATATAAAATTTCATGAACAAGAGGCTCACCACAAGGTGGTGCCGGTGACAGGACGGTGCGGGAGATCGATGATGGTTACGACGGAGATTTAGAAGGCACTAAGTAAACCACACCTACATATCCAACTTCGGGTGTTTGGAGCGTAGCAAATTCTTGTGTTCATCCATATACGGAGCCACCAAGGTGGAATTCTGTAGAACTGTGTAGTGTGCTTCAGTGAGAGAATGTCCGTCCATACATATTATTTGTTCCCCTCCTAGCGTGCCTTTTCCATCCAGTCTGCCCTTATGCCGCGATTCAGGAACACCAATCGGCTTAAGGTCAGGAATAAAGTCAATACAAAACTCAATGACCTCCTCATTTTGATGGCCCTTGGAGATGCTTCCTTCTGGCCTAGCACGGTTATGAACATATTTCTTTAAGACTCCCATGAACCTCTCAAAGGGGAACATATTGTGTAGAAATACAGGACCCAAAACGTTAATCTCTTCGCATAGGTGAACTAGGACGTGTGTCATGATGTTGAAGAAGGATGGTGGGAACACCAACTCGAAACTGACAAGACATTGCACCAAATCATTCTGTAACCTTGGTATGATTTCTGGATCGATTACCTTCTGAGAGATTGCATTGAGAAATGCACATAGCTTCACAATGGCTAATCGAACGTTTTCCGGTAGAAGCCCCCTCAATGCAACCGGAAGCAGTTGCGTCATAATCACGTGGCAGTCATGAGACTTTAGGTTCTGGAACTTTTTCTCTGCCATGTTTATTATTCCCTTTATATTCGACGAGAAGCCAGATGGTACCTTAACACTGAGCAGGCATTCAAAGAAGATTTCCTTCTCTTCTTTGGTAAGAGCGTAGCTTGCATGACCCTGATGTATGCCGTCTTCTCCGTGCATACGTTGCTGGTCCTCCCGTGCCTCAGGTGTATCTTTTGTCTTCCCATACATGCCCAAGAAGCCAAGCAGGGTCACGCAAAGATTCTTCGTCACGTGCATCACGTTGATTGCGGAGCGGACCTCTAGGTCTTTCCAATATGGCAGGTCCCAAAATATAGATTTCTTCTTCCACATGGGTGCGCGTCCGTCCGCGTCCTTCAGAACAGGTTGTCCGCCAGGACCCTTTCCAAATATCACCTTCAAATCCTTGACCATATCATGTACATCAGCACCAGTACGGTGGCGAGGCTTCATCCGGTGATCCGCCTCACCTTTGAAATGCTTGCCTTTCTTTCTTACGGGATGCCTGCTCAGAAGAAATCGACGATGTCCCAGGTACACATTCTTCTTACAAATATTCAAATATATACTGTCGGTATCATCCAAACAGTGCGTGCATCCGCGGTATCCCTTGTGTTGTCTGTCCTGAAAGGTTACTGAGAGCAGGCCAATCATTGATGGTCACGAACAGCAATGCCTTTAGGTCAAATTCTTCCCCCATGTGCTCATCCCACGCACGTACACCTGTTCCATTCCACAGTTGTAAGAGTTCTTCAACTAATGGCCTTAGGTACACATCAATGTCGTTGCCGGGTTGCTTAGGGCCTTGGATGAGCACTGACATCATAATGAACTTCCGCTTCATGCACAACCAAGGAGGAAGGTTATACAAACATAGAGTCACAGGCCAGGTGCTATGGTTGCTGCTCTGCTCCCCAAAAGGATTAATGCCATCTGCGCTTAGACCAACCCATATGCTCCTTGCGTCATCTGCAAACTCCTTCCCGTACTTTCTTTCGATTTTTCTCCACTGCGACCCGTCAGCGGGTACTCTCAACTTTCTGTCTTTCTTACGGTCTTCTCTGTGCCATCGCATCGCCTTGGCATGCTCTTTGTTTTGGAACAAACGTTTCAACCGTGGTATTATAGGAGAATACCACATCACCTTGGCAGGAATCTTCTTCCTAGGGCGCTCGCCCTCGACATCACCAGGCTCATCGCGGCTGATCTTATAGCGCAATGCACCACATACCGGGCAAGCGTTCAAATCCTCGTACTCACCGCGGTAGAGGATGCAATCATTAGGGCATGCATGTATTTTTTGCACCTCTAACCCTAGAGGGCAGACAGCCTTCTTTGCTTCGTACGTACTCTCGGGAAATTCGTTGTCCTTTGGAAGCATATCCTTTATCATTACCAGCAACTTTCCAAATCCCTTGTCAGATACACCATTCTCTGCCTTCCATTGCAGCAATTCTAGTGTGGTGCCCAGCTTTTTCTTGTCACCTACGCAATTCGGGTACAACAATTTTTTGTGATCCTCTAACATGCGCTGCAACTTCTTCTTCTCCAAATCACTTGCGCAGTTTCTCTTTGCATCGGCAATGGCCCGACCTAGATCATCAACGGGCTCATCTGATGCCTCTTCTTCAGCTTCTTCCTGCATTGTCGGCTCAGCTTCTTCCCGCATTACCGGCTCAGCTTCTTCCCCCATTGTTGTATCATCGTATTCAGGGAACCCATGGCCAGGATAGCTGTCGTCGTCCTCTTCTTCTTCATTGTCTTCCATCATAACCCCTCTTTCTCCGTGCTTGGTCCAAACATTATAGTGGGGCATGAAACCGGACTCAAACAGGTGGACGTGAATGGTTCTTGACGTAGAGTAATTGCGACCATTCTTACAGCCAGCACATGGACAAGGCATAAAACCATCCGCCTGCTTGTTTGCCTCAGCCGCAAGCAGAAAAGTATGCACGCCCTCAACGAACTGGGGAGAGCATCGGTCATCGTACATCCATTGCCGGCTCATCTTCATTACACAACACCGAATAGACCAAATTAATACAAGTTCATACATAAAGTTCATACAACACTTGAATGCAACAAACAAATAACTCTCTAGCTAAAGCATTTAAATGCAACAACAAATGCGATCAAGATCGCAACTAAGGTAACAATTGATCCAACAGCATAATGATACCAAGCCTCACTATCGATGGCATATTTTCTAATCTTTCTATTCTTCAAGCGCATTTTCTCCATCTTGATCTTGTGATCATCGACGACATCGGCAACATGCAACTCCAATTCCATCTTCTCCCCCTCAATTCTTTTCAATTTTTCTTTCAAGTACTCGTTTTCTCTTTCAACTAAATTTAACCTCTCGACAATAGGGTCGGTTGGAATTTCCGGTTCACATACCTCCTAGATAAAAATATCCATGTCAACTTGATGGGCATAATTTGTCATAAATACGAAATGCAACAAATAGTTTTAAAAGAGAATATACCACATCCGAATCATAACAAGGACGAGGGCCGACGGGGACGGATATCAAAACCATGGCACTATGTATAACAAACAACGTACGGGTAAGATAATTATTACATGATTAACTATATATCCAAATCACACAAACATCAATTTTTTATATAAAATTTCATGAACAAGAGGCTCACCACAAGGTGGTGCCGGTGACAGGACGGTGCGGGAGATCGATGATGGTTACGACGGAGATTTAGAAGGCACTAAGTAAACCACACCTACATATCCAACTTCGGGTGTTTGGAGCGTAGCAAATTCTTGTGTTCATCCATATACGGAGCCACCAAGGTGGAATTCTGTAGAACTGTGTAGTGTGCTTCAGTGAGAGAATGTCCGTCCATACATATTATTTGTTCCCCTCCTAGCGTGCCTTTTCCATCCAGTCTGCCCTTATGCCGCGATTCAGGAACACCAATCGGCTTAAGGTCAGGAATAAAGTCAATACAAAACTCAATGACCTCCTCATTTTGATGGCCCTTGGAGATGCTTCCTTCTGGCCTAGCACGGTTATGAACATATTTCTTTAAGACTCCCATGAACCTCTCAAAGGGGAACATATTGTGTAGAAATACAGGACCCAAAACGTTAATCTCTTCGCATAGGTGAACTAGGACGTGTGTCATGATGTTGAAGAAGGATGGTGGGAACACCAACTCGAAACTGACAAGACATTGCACCAAATCATTCTGTAACCTTGGTATGATTTCTGGATCGATTACCTTCTGAGAGATTGCATTGAGAAATGCACATAGCTTCACAATGGCTAATCGAACGTTTTCCGATAGAAGCCCCCTCAATGCAACCGGAAGCAGTTGCGTCATAATCACGTGGCAGTCATGAGACTTTAGGTTCTGGAACTTTTTCTCTGCCATGTTTATTATTCCCTTTATATTCGACGAGAAGCCAGATGGTACCTTAATACTGAGCAGGCATTCAAAGAAGATTTCCATCTCTTCTTTGGTAAGAGCGTAGCTTGCATGACCCTGATGTATGCCGTCTTCTCCGTGCATACGTTGCTGGTCCTCCCATGCCTCAGGTGTATCTTTTGTCTTCCCATACATGCCCAAGAAGCCAAGCAGGGTCACGCAAAGATTCTTCGTCACGTGCATCACGTTGATTGCGGAGCGGACCTCTAGGTCTTTCCAATATGGCAGGTCCCAAAATATAGATTTCTTCTTCCACATGGGTGCGCGTCCGTCCGCGTCCTTCGGAACAGGTTGTCCGCCAGGACCCTTTCCAAATATCACCTTCAAATCCTTGACCATATCATGTACATCAGCACCAGTACGGTGGCGAGGCTTCGTCCGGTGATCCGCCTCACCTTTGAAATGCTTGCCTTTCTTTCTTACGGGATGCCTGCTCAGAAGAAATCGACGATGTCCCAGGTACACATTCTTCTTACAACTATTCAAATATATACTGTCGGTATCATCCAAACAGTGCGTGCATCCGCGGTATCCCTTGTGTTGTCTGTCCTGAAAGGTTACTGAGAGCAGGCCAATCATTGATGGTCACGAACAGCAATGCCTTTAGGTCAAATTCTTCCCCCATGTGCTCATCCCACGCACGTACACCTGTTCCATTCCACAGTTGTAAGAGTTCTTCAACTAATGGCCTTAGGTACACATCAATGTCGTTGCCGGGTTGCTTAGGGCCTTGGATGAGCACTGACATCATAATGAACTTCCGCTTCATGCACAACCAAGGAGGAAGGTTATACAAACATAGAGTCACAGGCCAGGTGCTATGGTTGCTGCTCTGCTCCCCAAAAGGATTAATGCCATCTGCGCTTAGACCAAACCATATGCTCCTTGCGTCATCTGCAAACTCCTTCCCGTACTTTCTTTCGATTTTTCTCCACTGCGACCCGTCAGCGGGTACTCTCAACTTTCTGTCTTTCTTACGGTCTTCTTTGTGCCATCGCATCGCCTTGGCATGCTCTTTGTTTTGGAACAAACGTTTCAACCGTGGTATTATAGGAGAATACCACATCACCTTGGCAGGAATCTTCTTCCTAGGGCGCTCGCCCTCGACATCACCAGGCTCATCGCGGCTGATCTTATAGCGCAATGCACCACATACCGGGCAAGCGTTCAAATCCTCGTACTCACCGCGGTAGAGGATGCAATCATTAGGGCATGCATGTATTTTTTGCACCTCTAACCCTAGAGGGCAGACAGCCTTCTTTGCTTCGTACGTACTCTCGGGCAATTCGTTGTCCTTTGGAAGCATATCCTTTATCATTACCAGCAACTTTCCAAATCCCTTGTCAGATACACCATTCTCTGCCTTCCATTGCAGCAATTCTAGTGTGGTGCCCAGCTTTTTCTTGTCACCTACGCAATTCGGGTACAACAATTTTTTGTGATCCTCTAACATGCGCTGCAACTTCTTCTTCTCCAAATCACTTGCGCAGTTTCTCTTTGCATCGGCAATGGCCCGACCTAGATCATCAACGGGCTCATCTGATGCCTCTTCTTCAGCTTCTTCCCGCATTGCCGGCTCAGCTTCTTCCCGCATTACCGGCTCAGCTTCTTCCCCCATTGTTGTATCATCGTATTCAGGGAACCCATGGCCAGGATAGCTGTCGTCGTCCTCTTCTTCTTCATTGTCTTCCATCATAACCCCTCTTTCTCCGTGCTTGGTCCAAACATTATAGTGGGGCATGAAACCGGACTCAAACAGGTGGACGTGAATGGTTCTTGACGTAGAGTAATTGCGACCATTCTGACAGCCAGCACATGGACAAGGCATAAAACCATCCGCCTGCTTGTTTGCCTCAGCCGCAAGCAGAAAAGTATGCACGCCCTCAACGAACTGGGGAGAGCATCGGTCATCGTACATCCATTGCCGGCTCATCTTCATTACACAACACCGAATAGACCAAATTAATACAAGTTCATACATAAAGTTCATACAACACTTGAATGCAACAAACAAATAACTCTCTAGCTAAAGCATTTAAATGCAACAACAAATGCGATCAAGATCGCAACTAAGGTAACAATTGATCCAACAGCATAATGATACCAAGCCTCACTATCGATGGCATATTTTCTAATCTTTCTATTCTTCAAGCGCATTTTCTCCATCTTGATCTTGTGATCATCGACGACATCGGCAACATGCAACTCCAATTCCATCTTCTCCCCCTCAATTCTTTTCAATTTTTCTTTCAAGTACTCGTTTTCTCTTTCAACTAAATTTAACCTCTCGACAATAGGGTCGGTTGGAATTTCCGGTTCACATACCTCCTAGATAAAAATATCCATGTCAACTTGATGGGCATAATTTGTCATAAATACGAAATGCAACAAATAGTTTTAAAAGAGAATATACCACATCCGAATCATAACAAGGACGAGGGCCGACGGGGACGGATATCAAAACCATGGCACTATGTATAACAAACAACGTACGGGTAAGATAATTATTACATGGTTAACTATATATCCAAATCACACAAACATCAATTTTTTATATAAAATTTCATGAACAAGAGGCTCACCACAAGGTGGTGCCGGTGACAGGACGGTGCGGGAGATCGATGATGGTTACGACGGAGATTTAGAAGGCACTAAGTAAACCACACCTACATATGCAAACTAAGTGTTATTTTTGACCTCAAATTGCATATAAATCAAATACTAGCACATATATATATTTCCTCCCAAATTACTAAACTCACAAATTAGTAACTATACAAAGCATGGGAAGAGCTAATCTAGCAATGAGATATGAAAGGACAAAGTTGCTAACCTTTGTGATCACTTGAATGGATGGGGGCCTTCAAATCTTGACAAATTTTGGGCAAAATGTGTGATGAGCTCGAGGGGAGAAGAGGAAGAACAGAGAGGAGAGGAGAGGGGAAAGGGGGAAGAACAGAGCGAGCTGGACGAAGGGTTTATATGCAGGAGGACCTATAGTACCGGTTCGTGGCATGAACCGGTACTAAAGGTGCTGGAGGGGGCCCAGACTGACAACATCCTGCCACCACCCTCATTAGTACCGGTTCGTGGCACGAACCAGTGCTAAAGGTTAGCCACGAACCGGTACTAATGAGAGGGGCCCGGCTAGCCGTTGGAACCGGCACTAATGTATACATTAGTGCCGGCTCTAATACAAACCAGCACTAATGTGCTGCACGTTTGACCCTTTTTCTACTAGTGATAGTAGCAATGGCTCTTGTGGCTTGTGTGCGACCAGTATTGGTGTAGAGGAGAGGTATCTCTTCAAATCTTGAAGTGCTACCTCTGCCTCCGGGGTCCATTCCATTGGATCCGCCTTTTTCAGAATCTTGAAAATGGGGAGGGCACGCTCAGCAGATTTAGAGATGAACCTACTCTAGGCGGCAACACAGCCGGCGAGCCTTCAGACATCTTTGACCCGTCTTGGTGCCTCAATCTGCTCAATCACTTTGATCTTGTCAGGATTTGTTTCGATTCCACGTTGAGACACAAAGAACCCAAGAAGCTTGCTGGACGGAATGCCGGACACGCACTTCTTTGGGTTGAGCTTGAGGTTGATCCTGCGCAAGTTTGGAAAAGTTTCTTCCAGGTCCTGCATGAGCGTGGCCCTGTCCTTGTTTTTGACTACTATATCATCCATGTAAGCTTCCATATTTCTATGGAGCTGGGGCTCAAAACCAATTTGGACTGCTCGGGCGAATGTTGAACCAGCGCTTTTCAACCCGAAATGCATCCGCACAAAACAGTACGTAACACATGGGGTGATGAACGTGGTCTTCTCTTCATCTTCCTTCGTCATGAAAATATGATGATACCCTGAGTAAGCATCAAGGAACGATAGCAGGTCACACCCAGTAGTGGAGTCCATTATCTGATCGATACATGGCAATGGGAAAGGATCCTTTGGACATGCTTTATTGATACCAGTATAGTCGATACATAACCTCCACTTCCCATTTGCCTTACGTACTACGAACGGATTGGCCAACCACGTCGGGTGGAGAACTCCCTTGACCAAACCTGCGGCCTCTAACTTTCTGATCTCTTCGATGATAAAGTCTTGTCGCTCCAAAGCTTGCTTTCTGACCTTCTGCTTGACGGGCCGTGCATGGGGGCAGACAACAAGATGGTGCTCAATCACCTCCCAGGGAATGTCGGGGATGTTGGATGCTTGCCATGCAAACACGTTGACATTCGCCTGCAGGAAGGCGATGAGCGCGCTTTCCTATTTGCTGTCAAGGGTGGAGCTTATGACGAAAGCTCCGTCCGTGCCATCGTCCTTGAGGGACACCTTCTTAGTTTCTGGCGGGGCCGCATTGGACTTTTGCCTCTCGCCGGTAGAGCTCTCTGGTACGTTTCCAGCGGAAACACAGCACTCCGAGGTGGCGCGTTTGCCGAAGAGGGTACAGGAGCCCTTGCCGGAGCCAGGAGTCTTGCCGGTTGCCGAGGCCTTACTGGTCCTCTTCTCGGTGGCAGGAGCAGGTGCCTTGGCGGCAGATGCTGCAACCGCCTCTCGATAGAGCTAACCAGCGAAGATGAGCGCATCCTTCCTATCGTAGCTAAGGGCGATGATGCTCATCGGGACAGGCATCTTTAACTTGTTGTATGCATAGTGCAACGCCGCCATGAACTTGGCCAGCGCAGGGCAGCCAAGGATCCCGTTGTATGGCAACGGGATCTCAGCGACATCGAAAACGATCCTCTCCGTCCTGTAGTTGAGGTCGCCACCAAATGTAACTGGTAGCGTGATATTTCCCTTGGGCTGACTCCTCCCCGAATTGATAACTTGGAACATGCCCGTCTCCTCGAGATCTTCATCGAGGATCTACAGCCTATTCACCATGTTGGGCGAGATCAAGTTAAGGCCGGCCCCACCGTCCATTAACAGCTTCGTCACCTTGAGGTTGCGTATTGTTGGGGATACCAGCAACGGCAAAGACCCGACCGCAGTGGTGCGATCAGGGTGTGATCCTCGGTGTCAAAAATGATAGGCGTGTGGGATCACCTCAACGGCTTCTGGGCGTCTACCATTGGTTCCGTTGCATTAATCTCACGCGCCCACTGTTTCAATTGGTGGTGGGAAGAATGCAGCGAAGCACCTCCGTCGACACAAATGACTTTTGTCGCCATCTGGAACTCATGCTCGATGGATTCATCGTCATCATCATGATCTTCATCCTCCTATTTCTTGTCACGGCCTCGGGCAGGCCTCTCTTGTTGCTTTTCCTTGTTGACGCGTTCTCCTGGGCCGCCGCGCTTCTTGCCGGACCCTTCAGCGCCTCCTTGGCCCTTCTCCTTGTCTCGTCTCTCATACTCAGCCCTTTGCTTCTCCATCAGCAGCTCCACTTGGCGGCAGTTCTGGAGGTCGTGGCCCTTTGTATGGTGAATCTTGCAGTACTGCTTGTTGGAGCCCTCTAACTTGCCGGCAGCTGCCAAGGCCCAGCAGGCGTCGCACCCGGCAACCTCCTTGCCGCGGTCATCAACCTTAGCCTTCTTGGCGGTGTTGGGGTCACCGGATTCCTCGACGGCAAGCACGGTCTTGCCCTTGCATTTCCTGTTATGCCGGCGGCCTTTCTTTGCCGGGGCGACGACGTCTTCGCCGGGGTACTTTCTTCCTTCCTCCGCTCGGGCACATCTGTCAGCTAGAATGTACAACTCGACAACATCTGCGACCTTGTTCATGGCCAAATCTTCTCGCATCTTTCGATTGTGCATGTTCTGGTGGAACGCGCTGATAACGGCGGTGGGATGAACATCGGGGATGTTGTACTACACACGGCTAAACCTCTGTATGTACTTGCGCAAGGATTCGCCGTCTCTCTGAGGGATCACGTGCAATTCACTCGCCATTCCAGGAGCTAGGTGGCCGCCCATGAAGGCACCAACGAACTCGTGGCACAGGTCGGACCAAGAAGCAATGGAATCTATCGGCAAATGCATCAACCATGACCTGACATTGGGCTTAAGTGCCAACAGGAAATAGTTGGCGAGTAACTTGTCGTCATCGCAATAGTGTAAACGCTTAGGAACTCAGACGGGTGGGTCTTGCCATCGTACTTCTCTGGGACCTATGGTTTGAATGTGCGGGTGTTGGGCCACTGGAACTGCCATAGCTCGCGGGTGAATGCTGCACAAGTGGTTGCATATGGTAAGTCGCTAGCATCCCCCAGCACAGGCCTGTACTCAATGGGCCCAACACACCTATCAGACTGGTGACGTGCTTCCCTTCGCCGCTCGATAGTAGTACTAGCATCCTCGTTGAGGCGCTCTTGAAGAACTTGCCGTTGGTCACGACGCGTCCGTGGGTCTGATGACACTGTGGACACGTTATCCCAGGCGTCGCCCGACGGGCCGACCGTGGCGGAGGGGAGTGCATCGTGGTCGCGGCACCCTCGACCCTTCCACTACGTGCACACGTCGGCTCGTCATTTTGGCGCCGTGAGGGGCTTGTTCCCCGGTGGCCATCCCTGTTGGCATTGCCAATAAGGCTTTGGATAGCATCGCTCCACTCTTCTTGCTTCTCCAAGGCAGGAGGAAAGTCGAGGAGCAGCTGCGCTCGCGACAGCGCTTCCGCTCGCGTGGGTGGCAGCGATAGACGCGAGGAATGGGAGGAACTCGGACTTCTAACGATGTTAGAAGGAGTCCCATCACGATTCCGTGGCTGCGCACTCTTTTCGCATGCATCATGGCGTGCATGTCGGCCTTGCGTGACGTGAGAGTGACGCTGTGGGCTCTTGCCGTGGCGACACTCGGGGTCCTCAACATCGCAGCGCAGTTCATCATGCACGAGCTGAGGAGATCGTGATACGTGCATTGGCGAGGTCGATCTTCTGCCCTTGGAGGTCCCCACACCACCCGTAAGTGGCACAGCTCCATCCCTGGGCACGGCAACGCACCGACCTCCGTTGCCGCTGCGAAGGACGCCGCCAGCCTGGCTTCTTGTATTCGAATGGTGTGGACGATCTCGATCTCCTCCACCACTGGTGCCCGCCCCGTTGCCCGCTCGCCCGGGTGCCGGCGGAGCGGCCCCGGACGCGCCGATCACCGCAGTCATCTTGTTCTTCAGAGCTATGGTGATGAAGGAGCTACTGTACTAACTACAGACAAGATTCTCACAACTAATGCCCCCTACCTGGCGCGCCAAAGATGTCCGGGAAATCGATCACCTATTGGGGTCACAAGGATCCCTTCTACGTTCGGCGGGGGGTTAGTTGCACGAAGAGCAGGTCGAGGCGTTAGTACACAGAGGATTTTTATCCAGGTTCGGGCCGCGAAGATGCGTAATACTCTAGTCCTTCTTTATCTGGTTATATGTGTGTTCTTGAGCTTTTGAACTAGCTACGATGTGTGCTTTGTCCAAAAGTCCAAATCCTCTCTCTGTGCGCCTTGAGCCTCCTTTTATACAAAGGGGTTGCCACAATGGCACACAGGAGGTGGCAAGCTACAGTGGTACAAGCTTATCGCTCGATCAATGTAGGACAAGCGCATTTAATGTGTTGCCTACGTGTCCTCTCGCTTTATTGGGGGCGGCAACAGAGGCCATCTCATCCTTCGCTGCTCCTCCTCGCCTCGCCATGCATCTAGGCCGACGAGGCATGCAGCGCCACGCTGACCAACCAGCTGTTGTGTTGGCGAAATAGTAGGCTTCCATGAAGATCTGCATGCCGCCACGCAGGCGCCTGCTTAGCTGGCATTCCTATCATCGTACCGGAGTGGTGGTGAAGTGGCGAAACCTTACCGGGCACGGGTCTGGCCGCGACCCAGCGATCGTCCCCGGCAAGGCTTGCCGGGGACCTTGGGGTCATCCCCGGCAAGGGCCTTGCTGGTGGTCTTGTCTTCTGATCCCACGTGGATTCGTGGGTTGCCAATCTTCGTGAGGGGCTGCATGCTACCTGGCATGTGCTCTCCAAATCTTGGTCTTAACGTTGTCGATGGTGTCAGAGCTCTCAACCCCAAGGATGGTGGCCCTGCTGGTCTCTTCGCAAGCTGCCCCAGCAAGGAGCTTGCTAGGGGCTTCGCAGGTCGCCTCGGCAAGGCTTGTTGCCGGGCGTGGCCCTGCTCGCCTCCTGCTGCCTGTTACCTTGAGCGTCTGCTCTGATATTCTTTGTTCCCATCTTGCCTTCTACCATCCTCCTCTGCTTTGCCAAGCCCTGCTATTCGTATGGCTGCGACCGTCCGTGCACAAGTAAGGGGTACAGAAGTACCCACACTTTTGTACACCGACAATCACGGAGGGGTTCATCATCCTCCACTACAAAAAAATACACTTCCGTGATGATACGTGTTTGTCACAGTAGGTCACGTTTTTTGTTATGCATGTACATCCATGACGATTTTATGACAGAATCAAGATAGTCATACCTGTGTTGTCGTAGAAGTGTTCCATGACATTACCAAAATTATCATCATGGAAGTGTCCACTTCCATGACAATAAATCGCGCGTCACAGAAGTGCTTTCGTCAAGGGTGACTGACACGTGGCATCCACCGTAACGGAACACCGTTAAGCTATCGGTTCCGGTTTTGGGTCCGATAACCCGTTAACAGCCCGGACCAATGGGGATTTTCCATGTGTAAAATCATCATTGGCCGCAGGAAACACGTGTTGCCTCACCGTTGGGACAGATGTCATCCACTCACTGGACAGGAGGCGCCTATGATAGGTCGACACGTGGCACGGCCCAACATAGGCCCATTCCGGTGAAAAAGACCGGCCCAGTAAAAATTAGTAGGCCGACCCATATAAGGCCTGCTTGTGTCAGGTCCATTTAAGCCCACGGCCCATACGAGATGTGCCAATTCGGCTCGTCAACGGCCCGTTAAAGATTTGACACCATTGCAGCCCATCGTCAGTTCGAGCCCGTTAACAGCCCTTTATATATTTGGGCTCAATATCGGCCCGATGAGATTTCGGCCTGTTAACGACCCATTTAATGGATGGGCCAATTTTTAGGATGTACATCTTTCGGCCTTTTAGCGACCCATTTAAATGTTGGGCTAATTTTCAGCCCGGTGTATCTTTTAGCCTGTTGACGGCCCATAAATCTGATGGGCCATTTGTAGTCGGACCTGAGTTTCGGCCTTTTTGCGGCCCATTTAAGTGTTGGGCCAATTTCTGGCCCGGTGTCACTTTCAGCCTATTGACGGCCCATAAATCAGTTGGGCCATTTGTAGTCGGACCTGAGTTTTGGCCTTTTAGCGACCCATTTAAGTTCTAGGTCAATTCCCGGCCCTGGGTGCCTTTCGGCCTATTAACGGACCATAAATGAGTTGGGCCATTTGTAGTCGGACCTTAGTTTGGGCCTTTTAACGGCCCATGCCCTTCATGGTCCAATACCAGCCCGGTTTCTCTTTCGGCCTGCTAAAGGCCCACAACACAGTTGGGCCATTTACAATACGACCTGACTTTCGGCCTCTTAGCGGCCCATGCTCTTCATGGTCCAGTACAAGCCCGCTGTCTCTTTCGGTCTGCTAAAGGCCTACAGTATAGTTGGGCCATATGTAGCCTAAACTTAGTAACGGCCTGTTAATGGTCCATGAAATAAATTGGGGCCACTTGTTGCCCGCTTCGATGTCGGCCTGTTAACGATCCGGGAGGTAAGAGGGCCGACCATTAACTTTCGTCCTAGTAACGGCCCATTAACTTAATGGGCCCACTAAAGTTCGTACATGTCTTTAGGCCAAATTAGATAATTTGAGCCCATTACGACGAGGAATTATGCACATGACCAAAACCGATCAAGCAAAGGTATGGCATACAGGGAATAACATTGCACAGCCAGCATATATTACAGGAAATTACATCCACTGGGCAATCAAAGATTGATACCAGTGCAAATAAATGAGCAGAACCTAACCATCTACAACGTCACAATCTACAACCTTAGCACAGATGACGCCCATAAGCATGTGGGCAAGTTCTTGCTGCTTTGCTACATTGTCTATGAAAACATTGATCAGTTGTTGTGTCGCACAACTCTACACCTCTGATTCATCCACCATTTCCATCATTGCTTCAGTCATTAATTGGTTCACAAACATACATTTATTCCATTGCACTCGAGATAGGGGATACTGAACAGATTCAGATGGCGATTTTGGCAGGCTTGTATTATTGATAGTGGAGAGTGTCTCGACCACTGCATCATAACATAAATTAGGACGGGAACCAAACAGATTAATCATGATTTATTGCCATATTACCTAGCCTAGATTTACTGGAAAGAAACAATGGGGTTGCCTTGCTGTTTTCAGAGTTTATCTTCTTATCTTCAGTAGCCTGCACAAAATTAACACACTAGCATTGCTATCATTGGCCAAATCGGATAATAGGAAAACAACATTGACACAACGAACGTTTGGGCAACTAGCCTACACCAAATTAACACAATATGGCACAGCTATCATCAGCCAGGTAAGGTAGTACGAAAGCAACATTGACACAATGAATGAATGGGCAACCAGAGAAGCACTACAATTCACTAATGTGCGTGATATGAGATAGTACATTCATGCAACTCAGTATGCAAAACTACCAGGCAGTTTTCCTTACAAAATTCAACATTGGTGCCTTTAACATTTTGCTACAACTAATTTTAGATCAGATAAAGGTTAGATTCACGCCGATTAACAAAACACATGTTGATGTAAAAATATAGTGATATACAACAGGTACTTACATCAGCATTGGAGCACAGAGAATTCCCACAAGATATTTTCCTCGAATACGATCCCAGTGGAGGAAGTCTTCTATCGTTTAACCTTATTTTCTGAAAGAGAGATGGGTAAGAAACATGTAGAAAATATGATCAGAATGCTATGAAATTTCATGATGCAAGGATACGCACACGCTTCTTAGAATGGAGTTGACATTCTTTTGCTGGACTGAAGCGGACTAGTTCTTTGGCCACTGGAATCTGCTTATTATCAGTGGGAGTTGGGTTTCGCTGTGCTGGAGCAGTATCTATGAAAAATGGAGTTGGTTTATTATCTCCTAGCGTTTGGATCTTTTGCAAAGACCTGGTTTGTAACCCTTCAGATTCTAACATATCCGTCTTCCCCTTGCATGCCTTATATAGAAGAATGGTGATTCAATTATAAAACATGCTACAACAGAGATGGAATAGGCACTGAAGAATAGAAAGGCATGACATATTGACATGTATTCCCTCCATCCGGAAATAAATGGATGGGTCTAGGCGTATTTCAGTTCTAGATACATCCAGTTTTATCCATTTCCGTGAAATTTAATCCGGACGGAGGGAGTATGATGTAAGAGCAACATAGTAAAAAAACACTGAAAAACCCACTGCAGAACCAAAGTATTCAAACCCACTGATATGATATAGTACACTCATGCAGCTCAGGATGCATAACTACTAGGCAGTTTTCCTTACAAAAATCAACATTGTGGCCTTTAATCATACATTTTGCTACAGCTAAATTTAGATTAGATAAAGGTTGGATTCACGCCGATTAACAAAATACATGCTGATGTAAAAATATAGTGATATACAACAGGTACTTTCTTCTACATTGGAGCACAGAGAATTCCTGCAAGAATCTTTCCTCATAAACGATACCATTGCAGAAATTCTTCTATCTGTTAATCTTATTTTCTAAAAGAGAGATGGGTAAGAAACATGTAGAAAATATGATCAGCATGCTATAAAATTTCATGATGCAAGGATATGCACACGCTTCTTAGAATTGAGTTGACATACTTTGCTGGACTGGAGCGGACTAGTTCTTTGGCCATTGGAATCTGCTTATTATCAGTAGGAGTTGGGTTTCTCTGTGCTGGAGCAGTATCTATAAAAACTGGAGTTGTTTTATTATCTCCTAGCGTTTGGATCTTTTGGAAAGGCCTTGTTTGTAACCCTTCAGATTCTAACATAGTCGTCTTCCCCTTGCATGCCTTGTATAGAAGAATGGTGCTTTAATTATAAAACATGCGACAACAGAGAGATGGAATAGGTACTGAAGAATAGAAAGGCATGACATATTGACATGTATTCCCTCCATCCAGAAAAAATGGATGGGTCTAGGCGTATTTCAGTTATAGATACATCCTTTTTTATCCATTTCGGCAACATGTAATCCCGACGGAGGGAGTATGGTGTAAGAGCTAGGGATACGACAGGACAACACAGCAAAAAAAACACTAGTTGAATGTAAAACTATATGCTAGCGGAATACGTATAGAAATAACTAAGGCAACATACACGTGTATGATTGGGAAAATAAGATGGCATTGCAACAGAGCACTAGAACATCACTTCAATGTAAAAAACATGGTATGGCAGACAGATGAAGTACATACTGATGAATAACAATGCATAAGATATTGAGAAGCATGATGTCCAAATTGAGCAGATGGCATTGCGATAGAGTAGAATGACAGTACTTGAATTTGAAAACATGTAAGCATGAATGGAATAGGTACTGAAAAATAGGAAGGCATGACATATTTACATGCATGATCAGCATGCTAAGCACATGGCATTGCAACAGAGTAGATAAAGTCCAGGACATTATATGCATGTTGTACCCATATCACAGGCCAAGTTAGAGCAAGGACTTTGTGGGGTGAAGAGGATTCATCATCTTTCTACAAGTCTTCTGAAGAACTGCCTTTACATATTCCATCATATTGGGTATCATTGACATCAAGTTTATTGGCCTTTACATTGCTCCGTGAGGTTCTTGTGGATATATCAGTGTGTGCAATTATATCTGACATGCATGGAAGACAACTAGTAGTTAGATTTATGTAATGAGTGCTTGTAGGAGACAACATAAATAGTAGGACTGGGGTTAACTAGCAGCAACATGTCTCATAAACTAAAGGGAGAACACAGATGAAAGCTACAGAATATGTATCGTTTGTACTCGAGATTAACTAGATGGCACACAAAAGTATTAAAGAACAACATAGGTAATACTAGAAGTGGTATAATACTATAATCACCAGCCTGTGGGATAGCATTGGCTGATGGATGATAACTATGGAATAGCGTTACCTAAAGAACAAGTATCTTAGCTGAACTATGGAACAGTGTGAACTCCTGAACAAGACCCGTAAGAGATCAGCATCAATATACAGTGAACTGTGATGATCTATTTTCCAAGCTTAGATGAATAACAAAGCCATAAATGTTGCACACAAGTAAGATGAGGGTACGACCTATCTGGCTGCCATCCATAGGAGTGAGCATCATGTGCTGACTTGTCGATGGCCATGCAGTTGTTGTGGCTGTCCATGTCGGGCACGCACATTCGCTGGAGGGAACTGTTGAGTGGGGACTATAGCTCCCTTCTGGTGTATGCTTCCCTTGTTGGGCAGCCGCGGTGAGTCGGAAGACGGTGTGTCTGAAGATGCAGATAACGCATAATGTTAAGAACGACATATCTCTTTGATCTGAAGAAATACACTAAGAGATCAACAGCAAGGTACGAGAGTGGTCACACGCCTGTTGACTGAAGACTAAATTGGGGTCACACGATTTTATTTTATTTTGGTACTGTCCTATCTACGCCGGATGGCTAGATGGCCGTCTTGTGCCTCCCGGCTAACACTGTTCGGAATCTCCCCCGAAGAGCTAGCGACCAACGGCAGAGCATCCAGATCCAGCCAAAACCCTGCTCCCCGCCCCACCGCACTGCCGTGGTTGCGCCGCCCCTGGGCCAAACCACAAAGACTCCCCGTCATCCAGATCCGGCGGCGGCAGTACCTTCAACCCACGCAACTCTAAAATATAGCCATCTAAGCGCTGCTTCCGCGGCGAACTTGCGGCCCCGCACCCTTACGTTAGACACCAGCCAACTTGCAGCCTAGGAGCTCCGCCGCCATGAGGGGTGCTGCTTCCCATTATGAATCGATTGGCTCAGAATAAAAATTCAGACAACTGACGCCTAAATAAAGTGATTTGAGATGAGGGTGCGACCTATCTGGTGGCATGGTGAAGTAGGCAGGTCCAGCTGCCGAGTCGGTGAGGCCGGCGCGGTTCCGTTGGCGACCGGCGGCAGCGAAAGAGTGATGTCGCGACGGTCGACGGCTACACGGAAGCAGCGCCCGGACTCTGGACGGATCCGAAGTTGGAGCCGCTCCGGTGCCGTGAACAATGGCGGGGGTGAATCGGCTCCGGTACGGTTCACGCGGCCGTCGTCGAGGCAGCACCAGCAGCACGGAGTAAGAGGCACACGGCCCAGTGCACGACAGCAATTGGACAGCGTCTGCGGCATTAGGGAGGAGGGCGGCTGTGAAATTGGTGCAGTGGGGGGTGCCATGGAGGTGGGGCTGAGGTTTCGCGGCTCGGGAGAAGGGAGCTTCCCGGGGAGAAGGTGATTTGGCGCCCGATACGTCCATTTTGCTTCATGCTTTTATATCAATATTTATTGCATTATGGGCTGTTATTTCACATTATATCTCAATACTTACGGCTATTCTCTCTTATTTTCTAAGGTTTACCATGAAGAGGGGGGATGCCGGCAGCTGGAATTCTGGCTGGAAACAGAGCAAACGTTGGAAACCTATTCTACACAACTCCAAAAGAGCTGAGACTCCACGAAACAACTTTTTAGATTTAATAAGAATTTTTGGACAAAAGAAATAGGCCAGGGGGCCCACACCCTGTCCAGGAGACAGGGGGCGCCCCCCCCCTAGGGTGCAGCCCCCTATCTCCTGGGCCCCCGGTGGGCTTCCGGCGTCCATCTTCTGCTATATGAAGGGTTTTCCCCTGGGAAAAATCGTGGGCAAGCTTACGGGACGAAACTCCACCGCCACGAGGCAGAACCTTGGCGGAATCAATCTAGGGCTCTAGCAGAGTTGTTCTGCCGGGGACACTTCCCTCCGAGAGGGGGAAATCATCACCAACGTCATCACCAACGATCCTCTCATCGGGAGGGGGTCAATCTCCATCAACATCTTCACCAGCACCATCTCATCTCAAAACCCTAGTTCATCTCTTGTATCCAATCTTGTATCAAAACCACAAATTGGTACCTGTGGGTTGCTAGTAGTGTTGATTACTCCTTGTAGTTGATGCTATTTGGTTTACTTGGTGGAAGATCATATGTTCAGATCCTTCATGCATATTATTACCCCTCTGGTTATGAACAAGAATATGCTTTGTGAGTAGTTACGTTTGTTCCTGAGGACATGGGTGAAGTCTTGCTATTAGTAGTCATGTGAATTTGGTATTCGTTCGATATTTTGATGAGATGTATGTTATCTCTCCTCTAGTGGTGTTATGTGAACGTCGACTACATGACACTTCACCATTATTTGGGCCTAGAGGAAGGCATAGGGAAGTAATAAGTAGATGATGGGTTGCTAGAGTGACAGAAGCTTAAACCCTAGTTTATGCGTTGCTTCGTTAGGGGTTGATATGGACCCATATGTTTAATGCTGTGGTTAGGTTTACCTTAATACTCCTTTTTGTAGTTGCGGATGCTTGCAATAGGGGTTAATCATAAGTGGGATGCTTGTCCATGTTAGAGCAGTACCCAAGTGCCGGTCCACCCACATATCAAATTATCAAAGTACCGAACACGAATCTTATGAACGTGATGAAAACTAGCTTGACGATAATTCCCAATGTGTCCTCGGGAGCTCCTTCTTCATTATTAGAATTTGTCCAGGCTTATCCTTTGCTACATAAAGGATTGGGCCACCTTGCTGCACTTTATTTACTTTATTTACTTTTTGCTCGTTACTATTTCTTATCACAAAACTATCTATCACCTACTATTTCATTGCTTGCAGAGAAAACCTTACTGAAAACCGCTTATCATTTCCTTCTGCTCCTCGTTGGGTTTGACACTCTTACTTATCGAAAGGATTTCGATAGATCCCCTATACTCGTGGGTCATCAAGACTCTTTTCTGGCGCCATTGCCGGGGAGCGTAGCGCTCTTGGTGAGTGGAACTTGTTAAGGAAACATTTATATAGTGTGCTGAAATTTTCTATTACTTGTCACTATGGAAACTAATCCTTTGAGGGGCTTGTTTGGGGTATCTTCACCCCAAATAGAAGAGCAAAGAGATGCTCCTCAACCTACTGAACCTTATGAAAATATTCACTTTGAGATTCCTTCGGGTATGATAGAAAAACCGCTAGCTAATCCTTTTGCATTAGACGGAACATTGCATCCCCACTTACACCTTATCTTTGTGGATGAAGTTTGTGGATTATTTAAGCTTGCAGGTATTCCCGATGATGTTGTCAAAAGGAAGGTCTTCCCTTTATCTTTGAAGGGAGATGCAATGACATGGTATAGGCTGATGATACGAGATCTTGGAATTATAAGCGATTGAAATTGGAATTTCAACAGAAGTTCTATCCTATGCATCTTGTTCATCGTGATCGTAATTACATATATAATTTCTGGCCTCGCGAAGGAGAAAGCAACGCTCAAGCTTGGGGGAGGCTTAAGTCAATGTTTTATTCATGCCCCAATCATGAGTTCTCTCGGGAAATGATTATTCAGAATTTTTATGCTTAGCTTTCTCTTGATAATCGCAACTTGCTCGATACTTCCTGTGCAGGTTCCTATATGCTGAAGACTATTGATTTCAAATGGGACTTATTGGAAAGAATTAAACGGAACTCTGAAGATTGGGGTTCCGGCGATGGTAAGGAGTCAGGTATGACACCTAAGTTTGATTGTGTTAAATCTTTTATGGACACTAGTAGAAAAGGGGCCAATGGTCCAGGCCGGTCCAGCCCATTAGTCCCGGTTCAATCCAGAACCGGGAACAATGGGGGCATCGGACCCGGTTCGTGAGCCCCGGGGGCCGGCCGGGCCACGTGGGCCATTGGTCCCGGTTCGTCTGGACCTATTGGTCCCGGTTGGTTGGACGAACCGGGACCAATGGGCTTCGCTCCTGGCCCAACACCATTGGTCCCGGTTGGTGGCTTGAAACGGGACCAAAGGCTGCCCATTAGTCCCGGTTCGTGCCATCAACCGGGACTAAAGGGTTGGTCCTCGTTGCGACCAGAGTTTAGTCCCACCTCGCCAACCGAAGGGGAATCGGACCGGTTTATAAGCCCCTCCCTCTCTTCCTTATTGAGCTCCTCTGAAAATGAAAATAGATGCCCTTATATAGGGAATTTAGCATAAATTCATACGGATTTCTCTTGAAATTCGTTATGAATTTAAGTTGAATTTCTTCTATAAGCGCATTTCTGCTCATTTCTGAGTAGTTTTTAATATAGTTTTTTTTCTTTTTCTGCTATATTTATTTTTTTCTTTTTATTTCTGAGTTGTAATAAGCCATTAAAAATAAGCATATATGCTCCTTTTTTAGTACAGTTAATCACAACTATTTTTTGCTTCTATTCATTTCTGAGTAATTTTCTATATTTTTTTCTTTTCTGTTATATTTATTCTTTTGTTTTTATTTCTGAGTTGTAATAAGTCATTAAAAATAAGCATCTATGCTATTTTTTAGTAAAGTTAATCAAAATTATTTTTTCTTCTTTTTATTTCTGAGTGGTTTTTTATATAGTTTATTTCTTTTCTGCTACATTTATTTTTTTCTTTTTATTTCTGAGTTGTAATAAGTCATTAAAAATAAAAAAGAGGCGCAATGCTCGTTAATTTGCTTCAAGCCTTTCGGAATAGTGTCAACTTCACTGCACATAGCTCTGTGCAGTCTACCGTATTCCTCAAGGCTTAAAGCTAACTGTCGTGGATTTGACACGGCAGATGTCCTAGTGAAAGGACTTAGTCGTGGAGCCATCGCTACGGGTTAACTTGAAGGGGTTAAAGCGGACACAAAGACACGAGAGTTTATACTAGTTCGTCCCCTTCGATGAAGGTAAAAGCCTACATCTAGTTGTGATGGAATTGATGTGATCTCGATGGCTAGGGAGCAAACAAGCTTCGCCTAGGCTCGAATTGTGATTGTCTGTCCTGAACCGCCGCCGGGTCGTCCCCTTATATACACGGGTGACGCCCGTCGGTCCATAGAGTCCCAACCGGTTCATACTCGTATCCCGGTTGGCATCTCTCTATTCCTAACTTACAATACAAGTTATACATCAGGCCGGTTTACGGCTACAGGTTCTAAACCGACTACAGGCCTTGGGCCTTCATATGCTTATACCACTAATGAAGTTAACCTGGCCCAAGTAGGCCGGTTTACGCCTAGTGGTAATATCCCCAACATTAGGCCCCAGATTGATTTGAACCGATTCATGTCAATCCTTCCCAAAATCTTTTGTCTTGGACATCTTCTAGTAATTAGTAAACCGCCATGTCGTCATCATTTCTGGTTGCTGTAAACCGGCATGACGTCATCACGAAGTTTATCATTTATGACGCCCTCCTTTATCAATAGATCAGCAATATCCAGGTCATCAGCTCCACTTCCGAAATTTTAGCTCCTGGATTCGCGCGCCTGACCTAACTCTGTTGCCTTATAAATAAGACCGAAGGGTCATTTCCTTTTCTTCCCTTCGTCTCTTCTTCTTCGTCTTCCTCGCGTCGCCAGCCTTGGAGCTCCGCCGCCGCTGTCGACCTCTGCCTCCTCTTGGGCCGCTGCATCAACCTGAACGCACCAGAGTACTGCGGTATCCTCCCGCGTCTTCTCCGTTTCTGGTAAGCGTTCTTCTCTTCTTGATCTAGATCTGTTCTTAGGGTTTCATGTTCGTGCTGTGTTCGTCGCTTGCTCATACTCGTACCCTGACTCTTGAATGAATCTGTGAACCCCTGCTCTATTTAGTAGTAATCTTTTAGCATCCGCCTATAATTTCACATCTAAGTCCATAGATCTCACGTACATATCCGCTCAATGGTTCACTTCCGTTCGCCTCACTCTTCTGAATATTTTCTGTTTTTCTGAGCTTGCTGTAGATCCATTGCTGTAATAGGATCTTGTGAAACCTGTTTATGCATACTTAGCCATCCACAACTTCGATTGCTTCCAACGTTTAGATCAGGCGGTTTAACTTAACATAGAAAAAGTTAGTAAACCGGTATATACCATTAGTCCCCTTGTTGAACCTCCAGAATCATAATGATGCCACGTCATAGAAATCTAGTTTATGTGTACTGCCTCCGGTTTAACATTTGCTCAGATCAGCACCTTCTTTTATCCAACATATTCTTGAACCGGAATCACCTATTTCTTGTAGATCTCACCATGGCCAAACAAGTATATGAATGCAATTGGGTTCCTTCTCGCGTCACAGAAACTCAGCTGGATGACTTAGTCCTGATTGGCGCTTTAGTCAGCAAAGATACTATCCACTTGAGGGTTCCTGGTGATGAATATCCTCCCACACCTCAACAGGGGGAAGTTGTGGTCTTCGCAGATCATTTGGCCCTGGGCTTCAAACCGCCCGGTTCAAAGTTTTATTAGGATGTATTAGCCAATTTTCAGCTCCGTCCGCAAGATATTGGCCCTAATTCCGTTACCAATCTATGTCACTTTCAAGTGCTCTCTGAGGTATAACTTCAAGAGGAGCCTTCAGTCGAGCTGTTTAGAGACTGCTTCCACTTAAACCGCCGCACTGAGTTTATCGACGGCCCCAATACTTAATTGGGCGGTATGGCAATTCAGAAGAGAAAAGAGATCACTTATTCTCACGTCAAACTACATACTCAACCCAAGGAGTGGAATGCAACTTGGTTTTATTGCAAAGACACCTCCCCTGACAATGAAAATCCCTTGCCTGGCTTCCGTCCGGAGTGGCTCAGCAACACTCACCCCTTTCCACAAAGACTAAGTGCCAAGGAGAGAAGTAAATATGCCCTGCAACTGTCCAAACTTCGAGCTTTTATGGCCAACGGTTTAACGGGAATAGACCTTGCACGCTATTGGATATCATGGAGTATACTGCCTCTCAGCCGGCACTCCGGTTTGATGTGCAAATATACTGATAGCGTCGATGACCCACCCCGACACACTAAAATCCAACTCTCTGATGAGGAAGTCACAGATTCTGTGAAGAAGATGTTGAATGAACCAGAGCACCTCTGCGCTCAAACCGGTCTGCTTCCTTACTGCGCCACCAACAAACCGCCAGCTGTAAGATTTTGATTATTCTGTTATTGAACCTGTTACTGCTTTCTCCTTCTGACATTAATTACTGCTGAACCAGGGTGATAATCCGTTTTGGAGCAAGAAGCTTCCACAAGACAAAACGGAGAAAGCAGGGCGGTCAACCCGGCCCAAGACCAAGGTTATCAAGAAGCCAGCTCACAAGAGGAAAACCACCGCTTCATCTGATCCAGCTATTGATGATGATGTGGGTAACCCGGACCTTGAGGTAGAACTTGATTCACTAGGCTTACTTTTTACACGCCTTATTAATGATGATGCTTGTCAGGACGACGCTGAAGCCAACAATGCTGAAGTCGCTGAGGTAACTATTCTCTCTTCCGATTCAGAAATCTTGCCTTTGCCAAAATTTCGCCAGGCAAATCGGAAAGTTAAATTTTCTCATCCTCTTGCTTACTTGGATCCCAAATTTCTTATGAAGACTCAGCAACATGAAGCTCGCCGCACGACCCGGCACAGTGGCCAGGTAGTTACCTCCGCCGGTTTACCAAACAGTCCGGTTCGAAAATGCCACTCCGAGGTCTCCGACCTTTTTATTGATTTATATCCTAAAGAGGGTTTCTTCCGTCAGCCTCTTAATCCGTCCGACTCTGATTATCAGGTTACTTCACATTCATCCTCTGGTGAATCGTCTGCCACTCAGCTGCCGCCACTGAAAACGGTTCTTGGGTAAGCTGGGCTGAACATATGCTTCGTGGATACTGTGAAATAACTTATACTGTTCCTTGACTCTTTATTTTCCTTTCAGGGCTAAACCTAAACCGAGCAAGAAGGCCCGCCTGGACAAAGCTGCTGAAGAAGATGTCGCCCCAGAACAGGATAAAGCACCAGATCTTGAAGCGTTTGCTCATGAGGATATTCCCAATGATCCTCCTTTGCAAGACGATGCTATTCCGGAGGAAAGGCCTATCAATACCTCAGTTTCTGCTGATCCGCCTGCCAGCTCCGTCCGGATTGAAAAATCCCGCAGTCCTGCTGATAAACCGACCGCACCAATGCAAACCGGTGAATCTAAGGATGATTATGTTGTAATTACCAGCGTAGGTCGCTTTGAACCAAGGAATCCTGTTGCTTTAACCAAGCATACAGTGAAAGAGGATTTTTCTGCCAAGAACAAAGGCAAATGGGATGTAGAACTAGAAACATATGCTGCTCTGAGTGCCCAAGATCTGCATTCTGGTTACTTGAACCGGCTATATACTAGTCGTGACTGTGAAGCTGGCCTGGTAAAGATGATGAGAGACAAATTTGAGGTAACTACCTTGTGCTTCTTCTTTCTTTACTTACTGCCACTATTAATCCTCCTTGCCCCCAAGGGCCGGTTTGTAACCTTCTTCAAACCGGGACTTGAACACAATCCTCAGTACTTTGAAATCCGTCAATGTAGCCCCCAAGGGCCGGTTCAACTTAACATAGTTAAACCGGGACTCCCATAACGATTTTAACATCAGGACATAATTGAGCAAATACCCATTAGCCCCCAAGTGCCAAGTTGAATACCTGTATTGAGCTTGGGACTTTGTAATAGATGAAAATTGAAGGTGCATTAGCCCCCAAGAGTATCAAGCATATAACTTGTTATGTGGTTGACACTTCAAATTTTTGTACCGTTTTGTTTAAAACCGAATACTGTCTGTATGCAGGCTGAAGTAAGGGTCAAAGAGGACCGGATTACTGATCTGCAGGAAACCCTGAAAACCCAACAGGCTGAAACAGACAAGGCAAGGGAAGAATTAACCAGCGCCTTGAGCATCACTGAACAGCTGAAGGAGGGCTTCAAGAAAGAGCAGGCTGACTGGGCCACTGTGAAGGCCGCCTTGATAAAAAGAGCTGAAAATGCTGAAGCTGCCCTTAAACCGGTGGTAGATGAGCTGACCACCGTGAAGCGACAAATACACTCCATGACCGCTGCTATCTTTGGTAAGCTCCATGTAGTTTATATGACAACTCTGGCTTGCTTATAATAAATCCGGTTTGAGATCATCCCTGTATTGTTGCAGGTACACGCATTGGGCACTTAGGGTCAGATGTGCGGAAGAAACTGAAGGCTGCCTACACCTTAGTTGAACAACTGTATACCGGAGCACAGCGGATCATCACCACGGCCTCTCATAACAATCCGGCACCCTCTTTAATCCAGGACACTCTTAATAGGTTGTCAACACTTCCTGCCCGGATTGAAGAGCTAAAAAAATCTGCTGCTTGAACCGGAGCCATTAACGCCTTGATCCGGGCAAAGGCATGGGTGCCAGATTTCGATCCTGTGGAGGCAGCTCAAGGCTATCCCAGCCTGAAGGAAGACGGCTCCGAGTTCAATGAAGATGATTTGAGGGCAATAAATCGTGCAGTGCGCCCGCTGGCTTGTCAATTAGCTGAAGAGGCAGACTTGACGCATTATCAAGCGCAATACAACGATCAGAACAAGCGAGTGCCTACCCCAACTCTTGAAGCGGAGAATCTGATTCCTCCAATCCGTAAGCATACTTATGCTCCTGATATTGAACCGTCTTCTCTGATCCATGAAGAGGCTGTTTTCCAAGCTTTAATGGGAATCGACTGGACCACTGTTGATTTCCAGCCAATGGATAGAGACGAGGAAGCTGAAGCGGCGTAGGACGATGAGCAGGCTTGAACCGGAGGCCGGTTTAGATAGCTGTCTTTGGCAACCTTCCAAAATAACAATGATCTTATTTGGGCACCGCGTTGCCTTGTAATTGGATAGTTAATACTTCTGCCTTGAATATGCCTTCGCGCATGAGTACTGATGCTTTTGCTTGAAAAACCTCAATTTATATTTCCTGCAATCAGAAAAAACTTGGACTTCGGTGGCGGTTATACCGCCAGCCGGTTTATGATCTGGATATATATATATCAGCAATGTATTCAAAACATATAACAAAATAGGCGATACAAAGTACCTGCCATAACTGGGCATGAAAGCTGGCTTAGCCAGGCTTGAAGCGGAGGTTTAATAAACCATTACCGTTAAAGGGGGAGAAAACAGCTCCCATATAGACCGTGCTGGGTCATTACAAGCCCCCTTGTTACTCCATGGTGTTAACAGGAAGTGTAAACCGGGCATATTGCTCCGGAGTAAAAATGAACCGAATCCATCAGCTGAACCGGCAAAAAATGTTGTTGGTTTAAAGGAAACACAACGAAAATTAAGAAATAGCCATAAAAGAAATATGGAAGCAAAGGCAATGATAAAAACCATTTGCAAAAGAGATGCTATACTGAGATGATCAGATGGTGTTACCATGGTCGGACAGGACCAAGCCCCCAATAGGAGTGACAATGGTTCAAGTCAGCCAGGTCCCCAAATGAAACCGTGGCACATATGCCAATCAAAAGGCGTGGCAATGGTTCGGGTTCGATCAAGCCCCCAAGTGATTTTGTGGCCTTAGGCCGATCAAGAGGCGTGACTGGTTCAGACTTGACCATGTCCCCAAGTGATCTGGTGGCTTTCGCCTATCAAAAGGTGTCGCGTTGGTTCGGACACGACCAAGGCCCCAAGTGATATATCAAAAGAAAGCAAATTTCAAGGGGTAAACCGGAGGCTGCTTTAAAACAGAACCACTCCATGTAACCACGCATGATAAGAAAGGACAGTGACCCCGCTTTAGCTGAGGCTCCAGTTTTATTATATCAAAGATAATATATACACTGTCATAATATGTACATAGATAGAGCCAATGGCTCAGGTGTAGTAAGGCCGAAGATGAGCTATGTTCCACGGCCTGTTGGTCTCCTCCTCTGATGTGCGTGAGTCTTTATGCTCTCGAATATCAATCAGATAATATGAGCCATTGTGCAGATTCTTGCTGACCATGAAAGGCCCCTCCCAAGGTGGGGATAACTTGTGCATATCTGTCTGGTCTTGGATGAGTCGAAGCACCAAGTCTCCTTGAAAAGTTCTGGTTCTAACACGGCGACTGTGATAGCGACGAAGATCTTGCTGATAAATCACCGAACGGGCAGCCGCTATATCACGCTCCTCGTCCAATAGGTCCAAAGCGTCCTGCCGTGCTATCTCATTGTCCGCTTCAACATAAGCTGCCACACGAGGCGAATCGTGCCGTATATCACTAGGGAGAACTGCCTCCGCTCCATAGACCATAAAAAATGGTGTGTATCCTGTGGATCGATTGGGCGTAGTATTGATACTCCATAGCACAGATGGTAGCTCTTCAACCCAACATCCTGGTGTTCTTTGCAATGGAACCATAAGCCGGGGTTTGATGCTTCACAAGATCTCTTGATTAGCCCGTTCTGCCTGTCCATTGGACTGGGGGTGAGCCACTGCCGATACGTCAAGTCGAATGTGCTCACGTTCACAGAACTCCTTCATAGCGCCCTTGGACAAATTGGTACCATTGTCAGTAATGATACTATGTGGAAAGCCAAACCGGAAAATCACCTTTTTGATGAACTGCACCGCTGTTGCTGCATCACACTTGCTAACAGGCTCTGCTTCAACCCACTTGGTAAATTTGTCAACTGCCACCAAAAGGTGGGTTTTCTTATCCTTTTATCTTTTAAAAGGTCCGACCATATCCAGCCCCCAAGTTGCAAACGGCCAAGTGATTGGGATCATCCTCAATTCTTGAGCCGGCACATGAGCACGCCTTGAAAATTTCTGACAGCCATCACACCGTTTAACCAAGTCCTCCGCATCAGCATGCGCTGTCAACCAGTAGAACCCGTGACGAAACGGCGTGGTGTCCACAATCCCCTTCATGGATTTCTCTTAAGATTTCACAGCCTTCCTCAGGAGAAACACAACGTTGAAACGCCCCTGATACACTGCAATGATGCAATTCACCATTGACAATCGTCATAGACTTGGATCGCCGGACTATCTGCCTGGCTAGAATCTCATCCTCCGGCAACTCTCCCCGGTTCATGTACGCAAGATAAGGAACTGTCCAATCTGGAATGACATGCAGGGCTGCCACCAATTGAGCCTCCAGATCAGGAATAGCCAAATCTGCTTCACCTGGGAGCTTGACTGACGGGTTGTGCAACACATCAAGAAAGACATTAGGCGGGACTGGTTTGCGCTGCGAACCCAACCGGCTTAAAGCGTCCGCCGCTTCATTCTTTCGATGGTCCACGTGATCCACTTGATAGCTTTTGAAGTGACCCGCAATATTATCCACCTCACGACGATATGCAGCTGTGAGCGGGTCCTTAGAGTCCCAAGTGCCGGACACCTGTTGAGCCACGAGGTCCGAGTCACCGAAGCACTTAACCCGGCTTAAGTTCATCTCTTTAGCCATCCGGAGACCATGCAGCAAAGCTTCGTACTCAGCTGCATTATTAGTACAAGGGAACATTAAGCGGAGAACATAACAAAACTTATCACCTCGTGGGGAAGTTAATACGACTCCAGCCCCCGAGCCTTCCAATTGCCTGGATCCATCAAAATGAATAGTCCAATATGTGTGATCCGGCTTCTCCTCTGGTGCTTGCAACTCCGTCCAATCCTTGATGAAATCAACAAGCGCTTGAGACTTCACCGCCGTCCGAGGTACGTACTTCAATCCGTGCGGCCCAAGCTCTATAGCCCACTTGGCAATCCGGCCAGTCACCTCCCGGTTCTGTATGATATCACCCAAGGGAGCTGAACTGACCACTGTGATGGGGTGCCCTTGAAAATACTGCTTCAACTTCCGGCTTGCCATGAAAACTCCATATACCAGCTTCTGCCAATGCGGATACCTTTGCTTGGATTCAATAAGCACCTCGCTGATATAATAAACCGGCCGCTGAACCGGATATTCCTTGCCTGCCTCCTTGCGCTCCACCACAATAGCCATGCTAACTGCCCGAGCATTGGCCGCTACGTATAATAATAACGGCTCCTTGTCGACCGGAGCCGCAAGAACGGGCGGATTGGCTAATTGCCGCTTCAAGTCCTCCAATGCTTCATCAGCAGCCGTACTCCAGATGAATTGATCTGTCTTTCTCAGCATCTGGTACAAAGGAATAGCCTTTTCTCTGAGGCGGCTGATAAACTGGCTCAGTGCGGCGATCCGGCCCGCCAAACGCTGAACATCATTGATACATTTTGGTTTAGCCAGGGAGGTGATGGCCGTAATCTTCTCCGGATTAGCCTCAATTCCTCTGTTGGACACAAGAAAACCCAGTAACTTGCCTGCCGGAACACCAAAGACACACTTGGCCGGGTTAAGCATCATCTTGTAAACCCGCAAGTTGTCAAAGGTTTCCTTCAAATCATCCACCAGTGTCTCCTTCTGTCTTGACTTGACCACAATATCATCCACATAGGCGTGCACATTGCGACCGATCTGTTTATGCAGGCAATTCTGTACACACCGCTGATAAGTGGCTTGGGCACTCTTGAGCCCGAAGGGCATAGATACATAGCAGAAGGCTCCAAAAGGAGTAATAAACGTTGTCTTCTCCTGGTCCTTAACCGCCATTTTGATCTGATGATATCCAGAATATGCATCCAAAAAGCTCAAACGCTCACAACCCGCCGTGGCATCAATGATCTGGTCAATGCGGGGGAGGGCAAAAGGATCTGCTGGACAAGCCCTGTTAAGATCCGTGTAATCCACACACATACGCCAAGTGCCGTTTTTCTTAAGAACCAGCACCGGATTAGCAAGCCACTCTGGATGGAACACCTTAATGATAAAACCAGCTGCTAAGAGCCTGGCCACTTCCTCTCCAATGGCTTTGCGCCTCTCTTCGTTAAACCGGCGTGCAGGAGCATTGAGCCTCTTCGTCATCGTCTCTGCACTCAGGGCTTATAAACAGCTGCGAGTGCCTCTCGCTTGGCGAGGTGGGACTAAAAAAACAGCTGCAAGAAGAATCAACAAAAAAATAGCTGCAGAAAATAAAAAAGTAGTTACACGGGTCCATTGGTACTGGTTGAGGGAACCAACCGGTACCAATGCCACTCTTTTGTCCCGGTTGGTTGGACCAACCGGGACGAATGCTCATCTTTAGTCCCGCGCAAACAGCTGAACACATCACGGTCGCCACTGATACACCTCAGCGCCATGCTGCCAAGTACCACCAGCCGACACAGCTTGAAGCGCTTGGTGATCTGTCGTGCGTAGCACCTCCGACCAGGCATGACCAAGCATAGCACCTGTCGGCCAGGCATGACTTGACAGCTCCACCGAAGCTCCGTGCAAGACGAAGCCGTTCCACCTCCTTCCTCTGACTTCCAGCGCTGCTCCACAAAACAATGCTTCCAAGAGAGAAACAACACCGCAGTGCCGCCATCGTCCGGTCTGGAACACCAGATCCTAGGGTTTCCCCCGGAGCAATACGAATGGGTCAAGGGTAGTCACACGACGATGCCTTCATCATGGTAACGACATGGAACGCCGCCATCGCCCGCCGTCAGCTTGGTTTTCACCGATAACTACGTCTCCTCGACTCGCAGCTGGTGCCAGATGACGGATCCCGGGATCCGAACACCCAGCCTCAGGCCGACCACCTCTGACGGAAGAGATGACCACCATCGCCGGCTGCAACGGTCAGAACAGATCTGATCTATGCTCATTTTTAGTAAAGTTAATCAAAACTATTTTTTCTTCTATTTATTTCTGAGTGGTTTTTTATATAGTTTTTTTTCTTTTCTGCTACATTTATTCTTTTCTTTTTATTTCTGAGTTGTAATAAGTCATTAAAAATAAGCCTCTATGCTCATTTTTTTAATAAAGTTAATCGAAACTATTTTTTCTTCTATTTATTTCTGAGTGGTTTTTTATATAGTTTTTTTCTTTTCTGCTACATTTATTCTTTTCCTTTTATTTCTGAGTTGTAATAAGTCATTAAAAATAAGCAGCTATGCTCATTTTTTAGTAAAGTTAATCAAAACTATTTTTTCTTCTATTTATTTTTGAGTGGTTTTTTATATAGTTTTTTTTCTTTTCTGCTACATTTATTTTTTTCTATTTATTTCTGAGTTGTAATAAGTCATTAAAAATAAAAAAGAGGCGCAATGCTCGTTAATTTGCTTCAAGCCTTTTGGAATAGTGTCCACTGCACTGCACATAGCTCTGTGCAGTCTACCGTATTCCTCAAGGCTTGAAGCTAACCAACGTGCAGGAGCATTGAGCCTCTTCGTCATCGTCTCTGCACTCAGGGCTTATAAACAGCTGCGAGTGCCTCTCGCTTGGCGAGGTGGGACTAAGAAAACAGCTGCAGGAAGAATCAACAAAAAAATAGCTGGAGAAAATAAGAAAGTAGTTACACGGGTCCATTGGTACCGGTTCATGGCACCAACCGGTACCAATGCTACTCTTTGGTCTCGGTTGGTTGGACCAACCGGGACGAATGCTCATCTTTAGTCCCGGTTGGAGCCACCAGCCGGGACCAAAGGTCTTCGTTTCCCGCCCTTTGCACTGCTGAAAAGAGGCCTTTGGTCCCGGTTGGTGGCAAGAACCGGGACTAAAGGTGGCATTAGTCCCGGCTGGAGCCACCAACCGGGACCAATGCTTTTGTTATATATACTGGACTTAGCAGTTTTCGCCAAAACCCATCTCTTTCTCGCCCGACGCCTCTGCTCCTCGTCGCCGTCGCTGCCGAGCCCTGCCCCGCGCCTCCCCGAGCCCGCTGTCGTCGCCCGCGCACGTCGTCTCCGCCCCCATCGCCGGCCGCGTCCCGCGCCGCCCCGTCATCGCGCGCCCGTGCCGCCCCGACATCGTCGCCAGCAGTCGCCCCTGCCCGGTCCGCGCCGCCCCGAGCCCACCGTCCCTGTCGCCGCCCCGAGCCCGCTGTCCTCGTCACCCCTGCCCCGCGCGCCGCCCTGAGCCCGTCGTCGCCCCCTGCCCCGCGCCGCTCAATGCCGACGTGAGCGTTTTTTTATTTTTGTTTGATTTTTTTAGATTCTTTTTGTAGTTCATAGATTTTTTTTGTTAGGTTAGATGTGTAGTAATTTAGATATGTAGTTCATAGATTTTTTTTGTTAGATTAGATTTTTTTTGTTAGATTAAATGTGTAGTAATTAATTTGTTCATATTATGTTAGATTTTTTTGTTAGATTAATTAGATTTTTTTTGTTAGATTAGATATGTATAGTAATTAATTTGTTCATATTATGTTAGATTCTTTTTTCTGTTAATAGATTTTTGGTGATATTTAGATTGTGTAATTAATTTTGTTCATAGAATTTTAATGATTTTTTTGTTCATAGTATTTAGAAAAAGGAAAAAAAAGAAGAAGTAGTTTATATATAGTTGAACTAGCTAGTTGATTTAGTAAACTAATTTATTTTACTATATAATGAAGTAGTTTGTTTTTAGTAAGTCTACTTATTTAGTTATAGTAAGTGCTTAGTAGTTGAACTAGATAGTTGATTTAATTAGATTTTTTTGTTAGATTAGATTTTTTTTTGTTAGATTACCTGTGTAGTAATTAATTTGTTCATATTATGTTAGATTTTTTGTTAGATTAATTAGATTTTTCTGTTAGATTAAATATGTGTAGTAATTAATTTGTTCATATTATGTTAGATTTTTTTCTGTTAATAGATTTTTTTGGTGATATTATTATTGAATATGCATGTCTGGTGATATTATTGTTAATAGATTTTTTTGGTGATATTTAGATTGTGTAATTAATTTTGTTCATAGAATTTTAATGATTTTTTTGTTCATAGTTTTTAGAAAAAGGAAAAAAATAAGAGGTAGTTTATATATAGTTGAACTAGCTAGTTGATTTAATAAACTAATTTATTTTACTATATATAGAAGTAGTTTGTTTTTAGTAAGTACTACTTATTTATTTATAGTAAGTGCTTAGTAGTTGAACTAGATAGTTGATTTAATTAATAAAACTACTTTTATTTAACTATATATAGAAGTAGTTCCCGCGTCGATGTCGGCGATGCCTATCCCGCATCCTCGTCGTCGTCGACTCGGCGGTGGAGGCCTGCTTGATTAGGGCCATGTTCGGGACTCGGCTCCGCCGGGTTGGTATTGGGAGGTGCTACCTTCCGGGGGACGTAGGTTGGTGAGGAGGCAGCCCGTTGTTGACCCGATCCTTGTTTGGTGGCGGTCGCGTGGGCCAGTGACGGTGGTGAGGCATCCGGACACCGCGGAGGTGGTACGTCACCGTGTCAGCGAGGAGGACGAGCACGTCAGTTGCTACATGGTTGCATTGGAGGGGAGGTTCGACAATACCTGGCAGGTTCTTCAGGGATCTCACTGGAGCTATGATCCTGTGATGGTTCCTTATCTTTGGGTGTCCACCGCCCGCGTCGATACCCGTCGGGCGCTACGGTTCTAGTTGTATTAGTGATAATATTCGACGATGTACGGACACCAAGAGATGATGTACTTTTGATTATAATTATTGAATGCATGCTAATTTGAATACTATACTTTATTTTATGATTTGGTTTTGCTTATTTTATGATTTGGTTTTGCTTATTGGTGCTCATATTGGATAAGTTCTCCTTCATTCCCGTGTGCTAGACAATTTGGTATAATAATGCATTCGGGAATGAAAGAGGAGCTACGTACGTACATCGATCATCGATAGTCAACCCATGATTAATAATAATGATCTAGTTTAATATTTGAATTATGAACGTAGGCCGGAAATGTCGTACTCATCGGACGACGAAAACCGCCCGGGGGAGTGCGACTAGTGCCACGACGACCGAGGTATCTGCGACAGGTTCATTGAGCTGGACGAAGATCGGCGCTTCAGCATTAAGCTCGAGGAGACCTGCGATGTTCATACGGTACGCAACGACGACAATAGTTTTTTTCATAATTAAGCACGACTTCAACTATTTTAACGTGTATTTTTCATCTTTTCCAATTCGACTAGCTTATCCCATGCTTTGCAAGACGCTATGTCTTGGAGAGGATGGGTTTTGAAGACCATGAAAGTTTTGAAACCAAAAAAATTATCCTAAGTACCCATCATGGTGTGGATTTTCAAGTAAAGCTGTACAATGCTCAGAGTGTAAGCCATTTTGGTTGCAAAAATTGGGATGCATTTTGCAAGATGTATGGTCTTGATGAGGGTATGCTTGTCACCATGGATCTTGGTGATCCTATAATCGAGCAAGAGACACCTTCGATTTGGGTCCTTGTGGATACACCTCCAGTTCTTCCCTCATGTGAGCTAAACATAGTTATTAAGTAATTTATATTGTTTATTTCGAAATATATAGTTGACAACTTATCTCCACTGACAGCTTATTTTCATTCTTCAAAGAATGTGCGGAAGATGGTAGACAGAACGTACTACACCGAAGGCTCCGAATTAACTTATCAGGAGAAAAATCATCTGGTCGGATTTTGTACTGATCTTGAGAATTACAATATCTACAATCAAACTCCTCAACATTATGGTCAATACGTGCCACTAGTGCACGTGTTGAACTACAGTAACTACCATGGAGATACCCTGGTAAGATTATTTTTTACTATTACAACATCCGTGCATCTTTTTGCACACTTCTAAAACTAGTACATCATTGCTAACTACGAAGTTATTACTATGTTTTTCAACAGATAATCCTGAATGATTGTGTGCCTCATCTGATGTATACGCATGGTAGCCTTCATGTTTTGAACATACGACCAGGTCGTCCTACGAATCTCAACTATCCATACCGGGTTTCTAAAAGAAGTGGAGACATAACAATCAAAGAATGGAAAAAATGTATGGACAGTCGTAAGGAGCTTCTTGGAAGCAATAAGCAGCGAAGGGCAAGAATTGGAGACACGATGATCGCCATTCTTCGTAATGGAGAGTCAGGGTCTATATTGTTTTATGCTATTTTACCTTAAGGGTGTTTAGGTCCTACATGATCGATACTGATGATCATGTGCTAAGAACAATTATGTAGGGTTGGGTTCAATGACTATGAGGATGATGATCGTATGACTTATTATTAATAACGAGTAGAAGTTGTATGATGATGCATGATTAGTAGGACTTGTTATTATATATATATGATGATGTATGATGCAAACCATGCATGAGCATGTCATATCTGCGGGTGCAATGAACATAGCAGCAGCGTTGATAAACCAAGGACGAAGATAAGAGAGGACACTTCTCTCTATTAGCTAGCTATAATAACAACCTAAAAATAACCCCCAAAACCCCTAAAGCAGCCACTTTTGTAAAAAAATAAAGACTTTTGGTCCCGGTTGGAGCCACCAACCGGGACCAAAGGCCCCGTGACTGGGCTCGGGGCACAGGGCCACGTGGAGGCACATTGGTCCCGGTTCGTGTTTGAACCGGGACTAATGGGTGGAGGCATTAGTAACGACCCATTAGTCCCGGTTCGCGAACCGAGACTAAAGGCCCGTACGAACCGGGTCTAATGGGTGGTTTTCTACTAGTGGGATACCGATGCTTTCCATGGATTTAGCTCTAAGTATGGACTTGACTCTGAGATAGTAGCTACTTTTTGTGAAACATTTACTACTCACGTTGATCTCCCTAAAGAGAAGTGGTTTAAATATAATCCTCATGTTGAAGTGAAAGTAGTTGCACCTATTACAGCCGAAGAGAAGACTATTATATATAGTGATCCTATTATTCCTACTGCTTATGTTGAAAAACCTCCTTTTCCTGATAGGATAAAGTATCATGTTAAAGCTTCGACTGTTGTTCGTAAGAGCAATACTAGGACTTATACACCTCCTGAGCAAATTAATGTTGAACCTGGTATTGCCATGATTAAAGATCTTTTGGATGAGGATTTAGATGGGCATGTTATCTCTTTCTTGGGTGAAACTGCTAATATTGCTAGACCCGATACTAAGACACGTAGGCCTGTTATAGGCACGCCTATTATTTCTGTTAAAATAGGAGATCATTGTTATCATGGTTTATGTGATATGGATGCTAGTGCTAATGCGATACCTTATGATCTTTATAAAGAACTAGCACATATGCCCGTGCGTTGCAGCGGGAGAGATATTTTTGTTGCAATAAGCAACGTGAAATATAATTTATGTGTCCACCAAAAATGGTCTCCACAACAGTAGGTGACAGAGCAAGGAGTTGTGGTCTTCTTGTTGGACATGTTGTGCCCGCGAAATCTTGATGGTGATGGGATTGGTTGGCGTGGCCGTGAGCATCCAACTCGTGTCATTTTTCCTCCTGATCCGCCTCCATCTCAGGATTGTCCATGCCTCCTCATTAGGTGGATGCGCGGCGATGTTCAGCACACAAATGCTTCGACCACTCTCTCCCACGACGGCGTATCTGGATGAATGTTCCTTCTTTATGACAGTTTATTCTCTTTGATTATTTTAGCGCTCATATGCTCACTTTTTTTCTAAGTAGAGCCAAACAACATATTCTCTTTATTAGCACATGCCCACAATTTCTTTAATTTATTGCTAATGAGCATAGGACAAACGCGCGCTGCTAACCAATGGCAAGTGCATATTAAAGAAAATATTCTAGAGTCAGATTCGAAATATTATTAGATTCTATTTGAACATTCAAAGAAATATGAACTGCCGAATATTCATGGAAATGTTAAAAAAAATTAAATCCCAACCAGTTTTGAAGTATGCGAACATACTTTTTTTGAAAATTCTGTTTATATTTGGAAGAAACATGAACAAGGAAATTCACAAACAATATTTTAAAAACATCAATCATTTATAAAAACAAAAACATTTTTGTTTTTTTAAAAGGGTCATTTAGATCAATTTTAGAAAATAAATTATTTGACGCAAAAATTATTATGTATTTGTGAATATTTCGCTAAAATAAGAATATTCTTTGAATGTGGAAGATTTTATAAAATTTGATTTTCATAAAGAATCTCAAACAATTTTGAGAAACACAATTTTCTTAAAAACAAAAGGAGCATTTTTTTTTAAAATTTTAAGAAAATTCTGAAATGATATTTTTCAAAAGTTTCGAATATTTTTTTAAACAGTTTTTTTAATTCATTTTTTTGAATATTCAGACACAAATTGAAATCCTGATTATTTTTGTAAATTCTTAGGTCATGGAAATTTAAATAAAGAAGGGAAATATGGAAAATAAATAGGAAAGAGAAAGGAACAGAAAATATAAATATAAACAGAACATTGAAAAAATAAAAACGGGCAGGCCCAGTCTTGGGCGACCTGTGCGTAGCTTTAACTATTTGTTGCACACTGCAGCAAATAAGGTCATTCCAACTGCATGGGCAGGATAATTACTGGGCCGGATTTTTTGGGAAGGAGCGCGCAGCCCAGTTTAGAATTCTGGACAAACCTTTTTTATATAGAGGATAGATGCACAAAAAATTAGTACCACCTCGGATAGGAAAAAAACTTTTCGATGGTGAACAGATGAAAAAATTGGAGAAATGCACCTCGCTTTATTAGTAGGTATAAAATTATGCATGATATTGCACCTGTTGAATTAGAAGACATTGATGTTACTATTAAGCTTGCCAATAGGGACACCATTAAACCTATTGGGATTGTTAGAGATGTTGAAGTCTTGTGTGGGAAGATTAAATACCCTGCTGATTTTCTTGTTCTTGGTTCCCCACAACATGATTTTTGCCCCATTATTTTTGGTAGACCCTTCTTGAATACTGCTAGTGCTAAGATAGATTGTAAGAGGAAGGTTGTCACTGTTGGCATAGACGGTACATCTCATGAGTTTAAGTTTGCCAAGTTTAGTAGACAACATCGTGAAAAGGAACCATCTAGCAAGGATGAAATTATTGGTCTTGCTTCCATTGTTGTTCCTCCAACTGATCCGTTAGAACAATATTTGCTAGACCATGAAAACGATATGTATATGAAGGAAAGGGAAGAAATAGATGAAGTGTTCCTTAAACAAGAACCTATGCTGAAACATAATCTTCCCATTGAAATTCTTGGGGACCCCCCTCCACCCAAGGGTGATCCCGTGTTTGAACTCAAACCATTACCTGATAATCTTAAGTATGCTTATGTTGATGAAAAAGAAATATATCCTATTATTATTAGTGCTAACCTTTCAGAGAAAGAAGAAGAAAGATTATTGAAAACTCTGAAGAAGCACCGAGCTGCTATTGGATATACCCTGGATGATCTCAAGGGCATTAGTCCCACATTATGTCAACACAAAATTTCAGTGGAGAAAGATGCCAAACCAGTTAGAGATCCTCAAAGACGATTAAATCCCAAAATGAAGGAAGTGGTAAGAAAGGAGATACTAAAACTCCTTGAGGCAGGTATTATTTATCCCGTTGCTGATTGTGAATGGGTAAGCCCTGTCCATTGTGTCCCTAAAAAGGGAGGTATTACCGTTTTTCCTAATGATAAAGATGAATTGATCCCGCAAAGAATTATTACAGGCTATAGGATGGTAATTGATTTCCGTAAGTTAAATAAAGCTACTAAGAAAGACCATTACCCTTTACCTTTTATTGATCAAATGCTAGAAACGCTATCCAAACACACACATTTTTTCTTTCTAGATGGTTATTCTGGCTTCTCTCAGATACCTGTATTTTTCAGCGGGGGATCAATCTAAAACTACTTTTACTTGCCCTTTTGGTACTTTTGCTTATAGACATATGCCTTTTGGTTTATGTAATGCACCTGCTACCTTTCAAAGATGCATGATGGCTATATTTTCTGATTTTTGTGAAAAGATTTGTGAGGTATTCATGGATGACTTCTCCGTCTATGGATCCTCTTTTGATGATTGTTTGAGCAACCTTGATCGAGTTTTGCAGAGATGCGAAGACACTAGTCTCGTCCTGAATTGGGAAAAGTGTCACTTTATGGTTAATGAAGGCATTGTCTTGGGGCACAAGATCTCCGAGAGAGGTATTGAAGTTGATAAAGCCAAAGTTGATGCTATCGAAAAGATTCCATGTCCCAAGGACATAAAAGGTATAAGAAGTTTCCTTGGTCATGCCGGTTTTTATAGGAGGTTCATTAAGGACTTTTCTAAAATCTCTAGGCCTCTGACTAACTTATTGCAAAAAGATATTCCTTTTTTCTTTTATGATGATTGTGTAGAAGCATTTGAAACACTTAAGAAAGCTTTGATCACTGCACCTATTGTTTAGCCACCTGATTGGAATTTACCTTTTGAAATTATGTGCGATGCTAGTGATTATGTTGTAGGAGCTGTTTTAGGGCAAAGAGTCGATAAGAAATTGAATGTTATCCATTATGCTAGCAAGACTCCTGATACTGCCCAGAGAAATTATGCTACCACTGAAAAAGAATTCTTAGCAGTTGTGTTTGCATGTGATAAGTTTAGACCTTATATTGTTGATTCCAAAGTTACTATTCATACTGATGATGCTGCTATTAAATACCTTATGGAAAAGAAAGATGCTAAGCCTAGACTCATTAGATGGGTTCTCTTGCTCGAAGAATTTGACTTGCATATTGTTGATAGAAAAGGAGCTAAGAACCCTATTGCAGACAACTTGTCTAGGCTAGAAAATGTTCTTGATGACCCACTGCCTATTAATGATAGCTTTCCTGATGGACAATTAGCGGTCGTCAATGCTTCTCGTATTGCTCCTTGGTATGCTGATTATGCTAATTACATTGTTGCTAAATATATACCGCCTAGTTTCACATACCAGCAAAAGAAAAAGTTCTTTTATGATTTAAGACATTACTTCTGGGATGATCCACACCTTTATAAAGAAGGAGTAGATGGTATTATTAGACGTTGTGTGCCTGAGATGAACAGGAACAAATCCTACGCAAGTGTCACTCTGAATCTATGGAGGACACCACGCTGGAGATAGAACTGCACACAAGGTACTACAATCTGGTTTTTATTGGCCTACTCTTTTCAAAGATGCTCGTCAGTTTGTCGTATCTTGTGATGAATATCAAAGAATAGGTAACATCAGTAGACGTCAAGAAATGCCTATGAATTATTCTCTTGTTATTGAACCGTTTGATGTTTGGGGCTTTGATTATATGGGACCTTTTCCTGCCTCCAATGGTTATACACATATTTTAGTTGCCGTTGATTACGTTACTAAGTGGGTAGAAGCTATTCCAACTAGTAGTGCTGATCATAACACTTCTATTAAAATGCTTAAAGAAGTTATCTTTCCGATGTTTGGAGTCCCTAGATATCTTATGACTGATGGTGGTTCACACTTTATTCATGGAGCTTTCCGTAAGATGCTTGCTAAGTATGATGTCAATCATAGAATTGCATCCCCTTATCACCCGCAGTCTACTGGTCAAGTAGAGTTGAGCAATAGAGAGCTCAAATTAATTTTGCAAAAGACTGTGAATAGATCTAGAAAGAATTGGTCCAAAAAACTTGATGATGCATTATGGGCCTATAGAACTGCATACAAAAATCCTATGGGTATGTCTCCATATAAGATGGTTTATGGAAAAGCATGTCATTTACCTCTTGAACTTGAACATAAAGCATATTGGGCTATTAAAGAGCTTAAATATGACTTCAAACTTGCTGGTGAGAAGAGGTTGTTTGATATTAGCTCACTTGATGAATGGAGAACCCAAGCATATGAGAATGCCTAGCTTTTCAAAGAAAAAGTCAAACGCTGGCATGATAAGAGGATACAAAAGCATGAGTTTAACGTAGGAGATTATGTGTTATTATTCAACTCTCGTTTAAGATTTTTTGCAGGAAAACTTCTCTCAAAATGGGAAGGTCCCTACGTTATCGAGGAGGTCTATTGTTCTGGTGCTATAAAAATCAACAACTTTGAAGGCACAAATCCGAGGGTGGTAAACGGTCAAAGAATTAAACATTATATTTCAGGTAATCCTATCAATGATGAAACTTATATTATTGAAACCATAACCCCTGAGGAATACATAAGAGACACTTTCCAGAATGTTCCAGACTCCGAAAAGGCATAGGTACGTGGTACGGTAAGTAAACCGACTCCAAAACAACTCTAATGGCAACTTTCATCACTTTTGGATTATTTAAGGGTTTTTAGGAAGAATGAAGTAGTCCGAAAGGGACACGAGGCTCCCACGAGAGAGGAGGGCGCCCCCCCTGAAGGGCGCGCTCCCCTGTCTCGTGGGCACCTCGTGTGACTCTCGGACTCCGTTTTCTTGTATGTTACATATTCTGGTCGGTAAAAAATCATTATATATACTCCCGAATGTTTTGACCACCGTATCACGCAAAAATCCTCTGTTTTCATTTCGAGCTGTTTCCGTTGCAGCTTTAGAGCACCATGACTTCTCCCTCCTCCAACAATGAAGACAAGGATGCTTGGCTATTGAAGATAGAGTTGAAAAGAGAGGAACCAGAGGAGATCAACAAGGATGAAGGGATCAAGAAGGCCATGGAGGCTCAAGCTCCGATGGTGAAAGAAGAAGACACCCCTCAACCTTTACCTAACCTTTTCACTCCAACAGAGATTGAAGCTTTCAAGATGATTGAGTTAGCCCGCATACAGAACAAGTATCTCACAGAGGAGAATATTTTGTTGAAGGATCATATTGCCGGGCTCAAGGGCATTATCTGCAAGATGGAGGAGCTTTTACGCTCGATGTGCGATTATCCACCGTCATCATCACCACCTCCATCACCTCCGAAGAAGTAATCACATGGGTATGGGAAATCCCCTTGGCAACTGCCAAGCTTGGGGGAGGTGCCCCGGTATTGTATCACCATCACACTCCTATCTTTACCACTTTATTTAGTTCGATCCTTTTAGTAGTATCTTGATCTATTAGTTCGAAGTTTTGATATCAAGTAGTTTTGAGTTTTTCGTTGTGATCTCTTTATGTAATCGAGTCCGTGTGCTATCTATAATAAAGATTAGTGTTGAGTCAAGGGCTTTGCTATGTTGCTATGATCTTGAGAAAATAGAAAGAACAAAAGTTCATATTGATCTTATGGATAGTGATAACTTCACACATAGAATGTATGAGGAATAAAAATTGTTGAGAGTTGATGAACGTAGCCTTGGTCATCGTTGCAATTAATAGGAAGTAATAAGGAAAGAGGGGTTCACATATAAATATATTATCTTGGACATCTTTTATGATTGTGAAGCACTCATTAAGTATGACATGCTAAAAGAGTTGACGTTGGACAAGGAAGACAATGTAATGGTTTATGTTTTCCGACATCTCAGTTAAAGTATATTGTCATTGACCTTCCAAACATGTTGAGCTTGCCTTTCCCCCTCATGCTAGCCAAATTCCTTGCACCAAGTAGAGATACTACTTGTGCTTCCAAATATCCTTAAACCCAGTTTTGCCATGAGAGTCCACCAAACCTGCCTATGGATTGAGTAAGATCCTTCAAGTAAGTTGTCATCGGTGCAAGCAATAAATATTGCTCTCTAGATATGTATGACTTATTAGTGCAGAGAAAATAAACAATGTACGAACTTGTTGTGGAAGTAATAAAAGCGACGGACTGCATAATAAAGGTCCACATACAAGGGGCAATATAAAGTGACGTTCTTTTGCTTTAAGATTTCATGCATCAACCCTAAACGGACATGACAACCTCCTCTTCCCTCTGCGAAGGGCCTATCTTTTACTTTATGTTTTACTTTATTGCTTGAGTCAAGGTGATACTCACCTTCCCCTTTTTATTTTTTAATCCTTTGGCAAGCTCCTCGTGTTTGAAAGATCATGATACATATATCCAATTGGATGTAAGTTGGCATAGGCTATTATTGTTGACATCACCTAAAGGTGAATATGTTGGGAGGCAACACAATAAGCCCCAATCTTTCTCAGTATCCGGCTGAAACTTTATAACCACAAGTATTGCGTGAGTGTTAACAATTATAGGGGACTACAAGATGGTTGAGTTTGTGAGCTTGCTGAAAAGCTCTATTATTGACTCTTTCTGATGTTACGATAAATTTCAATTGCTTCAGTGACTGAGATTATAGTTTGTTAGTTCCCAATGAAGTTTTTGAACCATACTTGACATTGTGAATTGCTTATTACTTGAAGATAGGAAATCATATGACAAAATCTATATATGTTGCTGTTATTAGAATGATCATGATGCCCTCATGTCCGTATTTTTATTTTTATCGACACCTCTATCTCTAAACATGTGGATATATTTCTCGATTTCGGCTTCCGCTTGAGGACAAGCGAGGTCTAAGCTTGGGGGAGTTGATACGTCCCTTTTGCATCATGCTTTTATATCAATATTTATTGCATTATGGGCTGTTATTTCACATTATATCTCAATACTTATGGCTATTCTCTCTTATTTTACAAGGTTTACCATGAAGAGGGGGGATGCCGGCAGCTGGAATTCTGGCTAGAAAAGGAGCAAACATTGGAAACCTATTCTGCACAACTCTAAAAGACCTGAGACTCCACGAAACAACTTTTTAGATTTAATAAGAATTTTTGGACAAAAGAAATAGGCCAGGGGGCCCACACCCTGTCCAGGAGACAAGGGGCGCTCCCCCCTTGGGCGCGGCCCCCTATCTCCTGGCCCCCCCGGTGGGCTTCCGGCGTCCATCTTCTGCTATATGAAGGGTTTTCCCCTGGAAAAAATCATGGGCAAGCTTACGGGACGAAACTCCGCCGCCACGAGGCGGAATCTTGGCAGAATCAAGCTAGGGCTCTGGCGGAGCTATTCTGCCGGGGACACTTCCCTCTGGGAGGGGGAAATCATCACCAACGTCATCACCAACGATCCTCTCATCGGGAGGGGGACAATCTCCATCAACATCTTCACCAGCACCATCTCATCTCAAAACCTAAGTTCATCTCTTGTATCCAATCTTGTATCAAAACCAAAAATTGGTACCTGTGGGTTGCTAGTAGTGTTGATTACTCCTTGTAGTTGATGCTATTTGGTTTAGTTGGTGGAAGATCATATGTTCAGATCCATCATGCATATTATTACCCCTCTGATTATGAACATGAATATGCTTTGTGAGTAGTTACATTTGTTCCTGAGGACATGGGTGAAGTCTTGCTATTAGTAGTCATGTGAATTTGGTATTCGTTCGATATTTGGATGAGATGTATGTTGTCTCTCCTCTAGTGGTGTTATGTGAACGTCGAATACATGACACTTCACCATTATTTGGGACTAGAGGAAGGCATAGGGAAGTAATAAGTAGATGATGGGTTGCTAGAGTGACAGAAGCTTAAACCCTAGTTTATGCGTTGTTTCGTTAGGGGTTGATATGGACCCATATGTTTAATGGTGTGGTTAGGTTTACCTTAATACTCCTTTTTGTAGTTGCGGATGCTTGCAATAGGGGTTAATCATAAGTGGGATGCTTGTCCATGTTAGAGTAGTACCCAAGTGCCGGTCCACCCACATATCAAATTATCAAAGTACCGAACGCGAATCTTATGAACGTGATGAAAACTAGCTTGACGATAATTCACAATGTGTCCTCAGGAGCTCCTTCTTCATTATTAGAATTTGTCCAGGCTTATCCTTTGCTACATAAAGGATTGGGCCACCTTGATGCACTTTATTTACTTTATTTACTTTTTGCTCGTTACTATTTATCTTATCACAAAACTATCTATCACCTACTATTTCAGTCCTTGCAGAGAAAACCTTACTGAAAACCACTTATCATTTCCTTCTGCTCCTCGTCGGGTTCGACACTCTTACTTATCGAAAGGATTACGATAGATCCCCTATACTTGTGGGTCATCAGCTCCCACGAGGTATGAATGGGGGCGGTTGGGGGGGGGGGAATTGGGAGGGGAGTGGAACCATGTCTTACAGACGCATTTGTCTGAAATGTGAGGGGGAGTTACAGTTCTACCCTTGCCTATAGGCTTCTCGGCTTGGGTCTGTGTACTGAGGGTCGGGGATAGTAGAGTAACTTTGCTTCTCCCCAAATAGTGGGATGGAGCGATTTCGGGCGAGGAGGGCGTGTGTTGAACTATAGTGGGCGCGAGTGATTTCGGGCGAGGAGAGCGTGTTTTGAAATAGTGAGCGCGAGCTATTTCGGGCAAGGAGCACTAGTGCAGAACCGGGCAATAGCACCGGTTCGTAAGGCCCTTTAGTGCCAGTTACATAACCGTCACTAAATTGTGGTCACTAAAGGCCCCCCCCCTTTAGTACCGGTTCAGCACGAACCGGTGCTAAAGGGCAACCACGTGGCACGAACCAGCTCCGGGGGCCTGGAGCCCTTTAGTACCGGTTGGTAAGACCAACCGGTACTATTAGGTTTGGGTTTTTTTAGTTTTCTGATTTCTTTTTCATTTAATTTTGTGTTTCCATTTTAATTCTTTTTCGTTTGCTGGTATTTTACGATACTACACATTGTACACGTTATGCATATATATATAAATAGAATTTCTAGTAGAACCAATCATCGAGTTCAACATGATTGTCATGATATTACAAGCATTCATATATAACACCACAAAAGCAAATCACTTAAGTTCAGAACGAAGAACACGGACATGAAAGGACAAGTACTAATTAAGAGCAGCATGAAGAACTAGCTGAATCACTCCTGCTAGCTACTCTCTCTCTGGTAAAATAGCATAGAACATGTATAGCTCTCCTGATTGATCATACTAGAGCATGCCGATGAACCTGTCTCCTAATCGTGGGCTGCGCTTCTCATTGCTGCCCCCTAGTACTTCTCTGCGATCATTAACAATTTTCCTCCAATCTTTCACTATTAAGCATTCATCGCTTCTAGAAATCCTGAATGCATTCATGTGCAATGCAGGATATCTTGGCCGTAAGCTAACAATTGACATCTGACCTTTAGTCTCGATCCCCTGAGGCACAACTGTCATCGGGAGTCCCTGTTGAAGAACATCGTATAGTACTTAATTAATATACTTAGCAATGAAAGTTTAGCAAAAAATATATGTATGCAAAATATGCACTGAGGACAAATAGTAAATATCTTACCATCATTCCTAAATAGATGTGACCGTAGTTCAATACCATCACTATTGGTCGCACGTTTTGAGTACTAACATTTCTAAGTGCAGGAAGAAAATTTGTCTTGACAGTATGAAGATCCTCAAGCCATGAAATATAATGACTTATCTCCTCGCAGTTTAGTTCAGCTCCGGGACAATAGTAGGTCCTGTCTACCAAGCGCCGGACATGTTTGGTTGAATGGAGATAAGCTGTCAATAGAAATTAGTTGTCAGTTATTTTTGAAATAAGCAATATCAAAGACAAAAATATAGTTGAGAAGAACTCACATAATGGTAGAACTGGAGGCGTCTGCACATCAACCCATATGTCTCTATTACCTTCAATATCATCTTCCGGACGAATATCAAAGGTGATAACCATACCAGGCTCAAATGCATAAGCCATGCATAGTGCTTGCCAAGTTTTGCATTCAAAATAGGTGTACGTGTGTGTATTGTATACTTTGACGTTCAAAGTATAACCATCATGCTCAGTTTTCAGGTAAGCTCTCTTTACCTCCATAGTTTCCATATCTTTGAAACCTATCTTATCCAAGACAAAAATTCTTGCATGGCAGGGGATGCGCTAGTAGAATAGTGAAAATTAAAAATTATAAGTCAGGCAAATGAAGCATATATAAGTCATGCTTAATTACGAAAACAGACTTGTCGTTGTGACTTACTGTATCGAATTCGAAAGTCTCATCCAGCTTGATGCTGAATCGCCTACCATCAGCAAGGAAATTTCTGTCGCACTGGCCGCGCTGGTCTTCACAGTATTGGCACATAATGAAATTTTTTCCGTCGTCAGACGATATTTCCTATGTTCATATTAGGTGAAACATTAACCACTTACTAATTCAATTAATTCAACTACTTCTATTAATTCAACTAAGCATTTACTAAAAATAAACTAGTTATATTAATTCAATTAGTTCAACTAAGCATTTACTAAAATAAGCTAGTTCTATATATTAATTCAACTAGTTCAACTAAACATTTACTAAAAATAAACTAGTTATATTAATTCAACTAGTTCAAAGTAAGCATTTACTAAAAATACTCTAGTTCTATATATTAATTCAACTAGTTCAACTAAGCATTTACTAAAAATAAACTAGTTATATTAATTCAACTAGTTCAACTAAGCATTTACTAAAAATAAACTAGTTCTATATATTAATTCAACTAGTTCAACTAAGCATTTACTAAAAATAAACTAGTTATATTAATTCAACTAGTTCAACTAAGCATTTACTAAAAATAAACTAGTTCTACATATTAATTCAACAACTTCAAGTAAGCATTTTCTAAAAATAAACTAGTTCTATATATTAATTCAACTAGTTCAACTAAGCATTATATTTATTAAAAATAAACTAGTCATTATATTAATTCAATTAGTTCAACTAAGCATTTACTAAAAATAAACTAGTTATATATATTAATTCAACTAGTTCAACTAAGCATTTACTAAAAATAAACTAGTTATATTAATTCAATTAGTTCAACTAAGCATTTACTAAAAATAAACTAGTTCGTTCTATATATTAATTCAACTAGTTCAACTAAACATTAACATATTTCTAATAAATCGATGATAACATTTCTAACATTCTAAAAATAAACTAGATAGTTCTAATTCATCTAAACATTATAGAAAATAGAAAATAAGTAAAAAAATATGTGTGTGTGTGTAGTACGTGTGTGTGTGTGTGTGTAGTACGTGTGTGTGTATATGTGTGTACGTACATGTGTGTAGTGTACGTGCATGTAGTGTGTGTGCGTGTGTGTGTCTGTGTGTGTCTGTGTATATGTGTGTGTGTGTAGTGTGTGTGTGTGTGTGCGTGTGTCTGTGTGTGTGTCTGTGTGTGTGTATGTGTGTATGCGTGTGTGTACGTATGGAGTGGGCGGGGCGCGTACGGGTGGCGCGGGCAGCGACGACGGGCGACGGGGGCCGGGGACGGCGACGAGACGGGCGGCGGCGGCCGGGGACGGCGACGAGACGGGCCGGCGGCGGCCGGGATCGATGGCGACGAGACGGGCGCGGTGGGGGCGGCGACGACGATGGGCGGCGGGGGCGGCGACGACGACGGGCGTCGGGGGCGCGCGGCGACAACGACGACGGGCGGCGGGGGCGGCGAGGGCGACGACACGGCGGTGCAGCGGCGTCGTCGTCGTCGGAGACGATAGATCGAGAGGACTCGCGCGAGAAGTGGAACAGGAAGTGGCGACGATAACTGATTTTTCGTAAGTGTAGTATATATAGGGGGAGCCTTTAGTACCGGTTGGAGCCA